>OV049924.1:74777354-77277354 GCA_920104205.1 Eupeodes latifasciatus
TTCGCCAGTTATAACTATAATTGGTTTTCATCATTGAAAACAAAAATTGGAATTTTTTTGGCGCCAGTTATAGCTATCATTGAAATCGATCCGGAAAAATTTTTGAATCGATATTTGAAGGTGTTTCCGTTTGAGTAGAAATGAAAATTATATACCGATCGATCGGAAATCACACAAAGAATTTTTTTTTGAAAAAAAAGTTTAGTTGCACATCTTTTTTTCTCTAAAAATGTATTTTTCTATTTTCCGGACGAACATTCATTTTCCTGAACAGCTGATACTTTTATGTTCAAAAATGAAACGAATCGTTCCACTGATTTGTGTTCCAATTTCACACAATTCCAATGACAGATTTCTGTCAGTAAAAATTGTTCGGTGGCTTTCAATCAGGAAAACATTTTCAATGACAGAAATTTTTAATGATAGCTATAAACGACCTGCCAAAACAATTCCAATCTTTGTTTTCAATGATGAAAACCAATGATAACTTGCGCCTTTGATAGGTCGCTTATAAAGGGTGTCCCAAAAAAATTAACGCAAGATTTGAATTAAATAGAAAACGCCGTTTTTAGTCTTTTGATAGTTATATTTTTATTGACTCGTAAAGTACATAGGATAGGGTTATGTATGGAATAACACATCGGACAAATGGCCTCCACGGCTTTGCATGCACATGCGCACTCTTTTGTTGAAATTTTCCATGTACATTCTGCATTAATGTGGCTGAATTTCGTTGATGCAGCGTTGAATCTCCTCCTTTAATGCACGGGTGGTTGTGGGCTTGTTGACATAGACTTGTGATTTCAAATAACCCCATAAAAAGAAGTCTAATGGTGTTAAATCACACGATCTAGGAGGCCAATTTTGATCACCGAAACGAGAGAGTACACGACCTGGAAATGTCTCATGCAGTAATTGAATTGTTTCACAGGCTGTATGACATGTGGCACCGTCTTGTTGAAACCACATATTGGACACATCAATATCATCCAATTTTGGCAGAAAGAACTGTGTAATCATGTCGCGATATCGAGCACCAGTAACAGTCACTGCTTGACCAGCATCATTTTCAAAAAAATATGGCCCAATTATGCCTCCAGCCCAAAATCCACACCATACAGTCACGCGTTGTGGATGCATTTGTTTTTCGACAATCACATGTGGGTTCTCCACTATTTTTGAAATATTCTTTAATAATGAAGACACGTTGTTATATCGTGTAACGCTCCATTTTTAATAACCCTATACTGTTAGCTGTCAAATTCCTTTTTTTCAGGGTTGCCAACACTTCACTGCACAAATGGCGGCAAATTCAAATCTTGCGTTAATTTTGGGGCACCCTTTAGCTATCATTAAAAGTTTATGTCATTAAAAAAAAATTTCCTGGTTGAAATCCACCGACAAATTTTTACTGACAGAAATCTGTCATTGGAATTGTGTGAAATTGGAACACAGTAGAACTTTGTATATATATATTTGATATATACATACATATATGAAATATGTATATAAAGTTGATATATATTTTTTAAATATATACATACATATATACAAAGAGTGCAACGATTTGTCTCACTTTTGAACATAAAAGTATCAGCTGTTCAGGAAAATGAATTTCCGTCCGGAAAATAGAAAAATACATTTTTAAAGAAAAAAAATGCGCAATTACACTTTTTTTCCTCAGAAAAAAGTTCTTTGTGTGATTTCCGATCGATCAGTATAAAATTTTCATTTCTATTCAAAGGGAAACACCGTCAAATAGCGATTCAAAAATTTTTCCGGATCGATTTCAATGATAGCTATAACTGGCCCCAAAGAGCCTTAAACTAATTTCCATCCGGGAAATAGAAAAATACCTGTGCAATCAGAAGTTTTTTACTTAATTTTGTCTGGATTGATTTCAATGATTGCTATAACTGGCCCCTAAATTCTTGATTTCAATCATGAAAATTTGTTTAATGATAGGAATTGTCAATTTTTGCTATAACCAACCGTCAACAAGTTAATATGATTGGTTATAAAGATAAAAAGTAATCATAGCTATTACTGGACAGTTGACAATTCATGTCAACAGACCTGCTGGAGATAAAAGTTAAAAGTTCAGCTACTTGTTGGGTTACGTCCGGTAGGCACGTTGCTTATAGGCCGCTTCTAATAAGAACGTGTGTAATTAATCGAGCTATCAGTTTATTACGTTGCCCAAACGCATTCGACGGATTATATGGGTCGGCCCCTTCAATATTATTCAACTGTCAGCTCATAATTCACATGTTAACTGTACAATTACGGTCCAATCTTTCAGCAATTTTAATTCGTCGATTTCGGCAATTCAACTTAAGTTCAACTGAGATTCTAGTATAGATATAAATTGATATTTTGAACCACATTTTTTTAACTAGCTCAAAACTCCAAAAAAGTTAAATTAAAATTACTGAACTGAAATATTAAACCACTAATTTTTTATTCACGCTTAGTTCAAATTTTGACAGTTCGTTTGAATTCTGTTAACTTAAGGGGCCGGTTATAGCTATCAGTAAAATCCATCAGTAAAACTTTTGTTTTTAGTTTTTGAACATGTTACAGATTTATTTCTAGCAAAAGATTTATGCAATAAGATGAATCCTATATTCAAGTATTTTTTTCAAAAAGAAACAATGCAAACAAACAAAGTCAAAAAAAATTCCATTTCGTTTTACGGTTGGTGTTCCAATTTTGTACTGTTCCGATCACATCATTAAAAATTTTACTGATGAAAACAACAGTAAAAAAAAATTCTTCAAATAGAAACTTCAAAGTGACATTTAATTTAATGACGTAAATTTACTGATTGATATAAACGCTCATCAGTAAAACATTTCAGATTCCTCCTGTTTCAAATTTTACTGATGGATTTTACTAATAGCTATAACTGGCCCCTAAGTGTATGGGTGCTCAGAAAAAAATGCCAAAATTCTTCAATTTCAATGAAAAAATTGAGGAAAATTTGTTGTACATTTGAATTCGCTTTCAAATTATTTTCGAAAAATTATCCTTGTTTTTAATTTTCAATTTATATGTAATATACGGCCTCGCTAACTAAAATATCAATTTTAAAGCTAAGTAAATAAAATTTTATTAAATAGTTTCGATTGATATAGAAAGAACGAATAGAACATTAAAATATTGTAACAATTTATTTAATCTCTTAAATTGAACACTGAAGGGTTGTTAACATCCATCGAGATAATCTAAGCAATTTCCTCCAGCTATCACTCTACTGTAAGTGCCTTCCAAAACCACACAAACGGACGCTGTCCATTTTCGCCGTACCTATATCCCCTTAAAGAATCACTGTTGGTTAAATCATTAGTTACAATATCGCTGAACATTTCAGCAACTACTATTATAAAGAGTAGTAGTTTTTATGTCTCTTAAAGCTTTCACTCTGGACTTTGTCCATATGCGGCAGAGTGGCAGTGGCAGTGGCAACTCAGCTATGTATGTATATATATATCGTGATTCCATATTGTACCTAACCTAGTCTTTGGCCAAGCTATAGCATAAGTTAAGTAGTGTCGGTTGAAAGAAATATTATCCTCTTTACAACAAGAGCCACATCAATCTCATTCCCCCGACGTCAAATAAATTGAACGGTCAATATGTTTACTCGGCTTACACTTTACACGTTACACTGTACGATAGCGAGGGTGTGTGTTGATATTGCAATTGACCTTGTTTTATTGATGCCTGGGACTTGTACTAGTCGCGTTTACTGCCCTTCAATTGGCTTACTGACCATCAGGCCATCCAGGACCACTTCACTGCCTTCAGCAATACTTATGGGACCTGCCGGCCGTGCTGAAGCAGTGCTTCAAGTGATGAATGTTTTCGTGTCAGAATGACCGGAGAGTCTCATGTTTCACCGAAAGAGACCATTGTTACCTAAAGTTAAGTACAAAGCTAAGAGCCACCCAACTTTCCATCGCACCACTTCGCTGACTCAAGCCCAAACATCCCCTGATGTAAAATGTAATGATGAATTATGCTAACACGAATCGATTGCAGATGGTCACACACATCTGTCATTTGTGACATTTGATATCATAATTCCGTTTCTAATTGATGCAAACAAATTAAGAAAAAATGCTCCATAATGGCCACCTGCCAACAAGCAAAGCCAAAAAGCACTCCAGCTCCGGTTCCGGTTGGTTGAGTACTTCATAGATGGAGATGGAGTAGAGTCAGAGTGGACTGGGCTAGTTGATGGTCGAAAGCGGATACAAATAATTTTGATCTGCGAAACGTCAAATGGACAACTATAACAATGATACTACCGGATGGGAATTACTTAATCCCTGCTGTGTCAGTCCTGCTAGAAGAAGCATTGGTTGGTTTGAAAAATCCTTAAAGTATGTCCTTTTTTTCTATCTGTCTTTGTTTTTTCTTAAAGAAGGAAAACTTCCACTTAACGAAACAATCTGGGTTGGGTCTTGGGTACATATCTAAAGTATCACCGAAAATCGAAGCAAAACTTTTACAATATTTTCAGGGAGCCACGATGCAGAAGAAACACAGAGATAGAGTCCTGTTACTAAAAATATATGTTTAGGTACAGATGACAGAAAACACAGTCACAGTTAGAAGCCACTTTTAATTTGTAAGTAAAAGTTTCTCTGTAAACAAGAAAAGTTAAATGTGATGCTATGCACCAGCATGAAGCAGAGGGGAGTCGTTTTGAGGATGGTATAGAAGCGGAAGAGGATAAACCATAATGCCTTGAGATATACAGGATAAACAGATTATATAGACCGGAAGTGTTTGGAATTTACTTAGTTTTTGGGGATTTTAATTGAGTTGGAATTTATGTACGATATATTCCATATGTTGGCTATCTTATAGGTACATATATGGAAGTAAATATAGGAGGCAGATTTTATTGGTATACTAAATATAAATGTAAGAAAATAATAAAATAAAACTTTTTAAGTTGTTGCTTTTCTCTCTTCTTCACTTTCTGTACCTATATAATATGTACATATGTTTAGTTTTTAAGTTTGATTTGAAATGTTGAGTTCAGATGTGAGTTACAGATAAACTTTTTATTCAGAAAATAGTTTAAGAAGACAAATAGGTGTGTAAAGATGTAATGTTGAGATTTTGTATTTCTTGAAAATAAGTAACCTTCAGGAATTGTTTGTTAAACAATAAGGATTTGTAGAATTTTCAAATTTATAGTTAGATGTCAGTTATAGCTATCTTTGAAACCAATCCGTAAAATTTTTGAATGGAGATTTGACTATGTTTCCCTTTGATTAGAAATTAAAATTATATACTGATTGATCAAAGATCACACAAAGAATTGTTTTGAGAAACAAAGGTAAATTGCGCAGTTATTTTTCGCTAAAAATGTATTTTTCTATTTTCCGGAATGCTGATTCTTTCATGTTCAACAATCATTCCACTTAATTTGTTTTTCAATTTTACACAATTCCAATGATAGATTTCTGTCAGAAAAAAATGATAGAAATTTATAATGATAAAGAAATTGTCAAAATAATTCCAATGATTGGTTTCAGATATTAAAATCAATGATATCTGTAACTTTCTTGAATCTAGAAACATTACTGAAAAGTACCTACTTCAATTACAACAAAGAAAGGACAAATTCGCATTTGATTCCTATAAAACACCTGTGTATTTAACTTGTATCATATTTAAATAAAATTCATTAAAAGAAGAAAAATATCTGGTCACGAAATCAACAAGCTTCGTTAACTTCTTAATAAAATGTTTCCGATTCTGACCTAACAACTTTTAGTTAGCACTGTGAACACACCGATAAGCCAATGACTAATTTATCAATTAGTGCAAATAGAAGAAAGTTTTGTGAAAATTAAATGTTAAAATTAACTTAGCAAAAAAAACTAACTAAAACTAATAAAATGGAAAATTTTCAAGAAGAAATGGTAATAAAACATCTGGAAATTGATATTCTATAAAAAAAAGTTCATTTAACAATTGCTTCAAGGTGGGGTTTGTTCGTAGACTACTACATTAACATGTGGTGTTGAAGCGAGCCTAAATTCTTTATATACCTAAATCGAGATGAAATGAGCTTGATTCGCCTCGATTCCGGTCGGGGATCGGAGTCGAGTCAACATTTGTGAAGAAAAACCTGTGTGGAGGAGTTGGTTTTACAGATAATGCGTTATGGTCTGTTTATTTGCATGTTTGTGTACAAAAAACATAGTTTCGTTTTAATCAAATTAAAAAAAAAAAAAATTGCACATGGAGTAGGTAGCATATTCTTATATGGTGCTGAACTATTCAGTTTTTCATTGTTTAACACGAATCAAACTATCTCACTTGCACTCCATAAGAAACATCGAAACACCATTTACATTTTAGAAAGTGCTGTCAAACTTAATCATTTTTAAATCTTCTTGTGCGGTGGAACACCAAAAAGATTTATCTAATCTGAATTGAGATAAAGCTTTGGTGGAAACATAGCAAAACGTAATTATCTTTTCTATTGTTTTCTCTTGCAAAATAAGCCCAGTTAGTCCATTTTCACTAACAAAACTAAATAATATAAACAGTATAGATTGATTTTTTCCCCAATGGAAAACACACATGATTCCAAATGCACAACTACTCAACGAACACAGCCATCGAGATACAAATGCAATATGAATCGTATTACCAACATTTGAGAACGAAATCACATAAGATCCATTCGAGACTCGTTTAAATGTCAAAAACCCATCCATAGTAACATTCTACCCTAACTTTTATCGGTGTTATTTATATTAAGGATATTGTTTTTGTTATTCGTGTAAAATCCTACTATACTTTGGATAGATTTTCCAACAAAACACGGGTAATGTCGAAAAACAATTTTTTAAGGGGCCAGTTATAGTTATCATTGGTTTTCATCATTTAAACCAATCATTGAAATTTTCGTTAAAGGTTTCATTAAAAATTTCTGTCATTGAAACAAAAATTGTCAAAATAAAAACCTTTCAGTGGAACCATTATGTGTTGATAATGATTTCATCATTAAAAAACTAAAAATGAACTAAAAGAAAAGTTCTGGGTTGAATAAAGTATTTATTTTAGTAGAAAAATGCTTTTACAAATTTGACTCACTTAATCGCTTTAAATCTGGAAATAAAATTTTTAATGACGGAAACCCCTTATAGCTTTAAGTAAAACTCATCAGTAAAAATTGAAACAAAAGCGATCTGAGATCTTTTACTAATGAGCGCTTATAGCAATCAGTAAATTTACGTCATCTTTTCATATAAAACCTATAGTACGAGTATTATCATCGTGAGTTTTTACGGGTGTGGCCCCTAGTGGCTTCGGTGACATTAGGTATTGATATTTGTTTTACTTAACTTTTTATATAAAATTTTCAATGCAATCTTGAGACTACAGCGAACGTAAAAAAACAGCTCCATGATAATATTATAGATTTTTTATATGGACAAAGTTGGACCGAGTAGTTTCAGTTTTTGCTAAAATAAAGTCAGCCGTTTGGGAAATTGATTTTTTTTTTTTCAAAAAATTCATTGATAGATTTACAATTGATCAGAATATATATAGTTTTATTTTTAATCAAAGGAAAACACATTAAGTTATCCATTCAACCATTTTTCCCGATTGATTTCAATTACAGCTATAGATGTACATATAAAATTATAGCGATCATTGGTTTTCATAATTAAAACCATTCATTGGAATTTTTTGACAGGTCGGTTATAGCAATCATTGAAAATTTATGGCATTGAAACAAAAATTCCTGATTAGAATCAATAATTTGAGGTTGGAGTTTATCATACCTAGAAAATGGTCAGGTTCAGACGACATAAGGGACTTGAAAATATGGCAAGTTTCTAGTATGTGATTGGCTAGCTGCCAAAAGTTGGCCTTTCAATTAAGACAACTTCATTGGAAAGTTGACTGGAAAGTTAGTCAAGAAAAATCTCCCTAACTATCAAGTCAAGTCTGCTTACGTCAAATGACAATTTTTTTCATTTAACTGCAAGCTGAACTTTATTACTCTATAAATTATTTATTTTCTGCATAATTCCATTTAATGTTTTGTATAAAAAGTTTCCATGTCAAATTGGAAAAGAAATAAGTAATATTTATTTACAATACAAAATACAAATGAGTGATGGACTTGTAGCTTGCCTGAGGAGTGTTTTGTAGAAAATAATGTTTTAGTTAGATTTTGAACGTGGAACTAAAGGTAGAGATTAGTAAAGTAAAGTTCCAAGTCTTAAATTTATGACACTTTAAGATCTTGGTCAAAACTTACGTTCAAAGAATGCATTTGACGGCAAATAAAGTGCCTTATGTTGTGTGAACCTGCCTAATAAAATGATAATGTTCCGAAGTGTGAAATCAACAATCAGCTGTTCATTGAAATTAAAATTAAACTAAAATAAAAGTTAAATAATGTAATTTTTTAGTAGACAAAATGTAAAACTGATCAGCCGTATTTTGTCAACAAACATTAACAAATTTTGAATTTTTTAAATCTCAAAACAAAGTGTTCAATGATGAACTGACACCTAAACGCCATCAGTGAAATTTAATGGAATTTGTTGGCATTTTGAAGTCAGCTGTTCAGTTAAATTAAATTTCACCATTCAAATTTTTAACATTAGAATTAATCGTCCCTTAAACAACATTTTTATCATGATAAAGTTCACGATCAATGGAATTCATTGGTCTCATATTTTTGTAGTTCCTTAAAGATATACAGCTTGGTTACTTACCGTTTCTAAGCAATCCGAAATTAAAGGTTTTTCCCTAGAACTAAACAATATAAGGTTCAAGTTAAAATTTGTCTCTTTATTAACAATTTAAATGAATACAGACAGGATTAAATTTAAAAGTAAAAACAAAAAACTAGTAGAAACTTATGAGCTCAAGATTTCAAAAACTCTAAAGATAGGTATAAAGCAGGTAGAACATTTTCAAAAATAACTATTAAAATGTTAACAAGAATGTCAGAAAAATATTCTATCTATGGTCGAGCTATAATAAAAGTTCTGATACAGTAATTTTTTTAGTTTTTTAAAATATTATTTTATGATATGATATTGGATATTTATTTAAGATCTTAAGAATATTGTTTTTTTAAATACAAATGCAAATAAATTACTTTTAAGATTTGATATACTAAATTACTGTCTTAACCTGTTTTAAGAAAACCTGCTTTGCAAACGAGCTAAAAAAGAAAGAGAATTATTTAAAATTTAACTTTTTATAGAACAAGAATACAAATATAGTGGAAATTTATAAACAAGTTTAAGTATTTTTTTTATAGTGCCTACATTTTAAAGGCAGTGAGTTTAAATCGAAATTGTCAACCATAAATTGAAACACGACACTTCTATCTAATGAAAATACGATATTTTTCGGATTTAAAATATTATTATTTTTTTTTATTATTAAAAAATAAACACATAATTTTTTCAACATTAGAATGTTTCCTGTTCAGACTTTAAAAAAATGTTATTCGTAAATAATAAATTAAACGTTTTAGACATCTTTTCGATATAATCTAAAATTAAATTTAAGAAAATTTAGAAAACCATCCTTAGATATTTTAAGACAAACAATAATTGAAATTAAGTTTGTTTCGATAACGAACCTAAATATAGTGGAGAAATTTAGTATCAATTCAACAAATGTTATTTATTTATTTGTATTATTTAAAAAGAATTGAATGTTATACTTCCTTAAAAAAACAACAAGTTATGTTTCAATTTATATACAAATATTGAAAATAACTTTTATTATTTTATTAAAGAATTTTTTGTAATGTTGTTTAAAGTTTTTTTTTATTTTTGTTGAGATTCCTTAAACTAAAAAGAACAGCCACTGTGATATTTGTTTGATTATAAAAACACCACAATAACAGTTCCCTTCACTTTTAAAAGAATATTTAGTAGATTTTCTGTAATATTTCACATTGAATATAAAACACAATAATTTAATATTTTTTAATCGCTGCTGACATCGCCTAAAATAAAAAGAACAGCCACTGTGATATAAATTCTATATTTTAAATACATCCCAGCAACAGTTCTCTTATTTGAAACGATGTTAATGTTTATAAATTGTAAATTAAACAAAAATAAAATATTTAAAAAAAAAATTGTTGATTATTTTACACCGAAATATAAAGGAAAATCACTGTGATATGGCTTTTAAAAGTTATCATATCACAACGATCGTTCCTTTTATTTCAATGAAAATCTTTTTCATAAGGTATACTGTAAAAAAAGAGAACTTTATTATTTTAGTTTTTAAGGTTAGGTTGTGTCCCACAACGAACTTCAATGGTTGTCTAGCTTTATGAGAAACACGATCACTTAAAGCTAGACCACCAAAGAAGTTAATTGCTTGCGGTGTTTTTATCACAATCATTAATCACTTTCAATAGTTTTTTTTTTGAAAATCACGATTTTGAGTTGAAAATTTTAAAATTATAGCACGAGTGTTCGGTCTAGTCACTTTGATAGCAAATGTATTGTTTTATAAAAAGGGACTATCCCAACAGTCGCTGTTTAATTTTAAAATTATTGTTTGCATCTTAATTTCATTTTTTATCATAGTTTAAAAAAAAAAAACAATTTGATGAATTTTTGAATTTAAAATCAGGAGACACACTTTGCCCAGTGATGAAGATTACAATTTGAACTACCAAATGAACATAGTGTGTCGCTTGATCTTGCAAAGTTAGTCAATTAGATTGAATTGAAAATATGAATGATCACTGAAGTTCTTCGAAAAGTTCACGAGGACACATTCTTCCCAGTGATAAGATCTTTCAAAACATCATACTGAACAAACTGTGACAAACTTTAGATTTCACTTTAAAAAATATTTGCTTTTGAAAATTCAGGAGACACATTCAACCCAGTGATGGAAATTCTTCTAAGTCATCAGCCTGAGTCGATTGCACCTCTAGAAGATTCGAAAATGTTTGGTTGAACTTTAAGCACTTTTATGGAGTAATTATACTCAGGCCATTATAAGACAAACTTCACCCAGTGATGACTGCAAAAAGTTATACAAGTCTATAAAACACCATCTGAATAAAGTTTGTCTTATAATAAGATGAGCTCGATCGATATTTTTCTTCTTTTGGTTGATATGCGATGTGATGTCCTACTGTGCGACAAAATGCAACTGTTAACTTCCGAGTTCAAGTCAGAGTCTTTTATAGGAGAAGGCAACTAGATAAGTATTGACATATCCCACTAATTACTTTCTTATGCACCTTCTTAATTACGAGTACTATTAGCGCGGGTGACTTTTATATACCTGGACAGGTCAGCCACACGAAAAATATCTATACCTTAATGTCGCGATAGGGAAAATATGCAGTAAATCTTCTAAGTCCCTAATACCCATATAAAAATCAAGAAATACCCAAATTCCTCGGAGCCGTAGGTAAGGTAATAAAACACATATTAAAGGTAGATAAAGAAATTTCCGCGACGAAGACGGAAACGGCGGCGTTGAACTGCCGACAACGTGACGGTATTTCACGATCAAGAACAATGGAAAACGTTTTTGAATTTCAAAATTTTATGACGGTCAACAAGGATTAACACATTTTTCGCGGAAGGATCATAATATTTTCTCCTTTCAATAACTCAAAAATACTCTTGTGAATACCACAATTCAATGGTGGGATAGATTTGCGAATTATTTTGTTTTTTTTTGAAAATAAAAAGAAAATATTGTCTTTGGAAGATTTCAAAACACAACCAATGTGATTTATTGATTTTATATGATCCTTTTTGTTAAAATACATACATTTTAGTCCTTTTGAGATTTGTCAAAATTTATTTTATACCGCGTTTTATGACGATGAACCGGCTAAATTGTTTTCAAGGGTATTGATACAAGTAAAAGGAAAAGAAAGGTAAGTTATCCACAAAGAGTTACTACGAATTTATGAAGAACCTTTTTAAGAGTTTTATAACATTTTCGAATGAAAAAAAAAAAAAAAAAAAACAGAATTTGCTGTTTGACATAAATATAAAATGGATTTTCTGAGAATGTAGCAACTGTACCTTGAATAATTTTAGAAACAAATATATATAAGAATAAGTCACCAATTTTTTAAAGTAGTATTTTCACTTTGGAGGAATTTTCTAGAATTTATTATTTAATCAAAAATTCAAGTTTAATGTTCTGAAATCCACTGAGAAGAGGGGGAGAGTACGATAACTTTGGCGACAAAGTTTAATGATGGATATGTATAGAACAGTTAAAAACAAGCATTTTTTACTAAGGGAGGGGGGTCTACCTCCCCCCGTTTAGGCGGTAGGGGCAATTTAAAAAAATATGTACATTAAATGGAAAAAATAATTAAAAAATAACGGTAATACTTACAATTAAGTATTATACCTTTTTTTAAAGCCAACATTTTTGTCTATTAGCTTGTTTTTAAATCAAGTCAAAACTATGCATAGTTTTTGAAAAAAATTGTTTTAAACTAAAAATTTATGCAAAACAAAATTAAGAAAAAAGGTTTAAAGTGTAGTTTTTCAAAACTTTCAAATTATCTACTGTTTTTTTTATAATTCATTGCTCTTATTTGTTTTTGATCAAAAACTGAAAACTAGATGACTTTATGTCTTCTAGTTCTTGAGAAAATTGAAAATTACCAAAAAAAAATACTTTAATTAAATTACTTTTTCCTTGCTTAAGTATTAACGTAGTCTTATTTTGATAGTAATAATCGAATATGGATTAAGATACACCTAGGGTAAATTAATTTTTCTTAAATCCAGCTTATTTAAATGCAAAAGAAACTTTGCATGCACCTCATCTTGCACCCACCGAACCTTGCCCCCTTCCCACCTTGCACGCACTCCAACTTGCACCCACCCCCAATCTTATAGTGTTCCCTAGCAGGGGGGTTGCAGGGGGGCAACATGCCCCCCTACAAATTCCACTGTTGCATACACCCAAACTCGCACCCACCTTACTGCTGCATACACCCAAACTCGCACCTACCATTGTTACTATCAAAATAAGACCACTCTAGCAAAAAAAAAGAATTAAATTAAAATAGTAGTTGTGGTTATTTTCAATTTTTTAAAAAACTAAAAGACATAAAATCATCTAGTTTTCAGTTTTTGATCAAAAACAAATCAGAGCAATAAATTCTGAAATAAAAACAATGGTAGATAATCTTGAAGTATTGAAAAATTACACTTTAAACCTTTTTTTGACTTTTTTTACTCAAATTTTGAGTTTAAAATTAAATTTTTCAAAAACTACGCATACTTTTGACTTGAATTAAAAACTGAATAGAACAGAATGTTGGCTTTAAAAAAATGTATAAAACTTAATTGTAAGTATCACCGTTATTTTTTAATTATTTTTTTTTTCCATTTTAAATAATAATTTTTTTAAATTGCCCCTACCGCCTAAACGGGGGGAGATAGATCCCCCCTCCCATAGTAAAAAATGCTTGTATTAAGCCCCTCTACCAAAAACCGTTATTATATCTTGGCGCCAAAGTTATCGTACTCGTGCCGAGAAGAGTTTGTACAAAAAAGGAGCAACACTCTTGTTTTGGTTTCAATTCCGAATTTTGAATCAAATCTGTAAATGCATATTAATTGTATATGTACATAAGTATTTTTTCCAAAAAAATGTGCTTTAAATTTTACTTTCACCTCAAGACTTACTTTTTTTCTCTAGCAAACGCAACAACAAATTTATTGAAAACAAAAATTATATTGGTGGAACTAAAACATTTAAATCGCCGGATTCAATAATTTCTTAGACCATTTTTAAAATGTTTGTTTTCTAATAATTTGCCTCTCTCCAAACACCAAGTACAAAACCAATAGTTTTTGTCTATTTACATACATTTAGCTGCAACATTTTCAGAGCCAAAAAAATGTAATATTCCATATGCTAAAAAATTAATTTAAGTTGATTTTAGAAACGTCGTACGCGTAGCCAATAGTTTCTGAAATACAGCATTTCTAAATTGGTTAATAATCAAACTTATAAAGACAAAATAATAGATCGATAACAAACCATTGTCAAGATACATGACTTTACCTTAAAAGTGTCCTTTGATTACGCTAAGGGGTCGGCAAGTAGTTTTAAGTGGGGTCCAGATACGGTTGAAAACATTTTAATCGAGGTCCAGAAAAAAATAACAAAAAAAGTGTTGTAGTTTTTATTTTGCTTCATTTAAGTTACTGTAATATTAATGAAATTAATTAATGGAAAAAAGACAGTTTTTTATAGTTTGGTTCACACGAGGAGGTGGGCGTCTGATAATCTCGAACGATATTTGTTTTTCAAAAAATTCATTTTTGAGAAAGACGATTCGCATATTCAAGTGGCGCAAAAAAAACAGTGTTTTTTAATGAAGCAATTAGAAAAGTGGTAAAAAATAACCTAATGGTATTATCCTGAAATATGTTGACCATGCAGTTTAATTTGCAATAGATTCCTCTTATAGGAACTAAAACAAAGAGGTGAATTTATAAATTTACCAAAGTGATACACGTTCTGATAGTAAGAAAAAAATTTGTTTCTATTTAAGTGGAGCGGAGTGTATGTACATATATGTCGAGCCAAACATACTCGTAGTAGCCAAGTTAATAGCTAGTTTTTTGCAATTTTGATATGCGGATGCAGTTTTAAACATTTGCAGGGAAATATCTTCTTGAAGGTCAATTCATTCCAAACTGAAGTTTTTGAAATATCGAATAACTTCGCAGCCACTTCAGTCCTTTCTGCTACTGCAGTGACTTCATAAGGCAATTTAAGGAATTGAGATAACTTTCCAATCTTTGCAAAATTTTGGAATCTTACAGAAAATTCGCTTTTAAGATCGGATTGAAAGTTTGAAAACACTGCAATGCCTTCTTCTTCAGAGTTCTTCTTTTGATATTCAAGAATTGTTGGAAAATGAATAAATTTTTTTTTAGCAATATCTTTTTCGAAAACATCCAGCTTACGACGAAACGCGGACACGGTTTGCATTAAATCACATATTCATTTCCTTGTAACTGGATGGTAAGCTCTTTTAAATATTTCAGAACATCTTTTAGAAAAAACAAAGCTAGTACATTGTGCTCTTTTGTTATGAACTCCTATAGTGCTTCCTTGCTTCCATCGTATCCAAGTTTTGCCAGAAGGAGATAACTTGCTCTTTAATCATCCAGAAACGTTCAATAATGTGACCTTTACTTAGCTAACGAATACGCTGTTTCACATTCAGAAAGAAACTCTTTTTTTGTGGAAACGTTTTTAAACACGAAAAATTATAAAACAATCGATATCGAACGAAAGCTCCGTAATAAGATCTCACAATAAGACTGACAACCGATTCGACTGCAGAGAGAATTTCACTCACAAAAAAAAGCGATTGGGCAGGTTCAGACGACATAAGGGACTTGAAAGTAAGGCAAGTTTCTAGTATCTGATTGGCCAGCTGCCAAAAAATTGCCTTCCAATTAAGGCAACTTTAATGGAAAGTTGACTGGAAAGTAAATCAAGGAAAATCTCCCTAACTATCAAGTTAGGTCTACTTCTGTCAAAATGACAGTCGATCATGGTGTTTTCATTCAATTGAGAGCTGAACTTTATTACTCAATGATTTATTTATTTTCTGTACAACTTCATTTAATATTTTTTTGTAAAAGGGATCCTTGTCAATTTGGAAAATAGATAAGTAATATTTCCTTACAATACAAAATACAGATCGTGATGGATTTGTAGCTTGCCTGTGGAGTGTTTTGTAGACAATTATTATTAGACTATAAACTTGGAGCAGAGGTTTGTGAAGTAAAGTTCTAAATTTGAAATTCATGACACTTGAAAAACTAACTAGTTGCCTTGGTCAAAATTTACGTTCAAGGAATGAAGTTGACTGCAAATGAAGTCCCTTATGTTGTCTGAACCTGTCCATTGTTTACATTTTGTATGTCAATTTAATTTATGTATTTATCTGTGAATACGTGCTTAGCCACCATACTTAAAATTGCGTAAAGGAGTTGCAAACGCACTTGCTTGTGTGTTAGTGAAGCATTTTTTAATTTTTGTTTAAATTTACATAAATATGTTATTAAATTGAATCGGTAGTATGGCTAAGTTTGACCTTTCGTGGTTTCGCGGTCCGCAGTTTGACCTTTCGGGTTCCGGAAACGGAACGCGGTCTGCCTGTTGCTGACCGCTGCGCTAGGCATTATAGAAGAATAGAATTTGAACTAATTTTATTTACTATTGGCTACGCGTATAACAAAAAATAGGTTACAAAGTATACACTTAAAAGTTGTGGTTAAGCCGTCAACCTGGTTAGCAATTTGAAAAATGTATACATTTGTATAAAAAAAGAAAATTATCCAACATATCAAAGTTAAAAAGATTAATTAATATACTCATATGTTTGAAAAAAAAAAACTAATGAGAATTTTCTATTCACATTCGTTTAATAATTTTAAGGTTTCCAGCATTGTTAATGTCGGTTTTCCAATAATATTGGGTATATACTTACAAACAGTATTCTTTGGCATTTCCATATCCTCGAATCCGCTTCTAAAAATTTGTATAAAGAAATCCATCACCATTGTTGCGAAAATCAACTATCAATTCAATCGTTACATGGAATTAGGATTGTCATTTACCAATATTGTTGACCCATTGTGAATATATTTTCGGTTTTTAATTTAAACAAAATAGGTATTTTGAACAATCTCTTCAATATTCTGGCTAACTGTCAATTTTTTTCAATCATAAATTTGAAGTCAACGAATTGGTAATATTGAAATATTTAAACATTTTGTTATTTAAATTAATTAATATATGTACATATGTATTCTGTTTTAAAAGAAATAAAAGCAATGAAAAACATACATACATAGATGTATGTCCAGATTGATACATTTAATGGAAGAAACGTTGAACTCGCCAAATGATTTTTCCAAAGCTATAGCTAATACAAAGTGTGAAAGTGGAGCTTAATACCTTTGGTCCTCCAGAACAAAGTAACGGAAAGATCGAGCTAAAATAAAAAATTAAAATGAAGAAAACAGAACATCGACTGATGGTGGCTTCATCATTTCAGTGATTTGAACAATTTAGCCGTTTACGGAAAACAACAGGATCATTTGGATCATCTGGAGTTCCTCAAGGTCCATCTTGGTCCTCTCCTGTTTCTCATTTTTATTAATGATCTACCTTCTGCTTTTTCTACCTCATCATGTCTTTTGTTTGCAGATGATCTTAAAATATTTTCATGTATTAAGAATCCGTTTGATTGTTATCTGTTACAAGAAGACCTTAATAGGCTTTCGCAATGGTGCAATAAAAACAAACTTCTTCTCAATGTTTCGAAATGTCAAAGTTTTACGTTTACTCGTTGTTTATCTCCTATTTTGTCTGATTATGTTTTAGAAGATATCGTGTTAAAAAAAGTAAATGAAAACAAGGATCTAGGCGTTATTTTTGACTCTTACTTAAGATTTAACAAACATGTTGATTTTATAGTCAACAAAGCTAATTCAATGTTAGGGTTTGTAATTCGGAATTCGAAAGATTTAAAAGACCCGTATGCTCTCAAATCATTATACATCTCATATGTTAGATCAATTCTGGATTATTGTAGTGTAGTGTGGAATCCCTGTTATATCACGTACTCAGTAAGAATTGAGAGAGTCCAAAAGAGATTTACTCGATTTGTTGTTAAAAGGCTCGGTTGGAATATAATTAGAAAATATGCCTCCTTACAATTCAAGATGTCAGCTTATTGACTTACATACTCTCGAAAACCGTCGGAAAATATCTTCAATCATATTTATAAGAGGTATTTTATGTTATAGCATCAATTGTTTGTGTTTGCTCAATTTGATCAGTCTTTATGCACCAAGTCGTTGTCTAAGAAACCGAAATCTAAATCAATTGTTCATACAAGATTATCATACTACTAATTATGCCGCAAATGAACCTATTAATCGCTGTATCAAAGAGATTAATGCTGTTATAGTTGAATTTGACTTTAATTTTCACTATACAAGAGAAATGTTCAAAAATATCTTAAATTTATATTTTATTAACAAATAATGTACGTACATATATGTAAACAAGTTATTGTAAGTTTCGTAGTCTGTAAGAGTAATTGTAACTCGATTGATGAATAAATAATAATAATAATAATTTAACTCTTCATTTTCGCCATAAAAGGGGTCAGTTAAACGAATTTCTAAATTGAACAAACATCTTTGAGATCCATATTCACAATATAAAAAATTGGAATTATTCACAATAGTATAATATTTTATCAATAGGTACACTTTTGCATTGGCGATATTCATTTCAATTAATACATTAAATATTATGTACATATAACTTCAATCGGTTGATAGTTGATCTTCGCAATAAGGTGCATAGTTTCAGAGGTTGATTATGGATTAGTACAATTGAACCATATCAGGCTTGTAAAAGAATGCTTTCTTTTATGATTTCAATTTAAAGTTGGCATTCATTAACTTCACCTTAAGATTGGGACTTACAATTTTGCAATTACAAATAATATTGGCCGTGAATGCAATAATTTTGTTTCCAATCATTTGATTAGCTAAATGCAACTACTAAAATGAGTTAAAATTTAGTGTACAAATTTCGGCTTCAAAATTTGTTGACATTGGGCGCATTCATAAAGCTAGTGACTACGTAGTCAAAATTCAAATACCTTTGTGAATGCAAAACTACACTACAAAGCTAGTCAATCTGGAACTGTCATATTATTGACAAATGCAAATATATAAAATAAGAAACATTTTTGATTTGATAACTTTAAATTATCTTTTGTTTTTTTAAATTCAATAAAATCAAATTTAAGACACGATTTGAATGATTTATATTTGTATTTAAATATTGAACGATTTATTTCATTTTGAATTCGTGTGTCTTTACCGAGCAGCTGATTGTGAAACGTCAAAATCATTCTCCACTAACTTTGTAGCCGAATTTTTTACACTACGTCGGAGGGCAAATTTCAACTACTTTTGTAGTTAGATTTAGCCAATCAGAATCCCTTGACTACGTAGCCACTAGCGACCATTTATTTTTACGTTTCACAATCAGCTGCTCGGTAAGATAGTCCAGTCAATAAATGACCCAAAATGAGGTGTAGAGTGCGTGAGCAGGTAACTAAGCGATTCCTTCAGAAACTTGTTTAGAGGGCTTAGGTTCTTAACATACCAAAAGTCCTGACTCCTAGGTGATGAGCTGGGGGGGAGGAGTGGGGGGTAAAGGTACGAATTTTGGGTTTTTCGCTTATATCTCGAAAACGGTGCATCGGAGAGAAATATTTTCAGATAATAAAATGGAGTTCTTAAAATTATCTTATATCATATGTTTTTTTCTAATTCCTAACCTTTTTCGAGCTATACCCTCGGAAAAAGTTGAAATTTACAAAAAAATCAATTTACGTCAAAATATTCATAAACATTGCATCATATTTTCTAAACCTATTCATAAACGAAAAGTATGAATAGGAAAGAAGATGTAGGTTTTTAAATTCCCTTTTAGAATATATATACATATGCTGATTAATGTCCAACCCGCCTAAAGTTACAACTATTTTAAAACTTGTATAGCATTTTGGAATTTTCAGAAAATTAGTTTGTATATCATATTCTTAACCCACAACCTTTGTTCGTGTATTTTGTTTAAATTACAAATAACTATATCAGCAATTTGTTACTCAATTAAATTTAATACTTGAAAACAACATTAAAAGAGCCGTATGCAATAGAACGCCGATTAACCGAATCGCCAATTATCCGTATCGGTCCTATGCGTTATATTATAAAATAAAACTAAATAATTTTTCAATAAAAACAAGTTCAATAATAATTCTTTTTTTTACTGGGTACATGGCAACCATAACAACAGGGGATTTCAGTGAAAAAACTAAAGTTATAACTAAAGTTATAACCCTCCCCTTAATCAATGCGCCTCCAACAAACTATGACACGGTCTATACGGCCGTGCAATATGCTTGCGAGTTGATCCAGCTTACCCAGAAAGACAATGAAAGTAACCAACTAAGAGTAATCATCACCTTTGACCAGCCACTATACTGGAAGGCGCGGGAAATCATTGCTGCTGCACCTCTTGACTCTCAGATAACGAACTGTATAGTGCGCCTTGGTGGATTTCACTTACTGATGTCCTTTTTAGGCAGCATAGGCTACTTCATGGCTGGAAGTGGCCTAAAGGAACTGTTATGCACTACCCACGCTCCTCTATCTGTTGACAAAATGCTCCAGGGTCACGCGTTCGCTAGAGCAGTAAGAGGACATTTGCTTGCAACGACGGCATTGTCCAACAAAATACTGGACCAAATTATACTGACAGAAGAAGAGAAGTCTACTGTAACAGACATTTTGTCAGGTTTCCTTGATGAGCCACCTGCACTGAACGCCTTAAATGAAAACCCAATCATCAAAAAGTTGGCTGAGAAATTTGGTGATAAATTGGAACAGCTTAAAAACAATGGACCAACAGCTCAGCTATGGATCCAGTACTTCAACATGGTAAATCTAGTCAAGGAATATATACATGCAGAAAGATTTGGTAATTGGGATTCACACCTGTACTGTGTCAAAAAAATGATACCGTACTCTCATGCATCTAGACATTTTCCCTACGCAAAGTCCTGCCAGTTGTATATTCAAGATATGGAAAATCTACCATCAACAATGACTCCTGAAGAATACCACAAGTTTGCAGCCAGCGGGTATTTTATTATGCGACGCTCTGATCGCTTTTGGTCAGGCGTATGGTCAGATATGACACTTGAAACCAAGTTGATGCGATCATTCAAAAGCCGAGGAGGCATAACTGGAGGCAGAGGTGTTTCACACAACGTATTCAGCAAATGGTTAGTTGGTATGAGTGCAACTCATGAGATATGCACTTCGCTTGAAGAGTTTTCTGGAGTCACATTCACTTCAAGTGAACAACACAAGGACATTGGACAGGTTCGCAAGAGTAAAGATGCAGAAGACATTATCAAACTCAATCAGTGGTTTGATTCTCATCCTCCCTTCCCAGAAACCTCTCAAATCATGTCAATTTCGAGTGGAGTTGTCGAAGATGCCACGATAACATGCTATGATGCTGTTAAAGTTGGTAAAAGGGCTATGAATTCAATAGTTTATTTGACATTTGCAGACGTAAAGTTATCGCGCAAGGATCGGACATTGCCAATATCTTCTGTCAGCTCATCGATAAAAGTTCACGATGAAAGAGTAGTACTTGACCCAACATTGCTCTTTCAGCGAACGATCAGATGAGGATTTGATGACATATTTTGAGTATGAGTTGGCCCCATTTCCCTTAGCACTGTTCAACGAAAGTGGCATGAGAAAGACAAACAAATCAGTGCTGTACAACTTGTTTGAGCCAACCAAGAAAGATATTCTTCTGCCTCAAATGAACATTGTAGTCGATGGAGGATTTCTACTCCACAGAGTTATTTGGCCAAAAGATGCATCGGTTGTGACTATTTGTAATAGTTATATCACCTACGTCGACCACCATTATCCTGGGACTACTCGCACTGTGGTGTTTGATGGGTTCGCAAACACAGCCAATAGCACTAAATCACAAGAACAAATGCGTCGTTACAGACTAATAAGGTCAGCCGACATCAATTTGACATGGGACACACAAAACAAAATACACGGACAAAGGTTGTGGGTTAAGAATATGATATAATTACAAACTAATTTTCTGAAAATTGCAAAAATGGAATTTAAAAATCTACAACTTCTTTCCTATTCATACTTTTCGTTTATGAATAGGTTTAGACAATATGATGCAATGTTTATGAATATTTTAACGTAAATTGATTTTTTTTTTGTAAATTTCAACTTTTTCCGAGGGTATAGCTCGAAAAAGGTTAGGAATTAGAAAAAAACATATGATATAAGATAATTTTAAGAACTCCATTTTATTATCTGAAAATATTTCTCTCCGATGCACCGTTTTCGAGATATAAGCGAAAAACCCAAAATTCGTACCTTTACCCCCACTCCTTTCCCCCGCTCATCACCTAGGAGTCAGGACTTTTGGTATGTTAACAACCTAAGCCCTCTAAACAAGTTTCTGAAGGAATCGTTTAGTTACCTGCTCACGCATTCTACACCTCATTCCTTGACTGGACTAAGAACACAAACATTCAAATTTCAAAATGAAATTAATATTTATTTAAATATAAATATAAATCAAATGAGTTTTTCAATATAAGGCCCCGAAAAATGTTGATGCTACATGACGATGTTAGGAATTCATCTTTAATTTTTTTGGTATCAGGGGAAGTTTTCTGATAATTGGTTGGCCTTATATGGTTAGGTGTATATTATTAAAAAAGTTATCAGGATTTTAAGTTGAAAAATGCATTTTGACATTGTACATACATTTTGTAATCAGGGGATTTTTTTGTGATTTTTCGATGTATCATTTGGACCTCAAAATCGGAAAAATACCATTTTCCAAAGCTTACCCCGACACGCCAGACGGTTGAATTTGATTTCACATCGAGGAGTTTTAGTTATCACTCCACTCCCAAAATTTGCTGCCGGTTCTAAGATTATTATAATATTATATCTTATACTTGATTTTTTAAAAGTTCTCAAAACACAAATGTTTACTACTTTATATTTTTTTTTGCATTTGAAATTAACATGACAGTTCTGCTTTGTAGTTTAATTTTGAATTTTGACTACGTGGTCACTAGCTTAATGAGCTTAGTGATTGAAAAGTCACCATTTTTAGGTGAAATCAATTAATGCAATCTTTAAGTGAAATTAAATATGTAAATGGTTTTTATTAATTGCATTCTTTTACAACCCTAACAAAATATTATTTATTTCGAAAAGAGCTTTAAAAATTTTAAATATGGACAGTAAAAACCCCAAAAGAAGTAATTATATGAGCTAGTGCCAGCAGTACGAATTATTACAAATGAAAACAATGAAGTTTACAATCGACGTTATTTTTAGACTTTTTAAGTATAGAAACCGAATGTTAGAAATACCTAAATATTATGGCATTTATATCCATAATACTTATTTTTTTTGTTCAAAGAAGGTAACAAATGTTTCAAAAGTGCAAGCACAATTTATTCATTTGCTTAAAATTTGAACATTGCAATGTATTCTCTTTAACTCTATTAATTTCTATACTCGTTCCCTTCTTCCAAGCGCTCAAGTAATTTTGTAAAAAAGGTTTCGTTATTTTTTCTTCTGTTGTTTAGAAATTGAAAAGTAATTTTTTGTTTCCAAGCCAACATAATTTTTTCGTTTAAGAAGGTCCATGCATAAAAAATGCCTACCATTTCATTGTCCAGCATGGGCGGTTTTGAATTCCCCAAATATGATTATGGTGGGTTGGGTTTGATATCCCGGTTTTTATATTCCCCTTTCTAAAAAATCCCGATTTTAAAATCCCATTTTTTATAATCCTGCTTTTTAAAATCCCGCTTTTTGTAATCCCGTTTTTTACTATCCCGATTTTGCAATCAAAACTAGTTGTTTAATTTTTAAAAATCGCTCGATTTTTTAAAATTAAACAATTAGTTTTGATTGCAAAATCGAAATAAGAAACAAATTAAAAAAGAGATATTTTTCTACATTTATTTTATTGTAACCTTTAACAATAATATAAATATAAAGTAAAGTAGTATTCTTTTAAAACAAACTCAAATCAATTAACAAAGTCAACGATAGCGGTAAACCGGTTATCGAGACGTAGATTTGCTATAGGATGCATATTGTTTGTGCAAGAGTTAATATTGTAAACAAAAATGAATGTTTATGTACAGTAAAAATAAAACAAATTACGATATTATTATATTTTAGTTAAGTAATTTATCATAAAAACCTTTGACTCCTATTGTTATTTAGTTTAATGCGCGTATTTTGTAAAAACCGGGATTTTCGGGATTTAACGGATTTTGATCAAGATTTTGAATAAGCGGGATTTTAAATCGGTACTTTAAAAGACGGGATTTTAAAACTTTTTTGTCGGGATTTTTTAAAAACAGGATTTTAAAAAGCGGGATTCCCATACGCCCCCGATTATGGTTTGAGGGGAGAGTACGATAACTTTGGCGACAAAGTTTAATGACGGATTCGTATAGAACAGTTAAAAACAAGCATTTTTTACTATAGGAAGGGGGTCTATCTCCCCCCGTTTAGGCGGTAGGGGCAATTTAAAAAAAATATGTACATTAAATGGAAAAAAAATTATTAAAAAATAACGGTAATACTTAAAATTAATTATTATACCTTTTTTTAAAGCCAACATTTTTGTCTATTAGCTTGTTTTTAAATCAAGTCAAAACTATGCATAGTTTTTGAAAAAAGTTGTTTTAAACTAAAAATGTATTCAAAAAAAAATTTAAAAAAAGGTTTAAAGTGTAGTTTTTCAAAACTTTCAAATTATCTACTGGTTTTTGTTTTTAGAATTCATTGCTCTTATTTGTTTTTGATCAAAAACTGAAAACTAGATGACTGTATGTCTTCTAGTTCTTGAGAAAATTGAAAATTACCAAAAAAAATATTTTAATTAAATTACTTTTTCCTTGCTTAAGTATTAACGTAGTCTTATTTTGATAGTAATAATCGAATATGGATTAAGATACACCTAGGGTAAATTAATTTTTCTTAAATCCAGCTTATTTAAATGCAAAAGAAACTTTGCATGCACCTCATCTTGCACCCACCGAACCTTGCCCCCTTCCCACCTTGCACGCACTCCAACTTGCACCCACCCCCAATCCTATAGTGTTCCCTAGCAGGGGGGTTGCAGGGGGGCAACATGCCCCCTACAAATTCCACTGTTGCATACACCCAAACTCGCACCCACCTTACTGCTGCATACACCCAAACTCGCACCTACCATTGTTACTATCAAAATAAGACCACTCAAGCAAAAAAAAAGAATTAAATTAAAATAGTAGTTGTGGTTATTTTCAATTTTTTAAAAAACTAAAAGACATAAAATCATCTAGTTTTCAGTTTTTGATCAAAAACAAATCAGAGCAATAAATTCTGAAATAAAAACAATGGTAGATAATCTTGAAGTATTGAAAAATTACACTTAAAACCTTTTTTTTTTTAACTTTTTTTACTCAAATTTTGAGTTTAAAATTAAATTTTTCAAAAACTACTCATAGTTTTGACTTGAATTAAAAACTGGCTAATAAAACAGAAGGTTGGCTTTAAAAAAATGTATAAAACTTAATTGTAAGTATCACCGTTATTTTTTAATTATTTTTTTTTTTTCATTTTAAAAAATAATTTTTTTAAATTGCCCCTACCGCCTAAACGGGAGGAGATTGACCCCCCTGCCATAGTAAAAAATGCTTGTATTAAGCCCCTCTACCAAAAACCGTTATTATATCTTGGCGCCAAAGTTATCGTACTCGTGCCTGGTTTGAGATTGAAGCTAATTTATAACGCTCTCAACTTACCTTGATTAGGACATTCTCTTGTCGACTTTACTGTGATGTTAATCCTTAAGGTGTTAAAGGCATGTGCCTTACCACCATCGCAAAAAATACCTCCTACCCCATAAAACTGCCATTTTTGAAATTCGTCTACGAAAAAACTCCTTTTCTTCTGACTCTACAAATCCAAAACTTTCCATCAAAACAAAAAATAAAGAAACACAACACAATAATTTTCGGTCGAAGAGTTCTTTATTTCTTTTCCTTTATTGAAAAATATGAAAATAAAAATTGTTTTACATTTAATAAAAAAAAATTACATAGCCATTATTATATTAAAAAGAGTATTTTTTGTAATTAAAAAAAGTACCTAAATAAAATTATCTAAATTTATTTTGGAAGGCAAATTTATGTACCTGAAAAATATCTAAATGAAAAACGAAAAAAAAAAAGAATTAGTTAAGTACTATTTTTGTATTTAAAAATTGTAAAATTTAGAATAATAAAACAAAAATATTAAGATAAGAAAACTGAATAATAAAATAATCTCTTATTGATGTTATTTATTGTTTTTATTTTTTGTTTACTATTTTTTTATTGAACTCTTTTTTTCTTTTTCTCTTTCTTCTCCTCTTTCCCTCTAGCTGTCCACCTCTCCTTGAATCCTTTTTCTTTTTTTTTTTTAATAAAACTCATCATGTATTAGAAATTTTACTAACACATTTTGTTTGTATTTATTTAATACCAATGAATTTAAATATATATATACTTTTTAAAATGTATATGAATAATTAAATGGATACAGTTCGGAAATTAAACTTTTTTGTTGGATTTGTTTTATTTAATGTGACACCTACCATTTATTCTTATTTAATAAGTGGGTTTCTTTTGTTTATTTCTTTATAATAATGTATTTACAAAGTTGTATTTATGAACAGAAAGTCTAGTTTTGAAAGAGATGTTCTATCTAGATCGATTGCAATGATAGAAAATAAAAACATAAGTAAACTTATGAAACATTATTTTGTAGTGCAGTGTATTCGATTTATGTTTGCCGACAGATTTAAAAGATGTTCAAAAATAATTATTCAAATTTCAAGAAATAGTCGATTGATCACATAATATATGCAATTCATTTCACATTACGGCCTTATAACTTATCATCTCTCAAAAGCTATAAATTCTTAACATACCTACCTTTCTATTACGAATAATAAATTTTTAATTTTTCTTTCAAAATTCCATAACAATCAATATTGAGGAGTGCATTGAATGAAAAAACATACATCATACATAATGTATAATTTAAATATCCACACAAAATATCCACCTTACTAAAACATATCTCAAAAATGAATGCCTACTATTTTTTTGATATGATTACATAAAATTATAATAAATTTATAAACCAAAATAATATTAAAAAAATATATAAGAAATGTTAAATATGAGTACATGAGAAATTTTGTCTGTAGCATTAAAAATATTACAAATTTTGTTTTAATAGTTTTTGAATTAATGCTTTTACTATATGGACTTTACATGGCCAATTTGTATTACATTAGAGGTTTGGATTAAGCAGGTTAAGATACTTGAGACAGTCTTAAAGGGCGAAGTTTAACAGTCTTCAAAAAAATGTCTTATTTCCATCTAAGGCCTAAAAAGAAAGTCCTACTAACTAAGGACTATTATAAGTAAGCCCTGAGAATCTCAGCAGCGATGAAGATACATATTAACATTAAAAGATACTTATTAAAATCAACTAAATAACTCTAGGTCTTTTGTTTCTTTAAGCTCAAAGGGAATTGGACGTAAATAAGACGGAAGGATGTTTCTATTTTTGTTTTTCATTCGAAAAAAAAAACCTTCAAATTTATTATTTATATGCAGATACTAAGAAATTGAAAAGTAAACATTTGATGAAAAGCCATTCAGTCTTTTCAAGAGTTCCACCGTTATTGAAAACTTTTACGAATTTCGAAAACCCGTATCACGAAATCCGTTCGTAATGCAAAATTGTATGAGATTTTCCACTGCGAACGTATTTGGAAATTATATTTTTTGGGATTCGTAAAAGTTTCCGATAACGATGGAATTCGTGATAGGGCTGATTATTGTCATTACACCTTCCTTATGTCAATTTCCAAATATACATTCGACATCTTAACTTTTCAATGCTATGTATTGAATCCGCAAGCATCTTATTCCTGGAGAGATCTTTGCTTAAAGGCACTTGTAAACCAAAGTATTATTTTCGATAGATATCCAAGGTGCTATTCGTAAGATGAAATCGCAATATTTGTAGCAGCGCAGATTCATAGATTCATAAATTCGAAACTAGATTCGGCCTTTTAACTTCAGTGAATTCAAATGGAGTTTGGTTTGTATTTTTGCTCAAAGGGATTTATTTTAGCATTGTTCAGAAACAAGTTTTGAATCTTATTTTATAATTTATTTATATCTAACCCTTAACAATCTACTCCTTATTTGAGTGTCGAGTCACGTACACAACTTGTGCAACTACCAACACGCCTACCTTAAAGGTAAATCAGTGGAGACTGCCTTGCATGAAGTAGTTTCACATATTGAGAAAAGTCTTGAACATAAAGAATATACCCTGGCAGCATTTCTTGATATCGAGGGTGCGTTTAATAACGTTAAAACGGAGTCGATCAAGACTGCCTTAGTTGAAGTTGGGGTTGAATCTGTTATTGTCGATTGGATCTTCACCATGTAAAATGGCAGAATTATCAACTCTCAAATAGGAGTTAGCACTATTGAGAAAACAGTTACTAGAGGCACACCACAGGGAGGAGTCATCTCACCCCTGCTCTGGATCCTCGTAGTCAACAAAATTCTCACAAAGTTCAAAGATCAGGGCATTAAAATAGTTGCGTATGCAGATGACATAGTGGTTTTGATAACAGGCAAGTTTCTTACCATCATCGAAAACATTATGGAAAATGCATTAAAGGACTTATCTTCTTGGGCAACTAAGAACGGTCTCGGGGTCAACCCCACCAAGACAGAGCTAGTTTTGTTCACGAGGAAAAGGAAACTGGAGGGCTTCAACCCTCCCAAACTAAATGGCATTCCTCTAAAACCTTCTAAGGAAGCTAAATTTCTAGGAGTAATCCTTGACTCCAAGCTTACATGGAAGCGTAATACTGAGGAAAGAATGAAAAAAGCACTATGTGCATTCTACACATGCAAAAAGACCTTCGGTGTACGTTGGGGTATGCGACCGCAAGTCATCCAATGGATGTACACAGCGATTGTCAGACCCATTCTTACCTATGGCTCTATTGTATGGTGGAAGGCGGTGGAAAAATCAAGCTATCTCAAGAACCTGAATAAGATACAGAGACTAGCCTGTATAGGAATTACAGGGGCTCAAAGATCCACACCACAAGCGGGATTGGAAATGATCTTGGACCTCCCGGCTCTGGATGAGTTCATAAAGTGCACGGCAGCCAAAACTGCAATTCGTTTAAGAGAACTGAGTTTTTGGAGGCATAGCACTTATGGCCACGGGTCAATCTTACAAAGATATGACACGATCCCAGGACTGAGAGAGACCACCGATTACATCCCCCCTTTACTAGATTTCGACAGGAAATATTCTATTTTCATACCAGAAAGACAGGGTTGGGATCCTAATTCACTTATAAGTAAACAGGGTATCCCTTTCTACACTGACGGTTCAAAAATGGAATCAGGAACAGGTGCTGGAGTGTTTTGCCAATCTCTCAACATCAGAGCGTCATATACACTCCCGGCTGACTGTAGTGTCTTTCAGGCCGAGGTCTTTGCCATTGGAAAAGCAGCTGAATTGGCACATCACGAAAAGCTAAGCTCTTCGGAGATTACTTTTTTCGTGGACAGCCAGGCTGCTATCAAAGCCTTAGCCAGTGAGACTATTAGATCAAAAGCAGTTTTAAACTGTAGGAAGGAATTAAATAAAATCTGCCACACTAACCAGGTAAAACTCTGCTGGGTTCCCGGACATAGCAATATAGAAGGGAATGATATAGTAGACGAACTAGCCAGGAAAGGGTCAAAAGCAGACACAAGTAGTAGCGACCATTCAGTTAGGGGACCACTTGTCCCGATTGGGGTACTCAAGAGGAAGATAGACCTTAAACTAAAAGAGAAAACCAATATCTCCTGGAAATCCAGGAACGATTGTGCAATCTCTAGAAGTTTATGGCCTAACACAAATGAAAAAGAAACTCGGTATATTCTATCGCTGAGTAAAAAGAACATTAAAATCTTGATAGGTGTACTAACAGGTCATTGCGCCATTGGCACAATGGCTAATAGAATAGGGGCATTTGCACCCAATTTTTGTAGGAGCTGTCAGGATGAGGAGGAAATGGAAACCATTAAACACCTGCTCTGCGACTGTCCGAACCTCCAAACCAGCCGACTCCGTCATTTCGGAAACAGGTTTGTTGGAGAACTGGATGATCTAGCACAGGTCTCAATGGCGAGCATGAGGAAATTTATAGATAGCACAGGCTGGTTCGTTAACGAGCCAGTCTACGCTAATCGACAGAGTTGAATTGAACTGAGAGGATCGATGCTAAATTTTTACTTTTACAGGGGATCACAATGGACCAATAGGCCCCCGTGTACGCAACAGCTTCTTGCTGTGCACACCCCTTACAACCTAACCTAACCTAACACGTAGGGTCTAAGATATGATTACGTTTGCTGATTCACTTGTCGACACAATTAGGTTTTTTTTTCTGGTCCACAAACAAAACAATACTTTTGACAATAAATTGTGTGATGATTTTGCAAAATAAAAATCTTTCTCTTCTAGATACAATTGAAACTATCATTTCAGTGTCTTACGTAGTTTTTGGGAATTCTCATTAGTTATGAGCCTTTAATTGACTCTAATATAATTATGTATAATGAAATAATATAAATATTTCAACTGAATATTGAAGAAAGGATTATAGATTTGGATTTGAATTAAGGCCATCGAAACCAAATTGGAAAAGTAAAATGTTATTGCCAGGAAGAATAATTATATGCTCAATTTCGAAATTTACGGATTTATTGAAATAAGAAAAGTGAGTTTATCTTTGAAATACAAACTTCCAACTTTTACTTTTAGGACTTGTATTAGGAGGTACATATGCACTCAGTCATAGGGCAACGCAGCGATGAATGTTATCCAAAGTTCTGATCAATGCTGGCCACACTAACTACAAATCGCTTGAAAAAAAGGAGTTATAGTGTACAGCAGGCTGCAAGAGAAAATTTTGTTCTCCGGTTAAAGATATCAATGGATATAAGATCCGTTTTATCCTTGATATTCTGTTAACATTTATAAACCCTGTAGCATTCTTACACCAGTTTTTTTTTTTTTTTTAATTTAATAAATATTTTCTATACTTTGAAATATTTGAAATAGCAGACCTTTTGCGGTATCAGAGACAGTGGGTAGCTGTTTGAAGGTTTCTTTGAAAACCTCCAGACATTTATTTTAGATGAACACATGCATCGTGATTTTTTCACCTCTATCTAAAGTTTTTAATAGATCTTTATTTTAGTGTCTTCAATTAATTATTTTTGTAACAATTTTTAGAAATTACAAAAACAACGTGTTTCTTTAAACAAAATTAATTTGCTTGTTTTTACTGCTGCACAAATTAGAAGAACACTTCAATGAATTGTTTTAGTTTATCAAAATTTGAATGAACTCATGTTTATTTATGTATGAAATTAGTTTTAATTATAAAATTATACTAAATACAACTTATTAATTAAGAAAAACAAAATAGTTAATATATAAAAAAAAAAAAACAAAACCCTTTATAAACTTTAATGATATTATATAAATTTTAATGAATCATGTGTGAATTAATTGATATTTACAAGTTCAATAAAAAAATCTTTATTATATTCATTTTATATCTAGAATAATTCCAATTTTATACAATTTCCTTTCAAAAATGAAGGAAACTTTTGATATATAATATATATATATTTTTTTTTTATTTTTTCAGTTTTCTTTAATAGTAATCATATACATATATAAATATATATATTTTTTATTATAATTTATAAACTTATGCATTTGATGTTGATGTTTTTGCAACTGAATAAAAAGAATGAAAAAAGAACGAAGAGCTTTTCTGCGAAGCCCTCGATGTTTTCTTTTTATTTATTCAATCTGTAAAATATAATATAAAAGTTTATTGATCTCAAATCAATTTTATATTTTTTTGAGTTATTATATTAATTATATATTTCAATATTATTGAGTGTTATTTTTTTTCTATGTTTGTTATGTAAGAAAGTATAAACAAAATTATTAAATATTTATTTCTTCTCAAATTATTTTATATACCCAACTGCTTTTGTTATATTTTTCTTTCTTTTTTTCCATCAGGGTTTATTTTATTTTGATCCTGCCGCTATCGCACTCTATATAATATAGGACAGCATTATAAGTGTTAAATTTAAAAATAATGAAAACAAAACAAAAAAAATGGAAATGTTAATTATTAGTTATTAAATATAATTTTGTATTTACAAGATGGTTTTCAGATGCGGTAGGTGCTGCTAGTTCTTTATTTCGATTCCGGATTAGTTTGAAGTTGTTGATTTTTGTAAATGTCACTCTTTTTACTACACTGTGAATGTAAATAAAATAAAAGAGAGAGAAAGAAAAAAAAAGAGAATGGGTATTTGAATTTATACAATTTTATGTTTGAAAATCGATGATTTTAAAAAGTGTTTATACCATACATACATAAAATGGCAACGTATGAAAAAAGTAATTTTAAAAACCTAAGAGAAAAGATTTAGGCGAGTTTTTGAGAAGAATTTTGAAACAAAAAACCATATTAAGGAAATGCAGAAATTAATTTTGGACTCGTTTTTTTTTCATGCAAGTTTTTTAAGTCTGGCATACACGAACAAGCTATTTGGCCACAAGCCAGTTTAAAGCCAACTCAGATATATCTTGTATGGTGCCAATTAGTCTGTAAAAAATAAGCCTTCTTTGGTCAAAGAATCTTAAAATGAATTTTCTATTGGCCAAAAATGAAAGTTAATTAAGTTTCATTTGTTGTTAAGATTCATTAGTCAACGTAAATATAACCAGGCCAACAGAAAATCCCAATAAAATAACCAAGCCTTCAAAATCAAACAAGCGCATAACAAAAAGTATAAAAGGGGCAATATTTTAATTTTGTACTCAATAAACCCTAAATCTTTATTACATCACCAAATTAATGAAAAATTAACACTCACTATTTGTTACTATTGTTCAAAAGCTAATACTTTTATAATATTCTTTGTAAGCCCGTGTTGAACATATTAATTTGAAGTTTAAATTGAATTTAAAACTTTATTCTATTTATTTGAATACAAATTGTTTGAATTAAATATCTTTATAGACAGAGGAAGTTTTGAGAAGTGGCTATACTTAAATCCATTTTTATCACTATGAGTTTTATTTTTTATTTTATTTTATATTTTAATTTAGTTTTACTTTATACCTTTTATTTTATTTACAAATTGGGCATATCGACGTTCAAAAAATAGGGTTCATATGTCCAACAATTAATACAAATTTTTGAGAAAACTTTAGACACTCAATTCAAGGTTTTTAATTGCTTGAAAAACGATTTGAATAAATATAAATAGATAGGTTAATCATAGAAAGCTCATGTAGCCTCTCAATCTCACCTATTTTAGTATACCTGGATCTACAACCTAAATTACAGAATTTTTTTTCTCAAGAAAGTGGTTTAACATATGAAGCTGACAATAGGGCACAGGTATGATTCATACAGTCATTAATTTTGAAAAATGGCTGGAACGAAACAACATTAAAAAATGTAGTTACTTCACTTTCAAATTTCGATTAAAAATATTGGAAGGATTGAAAAAGCAATACATTTTTTCAATTTTTTAAAGTAGGGTACCTTTTTCTTTTGTGCAAAGTATTTGAACATATTTTAAAAAAATACGTTTTTTAGATAGAATTCTTTTGTACTTTTCACTAAATTAAATTAGAAATTTTTTTTAACTTTTTAAATCCAAGTCATTTCATTACAAAAATGGTCACCTTTATGTCAGAGTACGAAATACGAACTAATATCTAAAATACATAGATCGAAATTACAAAAATTGATATTTTACTTGATACTTCAAAAATTATTCAACATCATAAAATTTCTTAAAAAAAGAATCTTCATCAAGAAAATTGAATTTGAAACCTCGAAATGAAATAAATGCAAAGCTGAAATCAATTAATTAAGAAGCGTCGTAGCTCTTGAAACTCTGTTTATTTACTGACTAAGCCAACAATTTATGTTTATTTGTATTTTTCAAGTCTTAATTCTTAAATGATTTCCCAATACTTATTTTTTACGCTAAATGACATAAAAGTAAACATGGTAACAAAACAAAGTTGTAGCTGAAATATTCAATTAAGAGTTAGTCTTCTCCTCATACCCTTTTGTTTTGGTATTCAATACTAACTGCCATTCTGACATTATAAAAAAAAAAGGATAAAGTTCTTATACATATTCTTATTAACTGCTTCGTTGCTATGCTACTGATGTATACTCAAAATGTGTGTAATAAGCAACGTAACTCTATTTTGGGATATATACAATTATCTTCAGAAAATAGAATGTGAAATTCTGAATAACCGATTTCTGAAACGGCAAAAGGCCGATATTCCTAATCACAAAATAGTTTGGTGAAATACATTTGCTATTGAATATTTCATTGTTCAACTATTATGAGTGTTTTACCAAAAAATATTATTTCGTCCAAAATAAAGACTAAGGGATAACTGCAAACTACGTACATAGTTAAAAAAAAAAAATATCCTTTTTGTATATTTTCCCAAGTTCTCAAATTAAACCCATCGACATAATTAAGTTTTTCCCTGCCTCATAAACTAAACAATACTTTCTTTCTCGCCTCATAAATTCTCCATCACACCATGTTTCATGTGAAACTCGCATCTTCAAAATTGTATTTCAATACTTCCAAAAAAATTAGTGATCTTTCATAAATTATTGCAACTTTACTTTACTTTTTCATTTAAAATATGACAGATTTTAGTCAGAAAATTAAGGTTCAATGTTTTGTTCTACTAATGGCCATCCTTTAAAGCAGTTTTACGCCAAAATCTAGTTTTATATATATATACGAAGTTCATATTTCAAAAACTTGAGATGAGAGCCGTATTTAATGAATTTACATAGCCTCAAAAAGCTTAAAATAAGTGTTTTTTTTGTTCGAATTTTAAAAAGTTATATAGCAAAAACCTGACGTGATAAATTGATTTCGATTGATTTGATAAAGTATAGTTTGATTGTTAGTTGTGGCCGAAGACGGAGTTTCTAATGCTATTTGTGCTGTCATTCGAATAATTTTCACGTCAAATGAGTAAATGGGAGACTAAGTACTAAACCGCGTTTTTTCTAAAAATAAATTCTGAACTACAAACCCCTTGGTTAGATTAATTGCGTGATACACAAAAATATCTATGTATATCATTATTATTCTCGTAGTTTCACACCTTTAGTTAACGTTCACTTCTTTTAAACATGAATACCTATTTATCTAGTGAATTTGTTTCCTGTAGTTCAATAACTTGTTTTTTTTTTTTTTTTAAGTTTCCTTAACGTAGCAGTATTAACTTCTAACCTTCATAAAGACAATTTTGTCGTTACTTTAAGAGGGTTTAAATTAAAGCTCAAAATCCTCTAGGTAAATTTGTAGACACTGATTCACGGAATCCTTATCCTTATTACACTGGTCAACAAAATTAAGTTTTTTCCTATTTTAAAAATCAAAAAATTCCTTTTCGAAAGATGTTGATGTCCTGAATTAGAATTTGAACTTTTCTCAATTAGGTCAAGTTTATAAATATTACCTCTTTCAGAATATACAAAAATCATAATACCACGTTTTTTCAGGATAAAGCATAGTTCTTACAAAAAAATGTAGTATGATTTTGAAATGTATAAATATTTATCTTCCATATAATCTTTTAAGTAACTCACTCACTTCCAAAAAGCTTTAATAAACCTTGAATCTTTTCTTTTACAGTTTTGAAAAAAAAAACACACACTTTTTAAGAGTGGATTCGAATCCAAAATGAGTATCTTTTCCATGTTATTTTTATATTTTCTCGTTCGATCTCACAAATTGTAGTGGTAGTCTCAAAAATAATAGGAGTGGTTTTGAAACCAGATTCTAACTTCGGCCAGAATTGTTGTCTTTTAGTGTCTAGTACAGTCAGTAAAGTCACTTTTTCGTTTCAAATGACTTACTTACTTTCAAAATTGATTCAAAATTAAAACAGACTTTTAAATGCCTTTAAAGACTTTATAAAGTCAAAGAGACTGTAGTTGAATTGACTTTGAGACAATTGATTTTTTTTAATGGACTTTAAATTATATTTATTTTTTACTTTAAATATTAGTATTTTTTTAAGTCAAAGCCATTTAAAAAAAGCCAAAAACATAACTAAATTGTACTCACTGAAATAATTTAGTCTTTACAACTATGATGATATTTTTTGTTATTACGTTTCAAACTTTCAAAACTCGGCTCCAATGTGCATATGAAAAGTAGTCAATTGATTAACTGATTAATTTATTTAATTAAAGGAAGTTTTTTTTTCATTTCCTTTCTTTCCTTCTGTCTATTTTTTTTTTTTTTTTTTTTGGAATTAAATAGGAACTAAATAAGAGCAAAGCTGTTTTAAATAAACAAGTACATGAATATAAGGATACATGTTTTGTAATAATTACACTTCTTGAAATTCCGATCTTTTAATTAATACACATGTACCCGTGTTCATAGTTTAAATTGTTTCCTATACATATATGTAGTTCCGTAAAATAAGTCAAAAAAGTGATCTTAAACGGAATGAGAGAAAGTAAGCTGAAACTGGTTTAGGTGTTCTAGAGTTCGAGTTCCACATCGTAAGTTATGGACCGTCGAAGATCTTGAAAAACACTTTTTTGATAACCTTTGTTTCTATATCTCTAGTGGTAAAAAACGAAGTATATGATTTGTGCCAGTTTTTGCGCCAGTTTTACGCTTCTCTGTTTCAGCAATAGAGAACAGAAATTGTGCAGCACACAACCCACATTTTTTTGAGATTGAATTAATAGTGAAAAAACTTGAAATTTGTCGCATAGATTTTTCATTAATTTAAAATGTGTGTAAGCTTTTAACTGGCTGTCGAATCTTTCACCGATAAGAGTAGAACCTTATGAGCTTATTCACTGTATCTATTTTTGAAATAAGAAATGGTAAGGACATGATTTCAAAACCTAGGAATGGCTCACAAATTACTAAACTCAACTCTTTTTATATGCTACCACAGCATGTAACATATCGTATATTCTTACAATTATTACAAAACATCAATTTAAGTAATTTATCTGGAGTTAGTGATAATATTATTGCCATTTCTCTGCAGAAATCAATTTTGGATCACTCAACACCATAACTGGTCCTTATTATTATTGTATTTGGTTATAAGTAGACATGGTTTAGATTACATAGTAGCTAGGCAATCTTACAAATTTTATAGACAAATACTTTTTTTAATAACTTTAATTTTGTCTCTATTAATTTAATCTCAAAAAATTGCGCACTTTCCGCATTATATCTCTAACACGTTAGACAATTTAACACCAAACACGAAAAAACTGGTTTAACTCCCTTTCGCGGTCCATAAATTTTAAAAAAAGCCCACACAAGATTTAATGAAATTTTCAACAAATGACATGTTAGAACCCCAAAAGAAAGTTTTTTTAAAATACTTTTCAGCTTACTATCTTTTTTTCCGAGGCAAAACCCTTATTTTACTGGGCTAATGCGCATTAGAAATTCTTGTAAATATAATTTACTAAGTTTAGGAAAAACATCAAGGCTTTCATTTAAAATAAAATACTACTAGAAATGTTTTTGATGGTATTAGTTAGAATACTTTGAAGTCACTCAATCACGTCAAATTTTTGAAAAAGAATCGGTTTACAATAAAAAAAAGTATTATAATACGCTTTTTGAGGCTATATTAATTCGTAAAATAATAATTTCTATTTAAAAAAAAAAATGTTTGATAGTTTCGCAAATTTATAAACTTTGCCCTCGAAATTTAGCCCCAATACTTTCAGAAAAATCCTCAATAGTCCTTCTAAAGGTTTATTTTCTTGTACTGATGATAAAGTTTAACGCTATCACATCAAATATTTCGAAATATATTGAAAATATGTATTTTTTCAACCTGATAGAAAAATTTGGTTGGATTCAAAATTAGGACCCAAAATCAACGTATTTTTATAACAACCTCTCTCTAGAAGATAAAGATTTCTACTTCCCAAAATCATCCTACAGTTGTTAATAACTTCTTCGTTATCTCTCATAAATACAGACATATTTTTAAAGACGCATATTTAAAAAATCTGGCTTAATAGAAACTCTTAGAAGAAATTTAGGACAAACATATTTAGTTGAAAAAATATGTTAATATCAGTCTCTAAAACAAACGTAAGGTTGCTTAAGAAAATAAATTTTTTTTTAATTCTATTGATAAAAGTGTCAGTGTATGTGTGTGTTTTTTTTTTAATTCCTTATTATGCACAATATTTTGAAAAGTTTAAATAATTTTAATATCCAATAGCAGAGTTACATACGCTTGTTTGATTTGATCACTTGATACAAATTTTGAAGAGCTGCGTTCTTTCCCGCTAAATGAAAAGTTCAAATCACAAATAAATAATTAAAAAAAAAATAAGAACAACAAACTAAAAACGTCAATCTTTCTTACCAACACCTTTTGTTTTCTTACTTTCTTACAAATCAATTTAGATTCTTTAGACTACCTAATTTTATAACTTTTTTAAGCCTAAAAGAAGGAATTCAGTTTTCAGAAGAGTAAGAAGAAAAAATAAAGAAGAATTTTATATTTTTTTTGGTTTCTCGATTTATTTGCAAAATAAATGTTTTATTTTATTCTTTTTTTTATTGTTTCATTTCTTTTTTTAAATTCTTTTTTTTTTTTGTTTTTTATTTATTTTCGCATTTATTTTTATTTTTGTTTTTTTTAAGTCAAAATTATACTAAATAAAATTTGTTTATACACGAAAAAGGGGTTAAAAAAATAAAGAGAATAAAAAAATGTATAATGTTAAATTATATTAAATAGAAAACTTACAAGTAATTGTCGTCATAATGGGTCCCCCTTCATTACTCTTACTTGCGGCAGGATTATTTGCAGCAACTGTAGTAAAAGTAGCAGAGTTGGCAGCGGTGGCAGCAGTTTTGTTGTTGTTATTATTTTTGTTAATGTTATTATTATTTATGGATGATAAAGATCTTTTGAATTTATGATGTCACGAGCAAGCAACTTCAGTCGTCGTTGTTGCTGGATTGTTTGTTTTTGAAACAGTTTTGGAGCCTGCACCAGCTGCTGCGGTTGTTGTTGTTGTACTGGTAACATTTGCAGTTGCCTTTGACGATAAATCATCGAGTAAACTCTGCGGACTTTCATCGCTGCCATTTTTAAGTGGTGTTGTGGATTTTCCTGGAAATTGTGGCGGCGATTGTGTTGTTGAAGTCGGTGTTGATGGAGTCATTGCTGAGTCACTGTTGCCTGACGAAGCATTTGAATTGTCTTCATTTTGCTAATGCAGAGGAAAGGAATAAAATGTAAAGTGTTAGTTAACTATTTTTATGTTAAATAAATTTAAAAAGACAAACAGAAAACATTTATTTTGTACGACTTACTGATTCACTATTTCTACTGCGCTTCGAGACACCTCCACCACTACCACCACCGCCAATACTATTTTGCGAGGGTTGTTTCTCCAACTCGGAGGACAGACGTTTTCTTGTAGCTAAAATCGAATTATTAAAAGTATTATGACTCTCCATGGAGCGTCGTTCCCGTTTCAGATACTCCCCATCCAAATATAAACTAAGTGATTTACGTTTAACATGACGAGCTTCAATTGTCATGCCTTCTCTAAGCATTTTTATATTCACCTATTTAAATAAATTAAAAAAATAAGAAAGATATATTAATACACATTGTTCTAAAAAATAATTACGATTCTTAAAACTTACCCCATGTGATATAACATGTTCTGTAAAGTTTTGAATATTTTCTGTTAAATTAACATTCAAATTTTCGGTGCGTTCAAATTCCAAACCAATGAACCACATCGAACAGAATGATGCATCCGAAACAGGATGTTTTTCTTGTGACCCAGGCTGAGTGGTGCTATTGCCTCCACTATTCTGACATTTCGTATCGCCTTTTCTATATTCAAAACATTTTGGATTAACATGTGCAAGAGATATATGTTGATTACGCTCTAGATTTCCAATTAGAAGACGAATCTTCGATTCAACTAGACCACACCATTCTAGATGATCTTCAGCGGTTTTTGAATTAACAAGTAGAACTATGAAATGACGATAACTGTATGAAAAAAAAAAAAGATGATATTAGGATATTTTAAAAGAAATCTTTTTAAAATTGTTATAAAAATATGATCAAAATAAAAACAAAAATTATCTCACGTGTAGAAGAAACTTGGAGCCTCAAACAGCCTTTCCCATTTGGCTCTGCCAAGCATTATTTCATCTGTTGTGGACATGCCACGATTAAATTCATTTAAAATAACTTTTTTAGTCGATTCCGACACATTAAATGTTGAGTTCTGTTGGGGATATGCTGGTGTAATGATTGGCATCAGATGATAGCGATCAGCTGCATTAACCCGTGGATCCCATACCTAAAGGAAAAGAAATCAAACAAAAAAAAGGAATAATTAGTTAATTAGTTATGAATGTTACAAATAAAATTGATGATAAGCGAAAAAGACAATTTATATACTTGGAATTTAATTTCTCTTTTATATTTTTCGTTCCTGCTTACGAGTATCTTCTTTCAATTTTAACCACTAAAAGAACTAATATAAAGGTTTGCAACAATGACAATTGTAACAGTTCGCGATGATGACAGAGTTAATATCGAAAACAGGTTTTGATAACAACAACAGAAAACACTTTAACGACTAGGCTTTTCAATGATTGATCTTCATTGACAATTAAAAAGTTGCTGCTGATTCTGGAGAAGCTACCTTTAGCAGAAATAAATTAAGCTCATTAGACTCCAGTGAACTGAACACCTACCTCGCATAAGCGAAGAGGAACCAACCCGGAAAGCCCTTTGTAGTATATATTTTGGTAGGCAACAGCGTGGTAGACCATGCTTAAGACTTCAGTTCAAGACTTTATCCCGGCTTTTGAGCCGATGATGATGAAGTCGATGATAACTAATTTTTTCGGTTCAAGGATCTGCAATATAATATTTCTTAGCAGCAAATCCACTAATTTTAAAGCATACTTTATAGATTGCTGACTATAGGACATTTGTCGCTTTTTAAAGCTCTGATAGGGGTTTGTTTTTAAAAGTTTATTAATAAAATCCACTGAATAAGCTCTTTGCTTGTTGAGATGTACGTAGATAACAAGCACACGATTCTATTGACCATATCCCATGCCCATCAGCCCAACGGTCATGTTTAGTGTACAACTTTTTGCAAAGAATTGAAACGACAATTCTTTAAGGAATGTCAATGGCTTCCTCTATTTTTTAAAATCATTTTTCCCGACGCAGTGTAATTAGGGTACATCAGACACCATTGATTTGGAAAAGGCTCGTCCATAGAGCACATACTGGCTCCATACACTGCCGGATAATAGAATAGGTTTGCGACTTTTATTAAAAGGAAAGGAGCTTTTTTTCTTGAATAAAACTTCAAAATAGGTTTTTTAATTCTGAAACCTTGTCCTATCAATTATCAAGAAAGAAGCAGACTCATGCCCTGAAAATAGACACTATGAAATGCAATATTAAAAAAGAGTGTTTTCCATCTTCTTCAAGTTAGATATGCTTTAATATTTAAAAGATCAGTGCGTGAAATTTTATAAGGAATAATGGGACGAGTAAAATGCCTTAATTCGGACAAAATCAAGATAAACACTGAAGGACGACCAAAAGTAACGCCTTCTTCAGCTGAAATGAGACTAGTTGCCCGACTGAAGTCTCTAACTATTGCCAGTCAGCTCTCAAATAAGGACTGCGTATAGCACAACGACAAGCACGACAATTTTAACGATCGAAGCGTCCACTTAACCAGCAACGGAAAGGAAAACTGGCTTGAATTCTGCAGGCACCACATGACATGGAAAAGGAAGTGACAGTTTTTCGTTTTCACAAATGAAAACAAATGGTTTTAATTTTTATTATGATGATCTGAGAAAAAGACAGCTTATTTTTGCAGCCTGACTAATCATAGCCGCGAAGGTGATGTTATGGTTTGGAATGCAATATCGTATTTCGGAACGATCGCAATTAGATTTTACATCATTATTGACGGCCAATGCATACAAGAACATTTTTGAAAGGGTTTTTTTTTTCCGAAATTCAATGAAATGCTTGAACCCATTAAGTAGACTTTTCAACAGAAGTCGTTTAAGCTTGAATAAATGAACAAAACAATCCATTGTGTGAATGGACCTTAATATTATTGAGAACGTTTGGGGAAGGCTTGTCCATGTAAAGTCTGCAACCCTGTTAAATAATTTAAAGGTAACAAATCACTTATAACAAGCTTGAAAAAAAAATGTCTCTGAATTCTAATGTGAAACTGGAGCCAGCTAGCTAGGAACCGAGTTGGCTGGTGACGCATGTTGGCCCTGGACTGTAGCGCAACATTAAGTCAGTTAGTTTTGTTTTAATTTGTTTGTCATTTTCCCAATTCATACAGGTAATTTATTTGAATGCATTGAAGAAGACATTGGAAATTTATTTAATGCTTTGAAATAAGGGCCTTTTTATTGTTAATGGCTTGAAGATATTCAATTGGCAGACAGTGTGAATATATATACATACATATTTCCATTTTTACCTTCTTGGATCAAGAAAAACTTGATATAGATAATTGATATACGCATCCTCTTGTATAGACAAGCTGCGTTCAAATCACGACTGTCTCCAAAAATTCACAAAGAGCTATAAACTGCCTTTCAACTATTACCGAGATGACCAACAGTTTAACCTCTGACATTCTTCGCCATAGAATATCCATACAATCGCAAGGCTAACAAATTGTTGAAAAACGAATCCATCTGCGTACATGAAAAAAGATCTTCGAGAATAGTTTCTTGTCTTTTAGCGATCTAAAAAATTCAACAAAAAAAAATACTATCCGAGTAAGGAGGTTCTTCAACATTCATATGGTATTTATCAAAATCGACCAGACATTCGCCGAAGTTGTTGGCCTTCAAGTCTTAAAAACCTATTATTAACTATCTAAAAACTGAGAGTATCAGATGATGATGTCCTGCTTTCTTTAAGTAACACAAATAAAAACTTCCTCTCCCAAAACAAAGGTCTGTACTTTGTATGAAATATATACCTTTTGAATTTTAAACAATTAAAAAAACGTATGGTTTTATAGGTGAAATAAATAAAAATAAAAAATGTATGTTAATGTTTACTATACTTACAGAAAATCGTAAATTTTTATTTTCTGGATGCTTTAGAAGCACTGGATTTGGCCACTTCCATCTGGAGAAGACCAAAAAGAACTTATGAACTAAAGTTGCGGCAACGGCATTCGGATATAGCTGACAGGTGCGTGCAACAAGCATAGCCCATGTCACACCACCAAAGTATCCAAGCGAATTTGAATAAATTCCATGTTCTATTAAAAAAAAACAACAATTATTAAATTTGATTTAATTAATAATTTAAAAAAAAACTTACTTTTAGCCCACAATTTAATAGATCTCAATGCTAAACGAAAATTTTCAATGTTCGGCACAAGACTTAATATCTCATCTGTAACGCGACAACCATTCAAACTTCTCACCGATCTCGGATCAAGATTTTTTAATAAATTATCATCTCGCAAATCGAAATCATCGGGTATCTCTTTCAATGATAATCTCGCAAAAAGCAAATCAATTTCAATTCCATCGAAATTCATCTTTATGACCGGCACAAAGGCCTCTTCGACGGCTCGACATTCCGTAACTTCGGGTTGCTTCTTGAGCAACTCGAAAAAGGACGTAAAATAATCAGTGCGTTCAATATTTCGTGGTGCCACACACAGTGCATCAATATCGGCTCCCTTGTGATGCACACCCAAACGATACGATCCAAATGTATAGATTTTACCTCCTAGTTTTTCAGCGGCTGCTTCTGGCATATTTTTGGCAATCGACACATCTTTCACCCATTGCTTAACTAGAGTATTTAGTTTTGCCAAAATTTCCATACGATGATTGAGTTCATCTTGTGATTCGAATACTTTGTACGGCTCCAGTGTTTGTCGGAGTTCGTCTGTTTTGGTGATGTCCTCGGGACGAGGATCGGCTAAGCTAATGGCCGATGTCATTCCTAGTGTCTTAGGGGCGGTTTGCAATTTATTGCCACCACCAGATGAAGCACCACTGCTGCTGCCTGATTGCGAGCCCGATGAAAACGATTTGATACCATTTTGTTGGGTTGTTTGTAGTTTGGCATCGGCATTCCACATTTTTAATTTTTTGTGTGTTATTTGCTTCTATTCTGTTGTAGTTGAATTTCTTCTTTTGTTGTTAAGTCTGAAATTTAAAGAAAACACTATTTTTTAACCCTAATAAACAAACTGACTGCTAAACTGTGAAAATGTTTGATTTAACTTCATGGAAATAAATTAAAATACGTATAAAAGATGTTTATTGGTACTTCCGATAAGAAAGTATTGTATAAGTAGGTCAAGATGTAAATCGTTTCTTCATTTTATGTGCGATCCAAATTCCAACCTTAAGTGACTAAATGTATATTAAGATAAATTGTAAACGAATGACTGGGTTACGAGATTATTTTTGCTCACTTTTAAATAATAACCTTGCTTTTGCTATAAAAATGAAAATGTTTCCATATTTTGTGAAGGCAGTGGATCCTATGTTTGTGTTATATGAGACTATCAGACCAGTATATTGAACAGAGTGCTGAAGTGCCCTAACTTAACGAGATGCGCAAATCCTGCAGGGGTATTGACATCGAACCCCCTTCAGCGGAAATTGAAACATCGATTAATCTCCTCAAAAACAACAAAGCAGCGGCTTGACGGAGTACCAGCGGAATTCCTGAAAGCTGATCCGCCACAGCAGCTAGTATCTTGCATCCGCTAATACAAACTGTTTGGGAAAACGAAACCTATCCCAGGGAATGGAAGTATGGAGTGATTGTTAAGGTGCAATGGATTGGTCACACAGTGAGGAAACCAAACGATGATATTGCGAAGCAGTCCTTTGAATGGAATCCTCAGGGGTCACGGCGGGTTGGATGACCAAGAACAACATGGAAATCTACAGTGCTATCGGAAGCTAACTCCCAGAGAAGACGTGGCCACAGTTAAGGTATCTAGCTGCACCTTAAGCGCTTTATATTTAGAGTAGCCTGACAGGTGTTGATGTTATTTACCTTGATTTTGTTTGTGAAATAAGAACAGCCTTGTCGTTCGAGTTGGAGAAACTACAAATTTTTTTTACAGGAAAAGCGTATGCGTCATGCTATGACTAACGAATAGAACATTCGATTTAAGGAAAACAACTTTCAAATTGATCAACATCTTAATTGAAGATGTTTATGACATTTGTATTGAAATAAATTACAAGATTCTCAAATAGTAAAAGTCATATTCGCCTAATTTTATTGGGGCCCAAATCTAAAGTTCTATTTAAATGGATTGTTCTATTAAAACAACGGTAAAACGATACAACCTTAGAAACGAAAGTTGGTTTTAAAGTGAAATAGAGTTTTTCAGTCGTTTTAATAAAACGACAAACTTTATTAGGGTGATACACTACCGGAAAAAAGTGACATTACGGAGCAAATTTTTGATTTAAAAAAGAACAACAAAATTATAGCAAATTAGGTTCTTTTAAATATATTTTTAAAACATCCACTTAAGACCTTTCTCGAACTAGTCAAACAAAATTATAAATTCATCCTTTTTTTATCGTTTTTTTTTTTGTTAAAAAGTTGAAAAGGTCGAAGAGTTAAAATATCTAAAAAGCATTTTATCCGACAATATTGTGATACTGATCTAACTCATTCACAATTCCTGTCATATTTTTTTACGATCGGAGTGGAGTTTTTTTTCAAATTCAATTTCAACATTTAAAGCCTGGCTTCTACATCGAGGAAATTTTAGACTTTTATGAATCGCTTTCTGAAATATGCTTATGAACAAGAATTAAATCAAATTAAATGGTGTTATCACTGGAAATAGCAATTGATTGAAAAGAAAGCCATGGAACTTTACGTTTTCCCAAATTACTTTTGCTGTATGGACGAGAAAAAGAAGGATACCCTCATCTCCCTTGTATCTGCTCAGCTCTAGCTCAAAAACTGGGAATTACCTAGAAGAATTCTATTATAGTGATCTAAATGATCTCCAACAAGTGGCTTAGAGTGTCTTATTTTTGCCCTGACAGCCACTTAAACCATATCTAACCAAGGAATTCAGGAACGGTAGGAGGACGTTGTTAAGAGAATGACGCGGATTCGTTAGAAGTCAAGGAAAACAAGCAATGATATTGCAAAGCAGTCTTTTGATTAAAACCATTAGGATGCAAACGGTCTGTTGGAAGACCTAGATCACTCACTTTTCAGGAAAGTTATACATTTTTTAGGGGATCTACATTGATCTTAGTGTGGCGATAACTAAATCAATCGCCAGCCCATTTTCCTAACCTAAATCCTAGATCACAATACAAGAAAACTTGAAACAGTCTAACTGTATACTTAGTGCCATGGAAATGATTTTTTGAATCGTTATTGCTGCATCTGCTTCAACATAATAATGTTGAATATTATTTTTATTTAAATTTTTATTTTATTTTCGATCAGCCTTTTTGAATATTTAGTAATTCTAATTGCAAGAATTCCCTATCAATCTACCTTGTGAAATTATGGCAAACTTGGGTAAACTATTATAATTATATTGCACTTATCGACACTTCACCTTCCAAGTTTGTTTGCTCTCTTATTTTCATAATATCATTTTTGATAATACCGAACAAAAGGTTGATTCAAAAAGAATGTAACACCGCATTTCGAAGGAATTTTAGTGTCAATGATTCAGGTTCTTCAAGGTTTTATGTATGAAACATACTTTCTAAATTTTTATCAGACAAAAACTAATTTTTCTTGAAGGTAAACTTAATTGAAAGTCGAGTTTTTTGTTTGTTTGTTTGTTTGTTTAGTTTTTAAATGTTATTTATATTTCGTGATAAAAGAAGAAGTAGGAAGGTAATGCAAACATTCCGGAATTGAAAAGTTGAATTTTAGAATAGTTAAAAGAGAATATACTTAAAAAAAGAAATCAAAACATATACATTAAGATCCCTAGATAGCTTACAGAAGAAAACAAGAACATAAAACTTTCCTTTTGTTGCTAAAATACCTTGCCTCGATTTCGATCAATTGCAAAAATATATGTACTTCAAAAATATTCTTAAGAAAATAGATTGAAAGAGGAACTATAGTTATAAACCAAGGCGTTCGATTGCATCATAATATTTTCGAGAAAAAAGGTGATTTTGTTAACACTTAATGCCATGCTCTTATAATTCAACCGTCTTTAATAAATAATTAAATAAATTAGGTGGCTCAAAAGCTTGGAGGGAACAAGGGCCTAGTGACTTACAACTCTTAAACATTCCTAAAAGGGAGAAGGCAAAGAAAACGACTTTTCAATTATAAACAAAACTCGCAAGACGTAGTACCCGAGAACAAACTTTAGCTGGCAAAGGCAAGGATTGAAGCCAAGACCTCTGAATTTATAACGATTAAAAACGATCGTACCCCTTTTTGGTTGACAGTAAGAAGGCTACTCACTCAAAATAATTTAATCGTTTCTATGTAACAGCGAAGGCAGAATTGAACGATTAAACTCCTTAATACCTACTTGTTTTATCTGAATCGAATTACAGAACTGTATAAAGTATTTTAAAATTATGTTAATTTTCCGTCAGCGCAAAAAATGTAATAAATATCTCTGAGGATTCTCATTTCGGTGTAGACTATGGACTTTATTTTCATGTTCATTTATCGTGATATGGTAGCTAAAGCAGAAGAGTCGACATCCCGAGAAGCACGTGGAGAAGAGCAGTCTATGAGGAATCATCGAAAACCGAACACGATGGCGCATAGGAGTAGTTGAGGCCCTATGTAAATAAGTACATAAGTAGGTAAATAAGTAAGTGAAAATGACTAGGGTGTTAACATAAGATCGGCATAAATTCGGTAAAGTGGTAAATACTGACGAACCACCAAGTAAGGGAACGTTCTTAAGATGGTATTGAAAAGAAAAATTACAATACATTTTGAGGTTATGTGTTTGTTATGTATTTGCAGCAACAAGGCCATTCAAAATTGCAGTCTAACAAAATTAATAGAAAAATAAAAATTTAAAAAGGAATAAGGGTTTTTGCTTTCACTACGGTAAAAGCCAAGAATTTTTAGAGCTTCAAAGTTAAACAAAAAAAAATCAATTTATAACATCTGGAAAAACGTGTATGTGATGTCGATTGAGAGGTTATTCAACCCTTCGAATTAAAATTGTTTATATTTGATATAAGCTAAAAATGTAAACATATGGCTTATCAAGCTTTGTTGTCTAACGTGAAATGGTTAGAATTTTTATTGGAATACTCAAAACAGTGGAAATATTTAAAGAAACCATGTTTTTTGTATTTGTACTTGTCTTCCAAGAAAAAGAAAAAAGGCACAAGAGACGTACCTAACCTACACGAAGGAATAAGTTTTCTGTAACATATTGCAAATGTTTTGTAATCAATGAATAACGAAAAAAATGTTGTCAATCCCCGAACTCTGAAATTTTTTGAATTACCAATAAAGGGTCACCAAAACCGGAAACAAGATTCCCAGAACCAACACAAAAATAAAAATTAACTTTCTTAATAGAATCCATAAAAATTCATAATATATTCAAACGGAAAAGTGGGAGACAGGCAAAAAGAAAAAACAAAGAACACTTCCCAGAATTCTTCGAAAACTCAAAAAGAATATTAAGAGACTGCTGAGTCATTGAAAGATCTTCATAAATGCCCAAGGAAGGATTTACATAAAGTGTTCAGAAAAATAGTAAATCCAATCAACAAATTAGTCTAAGCTAAGAAAAAATAATTAACTTGTTTATTGTTGTTTGTTATGATGACTGTATTGGCCGAAGATACAGATCACCTTCCCCCTTCTCCTCACGCGATCGAGATCAATAACATTTCTAATATCAACTGCGTAGCTATGATGAGAAAGCGTCAGCGTTCGCCAACCAAAAGATTGTAATGATAACAAAACAATTTCACTGATAACATCCAATTCAAAGGCGAGTAAACCAAAAAGAAACAACTGAGTCTCATATAATGTTGGGCTCAATCATTTTATGAATTTTATTTTAAAGGAAGAAAAAACTTTCGCGCAACAAGACAAAGAAATGGGGGTGACTATGCAAAAACAAACATAAATTAGTTGTGTTGAGATTTTGGTCCAAGTTGCAACAAAACAAGAAACAGCACTAAAAAGCTACAAATTAGAAAGGGGAGGGTGTGGAAAGGGCGGGCGAGACAAATGTTAATCATATGTAGAATAAATCAACGTTTTGCTTTCATTTATAGGTATAAAATGTTTTGTTTTTGCTTTTGGAACACGCTGCACATCTCCTCTCCACCAGAACAGAACACAGTATACACAACCTCCACGCACTTCTCTGCTGCTGCTGCTCTTAGCTTCTACCCACGAAAGATACAAAAAAGAAATTCCAAGAATACACTTTTTCCACCACCGAAGTTCCGGAGTACGGACGACGTACGACGACGACACACTAACAATATAACCAACGACAAACAAAAATTACAATAGACGACTGTTTTTATTTTTGCTTGGAGGAGTCTCAAAACTCTCAGACTTTAGAACTCAGGCTCAAAAACGCACATGAAAGTCATCTCTTCATTGCACTAAAATTAAACTTGCATAAAACTACGAGTATTATTTTAACAAACCTTGAGATTGAGATATTCGTCTTGGCTTTTTGGTGATGATCCGTTTGATGACAGCAATTTTTGCACAGCAGCAGAAAACTTGGAAATATACTTTTGAAAATTTTTCACAATTTTCAAAGAAAATTTCGTTCGTCGTTTTTCGTTGTGGGTCGATGGAACTTTTTTTTCTGCTTCTTCTTCTTCTTGTGTTGGCTCTTCTTTTATTTTGTCTTCTTTGAGTGAAGTATTTTTTCCTTTCCTTGTGGTTTACGGATGCTTTTTGTGGAATTGCATTTGAGATTTTTGGAATTTTATATCATTTTGTTTTGTATTTTATTGAGAAATTAAACTGTGAACGATTTGTAAATTTTTATCGTGTTAATTTAGTGGAAAAAACGAATCGAAATTTGCGAGAAGAAAAAAATAACACACAAAAGCGCTTGACGTTAACTCCGCTTTGCAAGATGGCTGCGGTTGAAAAATGATGTATAATTTTCGTTATGGCTCGGTTTTATGGATTTTTGACGGGTGAAGAATTGCCAGGTAGGCTGCATTTTGGGTATTTTATGGCAACTTAAAAACTAATTAGTGGTGGATTTCAGGTAGGTGTAATGATTTTCTAGGAAGTTATTAAGACTGGCATTTGAATAATGTGCGGATTAATGATATAAAATAGAATATTGAGTCCTAACTATATATTAATTAGGTAATTAGATTATTTTTCATATTTAATTGAAATTATTGGGGTGACTGTCCATTACCAAAGCATGCGTGCATTTTTTAAGGCCACTCTCTCACTTGTCAGTTAATCATCTGCAGTCGATTCTATAGTCAATTTAGTACAAAAAAAATAAATGCCAGATACAATTTTATATTTTTAACGATTTATTACGAAACCATTTTTTAGCTCTTAACAGTAACGCATTCATTTGCGACAGGCTTTTGAATCAGAATAACGGAAATACGGAATAAATGAAAAAGAACAATTATAATGTACAAAAGATAAAGATACGAGTAGAGTAAAATAAAAAGATAGCTAAAAGAAGATACACACTATAAAATACTTTTTGTTAGAACAATTTGAAGTTAAGGGCGCTGTTGTCGGTACAATACCGCCACACCAACTTCACGTTGGTGTCATCTATATTCCTGAACGCTGCTAGCCCTTCTGTAGGTTCAGCGGAAATATGGAGAAACTTTTGAACTAGATTTTTGTATTTTATTTATTTTGTCAAACTACATATGTATATAATCAAAAAGCTTTTTGCAGCAAAGAAACAACAGGTGGCGTTTGAAAATGAGTTATAATTTTTTCCGTCAAATCTACAAGAGAGCAGGCATAGCTTAAAGAGGTAGAATCTTTGTATATAAAACCTAAAGTATTATCATCGTGGGTTTTTATGGGGTGGCACCTTGTGGCTAGGGCGACATTAGCTATTGCAGTTTTTTTGCGTAACTTTTGTTTACAAAACTTCTAACGCCATCTCGAGTCTACTGTGAAGGTAAAACAAAATAGCTCCATGATAATACTACATAAAGATTTCATATACAAAGGTGGAATCACTTTTAAGAGGGGTTTGTAAAAATTACAAATATCCTAGGAGTCCATATCTGGTATGTCAATGAACTCAAACGTTGACGGACATTGAAGAAGTTTCTGAAGACTCTTGGGTGAGGGTCAATCCAGACAAATTTTTGAAGTTACCGAACTCCGAAAAACCGTGAACGCGTTCTCAACCAATTGCAGAGGTCTAAAAATCAGCCTGAATGTGATGCTAAATTTCACAAAGCTCGAATAGAATCGTTGAGAGATCAAACTCAAACTATTATCCCTACTACAGCTATTGCTATAAGAAAAATATATTTTTAACTGAACAATTTGATTTTTTTGCAAAAAATTGTTTATATTGAATATTTTGTTTATAATTTGGGTCTCAATGCAAGGCAAACTACCCTCCAAGAGTACGTGGAACATTTTCTATTGTCTTCTTTCAATCGCCAACATTTTTTACATCTTCATTTCCAAAAGCAGTTACTGACGATTTTCTCAAAAATATTTTTGTCAAAACATTTTATTTTAAAAAAAATTGTATCCATAGAATTTCTAATCAATTTTTTTTTGCCACAAATTCATTTTGCTTTTTCTAAAAAAAAACAGATAACACGTAATTCGCTAATTCTTTGAATGTTTATAATTTGTATTCCAAAGTTCTGTCAATTTAATTTTGTATATGAACTTGACAAGGTTGTGGAGTGTTACAGAAATTCAAAGTAATTGAACAGACCTTTTATCGAAGTGTATATTCACCTTAGGGCGCAAAACGTTACTCACCACAAGTTATTTAGTAAGTAAAATTATTTTTCGAATGATTAAAAAAATAAACACAACGTAATTTTCTGCTTGTTTCTACATAATATCAATTTATGAGCAAATATTTTTTAAATATATTTAACGTCTTTAATAAGTAAATCGATCTATTTTATAGTCACCATGATTTTGTCTTAACTAATGGCTGTATTCAGTGGTACATCTATTAAATTTGATCAGGGTGGTTCACATTTTCAAATAGTATGTGCAAAAATGTGAACATTTAACCGACTCTGATGGATATCAAAATATAAGCGCATAAACAAATCATGAGCAAAAATTAAGATTTATTTAATGCCAAACGATATATTTCAAGGATAAATTTAAACTTTCTTCAAATTTGGAAAATAAAAATTACGCTAATTTCTCTATCTCTTAGAAATTTATTGCGGATATAGCATCGCTCCGTCAAATATAAAATAAATGTTTGATTGAAGAATTTGAAAGCTAATGTTTTCAATTCGTCAAATACTTATCAATAGTTGACATTTTCGAATATTTTTAGGTTATTTTGATAATGCGAAGAGAAATGTTTATTTATGTATGTATTTTGCATCGCTTCGGACTCAGCGTGGGTTTTTTTTAGTAGGGTGATGAAAATAGGCGACAGTTTAAAATTATGGGCATTATTCAAAATACGCTATAGTATTTGAACTATAGATAAAGAATTGACCGTATTTTAACAAGAATATGAACCACTTAAACTTAAGAACAAATTGAAGTACAGAAGCTCTTAAGAAGTTATGCCTCTATAGATTTGTCAAAAAATTGTTTTTTCTTTTAATTTTTACATGGTCCCCTGGGACGTCAAAAGTGTTGTAGGATTTGTCTTAATTTGTCCTAAAAAAGAACATTTTAATCCATTTTTCCTGGAATAATGTTATTGCTTGGTCAAGAGTTTTTAAACAAAATTACAATAAACTAGCAGTGTATGTCACAAGTATCTTCAATAGTGCCTTCAACCCTCTACCCTTTACATAAAAGATAAATAGCTTCTGATTTTATACAACTGAAATTTAACTTTTAAAATAAAAACTAATGTCACCTTTGTATATAAGTTCTATAGTATTATCATGGAGTAGTTATTTTGTACGTTTGCCGACACGTAAAATAATAAAAAGATTGTTAATATATTGTATTAAAAAAGTTTGCGTTTTCTTTGTTAATTGTTTCCATAAGGAAATTTGTTTAGTTATTTAAAAAAATAATAATAATTTCAACAAAATATCTTAAGCAATGACATTTGAATTCCAAGCCTAGTTTGACAATTGCTAGCTGCTGTAAGCATGTTTAAACAACATAACGGATTTCATTTGCAGTCAACTAAAATCTTTGAATGCAAATTTATGGGGGTTTCCATTTGTAAACTCAGATTTCCGTCAAAAAATATTTTTTTTTGTGGCGCATGGAACTCGATTTGATTGTTTTTGTCATTACATTAGTGTAATAAAGTGTGCGTGTTGTCAAATTTCCAGCTAAACATTTTTAAAATTGAAGAAGAAAAATTAACCAAAATTGAAAATTCTCTGTATGAGTCTTTATTGCTAGCAAACCTATAAAATTCTCATGTTTTGTTTACTTGAATTATGTAATGTTTACCAAAAAAATGCTTCATTTGAGGTCTTGGTACTTAGTATACCTTTTCTACCACTACATCCAATTTTTTCCTAAAAATGTCTTGAAGTGTTGTACTTGTTTATAAATTATTTTTATTACAAAATGAAATATTATTAAAACAGGTTTATTGTTAATCACTTATCCCTTTCTAGGAATATTTATTTACAACAACCTTTACTAAGTCTGGAACCCGCTTTTTGATTTCCTTTTGAAATATTGGGTTTTCCATGTTAAGATTTTCTTCGAAAATTGATTTCTTTTCGTGGTGTTCGTGTTCTTTTGCTTGTCATTGTATTAGTGTAACTTCATGTTGGTGCTACCAAGTGCCGTAAATTGTATTAGTAGGTACTGGATCCAGATCTACAGATTTCATCTTAAATCAAAAATAAACAATTTATTTTGCCCCATGGAATGCAAAAACAGGAGAAATATATGTTTTGACAGGTGGTCTAGAATAAAATGATTTATTTTACCCATGGACAATCCCAATATAATCCTTATCAAATCAAGCAAATTTTCAATACTTGATTGGCAAATTTATTGGTTAGTTGACTCAAAAGTTATCCAAGACAAATTTTCCTAACTACCAAAACTACGTATGTCAAAATGACAGTTGATCAGGGTCTTTTTTCATTTAAATAAACTTTACAAATCTGTGGTTTAGTGCGAACATATTGCTTGTTTTGATCTAGATCTGTCAAAGCACAATTTTCTCCTGTTATTGCATTCCATGGGCAAAATAAATTGATTTATTTTTTATTTGAATTCTAATACACAGATTTGGATTTTTTGGCAGATTTATGTACATACCTCTCTGCACTTATATTAATACAATTTTCAGGAGTGACATTCTGTATCGCACACACGAACGAACGTTTTCGCGTGTGCGAAAGATTTGCTTCATGTAACTCAAAAAACGAAAGTTTTCGTTCGCACATGCGAAACAAAATAAACGACAGCATTTTCTTTGACGTTTTTCTTCTTAAATTGATTAACTTGTTTCATTTTACTAAAAATAAAGGTTTTTTATAAAAAGAGACATATGATACGTGAATATTTAAGATTTTTCGGAATCATTTACGTTACATTTATATACAAGGTACAGGTATATATGTATGTATGTATGTACATTTATCAGAAAACAATAAAACGAAACAAAAAATAAAATCTCTTCATAACACAAACAAAATAATATGTAATATTTTATTAAAGGTCACAATGGTATAGAATCACAAAAACGAACTAAGATTAAACTCGTTCTTTTGTATAGCAACTTTAAGTTCCTGTTTTCTTTTTTTGGTGAGTAGGGCTGCCTGAAGCTTGCTTGAAGTCCTTTACAGAAAATAAAAGAAAATTATTTTAATTTTATAGAAATACTTACATTACAAGTCAAGTAAACAAATATTTCTTTCAAAACAAATCATTCAAAAACAATCTGTCACAATAATAGTGATGAGACTTCTTAATGTATTCAATTTTACTTCAATCGATAACTTATGTTTTCTTAATATTTGTGTAGTTTTACTTAAAAATCACCGAAATTAAAGTTGAAATACTTAAAAAATAACCTACGTGCTTTTTTTCTTAGTTTTTCTCCAATTTATATCTTAAATCACTTAATGTCTTACTTAGTTCTATCGATTTGCTCAAGTTTTACATATCGATAAAATTTTATATCCCATCTTTCGAGATATTTGACAGCTGTCGACATCCAAGAAGTATGCAATCAAATTTTGTTGAATTTGAAGCAGAAACGAACAAATAAACAAAAACGAAATGCGATACAAAATGCCAAATATCGTTTTTGCACAATTTCTTTCGTTTTTGAAAAACTAACGATGGCTTTCGTTTCGTTTATTACAGAATCTGGCCCCAGCTGTCAGCTTAACAGACACAAGTTTTTCTCTTTATTTGAAACTAGCGGCCCGTCCCGGCTTCGCATGGGTAGACATAAATAGGTACAGATATTTAAGTTATAAGCATGCTAATTAAAACGACCATGAATCATTAAATTAGAAAACATTTTTTTTGTCCTATCATTTATACTCTTCGCAGCGTATGCGATGAAAGACATTTTATGGCTAATTTTTGTACACCTTCGGTTGGTTTTAATAGGAATTTCTAAAGATTTCTATAGTAATCTAGTACTAAATATAGCCTATGCTACTCAGTGATAATGTAGCTTTCTAATGAAAAAAGAATTATTAAAATCAGTCCAGTACTTTTTGAGTTTATTCGTTACATACACAAATACAAATCTTTCCTCTTTATAATATTAGTGTAGATTAAAATCGGTCGGAAAGTGCCTTCTATTGATTGAAGGCAATTCACATCAAATTTACTAAGGACCAGAAACTCCGAACTTCAAAAGGTACCCGACTTATGTATAAGGTATACAGGAACTAAGTACTAAAAAGTTAGTAGGTACCCTGATACCCAAACAAATTTAAATGCAAAAACATTTGGTAGGGTTTGGCATCATGCACACTTATCGAAAATGCGTGCGTTTTGTTTCCATGAATCCCTCCTTTATTGGATGAGTAATTACCTTTCGGATCGTTCAATACAAATAGTATTGCATGGGTTTAAGTCTGAAAACCAGAATATAAATGCTGGTGTGCCTCAGGGCTCCGTTCTGTCTCCAACACTCTTTCTCATTTTTATTAATGATCTCCTGTCTGCAACTTTTTATTCAAAACATTATTTTGCAGACGATAGTACTCTTAGCTTTTCATATACGTTTTTAGACTCACATCCCTCTTCTTTGGATGTGGAACTGCAATGACAAAATATGATAAGCTCATTAAAATCCGATCTAAACAGCATTTTACAGTAGGAAATAAAAAATGCAAGAAGTTCTTCTCCACCTCTTGGACAGTTTTGAACGTATAGCATTTACATTTATTATTGATAATATCATCTTTGGTTAATTTACGTCGCTTGAACAATTGAACATCGTCGTAGAGTTTCTTGTCTCACCCTTTTTTACCGTTATTTTAATGGCGTATTCGCTAGAGAATTAGCCACCTGCATTCCTTCCCTTAAACAGTTCAACCCTAATACTAGCACTTCTAGGAATTCTCATCATATACCATTGAACCCAACTTCCTTCGTATTATCAAGTACAGAGATACGTTATTTAGCCGTACTATGCGAATGTGGAATACCTTACCACAATCTATCCATCCCAGCCATTGCAATATTCAGGAATTAAAGATTAATGTGAACCGACGTCTTCTTTAAAACCCTCTCTCCCTTTCCTTATACTGTCTGTATATATCCCTTGGAGTGAGTTCGCTCAATGTTAACAAAACCGCTTATTTCGAATAATAATTTTTTTTACAAATGAAACAAATATATTTACTTTTAATTCTTGTATAGTTTTATTATTTAATAATAATTATAATAATTTTCTCATAAATAATATTTCTTTTTTTTGTTGCTCTCTTATTTAACTATAAGACATAAGGGAGAAAGGAGAGTCTTCCAACTGAATGTTTTTATTTTTGTTTTTATATTATTAATTTATAATATGTTTTAGTTGTTAAGAATAATTATAACTGTGTGTGGTTTTATTTTCAATTTTCAGGGATTCAGTTTTGTTTTTTTTTTTTCTTAGCATTTTGTCATTTTGTTTTTTATCATCATTTTACTCTCTTGGCTATTTTTATATTAAATTTATATTTAAAAAAATGTATGGTTTTGCATAAATTAAAAACATTACTAAAAAGAAATTTTCATACCCTTCTTTTCTCTATGAAATTGAAGTAAAATAGGTTTTATATTGATCAATATTTTTATTTGGTGTGCTCCTTTGAAAATGTAGCTGCCAAGTGAGAAAATTGGTTAATCTGTTTTCAAAAAGGAACACAATAATAAAAATAAATATTTTCTATCAGAGTATTTAAAAATACACAATTTTGTTTTGTTTTTGAAGGATTCAAGAAAATTTAACAATACAGAAAATTAACTGAAAATAAATTCAAAATCAATTACATTCAAAAAACAAAAACCGTCAGCCTCTTTTAGATCAGGTTAATCGTTTTAATTAAATTTTATTAATTAAATTTAATTTTATAATTTATTTTTATTAAATTTTCTATCCTTCCCATACTTTTTTATATTTTTATTCGCCTAGACTGAATTAAGTGCATTAATTTGAATTTGGTGTTTTTTGTTTGCTTGTTTAGTTTACAACGTAAGGAAAGTTTTGTTTTTATTTTATTTTTGTTTATAATAATTTCTTTTTTTTTTAAATATTACTTTACACTTTCACATTCTCTATTCGTTTAATATAAAAAACACATTCATATACTAAATACATTATATAGTTTAACAGGAATGGTAAAAAAATTCGATTATACACAATATTAATAGTTTCAATGTAAAAATAAATGTATATACTCATATTTAACAATGCATTTTCATTCTCTTTTCTTTTTGTTTTGTTTTTGTTCATAATAATAATAATATTTATTTTTTAATGAATAATAATAATAATAAATTTATAAGCGTTTATATAGGTAAGTAGAAAATCGAGTAAATAGAGATGAAAAATTGGGTATAAGTGGGGTTATAGGAAGAAGAAGTGATTTGAAACCAATATTTGTTGAGTTGAGTTTACATATAGTTTTGCCTGTTTTTTTTTAAAGGTTATATATTGTATATTTGAAATAAAAAATATCTAAAAGCTTGTAATATCTCTTTAAACATCAATGAAAGAGAAACAAATATTGAAATTATATTCCGAAAGAAGAAAATTATAATCGTAAGTTTGTTGTAACCAATATTTTAAGGTCAATACGATAATGACTAAGATTTAGTCATCTAAAATTGACTTGAAAAACAATTCTATTGATTTCGCTGGTTCTAGAACACTCCGATTTAAAATATAAAAACAAAATAATTTGATTGGTTACTAACATTGGATGATCCATTTAATAATAAGCCTATTAAAGAATTTGGGTTATCCAGGTCTTGTATTTTTTTTTATAATCTACAGGCACTCAAGGGGTTATTAGTACCCTTTAAACACAGTGCGAGCATTAGGAAAATAGGGAAGGATTTAATAGGAGATACCGATGCACTTTGGTCTTAAAGTTCTGAACATCAAAATGGGAGGGAAAAACAGAGTTGGCCAAAGCATTCCACATTCTCGATATGCGATTTAAGAAAAAATCTATATACTTGACAGTACGCCCGAAATTGAGCTCAAGGGTAAACTGATGAGCATTCCTGGAAGTGCGAGTATTACGGCTGAATCGTTTAAAGGGGGGGGGGAATGCAACTGGCTAATTCAACAGAACATTGATTGTAAAAATATCGATAAAACAAACAACTTAACTACCACGTTAAAACTTGGCCGTTCGAAAGACTCAAAAAGCATCACATGACCGAAGTCACTTTAATTAATTGTGTTAAAATTTTGATACAAACTGAAAAAAACTAGCACCAACACAATTAAAAAAAAATAAAATTTTTTAAACACCCCATAAAATAAGAAAAGCACTTATACGCCTAAGTGTACCACTGTTGAAATTACCAAGTGGCGTATACGCAGGAATAAATATAAAATATCGTAAAAATCAATTAAATCATAATCTACAAATTATCATAGTTTTAGTTATTTAGTCTGATATTGAAACCCAGATTGACTGTCATAGAGATGGACAATTTAGGGTTTGCAATGTTCAATTTTTCCTTAAAAAACTAAATCTTTAAAAATCATAAAGGAAATTTAACTGAGAGCCTTAAATAGAATAGCATAATTTTTAATTCATAAACGTTTACTAAAATAACATTAATTTAAAACTGATAAATTAAAAACAACTTACCCTTTATTACTGCATTGATTTGTATACCTTTAAAATGCTAAAGACAAGTGTGCGAATAAGCGAAAAAAAATAGAGGGGTTAGAAAGCAGGTCTCGGTATGTGAATAAGTTTTGAATTCTTGAACATTACAATGACAGGGGAAAACTGAGCCTGGTAAGACATCTACATTCGAATAGGATGGCTAGGGCGCGAATCTCTGTACGACCAAAGAAGCGCGAGCATTACGGTTAAACTGTTTAGAGGTAAAAATGCAAAAAACGAGTGAGGCACGAAAGTGTACGACGACGTTTCAGTGCTGTAAATGAGTGAATGATGTTAATGTCACCAATCATTTTAAAAACTCTTCTTTGAATACTGTCCAAGAAGCTTAAGTAAGTTTGGGGTTTATACTCCGGTTTTGGACTTACATGGTTCTATGGCAGATGTTTTAATTATGTGGCGCAAGAGTCCGTTAAGAACTAGTGACTAACAACTCTCAACCATTCCTGTGTTCGAGTATTGTTGTCAGGGATGGATGAGACCTACAGTTTTAAGCCGAATCCAAACGGCTAATTTGAGAAAGCACTTTTCATGACAAGACTTACTCTAGGATTATTGTTCAATTCCTCGCAAGAGGCAGTAACTGTGCAAAAAACTAGATAGCACAGGCAGGGATTAAACCCGAGACGTCCTGCATTACAGTCCAACGCACTAAACATCATGCCACGGGTACTACAGACTAATACTACTTTAGACAAGGCGATGCACTGCCATGCGACTTCTTCAACATCATTCTGGTAAGAATTATGCAAAACTCAATTGTAAACACCAGAGACACAATCTTCCAAAGGTCTGTAAAATAACTTAAATCCACCGATGACAATGATATGATTGGAAGATCAAAGAGTGATATCAGTGACGAGTATTTTAGCATCACGACGGAAGTGAAGTAGATGGGTCTTATGGTCAGTGAGGCCAAGACTAAGTACACGCTATTATCAAAAAAGAACATTGAACGACAAAACGTCACAATGGACTGCTACCCAGGCACCGCTATAAATTCAAACAACGACACCAGCGCTGAAATCCAACGAAGAATAACTCTAGCAAAACTCTGCTTCTATGCACTTAGAAGGCAATTGATTAGTAAAGTCCTCTCTAGAGCAACTAAAATCATCCTATTCTCATATAGTATGGTGCTGAGGCTTAAACCTTTCCTAGGCAAGATGAGAACGTCTTAGAAAGCTTTGTGAACAAAATTTTGCGATCGTTCCACAAGAGGTGGTTGATGATGCACACAGCGAGAATATTGAAATGTTTAGTTTCATTGATGCGAGTGCTACTCATGGACAATGGGAAGGAGTGTATATATCGCTTTAACGATATAAACAGTATTGGATTTTCGAAGCATACAAGCATGTACAAATTCGAAAGTTAATGAGCTAATCATATTTGGTCGTTGCAGTTCCACATCAATATTACTATAGTTTTCTTTATTGAAAAACTTATTGGTATAAACCGATATTCGGATTTATAACAAGCAATAAAAATGTAGTTCTCATTCTCATCCTAAGAGAATCAACTGCCACAAAATTTGAGGGTTTGTCTCGAATTTGATGTTAATAATTTAAGTTACGCTGGCTTTTTTTAAAGCCATTTATAAAGATAAATTTACATTCTTTTTCTTAGTAAGGCTTTTTAACAATTTTTGTTTTAACAAGAAACAAACAAACAGTCTTAATCCCTATAAATTTATTTTCGTGAATCTGTAAAAAAATTCCATTGCAATGTCAGCCAAATTCTCAGAGCTCAAAGGTCAGATAACTGATTTTTCTAGAAATCCCTTTATAATCACTTCCGATTCCAATGTTTTTTAGAAGGGAAAGGTTTTCATTTAAAATTTTACTGGTAACAACTGATTATCGCCATTTTCATGGTAGAATCATTATGTGAATATTTGGTGGGAATACAAACTTCTTGTTATAGTTTTCCTTTTTTACCGGTACTTAATGTTTCTTGAGCTCATATTTTAAAATGCGGATTCTCTATAGTCCTATCCTTCTCCATTTGCCCATCTCATTATGATGTTTACTTATTCCTTTACTGTGTTAAGTTTTTAAGTTTATTGATTTCCTTCCCGGAACAACACCTTACGTTTCTAAGGAATGCCAAATATAGGTCCTCAAACATAGTGTACCAATGCACAAAAGTAAACATTATGTATTTATAATTACTAGACTAGTTTTCTCATTTGTCTCCAGATGAAACCCAATATTTTATTGTATGATAATAAAACCCAAAATGTGATAAAACAAAAAATGTCTTTCAATCCCATCGTTACGAACCACAATCAGATTACTCTTTCATTGATGTTCTCATTATTAAACCCGTAGAGAAATAAAAAATAAAATCAGAGTTTATTATTTTTTTTTGTTTAAATTATTATTATAACTTTAATAAACTTAATTAAGTTGCATTGCCTCTTATTATAGAGAATACTATTTTTCATAATTATTAAAAAAAAATTAAAAAAAAAAAGAAAAAACAAAATATAATATAATATGTGATTTCAGTAAAGTCAAATAATAATAACAATAATAATAAAAAGTTTATAAAGCAATCACATTACGAAACACATAGAATACTTTTAAAGTTTATTTTGTTCTTTTTTTTCTGTCTTTCAATTCATTCATTGTTTTTCTTCTCTTGTTTTAATTAAATATTTTCTGCATCACTTTTTTACTTATTCTTTTCTTTAAATATTTGATTCTCGAATTCTTAAATGTTTCGTTTAGTTTTCTTTTTTTAAAAACACACTTTATTCGTTAATAGTCTTTAAAAACAGAATTTGTTGTATGTTTTTGTGTGTTGCGAAAAGAATAAACTTATTATTTACACAACATTGTTTATAACATTGTTTACTTTTTGTCATAAATTTTGTTTTGATTTAATTTAATAATATATAATAGGTATTTTTGTTTTTTTTTGTTCAATAATTATTATTATTAATTTTACTACGAAACATTATTTTGTTTTATTTTTTTTTTCTGTTGATGTTATCATAGTTTTGAGTTGAATTTATTTATTTATTATTATTTTTTTAAGTGAAATTCCTTGAACATTACTGTTGTTTTTCTTTAAATTTAATAATTAATTAGAATAGGTAGTTTGTGTTTAGATAGGTAATGCAATTTGTTTGATCTATCAATTGTTTAAAACAAAAGAAAAAAATTCTACCCTCTAGGCATTTCTATAGTGTTGTTTTTCTTTTTTGGTTGTTGATTTTTATTTCGTCATTCAATAAATATATATAATTAATTTTGTTATGTAAATATATAAGATAATTGCATTTTTTGTGTTTCACAATTTATGTTTCATTCTATCTTGTTTTTTTTTTTGTTTTGTTTTTATTTTTTTATTCTCACTTAATTTAATGGAAGGCAAAACATGTGCTGAAGTAGACTTTTATTATTATTATTACTATTATTTGTATGACTATTAATATTATTATTATTATTAGAGGTTGGAGGAGGTAATTGAAGAATACTTAGATCATCAGCAACGGAATCATAGTCACTGGAGTCCTCTCCGTATAACTAATTCAGATGACGAAAATGACAAATAATAAAAAGAAGAAAAAAAAAATTACTTTAATTTTAATATTTTTTTAAATAAAATCATAAATTTATACAAAAAACAAAACAAAACAAAAACAAAAAACAACACAACTAAGAAACATTTAAAAACTAACCCGTAAATTATATGGATGTAGCTCACACGATGCGTGATGTCAAACGCAATCTTCTAGGGACATTAATAATGGATTCACATATTCAAATCCTTCGAATTCAGTTTGATCGATTTTCTCAATAACACGACTGTAAAAAGAATTATAAAAAAAATAATTGATTAAAATATGCAATAAATGATAATAATTGATTTTTGTTTTCTTTTCATTAGCTATACCTAAGCCTTAAAGCCCTTAAAAGCTTTATATGTTTAATTTCTTCTCATTCATTTAGACAAGAAAAAAAAATTAAGAAAATTTATTAAAATGTTAAAAAGAACAAAAAAGAAACAAGCAAAGAAAAAAAGAAAATTTTAAAGAAAAATACTTACTCATCGTCTGGGGTCAATTGTACGGCCTCCTCTGTGAATTCGGGAGGGAAATTTGCCAAATCCCTGTCGGAATCTAATCGTGGCTTAAATGGAGGTGATACTTGCTTACGCTCTAGCTACATTGGTGCGAAAAGAAAACATAATATGACGATAAAAGAGAAAACGAACAAAAAAATTTAAAAATAATAATAATAAAATACAATGAGGCTAGAGGATTTATGAGGAAAGGAAATGTATTCTTTTCTTTTTTTTTGGTTATGTTTATGTGGCGAGAAAGTTTCAATGGTACTTTCCGTTTTATTCTTAACTTTTTGACTCATACACTGGCTCTGGCTCATGACAAAAAATAATATAAAGGTTAAATTTGTTGATATCTATGTTTTATATATATTGTATTCTTAAGTTTTTAGATACATTTAACATTAACAGTCCTATTCTTCCTTACGATTTGATCCTATCTTGCCTCAAATTATTCTTTTGAGTCTCCTATTTTTCGAAAGCAAGGCTTTAAAAAATACTATTCGAATACAATTTGAAAGTTATGCTTGTTTACATATGCGAAAATAAGAAAGCTTTTTTGAACGAAACACTCTTGCTCTTAAATTTTCTTAGACCAATGAAAACATGTTACAGATTTTTTTTTCCATCAACTCTAATGGCCTACAAATAAAATAAAAAAAAAAGAATAAGCATGTTTAGAAAAACTCGAAGATTTTTCAGGATTTTTTGTACTTATCGTCAGTTAAAATATCTGTACTGCGATGAATTGCATCTTAAATTAGCCTTTTGGATCTGGTAAAATCAGAAGGTTTAGAGTTGTGAGTCACTAGGACTACGAGCTGTAGCGAATAATGTACACAAGGCCAGATCATAACTTTATTAAGGAATTCTCAGAACAATTTTCTTCATTCGAATTTGAAATTAACTTGAAGATCTTTTTTAACTTTCGATTATGATTTTTTTTTACACGAAGTTGTCAACTTAAGTATTCTAACTTTATATTTCCAAAACTTCCAAGAAATGAAAAACTTGATTACTTACTTATAGATTTGATAAAATACTTTTTGAACTAATAAAATATTTTTGGGAATATTTCCCATTATGAGAAAGTGAAAAAGAAAATTGCGAAGAACTGGGAATTAAGAGAAGGCAGCGCAAAATGTTTCCACGTATTGGAGTCGACTCGACTTTATTTTCAGATTCAGATTTTCGATGTCTAAAAAATAATCCACACTATTTATGTATGTTGGCATCATTGAACAATTATGAATCGAAAACGAAAAAAAAAATGCAACAACCAAATCCTTGATACGGAAATTAACCTTCAAGAAGTGGAATTAACTCTAGGATCTCTTAAAGATGGAAAAGCGGCGGGTGCAAATGGTATTCCTGTTGAGTTCTATAAATACGGAACAGTCATGTTAAAAGAACGTCTGGTAATACTTTTTAATGGAGTATTTGAGGGGCATATTTCCGTAAATGAATTTCGAGACGCTATAATCTTCCCGAATGCAGCGAACTATCGTGGAATTTCTTTTCTTAATTCGACTTATAAAATTTTTACAACCTTGTTACAGAAGAGACTCACAACGTGGATTGCAGATCAGAACCTGTTAAAAGAGACTTAAGCTGGCTTTAGATCAGGGTACTCTACAATAGATAACATTTTCATTGTCAGGAGGCTAGCTGAAAGCTTTATTAAATAGGGATGATAATTGTATGCATTCTTTATTGACTTCAAAGCAGCATTCGACTCAATCAACCCAGGTGCTTTATTCTACAAGCTATATGGTCTAGGTTTGTCTCTGAAGTTCGGTCGCGTTCTAGAAGAGCTGTATAGAGGAACACAGGCTGTAGTGTGGAACGGAACTGAGCTTTCTGATTGGTTCACAACCAACTCGGGAGTAAGACAGGGGCGTACATTGAGTCCCATCTTGTTTTCGCTCTTCATAGATGACCTTGTAGATTACCTTCCAGTTGGTGTTGATTTAGCAGGATTTCGTATTAAGGCATTAATGTTTGCTGGTGATATAGTAATTTTTGCGTATTCCCCAGAACCACTACAACTTATGATAAATAGAGTATACCACTACTGCTGTCTTTGGAACCTTACAGATAATACTCAAATATCTAAGGTGATGATCTTTAAGAAAGGGGGTGGACGAACAACGGAGAAGATATATAAATACCTAGGAGTAATTTTTTCAAGAAACCTGAATTTGGAGAAACATTTTAGCGAGAAACTACAAAAGGCAAAAGCTGCAATTAATATTTCATGGAAAAGATGCTTCATGAACGAAAACATAGCTCACAGTAGTAAATATGAGGTATTTGAAGCAGTTGCAGAAAATCTCCTTTTGTATGGCTCACAAGTATGGGGATGCAAAAAGTTTCACACGGTGGAGAAACTCTTAACACATTATGTGAAGAGAATATTTCGTCTGCCAAAAAATACTCCAAATTACGTGATTATGCTGGAAACCGTTCTAACACCTCTATTTATAAAGACCCTAAAGATGCAAGCGGATTATCTCTTGCACGTTTTTAGTATGAACGAATACCGACTTGTTAGAAAACTAGTAGTAAAAGCTGTAGAAGACCAAAATCACTGGTACAGTGAGTGGTCGAGTCTCGCAGAAGGATGCAATTTAAATTTTAATTTAAATGTGAAAGTTGTATCGCACAGTAAAGCTCTTATGTACAAGGTTATAGCAGCGGTAGATGAGAAGTGTAGAGCAGAATATGCAGCTGAAGCAGTTGGGTCCTTGTTCAGAACAACTTACAGTAGGCTCAACCATAATCTCGCAGAAAGAAGACTTCGATGATGCAAATAATGTAAACGTCATTGCTACAATGGTCAAGTTAAGAAGCGAAGTACTCAACCTGAATTTTATACCGCACAGACCCGATTTACCACTGGAGTGTAATATTTGTAATTTAGCAGAAAGAGAGAACGTCATACATTTCGTCAGAACGTGTCCAACTTTAAGGGAAACTAGAAGAAATATTCTTGGAAGTGACTTTTTATCAGAGGAACAAGTTCTTAGAATGCTGAATAAGATGGATGTCTCCAAGCTCTATAACTATTGCAAAGTTTTTTTTCTCTGTTTTTTTAAATTGGCCTTTTTAAAGTGTTTTTTTCTCTTATTGTTTTTATTTGTTGTTAATTACAGTAATTTAATTTGTTAAAGTTGTCAATCTGGCAAATGCCATGCTAATATGATTTTTGTAATAAAATATTTATGTAATAATTGTAAAATAATCTTTAAATCAATAAAAATCAATTATCTATCTATCTATGAATCGAAAACGAGGCTGAAAACAACGGTGGGTGTTACAGATTCATATTAACCGATTTTTTTTAAACAGGCATGAAGACATGGATTTTGACGACCTGGGGTTCGTACGTAGAGCAAGGAGGGCCATGTACCAAACATCTATATTAAATTATCTGAAATCTTGGCGATATGAATCCTAACGAATGCTAACTATCAGAAAGCGATTTAAGTACTTGATGTCAATATCATCCAAATAATGCTATAGCCCGAAACCATCAATTATGTCAACTAAAAATAAATTGTAGTGAGAGAATCCGCTTGATCCGTTGTGTTTCATAATTATTAGGAATGCTTGTTCTTACTAATAAAACCTTAATATATAGAAAATCTTTAATTTTTTTTTAATTTAAAAACATTTTTTAAAAAATTCTTGTGCTTCGCCTAAATCTTATTTGACAAACTTTATTTTTAAACAAATATTTTAAATTTATAACAAAATTATTTAAATTTGTCATAAAAAAGAATGAGCAAAAACATATGGTACCTGGTCTAACTAGTGCCCAGAAACAAGACGAGAAAATGATCAGGTACTAAATAATATAGATAAATGTAACTCACAATGGGAGTAGGCTCAAAATAAGCGACCAAAAATAAGAAATACACTTTTCAATTTCCAATAAAAAAAGGCGAATTATTGTTTATTGTGTAATTTCATATATGATTATTCATTACGAAATGCATTGTTCATATTATCAGCTAAAAGAATGAAAATGTTTTGATGTTAGGCCAATCATAAATACCACAAAATGAATATAACGTATGTAAGTTTCGTACGAACGTTCTGTGGAACACGTAAAACTTAAAACTAAAATCATCGATGAATAGTTTGTTTTGTTTAATACAGATTCAATACTTATTTAGGATTTTTAAAACAAAAACTATCAAAAAAAATTATTTTACTTCATTAAATAAACCAATACACTGTTCAAAGAAAGAATCTTCTTTGAATTATAATGCCTTAGCCCCATGCCTGTTCTGTGACCATGATGTTTTCATCGTGGTCACACTATTGAACAGCAATGTTGTATTTTAAACGATGTATCGAATTAAAAAAAGGAGAATTTCCATGCTATGCTGTATGATGTTATAAAATACGCGTTGTAATGTGCAAATGGTTAACAACTCATCCGAGCTATTAAAGTAATAGATAAAGAGGAGAAAGGCGTTAGTCTTGAAGTGATTGAGGACAAAAAAAAGTTTGGCCAAACAATTGGGTTCAAAAATCCTTCCTTGAAAGGCAAAGTGTACGTTATACAAAATTCTAATTTTATCAGTTTCTTCAACTCTACGTCGCCGATACTGGGCACTTTCGAGAGAAAAATACTTCGTCGCGGCGGCTATTTAGAGAAGAAGATTCAATTGTGAATTTTGCAAGCTGTATCAAGATGTGGATGTAGTGCAAAGAGCCAAAACACGCCGACTGCACTGGCTCGGCCACATCAAGCCCCCAGTTTCCAGACGACGAGGTAGACCGCACCTACTCTACAGTGACCAGGCGATTACTGAAAGAAGTGCGTTCAGACTGGAGGGAGCTTGCAAGGGACCGTAAACGATGATGGAAGAACGCAATATCTCAGGCTGAGCCTCTCAATGATCCAGAGCCGGATAATGGAATGGAATGGAATTTCCATAGTGTTAATCGAATTAATCGCCATGATATTCGCTATTATAATTGGGGTCTATTCAGTTGATTAAAATAAATAAATTGGGTGGCGCAACAGTCCGTTGAGATCTAGGGCCTAGTGACTTACAACTCTCAACCATTCCTGTTTGCGAGTACTATTGTCAGGGATGGAGGGGACCTACAGTTTATATGCCGAATCCGAACGGCAAATTTGAGAAAGCACTTTTCATGGCAAGAATTTCTCTTGGAGAATTTGTCAATTCCTCGCAAGAGGCAGTACCCGTGAAAAAAAACTTTAGATGGCATAGGCAGGGATCGAACCCGGCATGACAGTCCAACGCTTTATGCCGCATTGATTAAAAGTAACAAATATTTCCATTGCAATGGTATAATATTGGAATCATCTTTAATGCAATATCCTGTCTAAACCCCATGGTTTACAGCTTTGTTTTCAATCACTAAAAATGATGTAATAGGGCTAAGCTTTCCAACGATATATATCTCATTTGTTGACAATAAGTAGACCAAGAAATATTTTGCAAACTTCAAGCATATCAACTTCCAAATTTCCAAACTCCTAAGCTAACAATTACGCAAGCGATGAAATACAATCCCCAACTTTACTTTTTAACTTTAAGTTTTACAATACCAACTCTAGAGTTAGCCAACTGAGGAGTTTGAGTCAAGTTTAAAAGGAAATGCCTTCTAGATTACTTAGACATCAGAAATTTCAAAAAGACTGAACTAAATTAGTTATTTTTAAATTTAAGAATTTAATAATATAAATAGCATAAAATAATGCCTTACATTTTCTGGTGTTAATTACTTCTAATTACTCTAAAATAAAAGTTTTTTTTTTGTTTTAGATTTTTAACATTTTTTTACCTTTTAAAATGTTGTTTTGAGTAAAAAAATATATTTTTACAAGGTTCTAAGCTTGCTACACTTGACTTGAATTTGAAACGAACTGTTAATATGATTGATTGATTGAAAATATGAGAAGAAAAGTAACACTTTCTTTTTCTATGAAGGGATTAAAATAATGAAAATTGTTACTATGTATTTAGCAAACAAACCCAATGTACTTTTTATACCCTTTGTATGCAACTTCCATGAACCTGAAAATTACTAGCTCTATGCAAAGTTTTTATTTTTAGTTTTATTTCTATTTCTAGCAAATACTGATTGCTTTAAAAAAAATAGATTAACTATAGAAAGAAAAGAAGTAAGAAGAATGAAAACGGGAGATAGCATTAAACATTCATAATGTTAGATCAAGCATAGAATAATTAACATTTATTTTTAAATATTTAGCGTATTTTTTGAACTTCTTTGAAACAAGATAAAATCCAATAAGAAACATTTAGCATTCGATGATTAGATAAACATTTATGGAAATAGAGAATAAGTAACGTTTTTTTTAAATTTATAAAATGAGAGAATTTCCAAGAAAAAACTCAAAATTAATTGGAATTGAACAAAAAGCAACAATTAGGACTAAGTACTTAGTTTTATAATTTTAAAATAGGTATAGTCCAAAGACAAACAACATAAGGACAATAAGTATTAAAAAAGAATTATATTATTTAAGAAGAAAGGAACAACCAAAATAAACAAAAACAAAAAAACAATGAGAAACTTAACAGCACATTTTTGCTCGCTTGCAATCTTCTCACACTCGAACACTTACGGATCCTCTGGCGTCAATTCAGCCGGTTCTCTGGTAAATTGAGGGTCAAAATTCGTTGACATGTCCGGATCGCCAGGATCAAATGTCGGTATGAAAGGCGGTTGAACTTCCTTTTGTGCAATCTTAAGAATAATATTTTTTGTTTCGTTTTTTTTTTCTTGCATTTTTGTTTATTATAAACATATATTTTTTTATTAATTAAATAAATAAATCTGATGTTAATTAGAGCAGATGTGGAACGTATATGTTTGAAATTGATTATGTTATATCGACAAATAAAAGAAGAAGAACAATTTGATTAAATGATTACATGAGTAAGTGGGTGTTATTGAAACATGAATTTTGTGTTTCTGTTCTCAACATAATAATCAAATAAAGCAAATTTTATAAAACTGAAATTGATAAAAGATCATTATTTATAAAAAATTGTTAAACGCTCTCATCAAAAATTTACTTCACTTCACATAACTTCAAAAGTGTTTCCCCTACTTTCAGTCGTCTCGAACGCAAAAAACGAGATGTAAATACATATTTTTTTAAACTTATGACAAAAAAAAGTATGTTCGATGGATTTCATAAATTTTAAATATAAACTAAAAAATATTGCTGAATTTCTTATCGAACTAATGTGGAATGGCATGAATTGTTTATTCAACTGTTTTTTTGAGAAATGAATAAGCTCGTATTGTAATCAAACAAAAATTAAAAAGTAAATATAATATATATTGTTTTTTTAAGTTGAAAATCATTGTGGAACGTATTCCTGTATTTTATTTTGATTTATTCGCATGCAGATGGATCCTTTTTTTGTATAACACGTGAATATTAAATTTTTGCATACTTTTTCTACTCGTATTCATTACATAATTCTCCTTTAATTTATTACTTGTGAATGGGAAATTCAAATTTTCCTTTATTTCGACACACACAGTCTTCGAGGGAAAAAAGGGTGGATGGATGGAGAAAAAATCCTAACCTTATATTGGTGTTGTTTCATTTAAGATTTATTCAGAAAAAACCAAAAATTAAAACCGTGCATATTAATCATTATTTTTTTTTCTTTTAAATGTGTGTTTGTCAATATTGGGAGAGGAAGAAAAAACCTCAAACTGAAAAAATGATTCTAAATCAACAGCCTTACCATTTCCCAGTCAATACTCTTAAAGAATGGATGATTGACAATATCCATGAAGGCCGATTCACGATGGCAGCCAAGACGATCGGCTGGATTTTTATTGAGGAAACCTTTAAGGACCGATGCGGCCTTTACACTCAACGAACGTGGTATACGAATGGTTTTTTCCAATATAACTTGAAATAGGTAGTCTTCTGTGTTCTATACGAAAAAGAAATAAAAATCATTAGACTCTAAGTGAGATAAAATAAATATTTTTTTCTATTTACTTGATCGGGATTCTCAGAAGCGCCAGCAATGTCAAACGGACTACGTCCAGCTAGCATCTCATAAAGCAAAACTCCCAACGCCCACCAATCGACAGAGAATCCATAATCCTCGCCTCTCAGTATCTCCGGAGCGATGTAGTTTGGCGTTCCACAGAATGTGGATGTTGTATCACCAGGCCGTATGCCTTCTTTGCACATGCCATAGTCAGTTAGCTTAATGTGGCCCTCATGATCGAGCAACACATTATCAAGCTTCAAATCACGATAGATAATTCCCTTCTCATGGAGGAAATTCAAGGCCAAACTTATTTCAGCCGCATAGAATCTAGCATGTTCCTCGGGCAATCTTCGTTGCCGTTGCATGTGGAACATCAAATCTCCACCACGAACAAACTCAATAACAAAGAACAAACGTGACGGAGTCTGGAAACATGAATGCAGACCAACTAAGAATGGATGATTCGATGCTGTCTCAAAGACATGCTTCTCTGTTTGCACCCAATCGATGTCTTCGTCATCGGTGACCAAAGCTTTTTTGATCACCTTCATTGCGTAAATACGTCGTGTCTTTTTTAGCTCAACCATAAGCACTTTAGCATAGCTGCCACGCCCAATAACTCGAATCAATTCGAAATCATTGAGTGAGTATTGCCTCTGGGTGCCCGGCTCAAGTTGTTCCTCGATATTTTGGACGGCTTCTACGGCCACTGAGTCACACGGATCGGGTAATACGGCTGGCGGATAATCGGGTATTGGTGGTAATACCTCAGGTAGACCAGCATCGGCATTTAAGTCATCGCGTTCTTTGACCAATGGCTCAACGTGCTCGTTGGTACAGTGTTTCTGTACTAATTTGTGACATTTCTTGTGAACAAGCAACTTACATTGTATGCACTTAAAGCCCTGACGACCTAGACCCCAGATGCGATCTTGGCAATAGGCACAGAATGCGCGCTAAAAAAGAAACAAATATTCAAATTTAGAGAAAGAATCAAAATAAAAGAATTCCAAAGCAACTTACTCTATTGAAGCGTTTGGCTTGGAAAATATGTCCATTAATGCGATATAATTTACGCCATCTTCTAGCTCCTCGTCTGTAGATGCTTCCTGTTAAAGAAATACAATAATTAATAATATGATCGAAATTTATCAAATGATAGTCGACGAAAAGATACGTACGATCTTCACCAACGCATGACATTCCTGGCGCTGATGGAACATTTGGAAAAACTGTAATTGAACAAAAAAAAACAAAACAAATAAGTATAAATAAATTATATTAAGAAATCTTAAGGTTGTTAGAGCTTTAAAGGTCGTCGTTGGTACAAGGGGAAGTTAGTTTTTTGTTGTCGTTCTTAAAATACTTTGTGAAACTTCTTAATCATAAAGTCTACCTTTTCGAAGATGCTTTATTGAAATTATTTGCTTTAAGATCAATGAATTAAGACTTTTTAAAAAATTTCATATTTTTAAGAGAAAATTCGTTTTTTAATGTTTTTGAAGATACAGACATCTGCAATAAGGATTTATATTGTGCTAGTTTACAAGTTTTGGTCCTAAAGTTTATATGTAGATAAATGAATTAAATATTAACCTATTCCTATGTCTATGGAACAAAACAGTTTTTTGAAGGGAATGATTTTGATGGCTGGCACTCCTTTTTATATGAGTGAAATATATTAGACATTCAGTAGCCATTTATTTTAAGTTTTGAAAAGCATTAATTTGTATATATAAAGAAGGGTTTCATTATTGAAGAATCAACAAAATATGTATAAAGGGTCATTTCTCTCAATCGTTTTTATTGTGTCATTTGCGTGCAGAGACCTTATTAAGGATATTTTAATAAGAGTTGAAATCATAAAGAACAGCCTCTCATTATTTAAACCTTTTGAAATGGATGTGACATAATGTCGATTATAAAAGGTTTTGGAAGATAATTTATTACATGGAGTAGAGAAATAGTTGATAGTATGAAGAGTGAGAGGATCGACATATTTTTGTTAAACAGACGAATATTATTTTTGCCGAATTCTTTAGATAAACTTATCATTTTAAAATATATTTATATAATAATTTATAGTCAATCAATTTTTTTAATATTCCTTGGCTTAGGCTGCTCCTTGGAAATCGGTTAGTACCAAACAAAGTAAGAACTTATTTTTGTGTTAAAAGCACAATAGGGTCAAAATAAAACCATGAGTGGAATAAACCAAACAATTCTTTTTAAAAGTTAAAATTTAAAATTCTTTTTAAAAGTTGTCCTGAATTCTCTCTCGCCTTAAAATATATATGTAGGTTTTTAAAGTTGTATGTTATGTTCGGTTAGGTTAGATTTTTAGGGGGTGATGCATCGGTAATGGTCGAAAAGAATCTCACTCGGATCTCTCTAGATTTATTGTGCTCTCTAGGAAATAATAAAAATTGAGTAAATGGTTGGAAGGTTCATGAGTATTAAGGTTGAGGTCGCCACCCGTAACCATCCTGATTTTTGGGAGAGTTTCATTATGTCCTTAGGGGGCAAAGACGAGACGTATCGTTGCATGGTTCGCGAAAAGTGAAAGGTATCGTCTTTCTCTTCCCTCTCCTTGTCTTCACACCCTCTACATAGATAAGATGATCTAAAAACGATGATGCTCATACTCAAAGAGTTGTGTTGTGACCCACTAGAATACCTATGCTTAGTTGTAAAATGTATTTTGTTTTTAATTTGGATATATTCAACCATATATTCTTCGAAATGCTACAAGTTTCATGATTAGACCAATTTTTGTTTGTAATTAATCATCTCCGTCCTGTTATACGGTGTGGAAGCTTAGACTATGACAAAAGCGGATGAGAGGACCTTGGATCGTTTCGAGAGAAAAGTTCTTCGAGTGATTTCGTATGCTTTAAAGATTAGTGGAGGAGAAGATGGAACGACGAGTCGTACGGGTTGGAGAGCGACATAGAATTAGATAAAAAGAATAAAAGCCCAACGCCTGATATGGCTGGGTTACGTAGAGCGCTTGGAAACCAATGTTTCGGCCCAAAAAGTGGAAAGTGACCTCACCCAACATGGAGTACACAACTGGATATTAGCTAGGGATCGAGCTAGATGGAGAAGTTTGTTGGTTGAGGCCCTAGTTCACAGAAGGCTATAGCAGCACCTTAAGTAACTTGCTTCAATTGCTTATAAATCATTGCTACGATATGCCAGGGATGAACTATTGATCCTTTTTTGGACAATTTTTATGTCTCATTTGTTTCCGTCAATGTCACCCTGCCCTGGGACCCAACGGAGGGTAACCGTTTTAGTTTCTCTGATTAAAGGTTGCTCCATACGGTACTGTTTTTGTTAGTTTTGACTGTGTGGCAATGGCGAAGATGGCCTTGCTTACTGCTTGGCTATCGAAAAATATGTCTCTGTGTTTCTAAACCAAAATTTGGAAAGAAAGATCTTAAGCAGCTTCAGACTCTGCAAGTACTACTGAAAACACTGCAGTAGTCTGGGAGCTTTATTAATCTTTCTAGGATAAGATTATATAAAAAGAGAGATGCTTCTATGAAGCCAAAACACCACTATTAGTAGTAGGGCAATCTATATTTCTAATGATGCGTTTTCTCGTGAATAAGGACACAGTCCATAACAAAAAATTGATGATTTTGCAAAGTACAAATCTTTATTTTCTAAATAAATTAAAATAATACAAGTATCTTACTTAGTTTCTGGAAATTCTTATTAGTTATGAGGCTTCATTTGACTCTATATGAAGACTTGCGAAACCTTAAGTTTAGAACTTTCATGGTTTTGAAAAATACGTTTCAATTCTCAACTTCGATTCTGACACTAATTTTGAAAATACCAGTTTTCAATAATATTTTTATATTGGAATTAAATAATGGAAACTGTTTATTTTTATTTGTTTTCAAAATATATTTCAAAAACTTGATGTGATAACCCTTGTTTAGACGACAAGCCGATATTTATTTTCAAAAACGTTTTGCCTTGTTAGTATGAATTATTTTAATGTGTTTTTATAACAGGTGGGCACTAAAGTAGAAAGTTCTTGAAAGTATTTAACCGGAACTGAAGACATGGATTGTAAATTAGGAAAACCATCACGAATTTTATTAAAAAACAAACTATTTCATTAATTTAGATAGCCTCAAAAAGCCTTGTACAACTATTTTTGTTCAAATGAATCATTTTGTGCGGATTTGGATTTGAATTAAGGCCATCGAAATCCATCGGAAAAGTGCAATTTGATGGCCAGGAGAAAAAAACGTTGCCGTATTTGTATAGAAACAACATTCGACTTTATTGATTTGTTTGTTCTACAAAACAAAATGCTAAAAGTTCAATCTTTCCCACTATAGCTCAAAAATAGATATTGTGATGGATATTTAAAATAATATAGGCTACTATATTTTATATATCCTTCAAATTTACGTCATTGTTTTATTTTAGACTTCACCAATATAAAATAAACATACTAAAATATCCCCAGCCCCACCTTTATCCATCCATCTGTGTTTACATATCGATAACGTTATATAAAAGTGATTTAAGTTATACGCATTATGCTTTAAAGTTTCCTTGCTTCAAAGTCAATTAAGCCCGGAAGCCTCATCAAACCAATTTGCTAACTTCCGTATTAAAATACAAAATAAGAACAAAAATGAGAATGACGAGATGGCCATGATGACGATGATAAAGATGATGATTATGATTATGATTATGATGATGACGATGACGGTGATGGAGATGGTTAAGTTAAAACAAAACAACGGTTATAATGAGGAAGCTTGCTGGTTGTTCGCTTGGTTCTTTGGCTTGATGTTCGTTTGTCCGTTTGTTCATTGGTTCGTTAATAGAAAAGGAAGTGAGACATTTCATAGGGTGTTATTTCTACCTTATGTATTTAAGATATACTCTACATCTACACTTTTACACCCTTAAATAATACCTACATAATTATAAATATTCGTTTGTGCGTTAAATTATGTTTGTTTTAAAATAATGATAAATTGCTTTAACGGCGAAGAACAGAGTGGTAGATTTTATATAAATTTTCAAAAAAGAGAAAAATTATAAAAAAAAAAAACGAACAACAATTTAGAATTCAGTTTTAGTTGATTGTTTTGATTTTATGAAGCAGTACGAGTATAGAAGGTATTTTGTTTACTAACAACACGTTAATGATGATTAGAGGAAAGTTAAAAAGAAAAGAAAAACAAAAGAGGGGAGTGTACGGTACGGTCTACCTATCATTAGGGATGGAATGAATAGCGCTGGTAAAGAAAAAAAGTATAATAATTAATAAAGAAAGATATATTCAAGAAAAACTTAATTAATTTTCCTCCCCATGAATAATTAAAAAGCTTTTAAAATCGAATAAGGACACGTAAAGCAATTTTTTCCTTATTTCTTTTTTTTTATTTAAGATATTGGGGAAGTTAGCGACGACAATGACAAATCTAATCACAGATTCAAATCATAAGGTAAATTAACCGATTTTCTGAGGAGAATCAGTCGTAAACAATCAGAAGAAGCTTCGAGAAGCTAACAAAAATAAGTCGATACTTAGAAGAAATGAAATAATGTACATTGAACAAAGTAGGTATACACAGAAAGATAAGTCTTAAGAGCAACTTTTTTTACGGCTTTATATCAGGTATCGAATCGACAATAATTTCAAAAATGCAGTTTTGGAAGGAGTTGTGTAGATGAAAACAAGGATTTGACGAAATATAAATTTAACACTTTCGCTGTTCTTTGATTAGTTTTTTTTTTAAGCTTTATGAACTTGGACGATTACAATAAAAGAAGTAAAGCGTGTTGGATTTTATGGGGTTTTCCATGGGAAAAATAACCTAGATTGTCAAATGTCTTAAATAATGACATTTGACAATTTTAAATGTTGCCTGACAATGTTTGACAATAACGTTTTTGGCAAAATGGCGACACAAAATATCAAGTTTACACGATTGCACGAAATTTGGGACAATTTATTTTTGTAAAAAATTTGGCAATCGTCTATAGTTTAAGGGTAAACAATTAAAATAGGAGAAAAGTTGTAGAATGAAAAGAAATCAAGCAAATTTATAAATATTTGTTTTTGTCTGCTATTAATAAAGTTTGGAGTAAAAGATCAGTTGTAAGATACATACAAAGAAATACAAACATTTTCGGAGGATGAAAAAACTATAAATCAGTTTTATGTTGACCTTTCGAGTAAGCAACTGAAACAGTTTCATTGTCAGAAGGTAAGCGTTGCGTCTTTGATACAAGACGATGAAAAAACTGTCAGATGTCGCTGTTTAAGATAAATAATGACTGTCAATGACGTTTCTGTCAGTTTTTTACACAAAATTGTAAGACAATCGTATATAGCTCAAGGGTAAGCAAATATATTAGGATCTGGAAATTTCTAAAAGTGTTAGGCTTCGGCCACGCAATGAGCGACGAGCGACTGAGCGACCGAGCGACGAGTCGCTGAGCGACCAATCTGAGCGATGGGTGGCCATTTACTAAACGACACGTCGCTGAGCGATAAGTTGGAAAAAATAGATCTGTAATAAGATCGAGGTTCCGTAGATTTGGTGTACACCCCATAAATCGTGAAAGGGAAAATTATGGTGAATTTCATCATTTATTTCTGAATTTTCGCAGATTTCCAAATCGATTTTGCAATATTGTCGTATGTCAGTACCATCTTTTGAACAAAAAACACTATTTGTAATTAAAGATTAAATAAATAAAAACTTAACAAAACAATTACAAATTTGTCCAACTTTTTCCCACCCTTTATCGGTGACATTTTTATATTCCCATAGAAAGTAATCGGTCCGATTTGTCGAATTAAAAATTTTGACATTTCTCGACGTTTCAAGGTCCCTAGAGTCTAAATAAAAGATTTTAAGAGAGATGTCTGTGTGTGTACGTGCGTTTGTACGTCCGTACGTTCGCGACGTTTTTTTCGTCGTCCATAGCTCAAGAAATAGTAGAGATATCGACTCCAAATAAATTTTGTTATACAGATAATAATGCAGAAAGGGCTCTCAAGAAAATTGCGTGGGTGGTTTTCTTACCATAGCAATTTAAAAAAAGGTGAACATTTTGGTTAACCCTCGAAATCAATTTTGTATTATTTATTGTAACGTGATACAAAACCAATACATTTTTGGAAAATATTTCAATAAACGGTTTTTTTTTTTAAATCAAAAAAAAAAAAACTGAAAAAAAAATGTGTCACCTCGAAAATTTTACGAACAAAAAATGATTTTATCTCCAAAACATTTTTGTATAACGAAGAATAACGTTTTCAACATCTGGTAAAATTTTGAGAAAAATCGAACAGCTTTTGGACAGCTGAAATTAAACTTTCAGTGTTTATTGTACACATCTTTTTTCTACGTCGCTCAGCGATCGATTGAAAAATTAAAACAGATTTGATTACAGAGCGACGTCGCTCTGTCGCTTAATAAATCGCTCAGTCGCTTAGGGTTTATGTGGCCGCCTCCATACGATCTCATGTGTTCTAATTTTTTTGCGTCGCTCAGCGACTCGTCGCTCAGTCGCTCGTCGCTCATTGCGTGGCCGGACCCTTAGTGTAAAATTTCCGCAATAAAAGGTAATTTTGAGATCAGAGAAATAACTGAAACAGATTTTTGACACTCTTAATTTGTTTGTTAATCCCTATAAAATCTCCCTACAGTTGGACAAAATCCTAATTTTGAAAAATCAGAACTAAATCTGACGATTAATCCCTAATTTCTAATGTACCTCTAGGTTTTTATTTTCAGTGGAACGAGTTTAGGTACTGGTAACAATTAATCTTATAAAAAGGTATTAGATGTAGAATGAATTAAATTTTGTTTTTAACAATTTATAACTTTGTATAGAAATAAAAGAATACACATTTAAATTGACACGTTATGTTGTTTTAGTAGATGTATGGCGTTTTTGACAACCGACAAACTCGATAACTTCTAAATTTGTCGACAACGGATCAAACATTTAATATTCATCGTTCTATGAATTTGGTATGGTTGTGAATTGGAACACTTTTGCCTCAAAAAAATAAAAAGAGGCTTGTCAACAAAAACAGGGTAGCGCTTTTTTTGGACCAAGATAAAACTAGCTAGTCATAGCTATTACTTGTAGCTTAAGCTAGACGGTTCCAGCTTAAGTTTTGTTTCATGTGAATATACAAACAAATTACGCTTAATTGGTTTAGATAGCAAATTCTAGCTTAAGCTTAATATTTCAAGCTATTGTTAGTTTATATATAGTGCCCGTGGCATGATGGTTAGTGCGTTGGACTGTCATGCGAGAGGTTTTGGGTTCAATCCCTGCCTGTGCCACCTTAATTAAAAAAAAAAAAGAGTTTTCACGGGTACTGCCTCTTGCGAGGAATTGACAAATTCTCCAAGAGTAATTCTTGTCATGAAAAAGTGCATTCTCCAATTAGCCGTTCGGATTCGGCATATAAATTGTAGGTCCCCTCCATTCCTGACAACATTACTCGCACACAGGAATGGTTGAGAGTTGTAAGTCACTAGGCCCTGGTTCTCTACGGACTGTTGCGCCACCTAATTTATTTATTTATTTTATTGTTAGTTTATCCACCTGTGTTGGCTTACAAGCTTAAGCTAAAACTTTTTCTTTACCTAAGAGTAAAAGCAAGCGAATTTTCGATTTTGTTTTATCAAATCTATTTACTTTCTGTATATAATAACATTTTGTTTCGAGTTTTTAATTTTTTTTAATGATTGATGGATAAAAGAGGTTTGTCATAATACAAATTCTATATACTGTTGAAAAAATTTCAAAGTAGAAGACAATGCACTATATTTCGGACTTGTTGAATTATTGATTCAAAATAGCTTGCAGCCTTGATGGATAAGTCCAAAAAAGTTCTTGTTATAACTTCCTTCAGCTATGTAGATATGTCCACTACTCATCGAGTTAAATCCTATCGAATGGTACGTTAAGCTTAAAATTTGGTATGGATACAGAGCATTCATCCCTTGAGCTTTTCAAAAACCGGTAGCTTCAATACAATGGTTTTGATAACTTAAAATTTTCGTAATACTATTTTTATTAAACTTTGATTCTGTAGAGCAATTCTAAAAAGGATTTTGTCAAAGAACTCCGTAAATGGAAAAAGATCTTTTCTTCATATTTTCGTTTAATAATCAATATATTGTTGATCTTCTAATTAACCGCAAGTCATTGACTGAGCCTGGCTTCTGGGCGTTCGCAACTGTGAATTTGTCAGCTTTGTATGATGCTGAACATTAAGGCTGAAAAAACGTTTCCGGTTTACACTGCCGGTCACAAGATTAGAAGCAGGCATTTTCGAGAAGTAAAATCGTCATTTCTCCTGTTACATGATGGATTGGAAAAAAAACTACTATGGTAAATGAGGGACTATTTTGTTAACAACAAAATATAACATTTGGGTAAAGGACAGATTTAGCTTACGGAACTTTCATGGCAAATTGTTAATTGAGTCAAGAATATGCGAAAATAAATCGGGTCATTAGATTAGAAGTAGTGAATAAATCGACGTGGTTTGGTGAAGTGCGTACATTTTTTTTTTTGGAAAAACGGTAAAATTTATAAATGAATTGTTCTTGTTTCAGTGTTAACAGAAATGGGCAACAAAAAATGTTTGACAGTGGAGGAAAGGGCAAGAATAGATGTTTATTGCTCTAAAGGTTTTAAATGCTTTGCAGCATTGTGTCAGCAATTATTTAATAAACCATCGTCTTACTCGACAAATTATTAAAAAAAAACACTTCCTCTGCCTTAAGACTTCGCGAAACTCAAAGTATCCTTAAAATAGCGTCAAATTAAGCTTTATCGGTAGCTAAAACTAGGGAGAAAGCTAATGTTAAGGCCAGCTTATCCACTGTTAAATACACGATTCGCCATACTAAACATTTTAAGCACCTGAAGCTTAAGAAAAAACCACCACTTAATGACGCAAGGAAGAAACAACGCTTGTGTTTCGTGAAAGATCACATGAGCTAAGATGTGCAAAGTGGAATGATTGGCGGAAGGTTATTTTTTCCGACGAAAAATTTAACATATTCCACAGACCTTAACATATTTGAAAATGTGTGGGGCTAACTTACACGTAAGGTACATGAGGGAGGAAAGAAATACGGTGACCAGGAAGCGCTAATTCATGGTATCAAATTGGCCTGGAGTGAGATTTCTTTGGTCTACTTGGAATCTCTTTATAAATCCTTAAAAGGTAGAATTTTTGAAGTTATTTTGAAGGCTGGTGGCAGCACACAATGTTAAAAACCTAATGAATACTAAAAAAATATAACAAAATACAAATACTTGCATTTTATTTCCATTTATTTCATGTGCTTCTAATCTAATGACCCGAATTATTTTCGCATATTCTTGACTCAATTAACAATTTGCCATGAAAGAAGTTCCGTTAGCCAAATCTCTCCTTTATCCAAATTTTATATTTTGTTGTTAACAAAATAGTCCCTCATTTACCAAAGTTGGTTTTTTCTAATCCATCATGTAACGGGAGAAATGACGATTTTACTTCTCGAAAATGCCTGCTTCTAATCTTATGACCGGCTGTGTATATATTTATCAGAAAATCGATAGCTCTGAAAGTACCAGAAAACTGGTATTTTTCTGGCCATTTTGCATTTCTGCTTCGATTTTCCTTCGACTACACGGCATTTTTTTATGAATATGAGTCTTTTTCATACGTCCTATTATTGGTCACATAATTAAGAGCTTAAGCAGAAAAAACAAGCTTAAGCCACATGAATCTAGCTTTAGTTATTTAAAATAGCTGTCAGTAGAAGACATATTTTAGTTTCTAGCTAATCACACCAAATCTAGCTGTGACTTAAATATTCAAGTTTATTTTTTAGTTTTTTTTTTTATTCACAAGACCCATTGTCCGAAGAAAGAACTATCATTAAAGTTTTAATAAACCATAATATCACTGCAATTGAGTATTTTCTAATTTCTTATTTCAAATTCCGATAATGGAGATTCGTGCTATGAATGTCAAAAACAATCTACCATAACTTCATTAGGAACTCCAAACGTTCGTTGGGACACATATTTTTGTTTAGATGAAAGCTATGATCACTGACACTTTTTGGTTGCCATTCGTAGCGCGAATTTCACCGTCAGGGCCTGTGATAAAGCAAAATAGGTTAAAAACAAAGATACAGTATTTAAAGCTGTCAACCATATGCTTCGACCAGATACTTTTTCAAGACACATTTATTCCTAACCCATATAAACTTATTTCCAATATAAACCTACGTATCCGAAACTTTTGTCGCATCTTTTGCCGAATTCCGAACCACCCTATTTGTAAGGTAAACAAAAGTTGGTTTATCTCTCAGAATCGTAATCGAGTTTCAATATTTTGTCAAGGTGATAAAAAATAAAAATAAAAACAAAAACCACCGTTTAAATCTTATCTTCGATTTAAAAGAAAGTATCTAAAAATGACAACAGCAATATTTATAGTAATAGCAAATAAATTTAACTTAACAAGAAATCTCTGAAACAACTAAAACTCTATCTCGTTTATTAAGTTTTCAATCTTATAATTGATGAAGATGAACAGATTAAACCAAACAAAAAGCTTTTCAAAATCTTTTTTTTTTCATTTTTATTTTTATTTGAAACCTTTTTTTTAATCAAATAAAGATTCCTTATCGCATAGATTGTTTCTCAAGAAAAACAGACACAAAAACAAAATAAAAAAAAACACACACACAAAGTTCATCCCAATCTTATCGAAGCTCACCATATAACCCTTATGAGCTATAACCTGGAAAGTTTAACCTACTCGTCGTCGTAACATAGGAATTACATATACATATATGTATGTAGAAAAAGAAAAGCCTTACATGACTTTGCTGTTATAATAATGAATAAATAGAAAAATGTAATAATAAACATCAGTCACGCGTTTTCGTTTTCCAATAAACTTTTTACTATCTATTTTTATGTCAAACCCTTAAGTTTTTATTTTCTTTTGTTTATATTTTTTACTTAAAATTTCTGGTCTTCCATGCCACATCATTTTCAACAATCACTTTTTATTTTCAAATAAACGAATCAAAATAATATTAAAATAAAAAAACACTTTTGATTTCACACAAAACAAAAACAGACTTAAACTGATTTTAATTCTCGTTTATCGATTGAAATCACATTAAAAATTATATTTTTTCCATTTTGTTTTCTTTTTTCAATTCAATTAATAAATCTAGGCATATCAAGTCATAGTATCGTTTCGAAAAAAGAACCAATAACCAATACCACTGAACCGTAAAATTATAACCACCCCGCCATCAGATTACCACCAACACCATACTTAAAAAAACATAAAAATAAAGGTGTCGGAAGGTTTTTCTCACACTCCTTTGCCACCGTCTCGTCGTGCGTCGTCGTCGTCGTCGTCGTCGTTTCCGTTTTTTGAACGAATGAAAAAAAGAAATGTAACATTCTGGCCATAAAATTTGACCTAAAATGAATAAGTGGCTTTATACACATTAATATACAGCTATGGTCAGAATAATAGAAACATTTTATAATTTTTAGTTTATCCGTTTTTGTTATTAAACTATGTTACACATCAAGAGAAAAGAAAAGAAACGGGGGTTTTTGGTATCCTCGGTTTGAATTCCTGAATATTCCAATGATTAGAAAAGATAAAGTGTGTTTAGGCATTTCACATTCGGCTAGTACGGCTAAAGAACGCATCTCTACGTACTTGACCATTCGACCGAAGTTGGGCTCGAGGGTATACTAAACTGATTAGCAGGGATAGGATTTTACTAACTTTGTCTTTTTTTTTTGGTAAAACGGAAGATGAAATCGACTTTCGACAAACATGTCTCAAGCCCTGGTGATTGCAAATTTATGTATTTTATTTTGACTTTTTATACCATAATTGCCTTTTTTGCCTTTCTTCGCCATTGTTGCCTTTTTTGCTTTTTTATTAAATTTTGTTAAGAAATATACAATAATTGGTTCAGCATTATAAGAAATGCGAACATTTTCTCATACCGTTGAGAATCTTCAGTTAAAAATCTCGTACAGTTTCAAGCATACACAAAAATGATGGAAAATGTTCGAATTTATGCATGTATTACCTAATGTTTATCTGCGCAAAAATGCTTAGTACTTCTTCCTCGCCTGCGTAAAATGCATACCTGCTGGCGTACATTAAAGTCAATTTTCGGTTTTTAGTCGATCCAAAAAAACATATTTTCAAAGGCCTACAAAAAACAGGTACATATATTTGAGAGTCTGTACCAACTTATAATTTAAGCTAACAATATTCTCGTCAAGGAACATCAATTGGCGAAGTGCTGCCTGTTTTGAAAAACATTGAAGAAAATTTAAAAAGCAAAAGGGTCCATTGCAAAGGAAGTCTTGAAGAAGTTTACTGCCGTTTTCAATGGAAACACAGGGCTAAAAACGATTGAGCAGATAAATTCTGTAGGATAAACGGCGACGTGGATTCCAAACTTCCAGGAAACATTGAAGTGAATAATTTTGAAAGTTTTAGATGGGTTCCACTTGTTTTAGCTGAAGTTGAGAGATCATTTAGCTCCTTCAAAGCCCTTCTAAGGGACAACCGAAAAAGATTGCTACCTGAGAACTTTAAAAAACTCTTGGTAGTCCAATACTACTATAATTAAATGTATTTTTGTTTATTTTCCTAGTATTTTTTAATAAATGCCTTTTCTTTGCCTTTTTAAGTGTTTTGTTTTGCCTGGCACGAATATTATGGTTTTTGGAGGCACGAGTATTACGACTGAAATGTTTGAGGGGAGGAATGCAACTGGCTGTTTCCTTAAGCATAATACGCCAAAATACGGGGAAAAAAAGGTTGAGAAAAGAAACTTAACGACGTTGTTCAAGCGAGCAGTTGACGATTCCAAGATACTACTAACTTTGAATGCCTAACGTTCATTATCAATCACGCGTTCGTTCGTGCCGAATTTGACATATTGAATAGAAACAATGGACTTTTATGAGGCAGTCTGAAAAGTTACTTCAAGCTTTGTGCTCGCTTTAGATCGTAAATATCTTAAGATCAAGCTCAAGCTTGTATTGTCAACTGTATTGTGATTGCAATTTTGTTCGTTTTAGTTCAGAATTTGTGTATAGAAACAGTGTTTACCATTCTGTTGCTTAATTTATAGGGTCCGCCATCTAAATTTTTTTTCAACTACAGCTTACATATTTCGTGAATGGTAACACTTAGCTCATGTCTAATTTGACAGATAATTAGTTTTATCCTTCAGCTGAACGACTATGGTTGTGCAAACGCTTGAACAACGCTGGGAACAACGCTTAAAGACGATCCTGATTTTGCATAAAAAAAATCATCTTTTCAGATGAAGCTCATTTTGATCTTGGCGGGTATGTAAACAAGCAAAATTATCGCATTTGGGGCACAGAAAACCCGTACTCATACATTGAAAAGCCGATACACCCAAAACGAGTCACTGTTTGGTGCGGATTTTGGTCCAGAGGCATAATTGGGCCATTTTTCTTCGAAAATGAGCAAGGAGTTATCGGGCCATGTTGGACGAATTTTTGTTCAACACCGGAGGTTTGAAGCTACATTACGTTTTGAAAATTCTTAGGTCGCATTTTATGACACATGATATCGTAAAATATCTTAAAGTCTATAAGAAGACTGTCAAAAGCCCGACTGACATAATGTGTGGTTTAGCCGTTAAAAGCACCAATCTAGAGATGGGAATGCTACTCAAGCATTGGACGCATTTACAAGTCTCATAAAGAACAGCCAGGGCCTTGTTTCATAAAAATTGACAGGTGACAATTCTACAAATTTGTCACAATTTTTTGACAAATCTGTATTTCATAAAATATTGACAGGTGATAACTTTGACAGAAAAATATAATGACAAATTTGTCATTTTCATATGCTGACACATTTGTCGTGACAATTTTATTGTATAGTCTTGAAATGTGTTATGATCGAAAAACGATGAAATATGGAACAAAACCTTTGCATTTTGTTTCAATTGTCATCGTTTCTCTACCAATTTGTTCGATGTTATAGAAGTAAGAGAACGTTGGCACTGTTTTAATTTAAAATGTCACAGTTTGCAAAATCATGTTTTATTATTAAATAAGTGATGTATGTACATAAAACATAATAAAAATCGAGAGTTTTAGGCGCTATTTACAGCTATCATTGAAATTGATCCGGAAACATTTTTGAATCGATATTTGACAGTGTTTCCCTTTAATTAGAAATGAAAATTATATACTGACTGAAAGAAAAAAATGTACTTACGCATTTATTTTTCTCTAAAAATGTATTTTTCCATTTTCCGGACGGAAATTCATTTTTCTCAACAGCTGATACTTTTATGTTCAAAAATGAAACGAATCATTCCACTGATTTGTGTTCCAATTTCACACAATTCCAATGACAGATTTCTTTCAGTAAAAACTTTTCGGTGGCTTTCAATCAGGAAATTTTTTTCAATGATAGACATTTTTAGTAATAGCTACATATAAACCTGGTAAAAAATTCCAATGTTTGTTTTCAATGATTAAAACCAATGATAGCTATAACTGGCGGGCGCCTTAAAATGAATAACATTGTCAAAATTAGGTACTAAAGTTGCTTTTAGAAAACAAATATATTTTATTGGCAAAATTTAGGCGAGTATTACACGTAAACCTAACTGAGAATCGTCATCACTTTCATTTAAAAATATATCATTTATCATTTAAGGTTTTTTTCACTGTCAACACTTGACCGTACCCGAGTTTCCAATCGCAATTGTCAATTTAATATTGACAAATATGTAAATTGTAATTTTGTTTACAATTCATAAAAGAATTGAGAGTACAAATTTGTCGGGAAATTACTGACAATTATGGAAAAATACTTGACAATTTATATTATCATGACAATTTCTTTATGAAACGAAAAGATGACAGCTGTTGACTATTTTCCTACAATTCTACAAAAATGTCAAATTGTTTATAAAAGATTTTGACAATTGTCAAGTTGTAAATTAACAAATCGTCACCTGTCGCATTTGTTAATGTTTATGAAATAGGCAGGCCCCAGATCAGAGGCGGAGAAAAACTTCTTGCATCGTGATGATAAACACACTGAGATTTCCAACAGGTTCAGTTTTATTCAGTGTTGGGGAGAAATAAATTACAAAACAATTCAATTACAATTACTTGTAATAAACCATTGTAATGTACCATAAAATTTTTCAATTACTTTAATTGTTTGTTGAAAAGTGTCAATTATAAATACATAGATGTGAATGAAAACAAAAATACTTATCAAAAAAGTCATTGAAATGTTTATTTTTTTAATTAAAATTACAATTACGTGTAATTGTAATGGAAAAGGGTCAACTACTAATTAATTGTAATTGAAATGAAAGTTATAATTATTATTAATTCACAAAAATAACAACGTTTTTATTGACTTAAGTGCCACTCATTAATATTGGCAAATGTCGTAAATTCCACTTTAACGACATAAGGCAACATTGAGTTTTCGAGGCATTGAATTTTACTCGATTGTTTTCTCCAACCCTTCCCATTTTAAAAATGCTGACAAGGTCAAAATTTAATATCGTTAAAGATCCATAACCAATGAGCAGGGTTATACAAATTTGATAGTTTTGTTGCCAGCGAAGAAGGTAAGTTAATTAGAAATTTCAGAAACGAGAATATTAATACAAATGATAGAGTGTCGGAGACAGAACAGAGCCCTGAGGCACACCAGCATTTATTTTGTGGTTTTTTAGACTTGATTCCATGTGAAAAATAATTTCTTATCCAACGAAAGAGGGATTCATGTAGATCGAAGAAACACATTATTGATAAGAGTGCCTGATGCAAAACTTTAACAAATGCTTCCAAAACGATGTTAACTGTTCGTTGCTATTAAGAAGACTCAATCTTTGAGATATTTTTGGAGCTGATAAGCGTCTCTATGACCTTCAAAAGATTGAAAGTATGTGCAATCGGTCGATAATTATTATATGTATTGGTTTTAGAAGTTCAAATCAAAAGTTCCCATGTTTTTGACCAGTTTTTAATAATCACAAATTAAGAAACATTAACAAAATATTTACCAAAAAAACAAATGTATTAATTTCAGATGTTTTCGTCTTACACAAGTGCTAGGGACTTATTAATCAAAAAAAATTAATTGTTGTTCCTATTTTGTTGGCGACAGCTGTGTGCATCGGAAAACTAATCATGTTGAACACATAAACATATCTGACATTTGTACGAAGATAAAACACAAAGATGGCAGCTACAAAACATAGTACCTTTTTCCATAACACAAAACAAAAAAAAAATAAAATATATATAATTATTTTTTAACATTTACCAATAACTGTTAACACAAAATAAACTATGACATTATTTATTTTATATATTCTATACACAGCGCAACCATATAAGGTACTTTTTTGTGTTTTGTATATTTAAAAGGCTTTTACCACTCTGGAGGATTATAGACGGAAATAACGACAATGACAACCAACAACACGAACACCAACAACAAAATAAAAAAAGAAAACCGATATAGATAACAGAGGGTTTAGATAAACAAGATAATGTACAAGAAAAACGAATTTATATTTTGACATGTGTCACATTGATGCGAGATTGGTTGGTACTATACTAACTTGCAACGACACCGCTGCCACCGATGGAAAACAACGATAGGTGAGATCCATAGAAATAGGCCGTTCCACAAATTCCGCTCAACATGAACACTGGATAAGAGTAACCATCCATTCATATATATGAACTCTTATAGGTTGACTCGATTTTGATGCGGTAGATAGAGACACTAGCGCCGCACAGTTTTTTTTTCGGCAACTCTTGTTCTGATTATATCGCGGAACTGAGAGGCGTTGTTGGTTTTGTTCGTTGTTTTTTTTTTATTTATTAATTTAATAATTTTTTTTTCTTTGTGATAGGTAGAAGTTTATAGACTTTTTCGCTTCTGACAAGTTAATTTTTTTAGGGGATTCTGTCAACTCGTCGATTGGTAGTGTTGGAGAGCGATATAGATAGACGGCAAGCGTAAAACGGAATAAAAATTTAAAAATAAAATAAGCTTCTTGTAGGGGGTTAGGTGAATTACGCCAATTAGAACTTTTACTTTTTTCTTCAAAGTTCAAGTTCAAGTTGAATGGTGGAAAATAGAAGTGTACTGGGGAAAGTACGATAACTTTGGCGACAAAGTTTAATGACGGATTTGTATAGAACAGTTAAAAACAAAACAAAATAATTAAAAAATAAAGGTAATACTTACAATTAAGTATTATACCTTTTTTTAAAAATAGTAGTTGTGGTTATTTTCAATTTTCTCAAAAACTAAAAGACATAAAATCAACTAGTTTTCAGTTTTTGATCAAAAATAAATAAGAGCAATAAATTCTGAAATAAAAACAATGGTAGATAATCTTGAAGTATTGAAAAATTACACTTTAAACCTTTTTTTTTTACTTTTTTTCACTCAAATTTTGAGTTTAAAATTAAATTTTCCAAAAACTACGCATAGTTTTGACTTGAATTAAAAACAGGCTAATAAAACAGAATGTTGGCTTTAAAAAAATGTATAAAACTTAATTGTAAGTATCACCGTTATTTTTTAATTATTTTTTTCTATTTTAAATAATAATTTTTTTAAATTGCCCCTACCGCCTAATATAGTAAAATAGTAAAAAATGCTTGTATTAAGCCCCTCTACCAAAAATCGTTATTATATCTTGGCGCCAAAGTTATCGTACTCGTGCCTATGTACTTTTTTGGACAGGAATGACAGAACCACACGTCTTTGTTGCAAACACCTTTTTATGGCAGCTGATATCTTTGGAATTGAGAAAATTAGGCTAATACACAACTCGCTTTCAAATCTTTTTTAAAAGACACATCAGCACAATAAATTAATCCATTAATGGTCTATCAAGTTATCTGCTAGCATAGTGAAAGTAGCAGCAATTGGACTAAAACAATACTATTCATGTCTTTTAACGTCCGCCATCACTGTTAACATACTTTTATTTTGCTTGTCAATTTTGTCCGATGAAAATTTGAGCTTTGTTTGATTTAAGAAATAAGAAAGACAAACAATTGCGTTCTCTACATTTTAAGTTTTCTTTTACACGTAGAAACATAGATTCCGAAATCTTTTAGTTTGTTGGCGAGAAGTGCAGCAAGAAAAGCTAAACAATGGAAACGCCATGATGAAGACTGAAGGCTTTGTATGAGTTTTGAGGAGATTAAAAGAAAATGTCAAAAAATTACAAAAAAAACTTGTTGTCCCGTGTGAAAGGGCATTAAGGTGCAATGAATCAAATGGAACTGAACGTACAAAAAGTGGCAACATACAGTGACAGCAAATTGTTGAAATTTTAGCTCAGAAAATATAAACAAAAATAATATATTTATATGTGATGAGCAGACCTTGAACTCCATAAATCTGTCATATGGGGTCTTTCATTTTAAGCTCTAAGATGATCGAGGAACTGTCAAGAAAATTAATACTTTTTTATCTCATCTACATCGCAGCATAGAATTTGTACATCACAGCTACCTAAAAGCTGGATTTCAGAATAAAATGACAGATCAGATTCCAGCTGAGCTAAGCCAACTTGACAGAGATTTCCTCAAATCCAAAAAAGGGAAAACGACAATAGGATGCAAATACAAATCTAGTTACGCTCTTGGCAATAACTGTCAAAATATAAAACCACCAATACATAATGTGGAATACAGATGGAGCTGATAAGTTGGGTAAATTTTGACTTTAACCCCCGGCTACACCATAGTTGCAATTTTTGTTGGCGTTTTAAAGTTTTATTTCAAGACTTTCAACTTAATTCTTGTTAATGTAAGTTATTTTGATGAAAAGGTATACTCTTGCAGTTGTATTTTGAACATGGGAAAAATATGACGTCTGTCACTTTTTTACACCTAATATGGCTGCTATTTCAGTAGTGCACCAAAGCGGATTGTATTCAGCCAGTTAAGGATTTTGTGTATACGTTTTCTTGACTTACGCAAAAAGTTATAAGAATGTCAAAGTGAACAAGAACTGCAAATTTAAGTAATTAAATGAAAGGAAGTCATGTTTTTTTGTTTCTAACCACTTTACTGGTGAAATTCCTCTTGGAGTTAGGCAACTACTTGCCTATCTTCATATATGGAAGATGAAATCGACTTTCGACAAACATGTCTCAAGCCCTGGTGATTGCAAATTTATGTATTTTATTTTGCCTTTTTTTTGCCTTTTTATCCCATAATTGCCTTTTTTGCCTTTCTTCGCCATTGTTGCCTTTTTTTGCTTTTTTATTAAATTTTGTTAAGAAATATCTAATAATTGGTTTAGCATTATAAGAAATGCGAACATTTTCTCATACCGTTGAGAATCTCGAGTTAAAAATCTTGTACAGTTTCAAGCATGCACAAAAATGATGGAAAATGTATTGGAAAACATATTTTCAAAGGCCTACAAAAAACAGGTATATTTGAGAGTCTGCACCAACTTATAATTTAAGCTAACAATATTCTCATCAAGAAACATCAATTGGCGAAGTGCTGCCTGTTTTGAAAAACATTGAAGAAAATTTAAAAAGCAAAAGGGCCCATTGCAAAGGAAGTCTTGAAGAAGTTTACTGCCGTTTTCAATGGAAACACAGGGCTAAAAACGATTGAGCAGATAAATTCTGTAATAAACGGCGACGTGGATTCCAAACTTCCAGGAAACATTGAAGTGAATAATGTTGAAAGTTTTAGATGGGCTCCACTCGTTTTATAGCTGAAGTTGAGAGATCATTTAGCTCCTTCAAAGCCCTTCTAAGGGACAACCGAAAAAGATTGCTACCTGAGAACTTTAAAAAACTCTTGGTAGTCCAATACTACTATAATTAAATGTATTTTTGTTTATTTTCCTAGTATTTTTTAATAAATGCCTTTTCTTTGCCTTTTTAAGTATTTTGTTTTGCCTGGCACGAGTATTATGGTTTTTGGAGGCACGAATATTACGACTGAAATGTTTGAAGGGAGGAATGCAACTGGCTGTTTCCTTAAGCATAATACGCCAAAATACGGGGAAAAAAAGGTTGAGAAAAGAAACTTAACGACGTTGTTCAAGCGAGCAGTTGACGATTCCAAGATACTACTAACTTTGAATGCCTAACGTTCATTATCAATCACGCGTTCGTTCGTGCCGAATTTGACATATTGAATAGAAACAATGGACTTTTATGAGGCAGTCTGAAAAGTTACTTCAAGCTTTGTGCTCGCTTTAGATCGTAAATATCTTAAGATCAAGCTCAAGCTTGTATTGTCAACTGTATTGTGATTGCAATTTTGTTCGTTTTAGTTCAGAATTTGTGTATAGAAACAGTGTTTACCATTCTGTTGCTTAATTTATAGGGTCCGCCATCTAAATTTTTTTTCAACTACAGCTTACATATTTCGTGAATGGTAACACTTAGCTCATGTCTAATTTGACAGATAATTAGTTTTATCCTTCAGCTGAACGACTATGGTTGTGCAAACGCTTGAACAACGCTGGGAACAACGCTTAAAGACGATCCTGATTTTGCATAAAAAAAATCATCTTTTCAGATGAAGCTCATTTTGATCTTGGCGGGTATGTAAACAAGCAAAATTATCGCATTTGGGGCACAGAAAACCCGTACTCATACATTGAAAAGCCGATACACCCAAAACGAGTCACTGTTTGGTGCGGATTTTGGTCCAGAGGCATAATTGGGCCATTTTTCTTCGAAAATGAGCAAGGAGTTATCGGGCCATGTTGGACGAATTTTTGTTCAACACCGGAGGTTTGAAGCTACATTACGTTTTGAAAATTCTTAGGTCGCATTTTATGACACATGATATCGTAAAATATCTTAAAGTCTATAAGAAGACTGTCAAAAGCCCGACTGACATAATGTGTGGTTTAGCCGTTAAAAGCACCAATCTAGAGATGGGAATGCTACTCAAGCATTGGACGCATTTACAAGTCTCATAAAGAACAGCCAGGGCCTTGTTTCATAAAAATTGACAGGTGACAATTCTACAAATTTGTCACAATTTTTTGACAAATCTGTATTTCATAAAATATTGACAGGTGATAACTTTGACAGAAAAATATAATGACAAATTTGTCATTTTCATATGCTGACACATTTGTCGTGACAATTTTATTGTATAGTCTTGAAATGTGTTATGATCGAAAAACGATGAAATATGGAACAAAACCTTTGCATTTTGTTTCAATTGTCATCGTTTCTCTACCAATTTGTTCGATGTTATAGAAGTAAGAGAACGTTGGCACTGTTTTAATTTAAAATGTCACAGTTTGCAAAATCATGTTTTATTATTAAATAAGTGATGTATGTACATAAAACATAATAAAAATCGAGAGTTTTAGGCGCTATTTACAGCTATCATTGAAATTGATCCGGAAACATTTTTGAATCGATATTTGACAGTGTTTCCCTTTAATTAGAAATGAAAATTATATACTGACTGAAAGAAAAAAATGTACTTACGCATTTATTTTTCTCTAAAAATGTATTTTTCCATTTTCCGGACGGAAATTCATTTTTCTCAACAGCTGATACTTTTATGTTCAAAAATGAAACGAATCATTCCACTGATTTGTGTTCCAATTTCACACAATTCCAATGACAGATTTCTTTCAGTAAAAACTTTTCGGTGGCTTTCAATCAGGAAATTTTTTTCAATGATAGACATTTTTAGTAATAGCTACATATAAACCTGGTAAAAAATTCCAATGTTTGTTTTCAATGATTAAAACCAATGATAGCTATAACTGGCGGGCGCCTTAAAATGAATAACATTGTCAAAATTAGGTACTAAAGTTGCTTTTAGAAAACAAATATATTTTATTGGCAAAATTTAGGCGAGTATTACACGTAAACCTAACTGAGAATCGTCATCACTTTCATTTAAAAATATATCATTTATCATTTAAGGTTTTTTTCACTGTCAACACTTGACCGTACCCGAGTTTCCAATCGCAATTGTCAATTTAATATTGACAAATATGTAAATTGTAATTTTGTTTACAATTCATAAAAGAATTGAGAGTACAAATTTGTCGGGAAATTACTGACAATTATGGAAAAATACTTGACAATTTATATTATCATGACAATTTCTTTATGAAACGAAAAGATGACAGCTGTTGACTATTTTCCTACAATTCTACAAAAATGTCAAATTGTTTATAAAAGATTTTGACAATTGTCAAGTTGTAAATTAACAAATCGTCACCTGTCGCATTTGTTAATGTTTATGAAATAGGCAGGCCCCAGATCAGAGGCGGAGAAAAACTTCTTGCATCGTGATGATAAACACACTGAGATTTCCAACAGGTTCAGTTTTATTCAGTGTTGGGGAGAAATAAATTACAAAACAATTCAATTACAATTACTTGTAATAAACCATTGTAATGTACCATAAAATTTTTCAATTACTTTAATTGTTTGTTGAAAAGTGTCAATTATAAATACATAGATGTGAATGAAAACAAAAATACTTATCAAAAAAGTCATTGAAATGTTTATTTTTTTAATTAAAATTACAATTACGTGTAATTGTAATGGAAAAGGGTCAACTACTAATTAATTGTAATTGAAATGAAAGTTATAATTATTATTAATTCACAAAAATAACAACGTTTTTATTGACTTAAGTGCCACTCATTAATATTGGCAAATGTCGTAAATTCCACTTTAACGACATAAGGCAACATTGAGTTTTCGAGGCATTGAATTTTACTCGATTGTTTTCTCCAACCCTTCCCATTTTAAAAATGCTGACAAGGTCAAAATTTAATATCGTTAAAGATCCATAACCAATGAGCAGGGTTATACAAATTTGATAGTTTTGTTGCCAGCGAAGAAGGTAAGTTAATTAGAAATTTCAGAAACGAGAATATTAATACAAATGATAGAGTGTCGGAGACAGAACAGAGCCCTGAGGCACACCAGCATTTATTTTGTGGTTTTTTAGACTTGATTCCATGTGAAAAATAATTTCTTATCCAACGAAAGAGGGATTCATGTAGATCGAAGAAACACATTATTGATAAGAGTGCCTGATGCAAAACTTTAACAAATGCTTCCAAAACGATGTTAACTGTTCGTTGCTATTAAGAAGACTCAATCTTTGAGATATTTTTGGAGCTGATAAGCGTCTCTATGACCTTCAAAAGATTGAAAGTATGTGCAATCGGTCGATAATTATTATATGTATTGGTTTTAGAAGTTCAAATCAAAAGTTCCCATGTTTTTGACCAGTTTTTAATAATCACAAATTAAGAAACATTAACAAAATATTTACCAAAAAAACAAATGTATTAATTTCAGATGTTTTCGTCTTACACAAGTGCTAGGGACTTATTAATCAAAAAAAATTAATTGTTGTTCCTATTTTGTTGGCGACAGCTGTGTGCATCGGAAAACTAATCATGTTGAACACATAAACATATCTGACATTTGTACGAAGATAAAACACAAAGATGGCAGCTACAAAACATAGTACCTTTTTCCATAACACAAAACAAAAAAAAAAATAAAATATATATAATTATTTTTTAACATTTACCAATAACTGTTAACACAAAATAAACTATGACATTATTTATTTTATATATTCTATACACAGCGCAACCATATAAGGTACTTTTTTGTGTTTTGTATATTTAAAAGGCTTTTACCACTCTGGAGGATTATAGACGGAAATAACGACAATGACAACCAACAACACGAACACCAACAACAAAATAAAAAAAGAAAACCGATATAGATAACAGAGGGTTTAGATAAACAAGATAATGTACAAGAAAAACGAATTTATATTTTGACATGTGTCACATTGATGCGAGATTGGTTGGTACTATACTAACTTGCAACGACACCGCTGCCACCGATGGAAAACAACGATAGGTGAGATCCATAGAAATAGGCCGTTCCACAAATTCCGCTCAACATGAACACTGGATAAGAGTAACCATCCATTCATATATATGAACTCTTATAGGTTGACTCGATTTTGATGCGGTAGATAGAGACACTAGCGCCGCACAGTTTTTTTTTCGGCAACTCTTGTTCTGATTATATCGCGGAACTGAGAGGCGTTGTTGGTTTTGTTCGTTGTTTTTTTTTTATTTATTAATTTAATAATTTTTTTTTCTTTGTGATAGGTAGAAGTTTATAGACTTTTTCGCTTCTGACAAGTTAATTTTTTTAGGGGATTCTGTCAACTCGTCGATTGGTAGTGTTGGAGAGCGATATAGATAGACGGCAAGCGTAAAACGGAATAAAAATTTAAAAATAAAATAAGCTTCTTGTAGGGGGTTAGGTGAATTACGCCAATTAGAACTTTTACTTTTTTCTTCAAAGTTCAAGTTCAAGTTGAATGGTGGAAAATAGAAGTGTACTGGGGAAAGTACGATAACTTTGGCGACAAAGTTTAATGACGGATTTGTATAGAACAGTTAAAAACAAAACAAAATAATTAAAAAATAAAGGTAATACTTACAATTAAGTATTATACCTTTTTTTAAAAATAGTAGTTGTGGTTATTTTCAATTTTCTCAAAAACTAAAAGACATAAAATCAACTAGTTTTCAGTTTTTGATCAAAAATAAATAAGAGCAATAAATTCTGAAATAAAAACAATGGTAGATAATCTTGAAGTATTGAAAAATTACACTTTAAACCTTTTTTTTTTACTTTTTTTCACTCAAATTTTGAGTTTAAAATTAAATTTTCCAAAAACTACGCATAGTTTTGACTTGAATTAAAAACAGGCTAATAAAACAGAATGTTGGCTTTAAAAAAATGTATAAAACTTAATTGTAAGTATCACCGTTATTTTTTAATTATTTTTTTCTATTTTAAATAATAATTTTTTTAAATTGCCCCTACCGCCTAATATAGTAAAATAGTAAAAAATGCTTGTATTAAGCCCCTCTACCAAAAATCGTTATTATATCTTGGCGCCAAAGTTATCGTACTCGTGCCTATGTACTTTTTTGGACAGGAATGACAGAACCACACGTCTTTGTTGCAAACACCTTTTTATGGCAGCTGATATCTTTGGAATTGAGAAAATTAGGCTAATACACAACTCGCTTTCAAATCTTTTTTAAAAGACACATCAGCACAATAAATTAATCCATTAATGGTCTATCAAGTTATCTGCTAGCATAGTGAAAGTAGCAGCAATTGGACTAAAACAATACTATTCATGTCTTTTAACGTCCGCCATCACTGTTAACATACTTTTATTTTGCTTGTCAATTTTGTCCGATGAAAATTTGAGCTTTGTTTGATTTAAGAAATAAGAAAGACAAACAATTGCGTTCTCTACATTTTAAGTTTTCTTTTACACGTAGAAACATAGATTCCGAAATCTTTTAGTTTGTTGGCGAGAAGTGCAGCAAGAAAAGCTAAACAATGGAAACGCCATGATGAAGACTGAAGGCTTTGTATGAGTTTTGAGGAGATTAAAAGAAAATGTCAAAAAATTACAAAAAAAACTTGTTGTCCCGTGTGAAAGGGCATTAAGGTGCAATGAATCAAATGGAACTGAACGTACAAAAAGTGGCAACATACAGTGACAGCAAATTGTTGAAATTTTAGCTCAGAAAATATAAACAAAAATAATATATTTATATGTGATGAGCAGACCTTGAACTCCATAAATCTGTCATATGGGGTCTTTCATTTTAAGCTCTAAGATGATCGAGGAACTGTCAAGAAAATTAATACTTTTTTATCTCATCTACATCGCAGCATAGAATTTGTACATCACAGCTACCTAAAAGCTGGATTTCAGAATAAAATGACAGATCAGATTCCAGCTGAGCTAAGCCAACTTGACAGAGATTTCCTCAAATCCAAAAAAGGGAAAACGACAATAGGATGCAAATACAAATCTAGTTACGCTCTTGGCAATAACTGTCAAAATATAAAACCACCAATACATAATGTGGAATACAGATGGAGCTGATAAGTTGGGTAAATTTTGACTTTAACCCCCGGCTACACCATAGTTGCAATTTTTGTTGGCGTTTTAAAGTTTTATTTCAAGACTTTCAACTTAATTCTTGTTAATGTAAGTTATTTTGATGAAAAGGTATACTCTTGCAGTTGTATTTTGAACATGGGAAAAATATGACGTCTGTCACTTTTTTACACCTAATATGGCTGCTATTTCAGTAGTGCACCAAAGCGGATTGTATTCAGCCAGTTAAGGATTTTGTGTATACGTTTTCTTGACTTACGCAAAAAGTTATAAGAATGTCAAAGTGAACAAGAACTGCAAATTTAAGTAATTAAATGAAAGGAAGTCATGTTTTTTTGTTTCTAACCACTTTACTGGTGAAATTCCTCTTGGAGTTAGGCAACTACTTGCCTATCTTCATATATGGAAGATGAAATCGACTTTCGACAAACATGTCTCAAGCCCTGGTGATTGCAAATTTATGTATTTTATTTTGCCTTTTTTTTGCCTTTTTATCCCATAATTGCCTTTTTTGCCTTTCTTCGCCATTGTTGCCTTTTTTTGCTTTTTTATTAAATTTTGTTAAGAAATATCTAATAATTGGTTTAGCATTATAAGAAATGCGAACATTTTCTCATACCGTTGAGAATCTCGAGTTAAAAATCTTGTACAGTTTCAAGCATGCACAAAAATGATGGAAAATGTATTGGAAAACATATTTTCAAAGGCCTACAAAAAACAGGTATATTTGAGAGTCTGCACCAACTTATAATTTAAGCTAACAATATTCTCATCAAGAAACATCAATTGGCGAAGTGCTGCCTGTTTTGAAAAACATTGAAGAAAATTTAAAAAGCAAAAGGGCCCATTGCAAAGGAAGTCTTGAAGAAGTTTACTGCCGTTTTCAATGGAAACACAGGGCTAAAAACGATTGAGCAGATAAATTCTGTAATAAACGGCGACGTGGATTCCAAACTTCCAGGAAACATTGAAGTGAATAATGTTGAAAGTTTTAGATGGGCTCCACTCGTTTTATAGCTGAAGTTGAGAGATCATTTAGCTCCTTCAAAGCCCTTCTAAGGGACAACCGAAAAAGATTGCTACCTGAGAACTTTAAAAAACTCTTGGTAGTCCAATACTACTATAATTAAATGTATTTTTGTTTATTTTCCTAGTATTTTTTAATAAATGCCTTTTCTTTGCCTTTTTAAGTATTTTGTTTTGCCTGGCACGAGTATTATGGTTTTTGGAGGCACGAATATTACGACTGAAATGTTTGAAGGGAGGAATGCAACTGGCTGTTTCCTTAAGCATAATACGCCAAAATACGGGGAAAAAAAGGTTGAGAAAAGAAACTTAACGACGTTGTTCAAGCGAGCAGTTGACGATTCCAAGATACTACTAACTTTGAATGCCTAACGTTCATTATCAATCACGCGTTCGTTCGTGCCGAATTTGACATATTGAATAGAAACAATGGACTTTTATGAGGCAGTCTGAAAAGTTACTTCAAGCTTTGTGCTCGCTTTAGATCGTAAATAGCTTAAGATCAAGCTCAAGCTTGTATTGTCAACTGTATTGTGATTGCAATTTTGATCGTTTTAGTTCAGAATTTGTGTATAAAAACAGTGTTTTCCATTCTGTTGTTTAATTTATAGGGTCCGCCATCTAAATTTTTTTTTCAACTACAGCTTACATATTTCGTGAATGGTAACACTTAGCTCATGTCTGATTTGACAGATAATTAGTTTTATCCTTCCGCTGAACGACTATGGTTGTGTAAACGCTTGAACAACGCTGGGAACAACGCTTAAAGACGATGCTGATTTTGCATAAAAAAAATCATCTTTTCAGATGTAGCTCATTTTGATCTTGGCGGGTATGTAAACAAGCAAAATTGTCGCATTTGGGGCACAGAAAACCCGTACGCATACATTGAAAAGCCGATACACCCAAAACGAGTCACTGTTTGGTGCGGATTTTGGTCCAGAGGCATAATTGGGCCATTTTTCTTCGAAAATGAGCAAGGAGTTATCGGACCATGTTGAACGAATTTTTGTTCACAAAAATTGAAGGAGGATATTGGCAACATTTGGTTTCAACCGGACGGCGCTACGTGCCACACAGCCGAAGCTACACTCGATGTTTTTATAGCATTTTCAAAAAAAAAAAAAAGTTATTTTGCGGACCCTTTATAAAACAATTAGAGAAACAAATCTAATAAATCGGTAAACTTTCTTTCTTTCTTTTAAACACCGGAGGTTTGAAACTACATTACGTTTTGCAAATTCTTAGGTCGCATTTTATGACACATGATATCGTAAAATATCCTAAAGTCTATAAGAAGCCTGTCAAAAGCCCGACTGACATAATGTGTGGTTTAGTCGTTAAAAGCACCAATTAGAGATGGGAATGCTACTCAAGCATTGGACGCATTTACAAGTCTCATAAAGAAAGCCAGGTCATTGTTTCATAAAAATTGACAGGTGACAATTCTACAAATTTGTCACACTTTTTTGACAAATCTGTATTTCATGTATGTATGTTGTCAGAAAAATATAATGACAAATTTGTCATATTCATATGCTGACACATTTGTCGTGACAATTTTATTGTATAGTCTTGAAATGTGTTATGATCGAAAAACGATAAAATATGGAACAAAACCTCAGTATTTTGTTTCAATTGTCATCGTTTCTTGACCAATTTGTTCGATGTTATACAATTAAGAGAACGTTGGCACTGTTTCAATTTAAAATGTCACAGTTTGCAAAATCATGTTTTATTATTAAAAAAGTGAAGTGCTTAAAACATAATAAAAATCGAGAGTTTTAGGCGATAGTTACAGCTATCATTGAAATCGATCCGGAAAAATTTTTGAATCGATATTTGACGGTGTTTCTTTTTAATTAGAAATGAAAATTATATACTGACTGAAAGAAAAAAATGTACTTACGCATTTATTCTTCTCTGAAAATGTATTTTTCCATTTTCCGGACGGAAATTCATTTTCCTCAACAGCTGATACTTTTATGTTCAAAAGTGAAACGAATCGTTCCACTGATTTGTGTTCCAATTTCACACAATTTCAATGACAGATTTCTGTCAGTAAAACTTTTCGGTGGCTTTCAATCAGGAAATTTTTTTCAATGACAGACATTTTTAGTAATAGCTACGATACAAACTGGCGGGCGCCTTAAAATGAATAACACAAAATTAGGTACTAAAGTTGCTTTTAGAAAATAAATATATTTTATTGGCAATATTTAGGCGAGTATTACACGTAAACCTCACCTCATCACTTTCATTTAAAAATATATCATCTATCATTTAAGGTTTTTTTCACTGTCAACAATCGCAATTGTCAATTAAATATTGACAAATATGTAAATTGTAATTTTGTTTCCAATTCATAAAAGATTTGGCAGTACAAATTTGTCGGGAAATTACTGACAATTATGGAAAAATACTTGAAAATTTATATTATCATGACAATTTCTTTATGAAACGAAAAGATGACAGTTGTTGACTATTTTCCTACAATTCTACAAAAATGTCAAATTGTTTATGAAAGATTTTGACAATTGTTAAGTTGTAAATTAACAAATCGTCACCTGTCGCATTTGTTAATGTTTATGAAATAGGCCCCAGACCAGAGGCCGAGAAAAACTTCTTGAATCGCCCTTGAAAATCCAAACATCTATCAAAAGAAGATGGTTTGTGTTGATAAACACACCGAGAATTCCAACAGGTTCAGTTTTATTCAGTGTTGGAAAGAAATAAATTACAAAACAATTCAATTACAATTACTTGTAATAAACCATTGTAATGTACCATAAACTTTTTCAATTACTTTAACTGTTTGTTGAAAAGTGTCAATTATAAATACATATGTAGATGTGAATGAAAACAAAAATAATTATCAAAAAAGTCATTGAAATGTTTATTTTTTTTCACAAAAGTAACAACTTTTTTATTGACTTAAGTGCCACTAATTAATATTGGCAAATGTCGTAAATTCCACTTTAACGACATAAGGCAACATTGAGTTTTTGACGCACCCATTCTCATTTTAAAAATGATGTCAAGGTCAAAATTTAATATCGTTAAAGATCCATAACCAATGAGCAGGGTTATACAAATCTGATAGTTTTGTTGCCAGCGAAGAAGGTAAGTTAATTAGAAATTTCAGAAACGAGAATATTAATACAAATGAGAGAGTGTCGGAGACAGAACAGAGCCCTGAGGCACACCAGCATTTATTTTGTGGTTTTTTAGACTTGATTCCATGTGAAAAATAATTTCTTATCCAACGAAAGAGGGATTCATGTAGATCGAAGAAACACATTATTGATAAGAGTGCCTGATGCAAAACTTTAACAAATGCTTCCAAAACGATGTTAACTGTTCGTTGCTATTAAGAAGACTCAATTTTTGAGATATTTTTTGAGCTGATTGAAACTATGTGCAATCGGTCGATAATTATTATATGTATTGTTTTTAGAAGTTCAAATCAAAAGTTCCCATGTTTTTGACCAGCAATAATACAATTTAATAATCACAAATTAAGAAACATTAACAAAATATTTCCCAAAAAATAAATGTATCAATTTCAGATGTTTTTGTCTTACACAAGTGCTAGGGACTTATTAATCAAACAAAATTAATTGTTGTTCCTATTTTGTTGGCGACAGCTGTGTGCATCGGAAAACTAATCATGTTGAACACATAAACATATCTGACATTTGTACGAAGATAAAACACAAAGATGGCAGCTACAAAACATAGTACCTTTTTCCATAACACAAAACAAAACAAAATAAAATATATAGAATTATTTTTTAACATTTACCAATAACTGTTAACACAAAATAAACTATGACATTATTTATTTTATATATTCTATACACAGCGCAACCATATAAGGTACTTTTTTGTGTTATGTATATTTAAAAGGCTTTTACCACTCTGGAGGATTATAGACGGAAATAACGACAATGACAACCAACAACACGAACAACAACAACAAAATAAAAAAAGAAAACCGATATAGATAACAGAGGGTTTAGATAAACAAGATAATGTACAAGAAAAACGAATTTATATTTTGACATGTGTCACATTGATGCGAGATTGGTTGGTACTATACTAACTTGCAACGCCACCGCTGCCACCGATGGAAAACAACGATAGGTGAGATCCATAAAAATAGGCCGTTCCACAAATTCCGCTCAACATGAACACTGGATAAGAGTAACCATCCATTCATATATATGAACTCTTATAGGTTGACTCGATTTTGACGCGGTAGATAGAGACACTAGCGCCGCACAGTTTTTTTTTTTTCGGCAACTCTTGTTCTGATTATATCGCGGAACTGAGAGGCGTTGTTGGTTTTGTTCGTTGTTTTTTTTTATTTATTAATTTAATAATTTTTTTTTTCTTTGTGATAGGTAGAAGTTTATAGACTTTTTCGCTTCTGCCAAGTTAATTTTTTTAGGGGATTCTGTCAACTCGTCGATTGGTAGTGTTGGAGAGCGATATAGATAGACGGCAAGCGTAAAACGGAATAAAAATTCAAAAATAAAATAAGCTTCTTGTAGGGTGTTAGGCGAATTACGCCAATTAGAACTTTTACTTTTTTCTTCAAAGTTCAAGTTCAAGTTGAATGGTGGAAAATAGAAGTGTACTGGGGAGAGTACGATAACTTTGGCGACAAAGTTTAATGACGGATTTGTATAGAACAGTTAAAAACAAGCATTTTTTACTATGGGAGGGGGGTCTATCTCCCTCCGTTTAGGCGGAAGGGGCAATTTAAAAAAAATATGTACATCAAATGGAAAAAAAAATAATTAAAAAATAACGGTAATACTTACAATTAAGTATTATACCTTTTTTTAAAAATAGTAGTTGTGGTTATTTTCAATTTTCTCAAAAACTAAAAGACATAAAATCATCTAGTTTTCAGTTTTTGATCAAAAATAAATAAGAGCAATAAATTCTGAAATAAAAACAATGGTAGATAATCTTGAAGTATTGAAAAATTACACTTTAAACCTTTTTTTTTTTAACTTTTTTTACTCAAATTTTGAGTTTAAAATTAAATTTTCCAAAAACTACGCATAGTTTTGACTTGAATTAAAAACAGGCTAATAAAACAGAATGTTGGCTTTAAAAAAACGTATAAAACTTAATTGTAAGTATCACCGTTATTTTTTAATTATTTTTTTTCTATTTTAAATAATAATTTTTTTAAATTGCCCCTACCGCCTAATATAGTAAAATAGTAAAAAATGCTTGTATTAAGCCCCTCTACCAAAAACCGTTATTATATCTTGGCGCCAAAGTTATCGTACTCGTGCCTATGTACTTTTTTGGACAGGAATGACAGAACCACACGTCTTTGTTGCAAACACCTTTTTATGGCAGCTGATATCTTTGGAATTGAGAAAATTAGGCTAATACACAACTCGCTTTCAAATCTTTTTTAAAAGACACATCAGCACAATAAATTAATCCATTAATGGTCTATCAAGTTATCTGCTAGCATAGTGAAAGTAGCAGCAATTGGACTAAAACAATACTATTCATGTCTTTTAACGTCCGCCATCACTGTTAACATACTTTTATTTTGCTTGTCAATTTTGTCCGATGAAAATTTGAGCTTTGTTTGATTTAAGAAATAAGAAAGACAAACAATTGCGTTCTCTACATTTTAAGTTTTCTTTTACACGTAGAAACATAGATTCCGAAATCTTTTAGTTTGTTGGCGAGAAGTGCAGCAAAAGAAGCTAAAGATAGGAAACGCCATGATGAAGACTGAAGGCTTTGTATAAGTTTTGAGGAGATTAAAGGAAAATGTCAAAAAATTACAAGAAACTTGTGGTCCCGTGTGAAAGAGGAATCAAATGGAACTGAACGTACAAAAAGTGGCAACATACAGTGACAGCAAATTGTTGAAATTTTAGCTCAGAAAATATAAACAAAAATAATATATTTATATGTGATGAGCAGACCTTGAACTCCATAAATCTGTCATATGGGGTCTTTCATTTTAAGCTCTAAGATGATCGAGGAACTGTCAAGAAAATTAATACTTTTTTATCTCATCTACATCGCAGCATAGAATTTGTACATCGCAGCTACCTAAAAGCTGGATTTCAGAATAAAATGACAGATCAGATTCGAGCTGAGCTAAGCCAACTTGACAGAGATTTCCTCAAATCCAAAAAAGGGAAAACGACAATAGGATGCAAATACAAATCTAGTTACGCTCTTGGCAATAACTGTCAAAATATAAAACCACTAATACATAATGTGGAATACAGATGGAGCTGATAAGTTGGGTACATTTTGACTTTAACCCCCGGCTACACCATAGTTGCAATTTTTGTTGGCGTTTTAAAGTTTTATTTCAAGACTTTCAACTTAATTCTTGTTAATGTAAGTTATTTTGATGAAAAGGTATACTCTTGCAGTTGTATTTTGAACATGGGAAAAATATGACGTCTGTCACTTTTTTACACCTAATATGGCTGCTATTTCAGTAGTGCACCAAAGCGGATTGTATTCAGCCACTTAAGGATTTTGTGTATACGTTTTCTTGACTTACGCAAAAACTTATAAGAATGTCAAAGTGAACAAGAACTGCAAATTTAAGTAATTAAATGAAATAAAGTCATGTTTTTTTGTTTCTAACCACTTTACTGGTGAAATTCCTCTTGGAGTTAGGCAACTACTTGCCTATCTTCATATATGGTAAAACAAATTCTCTTGTTTGCCGCTAAACTCAATTATTTTTATCGGAGCCTTTACAACAACAACAATAAAAAAAAGTACAAAAAGATAAAACCCTGGAAAAAACGAGTGGTGTAAGTACCTATAGTCGTATTGTATACCTATAGCCCCTGATAACAACCAAGAACTTAGCTTTGAATGGAATTTTGTGAGTAATGTACATGGACAATGGTAAAATAATAAAAATAACAATCGATACCACTTACGAGGTGACGCTAACGTCTAACAACGATGCTGAAGACCGACCGAAGAGGGGGTAGGTACAAAAAAATCAGATGGGGCGGCGACGGCGGGTGAGGCAATTATAACCTAATCAGATTATTTTTTTCACTCTATCCCTCTTGTTTAACTATAAAGCGAGCGTTGCGTTGGTGTGGTCTCTTAACTTTATCAGGATCAAATGCACAACATACTACGTCGCTACTACTACATCCTCGCCGCGCGCCGTTCGTCGAATTAAAAGCAACGTCTTGTAGTAAAAGAAAACCAAGTAGGAGTTGCCAATTTGTAGAACTACATAAGCATAGCTACATAGGTACTCTTATAAATATACATAAACTTAACAATAAGGCTTTATAAGGTCGTTAACAAAAATAACAATAATGACCGTGATTTGTTGTGGCACATAGGAAACTGACAGGCGTTTTTCTTTCGAATTTAATTTAATTGAAATCTATGAAGCTTTAAGCTAATCGCTTATCGGATATTTTATTAGATGAAGGTTTGTCCAGGATGTTAAGGAAAACTAATACGGAACATAATTTTGGGTTCTTAATTTGAAATTAAGTTAAGATACAATTTTATGAGCTGAGATGTGTGACTCTTAATAGGTGAAAGCTGTGTAGTACCCGTGGCGTGAGGGTTAGTACATACGACTGTCCTGCTAGAGTTCTTGGGTTCAATCCCTACTTTTTTTTTCCACGGCTACTGGCTTTCGCAAGAAATTGAGAAATCCTCCAAGAGTAATTCTTGCAAGGAAAAGTGGTTTCTCAAATTAGCCGTTTGGATTCGGCATAAAAACTGTAGGTCCCCTCCATCCCTGACATGACTCACAAACAGGAATGGTTCAGAATTGTTGAACTACCTTGTTTTAAATAGGTGAAAATATTTGTTGAGTTTAATTTTTCCAAGGACTATCTACTTTTCGACGAGTAGTCTTAGAGACGAAAAGGGAACATTTAAACCTAAAAAGCGGGTAAAGAGCTCACAGAACATTTTGCATGAATATTTTTTATAGGAAACAACAGATAATCGACCGTCATGATATTAGAGATGTCAAAAATCACAGTTAATTTGTAGAAACGGCAAAAGTAAAAATCATATGACTTATTTTAAAGGGTTTTCTAATAAGAGGTTTTATTTTAAATAGCTCCTTATTATAGGCAGCTGTCACTTTTGACGCTGTCATGTTTGGATACTTGACAAAAAAAATCTACGCCATTTCTAAAAATACGAATGATACATGATTTAGGAACGCATTAAATTAGTTTAAATTCACTAGAAATGTAATGAACATTTTTTTAGTTCGCAAAAATAAACAATATTAGGTCGTCTTGAAGGACCTCTTTGAGCGAAATGACCGCAATAGTAAAGCTCGTTGAAAAATTTGAGCTGTTTTGTCAATTTAGTGATGTAAAGAAAAGAAATCAAGTGCATCCTTCAAGGAAAACTCAAAATACTGGTAATGATGCCCGTAGTGTTGACGAAAACCCTGGTTTGTCAATTCTATAAACGACATTACATTGTATTTTACATATAAATAACCGTCCTCAGTTTTCACCAGTTACGTAATATTTTCGCTTATTAAGTCCGTAAAATGCTTCAAAGTGATCCAGATTTTCATTAAAAAAAAATCATCTTCAGAGATAAGACCCATTTTCAAGTCGGAGCCTACGTTAATAAGCAGAATTTAAGGCTCAGAAAATTCTAGATTGCTAAATAGCCTCTCCATACTCAATGTTTGGTGAGGTTTTTTGAAGTGGTACCATGGCGTTGTGATTGTGACCTTACTTATTCGAAAATGAGACTAAGGTATCTTTTATGGTGAATGGATTGCATTACCAAGGTATGACTACGAAGTTTATTGTGAACAAGATGGCTTAACGTACAAGCAACAAAACAAGGAAGTTATCAGACCGTTTTTGAGAACCGTGATCTTGTGATTTAACAGCTTTAGACTTTTTTTTTTGGAGTCACGTGAAATAATATAAAGCCCATGCCAATGCTCTACAATAAATCTAACAGCCCTATTATGGTTATCAAATATCAACACGATATTTGATAATAGTTGATAATTATCAACAAAATTAATGAATCAGTATTATGGTGATCAATTATCAATATTTTTGATAAATAGTGAATTAAAAGATCTATTGTGAATAGCTTTATTGATATACTCGGTATTACGGCTATCAAACATATTGATACCCATCAAATATTCTATCAGCTACAAAATCTTCGTTGACAAATGTATCAAATATTCGTAAATGGTAAAGAATTGTAATTTAAATACGATTTATAAAAGTTTTTTTGTAGTTTTTATTGAATATATCGGGTGATTTTTTTGAGGTTAGGATTTTCATGCATTAGTATTTGACAGATCACGCGGGATTTCAGACATGATGTCAAAGAGAAAGATGTTCAGTATGCTTTGACATTTCATCATGAATAGACTTACTAACGAGCAACGCTTGCAAATCATTGAATTTTATTACCAAAATCCGTGTTCGGTTCGAAATGTGTTTCGCGCTTTACGTCCGATTTATGGTCTACATAATCGACCAAGTGAGCAAACAATTAATGCGATTGTGACCAAGTTTCCCACTCAGTTTACTTTATTGGACATTAAACCAACCACACGAATGCGTACAGTGCGTACAGAAGAGAATATTGCGTCTGTTTCTGAGAGTGTTGCTGAAGACCGTGAAATGTCGATTCGTCACCGTTCGCAGCAATTGGGTTTGTGTTATTCGACCACATGGAAGATTTTACGCAAAGATCTTGGTGTAAAACCGTATAAAATACCGCTCGTGCAAGAACTGAAGCCGAACGATCTGCCACAACGTCGAATTTTCAGTGAATGGGCCCTAGAAAAGTTGGCAGAAAATCCGCTTTTTTATCGACAAATTTTGTTCAGCGATGAGGCTCATTTCTGGTTGAATGGCTACGTAAATAAGCAAAATTGCCGCATTTGGAGTGAAGAGCAACCAGAAGCCGTTCAAGAACTGCCCATGCATCCCGAAAAATGCACTGTTTGGTGTGGTTTGTACGCTGGTGGAATCATTTGACCGTATTTTTTCAAAGATGCTGTTGGACGCAACGTTACGGTGAATAGCGATCGCTATCGTTCAATGCTAACAAACTTTTTGTTGCCAAAAATGGAAGAACTGAACTTGGTTGACATGTGGTTTCAACAAGATGGCGCTACATGCCACACAGCTCGCGATTCTATGGCCATTTTGAGGGAAAACTTCGGAGAACAATTCATCTCAAGGAATGGACCGGTAAGTTGGCCACCAAGATCATGCGATTTGACGCCTTTAGACTATTTTTTGTGGGGCTACGTCAAGTCTAAAGTCTACACAAATAAGCCAGCAACTATTCCAGCTTTGGAAGAAAACATTTCCGAAGAAATTCGGGCTATTCCGGCCGAAATGAAATGAAAAAGTTACCCAAAATTGGACTTTCCGAATGGACCACCTAAGACGCAGCCGCGGTCAACATTTAAATGAAATTATCTTCAAAAAGTAAATGTCATGGACCAATCTAACGTTTCAAATAAAGAATCGATGAGATTTTGCAAATTTTATGCGTTTTTTTTTTAAAAAAGTTCTCAAGCTCTTTAAAAATCACCCGATACAAATTGAAGAACGAAATGCCTTCACTAGAATTGTTGTTTGAAGGCGTACTGAGGAACGAAGGTTTATCGTGCAAGCTAAAATAAACAGTATTACGAGATGCTTCAAACCCACTGGACAAATTATAAATTGATGAATTAAAATAAGCAAATATTTAATGAAAACAACTTACATTATTACGCCGAAATTATTTATAGACCAAAACACAAGAACTGAACACAAATGACAAACGTCAAACACCAAACAAAACCTATTCACAATCGTATATTGATTAGTATTCACAATTATCATTTGATACTCATAATACCAAATTATCAATAAATTGATAGAAGTTATCAGTTATAAAATAATTGATTGTTGATAGCCCTAATAGGGCTGTAAATCCTTAAGATTGGAATTCAGAAATTTTTGAATTTGTGTCAAATTTCACAAAAAGAATGTGATTCTGCAACCTTTCACTTCGAAAATATTCCGATACAGCTGAATGTTGGTGGAGAGCTTCATTTATAAAGGATTTTCCAATAGAGACTAGACAACTTTGAATTTTATTTTTAAACGCACCCTTTCACTAATCATCGAATTGTTATTGTCAATTTATTAAATAAACTCAACATTTTCATCATCATCACGAATAAGTAAAGTTTACAAATTATAAAAATTTTCCCCCAAAAATGGAAGTCAGCGACCCCAAATTTAAAAGCGTTAACTCGTTAGGCAAAACGGACTTAAGTCAGAAACTGGTCACACAGACTCAATGAACGGGACACGTTAATATCAAAACAAATATGAATTTTGTTGTATTATTGTCTAAAGACTAAATCAATACGATATTAAGCACTTGTTTTAAACTCAAGTCGTTAGTATTTTTTTTTTATAATTAGCGAACACTAAAAGGGTTTTGTATACCTTTAATATGTTAAAGACACAGTGTGAGCATTAGGAAAAGAGGGAAGGGTTAGATAGGAGGTGTCGGTGTACATTGATTTTGAATTCCTGAACTTTTTGCAATGATAGGGAAAGATAGAGCGTGGCAAGGCGTTCCACATTCGCGTAGTACGGCTAAAAAATGAATCTCTGTACTTCAAAGTACGGCCTAAGTCGGGTTCAAGGGTAAACTGATGGGCATTCTTAGAAGCGCGGGTATTACGGTTAAATTGTTTAAGGGGAGGAATGCAACTGGCTATTTTACTAGAGCATAGTCAGTTAAAATAACGGTAAAAAAGGGTGAGACAAGAAACCTTGCGTCGATGTTCGAGTGACGTAATCGGGTTGATAATGTTAATGTCACCAATCATTTTAAAAGCTCTTCTTTGAATACTGTCCAAGAGGCTTATTAGTTATTGGAGCACCAGCCCAGAGATGAGAGTTATATTCAAGTTTCGAACGTATGTATATAGGTTTTGTAGATTGTAGCCAGATCAGACGGAGATACAAATTTCTTGCATCTTCTCAAAAAACCTAGACATCTTGCGCATTTTTGGCAACATCGCGTATGTGATCGCTTCACAAAATGTGGTTGCTGATGCACATTCCGAGGATGTCAAGATTTTCAGTTTTGTTGATGCAAGTGACACTCATAGATAGTGGCAAAGAGGGTACATCTCGCTTTAACGATACAAGACAGCATTGGGTTTTCAAAGCATTAAATTCCACACTGTTTTTTTCCCCATTGTACAATGCTGTGTAGATCGGAATTTAATGAGCTTATCATTTGCCGTTTCAGTTCCATATCCGAAGAGAAAGGTTGTGGGTCTGGAAACGAACATGACAAGCTAAGAGTGCTATCGTCAGCAAAACAATGTATTGGATTAGAAGTAGCAGACAGAAGCAGAAGAAAGAGACAAACAAAATTGAAGAGTAACTTTAATGAGTGAGTTATCTCAAGATATGGATCAGTCGATTGGCCGACTCGTTCGTGTTATTTAACACCTTAAGACTATTTTCTTTGGGGATACGTTAAGTCATTGGTTTATGCCAATAGCATGCCGTTTCGGCCGAAATGTATGACCAAGTCATTGAAAATTGGTTCCAACGAATCAACCGCTGCAAACGTGCTCGCAGTGTTGAAAAAAGTCGAGATCCGTTAATAATTGTTTTGTTCGTACTTCAGGCGAATAATAAAGTTTTTGAAATATCTCAAATGGTTTGCATTTTATGTTTGACAAAAAATTTGGAGTCCTTATTGGAAACCTCTAAAAAGTCCTCTCTAAAGATAGAGGTAGGAAAACTTGGACTTTTTTTTAATCGATATTCATGATTTGGGTCTCATTTTTAAAGGTTATTTTAAGAACTAACAAAAAAGGTTATGAGAAACGGATCAAATTTGGTACGACAAAAACAAAACCTATTTGAATTGCAAGAAACATTTTTACAATAACATGTGTCACAGAAATACATTAAACAAATATGTTTCGCATGTCTTTGCAATATAATTCAAGATAAGGAAACACAAATTTAATTAAATCAGTGTCGTATTTGAAGAAAGGAATAACAAAGATGAATAACTTCATATAATTAGAGATGGAAAGATTACAAAATAATTAACAAAAAACATGTCCACAATTCGCAACAATATGCAATGTAATCCTAATTACAATCAAAATTTCTCAACCACTCTATTACATACCTTACACCTCTACTTCTCTGGTTAGACACTGATCTCTTATAAAAAATAAACAAAAAAAAAAACATAATAATTTGATTATAATTCGTGTTAGAAATGTTGTCTTATGTTTTTTTTTTTTTATTTTGTTCTACCCCTGACAACTTTTGTATCTCTATATCCTTTTTGCACTTACTGATGATTATGTCTACTTTTGGGTCGGTCTTATTAAAAATTTTATACTTGAGTTTCACAACTCTATCTGTTCTGTATATAAAATTAACAAAAGTATTTAAAGTTAATCTTCATGTAACATAAGCGGATTAGGTATAACCACACCACAGACCTCCCTTGTCCATATACCTTTCACCTCAACGTAACCACTAATATAGATAACAAAAGAGAGGAAATAAAGCTTCTCTGCAAACACTAATTGTAACCAAGGAATTTAAAAGTCATTGGTGCCCCATAAAGACCAATTCCCCCTATTATACCCATTCTCCATAACATCATCCCTATATACCACCACCCAACCACCCATTCTTATTTTTGTGGGTGATGTTACCTACCCCTTGATTCATTTATCTCTCTCACCTTGGCAGAGGATTAGGACAAAAGAAATTATGAAGAAAGCAAAAAAAAAAAGAAGAAGAAAAATACAAAAGCAAAAGTATCAATTAAAAGTTCTGTTTCTTCGCTTTTTGTTTAAAAAAGGGTCCTGCTGATGCAAAGAAGACAAAGTTGTAAAAAAGGATGTTTTTCAAACAAAAACCGTTGTTCATTTCAATGGAAATGGGAAGTTTTTTTTGTGTTCACAACCCCCGGTTATTTATTGAAAGGTTCTTACTTTGAAAAGGGGCTACAACTTCACCCCATCCGCTCTGCATCCGTTAACTGCGCGGTTTTCAAAATTTCGACCAAGACCAAATAGAAAAAGTTTCCTTTGTAATGTCACACAATAAAACAAAATAAAAACAAAAAGAAACATAAACAAATTGCACTTTTTTTTAAACAAAAGTTATAAATGATTTTTTTTTTTTCAATACCTGTTGCATAAGCCGGTTCGATTTCTTCCTCGGAATGCATCTGCGACACTGGCACCGTTGGTATAGGCACCGGAATTGGTAATCTCTCGTAATGGATGCACTCATGGTGATACTGATGATGTCCATTGTGTATGGTTCCGAGGACACTGCTGCGTCCGCCATTATGGCCACTGCAGGTGCTGCCGGCACCCCCTCCACTGCCGCCACCTGAATCGTCGGCATTGCAACGGCTCGAACAGCGTCCCAAACTGCCACTGCCGCCACCAATTTGTGCCGAAATATTGCCACCCATTACAGAGCCACCACCAGCACTGGAATCCGATCCAGAATCATGACCGGGACACGGGCCAGCCGAGCCCGGGCGTGAACCAATCAAACTCATGGCCGAGTGCGGAGGAGTTATAGATGACGTTTGCATATAGTGATGTGTATAGGGATGTGGATGTGGCACATCATAGTCACCGGTATCGATTGCTCCGGGCAGCATTCCTACACTTCCACTGCCCTGTAGACATCCAACGGAACCGCTTCCGCCACCTCCTCCCACTCCAACTCCGATGCCGACTCCTCCTGAACCAACTCCAACTCCAGCGCCACCACCGCTACGTAACGATACACCACGGGTTAGTGTGTTGTTTGCCGATTGTATGGATGAAACTGTGGCACCTCGACATAAAATATCTGAAAGCTGATTTGCCTGCAGGCCGAAATATTTGGACTACATAATGTGGCAGGTAACACACATAGGTTGGTACATAATATGGTGATAGTCATGATTTTTTATAAGATGATGGTCCATGCACAGAAAATTGTGATAACAATAATAATAATTTATGATTTATTTTTTTTTTTAATTTAATGAATGATAAAAAATGTACAAAATATCAAAAGTTAAAATATTAAGTTGATACAAAAAAACTATGAGCAAGTTGTTTGGGCAGAAGAGAAGAATCCTCCAATTCCCCCAAAAAAAATTAAACCAAAATACGAAAACTACTTAATTTTAAATCCCACCTGTCAAATTCGGCGAATCATAAATTGTCTTATTCCAATGTGTCTAATTCGGAGAACTAATAGCAAACTTCAAATTTAAAATCCCAAATGTCAAATTCGGAATCATAAAATGTTCATTCCTTGTCCCAATGTGTCTATTTCCGAGACCTAAAGGTAAGCTCCAAATTTTAAATTCCAAATGTCAATTTACGATATGTCATATTTGATATCCCAAAATGTCTAATTCGGAGCTCAAAAATCTCAAATTCGGAATCCCCAATAAAATACTTAATACATTAAAATAAGCAGAAGCGTTTTCTACTTTAACGCATGTATTGAAATATTGATCTGATAAATCTCAACAACTAAGTTCCAGAATTTAGTTCATGAACTGAGCCACAATTTAAACTTCTGGGGTTAGTTCGCAGGTTGTAAAATAAATATTTATCGTCAACGAGTTTTGTTTTTAGAAACCACTTTCATAAGGTCATATTTTAATTGCTTGGAAAAAACTTCTGTCACTTTTTGACAGCTCTTCATCGATACTTCATCGTAAAATTAGTGTACATTGTAACAAATAAATAAGTTTGGTATAAAGTCAAAGAAACAAAGAAACAAAATGGCGTTAAACTGTTATTATATGACAACACCCCATTTTTGAAAACTTTGACAAGTGCGAAAATAAAATGAACGCATATAACAGTTGATATAGATTTTTAAAAGGTTTGAAAAGAAATAGAAGTTCGTTTCGATTCAAATATATCTTTGAATCAACTGTCAACTCCAATTTGCGAAAATGAGTTGAATTTTTAATTTTATGTACGCGATGAGTGCTGCCTGGCCAATACTACAAATTGTCATAATTCTTAAGCTGAAAATTGTCAAATCATATTGCTGTAGTAAAAAATATTATTCCCTTTTTTAACTTCCCATAGGAAGTTATTGTAATGGGTCTGATTTGTCAAATTGAAAAGAGTCGAAATGAAAGATTTTTAGAAAGATGTCTGTGCGTGCGTGTGTACGTACGTCCGTACGTCTGTACGTTCGCGACGTTTTTTTCGTCATCCATAGCTCAAGAGCCAGAAGAGATATCGACTTCAAAGAAATTTTGTTATACAGATAATAAGGCAGAAAGATGCAGAAAGGGCTCTCAAGAAAATTGCGTGGGTGGTTTTTTTTACCATAACACTTTAAAAAAAAGGTGAAAATTTTGGTTAAACCTACATATATCTCATGAACCAATGACGCTAGAGACTTGAATTAAATTTTATATTATATATTGTAACGTGATACAAAACAATTATATTTTTGGAAAAAAATCCAATTAACGTTTTTTTTTATAAATAAAAAAAACTGAAAAAAAAAATGTGTCACCTCGAAAATTTTACGACTAAAATATGATTTCATCCCCAAAACAATTTTGTGTAACGAAGAATAATGTTTTTGACATCTGATAAAATTTTGAGAACAATCTAATTGACAGTTTTAATTTTACAATTTACAATTTAATAGACAGTAAAATCACAAAAAAAACATTACTCATAGTTGGTAAAAATTGAATTTCGACTCAAATATCTTTTCAAAAACTTGAGATTAAGGCTTCAAACTTTTTTTATCTTATAAGAAATATTGTTTTCAACATTCTGAAAAATGTTGAGAAAAATCGAATTGACAGTTTTAAAAAAAAAAAATAAAAACCTAAAAAAATTCATAAAAAATGGTAAAAATTGATTTTCGACTCAAATATCTTTTCAAAACTTTGAGATAATGGCTTCTAACTAATTTTAACTTATAACAAATATTGTTTTCAACATTAGGAACAATTTTGAGTAAAATCGAATTGACAGTTTTTTTTACAAAAAATAAAAACCTAAACAAAAATTTACAAAAGTTGGTAAAAATTGATTTTCGACTGAAATATCTAAATATCTTTTCAAAAAATTGAGATAATGGCTTCTTACTAATTTTAACTTATAAGAAATATTGTTTTCAACATTCGATACAATTTTGAGAAAAATCGAATTGACAGTTTTTTTTTTTAAATAAAAAAAAAAGCAATACTAAAACTTGGTAAAAATTTACTTTCGACTCAAATAGCTTTTCAAAAATTACAAATGTTGGCTTCAAAATTATTTTATTTAACTGAAAATATTGTTTTCGATATTCGTATATCATTCGATATAAAAATCCAACAGTCCGTTTTTTCATAAAATATAAAATCTCCAAAAAATAGTACGCAAATTTGGTAAAAATTGATACTTATAGACAAACTTTTAAGCAAGACAAATCGACAGACGGGATGGGAAGTTATCAGTGTGGGTCTACAAAAATTAGTTTTATTTTCGTGGTTTTAAGTGTGTAACTCTGGCATTGGACACCTGTCAAGTAAGCTGTCATAACAATAGTTAAATGTGTGTCATTCACGATAAAGAGTTTTTAACAATAGATCAACGATTTTAAAGTTTTTTTAACAATCGAACAATGTTTTTAAATCATTAAAACTTACTACAAAAGTGTTAATAACGAGATGATTATTATTATTTTTTTATTCACATAGAAAATTACTTAGGGCAGACGTTTAATTTGCTAACGCATTACATAAATATGATTATTTCTCCGGACCAGATGAAATACCTCCAACTGTCTTGAAAAAATGCATATTTTCACTATCTCTAAGCTCAGGTAATTTTCCAATTATATGAAAGAAGGCATTTATTACACCAGTTTAGAAAAAAGAGTAACTTGTCTGACATAAGTAATTACAGACGAATCTCTAAACTGTCCCGTATTCCCAAGCTTTTTGAACAAGTTGTTTGTGATAGTTTTAATTTTAACTGAAGAATATAATAGGTAATCAACAATATAGTTTTATGCGAAAACGTTTGCCAAATACTAATCTAATTGCATTTTGGCATTAGTGCTCAAAAACCCCAGAACTCGGTAAATAACTCAAATGTATTTACATTGACTATTGTAAAGCTTTTAACCAACTTTCTCATGATATCATCACATTTAAGCTGAAGAGAAATTGGGTTCCTCTTCAATTTATCACATGGATTTATCTTTAAAGTAGTTCTTATCAATTAAAGTTCGTTCCACAAGGTAGTCATTTAGGACCTCTACTCTTTATCTTAGTTATCAATGATGTATCCCTTTGTGTGCAGTTACATTTTAATCTATGCGGTATTTTACCAACAACCTTTTCACTTTGCAACTTTGCACTTTTACTTTGCAAATTACGTTTCAACAAACGCAAATTTGCAAAGAGAAAATTATTGAATTGAAAAATTTTCCTCTTTGCAAAATACGTTTCAACAAACGCAAATTTTCAAAGTGCAAAGTCTTTTCTGAAAAGTAAAAAGTTTTGTTATTTTGCAAATTATTTATTCTTTTTGTTTCACCAAACAATAAACTTTGCATTAATATGCAAAGAGATATTTTCATTTGCAAATAAGAGTTCGATTTGAAAAGCTGTCAAAAACTAATAAAAAAATATATGAACCGTTTTGAAAATGAGGAAGTTTGACGAATTTACCAAAGAACATTTATTTTAGGGTTAACGCGTTTATTCATTTCAATTTCAAAAATGTCTGATTTTATAGAGCTTTTTTAATATATCGAAATCGTAGCTATTCCCAATGGAACTTGACAGTTTATAGCAAAAAAAAAAGTTTATAAAAAAAAAAATGAATCGTTTTCAAAATATACCTATTTGAAAACGATTCATTTTGTGAATAATTAAGTGAATAATAGTGACCAAGGAGTAATGAATTTGTGTTGTCTAAAATCGGAAATAAACTACAATTCATTAGGCACACGAATATGTGTAGTTCTTTCCAACAACTTTCAATTCAAAACTGAAAATTAATCAACTATTTTTTGTGAGTGAGATTTTCACGTCTTTTCTATAATTCTTAAAATCAAAAACCTCTTCTCCTTCAACTGTACTATTCTATAAATCCAAAAATAATTTCATACACTTACGAGTACTTCTAACCATCGCAAGTTTCAAAAAATAAAAACGACATAACCAACTCAGAATTCAAATTAAGTATATAAATACATACATAACTATGTAGTATGTACATAGGTTCTTATAAATTAGATATTTTTTATTTATCATATTATATTGAGTTTTATCTCGTTATCCAACATAATTTTCTGTCATATAAAATTCATCCATAACAACTCTCTCTCTATCTCTTTCTTTCTCTCACTAACTCGCTCTTTTAATGATGATAGCGATGGCCATGACAAACTTTTAATATAATTCAGTTCCCTTTCCATTCAACTTTATTATTATTTAAAGGTTAAAGGTTACGTATACGCCAGAGTGTCTCTTCTCAACAAAAAAAGAAGAAATATTTATTTACATATGTATAGAGTATAACCTTATCGTCATCACCATCATCATCACTAAAATAGCCTCTCACTTTGAAGATATACTATATAACCATCATAAATGCCAATGAAGGAAAATTCACTTTTAACCCTCATAGAGCACACATGCTAAAGCCTTAACATAGTCAGTCGCCCAGCCCTGCCCTTCCCTGCCCTGCTCTGGTCTGCTCATCTTCATCATAATCATCATCATTATCATCTGCACCGCCGCCGGACTAATTGATCAAAAAAAAAAAAAAGAAGAAAAACGAAAAACTTTCTTGGCATAGTGCCTGCCCCTTGCTGCTGCTGTTGCTGCTTGCAATAACCCAAAGTTTAAAGTGCACGATAATCATCTTTCTTTTTCCTGGTGTCGGTCGTCTATACATATTTTTCCAGATAACCCAACTAACCTATCCTCAACATAATATTTGTTGACAAACATTATGTCATCCACCACCATACATCAGACACTATATGCACAAAAATGCTCCACTTTGGAGACTTTTTGAGGGCAGCAAGGACGACCAAAAATTTTCCAAGAGCATTATAATCCATTTTTAAGCCAAAACCTCGCAAATCAGATTAAAAAACAAAATCAAAATGAATATAAAACGAAAAACGAAAAGAACGAAAGAAAATATTCAAAAACAAACAAATTTCGAAAATCCTTTGTTCAAATTTTCTAAACTTTTGTGTCCTTTATGATGTATAAATTGCAAAGCAAAGCCAATTCGAGTCAAGCCATCCCAAGCTAACCCAAGCCAAGCCGAGCGCCAAGCACCAAGCACCAAGCGCCAAGAGCCGAACCAACCCAAAAGCATATTCGTTCGATGAGGATAATGCGAGAGAAAAGTTGTCGAATTGGTTTTCTGTTTGCTTAATACTTTTCCTTTGCTCTCGTCGGTCGCCATCGACGCATTTTCTCTTTCTCTCTGTCTCTCACTCTCTCGTCCTTATGGGTGGATTCTCTTTTTGTTCTGATGGTTGGGCGCACACAGAAAAAAGGAAGAGTTGGAGGCACTTTGCATATAGGCAGAGAAGAAAATCCTTGATTAATGGTAAAATATGTTCTCGACAATGACGATGACGTATGAGCAGAATATTTGTGGTTGATTTCTGCTAAAGCACCTTGAAACGCAAGGATTTTTCCCAACATACTCATACATTGAAGTTGAAAGTGGAAAGTGGGAAATGGAAGGAAAACCCATTCAATTCGATTTTATTTGAGGCAAAAATCTATACGAGACTAATCAATTTGAATTTGTGCGGTGCGGCGAGGTGTGGTGCGATGCGATGAGGAGGTGTGTGTCGTCTTTACCATCGTCATCATCATCATCATCGACCCTTAAATTCTCTAGGTATTTATATTTTATTTTGTATATAAGGATTCAGCAGTTCATATATTGAATAATTGAATCACAATGGAATGAGTAAAAGGTCAAGGATGAGAGCACTATCCATCCAAGCAGCAGCCATTCTGGCGTGTGTCTTGTCGGCTTCGTTTAGAGCTCTCATCCAACAACGAAAAGTCCTTCAGGACCGGCTCGAGAGTTGAGGGCTGACCACGAGCAGTATATGAACGACTAAGACGAATACGACGATGACGCTGGAGCTGGAGCTGGCGCTTACGATGATGATGATAATAATGATGATGATAATTATTATGATGATGCCAAAAGATTTTAAACTTTAACAGAAATTTATACTTCATGGTTATTAAATTTTTTTCAGCTTTTTTATTTTGTTGCTTTTCTTTTAACTTTATGTTAATGGATTGCATGATTATGAATAAAAAATCATTCAATCTGTAGGAGTAGAAGATTATAGGTTTGAAGAGTACCATATACAGGGTGTTTTTTTTCACTCTGGCACATTCACTCCCTTCAATAATAATAATCAATTTTAGTCGATTTGGTCTCCAGGGAGACTATGATGGAGGAATCCATTCGTAATGGAAAAGTTTTATTAGTTTTTTTTTTTCTTCATCTCACTACAAATGTGGGGATTCTTTGATTACTTTGTCAGACTTTGGAGCTTTCGTCGTCGTCGCTCGTCGGGGTTCGTCATCATTACGATTACGATCGATTGTATCAAAAAGGAATGATTGTGATGTTTGTAGTCGTATCCAAAAAGATACCATAGGGATTTTTGTCTGAAGTTTGATTTACTTTAAGTTGATACAATGTATTCGAGTATAGTTAAGTTACACACAGGAGAGCCATTTGGGACCTATTCTTTTAATTCTTTTCAATTTGATGTATTACATTTGGTATAGTGTGGAAATCTTATTACGGGCGTTTGATCGAATTTGATTTTTTGATTTTGTATAGAGGATAGCAAAGCTTCCCAATGGGGTTGATATTTTTTTTTAGTGGTTGGCTTTTTTAAAAGTTTAATCAAGAAAGAGAATTTTTAAAGGAAAATTAATTTAAAATGTTCTTAATATGTATACATTGAGTTTTAGCAAGCAAAAGAATGCCTTCCGGAATCCTGATCTATAAAGATTTCAATAGATTTTGTGATTTATTTTTCGTAGCGAAATTTGAAAAACTTTAAAAAAAAAAAAACCAACAGAGTTTTGAAAAGCTGATGGAAAGTCAAACAAATAAAAAGAACTTTTGGGGCGAAATTCAAGATGACAACGTTTTTGATCGAAATTACATTTCACAGAAATCAACCGTACAATTTTAAAATGTTCTAAATTTGTATACATTGAGCTTTAGCAAGCAAAAGAATGCCTTCCGGAATCCTGATCTAAAGGTTTCAAAACAATTTTCGATTTATTTTTCGAAATTTGAAAAAAATTAAAAAAAAACAACAGTTTTGAAAAACTGATGGCAAGTCAAACAAATGAAAAGAACTTTTGGGGCGAAATTCGAGATGACAACGTTTTTGATCGAAATTACCCTGCGCAGAAATCAACCGTACAAGATCCAACTGAAGACAGAACTAGAAGCTAAAATTTATGAAAATCATAGAAAACAGTCTATTAAATAACTGGCTCGACAAAGTTAAGAAGATTTTCTTTTTCTTCGAAGGCAGTCACAAATATTAAAAGAAACAAAAATCTAGTAGTCTTTTTGGTTGTAGCAACAATAAAATAGCAAGCAAATATTTAAAAACGCAATTTTTTGTTGTTACCAAAATGCTAAATATTGAAGTTGGTTTTTATTATGTGTCAATTTCGACACCCTTAAGTATCTTGTATTATCTAAAACCCGAGCATTAATAAGTACAACTTGATAATTAAAAAGGGTTTAAGATAGGAAGAGGTTTAATTTTTAATTAGCCAGCTATTTGAACAGTTATCATTTTTGAAGTTGTTATCTTTAAACATTTGTAATTTAGCAAGAAAGTTTTCTAAGTGGTTATTTCTTAGAAAATTTCCTTGCTTAGAAGCTGTAATCAGAATTGGCCACCGAGATCTTTTGATTTCTGGTTTGCGGGCAACGTGAAAAATAAGGTCTATGATAACCGTCACAATCGCTTTAACACCTTAAAGATGAACTTATTGAAGTAATATTGACGACACACAGTCGAATAAGTGCAAATTGGTCATAGAAAATTTCTTGAAAAGGATAAAGGGCAGTTTTTAATAATGAAAACCAATGATTGGTTTTCATCATTAAAAACAATAATTGGAATTCTTTGACAAGTTGGTTGGTTATAGCTTTGATTGAAAATTTCTGGACACAAATTTCCTGATTGGATTCAAGTATTTGAGGTTAGAGTTGATCATTGAAAGGAATTATGACAGGTGGGAAAACATGGAAAATGAAACGCTTTCAGTCGAACAATTATGCAAAACGATTTCATCATTCAAAAACTAAAACGAACGTTCTGAGTTAAATAATGTATTATTTTTAGTAGAACAAATCTACAACTAATGAGCTTCATTTTGACATCATACATTACAAATTTTATTCTCTAAATAGCTTTTAAATCTCGAAACTAAATTTGAAATGATGAAATCTTACAAAATTCTCGTTTCTTAATAAATCACAATAAAACCTCTTATTGAAAAACCCTATATTTTGTTCTTATCAACATATGTATGTGCCATATTTGTAGCGTTCAATTTTTATAAATCTTTTAACTTGGAGATTACAATATTCTTGTAAAAGAAAAAATTACGTTGAATTTATTAAACTTTACGAAATTAACAGTTGACGCAGCGGTAACATTTAATATCTTAAGCTATCCGTCAAAAAATAAGTCTACTTTAACATAATTAGAAAGTTTTCAAAAAAATAGAATTTATTTATTTATTTATTCCATCTATCGAGTACAATCTCTTTTAGACTAACATACTTAATTATAATGTTTATATAAAAAAAATATAAATACCTACATATATAATCTTAAATAAATAGTAAAATAATTTACAAAATAAAAAGCCTCATAAAAGAATTTCATTTAAAGCTTTTTTAAACTTTATTCTACTCCATTGTAAGTTAATTACATCGCAAACAGAGTTAAAAAAAAAGCACAAGAACGAGATATGGGATCACTTTTTTCATAGTTGGTGTAATGACGCGGTATAAAAAAAAAGAAGATATTTCTTTCCCTGAGAGGTCTTGAAGGAACATGAATTGGGTAAAGTGCAAGCAGCATAGAACAATCTATCTGGCTAAAAGACCAAAACACCGTTTCCTTCTGATTTGAAGGGTTTTCCAGCCTAAAAGTAAGCACCTCTGGTTATAGGAGGGCATAATATTATCTACCCAGTTCAATTTACTTAGAGCATATACAATGAATTTACGCTGAACAGCTTCTATTCTATTAGTGCTTACTGCATATACTGGGCACCAAATGCAATTAGCATATTCTAACGAAGATCTCACCAATGAGATATAAAGTATGCGGATCAGTAAATTCCTTTGAATTTCTCATTAGAAAACCCAGCATTTTATTTGACTTCGAAATCATGTAGTCGTAGTGATCATTAAAAGTTAACTTCCTATCGAAAACAACACCTAAATCCTTAAAAACCGAAACTTTATCAAGGCTTGTATTATTTACCTTATATTCAAAGTGAATAGAGTTGCGTGATCTAGTAGTAGTTGAAATGGTGGCCACGAGCAGTCTAGCTCGGTGACACAATTAGCGCTGAGTTGCGCCGTTTTGATACCATAAAATACTCGCTTGACCTATAAAGTTAAAAGAGGGATTATAAAAAAAAATACGCCTCAAATCCACTTTGTTGCGTTTAGAAAGGAGATCAAATCTTTGATCTCCAGTTCTGAGAGCTCATTGAGGTCGTTGAAAAAGGACTTTCCCAATGTTTTGGCTCTCGTTTTGGCTAAGGCGGGACACTTGCATAAGAAGTGAAGAACAGTTTCTTTTTCTCGCTGGTCCTCACAACTACGACAGAAAGTATTGTGGGGGATGCCCAGCTTAGATGCGTGTTCTCCAACAGGCCAGTGTCCGGTGCATGTAGCAACGACCCTGGCTATGTCTTGCCTGGGTCTGCAAATAAGATTATTAGTACGGGATTTGTTGTAGTTGGGCCATATCCTTCTAGATATGATACAGTTGGTTATGCTGTTCCACCTGTGGTTTGATTCAGCGAGGAAAATAGAGAAGATCTTGCCCTTCATAGCACCAAGAGGAATGTTGACTCTTTCCGCGAGTGAGCTATGAAGGGCTGATCCTTGCCTAGCCAGCTCGTTTATTGCCCTCAAAGCCTCTATGACCCGGAATCCAGATGAGAGTGACCCTGAGTCCAATGTTCATGCCCGCTAACTCACTTCGGCATTGTTGAACCAATGTGGAGGATGAAGTGGACGAGCCAATCGCTTGAATAGCCGCCTGACTGTCCGAAAAAATAGCTGTATTGCGGTTTTGATTTGGATCTAGTTTTAGTAACTTGCATGCTTCCTTGATCGCGAGTAGTTCAGCTTGAAAAACACTAGCAAAGTCAGGAAGTCGCAAAGACCTGGAGACATTTAAAGACTCGGAGAAAATTCCTGCACCGACCCCACACTCCATCTTCGAGCCGTCAGTGAAAATAGTTGTGTCGAAGCCTCTCGTCACTAAGTCATCATGCCATTCATTTCGAGATGGTGGTCCACAGTAGGGGTGCAGTATTCGATTTCTGTCGAAAAGATGTCCGCTGGGATGAGATTAGTAATATTACTATGACCAAAGGGCCTAGAATACCAACTATTCGATTCCCTAAGTCTCAACGCGCTGCAAGATACTAAGTATTTGATATGCAGGTCTATTGGTAAGAGGTAGAGAAAAACGTTTAGGGCGTCCGACGGACATTAGCGCAAAGCTCCCGTGGAGCCAACACTAGCTGTTCTCTGAACCTTTTTTAGTTTAGTTATATTGTAGGTTTTGCTAAGCGCGGGCCACCAAACAATCGAACCATAGGACAACATTGGACGTACCACGGCTGTATACGTCCACAAGATCATCTTCGATTGCAAACTCCACTTTTTGCCAAAGGTTTTATTGCAGGCATAGAAAGCTATGCTGGCTTTCTTGACCCTTTCTTCGATATTAAGTTTCCAGTTTAACTTTGGGTCAAGTATTACTCCCAAATATCTAGCGCTGGAAGACAAGGAAAGAGTTTCACCGTTGAGGCGGGGGAGGGTGAAGGGTGGTACTTTTGTTTTCGTAGTAAAGAGCATCAGTTCAGTTTTGCTTTTATTGACACCCAGGCCACAGCTTGTAGCCCAGTTGCTTACTTTTAGCAATGCCATCTCCGTAATCTCACTAATCACGGAAGTGTACTTTCCTGATACCAGTATCACCAAATCATCTGCGTAAGCAACGGCCTTCACACCACAACTTTCCAGTTTAAAAAGAATTTTGTTCATGACCAGAAGCCAAAGAAGAGGGGACAGAACACCCCCTGAGGTTTTCCCCTGTTTACGCACCTGGTCAAGTAAGTGTTACCTAAGGTAGCTTTAATCCTTCTATCACTGAGCATGGATACAATCCAACTTCTGATGTAGTCCTCTACACCCTGATCAACTAGTGATTCTTGAATAGATTCTGTTAAGACGTTGTTAAAAGCTCCTTCTATGTCTAAGAAGGTAGCGAGAGTAAATTCTTTGAAATGTATGGTTTTTTCAACTGCCCTTAAGATAAGCGTGTTGAGAACTCTCAAGAGGATTTACATCTAAAATGCCTCTGATATGGTAATCAAGAATGCGCTCCATTGTCTTAAGCACGAAGGAAGTAAGGCTTATTGGTCTAAAATCCTTCGCGGATTCATGTCCTCGCCTGCTGACCTTCGGGATAAAAACTACTCTAACATGTCTCCAAGACTCGGGAACATTTATTTATTTATTTATTTATTTATTGAAATAATTTACAAACTTAATTTATAAATTATTTTTAGAAAGGCATCAGGGTAGCCAGACCATATGATGCCGTCTCTTAACTATTTACATATTTACATTTAATTATCAAATTCTATATTTCAGGTTACTTTAAGTTAAGTAAAACAAAATTGTAAAAAAAAAAAAAAAAATAAATAATTTTATTATGTTTAATTGAGAAGTGAAAAACAAGAAAAAAACAAAATTTTATATTTCATTAAATTTTTGGTGAGCGGATGTGGCATCTTTTATGTACTGAATGGATCGTTCATCTGATGGATTCAAGATTTCGGCAAGTTTTTCGGTTATGTTGTCTGATGATACTTCAATTTGGCGAGATATAGGACATTCGACAAGGATATGCCAAACAGAGAGTATCGTTCCACAATTCGAACATTGCTCAGGATCTCCAGCATTATAGTAATGTTGAGTGTTAAAAATAGCTTTTCCAACTCTTATTCGGAAGAGTTTTATGCTATCTTCTCTGTTTAGAGACCGATTGTATGGTATACGCGAGTAAGTAGGTTGATGTTTTTTTAGAAAAGCTTCAGAGTTTTGCCAGCTTTCGATGAGCTCTTTCTTATGGTCCTGAATCAAAGATCTGCGTAGGAGCTTATACAATTTGGGATACTCTACAATGAGTGGATAGTTTGTAGCAGTTCTTGCTGCAAGGTCTGCTGCCTCATTTCCTTTGATTCCGGAATGTCCAGGTATCCATGTAAGAATAATATTTTTATTGGCGAATAAACATCTTCTTATAAGCTCCAGAGAAGGGCATTTATTTGTCGCATTTTTAAGACCCATGAGGATACCAAGATTATCGGTTACAATGAGGGATCGGTTTGAGTATTGTTGGGCAATAGATATGCCTTTATAAATTGCTATTAACTCTGCAATGTAGCTGTTCGCAGATTCTGGTAAAAGAGCTTGGTGAATTATAGATGTTTGAGAATTTGGTTGTAACTGAATGACTGCGTATGAACACCAATTGTCTTCTTTGTACGAACCGTCTGTGTAGAAGATTCTATCAGCGTTGTAGGCAGAGATCATTTCTTGGTGAAGCATTCTAAATATGTCGTCAGTAGTATTATCCTTTTTGTACTTAGCAAGATTAGTGTTAATGGGAAGTATATGTCTTTTCCAAGGTGGTAGATTACCTCCTAATGTCTGCGTATTATTGAATGAGAAAGAGCTAAGATTGGGAACTATAGATGCCATTTTTATAAGGGCAGATTTGGAATATTTCTTGATCGGTTTTGTAGCGTTAATCACATCTTCAGCAGCCTTGAAGAGGGGATGGACTGGATCTGTAAGTATTTTGCTGATTAGGTTAATTGCCCTTTTTTTCCAAAGTGTTCAAAAGATTCATAGCCTGCTTCTAATCTTAGGGCTTCTATTTTAGTGGCTCTTAAAGCTCCAGAGGCTGTTCGAAAACAATCGTTGATGGCTGAGTCAATATTGCTTATATTTCTTGACGTGGTCCACATAAAAATAGTTACACCGTGTTGGAGGGTACCAGAGACAAGAGTTTTCGCAATTTGCAGTGCAGTTTCTAGATGTGGACCTTTTCGCTTTGAACAGATCATTTTTAAAGCATTGTTCCGTCGCTTAAGCTGGTTAATTAGATTCTTTGCATGTGTGTCCCATTTTAGATTTCCAGAAAAAGTTACTCCTAGTATCTTTATTTCTCTCTTAAGAGGAATGGTTGTTTCCCGTAAAACAAATGGGGTGGGGGTGCATTTTCTTTTTCGGCATAGATGCAAAGCTTCAATTTTTGATGGAGGAATAATCGCACCAACTTCTTTAGCCCAATTAAACATTGTTAAATCAGCTTTTTCCAAAGTATCTTTTACCTGGGTAGGCTCTCCAGAAGCAACAACGTAAATATTGTCAGCATATACTCCGATAAAGTCGAGATTCTGAAGTGGATGGGAGAGTTTCACGATAAGCGAGTCAATATATGCGTTATATAGGACAACTGAGAGCGGAGATCCTTGTGGTGTTCCATTGTCCATTTTCATGGTTAAGGAGTTATAGCCGTCAACATTAACTCGAAAAGTTCTACCACTAATAAATGACATGATCACTGCAAGTATTTCTTTAGGAACGCCCCATTGATGAAGCTGTTTAATAATTGGCACCATCATAACTCTATCAAATGCTTTTTCCAAATCGGATGACATGATAACGCTATGTTTGGTTTTCGATAAATTTCCAGCAAGTGTGTGCTCTAGAAGATGAAGGAGAGTTGAAACTCCTCTTTTAGGTCTGAAACCATGCTGTTCTGGGTTAGCCTTCTCTTCCATTAACCAACCAATTCGTCTAGCAATAATTTTTTCAAAAATTTTTGAGAGAATAGGAAGGAGGGAAATTGGACGATATTCATTAAAATCATGATTATTTCGCGATGTTTTCGGAATCGGCTTAAGTTTTGCTCTTTTCCAGTCGTGTGGAAAAGTCCCAGTCGATATAATGTCATTATATAGAGAGCAAATTCTGTCTTTGAGGCTGTCGTCGCATAGTTTTACCATATTGTAAGTGATTTTGTCCTCGCCTGGGCTAGTTCCTTTGGCTATCTTAAGAGTCATTTCTAGTTCAGTACGCGTAACACGTTCTGTTAGAAATTGATAAGGTCTATGGTTTGTGGGCGGTACAAGATCTTGTATACTGAAGTTTTTTTTATTTTCAATAATGCTGGGTCGGTAGGAACTATCTGAACTGTATGCTTGCCACTTCTTTGCGAATATATTTGCAATTGTTTCTGGGTCGTTTTGCATTTGTCCTTCTAAAAGCATGTAAGGAAATTGTCTATCTGAGATTGGTGAGCGAAAAGATTTAATCCTACTCCATAAGGTTCTCATATCAAGTGACGGGTTCATTGTGTTAATGAAGTTATCCCATGAAGCTCGTTTAGAAATAATTGACTCTCGTTTAAGTTTGGCACAAATTTTTCTATATGCTACACAGTTTTCTGTGTTGGGGTATCTGCGGGCTTTTTTCCAAGCTGTGTTTTTTCCTCTTACCAAAATTGCTATTTCCCTTGTAAACCATATGGGATTTGTCCTTGAAGGTACTTTTTTCGTTGTTGGTATTGCTTTTGCTGCAGCTGTTCTTATAATTTTTTTGATTTTCGCTGCTTCCTGGTTAGTGTTTTTGGTCCTTGGTAATTGTGAACTAAGATCTTTTGTTGTGGACTTAAAAACTTCCCAGTTTGCAAGTTCTTCCTTGAATCGAGGGATAAACTTAGGACTCAAACTTTGTTCGGGCGTACGTACAATGATTGGTATATGGTCCCTACTTTCGGCGTTTGGGAGTACCTCCCAGTGAAGGAGAGGTGCCAGGTCTTGGGTAGCAAAAGTCACGTCGATTGCAGAAAAAGTGTTTCGGGTGCTGAAGAATGTTGGTGACCCATCATTTAAGACGATGAGTCCGCGATCATTGGCAAAGTTTTCAAATAATTCACCTGTCCTGTTTGTAGCGTTTGATCCCCATAGTGTACTGTGAGCATTCATGTCACCCATTATAACATGATGGCAATTATCGTTTACGGTAGGTATGCTATTTAACAAGTCGGAATTAATATGAACTTCATGTTCCCTATACACATTTGTGATCTTTATAGGTTTTCTGCCAGGTATCTCAATCGTTTGGTGTAGTAAATTTGTGTCAGAGGTGGTATGGGAACTTATTGGTATATGATTTTTAACAAGAATGCCTACACCTGCTTTTGAGTATTCAAATTGTTTGTTAAAGTGAAATGACTTATAGTTTTTGATGTTAAAGAATTTTTTGTTTTTTTCAATAATATGTGTTTCTTGCAAAGTAATTATATCTGGTTTATGTTTAGCTATTAAACGTTCTAGTGCATGTTTATTGTTGCAAAAGCCTTGTATATTCCATTGGAGGATTAGAAAATCCATTGCCAACGGAGCCATTATTGTGGTTGGGTTTTTTTGTTTAGTAGTATTGTGTTAGTAGTATATTCATTAAGTTGTGTGTTATTTGATTTGTTTGTGAGATTTGAAGAATTTTTGAGATAGGACGTAGAAGACTGAGATGAGTTCTCAGTACTAATATCCATCTCAATATCTTCTGTTAAAGATTCATCAGAGAGATCTTCGGTAATTTTTTCATTATTTATGTTGTTTTTGTTAAATTCGGAGTTTGATGCGTTGTTGGAAGATGGTTGAGTTAGTTGGTTAGCTGAGAAAATTTCATGGTTGTGTTGTTGGTTGGCAATGAGTGATTTCTTAGTCGAGTGATTACTATTTTCTTGAATAATTGTTGTTGTGGGTAGTGAGAGACTATTTTGCATTGACTTTGGTATGTCTCCGGTGGCTGCTGGTATAGAGGGGGTGTTGGTTGATGATGTGCAGGAGAAAGCTGCTGGTGATGTGGTGGTGGATGCTGTTGGTGTGGTTGTGGTGGAGGCTACTCTTAAACAATTTTTCTCTGAGCGGTTTTGTTGCTCTCGCAATCTAGAAATTTCCAAACGAGCTTTAATTGTCTCTGCTACTGTTGGCTTACACTCTTTGCGCTTTTTCGGAGCTGGAAGCTGGTGAAGAGTGGGATTATCATTGTATATTGCCCAAGCATCGCGAAGAGAACAACGACGATCGGCTTTGATTTTATTTATCGATTTGTAGCGAAGGAAGGCAGGGCAGGCAGGGTCGTATGGAGTGTGGCTCTCTTCCTTACAATTAATACAATAAATACGTGTGCATTCATCATGAGGTGGAGGGAGACAGCATTCTTTACAAAGAGAAGCATTGGTACATCGATTCTTTGTGTGACCAAGTTTTTGACATGTCGCACAGCGCATAGGATTTTGTATGTATTCTTGGACTTTACAATTTACCCATCCTATCTTTACTTCGTTTGGTCTGCGAATCAAGTCGAAAATTAGTATTGCGGCACCTGTTGGCACTTCAACACCATTCTCCTTTCTCGTAATTTTTTTGACAGAGATAACTTTGAATCTGTTTAGTTCTGTTGTTAACTCATCTTCAGATATGTCAATTAAATGTTTTGAGAAAATTCTCCCTTGAATTGAATTAAGGCTTAAGTGATTAGATACCTTTACTGGGATTGAGTCAATTCGTTTTGCCATGAGGAATTTTTCTGCTGTTTTGACATTCAAAACCTTAAGGAGTAAATCACCTGACCTCATTGCTTTGACTTCCAATATGTCTTTCGATATATGCTCCAAGCCTCGATTTATTTGAATTGGATTATATGATGAAAGAGGGCGAAGATTATCTCCTGATTTTTCCATTCCTGCTACCACTATGTAGCGGGGAATATTGCTATCATTATGGATTACGGGCAATCCGGGGTATTCCTCGTCATCATTTTTTGTGCGCTTGAATTTTCGTTTATTGGTGTTATTATTGCTCTGGTTTAAGTCTACCTCTGGAGGTAAGCCCTTAAACCAGTTCATGCGGGGGGCTGTCCCCCCGTCCATGACTAACGAGAGCAAGTGTTGTTTTTTTTTATTAGCTTATGAAGAACTTACCCCGAAAAGTAAGACACAAAAAGAGAAAAAGAAATATGTAAAAAAAAAACTTGTTGTTAGATGTAAGACACTTTTCAACCAAAAAATTACTCTTAAGCGAGAACAAGTGTGTACACGGCGCACAGTGGCCCGTTTTGACTTTTTTGGTTGCAAAAATCATATCTCCTAAACGAATAAAGATATTGCTTTAATTTTTTTTTATCTTGAAGGAAATTTCTAAGGCTATAAAAATTGTGACTTTCAAAAAAAACTGTTCACAGGGTGTTTCAGAAATTTGTGTTAAAATAAGAAGTTTTAGCAAAGGTCATAAACATAGCGGTATTTTAATATGGAATCGTCAAAATCATTTTTTTAAGTAATCTGAGTGAATTGAAACAGTAGAGCAAAAAAAAAAAACTGTTTACAGGGTGTTTCAGAAATTTGTGTTAAAATAAGAAGTTTTAACAAAGGTCATAAACATAGCGTTATTTTAATATGCAATCGTCAAAATCATTTTTTTAAGTAATCTGAGTGAATTGAAACAGTAGAGCAAAAAAAACTGTTTACAGGGTGTTTCAGAAATTTGTGTTAAAATTAAAAGTTTTAACAAAGGTGATAAACGTAACGGTATTTTAATATGCAATCATCAAAATCAATTTTTTAAGTAATTTAGTGAATTGAAACAGTGGAGCAAAGAGAAAAAGAACCAATTCGAGTGAGACAGTGGGGAAAAAAGTATTTTTTTTTTAATTTTAAGGCATTTTTTTTTTATTTTCCAGTATTCAAGAGTACATAATGTATTTTGGTTATACATACATATATCAAAAGTCAGTGTAAAAAGAAATAAAGACAAAACAAATTAATATATAAACACTAAATTTCTTGAAAACTGTCATCTAAGTCCGGGGAAATGTGTAATAAACTCATCATTTCTGGAGAGTATCGTTCTTTCAGATCTTTTTGGCTTCTCACATGCCTTAATGAAGAAATAAGTGGATCCGAAGAGGTTGCAAGCATGTTAAATAGGTCCTCATTCTGCCGAATCCTTGAAACTTTACACGTATTCTGATATCGATATTTCTTGTAGTCTTTATTTTTGCATTCCTGGGCTTCTTCTGACAGTTCTCCAAGTGGTAGTGATTGATATTCAATGATATTTTGACTATGAACCAATATTTTGTGTAGTGTAGGTGTGAGTAATTTTTCAGGATACTTTTGTTTTAAAAGCTCTGCAGTTTTTTTTGTATACTCCCCAAATTTAACTGCATTCACTACTTCTCTGCAATTTAAAACGTTCAATATTACTTTGAGCCTCATTATAACTTCTCCATTGACTCCAGTTATTCGAGCGGTTGCATCTGACTGTTCAAAAAATCTTCTTGCAGTGTTTCCGTCATTAGTGTTTCCAAACCCTTGCTTTGGTTTATCCACATCAAGGCCAAGCTCATCGCGAAAACGCCTTTGGATCTCTTGTTTTCTTCTTTTTTCCGCCTCCTTGGTCCCAACCGATTCATCAGTACCTTCTCCTTCTTGTCGAAGAGTATACGCAAGCTTCAAAATAAATTCCATGCATCTGATTCTAGCGTGCAGTGGAGAGATTCCATATTCGTAATTATGTTCGTCCTCAATTGATTCATCTTTATTGAAATTCTTTTGTGTCCTTTTGCATATCGGACATGACCGCGTAGACTTTGTTTCCGTTAATTCGTTTAATACTCTTCCGTCTATCATAGTTAAAAAGAACTCGTGATTCACAGTAATAGTTGTTTCTTCATTAACTTTATATATTGTTGGTTGAATATCTCCTATTTGACTTTTAATATTATTGACTGTGGTATTTATGATGTCACTAGTCTCTTTAACATATTGGAACATTGGCTGATATCCATTTTCTATCAAGGTTGTAATAGAATTGTTTTAATATCTGTTTGATTGCATTTGCATCTGGTAGTTGGTATTCAATTTCCACGGCAGATATAAACTCATTGCAAGTGGTAACATTGACAAAAAGTTCAAACAAATCCTTATTCGGAATATCCATTTTAAATTGTTTTGAAAAATAAAAGCAACTGCTCGAACGCTCGTTTGAATTGTAAATGATTATTTTAGTCAAATGTTTCATCTTTTTATACCTTAGAGTAAATACCTGCACTCAAGTCGCTTTAATCCTTATATTAATTATATTTAAAGACACCCCAATAAAACTACCTGTCTGTCTACCTGTATACTAACATATTCCAAAATCGTTTTATCCTTAAATCTTATCAATAAATTCTTAATCTTAATCCTTATCAATAAAAGTACCTGATCAAAATTCAATCGTACCCGAAAACAAATGCGTTATTTAAAATTTTATAACAGGATTAAAAAAATTAGTTCTAAAAAAACTCTTGAAAATCTTATGTAATAAACAAAAAATAAAAATGATTTACCTTTTTAAAATAAAATCATCTTTTGTAAATCCACCACACACAAAACAAAGAAAACCATAAAAAAAAAATTTCCATAAAAAAAGAGGGGAAAAAAATGACTGACTTCATCACTTCAAATCTCCCTAGCTCAGTTCGATGCAAAATGACGCAGTTGATCTTTTGGATTTATGTAAAGGAATATATAAGGATTCTGAATCAGTTGAGATCTTAGCACCACTCGTTGAACCTTTTTTTTCTATCCAATTTGAAGTCGAAAAAGTGTGCAAAAAGTAGTGTTTCCAAAAAAATTAAATTAAACAATTAAAAAAATTTTTTTGTTTTTTTTTTGTTTTAACTACCGATCTAAATAATGGCAAAGCATATCATAAAAACAAAAACGAAAAGCGTTTGGAAGCCCTTTTTCTAGTTTTTTCATTCAAAGTTAAGAAAAAAAATAAAAAAATAAAAAAAAATGATCATCATAAAAAATGTTCAACTTTGGCCTGCTCTATAAGGCACACCAATAACCCAAATTGAATATTTTTTTCGATTACTCAAGCTCCAAATATTTGTGAGTCCAGTGAACTAAAAAGTTTTGCATTATAGACCCACTCGAAAAATGAATATTGCAAGCAGTTTTGCATAAACGGGCCACTGTGCGGCGTTTGCCAGGACAGGACAGAGACTCGGGAACATGATTTAGACAGAGACATCCTTTAAAGATCATCTCCAGCCAAGGAATCGCCAGAAATTGCGTTTTCTGAAGCATGATCGGCATTATGCCGTCCAGGCCTGGAGACTTGTACGGGGAAAATGTGTTGATTGCCCAAGCAATATTTTCCTTATTTATTAAGGTATCGATGTGTTCTATATCCGCCGTCGACACGCCATTAGAATTAAGAGTTTGAGGGTTGTTATTCTCACAACCCGGAAAATGCGCCGCCAACAGCAGTTCTAGGGATTCTGCGGGAGAGGCTGCCCAGGAATCGCCAGACTTTTTAAGAAAGGAAGGACAACAATGGTCTTTCGATAAAATCTTACTAAGCCTGGCGGATTCTTTTATTTTTTCTATTTTGTGTCAGTAATCCCTCCAGCTTTGCTTATAAACTCTTAGACAGTCTTTGTACGGTTGGTAGAATTTGTGTTTGTGGCAAATATTAAAGATCACTCTAGTATTTTTCCTGAGACTAGGCAGTTCTTCATTCCACCACATAGGTAGTGATTTGCGACTGTATTTAATAGGGCACGAGACTTTGTAAGCCGTGTCAAAGGCTGCCTCGAAGGTCTAGTATAAGACATTTTGATCTAGTATAAGACATTTTCTTACACTTGGAGATATTGGGATGAAGGCAGTTATTTTGACACCACTGAAAAATACAATTGAGGTCATCTTGCAAAAGATTGCAATCAAGTGGACAACGTTTGTAAATTTTCAAATCGTCAGCAAATAGTAAATTTTTGGAAAATTTGACACAGTCGGGAAGGTCGTTTATAAAAAGAACAAACAAAAGTGGTCCGAGATGGCTTCCTTGTGGAACCCCTGAAAAGTTATAAATTCTTTTTGATGTTTTACATCCAATTTTCACAAACTGTGTTAAATATTACCATTTAATAATTGAGAATGAAAACCAAGGGGTTTTAGTTTTATTAATAACACGTCATGCTGCACTTTATCAAACGCCATTGAAAAGTCGGTGTATATGACATCAATTGGTTACCCAGTTACCTTTCGTACAAAAAAAGAGACAAGTTAGTTGTAGTTGATCGTTGACTCACAAACCCGTGTTGATTGTCTGAAATCCCTTGCTTAATATTTCCATAAATCCTTTTTTTTTTAAATGGTTTCAAACATTTTTGGAATAGTTTAAAGCTTTGAAATCGGTCTGTAGTTAAGGACACCCTGCTCTGAACCTCTTTTATGAATTGGCGTAATGACTAGTTTTCCAAGTATCTATGAACTGACCTAGACTGAGCGATACATTAAATAATTTTAAAAGAGGTTAAGAAAGACCATATCTGCAGATTTTTAAGAACATAGGAGCAATTTCATCACTGTCATGTTTTTTATTGTCATTCAAAGACGAAAGTTCTTCCAAAACCTCTTCTTAATTTGACCTAAACATGTTATTGGCTGGTGGTTTATGACAATGTTTGGGTTTGAGTTTTCAATTTTTGTCAAGTTTTACAGTCTATCACAATTTTAACATATAAATTTGTCATATTCGTAACAATTTAAGGCAACGATTTCGAACAGTTTTAGGGATAAGCAATAAAATATTTAATCGTCACACTCGTATAAAAAACTTAAAGGAATCTAAAACCATACATTAAAAATATAGGCAAATCTGTACAAATTTAGAAAAAATCTAGGCCGTTGTGACGCATTTGACTAATAATGTTCTGTGGTATTCTAACGACACAATTGTTACAAAACCTAAATGGTTCTATTTGAAACAAATATTTTATAATCGGTAATATTTTCGGAAAAAAATTAACCATTTTTGTACCATTTTAATAATTTACAATTATTTTGTAATCGGTAATATTTTTGGAAAAAATTTTAGGCATTTTTGTACCGTTTTAATAATTTGGTAGTATAGATTAATTTTTACTTGTGACAAACCTGTAACAGAACTTAAACGGTGACAATACCATAACTAAAGCTGATCTCTTTTTTTTTTATTAAAAACACAAAGAAACTTCAGTAGTTCACAAGTTTATGAGTATCAGTGTCGCATCCGTCACAGTTTTTTTGTAGTAAAAGTAAAAAGATTGGTGATAAACAAAACAATACTTTTTTAAAGTATAATGTTGTCCTGAAATTTGAATCTCACCTAATGATTTTTCTATTACGTTGATTTTGCAACAGTATACAGCATTGAATTTTCGAAGCATTATGTTCTACACGGATGGCCCATGTTTTAGTGAGCTTATTATACGCTTCCGTTGGTAGTTCACATCCGAAGGACAAGATCAAGAATCTAAAAACTAATATCAAAAAAGCTCAGAGTACTGAAACAATTTAGTGGGTTAGAAGTTTCAGACAAAAGATCATATATAAAAATAAGAAAGAGCGTCGGAGACAAAACGGAGCCCTGGGGAACACCAGCATTTATATTTTGAACATCAAATTTCAAATGAACTGTCCAAAAGGTAAGATTCGTTAATACAAAATTCACGCATTTTCGATAAGAGAGATTGTTGCCAAACTTTATTAAATGTTTTTGAAATATCAAGTACAATAGTCTTACTTTCTCCAAAACGATGTAAAGACTTGTTCCACTGTTCGGATAGATAAACGATGACATCACCAGTGTATTGCTACGAAAGCCATACTGCCGGTCATTAAGAAGCTTTTGTTCTTCAAAATATTTACTTATCTGAGAATTGATCAGGGAGTTTCCATTAACTAGGAAAGAAGGGTCGAAAGTTAGAGGGTGACGTGGATTCGCTAACTTTGAAACATTTTAGTATTTTTAGCCATAATTTCTGGTCAAGCAAACATTTAATGCACCGAATATGTCCATTACAGGTTTTTTTCTGTTTGAACTTATTCGGGGTTTTAATAACTGGGGTTGGCTTTACATATTAATCTGGAAACTTACATCTTTGATCCTGAAAATCTCTTTACAGCTCGAATCAAACCATGAGTTTTCCCTATTCGGAATAAAATTTCTCATTCTACAAAGAATTAAATTTGTAACCATATCTGCGTTGGAATCCACGTCATTATCGAGGAAGCTTTGTGACCAGTTAAAGTTCCTGAAGAATTCATTGTGACGATCCCAGTTGGCTTTCTCATATTGCCAAACGGTTTTACGTAGGGATTTTTACTGTAACAGATATGACACAATGGCCTGATGTGCCTTGAAGGCGATAATACACTGATACAATAATATTAAGACCATAGGTAAGAAACAAGTCGTGAGTGTTGGCGGATTGACCTGCCACGTCAGAACTACGAGTTGGCTCTCAACCTAACTGAGTCAAGTGGTTTAACTCAGCAAAAATCCCGACATATTTTTGTTTTGAGAAATCTTAAATTTACGTTTTGGAGTAAATTTTAAGTGCTGATTTCGAACTTCGTTTTTAACTATACGCGTTTTTAACATTATTTTTATACTTTTACTAGCTGACCCGACAAACGTTGTTTTGTCGTACAAATAGTTTCTAGAAAATATTTTGATAGAAATAAATAACTTGTTGTAAGTGTGTAAGGATGTGGTATATAAGTGGGAGAGGTATAGAGCACTGTAAACGGTGACAAAATTAAAAATACAAACTCTTTAAAATTATATACATATTGCTAATTATGACTATACTACAAAAAAAAATTAATATCAATCCCTTAATGCAACAGAGTGTAAAAAATTTTTTGTGATCCCATCTTTCGCCAATACAAACTAACTGGATGGTTCGCCCACTCAAGAGCACGCTACGTATAATTATTGTCCGTGTGAAATACATGAAGTGCTCAAATCTAATCCGCAGACAGACATCGTTTGGCCTTGATACTTATTGATAGTCATTGCAAATGCCAATCTAATTGGAAATTGAAGTCGTTTGAATTAAATTGGCACATCTGTGAGTATAATAGGGATTCGCGGTAATAACATATTTTCACCTCGGAATTTGCCATTTAGAATTATGGCTTCGATAACAATTTTCATTAATTTTTTAATTACTAATCGCGTGTCGTTGCACAACCGTGGTGGGTTCAAATTACGAAGCAAAATTACCGGAGATCCAAACTTCAGCTGTAAATTATGCAGTGGCATGCCTGGTAAATCCAATAAGTTCAAAAACTCAGTTGGATAATTTACAGCTTCGGTAGCATCACTAACTGTATCAATAGATTTGTATGACATCAAGTCTCCTGGTAACAAAATTTTGTATCTTGAGATTTAATTCGTTGACATCCACATTTGTTGCTGCTAAAATTGCTCTTACTGCCAGCCACTCATGATTTGTATGTTGTCTGTGTACATCGGGAAATATTTGGTCAATGAAAGCATATTGTGAATCAATAGAAATAGAAATAGAAATCGACTGGTAATTTTATGCATCCAGTTTCATCTGTAGTAACTTTTCCGTCGCCTGTACCTAACAGTTGTTTTGAGAATGTTTCAGCGGATGGATCTTGAAGCATTTGAACATGCATATTTACTTTCAGTTGTACTTTTTCAACATTACGCCACAATGGCGATGATTTTAAGCAAGCGTTGATCTTATCAGCGTACGTTGAACGCTGTTTCAGCACTGTGGCCATGGATGATTGTTTTTTTTAATATTGCACACCGTGTCTGGGTTATTTTGAATATTTAGTGTCAGTTTAAATACTTAATGACCTGTTCTGTCTCCATCCAATAAAGTTGCCGCAATGCCAGAAGATGCAACAGCCAATGCGATACCATTATTTGATCGTATTTTAGCAAGAATTAGCGAAATAAGGAACGTTTTGCCAGTTCCACCTGACGCATCAAAAAAAAAGAATCCACCTTGTCCTGCCGAAACTGCGAGCATGATGTGGTCATAAATGGTTCTTTGTTCTTCATTCATTAGTGGGACATTGCAAGCAACAATCGCTGCTATTTCTACAGTATTTATTGTAGTTCAGATTCAATTCAGTGTCTATTAACTCAGATGCTTTTTGATTTGGTGAATGCATACCGAAATGACTGAGTGGTAAGTTGGCAATGATAATGCAAAGATCCTCAATATCAATCAATGCTTCATTGTACATAGCGTCACTGAATACCATCGTAAGATCGTTGCACCATGTACGATTTTGATGCAATTAAACAATAGCACTTAGGAATATAAAAAATAGATAAAAACCTATTCTCAGACCTACCGAATGTACATAAGTATATGCAACATTTCATTGAAATTGGTTAAGCCGTTTTGGAGGAGTATGGCAACTAATACTGTGACAGGAGAATTTTATATATTAGATAATATATTTTAAAAACTTGATGTGATGGCCTTGTTTAGACGATGGATTTTTTACAAATACTAAAATTACTTTCAAACCTTCGTCTGTTAAGAACCGTTTAAGTATAATTTTGTTCAGCGTATTTTTAAAGACTTATGTAAAAACTACTTCATGAAATTAGATAGTTCGAATTTCAACCTGACTTGACAGTGTGATTTTTTTTTTATTGGATTTGAATGAAGGCCTTAAATGTTCAAACAACTAAATCCAAAACGCCCTGTTTTTGAAGAATATGAAATAAATTCCAGAAGGCCAAACTGAAAGTCATCTCTTCTCTGAATGGTATCTCCTTGGAGGCACGAAGTACAATTCAAGATGTTGCCAAGAGCGTGTGTGGTGTTGTAAGAATATATGTATAAGAAAAAAAAATAAATAAAAAGTTTAAGTTAAAAAACAGAAGGACAAATAAAAAAAAAACGATGAACTATGTGGCTATACGCACCACGTCAACAATGTAAATAGATGGGTGTAACGTTTACTTTTTTTTTATATTGTTCAACAACAAAACGACGTCAACGTCGTCGTCGACGACATCGACAACGACAACGACAAAAGGCGATTTGATTTTCTTTTCTTTTCTTCATCGCCATCATTTGCTACAAGCTACGTATACATTATACCAAAAGCGTCTATTTCAAAAGCAAGAAACAATCTTTTTTTATTTTAACTTTTTCTGGATGTCAACCTGGGGCCATCTGGGGAATTGCTTGATGTAACTTATATACTCTTTATTTTATTCTTTCCTTCTGCACTCCTGGGTTTGAGATGATGGCAAAAAGCACTTGCAGCAAAATACTCAGCTGTTAGATTATTCAACAAAAGGTTCGTCTTTGGCTATACACAAAAATACAACAACAACAACAACACATAATATGCGAGTCCCTTCTTCACTTCGGTTTGGTACCGGTACCAACTTAACTACTACTAGAGCTAGATCTAGCTCTAGAGCTATGTACTTTAGGGTTGGGTAGGGTATGACCAACTCCCTCGACTTTTTTTTTATTTATTTATTTTAGCAGGAGGATTTATACTTGAGAAACAAATGACTTTATGTCCTTTGGTTGAAAGAGAAGTGCAAAATATGTAATAATAATAAAAGTCACAACAACAAAACATAAATAAAGAGAACAAAGTTGTAAGGTTTTTTGAAACCACTTTGCTGCCTTTGGAATTGCTCTAAAATGGCGGTCAATTAACATACGTAACATTTGATGTTGATAGTAAATCATTAAACAAGCATAACATTGTGGCGTGTATTTTGCTATACAACGACCTAGAACGAACGACGAGCGTTCATATAAAATGCAAATAACCCCAAGGGTATGTATAAGAAGGTACAAGTCTAGAGTAGTATAGAAGAGTATTTGGGTCGCAGCAGTTTTATATATACTGGGTTTTAGTTTTATCACAGCGGAAATCATTTATCTATTGAAGAAAAGTGTATTTCACTTACAATAGAATAGAAGTCGTCAAAGAGGAGTTTGAAATAGGGCCGCCACTGCCGGCCGGCCGCCAAACAAGGGTTGAAATAAGCCACATTTTATTGGATTACCAGCTGTGCTGTTTAAGGAAGTTTATCTATGTTTTCCATTCCATTATTTTAAACAACGCCACCAACAACTACTGCATGCCGTCCATTTTCTATTATAGACATTCTTAATTTCCTGAGAGTTTTGTTTTATTTATATTGGCCATAAGATATCGAAACGTCAATGAGATACTTGTATAAAAGAAACAGTCTAAGGGTCGGTTTCTAAATGGTTATAGTTACAAATCAGAGTTAGTAAGCTATATTGTTATAAAATCTGAAGTATATTAAGGAAGAAGAGGTTTTTTGGTGGAAGATTTATGTAGAAGGATACATATAAAAACTTCAAAAGCCATCCCTTTAATTCATTGAGAGTTAAATTGGGTTTGACTTTAATCTCGGATTTTAAAACTGAGACTACAGAAATTAAAAACCTTTATAAGGGCAATTTTCTGATCATGGAGATTACAGTTTTTACAGAAGGTTCTAAGTGTCCTTGGATAAGTATTTAAGTCACACTACTCGATGGTTTTAATATCACAAGAAAAATTTAATATCAGTTGAATCGGACTCGTAGCTTTTTTAATAGATACTTAAACGTGTGGAAGGCAGCTTGTCAGGGAATTGAAAAAAAAAATACAAAATGAAAGAAGATAAATATTGGTCGTTAATTTGATTTCTTGTCTTCGGAAGGGAAAGAGGTGACTTTTCTCCTTCGAAGGCGACCGTCAAAAATTGGTATAACGGGGCTCATCCCCGCCCAAATGCCTCGAAAATGATTACCACGGAGGAAAACATGTCAAAAATCTGCGATATCTTATTGGCTCACAATAGCCGTGTTTTTTTGGTATTCCATACATAGTACAGTGAGAAATTGCCAAAAAAACGATCCGCAGTAGTCCGGTTTTTATATTTGAAAGTTGATACAATTGAATATTTTCCAGAATAATTTATCAAAAAATTCCAACAAAAATAACGAATTTCAGACCAGGGGTGAAATTGTGTAAGCTGATTTTTGATAGTTGACTATTAAAATCAAGAAAATACGACTGTGTATGTGATAGTAAATATAAAATAGAAATTTCAAGAAGGGGATTTGTTCGTAGACTACTACATTAATATGTGGTGTTTAAGCGAGCTTGAAGCTCGCCTAAATTCTTTATATACCTGAATCGAGTTGAAATGAGCTTGATTCGCCTCGATTTCGGTCGGGGATCGGAGTCGAGTCAAAATTTGTGAAGAAAAACCTGTGTGGAGATGTTTTTTTTACAGATAATGCGTTATGGTCCGTTTAATTGTATGTTTGTGTACAAAAAATATAGTTTTGTTTTAATCAAATTAAAAAAAAAATTCACTTGGAGTAGGTAGCATATTCTTATATGGTGCTGAACTATTCAGTTTTTCATTGTTTAACACGAATCAAACTATCTCACTTGCACTTCATAAGAAACATCGAAACACCATTTGCAATTTAGAAGTCAAACTTAATCATTTTTAAATCTTCTTGTGCGGTGGAAACACCAAAATGATTTATTTATTCTAAACTGAGATAAACCTTTGGTGGAAACATAGTAAAACATAAATATCTTTTCTATTGTTTTTTCTTGCAAAATAATCCCAGTTAGTCCATTTTCACTAACAAAACTAAATAATACCAACAGTAATAGATTGATTTTTTCCCCAATGGAAAACACACATGATTCCAAATGCACAACTACTCAACGAACACAGCCATCGAGATACAAATGCAATATCAATCGTACCAACATTTGAGAACGAAATAACATAAGATCCATTCGAGACTCGTATAAACGTCAAAAACCCATCCGTAGTAAGATTCTACTTTAACTTTTATCGGTAGTATTCATACTACGGATATTGCTTTTGTTATTCGTGTAAAATCCTACTATACTATTGATAGATTTTCCAACAAAACACGGTTAATGGCAGAAACAATAGGTACTCGTATCTCAAAAAACAGCGTGAACTTCATGATTTTTGGACAAGGAAAAGCTGTATGTTAAAGTGATGACTGCCGAGTTTGACCACTTAATCGTAATCCGTATAAGTTTCTTAAAATAAATAAATTTGATGGGGCTACAACTTTTAGAAAACAAGATTCTCATTTTTATGAGGGCACTAGGTTTTTATGTTGAAGCAGAACGACTAATTTAAGAAGCACTTTCCATGACAAGGAGTATATGTCATTCCTCGAAAGAAGCAGTACTCATGAAAAAAAAAAAAACTTTTTAGGTGACACAAGCAGAGTTTTGATCCAGACATCAGGCATGACAATCTTACGGAATAACCATCAGGCTACGGGTAATTCAAGACTTGGAAAGTTTACATAAAAACTGAATAATTTGTTATTGGTTTCAGGAAAGAAACACAAGCTTTTCTCAGAACGAAAAAGCGATGACAGCTAGTCTAAGAGCTGAGGGCTAATTTTCGGTGTGAAAGGAAACCAGTTGATATTAAAGTTGTAAGTAGTCTTAGTAAAGGTGATAACAGAAACGTTTGTCTATCGGCACGTAGTGGCCGCGCTTCTGAGAAAAAGTGTATCAAAAGTACAACCTTTCCGTAAATTGAAATACGGGGGGAGGGGGGGAAACCACTTCAAATTCATTGCATCTTGACGCCTACGAATCGCTGATCTCAAATATGGTTTCGACAGACGTGTAGGTGTATTAGTATTAGTATTTGTCCTGCAGAGGTCGCCAAAAACGCGTTTTTTCGGCTTTTTAAGACTTTTGGGAAACCACTTGAATCATCCATCACATCCCGAATCCCTCGTCACCCTGATTGCGAATTCACAACTATTCAAAAACTATTATCATCTCTACACTTTTTTAATTCGGACCCGACTTAGCAACTGACGTAACTGACAGTTAAAATATTTAACTGTGAAAAGAATTATGTGCCTTAAAACTGCCATAATGGCGACTTATTTTGAATTTCTATAGTTTTATATTCCCCCCGCACTGAATTTAGAGCTTATAGATATTACTGCCGGTTTCTCCAAAACAAGTTTTAAGTCAAAACATTCGGGTATCGAGTTTAAAGTAGTTTTTGAAACAAATGAAAATAGTCTTTCAATAACTTAAATATTTTGAAGTAAGACTTGTTTTGGAGAAACCATCAGCAATATACACTCCTCGCCACATGAATAGGACACCCCTTAGGTTTTTTTTTCTATCGTCCATAGTTCCCAAACCAAACATGCTACAGACCTATTTTTTTTTTAATCTTAAGTTCAGTTAATTGTTCTTATTTCACCTGAAAAAAGATTTAATGCTAAGGATTTAAGTATTAATGAAAAATTATTGATCAAAAACAGGCAAACTGCGAAGTCCAAATTTCGCACCACTTGAATAGGACACTTTCATAAAAAACCATTTTAAAGTATTACTATTCTTTTTATTACGAACGCTACTTTAATTGGAGGTAACTGGAGTATTTTATTTAACAAACAAAAATGTTATAATAGTGTCTTGAGCCACCTTTCTGCTCCAAAACTTCACACATCCTATTTGGAAGGGATGCATACAAACTGTCCAAATAATTTAGCGAAATCGAGCTGCAAGCCAATTCGATGGCTTGGATTAGTTCGGATATAGTTGAGTATTGTTTTCCTGATCCGTATACTTGACGTGTCAGCCATCCCCAAACATTTTCTATGATATTCAAGTCCGGTGAGTAGGGCGGCCAGCTTAATAGCTCCACATTTTGGCTCTGTATATATGCGATTTAACTACCCGGGCTGTGTGTATTGGCGCATTATCATGTTGATAAATCCAGGGCAGAGGTCCAAAAAGGGTTTGAAAGTATGGAAAGGCCTCTTTCAATATACCATTGTAAGACAACGCATTTATTGCTGTTGATACAAAATGTAGTTTGCAGGTGCCATAATATGAAATAGCTCCCCAAACCATTACACCTCCAACTCTGCTATGCAGCCGGTCCAGATAATGAGTTTCTTTGCGGAGGTCATGGAAATAGTAGCTATATCCATCGGGACCTTCCAAATTAAATTTTTTTTCGTCGGAGAAGACCACTCGATGCCACTCAGAAGTCCAGGTAACATGTGCGCGGCAAAAACTGAGGCGTTGCTCTTTTCGAACTGGGTTAAGGGGTGGCTTCTTCTTGATTTTAAGTCTTTTTATGTGTTTAGCTTTTGAAATAACACGACGCATGGTTGTTAGAATTGCTTTAACACCACATTTTTCCCTGATTTTTGCCAAAGAGTCGTGAGAATTTGACGCTTTTCTTAATATAAGTCGCCTTTCCGCATTAGTAAGCACACTATGTGTGCGGCCTTTCATGTTTTTCAAATATTTAAGCTCATTACCTAAAAATTTGAATATCACGTGTCGGCTTCTCTCGACTTTTTTAGCTATTTTGGCAATAGATAAGCCAGCGTCCTTATATGCTTTGATTTGTCCTTTTTCCACCTCGGTCAACACTTTTCCTTGACTCATTTTACGTTTTTTTTTAAAATTAAATAATCGAAATTTACAAAATAGTTCGATCAACGAAAAATACAATTCCGCGTGACAAAGATAACGATTAAACTAAATGCATGGCCTATTCAAGTGGCGCAAAAATATTGCTTTAATTTAGACGAAAGTTAACATAAAGTAGAAAAAAAATATAACGGCTATTTTCCAGAACTTGCAATTTGTCATAGAGAAAGAAGAAAAGAGTTGCAAAAAGATAACGGGCAAAGTACCATTATTTTATCATTCCGCTTTTGAGTTATAAGCAAAGTAAAAAGAGTGTACAGGGTGCCCTATTCAAGTGGCGATGAGTGTACATAAGCTCTAAATTCAAAAATTATTTTTAAACTCAATAACATGGACTTCATCGAGGCACAGCTTAATTACTTGTGATTGGCTTAAAATCTCAATATTTTATTTTTTTAGTTGGTATACATAGGTCTAATAACTCACACAATTTTCAACCCATTGACCTAAAATTTTGAACATATGAAAATATCTTGGAGGATAGATTCTCTGTTTGGAAGTACGTAGTATTTTCCTATATTATATTACATTTTCCAAGGCCGTGAACCCTTCAAAGGAGAGGCGTCATGTCGCTGCAAACAAAATTATTGTAAGAAATCTTGACTTTAAAATTTTGTAGCATTTCCGAAAAAAAACTATTTTTCAGCCTTTAGGGGTGGCCGAATTTCTTAAGGGGATAGTCTCTTCAAAAGATCTCAAAGAATCGTCTTTCTTTTTCTTAATCAACTTTTAAAGCTTTTTTTAATGGATACTGCCTCTTGCAAGGAATTGAGAAAGAGTAATTCTTGTCAGGAAAAGTACTTCCTCAAATTAGTCGTTTGGATTCGGCTTAAAACTGTAAGTCCCCTCCATTCCTGACAACATTACTCGCACACGGGAATGTTTGAGAGTTGTAAGTCCCTGGGCCCCAGTTCTCAACGGACTTTTGCGCCATCTAATTTATTTATTATAATCGATTAGGTAACTATTCAAGTTTCAAGATTATGTGTATAAAGTTTTAAGCTCGAAATTCGAAGTCGGGAGAGACACGAAAAATAGCTCACACACGGCAGCGACTAGCGGCCGCTCAAGACTAAAGGATGAATGAATATAACGATAACGATGGGTCTGTTAAGACTTTTTGCTTTTCAGAATCGCTTTCTTTGTTTTAGAAACCTATTTGAAGATTTATGTGGGTTCGTGTGTCAGAATTTTGATGTTTTTGGAGATCAGTAGTGTTTTAACTTTCACAGCTTATAAGTGAGTCATCTTTTTACACTTTGAGGGAAAGGTACATATGAGGCGCTCAGCGCCAAAACGGCCTAACCCTCATTTTCAAAAAAATCAAACTAACTATGTAGATCGAACCGGAATCTTTTGAAATATATAAAAAAAAATCTCCCTGTATTATCGTATAAAACTAGGTGAATTTTTATGGGGAAACTGTTTTTCGTCTCTATGAAATTCAAAAATTGTTTTATGCCAAAACGGCCTAAGCTGCTTAGGCCACATTGAATTCTAGAATTTAAACAGTTGTGTGGGTTAGGCCAAAAACGCATTCTACATTTTAAGAGCAGGTATATTTTTTGAAAATAAATAATGTTAGCCAGTAGGTATTTAAAAGTATGCAAATAGTGCATCACAAATCGAAACGATTGAGTAGGCCATGAAATTCTTGTTTATTTGAAAATAATTTATTGGATAATTCTTTGCCTCTCCGCTTTTAGTTCATGCAGTTCTTGTTTTGATGTAGACACGCTTGAAGCTTTAGTTTTTACTAGTTGTTCTCGATAAAAAAAGTTATTAATTTTTAAATAAATTCACTTGTTTTTCAAAGGTAAGTTCGTAAAATTTATTGAAGGATCTTTATTCAAATTGAAAATGTATTAGCTAGACAAAGAAATTGTACCTACGTGAAGAAGCATGTCTGAGGCTGACTCCATAAGTTTACAAGACTTTGAGGATTCTGGATCCGAGTACGCTCCTACACAAAGTGATTCATCAATTTCATCGCTTTCTTTTGAAGATACATTACCTAGGCCATTGGGAATAGAGTCCCAGATAGAATTACCAGAAAATGAAAGACCAATTGAATCAGCAGTTGAAGTTGAAAGCATAAATGAATTGAAAACACCTACGAGGAAAAGAATTGTTCACAAATCGAAATGGAAAAAACACGTAAGTAAAGTTCAGCGAAATTCAGGAAAATGTTATAAGACTGTAAAAGGAATTGTGAAGCCAGCTCGAACGCTAAATGCACTTGCATGTCCATGTCCGTTAAAATGTCATCAGCATTTCAGTGAGAGTATTTTGCGAAGTAGTTTTGAAAATTTTTATAAAATTGCTGATCATGATTTGCAAAATGCGTATTTATGTGGACAAATTGGAGTTATTGAAACAAAGAGATCTTATAAGAAGTCTTTGGGCGAAAGCCGCAGATTTAGTACAAGAATTTACAAACTTCCTGGAGTCAACAACGTCGGAATGATTGTCTGCAAAAGGTTTTTTAAACAGATTCTACAGGTAACTGATGGTCGTATTACTCGTGCACTTAAGCATAGAACACCTGGAAGTGGATCAACAACACCGAATTTGGACCAAAGAGGAAGGCATCCACCTCATAACAAGACGACCGTTGAAGCTACAGAACTCGTGAAAGACTTTATTAACAAATTTCCAAGGTATAGCTCTCATTATTCCAGGCAAAAGAATATCCAAAGAGAATTTCTTGCACCGACCTTAAACATTTCTTTAATGTACGAGCTGTATCGTGGATCTGCAGAAAGGGATATTGTTTCAAAATTTGTGTTTACGAAAATCTTTTCAGAAAATTTTAATTTGCATTTTCGAGCTCCAGTTTCTGACAGTTGCAAGAAATGCGATTCTTTTAATGTAAAAATCGAGGCTGCAGATGATCCTTCTGAAAAGCAGAGAATAACTAGCGAAAGAGATTTACACCACCGAAAAGCTGAATCAGCTAGAAGTGGTATGCAGTTGGATTCGAAACTTAACAACAATGAATATGCAGTTATAGCTTTCGATTTGATGAAAACCCTACCGACGCCAGTTATTTCCACAAGGGTAGCTTACTACAAGAGGCAGCTATGGACCTATTGCCTTGGTATTCATGACCTTATTACAAACAAATCGTTTATGTACACCTGGAATGAGGGAATAGCTTCACGTGGTCCACAGGAAATAGGGTCTTGCATTATGCATTACGTGAAAGCGAATGTCAAGTGTAAACACTTAATTATGTATAGTGATCAATGTGGTGGTCAAAATCGGAACATAAGAATGAGCACTATTTGCACATACATGGTTAACAACTCTACCTTTGAAGTTGACCAGATAGACCATAAATTCTTAGTATCTGGACACTCATTCCTACCATGTGATCAGGATTTCGGTCTCATTGAAAAGGAAAAGAGATATTATAAGGACATTTTTACACCTGATGATTGGGATCGTGTAATCATCACAGCAAAAAAAAAGCAGCCATTCCACTTAGTCAAAATGACAGCAGATGACTTCAAAAGCATTTCTTTGATCGAGAAACTAGTGACAAACAGAAAAGTATCCACGAACAAAAACTCGAAAGTTGAATGGCTTAAGATTCAATGGCTTCGTTTCCAAAATGAGAAGTCATTTAAAATTCAATATAAATACTCAAATAATGAAGATGTTTTATTTCAAGAAGTTGACATTTCAAAGCGGAACTCCAGTAAATTCGTAGATGTGGAATTGGAGCCACTATATCCTGGAGGAAGATTCATTGAAGCTGCAAAGTTTAAGGACCTTCAAGAACTCAAGGAATTCATACCTCCTATAATGCACTCGTTTTATTATAATTTAAAAACAAATACAAGAGCCGAAGATGAAGACATCCAGGAAGAAGAATGAAGATTTTCAATTAGTTTGTATAGTTTTTCAAAACGCTTTTATAATAATATTGGTATTATATAAATGGCCTAACCCTCAGTTGGTATCAATAACAAAATTTTAAATGAATTCCAAAATGGCCTAAGCCACTTTTTTTTTCTTATTTATTGTTTAAAACGCTCTTTCTGTTCGTAAATAAACGCATTACTATTAAACACAAACAAAAAAAAAAAAAAACAAATAATATTCATCAAGGATTAATAAAAAAAAATAAAATATTTTAAAAAAATGTTTTTTTGTAATCCTGTTTTTCTCGGTACGATTTTTTTGGGCTTAGGCCGTTTTGGCGCTGAGCGCCTCATATATTAAAAAGTTCTCAACTTATTTTCTTAAACAACATTTTTTTTATTCAGTACCATCTTTTTTTTTCTAAAGTGGTAAAGGATGGTAATCGATTTGATTAATAGGCACAAAATTCTCCACTGATGTCAAAAAATTGTGACAGTTAATTGACAATCAATGTTTCGCTAATATCAAATAATTGTGACAGTTAATTGACATTCAAAGTCGTTTTTCATAATTTTTTACTTTACTTGAAATTGGTAACTCATTGACAACAGCAGATACTTAAAAATGTATGAATTATGATAAATAAGTAAAATATACATTTTTTTTAAGGACAATAAGAACTATTCATCGACATTGTTAAATTCTAACATTTTTCTTCTTTAACTTCTTTTATTTGCATCAATTGCCATTAAATAAAATGAAACTAGGAAAAAGAATATCACTTGTGCTTAAGATCCACTACTGATTTCCTTAAGACGTTGATTCATGACCACATAAAATGGGGATTAACTTTCTGACCACAGAATTTCACGCAGAATATTTTAAAGCTTATAGATTTTTCAATGTTCGAAATATAAAACCAATATAACTCCCTCCCTTTTCTTGTTGTTTTTACTTTGAACTGAAGTGAAGAATAATATAAACAAAAAAAAAAGGGAAGGAAGTAGAAAAAAAAACGAAGCGTCAACAAATAGTTTGGATCTTGAATGTAGAGAAAAGTGATACATCATCATGGCGGGCGGAAGCTTTCAAGGAGATTAGTTTGTGTAGAGATTTATTTTTCAAGAACCAGTGACCACGAATTTTGTTGTTTTCTTTTCTATCACTTTTACAGTGTAAAGTCATTCCGGTCGCCTTAATAGGGTGGTGGAAAATCTTCACTTTTGTATCTTCTTATTTTCATGTCTTTTAGAAGCAAACAAACGATTAATCAAATAAGTAGAGCGCACCCTACTCCTAAAAACTACGACTATACTATACACAAATTTTTATTACTTAACAAGTCTAAGTGTGACGAGCCTTTTAAGAATAATGATTAGAATTATTTTGTATATTCCTTTAAGGTTTTTCGTCGTTGCTGTAATTTGTTTCTTTCTTTTTTATATTTTTGGTGAATTGGAAGGACTTTGGTTGGAGATTGGATATAGTCGTATAGTTAAAAAAAGGAAAAGAGGAGAATAAGGAAACATGCCCTCAGGAAACTTTGGACTCTTAATTTACATGATTTTTACGACAGAATTGTACTTAAGCCGGAACCATGGGATTTATTTACTTCCTCCTTTGAGTTGAGTCGAGTCGAAAAGACTTTGCCTATACCTACCTACCCTGTTACTGCTATTGCTACTGCTAAAGCTACTACTACTATACAACAAGTAGGCTATTCAAACGTTAATAGGAAGGAAGTGCGCCAATTAAAAAGGAAACTTCAATTTCTATGCGACAGAGTGTGTACCTAATTTATTTTAATAGCCCCACTTGGCGGGCCAAACGAACTCGAACTCGAACTCAGCTCAAGGAGCGAGCTTCAGGTTATTTTAGCTTCTAGCTTCTAGGTTCATATCATAGACTGACTTTAGTCGTTAGTTGCAATCCCGGTCAAGTGTTTCATTAAAATATATTGGAGGCTTATGAAATCATTATTTTTTGGGCATATTCATTGTATTTATGTAGATTTTATATAAACGTGCAAAGGGAATATGACAGAATGAAATATGAATATTATACCTTTCTTTTCAAGAAGCCTGATGGTTTTTCTTTTTTATGAAATTAAACTTCCTTAACAACGCGTCGTCGTCGTCGGTGGAGTTAAATTGATTCATTAAAATCAAATGAAGTAAATTGGGATCTTTTATATATAAACAAATTTCTTTAATACATTTTTGGTTCGTTTTAAGGACCTTGACGGAAAAGGAAAGAAGTAAAAAATGACAAATTAATGGAATAAGAATATACGTGTCCGTGTGAACTTAGCCTTACAGTTTTGATGTAATTTGGTGTAATTTTTCAACATAGCGACAAAATAAGAGGCATTCAATTGAAAAACAGAATTAGTAGGTTTCATAAGATAACAAGAAAGAATTAAGTCGTAGTCCATAAAATATATGATCAATCTTGCAGTTAAGATGGCTTTTTAGTGTAAACAAGGGTAAATGTGCAGCAAGGAAAAAATCTAATTCTTTAAACAGTCTCTGGAAAAATCATGTTTTCATTTTTTTTATGCATCAAAATATCTGCTGTTAACGCTCGAGGTTTGAAATTAGATGAGGCGGCTTAATTAACTCAGTTAGGTCTTGTGTTCAATCCCTGCTGGTGCCATCAAAAGTTTTTTTTCATGGGTAAACCCTCTTGCTACGAATTGACAAATCCTCATAAATTAGACGTTCGGATTCGGCTTAAAACTGTAGGTCCCCTGTTTCCCTAACAACATTCCTCAAACACAGAACATTTGGCCTCAACAGACTGTTGTGCCACCTAATTTATTTATTTTTTGAATAACTCAGTAAGTAAAAAGCTTTCCAATAGAATGTTTTTTTTTTTAAATAGGTCACTATGTAGGCATCTGTCATTTTGGAAGTTATCTTATGACATTCGACAAGTAAAAACTACGCCATCACTAAATTTGAAACGATACAAGTTTAAACATCGCACTAAAATTGTGGCGAACATTTTTAAGTCACATTTCGTAATCTTTCTAGCTGATTACGGAATGTGACTTAAAAATGTTTTTTACCATTGTTATTTTTCAAAAGAGTTGATTAAAATTGGTCACCGAAATCTTGTTATTTAATACCCTTAGACTGTATTCTGCTCCACAATCGATTCAAGGCATTATCAAAATAAATCCTTTTGTTGAAAAAACTATAAAGTATTGGAATTCTGACTTTTGGAAAAGGTCGAAAATCATCTCAATTATTAAAAAATGCATGGCCTTAACTTTGGAAACAATCAGTCCAATTGGAATATCTTTTACTAAATACCCTTAATTTTTATGATTTAACAGCAGCCATCAAAAAATCTTAATCTAATTCATGTAAAATATCAAAGATGAAGGTCAAAACAAAAGGCAAATCTCGAGAGCAATATTTGAACATTTGTTTGGTGACGTAAGCCGAAGTTAATTGTATCTTTAAACAAACTAATGTGAAATTGACTCAAAAAACTTTGTTATTTTTAATGTAAAATGGTCCTTAAAACTTGGAAAACGATTAGCAAAAACATTTGTTTATTCTAATCTAGACTAAAATTATTCAAGCTTTAATCTGAAAAACTGGGGCCTGATTACGAGGTTCGCGGCGGATCGTTTTCAATTCGACCTTTCAAATTCGACTCGTGTCGTTTTTCCTTATTAACGACGAGAGCCAAAAATTGATGTCGATTTGTTTGCTTGTTTTAATCGTTCCTTGAATGAATTTTAAAATTTTATATTTTATTGTGAATAAATTATAAGAAATTTAAAATAAAGCTAACTCACATTTTTATATAATTACAATCAAGAAAGGATTCACGAAATCGAAACACTATGACATTTCAAATTCGCCTTCGAATTCGTTAATTGGTCGAATTCAAAACGAAGAAGGCGAAAGCGAAAGCAATAATTGAAAAATGGCAAACTCGCCACCAAAACGATTCGCCGCGAACCTCATAATCTGGCCCCTGATACCATCAACTCTCCTATGGTTTACATGTAGTCGACTTAAGTTTAAGCTTGTGATTGATTCTTGAAAACTATTTAAAATTTGAAATTGAAGTCAATTTTATAAAACCCATTAAGACTTTGAAAACCAATTTCAACATTAAACTTCGTTAAAACTCGGTAAATCCATTAAAATCGGTTCACTGAAATTTGTTCAATACTTCAGCTGAATTGTATTGCCATTCTTCAACTATGGTTTAAACCTTAGCGGCCACACATCATACAGACCACATAGCGGCCACACGGGGTAACTCATTACTCCATGATGAAAAACCCAATTGAACAAGATGTGTGGATATTTTAAGGGTTTTAGCTGATTTTATCATGCCAGTTGGAGAGTTCAACATTTCTTATGCATTTGGTTGGTTAATTTAAAGTCGATTAAAAGAAAAGCATATTTGTATTGAACAACGGTTACGTCCACACTGGGATAACTAATAACCCAAACCAAGGAAACTAACGCTCAAAGAGCCACCATGCATTGTTTTGGCTTACTATGTAGCGAAGACACTTCTCAAACTTGCATGTCACCATCAGACTTCATTTGTTCTATTTATTTGAAAGGTTTAAGACCTATAATTCCACTTTTTTAAGCCTGTGGTTACGAATCACCTTTTGTGGCCGCTAATGGTTAAACTAAAGGTAACTTTATCAAAAATCAAAAATATGTGTTGTTCAATGGTTTAACTTTTATTAAATATAATATTGATGCAAGTGGTTTATTAGGGGTTCAACCTGGATTCAAGTATGTGATCGACTACTTTTGTTGCTAGTAAGAATTGTTTCTTGAGTAACAATTTTTGTAACAAATATTCTAACTTTAAAAATAAAATTTTATACAAAATAAGAAAATGGATCATTGAGCTCAGAGAAACATGTTCAATAATAGCAAGAAAATAAAACTCAATCACATTCTAACTAAAGCTGTGTTTACAAAAGGAATCTCAATCCCACTTGATGAAAAAATTTAATTTAAATCAAAAGCCACCACCCGACGGTAATGTGTTTAGAAGAATTTTATTGACTAAAAAAAAATGTATAAACTTAACTGATGTGATGCAATTTTAATTTATATGTATAGTATGTTGAATAAATATCAACAAATCAACTATACTAACTATTTAAATACACTTCAGCAAATCTATCTAAAAACGTGTAATTAATTAAAACTTTTTTCTACAACATTTAACACCACAATAATAAAATAGTATTTCACCTTATGGCATATTGCTTGCTTTTATAATAAAATAACTATCTATATGCATATATCATTTAGTAGCATTTAAAAGAGAGAGAAGGGCCTTCACCATACTTGATAGAGGAATATATGTATAATCAAGCCACGCCAACACTTTAACTTTAGTCTAGGATATAAAAATATAATTATTGATTCAGGAACTATAGTATAGATTTTGCCTTTCTTTATATATTTTGCAGGTGTAAAGGTTCAACTTTGTGTATAGGCAGATAGAAAATAAAAAAGTATCAACTCTATTTATACAGGGTGATTCAGTAATAATGTATTTATTGAGTGAAAGCATTCAGCCTTAAAATTTGAATATTGCTACAATGAAAGAATTCAGAACGAAAACTATAAGGTTAAATGTCAAACTGTTACTTGATACTTTGAATGATATATCTAGGGCGGAAGTATCTGTTGGAAGATAATTTGGAGGACAAAAGAAGAGCCAGAGAACAACATAAGACACAATATATAAATTGTCTTAAAAATAGTCTTACATTTTGATGAAATTTATTGTAAATTAGATTAATCTTTCTTACGTTACGTTCGCATAGTTTAGATTAAATATCACTTTTTCATAGACCCATGTTGTTGTGCAAAAATTTTTAATATTCACAATAATATGTAATACGAGCTTATTAGAAGTAAACAAAATAACAAGAAAACAATCCATCAAATAGCCTATTTTTTATTTTTAATGAAATGTATTCAAATGACAAATTTTATTGCCAACAGAGGTGACAGTGTAACAATATATTTTTTATTGATAATAAAGTTTTACAAATATGTAAAAATTACTATGGGTAGATGGCGTATGTTTTTCTTAAAATTAAAAAAAAGAAAATAGCAACACTTGGAATCGAATGGAAATTATGTGGCCTATTTTGTATGTTCTTTCTTAGGCGCCAGTTATAGCTATCATTGCAATCGATCCGGAAAAATTTTTGAATCGATATTTTACGGTGTTTCCCTTTGAATAGAAATGAAAATTATAATATAATTTAATAATATATAATTATTATAAAAAAAAGTTTAGTTGCACATTTATTTTTCTCTAAAAATGTATTTTTCTATTTTCCGGAACAGCTGATACCTTAATATTCAAAAGTGAAACGAATCGTTCCACTGATTTGTGTTCCAATTCCACATAATTTCAATGACAGATTTCTGTCAGTAAAAATTTTTCGTTGGCTTTCAATCAGGACAAATTTTTCAATGACAGAAATTTTTAATGATAGCTATAAACGACCTGTCAAAAAACTGTATTGTTTGTTTTCAATGATGAAAAGCGCCTTAGGAGCCAGTTATAGCTATCATTGAAACCAATTATTGGAATTTTTTGAAAGGTTGTTAATAGAATTCAATGCAAATGTTTGTCATTTAAAGAGTTCTGATTGAAATCCATCGGACATTTTTGCCTGACGGAAATCTGTCATTGGAATTGTGTGAAATTGAAACACAAATCAGTGGAACGATTAGTTTCACTTCTGGACATAAAAGAATTATGACAGAAAACGTCATAATCTGACATATCGTGTGATTTTTGAAAAACCAGAATTTTCTCTCGCTAAGGTCCTGAGTAAGAGTCTTTTGGGTCTATTTGAATTTCAATTAATTCCAAAGAATCATTAATTGACTAAGCATATATTGGATATCCTGAAAATTATAAAATCCAACGAGCTAGATTTTATCGGATTTAAATGACTCGTGTGTGACCGACTTTAAAAAGGCCCCTCAAAGAGCCAGTTAGACCTTATTAGTATCCCCAAATAAAAAAAAAACTTTAAATAAATAATACAATTTCAGATAACGTCAAATAAATGACAAAATTCCCTAAGTTTTATAAGTTTTGTAGTTTATAAAATTGTTCATAAAGCTTTTAAGCCGTTTTGAAATTTTTTATTTCGGTGCTTTTATAGATTATCGGTGACAAGACCCAAAACGTTGTAACCAAAAATTATTCTGTTTGAAATTGCACTTTCCGATAAGTTTTTGATGGAAATAATTGAAATCCGGTAGTACCCGTGTTATGATGTTTAGTGCGTTGGACTGTCATGCCAGAGGTCTTGGGTTCGACTCTGCCTATGCCATCTAAAGTTTTGTTCACGGGTACTGCCTCTTGCGAAGGATTGACAAATTCTCCAAGAGTAATTCTTGTCATGAAAAGTGCTTTCTCAAATTAGCCGTTCGGATTCGGTTTAAAACTGTAGGTCCCCTTTATACCTGACAACAGTACTCGCACACAGGAATGGTTGAGAGTTGTAAGTCACTAGGTCCTAGGCCCTAGTTCTCAACGGACTATATAGCGCCACCCAATTTATTTATTAACTTCCCATAGGAAGCTATTTATAATTGAAATCCGACTCCAAATCGGGATTTTAAGATAATATTTTTTAAAATTTTAATAAAAACACATACTACATATATGTATCTGGTTTTCGAATAGGATTTTGAAAACTTTCAATATAATTTGTGAACGCACCCTTTCACTATTCATCAAATGTTCATTGTCAATTTAATAATGGGTGATTTTTTTGAGGTTAGGATTTTCATGCATTAGTATTTGACAGATCACGCGGGATTTCAGACATGGTGTCAAAGAGAAAGATGCTCAGTATGCTTTGACATTTCATCATGAATAGACTTACTAACGAGCAACGCTTGCAAATCATTGAATTTTATTACCAAAATCAGTGTTCGGTTCGAAATGTTCGAAAATGACAAATTTTGTTCAGCGATGAGGCTCATTTCTGGTTGAATGGCTACGTAAATAAGCAAAATTGCCGCATTTGGAGTGAAGAGCAACCAGAAGCCGTTCAAGAACTGCCCATGCATCCCGAAAAATGCACTGTTTGGTGTGGTTTGTACGCTGGTGGAATCATTGGACCGTATTTTTTCAAAGATGCTGTTGGACGCAACGTTACGGTGAATGGCGATCGCTATCGTTCAATGCTAACAAACTTTTTGTTGCCAAAAATGGAAGAACTGAACTTGGTTGACATGTGGTTTCAACAAGATGGCGCTACATGCCACACAGCTCGCGATTCTATGGCCATTTTGTGGGAAAACTTCGGAGAACAATTCATCTCAAGGAATGGACCGGTAAGTTGGCCACCAAGATCATGCGATTTGACGCCTTTAGACTATTTTTTGTGGGGCTACGTCAAGTCTAAAGTCTACACAAATAAGCCAGCAACTATTCCAGCTTTGAAAGACAACATTTCCGAAGAAATTCGGGCTATTCCGGCCGAAATGCTCGAAAAAGTTACCCAAAATTGGACTTTCCGAATGGACCACCTAAGACGCAGCCGCGGTCAACATTTAAATGAAATTATCTTCAAAAAGTAAATGTCATAGACCAATCTAACGTTTCAAATAAAGAATCGATGAGATTTTGCAAATTTTATGCGTTTTTTTTTTAAAAAAAAGTTCTTAAGCTCTTAAAAAATCACCCGATACATTTATATTGTTTTACTTTAATTTAGTAAACTTCACATTTTTATCATGTTAAAGTACACAAACAAGCACTGTCGGCAAGAATTCTCTACAGAAATACGAAACCGTTGAACGCAACTTCAAGAGCTTTAACTCCAATTTTTCGCCGTAATTCTCGCAATACATGCAATACAAAGTTTAGTTTAGTGAAAGCATTTGAGTCTTTATATTCGCAAGTGCCAGTAAAACAACGCTTTGGTCCAAGTCTTAAAAGTATCATTTCCGTTCAGACGTCCGTAGCAAACCATCCAAATCAGTAAATTCTACGGCCGGCGGCAGTCTCGAGAACTCAGACTACATTATGACATATTTTGCGTACACCTATGTTATCCGATTTAGCAAGTTTTGAGCATTAGGAAAAGAGGGAAGAGTTATATAGGAGGTTCCGGTGTACATTGATTTTGAATTCCTCCCTATTGCAATGATAGGGAAAGATAGAGCGTGGCAAGGCATTCCACATTCGCGTAGTACGGCTAAAAAATGAATATCTGAACTTCATAGTACGGCCGAAGTTGGGCTCAAGGGTAAACTGATGGGCATTCCTAGAAGCGCGGATATTACGGTTAAATTGTTTAAGGGGATGAATGCAACTGGCTATTTTACTAGAGCAAAGTCCGTTAAAATAAGTCCGTTTATAAGTTCTTACATTTCGTCTCTGTTACATTAATCCTTAAGAAACGTTGAACAATTTTTTTAACAGAAAAGGGCAAAGCAGTTCCAAATAAATTTTTGTTTTTTTTTGTAAAGCTAAGTGTACACGATTGCCAGATCTGCAAATATTGCCAGATCTGTCACTGAAAAATTTGTCTCGAATGGCTGACAATCGTGTACACACCAAATTTATTTGCAGACAAATGGTTTGGCTCCTAATTTGCAGACAAATATCTGCCAATTAATTTGTAGATATCTGGCAATCGTGTACACGCAAGCTGACAGCCGTCTACACACCAAATTGATTTGCAGAAAAATTTGAAGACAAATTAATTTGCAGATGTGGCAATCGTGTGTACACAAAATTCATTGGGAGATCACCAAATTTTTTTCATTTTCTGACGTTTCTGCAAACGTCTGACAATGAATAAATTTGCAGATGCCGTTTGAGGAACATTTGCAAATTTATTCATTGGCAGACAAATTTTCTGACTGATGCGATGTGTGACAATGAGCTGAAAATAAATTTGCAGATCCAAAATTTGATTTGGTGTGTACACGGTTGGCAGAAAATCTACAAATGTTTGCAAATCTATTGCTAGCTATTTGGCCAAATTAGTTTGTCGACATTGTCAGACAAATATTTGGCAACAGATTTGCAGATGTTTGTAGATATCTGCAAACCGTGTACACACAAATTAAAATTTTCAGCTCATTGTCAGCTCATTTTCACACATTGTCAGACGTTTGCAGATCTGACAATGATTGTCAGACCTGGCAATCGTGTACACTAAGCTTAACGAATTTGTCGTCTTAATAAAGCCTAGCATCACATCAAGTCTTTAAATACATTGAAAAAATATAAAAATAATGTTGAAAACGGGTATTTTTAAAATTTGAACAGGAAGGTAGATACAATCGAAATTAGCAAAATGCATTTTTCAAAACAATACAAGCATTTAATTCTATAGGTTTTCAAATCTTCATATAGAGTCAAATGAAGACTCATATCTAATAAGAACTTCCAAAAACTAAGTAAGACAATAAAATGAATTAAACTGTATCTAGAAGTAAAAAATTAGCTATCATTGGTTTTCATCATTGAAAATAATGTTTTGAGATTTAAAAGCGATTAAGAAATTCAAATTTTTTATATTTGGTATCAAAATGAAGTTTATGAGTTGTGGAATTTTATTTACTCAAAAAAAGTCTTTATATACCTTAGAACTTTCTTTGAGTTTTTTTTTTTTGAATGATGAAATCCTTTTAAACAGCTGATTTATTTTAGAATTCGGAACAAAATCATTTCACGGAAAGCGTTCCATTAGCTTTATATTCTCACCTGTCAGTTTGGCATTCAATAATCAAATCTAACTTCAAATGCTTGATTCCAATCAGGAGATTAAAAAGCTTTAAAAACGTCGTTTTTGATTATCTTTGACATTTTTAAAGACCTGATCTATAAAAAAAAAAAAATAACTATAAGGCGAGATTCAAATTCATAAGGAAAACTTATTCTTTTAAAAATGTATATTGATATTTGAGGACCAAATCAAATATGAGGTTTAACAGTTAGTTACAAATCGTCGCTGGAAAAGCAAAGTGACATAAGTCAAAGTTCAAGTTCAAGTTTTATTGAGACAATTAAAAACAGTACAATTTGATAAAAACAAAATTTCAAAAACTTTAGTTGGTCGACTTAGAGATATGTCTGACTGAATCAAAATTCTAAATGTTCAAAAACATAATCTATTCAATTATAAATTTTAAAATATACAAGTTTTAACTTGTTCGCTTGCTCCCGGCGAACATTATCATTAATGCTCTATTTTGGCAAATATAACTTAAACACTAAAAACTATAAATAAAACTAAAACTACACTTAATCTAAAATAAAATACAATTGATACTAAAGTTAAAAATTCTCCTTATATAACATTTTCATATGTATATGTATATAATTAATGGGAACTTTACTGATATTTGCAAAAGTTTATGTTAACAACAATTTTTTCAATTTTAACAATATCACCCTCTGTAATTTGAAGGCGAAGCTTTTACATAAAAAGGGGTTTGCATGCAAATTTATTTTTGAAAGTTTTTTAATTAGAAGATCTATTTGGTATTTCATCAAAGGTGTAGTGTGAGTAGCCTCATAAATAGAGTTATTTGAATACCATTTTTTATCAGGCTTTCGGAACAATCCACAACAAAATCTTAATATTTTTCTTTCAAACACTTCCAATTCATTTGCAAATGTCGGTGATATGGTGAACCAAGTACGAAAACTGTATGTCAAAATCGGCCTAATGAGTGTTTTGTACATTAGAATTTTAGTTTTTGCTAAAAAGAACTCAGAATTAAACAGCACTTTTAATAATGCGGTAGCCATTTTTGCTTTTTTTAGTACCGTCCTAGCATGTTTATTAAATTGAAATCGGTTCTGGAAGTTTATTCCTAGATACTTCGTTTCAAGACGTAGTGGGATTGCTTCGTTATTTATTTTGAGATCTAGGAACTTGCTCTCTTTAACAGCGAGGTAGTGTCCTTTTCCGCTGGCGTTTCTGAAACAAGTCAATCCACACTTATTTATATTGATTTTTAATCTCCATTTTTTGAAATAGTTTTCTATAAGTGGCAACCTGCGTTTAATTTTATTAAGAGCTAGAATTGGTCGACTGTCACTTGCTAATATGATAGTATCATCAGCGTAATGTATTGAACAAGGTTCATTAGAATAAGACTCTGAAAGAGGGAAGTCTTGGAGATAAATGTTGAATAAAGATGGACCCAATATCGATCCCTGAGGAACACCTGTATGCACGTTGAAAAAGTCTGTATGCTCAGAATTAATAAAAATTGAGCTTTTTCTGTTCGTTAAAAAACTCAAAACTTTATTTCCATTTTAAAATCTGCTTTCTTTCGAAATTATAAAAATTGAAAATGATTTGCTTTACAAACATCTTTTAAAGTTTTGAATATTATTTTTAAAATCAATTATTTTTACCTGCAAGAAATTTAAGTATTTTTAGGCTTAGTTGTGAATTTAATGAAAAAAAAATTTGTTGACTTATGTCACTTTGCTTTTCCAGCAACGAAATGATGTTAAATTTTCTTCAAACATCAAAATAAAAGCTCATCACTTATTTTCACGTGAATTTTAATTATTATTTATCATCTCTGTGTTATTACTGGTGAGTTAGATGATGTGAATTAAGTCACATGTCAAAAGAAAATAAATTACAATTTCTTAATGAAATAATTTCCATTTCTTTCAAGAAATATGTCAACTCACACGAAAAATTGTCTACACTCTTGTGAACAACAAATTTTCTTATTCGAAATGAAAAATCCAATTCAATGACATTTAGGCTTTCTTTCTGAAAAATGTACTGTACATATTAACAATTCTCAGTTTTTGAAGCATCACTTGGAAACATTTCCAGGAAAATTTAAATGTCTGTATATGTATGTCCTTTTTTCTGAAATACCCTGTACCTATGTAAAAGATGGATACCAAGTGGATTTCAAAAAACAAAAAGTAAGACTTATTTCAAAGAATACAAAAAGAAAAAATATCTGTTTTATATCAGAAAAAATAAACACCCATTTCGTGTTAAACGATTTTGTGGAAAGACATGGCCATAAACCCGGCAGTAATGGTTCTTTTATTATTTAAGAAGAACATATATACAATACAGTATAGAGATAGAGATATAGATATAGATACACCCGGAGCCGGAGGAATGCCGTAATATTTCAGCCCGATTTTCACCTTGATGGGTTTTTCTGGGTTGAACATTCCAAAAACCTGGGTGATGATAATAATGATGTTGATGGTATACTCTTTTACCCGTCGTCGTCGTCATCGTCATCGTCGTACTCGTACTCAAGTCGTACTTTTTGAACACTTTATATAGTATACTCTTCTTGATTAATTACTGATGCATAACATTTGCATAGCAGCGGGGTGGTTGGAATTTTTATAAGGTGTTTTATTTAACTTTTATTTTTATATTTCTTTGAATGTTTCTCTCTTCTGCTGTTGTAGAAGTTGTTACCTTCTTCTCCTTCGTTCTAACTATTTACAGAGAAATAGACAGAGAAGGATAAAATAAAACAAAGAGCAATATAATTGTATATATTTTACAGTGTTAAAAAATAAAAGATTCTAATTTCAAAAGTGGATCACAAAATAATATTTATAACAGTTTGCCTGATGTGTTATTTATGTGATATGGATATCATTATTATTAGCATTTTTATTATGTGTTTTACATTTTTACTGCAGTGCAGCATTAAAAATACAAGAATTTGTATCGCGTGTCTCTCTTTATTGAAATTACCTTGTTGTATATGAAGGTACATCGAATTATTGATATTTTTAAATATAAAATTGTTGTTTTTTTTAGTTCAACTTTCTGCATGAAAGAGGAAAGGAAGATTGAACCTATGTATATGAGTATTGAGTAAGTGCAGTGTTTGGGGTAGCCATGATTTAATTGAATTTTTCATTATAATTTTGATATAACATTTATGGTTATTTTTTTTATTGGAATTTACTATTTTTTTTACCCGATAATATGCCAATTAATAACATGTCAATGTTTGGTTAATGGTATGGTATAGTACGGCGCACAGTGGTTCGGTTTGTATGGGAGAGCGGAAAAAAGTCTGTAAAATCGGAACGGTTCAACGGATTAAAATAAAATTTGGCAAACATGTTAAGATTAGTCTTTTACATATTTGGTCAAAATTTGGTTGAAAAAAAAATTATAAACAAAGTTATTGACGTTTTTCTAAAATTTGAGGGTTTTTGATTTTTGTATGGGAGAGCGGAAAAAAAGTTGTAAAAACTGAAAATAAATAAAAAAAAACAATGAAGAAGTAATTTTATAACGCTAAAATGAGGTTTTTAGCGTCTGCGCTGATTGGAAGTATTTTCTTCTTAAAAACCTTGCACTAATGCTCAATAACTCAATACTGACTTTTTTTTTAATTAATCCTTTATATATATAGATTTAAGTAAGAGATTTTATTCTAATAAGTCAGGTAATAAAAAATTACGCAATACACAACAAAAACAAAGCAATAAAACTTTAAAAATAACACCTTTTTTATTTCAACCTGCCCTACTTTTAGCGAAAAATTAAAAAAATAAAGGATAATCCCTAATCCTTTTCTTTATTTTTTATTAAGCTCTATCATATAATTTAAAATATCATAAAACTATATTGCTTTTCGTGTGTTGTTTCCAAGAAAATTGAGTTCAAAGTTGAAAAAATTTTCCGGGCAGAAATAAATGGTTTCGCAAAAATTGAAATTCTCAGACCTGTGTCAATGTATTAATTTTGTTTTATTTTTAAAATAAAGTCGACATTTTTTCTTAAAATAATGGGCTTAACCAGTTCATTCTGACAATTAATAACGAAGAAATCAAACTTTTTGGTAAACACCACCGTCAAAACGCAGTTTTTTGAAATCCGATTCAGTGAAACATTTTTGATCATAACTTCCACATCTGCAAGTATCTGCAGCTGATTTTGTCTGTGCTTTAACATGAATGTATGGAGCATATGCTGGCATACTTACTTTCTTGGTATCTTTTGGAGCTTTTTTTAAAAATCAAAAAGTTTAAAAAAACGCATTTTTTCCTAGTACTAAAGCTTCAGACTACTTATAGAAGCTACCTTTTATAAATAACCAATTTTTTTTTTTTTTTTTTAGATAATCGAAAATAGAACAATTAAATTATTTAAGAAGATAGAGAGTTTATTTAAAGGAACTTCGGAAAAAACCATCTCAAAATTTGTTGAAAATACGGTTCGCGATTTGAGTAAAATTATTTTTCAACTTTGAGGGCTTGTAAATCAGAACATACAATATAATGGGTGATTTTTTTGAGGTTAGGATTTTCATGCATTAGTATTTGACAGATCACGCGGGATTTCAGACATGGTGTCAAAGAGAAAGATGCTCAGTATGCTTTGACATTTCATCATGAATAGACTTACTAACGAGCAACGCTTGCAAATCATTGAATTTTATTACCAAAATCAGTGTTCGGTTCGAAATGTGTTTCGCGCTTTTTTATCGACAAATTTTGTTCAGCGATGAGGCTCATTTCTGGTTGAATGGCTACGTAAATAAGCAAAATTGCCGCATTTGGAGTGAAGAGCAACCAGAAGCCGTTCAAGAACTGCCCATGCATCCCGAAAAATGCACTGTTTGGTGTGGTTTGTACGCTGGTGGAATCATTGGACCGTATTTTTTCAAAGATGCTGTTGGACGCAACGTTACGGTGAATGGCGATCGCTATCGTTCAATGCTAACAAACTTTTTGTTGCCAAAAATGGAAGAACTGAACTTGGTTGACATGTGGTTTCAACAAGATGGCGCTACATGCCACACAGCTCGCGATTCTATGGCCATTTTGAGGGAAAACTTCGGAGAACAATTCATCTCAAGGAATGGACCGGTAAGTTGGCCACCAAGATCATGCGATTTGACGCCTTTAGACTATTTTTTGTGGGGCTACGTCAAGTCTAAAGTCTACACAAATAAGCCAGCAACTATTCCAGCTTTGGAAGACAACATTTCCGAAGAAATTCGGGCTATTCCGGCCGAAATGCTCGAAAAAGTTACCCAAAATTGGACTTTCCGAATGGACCACCTAAGACGCAGCCGCGGTCAACATTTAAATGAAATTATCTTCAAAAAGTAAATGTCATGGACCAATCTAACGTTTCAAATAAAGAATCGATGAGATTTTGCAAATTTTATGCGTTTTTTTAAAAAAAAAAGTTCTCAAGCTCTTAAAAAATCACCCGATATATGTTAAAAAATACTTTTAAATCATACGCTCGGGTTATATAAGAGTACTTAAACATAAAATTTAAAAGGATAAATATGACTTCTTAAAAAGACTTTTTTCCGCTCTCGCACCACTGTGCGGCGTGGTATTGTAAGGCAAAGCTATTTGGAGGGACCTATGGCGCTGTTGGATAGGATGGGACGCCCTTGAAAAACAAGTTGATCAGGGAAATCGTTATTTTGTTTCTATATTAAAAATCCACCTCAATGACAAACAATTTGTGGAGGTGGGGTAAGGAGGTGGGTTATGTTTTAAACCCAAATGTGAATTTTAAATCGATTTATCTTTCAAACTTGAAGCAAGAATGTTTAACATGCCATATGAACAACTAACAACTAAAAAAAAAAAAAACCATTAAGATGGCCATCCAAAGGTACGTATAGCCACGTTAATACATACATATATTTTGTTTTATTTTCCAAGGGCAGTCATGTATTTGGCATTTATGTCCTTTGAATATTTATTTTGTCATTTATTTTCCTTCGGAGAATGTCCTTTTTGTAATGAAAATTTATTCGAAAAGATTTTAGAAAATTGGTAAATATACAATACATATTTTATGAAATTGTCAAACGATTCACCTTGTTGGATAGTAATGGGTATTTAAATGAGTTTTAAAAAAAGAGTTTTTGTAAGCCTTTTTTTTTTTTAATAGCAGAAGCGGTTAGATAAAGGTAACATACTATACTATATAGAGCAAGTTTGGTATATGTACAAAAGTCGTGGTCTAAATTTAAATGAGAATTATAATATTGCGTTTTTCAATAAGAAATTTCATTTTGAATATCCCACTATTTGGACAGCTGTCACTTTAGTAATTGGCATTTTTTGAGAAGTAAAAACCTCGTTATTACTAAAAATAAAAGCATATACACACGCTTCAACAACGCATTGAATTTGTTAAATTCACTATTTAATATTGACTTTTCCAATAATCAGTTTTATTTTGAATATTCCTCTATTTAGACAGCTGTCACTTTTTGACATTTGACAAGTAAGAACTTCATAATTACTAAAAATAAAACGGTACACACGCTTTAGCAACGCATTATAAATTTGCAACAACTAAACTTAACAAAACTTAAGAATTTTCAGGTCGTCGTGAAGCACCTTTTGGAAGGCAATAGTAGCCGCGTTTTATTATCACCATGATCTGATCCGGATCTTGAATTTACATGCATTACAACAACAACACAAGATCCTGCTTTGTCTCAATTTGAGATCCAAAATTTAATTCTTTTTTTCACAACAAGGAGCGCTTTATCATTGTTATTTCACATGTAAATGTTGGTATCATTGCAAACAAATTAAATAAAACCTATATTGCCATATAAACATTTCCATTTGACTGAAATAAAATATTTTTTAAGTAGAAAGCGAGAAGCTTTATATTTATTTATCTGGTATATAATCCACGAAATAATTAGATATTTTAATAAAACTAGATATTAATTGGTGAAATTAAAATAATTAAGTCAAAAAAAATGTATATTTGACATAATTTATGGGTATTATTTTCCCCCAAAAAAAAATCATTGAGCAAAATGTTCTTTGGGCAACCCTGCTTTAAATGTCAAAAAATATAAATAAAATCGAGAAAGCTGTAGCACAAATGGGAGAAAAGATGTTCAAATAAATTGTAAGTAATCTCTAAATTAAATTATTTAAGTGTCACATTTATTAAAAGGTCAAAAAGAATCTGGACTACATGTGAGACAAAAGCGTTCCTGGATGCTTTGAGTTTGAGAGTGCAATGGTGATTTGCAGAAACATTGTCAAAAGTTGTGGAGCTTCCATTTTTGGCATGTGTTTTTTTTTTTTTTTTGCTTCGTAATGTCACTTTTGAAAGAACGAATTTGACACTGCTACCAAACTTTAAATAACAAAAAATATGATGATCCAATGCTGTTTTATTATCATGATCTGATCCGGATCAGATCATGGTGATAATAAAACGCAGCTAGTGAAACTACAGGGTTACCATACCAAGATGAGAATATTTCTTTTTTGTCTAAGTCTGGTGGTAGCACTGCTAGAGTGGCGAATGTGCCCTGTAGCGGAAGTACTCGTACTTGTTAGATAAATTTAGAATGTTTGTTTTGCGAAAAGGTATATTTTTGCGTAAAATCGTATGTAGAAGTGCGTTCCTGCCTCAGTTTAAAGCTCCTCGTCATAAACCCGTGTTTTTACTGCAATCAGATGTATTCAAAATGTTCATGAATTCGCCAAAACAACCGAAAATAAACGTCTTCGTCCGCCGAGAACAGTACAAAAGGCTGAGAGTCTGTGAAACGATTTAGGTTAGAAGCCGGTGTTAGGCGCGGCCTAAAAAGAGAACTACTGGGTACAATTTTAGACCAAGATTTGACTTTTCACCTAGGCAAAAATTAAAAGATACCGACTATAGACAACGTTAACTCTTCGCTCAGACAATGTTTCAAAAATTGAACAATTGGGAAATCATTTGAGATAATCTTTTATTGAACAATGAAGTTCTAGAAATGTGCCGAAAAGTCTTCATTTGCGGTTATTTCAAAGGGCTACACGAGTCTTATACATGATTTGTTGGATTTAAAAATGCGCATTCGACAAGAAATATCGTGTAGAAATAGACGTGTGGTCTTTGTGAAGTAGAAGATTTTTAGCTGTTGATACAAGTTACTGCGTTGTCAAGAATCGAAAAATGTTGCCAAAAACTCAGGTTTTTCGATTCCGTTTCGAACTTGAGAACTATAAACGACTTTACACCGTATATTTTTTATAAAGACTTGAGGCCTGTAAAGTTCAGTTAACGCAAGAACTCAAGCTCAGCAATGAAGTATTTAAAATGGTTTGAGTCCTTTGAATGCATTTAAAAGATTCGGATTTCATAGAAAATCATTTTCAGTCATAAGGCACATTTTCACTTCTGAGAGGACTCGATTACGGTTAATGACCTGCGCTACAGATTAATATTTTGGATAGCCGTAATTAGAAGATATCCAAGACAGTGCCACACGTGCAACGAAACAATTGAAATTTTGCAAGAAACATTTTATATCCGTATTGTATCAATAAGGGATTATAAAAATTGACCATCGAAATCTTTTGATAATTTTTGTAAAGGGTTAAGTAAAACAACAATCAAAAATCGATTCAAGACCTTAAAATTGGAATTTGAAAGTAATCGATGACGTATAGCCACATCGATAATGGTTTTTGACAATGAAATAAACATACGTACAGTAGTCCCCGCTTAGTTGCACCTCGCTTAATTGACCATCCCGCTTAATTGATCGAAAAATTGGCTTCGAAAATTTCCCGTATTAGTAGCAAAGCTTTTTAGGCGGTTAATTGAACCCCGCTTAGTTGAATTATTCGCTCAATTGATCTTAAATATGCAGCAGAAAAACTAAATACATGGACATTTTTCGGATAATTGGATGGACAAAAAAATGATTGTGATTGGAAAAACCAAAACGCCAAAGTGTTTTGAAAATAACGTTGTACCTTTGCAATATTTCTCCAACAAAAAGACATGGATGACCCAAAATTTATGGGCCCAAATTTTATATAAATTTGACGAAGAAATGATAAAGCAGAACAGACAAATAACTCTTTTTGTCGATAATGCTGCCTGTCTTAAGAAGTTGGACGATTTAAAAAATATAAACGTGCAGTTTGTACCTACAAATACAAAGTCTATCATTCAGCCCCTTGACCAAGGCATTATTCATTGTTTCAAAGCTTACTATCAGCAAAATATAATAAGGAAACAAATTACAGCCATCGAACGTAGCAAGACTATCGAAGAATTTTCGAAGTCGATCACATCTTTGCAAGCAATGCACATAAGCAAACATTGTTTGTGGCTTCTAACACCTTCTACTATAAGAAATTGTTTTAGAAAGGTAATATTGGAAATATTTTACCACTAAACCTACATTTGCAAGTTCTATTGTTAATGGCAGGCTTCATCCAGGAAGAAGAACAGCCGGAAAATGATCTCGTGGTTATAGATAACGTTCTTGAGGACAATGCAGATTTCAATCCTTATTTGGCATGTGATGACATAACATATCATGTTATGGCGAACTAACAGACGCCAAAAATACTCGTGCAATCATACGGGTTTCGCTTAATTGAACAGATATGCCAATTAAGCGGGGTTTTGCTAATTGAACCACCCAGGTAATTGACCGACAAATCTGACAAAATAGTCAGTGCAATTAAGCGGGGAATACTGTACATCATTTTGTCTCAAAATATATTAATTTTTATATTTTATATCAAAACAAAAACTCTTATTGGAAAACCCAATGTTACGTAAACAAAAATAGATTTCGAAAAAATTTGTCAAATATATTTGCTTACGTTACGTTTTGTATTAGATGAGTTATTTAGTGTTTCAAATAGTTTAAGGTATATAAAAGACAATTTAAAATAATTAAAAAGGTCGATTGTTTTATCCGGGAAAAGCTTCTGTCAGATTAATAGTTTAATAATTTGCTTACGTCGTGCTGAAGTATTTAAACATTATGTCAATATTTTGACATTTGATTAAAATAGTTTTTAGATGTAAAAAACAGAATTTCCGGTTGCAATTTTTAGATACTTTCTTTAAAAATACGAAACTTGCTAAGAATCTCAATTGTACAAGTCTTTTTTAGTGAAATTCATTCCCGGATAGAAAGTTGACAAACACATTTTTGAAAATTCTGTAAACAAAACTTATTTCTTTTACTTTAACGTATACGCAAATCTACGATGACAGGAAAGAAATCTTTGTATCACTTGGACATTGAGAATAATAACATTTCTAGGTCCACATATGGCTATATAAAAATCACCTGTTTCATGGCAACACACCTAGATTTCTACAAACTTATAAGTTGGCTATTAAAAACATATTACAAAAATTACTTTTACTATTCCAACAAACGTCAAGCTTCTTTGATGAATAAAAATAGATTTTGTGTGCGTTAAATTCAGTTTGACGTGATAGTAAGTAATTAAAATATTGTTATTGCCTATTGACATGATATTATAGACAAACAAAATGTTCACATTTAATTAAGTTTATATTCCACCTAATATATCATATTATTGTTAAAAGGTACATACATATAAAAATGATGACTGATAAAAAAAGAGAGAAGGTCTCTTGTGGTTTTGATACTGACTTCATACATGACAATAACAAACAAAAAAACTACTATGTTTTTTTGAGTTGAATTTCCAAAGAAAAGCAAAAACAAAAACATCAACAATTTTCCAGCAACAGTCAATTCAATATTTACATTTTTGTTGACTTTTGCATCATTGTTCATTTTCGTGTTTATTTTATGCTTGCAAATCTAAATCTTAGTAATCGTGCTTAGAAAGTTAAGACTTCAAGTTTTCATAATTTCTTCAGAATTTATAACTATTACGTACTTTTCCCAGAATTTGACAGTACTTCTGACGTTTAACGTTTCGCTTTACAAATCAACGAATTAAATTCAATCCAAATGTCATGCGACTTAAGTGGGCATTTAAACTAAAGTTACAATACTTTCGGATGGACACTGATTTGATGATGTTGGTCTGTATACCTGAAGTAAAAGACGTTTAGGAAACTCTTGGACCGATGTAAGATTCAGGTACTTACTGAGGTTTAAATAGTGGTTTGACTATCGGACTATTTTTTTGAAATTTGATATAAGGTTACACTTCAGATAAATCGGTGAAACAAAATTGGTTACTAAAATACTTTATTTTTGCAAAAATTCCGAGACTTTGAAAAAACTTAACACTTCTATTGTGACTGTCAAAAAAACTTATCGAGTAAACAATAGGCGTTTTTCTTTTTAAGCTCAGAAAAGAGCACTCAGCGGATCCTGAGCACAGTTTGATCAGAGCTCTCCTACTTACATTTTTATGAAACACACTGGAAAAATGAGCTATCAAAAGCTCAAGGATTTTCCATCTGTCTTATTTATACCACAAGAAAAAAACGTGAAGTCAGCTCGGTCATTTTATTCAGAGCTCATAGAGCTAGCTCTGATTGAAAAAGAAAAACACACCAAGGGTTTTGACATCTCAAAGCAAAAAAAAAACACAGACTTTTTTTGACAGCTCAGATCTCTGCTCCTATCACAATGGGCCATTAAACTGGTCTACGAGTGTCCTACTCCATCACGGACAGCCACTTTAACCTCTCTGCTCTGACTTTAAAAAGAAAAACGCCTAATACGTAGCAACAATCATTCTCTTTGCTGTTTTCCTCTACCGATGAACGCAGACTATCTCCCAGAATTTTGGTCAATTCCCAACCATGACAAAAACTGCTAATGGGCAACAATTGTTGTCGAAATGATGTTCCACAATAATTAAATTTGGTAGTTTTGGGCAAAAGAGAGCGCTTATGAGAGAAAAAAAGAATTTCCCCTCCTGACAAATTCTGCCTAAGAAATTTCTTTGGACAAAAATTGTTGGTCTGTCAAATGTCATATTGTGGTATGCAAATTGACTGTTATAAGCGTCGTCCGTTCTTTTTGCTTCGCATTGATTGAGTGCCAGAAAATTTTTGCCAGGAAACCGTTCCATACTTTTTTGGCAGTTTTTCGACTTTTCCCAAATTATCAATCCTACATTAACACTTAAATCTAAAGTAATTTTAACTAAAGTAACTAAAGTCTAAATAAACTTAAAACTAAAAAAAAAGAAAACTATTATTGTAAAACATAAAATAAGAAGAAAATAAAAAAACCGAAAAAACGATTCGGATTTTTACTGTGTCTGGATGCTGGCGCAATTGCGTCAGGGCAGTTCCCTTTGTTGGTTACAAGAGGTAAGTCTTTTCTTTAAGCCTTTTGCTTTCAAGTGTTCTCAACATCATTATTGGTCAGCTGTCACTTTAAAGCTGTAATCGTTTATCATTTGACAAATCAAAACTACGCAATTACTAAAAATGGAACACATGGATAAACACCCACCAACAAACCAATGAAACTTTCAAAATTGACTCCAGAAATGGTAAAAATTTTGCAGTCACAACTAAACAATCACAATTTCAAACGAAAAATTTTCTAATCACCATGATCTTGTGACTTATTGCTTTACGACTTTTTTCTTTGCGGCCACGTGGAAAATAATTCTTGAAGTTATCGTCGACATGCGGATCCCTAAAAAAATTCATGAAAATGAAATGATACCGGAAACGTAGCCGTGGCAGCCATTTGGCTGATATCATTTTCCATTGCTAATGACCTTTTAATAATGAAATTTTTCTTTGATTTCTCTTCCAAAAATACTCAATTTTTAAAATCAGAGACATATTAAACATACAGGTTACAGCTTTGATACGGAGATTTAAGAAATCCCAATCTATGCACCCAGCGACCTTTTAATGATGCACAAAAACGACGAAATTCAAACCGTCCAAAAAAAATAATTAAAATAAAATCTAATTTTTAAACGATTAGGTTGCTGCTTCAAAAGGTCCTTGAAAGTTCAAACCCTTCACATCAGAAAAAAAAACCTTTTTTTCTAAAAAATTAAACAAAGATTTCCCATCAATTGTATTGAGAAAATCTAAGCATAACCCATCTGTCTATTTTTCGCCCTTTTTTTCTTATACTCTAAATCTTTAAGATTGATGATTTCTTCATGCTTCGTGCATCGTGTCCACAAAGAAAAAATGTAAAATTAAAAATTAAAAAAAGAACTTAAACTCAATCTTCTAATACTGTTATATCATCTTGTACACTTCAATATCCCATTAGTTACATAAATATTTAAAATTCACTTCAGCTTTTGCAAAGTTAAGTCGCCCCTCATTGCTACTTGCTCCTGTGGATTCATATCAGGTATAGAATTTCACAAAAGACGAGTAAGTAGTAAAAAAAAAGAGTTGGTACCCGAGAATTAAAAAAATAAAACCCTATACGACGAAAAACCCAATCTTAGAATCCCTCTCCTCAAAAAAAAAATAACACTGTGTGGTGTGTTCTTCCAGAGAATGTCTTACAGAAATTCACCCGCATTTAAGATACATTTTATCTTCTCTTCCACCCATATTTTATCAACTTGCTTCTTTTTTATTTTTTTGATATACAAAGTAAGATGAAAATAAAAAAAATAGAAATGTTTAAAAACAAAAGAATAAGAGAAAAATGCAAACAAAGAAGATATATGTACGTAGGTATACCTGCGGACTATCCAATCGATCCAGAGACTGTCTTCGGGATGGATAATCATCCAAAGTCAATATCTGCTGGGATGCTGCGATTGCTGCAGCTTGCGGGCAATTTTTATTCAAATGTTGCGGCGGCGGCGGTGGTGGTGGACTCATCGAACCACAAGGACTCCCAGGACATGGACTGCCACCACACGGACTACTGCAGCGCGACCGACATGTAGGACTATAACATACCGTTGCAGCAGGCTGTGGTTGGGCCTCCTCCTGGGGCACTACATTCACCGGCAACGGTGTACATTGTGTATTACGCCGTGGCGATCTTCCACGGTCAACTGTGGTTGCACTCCAATATCCCCATGCCATTTTATTTTATATAATTTATTTATTTATTTTAATTAACTTGTTTTATGTTTTATTGGTTTTGGAATAACTTTAAAAATTGATTAATTTTCAACACACTTTTTCAAAAATTGAACGAGCGAGAAAAAACCCACACAACATTTGCAATACAAACTGTCAAATAAATTGCCACTTTTATCGATTTCGAAAACAGATGACAGAATGGGACACCAAAAAACACTCACAGGACCTTTAGCCTTTTTCTGATGATGGCGGCGGCGGCTGCGACGGCTGCAGGTATAGGTAATCAATTTATGTATAATTTTGTTTTTATCATTTAATTTATTTTTTATTAAAAAGAAAACGAAAACGAAAAGCTCCTCGAACTGATGTAGGCAGGTATATATGCGATGATGATTATACGAGATTACCAAGTCGAAGTCCTTCTTGTGTCAGGACAGGACGTTAAGAGGACATAAAAACATATTCGAAACAACGGTATCGGTTGTTAAGGTCGGTATCGTAGTCGTCGTACTTGTCCTCTTCCTCTTCTTCCTTCAGTCGGGCGTTCGTTCGTTCGTTTAGGTCGGTTGCTCGAGCTCGGTAGGTCCTACAGTAAGTTAGTTAAATTGTGAAAACCACACCTATAATAATTGTGTAATATCCCCTAGGTGTATGCAATATAAAATCTACACGCAGAAATCTTTTGTAAATGTGTTTGTAAAGGCTAAAGGAAAACCAGAAATAACAACAACAAACATTTTATGAGAATAATTTATCAAGAGAGTAGGAGCGAAGCGGAGAGACAGAGAGCAAGAGTAAATAATGTTCCATTCATCAGCCAGGGTTGCCAACATGTCAATGTTGTTATTGTTTGAGGTTTCAGTTCTGCCAACTAAAAAAAACAGTATTGGGATTGCACTTAAATTCGAAAATACACTTTTTTGAGACAACATTGTTCAAAATTTAATTTTTTTTCAAAATTATTATGTCAAAAAGTTTTAAGAACTGGATACATATTTCTTAAGATCAAATTTCCACATCTAGGTCACACAAACCATTCAAAAATTTAGAGAGGCTTAAATAAAATGACTTTTCGACTTGACTTCTATTTTAGAGATTGAGCTCTATGAATGGCAACTTCTGCTGATCGAACGTTTTTGAACCCACTTTTAAATTATTGAACTTATCGCTCAATTCTACCTATTTTAACAAAACATTTATCTTAAGCCGAATGCAGAGTAATGCAAAATGTTAAGAAGCGTATTTTGAAGCTATTATAAAAGTTTAATAAATGACACTGTATCTTTTAAATACAATTTCAAACGAATGTCAAACTTCATAAGTTTTACTAAAATGTTTGGTTAAAAATCATACACTTAACAAAAATTGGCCACCTTAGGTTGGTTCATCGCCCTAGGTTTATTCAATACAACATTTGAGGCGTTAATTTTTTTGATTTCCAAATTTTATTCTTGTCAGCTATAAGTGTCAGAATACTGACAAATGACAAAATGTTATTTCGTTTAAGTTTCCTGTCACAACGTTTGCAACTTATAAAATTGTGCGGCTCTATTGAGTTGACTCATTTTTACAGTCGCTATACAAATTTTTGACATTAATGAAACAAAACTTATTAATTTAGTTCTTTCTTTCCAGTTTAGACGCATCATTTCTGAACAAACCCAATCAATATAACAAATTCACCTTGTGTGTGGTGAATTGTCATTTGGAACTGATTTGTGGTGAATTAATGATTTGTCATTTTAAAATTTTTATCATTTAACTTAATTGATCACAAAAATGGTGAAAAATTGAAAATTTCTTTGACCGATAACTAATAAGTTAAATTTTTCAAAAGTCACTGATGTCATTAGTTTTTGCTATACTTCAAAATTGATTGACTCAATGTTTTTTTTTGAGCGAATTATTTGACATTTTAATTATGTAAGCTTACTTCAAAAGACGGATTAATTTTTGTGATTCTTTGAACAAAATTATGTTCATTATTTATATTACAAAAAATCTCCATTCACTTTGAAAAAAATATTTGTCAAGTTATGCCTGCCATTATTCCCAAAAGTGTCGAAAAGTCATTAAAAATGACATTATTAACAGAACTGAAACTTTAGATAAAGGTAAAGATTGAAATCACATCAAATTTTCATCTTAACAGCAAAAGCCGTCTAAATTTATGACAAATTGCTCATCAGAGGTACTCGATAAAAGCTTTAATGACAATCGTTGTTTGAAATGTCAAAAACCCTGAAAAAAGATGACATGTGTTTTGACAGCTGACAGTTGGGCCGAGATTATTAAAAAACGAAAGTAAGAAATAAGGGTTTTGATTAAAGCAATGAAAATAAGGGTGTTAATATTATTTGAGAAGATTTTTAGAATCTTAAATTTAAAAAAAATATCCCTAAAAATCTCACGAAAGTTGAGAAAATCAAAACACACAACGTTAGGGATTTTTAAGGGAAACTGTGTAACTTTCTATGCGATTGTGTCTCCTTAAAATTTTGGCAACCCTATTGAAGAGAGTAAAAGGATCCAAGTTTATGTTTTTATTTTTTTTTTTTTTATTTGTTGTCGCTTCGAAAGTTGGCGCAAGTTTAGGGAGAATAAATATGAATATACCTTCATATACACATGTGCACCCTATACACATACATATTTTATGGATGTATAATAAATATATGTGTAGGTTGTATGTATGTGCAAAAAGGATATTTTTATATTTTCGAATAAAATATAAATAATTTACTGCATTCACGCGCCGAGCTGTTTTGGCTCTGGCTGTGGCTATTTGAGGTGATTTTTGTAACAAGGATAATACTCGCTCGTTTGCAAACATTATCCTCTTATTGTGCATACCAACGACGATAACGAAAACTACGACGAAGAGGAAGAGAAAGAGGAGAAAAATGAATGTAATAAATACAAAATAAAAGAAGAAAAAAAAACTTAAAACCCATCAAGGGATGGACAGAGAGAAGAGGAGCAAACAAAATTATGAGATGGTGATGACGAAAGCCATTGGGATGAGGGCAAGGATAAAATCAAGGGGTTGATTTTTCGCCTCCTTTAATCTCATCCCTAAACTGGACAACGCGATGGACCACCACTACCACCACCACCACCACCACCACCACTAAAGCTCATCAGAGGTGGTGTTTTTTTTTTAATTTTTGTATTGCGCTGATGGTTTTATTATTATTAATTTGTATTGCAATTGTTGTTTGTTCATATTTTAAATTACTTTATTTCAAAGGATTTTCGTAGTCACTTGTAAGGATCTATAGACAAAGACGACGAATACGAAAACGACGACAACGACAATGAAGACGATGATGATAATAATGATGATGATGTTGTTGAGAAGAAGATTTTTCTTTGTCACTGGCACAACTTTTTGGTGTCTGCCCCGAGCGCACACCACGAGAATATATGAGGAAAAAAATTACTTTTGACCTCAACCGACAAAAATCAATTGAATGCCAAGTTTATACTACCAAAAGCAGAAAAACAGAAACGAACTCGAACTCGAACTCAAAAACGGATGTCTCAGAAGAAACTTTAGAAAAAGGATTTTCTTTCCCGGTTTTCGATTTTCGGTTGTTCGATATTGAATTTCAACACTCCCGCACTAAATTTTCGAAAATTTGGGAATAATTCAGGATGTTTTTTTTTTTTTTTGTTTTTTAGTTTTAATCGCTTGCTGCTGCTTCTGCTGCTGCTAGCCACTAAATAATTTGTTCACCCATCGAATGAGAGAGTGAAACTGTTTTTTCAGGGACCTGGTGGCCATAGCGAGGCTCCTTTTTCCAGAGTTGCGTGTATATGTATTTTTAAGACTGTGTCGGTGTCATCTCTCAAACTCGGCTCTGCAGGGATTGTGGTGCGCAGAATTTCATCTACGCAGGGTCGAAAAAACAAAAAATTGTAGTTTTTTTATTTTTTGTATAACACTTTTCATCCTGACGATGCAATGAGGAGGATGATGATGAGTATCCTAGTCGTAGGTATCTCCGACGAAGGATATACTCGTAGGTACAGTGTGTATACAAAAAGGTGCCATATGAGCGAGATTTTGTAAGCCTGATTTCGTCGGATGCTTATCTATTACTTGTGTTGTTTCTTCTTTTTTTTTTAGTGTTATTTTTGTTGGACTGGACATGGACAATGGAGGTTGGTAGAACAGTAAGCCATTGGAAGAAGAGAATTTTGTGTGTTTTTTTTTTTGTACCTATGTCGTTTTATTCTGGCTAACACCAACTGACATACAATGTAGACGAGGACGACGACGACGAAGAAGACGACTACGTTGAGTAGGTATTCAATAGGACCATAGTATAGAATGAAGACCAACCGACGACGCACAATGTAAACCATAGAGAGTCAGAACTCAGGAAAAATATTAAAGTTAGGTAGGAAGGTATATGCCAACCAATTTAGGACTAGAACTAGGTAGGTATATTTCAGTATAGTTAAAGTTTTAAACACTTTTTGTAGACACATTTTAACCCTCATCACATGATATCCCTTTATTTGTACACTTAGAGAAAGACGTGCTGCGAAGTCAGACTATTTGAGATTTTAACATTTTACTTGAGAAAGTTATTTGATGGAGATTTGACTTTATTGAAAATTAAAGTTGCTTTTGACAGACAATTTTTTCAGCTGTAGTTTGCTTAGAGCATTTTTTTGGCGACGACGTTAGAAGTTCAGGTCGAAACAATAGGCGGGTGTCTCCGTATTTTTTTTTTTGTACAGACAATGCTAGGAGAAGCATACTTGTTAAGTTTCATTGCCAACTTTAGCTAGTTCAGATTCCTCAATTAGATTAGTATTTTCATCATTTAAGCAGTACGAAAATTGCAAGACCAAATTTTAGTTTTGTTTTTTGCAGAAATATTCCTAAAAATTTCTTTTTAAGGGACTATGCTAGAGTTAGAATTTTGTTTGTAGTTAGATTTTGAAATAGAGTTTTGAGGGAACCATGTTTTAAAAATAAGTTGCTTTGTGTAAAGCATCTTTAAAGAATAGAAATGGACAATATGGTTACACACAATACCAACTAAATAAGTGCAATAAATAGATTTAAATACATTTTTTTTTACTCTAGTATGGGGGAACCGAACACCCAATAGAAAAAAAATCGGTAAACGCGCCAAAATCCATACTTCTTGACTTAATAATGTTATCTTTTATTTTTTTTTTGAAAAAGAAATATTTAACTGTTAAAAGTCAAATAGTTTTTTTCCTGAACACTGTTATTTTTAATAAAATGATTTAAAATCATGAAAATCATGAAATTAAAATAAATATGATCCAGCAAGTGTTCATATATGCGTCATATGCGTTCATATATGGAAAATATGCGTCAAGACAAGGTGTAATGGTCATCTTCTGATAAACCCAACCATTGCACCGGGGCGAAACGCATATATGAACACTTGCTGGATCATATTTATTTTAATTTCATGATTTTCATGCTTTAAATCATTTTATTATCTTTTATGTTTACGCATAAAATTACGAATTTTGTAGCATATGAAAATTTCTAGTCATTTTTTAAATATGCTATGAAATAATTGGCTGCTATTAATGCTAAATTTTTTTCTAAAAAGTTGATGAAGGTTATCCGAAGCGGAAATTTTTTTAATGAACATACCTAAAATATTATTGGCTTTCTCAAAAATATTTTTCTACGCTAACCTCTGCTTTATATCTGAAAACTATTGTTTATGTATATTTTCTTCTATGTTTTGCATTTATAAAATGTAATCTATGGTAGTATTTGTTATATTAAGAAAAACAAAAACATATAAAGGGTGTCCCAAAATTAACGCAAGATTTGAATTTGCCGCCATTTGTGCAGTGAAGTGTTGGCAACCCTGAAAAAAAGCAATTTAACAGCTAACAGTATAGGGTTATTAAAAATGGAGCGTTACACGAGAGAACAACGTGTCTTCATTATTAAAGAATATTTCAAAAATAGTGAAAGCTTGGCGGCTGCAGTTCGAAAATTTCATACAAAATTTGGTCGGAATAGTGTTTTAACTTCGTCAACTGTGAAGAGATTAATTGAAAAATTCATGGAGACTGGATCCGTTGGGGACGCCAAACACACTGGTCGTCCAAAAACAAGCCGTTCAAATGTGAATGTCGAAGCAGTGCGTGAGAGTGTTGCTGACAATCCAGGAACCTCAATTCGACGTCGTGGACAAGAATTGCAAATTTCAAGAACCTCTCTACAGCGTATACTCACCAAAGATCTGTGTCTTCATGCTTACAAAATTCAATTAACACAACAATTGAAGCCTAATGACCATAGACAGAGAAGAGAGTTCGTTGAATGGATTATTGAACATCAACAAATGGACCCTGATTTTTCGAGCAAAATCATCCTAAGCGATGAAGCACATTTTCATCTTGATGGCTTTGTCAATCGCCAAAATTGCCGCATTTGGGGTTCGGAAAACCCACATGTGATTGTCGAAAAACAAATGCATCCACAACGCGTGACTGTATGGTGTGGATTTTGGGCTGGAGGCATAATTGGGCCATATTTTTTTGAAAATGATGCTGGTCAAGCAGTGACTGTTACTGGTGCTCGATATCGCGACATGATTACACAATTCTTTCTGCCAAAATTGGATGATATTGATGTGTCCAATATGTGGTTTCAACAAGACGGTGCCACATGTCATACAGCCCGTGAAACAATTCAATTACTGCATGAGACATTTCCAGGTCGTGTACTCTCTCGTTTCGGTGATCAAAATTGGCCTCCTAGATCGTGTGATTTAACACCATTAGACTTCTTTTTATGGGGTTATTTGAAATCACAAGTCTATGTCAACAAGCCCACAACCACCCGTGCATTAAAGGAGGAGATTCAACGCTGCATCAACGAAATTCAGCCACATTTATGCAGAATGGTCATGGAAAATTTCAACAAAAGAGTGCGCATGTGCATGCAAAAAAAATAAACTCCGCGAATTGACATGGCTTATTGGAAGATATTCCAATCTAAGCGTTTATAACAAGCTTCTTATTTATAAGCAAGTACTGAAACCAGTTTGGACGTACGGTATACAACTTTGGGGTTGTACCAACGAAAGAAATATACAAATTTTGCAAACATACCAAAACAAAGTACTTAAAATAATAGTAAATGCTCCATGGTATGTAAGAAATAGCGACTTACATAGAGATTTAAATATAAAATATGTAGAAAACGAAATTAAAAAATTTGCTACAGAGCTAAGATCACGACTTAGAAATCATAGTAATAACTTAATCCAACAATCTGTTAGCGAGGCGTTCGTTTTTCGGCGTCTGCACCGAACAAGACCTTCTGATCTAGCGCAAACAAATTAATCTCTCCACTCGAATTTTGTGGAATCTTCAGGTCCTCTCGTTGGGGAGCTTCCTGACAAAACGCGAACAAAATGACGCTAAAACTACTTGTTAAGCTGGACTTAGTTGTAGTAATAATATAGAAGATAAGGGAGGTGAGTTTTAGTCAGTAAAAATCTGACACTGCTATAAGCATCGGGCTTATAGTGTCTCTGAAGATTTCTCACCTTCCTGCGAAAAAAAAAAAAAAAAAAAAAAAAAAAAAAAAAAAAAAAAAATGTGCATGCAAAGCCGTGGAGGCCATTTGTCCGATGTGTTATTCCATACATAACCCTATCCTATGTACTTTACGAGTCAATGAAAATATAACTATCAAAAGACTAAAAACGGCGTTTTCTATTTAATTCAAATCTTGCGTTAATTTTGGGACACCCTTTACATACGTAAAACTCATTAATTTGTTTTCATTATTAGCAGCATTTTGACTAAACATATACCCTTCAAACAATAATAAGTAAACTTGAACTTTGGTAACTAAACATTTTTAAGGAATGAATGAAAATTGTATTTTGCGTTAAACTGTGGGAATTCACTAAAAGAAAGTTTTGTACGTCAATAATAAACATTCATGTCGATTACATGTTCTATTGAATGAGTTGTGCATGAATTCAGAACGATTTTTTGACGTTTTCATTTTGTGATAAACGTCAAAATTTGCATTTTATTTGCTGATTTTTTTTTTAAATATTGGTGTTCCTGTTTTTTTGATAGCAAATACATGTATGCTTCTATCAATCAAGAATGTTATGAATAAGGTATTTTTCGATTATAACTCTTTTTTCAAATTTAATATTTATTAATCAAAATGGAATTGAAAAATAGTTGCAAGCTTAAATCATTAACAACAAACTATAAATATACTTGGATTAATTAAATTGATACAGATTTTAATTACTTGCAAACAAAATATTTGGGCCGTTCGTTAACGAAAATTTATTAGAATTCAATACAAAAATTGCGCTCGCACCCTTAACTTGATGGTTCTTCGAACGCTTCTTTGATACAAAAATCCGAGGTTAATTATGAAATTTAAAGAATTTCGTAGTGATTACTGTAAATTAGTGAATTAATTATAATAAACTGATGTTGAACATGCTTTTATCAAGACAAAAATGTACATTGGTTCGCTATCAACAAAATTACTGCAACATTAAAGCTTAAAACTGGCTTTTCCGAAAAAAGTAAAAAGAAAAACCTGGAAAAAAACTTATTCACCTCCCCATTTTGTTTTTGCTTTGCAAAGTGCCGCTAGCCCACAGCATCGTTTTTTTTTTTTTGTTTTCACATCTATTTATGGACTAATTGTCAAAATTACAAATACAACAATGTAAACAAACGGGTTTTGGAGAGTGAAACGTACGAAAGATTCCCATCTTGGTAAATGGAGCATTTTTGATCCTGACGTCAAGTGGTTACCGAAAGTCAGGTTTTGTAGAACTTGTCAAACAAAAGATTCAACAGCTGACCCCAATAAATGAAAGTAAAACATGAAATGTCAAAAAGCTGATGCTTCAGTGTAAGATCGTAAAACATAGTACGTACGACACTTTTCGACAGCTTTTTCAGCTGCAGCATGCAGTTCCAATTGTCTATTGTGTTCAGGTTCAGGCAATAATAATACAATTCACTAAAATAACAAAATTGTATTCTATGTTTATATATTCTAAATGTGTCTCCGACCTACTCCTAGTTGACATATTTCTCATTATATTCACTTCGATAGTTTAAAAATTAAATGCAACAATAAAATTTACTAAAAATATGCTTTTTGACATATAGAGCAATTTTAGCTTTTATGGGGTTATTCTTATGCTTTTAAAAATATAGGGCTAGGTTAGGTTAGGTTATAAGGGGTGTGCACAGCATGAAGCTGTTGCGTACACAGGGGCCTACTGGTCCATTGTGATCCCCTGTAAAAGTAAAAATTTTAGCATCGATGCTCCTCAATTTGCCGATTAGCGTAGACTGGCTCGTTAACGAACCAACCTGTGCTATCTATAAATTTCCTCATGTTTGCCATTGAGACCTGTGCTAGATCATCCAGTTCTCCAACAAACCTGTTTCCGAAATGACGGAGTCGGCTGGTTTGGAGGTTCGGACAGTCGCAGAGCAGGTGTTTAATGGTTTCTATTTCCTCCTCATCCTGACAGCTCCTACAAAAATCGGGTGCAAATGCGCCTATCCTGTTAGCCATTGTGCCAATGGCGCAATGACCTGTTAATACACCTATCAAGATTTTAATGTTCCTTTTACTCAGCGATAGAATATACCGAATTTCCTTTTCATTTGTGTTAGGCCATAAACTTCTAGAAATTACGCAATCGTCCCTGGATTTCCAGGAGTTATTGATTTTCTCTTTTAGTTTAAGGTCTATCTTCCTCTAAACGAATAGTCGCTACTACTTATGTCTGTTTCTGATCCTTTCCTGGCTAGTTCATCTACTATATCATTCCCTTCTATATTCCGGGAACCCAGCAGAGCTTTACCTGGTTAGTGTGGCAGATTTTGTTTAATTCCTTCCTACAGTTTAAAACTGCTTTTGATCTTATGGTCTCACTGGCTAAGGCTTTGATAGCAGCCTGGCTGTCCACGAAAAAAGTAATCTCCGAAGAGCTTAGCTTTTCGTAATGTGCCAATTAATATATGGCTAACATTTTAAAGAACCTATTGTCAAGGGCTTAACATTCTACGAAGTAGCAAATTGTTAAATATTTTGCAATTTACTAAGAGACTCCAAAATGTTGCACAGATGTCATATGGATTTAGTAAATTGCTAAAAGTTAAAGTAGCCATTCTGTGATTTCAAATTTATCAAATTGTGAAGAGATAGCAAGAAGATAAAATCGTTGAAAATTAGATAAATCATCTTTTAAGCTTAGTATTTTGCTAAAAATGGCTTTGAAATTTTACTAAATTGCTTAAAATTTTGCGCCATAGTTTTTGACAGTATGAGTTTTCCAGTGGACAACAAAACCATAATTTTATGAGAAAAAGTGTACACGTCTCTAAACAAAGGTTAAATTTCTAAAATGGTACACCTGTCAATTTTCGAAAGTGGACTGTCGTTTTTGACAAATTCGTAATGGGTCCTAATCACATACAAAATTTACACGATGAAATGGAATGAGATGAAATCGTCTACCAGAAACTAATTTTATATTTAGATTTAAGAATATTAGAATATAATGTCGCAGGACTTAAAAATACATTATTTTTTTAATGGATTGTTTTTAATTATATTAAAAGTTTTGATATGTTTGTACTGTTCGAAACGCATGTATTGGAAGATGAAAAGTATAAATTCAATGGGATATTTAATAATTACGATTTAAAATGGATACCAGCAATAAAATCAAATTTATTTGTAAGGGGAAGTGGAGGTGCATTATTTGGCTACCGTAAGAACGTTGAAGCAACTACTCCAAACTTTAAGCGTTTTGGTGAAATGGATGTCCTAGAAGTACAAATTATGGAAACTACCCTCTCTCTATATTGTACCTATATATCTTAATTGTTCAAACTGGTCAAGAGATTACGACAGACTTTGTGATACGTTACAGTTTATGGGGTCAATGGATGTTCTTCTTGTAGGAGATTTCAACGCGAGAATCGGATTAACCCAGAATAATTTTGTAAGTGGAACCGCATCACATATTAAAAATCCAACTCGCAGATCAAAGGATGAATTTTGTGATGTGAAGGGTGCCAAGATACTGGAAGTTGCTGATTCGTTGGATGCAAGAGTTTTGAATGGAAGCTGCCAAGGAAACCCAAATGGGAATTGTACGTTTATTCACGGAACTGCGTGCTCAGTGATTGACTATTGTTTTATGTGTCCAGGAAAGTGGAACGCAATTATGAAGGATTTTAGGATATCTACACAAATTTTCTCTGACCACATGTCCTTAGAAATCACTTGTTTAGTCTCAAGTGCAATTGATAATGTACACACAAAGCAACTGGAGGAAAAAAATATTGCTATCTTGAATTCATCAAAATCTTCAGCAGATTTTTGGAAAGCCGCTAAAACTATCACTGGAAGAACCCACACAATTTCAGCAACATTGCATGCGTCTGAGCTCCTCCGTGAGCATTTTAAGAGCCTACTTAACACTCCGATATTCTCTCCGCTTACACACTATGCAGCCCCTAGTTTTAGTGATGATTTCTTAGATGCGCCACCGTTTACAACTGATGAAGTACAGAACGTAATAGATAATACTAAGGCGGGAAAAGCTCCAGGTGACGACCGAGTACCAGCGGAATTTTATAAAAATTGTTCTTTTGAATTCGTAGCCGCCTTAACAAAAGAATATAATATAATATTTGAGACAGCAACTGTTCCTGCGAGCTTTAAAAGGGCAATTATATATCCACTGCACAAAAAAGGATCATACGATAATTCCGAAAATTACAAAGGCATCTCTTTTTTGAATGCATCGGCGAAGCTATTTAGTGCTCTGATTTTTAATAGGCTTACGCAGTGGGTAAATGACAAAGAAATACTGTGGGAATTTAAAGCTGGGTTTAGGAGAAACTACTCGACATTAGATCAATTATTCACCCTCTTTAATATTGCGGAAAGCTTCAAACGAAGGAAGACAAAACTGTATGCTTTTTTCATCGATTTTCGTTCAACTTTTGATACAATCGCACGTGAAGCACTCTTTTATAAGCTATACAAATTAGGAATGTCTTCCAAAATTGTAGTTCTATTAAAAGCAATGTACGAGAACAATGTGGTGTATGTATAACATGGCGAGTTTGTTTCCGAGGAGTTCTCAACACAAATGGTAGTAAAACAAGGATGTGTCTTAAGCACTCTACTCTTCATCTCGTTTATAAATGATATCGTAGAAGCGACCGGTGGTGGAGGAATTCAGTTTGGAAACATACGAGTACCTGCTTTAATGTTTGCTGATGACATAGTTTATTTGTCTGAATCTGTCGATGGAATGCAGCGAATGATGAATCGTCTTGAAAGCTACTGTAAACTTTGGAATCTGTCCGTCAATCTGGAGAAATTTAAAATGATGATCTTCAGGGAAGGAGGTGGCAGGCACGCAAACAACGAAAAATGGAGATATCAAGGAGAATATGTTACAATAGTGCGGGAGTATAAGTACTTAATGGAGATAGTCACTGCAAACCTCAGCATGAGAAAACATTTTCAAAGTAAGCTGTCCGATGCAAAAAGGGCAGTTTCTTCAGTGTGGAACCGATGCATTGATAATAAATACATTGATCATAGTTCGAAATTGAAAATTTTTGTGCGACTGCTAACTCCATACTGCTTTATGGGGCACAAGTTTGGGGTTTGGGGTTTTGGGGAATTCGAAGAAGTCGAATGGTTTCTGAGGTATTTTTTAAAAAGGATTTTTCGATGACCAGCTTGCACAACAAACTATCGGGTGATTTTTTAAGAGCTTGAGAACTTTTTTTTAAAAAAAACGCATAAAATTTGCAAAATCTCATCGATTCTTTATTTGAAACGTTAGATTGGTCCATGACATTTACTTTTTGAAGATAATTTCATTTAAATGTTGACCGCGGCTGCGTCTTAGGTGGTCCATTCGGAAAGTCCAATTTTGGGTAACTTTTTCGAGCATTTCGGCCGGAATAGCCCGAATTTCTTCGGAAATGTTGTCTTCCAAAGCTGGAATAGTTGCTGGCTTATTTGTGTAGACTTTAGACTTGACGTAGCCCCACAAAAAATAGTCTAAAGGCGTCAAATCGCATGATCTTGGTGGCCAACTTACCGGTCCATTCCTTGAGATGAATTGTTCTCCGAAGTTTTCCCTCAAAATGGCCATAGAATCGCGAGCTGTGTGGCATGTAGCGCCATCTTGTTGAAACCACATGTCAACCAAGTTCAGTTCTTCCATTTTTGGCAACAAAAAGTTTGTTAGCATTGAACGATAGCGATCGCCATTCACCGTAACGTTGCGTCCAACAGCATCTTTGAAAAAATACGGTCCAATGATTCCACCAGCGTACAAACCACACCAAACAGTGCATTTTTCGGGATGCATGGGCAGTTCTTGAACGGCTTCTGGTTGCTCTTCACTCCAAATGCGGCAATTTTGCTTATTTACGTAGCCATTCAACCAGAAATGAGCCTCATCGCTGAACAAAATTTGTCGATAAAAAAGCGCGAAACACATTTCGAACCGAACACTGATTTTGGTAATAAAATTCAATGATTTGCAAGCGTTGCTCGTTAGTAAGTCTATTCATGATGAAATGCCAAAGCATACTGAGCATCTTTCTCTTTGACACCATGTCTGAAATCCCGCGTGATCTGTCAAATACTAATGCATGAAAATCCTAACCTCAAAAAAATCACCCATTATATGCTGCATTTAGAAACAACAGTTACACCATTATTTTTCGACACTCTTAAGATTGTAAGAAATTTTTTTGTTTCTTGGGCTTTGATGATCAATCAGTTGGATGCGATTAATAATAAAATAAAACTAATCCATCTTGGTTTTACCCTACGTTTCGCCAGTTGTTTTCCAGCTTCTTCAGGGGATTTATTTAGCTACATACATATATATATTTAAATACATCGTTAGTACAAAACATTTCTTATAACAAAATTTTACAATTAAAAACTTACTATTTTATATTAAAAAAAAAAAAAACATGATTAAAAGTTGCACAAAAAGTGCGAAAAGTTTAACTATGGACAACACTGTAATTAAATAGGAACAATATGAAAAAATAATTTAACAAAAAGTACAAAAGATTCACTTTGAATATACATATTATTAAAATATTGGAAATGGATGAGAGAAGGTTACCAAAACAAATACTGCAGCACACCTTAACTACTAGGGGAAATCTTGTCATGAAGTGGGAGGAGCTGGCAAATGTTCCTGGTGAAAACTTCCGAATTTCATCCGAAATAAGTTCTATGGACCTAAGTAACATGTTTAATGGGATCCTTGAGAGAATAAGCCACACTTATTATGAAAAATTTAAAACGGAAGCACAATCATCACAATACAGAATGATCTACAGCAAACTGAACTTCGACCTTAAAGAACTGACGTACTTTCAAAACAGCTTTTCACTCAACATGATGAGAGTTATATTTAAAGCAAAAGGCGAAATCATCAATTTAAACTTTATACCACTTCGACCGGACCTTCCAATTTTGTGTGATCTTTGCAACCTTAAGGAGAGAGAGGATATATATCATTTCATTGCCAGATGTCCCATCCTAGAAAGAAATTCGGGTTAGTCATTTTGGTGTTACTTTGATGGACTTTGTCTTTGATATCTTGAATGGAAAATTTGGTTGGGAAGTATTGTATAAATATATAAGAACGGCGCTGAGATACAGAAAATGTATAATAGAAGGAGATTTTTAATCAAACAAATATGTATTATGTATATTGTAGTATTAAATAATTGAACTTAAAACTGTCAATCTGGTAGACGGCTTTAGGCCAAACCATATTAAACTTAAGATGGAATTGTTAATTTAAAATTATTTTGTGTTAAATAAAGTTTTCAACAACTAACTAACTAACTACAAAATTTACTTAACATGAATTAACAACTTTTAAATGGTTTCTATTGTCAACGAAAAATCCAAAACTTATGACTGGAATTTCTGTAAGACTAACTAAGTGATTAAACCTTGGGACCATTACAAAAAAAAATGTGGCAACTCTGCTGTTAGGAAGCTCATTACTTACTTTTAGAACTTTCAGCACATAAGGTTATAACAAATTGATTGTTAGAATCTCCCTTTGAATACATTTGGAATGGATTTCCCGTTCTTATCAAGTAACATGTGGTAACCCTGGCCCTTGAAAAACTATCAACTTTCTGAAAAATGTTAAACTTTTCTTTCAGTGTATATTCTTTATGTGTACATACCTTCGTACATTTTTCTTCTTTCTGCTCTCTAAATATTACTTCAACATTGTAAAAGTTTAGCTTTTGTTTTCAGAGAAAAGTAATCAAGACAAAATGCTTCGGTTAGCAATTTTATTCTTCATTTTTTCTGTTATTTTATTTTTGTACACGAAAAGATAATAAACTCAGTGACGTTACTGTTAGTGCATAAGCTTTTCTGCATTACGATTTTGTTTAATAAAATACATCATAGTCGTATACTTCGTAGGATATAATGAATACTTTAGTTTTTCTTTTTTAACATAAAACAAAGTCGTATAAATTTTAACACAAATATTATATAGAAAAATACACGTGCTTAACTTAACTTGATGATGATGATGATGAATTGAATATATATGTAGTTTGAATGTCTGGTTTTAATTAATCTATATAAAAATTGTTGGTAGTAGGTTTTATGCATATGTACAGTACATTACATATTATATTGAATATAATAATAATTATTGAAGAATTTTATTGATATAAAACTGCCAATGCGATGATGATGATGGGGCTTTTTGTGGTTTGTTGGATGTAACAACTCTTTTTTTATGATGATGTTCGCTTATATAAAGTTATATATTGTGGTTTTTATTAATTACACAATTAATATGCTCATTTATGATGAAAATTAAAATATCGCAGAGTAAACAGCAGCGGTTTGAATGTGGAAAATTATGAAAATAATAAGTTTTCTTTTTTTTTTAATTTATTATTATTATTATAATTATGTGGCGAATAATAATATTATGTTTATTTGGTTTTATTTTTAATAGCTAATTGATGGAATAAAAAATAAAGAGGATTGCATACATAAGGGTTCTTAAAAGCATTTCGTAGTTTACTCATTTTTCCATTAAAAACAAAAAAGAGATACCTATCACTTTGTTGATTGAAGTGCCCACAAATCGAAACATTTGCGTTTTAATTTTAATTTTTTAATTCAAGAACAAAAACAAAAACAAAAACGTCAAAATGTAAAATGGCCACAATATGTAATGAGTGTTCTTTTTAGACGTTTGTTTTTGTATCAATCTGGCAATACTTTTTTCGGAATTGGTCTTTTTGACAGCTGTCAGTTGATTTATGCTCAGTTTGGTTTGCTGTTTCATAATGAATAGCCTTAGTCCTGAACAAAGTTTTTGAATGGTGCAAATTTATTACAAAAATAATGTTTCAAAAATGATTTGAGGACAACGAACTTCGGATATGCATGTGGAATGTTAAGTCCCTTAATAGACCATGTGTAGCTGCTTTAGGACATATGTATGTCACCGCCATTCGGGAAATGCGATGGGATGGACCGGGCAAAAAGTGGATGAAAAGTGGTGGCTGCTACGGAGAAAATCAACAACGTCTATTTGGATACGGATTTGTCATTGGAGCCAGACTTAGGCAACAAGGTTTGAGCTGTAGATGCATCAAAAAACCCCTCATGACCATTCTCATCAAGGCTAAATCCTGCAAAATTAGTCTAATATGCGCCCACGCTTTCACAGAAAAGAAGGATAACAACACCAAGAATATGTTCTTCGAGGTCTTAGACAACACATATGAGCAGTGCCCTTGCTACGATATTATCGGGTGATTTTTTTTAGGTTGGGATTTTCATGCATTAGTATTTGACAGATCACGCGGGATTTCAGACATGGTGTCAAAGAGAAAGATGCTCAGTATGCTTTGACATTTCATCATGAATAGACTTACTAACGAGCAACGCTTGCAAATCATTGAATTTTATTACCAAAATCAGTGTTCGGTTCGAAATGTGTTTCGCGACAAATTTTGTTCAGCGATGAGGCTCATTTCTGGTTGAATGGCTACGTAAATAAGCAAAATTGCCGCATTTGGAGTGAAGAGCAACCAGAAGCTGTTCAAGAACTGCCCATGCATCCCGAAAAATGCACTGTTTGGTGTGGTTTGTACGCTGGTGGAATCATTGGACCGTATTTTTTCAAAGATGCTGTTGGACGCAACGTTACGGTGAATGGCGATCGCTATCGTTCAATGCTAACAAACTTTTTGTTGCCAAAAATGGAAGAACTGAACTTGGTTGACATGTGGTTTCAACAAGATGACGCTACATGCCACACAGCTCGCGATTCTATGGCCATTTTGAGGGAAAACTTCGGAGAACAATTCATCTCAAGGAATGGACCGGTAAGTTGGCCACCAAGATCATGCGATTTGACGCCTTTAGACTATTTTTTGTGGGGCTACGTCAAGTCTAAAGTCTACACAAATAAGCCAGCAACTATTCCAGCTTTGGAAGACAACATTTCCGAAGAAATTCGGGCTATTCCGGCCGAAATGCTCGAAAAAGTTACCCAAAATTGGACTTTCCGAATGGACCACCTAAGACGCAGCCGCGGTCAACATTTAAATGAAATTATCTTCAAAAAGTAAATGTCATGGACCAATCTAACGTTTCAAAAAAAAAATCGATGAGATTTTGCAAATTGTATGCGTTTTTTTTTAAAAAAAAGTTCTCAAGCTCTTAAAAATCACCCGATATAATTGTCTTTGGAGATCTGAATGCCAAGCTTGGAAGAAAAGACATTTTTGGTGATATAATTGGGATAAATAGCATGCACGACAACACTTCCGTTCATCGATTTTGCTGCGGGACGAAACGACATGGTAGCCAGCCCGGATTTTCCACACCTCACCATCCACAAAGTAACTTGGAGTTCTCCAGATCAATCTAATATCAACCAGATTGGTCATATTGCAATCGATGCCAGATACGTTTGCAACATCATGCATGTCCGAACTCTCCGAGGAGCTAACATCAACTCAGAAAACTACCTAGTTGTAGTCAAGGCAGCAATTCGGATTTCCAAATCTTAGGCAAAACAGGTAGATGCTGCGAGAAGATGCAACGTCGAACGGCAACAATCGCAAGAGATCGACAAATCTTTCTCTGATCGAGTCACTTGTAACCTCTTTTGAAGTTCTTTGTCGCCAACACAATGCCTCGTGAACCAGTGGCAACATTGCCAAGATCCAATCAGAGAAGAAGCCTCTGATGTGCTGCGTTTTAAACAGCCACCAACAAGAAACCCCTGGTTTGATGAGGAATGTCGACAGGCAAATGCAGCCAAACATTATAACAAATTTACTAATTTATTTTTCAAAACATTTCTATTAATATTAAAATAAATTGCAAAATCGTATTCATTAAAATTCATACAAGCTCTTGTGATAGGATATACATAGCTAGTACTGTGGTAAGGAACATTTAAAAAATCACAGTCACGAGGGCGCAAGTTTCTAGAAGGCGCATAAATAAAAAACATAGATAACAAAACTGGACAGTCAATATTAAAATTCAAGACATCAAAAGCAAAAAGTATTGAGTTTAATTTTCTTCTCTGCGCAAGAGGTTTTAGATCAATTAAAATACACCTCGTCTCATAAGATGGAACATTTGAATAACCATAATATACTTTTCGTAAGGCAAACTTTGTGAACCTTTTTTGAACTCTTTCTATATATGTGATTTGAGAAATTTAATTTAGAATCGAAGTTTACGCCTAGATCCTTATGGCTATCAAGTCTTTGTAAAATGTCGTTTTCAAGTTTATAATTATAATATAATGGACTGTGATTTCTAGAAAATGTCACAACGCTACATTTCTTATTGTTAAAATATAGCCCGTTGATATTACACCATTTAATTAAATTATTTAAATCAATTTGAACTTTATTTGCATCGTTAAGTGAATTTATGGAACTGAATATTTTCAAATCGTCAGCAAATAGAAGAAATTTAGAAAAAGTAAGATGTAGAGGTAAGTCGTTAATAAAAATTATAAAAAGAAGTGGTCCAAGGTGACTACCTTGAGGAACACGCGAAAAATTTATAATTTCCTTAGACAAGGCATTATCAATTTTTACCACCTGTTTTCTACCTACTAAATAGCTCTTTATCCACATTAGGAGCTGAGAGTGAAATCCATATATGTATCTCTAGTTTTTTTAAGAGAACACTATGTTGAACGCGGTCGAAAGCCTTTGAAAAATCAGTGGAAATAGTGTCGATTTGAGAACGCATTTCCATCTGTGATAGACAAAAATTTGAAAATATTGATAAATTTGTAGTAGTGGATCTACCTTTTAAGAAACCATGTTGGTAAACTGAAATGTTATTATGAATAAGATTTGTTTTTTTTTACTACAGCTTCGAAAACCTTAGGAATTAACTGCAGTTTTGTAATTGGTCTGTAATTTTCAATCGAACTTTTTGTACCTGATTTATGAAGGGGAGTTATAATACAGTATTTCCATTCATCTAAGAACTCACCATTACTTGAAGAAAGGTTAAATATTATACAAAGTGGTGTAGCAAGTATATTAGCACAAGTTTTTAAAAGAATTTGTGGAATATTGTCTGGTGAAATAGAAAAACTTTTTTCAAGAGATAAAAGTACTTGTAAGACATTGTCTATAAAAAACTGCAAATTACCAAGATCAACCATAGGATCTGAATTTATTGAGTTAGCGTAGTCTAATTTGAGATTAATAAAATTAGATTGAAAAAACGACGCGAAGTTATTGCAAATTATATTAATATCATCGAACAACACATTATTAAAGGGTGTCCCAAAATTAACGCAAGATTTGAATTAAATAGAAAACGCCGTTTTTAGTCTTTTGATAGTTATATTTTTATTGACTCGTAAAGTACATAGGATAGGGTTATGTATGGAATAACACATCGGACAAATGGCCTCCACGGCTTTGCATGCACATGCGCACTCTTTTGTTGAAATTTTCCATGACCATTCTGCATAAATGTGGCTGAATTTCGTTGATGCAGCGTTGAATCTCCTCCTTTAATGCACGGGTGGTTGTGGGCTTGTTGACATAGACTTGTGATTTCAAATAACCCCATAAAAAGAAGTCTAATGGTGTTAAATCACACGATCTAGGAGGCCAATTTTGATCACCGAAACGAGAGAGTACACGACCTGGAAATGTCTCATGCAGTAATTGAATTCTTTCACGGGCTGTATGACATGTGGCACCGTCTTGTTGAAACCACATATTGGACACATCAATATCATCCAATTTTGGCAGAAAGAACTGTGTAATCATGTCGCGATATCGAGCACCAGTAACAGTCACTGCTTGACCAGCATCATTTTCAAAAAAATATGGCCCAATTATGCCTCCAGCCCAAAATCCACACCATACAGTCACGCGTTGTGGATGCATTTGTTTTTCGACAATCACATGTGGGTTCTCCGAACCCCAAATGCGGCAATTTTGGCGATTGACAAAGCCATCAAGATGAAAATGTGCTTCATCGCTTAGGATGATTTTGCTCGAAAAATCAGGGTCCATTTGTTGATGTTCAATAATCCATTCAACGAACTCTCTTCTTTGTCCATGGTCATTAGGCTTCAATTGTTGTGTTAATTGAATTTTGTAAGCATGAAGACACAGATCTTTGGTGAGTATACGCTGTAGAGAGGTTCTTGAAATTTGCAATTCTTGTCCACGACGTCGAATTGAGGTTCCTGGATTGTCAGCAACACTCTCACGCACTGTTCGACATTCACATTTGAACGGCTTGTTTGGCGTCTCCAACGGATCCAATCTCCATGAATTTTTCAATTAATCTCTTCACAGTTGACGAGGTTAAAACACTATTCCGACCATATTTTGTATGAAATTTTCGAACTGCAGCGGCCAAGCTTTCACTATTTTTGAAATATTCTTTAATAATGAAGACACGCTTTGTTCACTCGTGTAACGCTCCATTTTTAATAACCCTATACTGTTAGCTGTCAAATTGCTTTTTTTCGGGGTTGCCAACACTTCACTGCACAAATGGCGGCAAATTCAAATCTTGCGTTAATTTTGGGACACCCTTTATAAGTCATGCTACGAGTAGATGGAATCCCAGTTGAGTTTCTTTTCGTGTTAATAAATGACCAAAAACTCTTAGGGTTATTCTTAATATTCGATTCAAAAGATGAAAACCGAGATGTATTGCTCGTATTAATTTTTTTCAAAAACTCATACTCCCTTTTTATTTGTTTGAACTGTTCATTTAAATGAATTGAAGATTTTTTTAATTTTATTAAGTTTATTCATGACATTTTTCAGTCTTGATATACTTTTGTTGAACCAAATAGGTTTATTTGAAATTTTAAATAAAGTTTTTTTAGGAACCGCTGAGTCTAAAATGTTCCGAAAAAGAGTAAAAGCTTGTTTAGTATCTTTACTGATTAAGATATGTTGCCAATCTACTGTGTTTAAATAAGTTTTTATGGAATCATAATCAGCTTTTTTAAAATCATACAATTGTGAATTATTTTTCGATTTAGATTCATTCAAAATGGAAAAATTAAAAATTATTTCAACTGCATTGTGATGAATGCTATTTTCTAACATTTTATAAGATGGTTCATTACATTGAGTTTCAAGGCAATTACGAGTATCAATAAAAAATTAAATCCAAAATATGACCAATAGAATTAGGAATATTGTAGATTTGATACATATTTAAGGCTGATAAACTAATAAACTGATCAATTTCGAAAGAATTATAAGTAGGGCAACCAAAAATATGTTCGAACATATTTTTTGTTAACATCACTATTAACACGAGACTGTGATAGAAATGTGTTTCATTGAAATCTTCGTCTTTTAAACGTCATCTGTATATTTTTGCATATTTAACTGAAAATGCATATTTTTGCATTTTTGCTTTTAAAAGGCATATTATTGCATATTTTTCCTTTTTTTTGTAAAGGCAAGCAATAATAACAAAGCATTAATAAGAACAAAAAGACGAAACAAAAAATCAGAAAAAAAAATTAAAGCTCCATCCAGAGTGAAAAGTTTTAGAGTAGAACCTGGACTGGAACTTCCTGCACACCCAATCATAACGCGATGGGGGACATGGCTCGAAGCGGTGAACTACTACGCCAAGCAATTTGAAAAGATTGTTTGGATTTTTGATGCTTTTGACAACGAGGAAACTGCATCAGTAAAAATTTTTAAAGATCTTAAAAAAACAGAATTAAAAGCCGACTTAATTTTTTTGGCATCAAGCTATGGGTTTCTAGTAACATCAATTTCAAAACTTGAAATACGCTCCGATCACTTCTGTTGACGTTGAAGGGAGCTTTTCCATGTATTAAATTGTTTTTCGATCAAACAGACAAAGCTTCCTTTTCAAAAATTTGAGTAAAATGTTATTTATTTACTGCAACAAAAATTTGCAATAAATTTTCTTATTGATCGCTGACATTAAAAAATTTCTTTTATTCAAAACTGAATTTGCTTTGTTAACTTTGTTTTTTTTTTTTTTTTCTTTCTTAAATAATATAATGTGTGCGAAGTTGAACTATTCGCCATTAAACAAATTTGTTGGATGTTTTATTAATCTCAAAAAAGTTGGAGTGAAAAAGTTGATTTTTCTTTTTTTGATTGGTATTGTTCTAATTCATTAATTTCCTTAAGCAAATAACGCTTCTTATAAACATCTTTTACATTTATTGAGCATATTTTGAGGGCATATATTTGATTTTTAAGGGTATATTATAAGCGCTTAAAACTAGTTTTTTAGGACATATTTTTGGTTGCCCTAATTATAAGGTAGTCTAATTTCTCTACTTGTAAAATTTGATTGAACAGTAAACAAAACTCCTCCTCCTTTGCGAAAGACGTTGTAATCAGAAGGAAAATATTCACCATTCAAAAAGTTCTCATTTACCCAAGTTTCAGTTAAAGCTATAATGTCGTATGGACAGTCATGGGCAGCAATAAAGAAATCATGCGATTTGGTTCTCATACCGCTCGCATTATGATAAAAGATGGAGATCGTCATAATCGGAACAATTCAGCGTGATGTCAATTGGGCTTTTGTGAGTATTGAAACAAACGAGGCAAAAAAGGGTTTAGCGGTTGAGGGACCAACAAAGTACATGCTGTCATCAAGAAAGGATCTACAACACCGACGAACTTCTCGGTCAAAACGTCATCATCAACAGACGTAACTTTGAGGTAGTTAAGGACTTTGTCTACCTAGGCTCTATGAATGCAGAAAACAACACCAGCTCTGAGATCAAACTAAAAATTTCTTTTGCTAACCGCTGGCTCTTTAGGCTAAGAAAGCAATTGAGTAGTAAAGTCGCTATATAAGACCATCATCATCCCCGTCCTGCTAAACTGTGCAGAAGCATAGACTTTGACAAAAGCGGATGATCTTAAAAATCAAGCGGATTCAATTTAGTTCAATAAATTGCAAGATTAATCGTTTTGGAAGTCGTTTGAAATAATCTCTTGAATTTAAAAGTTTAAGGGACAGTCAGCTGTTGCTATTGTTTTTGTGTCAAAAAACAAATTGAAAAAAAATTGTTTATCGGATCGGTCTCTTCCGATTTTGATTCCATTCAAATAAATCATATTAAAATTCTAACAACCTGATTTTGATTCCATTCAAATAAATCATATTAAAATTCTAACAACCTGTTTTTTATTATCATTTTGTAGTTTCTCTAAATGCCTTAAATTGGAGCGAGAAAAAGTTCAACGGATCTGCTAGAAATAATATATCATTTTCATCACTTTCAAAACCGAAAAAATGAATGACCCTATATTATTTTAATTTAACCTCAGTTGTTTAAAAATATTCCAATGAATACGCCAATCCTTTTAAGGCTGTGCCTGGACTTAATGGTATCAATAACAACACTATTCATATTAAGAACAAACACAACAAAATTATGTTGACTATAATAAATTTAAAAGAACTTACTAATTGTCCATCCTACTTTCATGGCTAAATAATTCATACTTAAAATCAATTCATTAAGTTTCAATTGTGTAAATTTACAATCAATTTTATTTTTATTTCTGTTTCTGTTTCCTTTTTTGTTTAATTCATCTTTGTTTGCTCAAATAATTCACGGGAAAAATGATTGCAAACAATTTCATCACAATAATAATTACTATAAACTATACAGGATGAAACACTATATTAAAGAGCAAATATACTTCCCATTTAAATGAGTAATCTTCAATTAAGAAAAACAAAGCGACACTTAATTGCAGGATTCACTTAAGGTTGATGATGAAGAAGAAAAAATAAAACAAAATAAGAATAAGAAATAAAAAATAAAAAAAGAAAACAATTAACTGACTCAACAAAAGAATTTTATTATTAGAGGCAATGAAAGGTTATGCTTCCGATAAATTTAATCGAAACTGGTAAAAGGTGATTTCTATTGGATGAGACGGGATTTTGTATTGTTTATGTTTTTATAACTTTCGAGGATTCTATAAAGTTTCAAAGATACCGACTTTCACACGATAAGGTCGTATTTTATTTTTTTTAAATAAAACTAAGGTTTTTTTTATTGACTATTACTTTTGTTTATTTGTTTTAATTTATAAACAATAACAATTTCACAGATCAATTAATAAAATCTTATTAAAACAAAGAGTACCACTATAAAAAAAAGCAAAGATTTAACTATCATTTAATTAATATTTATTCATCCTATAATAGATTTAGTTTAAAAAAGAAAATAGAAAATAAGTTTGCTTGCAATAAAATTCAAATTGCATAATAAAATATGTTGAAATTCAATTAACCGAGGCAACCTATGCACAATATTGTTTTAAATAATATATTCTCGACCCACCATACATCATTCAATCATAGTAATAACAATTAAGTTATTCAATATAAATTTTAAATAGTTGTCTACTGTTTTCGACTATGCCAATAACAAAATATAAATAAGAGTCAAACCCGAATATGGGTCTAATAACAAGGAGTTTTACGACCTCCTGGACGTAGCCTACAGAGCCTGTCCGGATTACGATGTCAAAGTCGTATTAGATGATTTTAATGCTAAAGTCGGGAAGGAAAATAATTATGGCAGATAAGTTAGAAAGCACAGCCTCCACGAAACGACAACGGTTTCCGACTAATCGACTTTAATGAAGCTCGTAATACGGTGATAAGTAGCACTAGGTTTCGCAGACGAAGGAAGTAAGTAAGTAAGTAAGTAAGTAAGTAAGAAATTCATTTATTCATAATTTTTCTATTACAATAGTTAAAAGTAAGAATGAATTAAGAAGCTATGGCTTAGCCGTCAGCTCGGTTGGCAAAATATTATTTAATAGATAGATAGATAGATAGATTAGATTGATTTTATTGTCATTATTTCTTTACATATTTATAAATTAACAAAATCACAATTAGCATGGCAATGCCGTCTGCCAATATTATTTAATATGTAACTTTAATTTTTTTTTATATAATCTCAATGACAATCAATCAAAATATTCTGTTACTAGTAAAGTTCTATATTTATATATGGCTTTAATATAATTAGCTAGTTTTTTCCAATCGCCTTCGTTCAAAATTCGTATTGTCTCTTGCAGGGTAAGGTATTTCTTTCCGAAGTAAGTTAATCTTTGGGACGAGTAGATTGGACAAACACTCACTATGTGGAAGCAGTCCTCTTTCGCTTTCAAGTTGCAAATATTGCAAAATTGGTCGAAGCTTCCATTATATGGGGTACCATTTAAACTGAGTAACTCACATCTTGTTTTAAAAATAAGAGATATTTCACTGTAGTTGAATCTATCATTAAAGTAGTTCTTATCCTTCAGGTTGTAGTTCAGGAGAGGATACAATATTCTGGTTTCTGATTTACGGGCTTGTTCAATAAACGACACACGGAAAGAATCTTCTTTTTTTTGGATTGTTTTATATAGTTGACTCTTCAGATTGCCCAGGTTGTTGAGATCGAATATAATTGATTCTCCAAATTCGCTTCCAATGTTTAACCACCTAGTTACCCACCAGTCATGGTTTCTCAATTCATACGAGAGCATTTTTTTAGTTAAACGAGAGTCTGGGTATGAACTTATTTTAATAATGTAATCCGCTTGTGATTTGAGAGTACTTGTAAAAAGCATTGGTAGACCTGTCTCCAAATAGATTGCGTAGTTTGGTGATTTTATTGGTAAGTTAAAAAGTTTTTTGAGGAAATTCCTATGGAATTTTTCGATAACTTCATACTCGTCTGAGCCCCAAACTTGGGAAGCGTAAAAAAGAGTTGATTTGACGACAGAGTCAAATATGCTGTACTTCTTTGAAAGTATAATCCGTTTGTTTGAAAATATGTTTTTCCACGAAATATTCAACAAGCTTTGACAGGAATTGGCTTTAGCTATTAGATGATTATCAAATTTTAAGGTTGGGTTCAATTTTACTCCTAGATATTTGATTTCCTTCACCGCTTCTAATTGAATTCCATTGTAAAACCATCTGTATACACTTTGTGTTCGTGATGATCCGGAAAAGACCATAATTTTCGACTTTTCGGTGTTGATTTCAAGTCCCCATTTTGTGCAGTAATTGGCTAGCCGATTTATCATCAACTGAAGGTTTTCTGGAGTTTCAGATAGAATGACCAGATCATCAGCATACAACAAGACGTTTATGATCGTATTAGCAATTCGTATACCACCAGGCAGATCTTTTTCTATGTCGTTGATGAAAAGAGAGAACAGTAAGGCACTAAGAAGGCATCCTTGTTTGACACCAGTTTGTGTTTCAAACCATTTCGAAAAATGTTTTCCTTCCCAGACTGTTGCATTTGTTTCAGAATACATTTTTTGAATGACTCTTAGAAATTTAGTAGAGACCTAACTGTGACAGTTTATAAAATAATGCGCTTCTATTAACGAGGTCAAAGGCGGCTTTGAAATCTACAAGCTATAAATTTTCTTGTTTCTTGCTTGGAAAGCTTTTACAATTGAGGATAACGTAAATATTTGATCTATAGTTGAAAAGTTTTTTCTGAATCCAGCTTGTTGATCTGTCAGGATATTTTTTTCTTCTACCCATCTTTCTAACCGTTCCACAAGTACTCCACAAAATATCTTGGTTGAGACATTCATGAAAGAGATACCTCTGTAGTTCTCTACATTTTCCAATGAACCCTTTTTGTGGATAGGGAATATAATGGATTTCTTAAACGATGAAGGAATGTCAGCTTTCGAGAAAACGTTGTTGTAAAGAATTTTTAAATGGTCAATAGTTTTGTATTTGCATTTTTGAAGAATTCGTACGGAATACCATCCTCGCCTGGTGCCTTTCCGTTTTTTGACTTCGTTATAACAGCCTGTATTTCCACAGTTGTTATCTCACCATCTAAAAAGTCGTCGAAAATAAGGGGTTCGGCATACGAAAATATTAGATTCGAGTTGTCTGTTAGAAGACGTTTGAAGTGCATAGAGAGAACATCAGCAGATACTCCAACACCAATTTGGAAGTTTAAACCATTAATCTCCTTTGCTATCCTCCAAAAATCCTTTGAGGACTTGGTTTGGCCTAGTAAGTGAGCTTGTTGATTATCAAAGTTAGTTTTCTTTGTTAAGCACAGATTCTTGTATTGGTTATTCGCTTTAATATACCAGTTTCGTATGTCAGGGTCATTACAAATTCTGCAGGCACGTAAGAGGGCGAATGATTTCTCCCTGGCGTTTAAACATTCTTTATCGAACCATTTCTGTTTAAATGATGACTTTAAGTAGCAAATATTTTTCGGCGCGGAACTTCTTATGCAATGGGTTATTTGATTTGCGAGTATTTCTGTGGACTCAGGTATCGATTCATTTGTTAGAAGAAAGCTGTCTAGTAAACGGTGATACGAATTTTTCTCTTCACATTTCCATTTAAGTCTGGGAGGTAGGGTAAGGTTTTTCTGATGAGATGGAGTTTCATCATCAAACTCAACAACGATTGGCATGTGGTCAGAAAAGGTTTTACATTGAACCTCAAATTTTTTAATTATTCTTGTCCAGTCATTATTTACAGCACAGTAATCGATAACTGATTTTCCTTGTCCTCCTACAAATGTATAATGTCCTTCTGTATCTCCTTCAGTACAGCCATTGAGCACAATAAGGTCATACATTTGAAGTAGTTCCAATATATTTGATCCATTATTATTGCAAACAATATCTTTTTATGTACGGTGGATGTTAGGTATATGAGGATTTGTAACAGTATGCATAATGGTGGTTTGTAAGTTACTAATTCTTGAATTCCAGTCTCCAATCAGCAGAACACTTTTATTAGCTAAACGTTGCATTGTATTGTTCAATTTTTCAAAATCATAGGTCCACTTATTACAATTTATATAGAATGGTATAATGTACATATTGTTTTGCTTTAAACATTTTACAGCGGTAGTGCCTTCAAGTTCTTCAAAATCGTAAGTTTCTAGATGCGATTGTTTTATACCATAGAGGCTGCCACCACTTGCACGACCTCTTGCAGATGTTTTACTTGCTTCACTCCAAATAAGTTTAAATCCAATAAAATATTTATTAAAATTACTCAAATTTTCGATTGTTAAATGTGTTTCAAACAGAAAGAAGATTTCAAAGTTCTTAATATAATTAAAAAAATCTACAAATAGTACTTTGTTATTTAATCCAGATATATTGTATGCTAAAATGTTTGTAGATATATATTTGTTAGAGCTGACGACATACAATTCTCAGTTTTGGGTCAAACTACTACTAGTACTGCTATTTGAGTTTTCGTAATAAAGTGGCATCACTGGTACATCTGGTTTAGACCAATTATTTTGACGTCTGATTGACAGCATAGTTCCTTTGACAGCTTCAAAATTAAGTTTACCAAATATATCTTCGAGCTCGGTTTCTCCATCTTTATCTTGATATTTAAGACGAAGGATACACACAGCAACCTAGCGTGGTGATCTCCAGATGACTGAACTAAAAACCAAATCAACTACGTGCTAATCGGTACAAGGCACGCATCTAACATATTGGGCGTGGGAACCTTCCGGGGTGCAAACGTGGACTCTGACCACTTTCTTGTTCAAAGTTCAAAGCCCGACTGTCCAACGAAAAGGAAGTAAAGACCGCCCAAAGGAAGACATTCAACTTGCCTTAGCACACCAGAAAATGGCAGAGACTACAGTGAGCAAAACTGTCAGCCGTTTTCCCATCCACAAGCATCAACAACCAGTGGAACCAGTACCGCGATATCATTAAGGAAGCAGCCGAGACTACCATTGCCTATAATGAAGACGGAAAATGCACGAATGCAAAATTCTGCAAATAAGAACAGCTAAAGAGAAGTACCGTAAAAAAGGAAGAAAATAGAAGAAAAAAACCTGCGTAGAAAGACAACAGGAGTCCAGCATTGCTACAAACACACGGCATCTGGTAATAATACCGGCCCGCAAGCTTTTCGAAACAGCGACGGGAATTTAAGAACCGAAGCACAGGTAATTATAGACGTGTTTAGCAGCACTTCCTGCAGCTGCTGAATGGTCATCATGTAGACGAAACGAAAGAGCAAAGACCATGAGATCAGTCAATGAAGGCTCAATCACAGTGCCCAGTATTGAAGAGCCTAAGAAAGCCATCCACAATCTTAAACCAACAAATCTCTCAACTCGTATGGCTTACATGCGGAACTTATCAAATATGGAAGTGATGTCCTGGTAGGGTGCCCCAGCTTATCCACCAAGTTTGGGAAGAAGAAATTGTGCACGATGACTGGTCAAATAGCTTCATATGCCCAATCTACAAAAAAGGCAATTCTATGTAATGCAAAAATTATATAGGCATATCCCTTCTCAATATAGCCTACAAGATCTTATCTAAAGTACTATGTGAGCGTCTTAAACCTTTCTGCATTACTATGATCGGCATACACCTATGTGGCTTCAGGGCAGACAGATCAACTATAGACCAAATATTCACTTTATAACAAATCATGCAAAAGCCCTTCAAAGTAGCATATGATAGCGTAAGTTGCCAAAAGCTTTTATTGGCGATGTCTAAGCTCGGCATCCCGAAAAAACTGATCCAGGTACGCGGTGCAATGTGCAAATGGGTAACACCTCATCCGAGCTATTCCAGACATGCGCAGGGTTCAGGCAAGAAGATGCGCTATCATGTGATTTTTTCAACATAGTCCTGGAGCAGATAGTGCGCAATAGTGGTGTTAACCTGAAAGGCACTGTCCTGTCTTTAACAGGCCTTCGCAATTGCTTGGCTGGCTATGTGGACGACATCGATATTATCGACCAATCCAAACATGCTGTTTTAGAAGCATTTTCAGCTACAGATGAACAGGCGAAACGCGTTTTCTTTGCAGCACTACTCGAATGTGGAAAGTTTTACCCGGGTCACCATGTTCCACTCATTAAATATAAACAAAAAAAACTCACTACTATTTAAAGTTTTTTCAATATTCTACTAAATATTTTCATAAGGTTTTGATATTTCAAGAAAAGTTTTGCCATACAAATTGGTTTTGATGGTTTTTTTTAATAAGATTCTGGGATTTATGTAAGTACAAAATAACTTACCTCTGTTTGTTAATGCTTAGTTAATAATTTCTTTTTAAACTTCTTAAGCTATTTTTTTTTTAAAAATGAACCATACTATTCGACTTTCGATATTGATATACACCTTCACCTTCACAAATGCACCTCACTTGACACTTGAATTAAATTAAAATTTGATTTTTCACCCAAACCCCTAACTTCTTTTTAAATTGAAGATTTATTAAATATTTATACATAACGGCATAATTTAAGTCAAAAACCTTAGGTATTGAAATCATAAATATTTTTCCACAAAGGAACCATTTTTCGTAGAAAAATAATCAGATTAGCACTAACCATGGATGACCAACAACACACATCAATTAATATTGACAAAAACAAAAGAAATTTATTTAAATAAAATAATATTAAAAAACATGTATAGAACCTTTATTTACTATTTCATCACATAGAACAAATGTAGAATATTTGCATAAAACAGCATTTTGAACAAGACGCAACATTGCTTGTTGACCCAAATGATCTCACAAAAAAAATAGTACCCACAACGACGAAACAAAACGATCTCGAGATATTCGTTTCGAGAGACGCCCAACTTTTATAAGCAAGTTGTTTAAAGGAGGCCCGATTGTCTGATACTAATTTGAAAAGATACACAAAATTGAGAGCAAAAGAATAAAAATTCATTTCCCTATGAGAGATCTCAAAAAAGAGATCGCGAATGTGATGTTAATTTCCTTCATTTGTAAATATAACATAAATGATAAATATGTAAGTCTATAGCAAAAGAAGAAACTTTATGAATTATGACAGAGAAATTGATCCACGCAATTTAGTGTGTGCACAAGTATATAAACAGTATATGTACATATGTGGAAAAAAGATTATTAATTTTGTTCTCGTATGATCAGAACAAAACATAGCTACCAAGCTTCCATAGGGGATGTATGCAATAATTATAACGAAGGGAGTACTCTGTATACAAAAAACAACAATTTGATAAACATCATTCCATCAAGAGTCGGCTTTCGGCGGTGTTTGCTGGAATAAATTAGTCGAACAATGGCTGTTCAGTAAGTTTTAAGATGTACCAGACAAGAAAAAATAAAAACATAATACTTCAGACAAATATAATAAAAAATAGTTCAAAATTAACTTATTAATCGCAAATCTAGAAATACTAGAAGATGGTTTAAAAAACGCTCGATGGGAAAACAAAAACAGAAGACGATAGACGAATAACTAGCGGAACCCAGAAAACTCTTTTTGTTTAAAAGAAACAAAGAACTACAAATTTTAAACAAAATACCCTGAAGAATATTATTTTTTCTCAACCTCAAATACACATCACCCCCATTTTGTCAAGTGTCATATCAATAATCTCACTTTTTTGTATTATTTTACTTTACTTGCAAGTTAAGTTTATTATTATTATTATTCTTATGTAAATTTTAGTCTGCTTTAGATTTAAAAAATTGGAGTTCGAATAACGCAAACTCAATATAAGTGATAGTTTTAGTATTTCAAAAGCACTTTAAGCTGTAAGCTGTTTTCATCAATACTTCAGGGTATCCAATGGATCTACATTGATCTAAGTGTGGCGATAATGCCAGCCCATCAACCTAACCTAACCAGTATACGTTTTCAACTTAACTTTATAAACGATAACCAAAAGATGTTTCCCTTAAAAAAAAAGCATTTCACAAATGGATGATTTTATGTGTTTTACCCCATTACACCCTATAACTCATATTTAAAATATTAAGTCTCATCAAAATTATCACATCAAAATTAAGCTTTCGTGTTGATGCTGCTCACTGAAACTTCTGTAATCGGAATACATCCTTTCTTTCAATCAAGCGCATCTACTTCTGCTTCTACTCATAAATTGTCTGTATGACATATCCGAAAAACTATTTTTCTGTTAACTTGTGATAATTATTATTACAACACTTAGCTTCTGACAATTGCAGCGTCAAAAGTAATTTAGTGCAATCTGATAGTTTTAGTTGACTTGTTAATTACACGAGATGCACATATCAGCTATTTCTACATAATCATGTTCTTTTATTAGTGTTTTTTTTATAATCATAGAAAATAGCTTTTCGGAACGATGTACATACACGAAAAATTTCAATCACAACCACAAGTTAAAAGTTATTGTGTAAATTTTGTTTAATTTTGTCGAAAACAAAGCATTTACATCTCTCTAATTCATAACATTTATGATATTGATTATGATTCACGGTGGCATAGGCATACCATCAAATTAAAAATCAAACATTGGTAAGTGATAAGCTGTCGAGATTATGAATCATCGGAGCTATGAGAACCTGTTCTACAGTAGCAATCGAAGTCATTATCAATACTTGGGGCGCCGCCGCCGCCGCCGACCGTATTTAGATTTGCCAAAGAGGGAACGGGGGCAAAGACGTTTTTTTTTGTTTTAGAGATAGGGCCTTGGTTTTCAAGTCATCAGAAATTAACCTTCTAGACATTTCGAGAGATAGTATAATCAAAATATATAACTCCAAGAAAAACTTTTATGCGGAGTTAAGTTCCAAGAAATAGTGAGTATGTGAAAATGAGAACTGACCCCCTCAAATTAAATACCAAAAAGTAGTATACTGATGGGTCGAGAACATCTGAAGGAACTGGTGAACCTAGAACCAAACCAAAAAAGTCCACTAGCATCTTGCAGGCGGAAGTTAACATCATAGGAAAAAGCGCTGAACGTAATCTCCAAACTAAAATATTTCCGTCATGTCAAATAGTCAAACTGCATCGTAAGCTTTAAGCACCTATTGTGCATCAGCTTCAAACTGGTATGGAAATGAGTGGATAGACTAAATGAGCAAGGCAAGTTCAATAATGTCTCACTTCATTGGGTACCAGGGCAGTTTAATGTATTCAGGCCAATAAAGAAGCAGCTTCTCTTGCAAAAAAAAAAAAAATGTAGCAATAGCACCAGAACCCTATTGAAGTACAGGAACTATTCTCTCTTAAAATATTGGAAATTAAATTTAAATTCTTCAAAGTAAATAATTGAAGGGAGTACTAATGAATGAGCATTCTCATCCAGTCCATTCATATTCATTCATTCAGATGATATTTTCGATTGATTTACCTACTGTGGATTAATTATGACACTAAGCCAAAATGTATTTGTTCCATAATTTTTGAAAATCTAGGTGAGTTAATAAAATAATCGTTACAGATATAACACACTTTAATAATGAAAAAATTACTGGACAGTAAAGCTTCGCTCATAATCTTGATAAAAGTTTTATACTTGACCGTCATGGCATGACTTTACTTTTTTGAAAAGTTTAGACGTCTCTTTAAGCTGTAAGAAACTTTGATTCGATCTTAAAACTACAACTACATACATATGTATATCAAACTCTGCATCTAAGCATAGAATCGTCAAAAGTAAAACATTCAAAATTTTAGAGTGGTAAATAAGTAAATATCTAATGTTGTCTTTATACAGAGAGGAAGATTACGGATGTTTCCTTTTTTTAATTTATATAAATAATAACACACAGTGGCTCTCACGACTAATCAGGCACATACAAAATACATTTTCGAAAAGCATTTTCACCAAGGACATTTATGGAGAGTGTAGAACTTTATAACCATTTTATATTACATTAAAACACTCTTTTATTTTTAATAAGCCAACATCACAATCTAAGCAATTAAACAGCAAATTAAATCTCTATAGTTTAACACCTCACACATAATCAGACACTTAATGTTTGGTACTTAGTCGTACAAGCTTTTTGCTATTCTTCTTAAAGGGCCTTAAAAGGGTGCTCTATGTATCTTTCATATATTCTCAATTGTACTTAGGTCAGGCTTTACTGTCTCTGGACCCCAAATGTTGTTTCAAAATATTGATGTTAGCTTTTTGATACATTTTCCACAAAATGTTTTTTTTCGAACAACAGAAACTTGAGACACATCGTCGTACCATAAACGACTCTCCGCCATGCTTTATAGTAGTTCGAGTATGCTTATGAAAAATTCTTCATTTGCTTTTCACCATAGATAAGTACATTCTTCCAACTGAACGTTTAAGGTTAAATTTGCTTCCGTCCGTGGAAAAAACCATATATTATAATATTTTCATATGCCTACATTCTTTGTTAACTAACAATGCAAAAATATGTAGTTCTATTTTATTCCAAGAAGGCATATCCTGTGTTCATTAGAAAACTTAAAGCTTTCTACTTTTTCAATGATGTATCGCTTTTTAAACACTGCCATTATGGAATTGATGGTTTCGTTGCTGACTTCTATTCACGGGGTATCTTTCAAGAAAATCTTTAGACATTCCGAAATTAAGAAGATACCTATTTTAGCTGATTTGATTCGTAGCTTTTCATAGTAAGTCTACAGCTTCTCCTTCTACTTTTCTGATCACATCATGAATCCTATTTTCGTTTTTAAATCGTGAAATTATATACATAATGCAAGAACAGCTAGTGTCCGATTATTTGCCTATTAATTACTTGAAATTTAGTTTTAGTTTTAATTTTATTTTAAACTTAATTTGAGTTTAAATAAAGGTTCCGCCAAATAACTTCTTTTTTTTTTGAAAATGCTATAAAAACATCGACTCTAGCTTTGGCTGTGTGGCACGTAGCGCCGCGCCGCACCATCCGGTTTTTTGTGAACAAAATTCGTTCAACAGGCCCGATAACGATCGCCATTGACTTTAACGACCACCCCTTGCTCATTTTCGAAGAAAAAATGGCCCAATTATGCCTCTGGACCAAAATCCGCACCAAACAGTGACTCGTTTTGGGTGTATCGGCTTTTCAATGTATGCGTGTGGGTTTTATGTGCCCCAAATGCGAAAATTTTGCTTGTTTACATACCCGCCACGATCAAAATGACATCTGAAAAGATGATTTTTTTTTGCAAAATCGGCATCTTCTCTAAGCGTTGTTCCCAGCGTTGTTCAAGCGTATACACAAACATATTCGTTCAGCGGAAGGATAAAACAAATTATCTGTCAAATCAGACATGAGCTAAGTGTTACCATTCACGAAATAAGCACTAGTTAAAAAAAAACGTTAGATGGCGGACCCTATATATTACAAAAATATGATTAAGTTCTACTACTTCTATACATTTTCTTGGAGAAATTGCATAGCAATCATTTTCTTTATCCGATTAGTTGTGAATGCCACTGTATGTTTAATTTCAAAATTTTATTAACTATGTACATATGTATATGTATATTATTTAATGAATTGAATGATCTATCTATTCGTTACAATTTCAAATGTAGCTTTAAATGTATAACATACATTTCATAAGAATCAAAAAACACTGTTTTTCTTTTTCTACACGAACGATGCTGAATCAATTGAAAAATATTCGACTTTTGTATTAATTTTTCAGGTAAACAAATTACTCAAAAAATGAAAAAACAAAAAAACTAACATCCGCTTACCTTCCCATAAAATAACACATATCAAACACCTCACATTTAGCATCAGGTAAAAATAAAAAAAAAATATATAATTTTTTTTAAAATATTGCCATTAAAAAAAAACTAAACAAAAAGTAACATGATTTTTATTATTTTCTTTTTTTGAAAACTTACTTACTCTCAATATATAAATATTCATATCACTTTCAGTAGTATAGAAGTACAGTATGCAGTATGTTGAAGCATGTTATGTGTACCTATAGTAAATGTATGCAAATGTAAAATACTTTTGAAAGCTAGCTTTTATATGTTTTGCACATCAACGCGCAACTTAATTGAATCGTATGTTAGATAGAGAATCTATCCTCTCACAACTGAGTAACTTTTCAAATTAAATTCCTCACAAATTTTTCAAACTATAAAAACACTATGCCGGCTGTAAAGTGTGTAGTACATACAATATACTCGTATATACTCTACATTTATGCTTTGGATGTTCTATTTTGTATTTTTGTATGGTGTAAATTTTGTCTATCAACACCTGCATGCAGAGTAAAGAGTTATTCACACATGGAATTTGCTAATTTAATTGATATTTCAAAGGCTTTTGTTGATTAGGCTTAGGTCATGTTGGAATTCATGCAACCAACTTGGCTACTTTTTAATACCTCAGTTAATCCTTGTCAATGTCAAAAGTCCATATAACCCTCTTGTTGTCAGAAATAAATTTTTAAGTGTATCATACTACATACATACGAGTATGTACTGTATAATATTGTAGATCTTAGCCTTTAAGCACTTACCATGAATAAGAAGCTCTGAATCTCTATTGACCTCGTATAGGCGAATAGCTTCGTCTAATTCCATTTGAGTTGATATGGTACATGGATCGTTTTCTTCGTCTACCCATTTTATAGTGAAGGGCTAAAGGATTAGAAAAAAAGAAAGAAAGAAAAGAACAAAATTCATTACCCAGAATATTGAGCTGACTATTTTATTTGTATTATTTTTGTTTTGCTTATTTTTGTATACAAACCACTCACTTGATCTGATGGAAAACGGCATACATCACGAATTTCATGACAAAGTTTCTCATATGAGATGTTTTCATCGATATACGTGTGAATAACTTCACCGTTGTAGGCAGTTTTTACTTTTATCTCGTTTGGAGCACTACTACCATCTGGAATTATTTGGGATGGCATTTTCTGCATTTGTAAATCTATTTGAAAATAAATGAAAAAGAAAAAAAGAACAATATAATATTGTTAGAGAGGATAATATAGAAGCTTATGGTTGTGGGTGGTGAACATATGTTGGAAAAATTGTTTTGAGCAAAAGACCTTCAAAATATTCAAATTAAGGACATGGAAATAGAGGATGATTTTTCGAGTAATATAAGGTACATAATATCGTTTTTGTTATTTGCTGACTTTTTTTTATTATTTGGATTTTCTTATACTTTTTTTGTTGGCGGCGCGCGGTGTAAGTATGATTTTTTTTCCGAATGATGTACTAATGAACATGACAACCAAAACTGAAACCGACACAGCCTCTAAGAGAAGGATGATAATAATGTGAGATGTGACAAAAGAAATCAACAACTAGTTCATTTATTTACAAGTACATATTGTTGAGGTGTTATTTGTGGTTTATGTATTAAGAGAGAAGTGTAATAGTTTTTATTCTGGCGGGTGATTTGAGAGTATTTTACACTTGTGGGTTTGAATTATTGCATTCGAACAATAAAAGCTTTTAAAGTGCCGGCGTTATGGGGTTTAATATAATTGATATGAGAAGAGAGTACATTTTTCGTAAACTGTTTTGATTAAAAAATACAATTATTTTGTTTTCTTTAGAATTTCTTCTAAGAATGAGATATAAAAGTTGGCCAAACAAAGGATAACGCACACAGAGAAGAAATAGGGATTAATGAATATCTGTATATTTTGATTCACTAACGACAATATATTGTCTGGGAGGCGACCGACCCTAAGATTTCGGCATAGATCTGTTTCTGAGCATGGCATTTAAGGCTAATTACACATTTCTTATAAAGTACTTCTAGAAAAATAATTTCAAACAAAACCTATGACTAATCTCTTAAAAAATAGCCATACAATTCTTTTTTTGATGATTACTTGCACACACGATGTGCTCCTATAAAATTTCAGCATTTAGAAGTGATTGCCATACAAAGTCCCATCTGCTTTGATGTTTTCATGAAACTTAAAACTTTAAGGTTCTAAATTATACTTCAAAAATAACATTTAAGGTTATTAAGTATTTTTATAAGAAAAAGTGTGGTCTGTTGCTGGTATTGTCTATGAGTTGACAAAATGAAGAAGAACCATTACTAATAGTATTAGAAGTAGAAATAAAACAAATATTGTCCCTAAACTAAAAAGGATACGAAAGAGCGCTAAACAACAAATCGCCGTGGTCAACCGAATTCATATTCCATTTTTGTTCATACTCGTTGTAAAATATCTTTACTTCGGACTAACTTTGATCCAATGTTTTGAGTTTGATCTATGCAGACAGGATGTTACCAGAATCACGAATCAAATCATTGGTCAAATATGTAAGTTTAAGCTTCCCTAAGATAACACTGTTCGTATGGAGTTCATCATTTCTAAAACTAATATGAGAAAGCTTAGGCTATTTGAACAGAAAGTTCTACGAAAACTTACACCAGACAGGCAGAGTTGCTAAAACAACTAACGGTTATAGTACCAGTGGAACTATCACAAAAGGAATCGTTTTGGCCACCGAAAATGAGGTTTGGTATGATTGCTTTCGCTTTCGCGTTGTAAATTTACGCTTGTGTCGAATTTTCGACAGGTTCTTATCTATGTTTATGGTTGTGTTTTTTTTTTTGTGTGAAATAAAGAGAAATATTTAAAACTTTATACAATACTCAAAGCAAGGAAGATCAAGTGGACAAGAAGAAGCAATTCTAATAATTTTCTTGAAATTCATAAATTTCAAAAATTGATTAAAATAAAATTGCCTATAAATGAGCTGTACATTATTTTAAACCCTTGTAAGTATAATTTACGATACTATTCGTATATGATAAAATTGATGAATCTCAGGCGAGTTGAAGAGAAGATATCTAATTGAAAACGATTGGCCTGGTATTGCTTACTAAGGGCACAAATGGCCAACACCTTAATATCACACCAATTAAAGACGAGGGATTTTTTCCATCACCAACATCTTTGCAATTCAATATGATACATTGTTAATACTTTTACCACCCAGACACATAACACTTTCCCTCCTAGACAAATACAACTAATGGGTGATTTTTTAAGAGCTTGAGAACTTTTTTTAAAAAAAAACGCATAAAATTTGCAAAATCTCATCGATTCTTTATTTGAAACGTTAGATTGGTCCATGACATTTACTTTTTGAAGATAATTTCATTTAAATGTTGACCGCGGCTGCGTCTTAGGTGGTCCATTCGGAAAGTCCAATTTTGGGTAACTTTTTCGAGCATTTCGGCCGGAATAGCCCGAATTTCTTCGGAAATGTTGTCTTCCAAAGCTGGAATAGTTGCTGGCTTATTTGTGTAGACTTTAGACTTGACGTAGCCCCACAAAAAATAGTCTAAAGGCGTCAAATCGCATGATCTGGGTGGCCAACTTACCGGTCCATTCCTTGAGATGAATTGTTCTCCGAAGTTTTCCCTCAAAATGGCCATAGAATCGCGAGCTGTGTGGCATGTAGCGCCATCTACAAACCACACCAAACAGTGCATTTTTCGGGATGCATGGGCAGTTCTTGAACGGCTTCTGGTTGCTCTTCACTCCAAATGCGGCAATTTTGCATATTTACGTAGCCATTCAACCAGAAATGAGCCTCATCGCTGAACAAAATTTGTCGATAAAAAAGCGGAAACACATTTCGAACCGAACACTGATTTTGGTAATAAAATTCAATGATTTGCAAGCGTTGCTCGTTAGTAAGTCTATTCATGATGAAATGTCAAAGCATACTGAGCATCTTTCTCTTTGACACCATGTCTGAAATCCCGCGTGATTTGTCAAATACTAATGCATGAAAATCCTAACCTCAAAAAAATCACCCATTAGATTGGAAATATTCAAGACAAATTTTTGAATTTTATATGTTTGTACATGTAAATAAAATAACCCAAAACTGACGGTTTTTGAAACATTTTCCTAAAACAAAACAATCTAAAACTATGTTTAAATATTTGTTTGCTTTAACCAAATTCAATTTTAAAATTTTAGTACACTTTTGTACGAGTACTTTCCAGTTAGGAAAGGAGTTTGACTTCCGTTATACAAAACCCGTAGGCAGTAGCATCATGGTGTGGAGTTGCGGTTATTGGTTTTGTGTTGGTCTGTTCTTCCAAGTTCATGACAATCATGACCAAGGAGGGCAATATGGCACTTATATGACATTTTTAACAAGATAATAGACTCAAACACTCTTCAAAATTGGTGAGTGATTGGCTTCGCGATCTTCGCGATCTGTGGTACGCTGTCCATCTCGGTTCACAGATTTTAACCCCATCGAGAATTTGTTAGCGGATCTGAAAAACTCTCCAGCCCTTATGGTTTTCATCAATAAAAACCCAATATGGCATTAAATAAAAAAGTAGTGGAACGCCATTCAGGAAAGCAAATACCAAAAACTTCGTTAAAGCTATACGGCAGTTTGTTTGAAAAATTGATCAGAAATTAAACTGATCGACTATGTAACACGTAGCGGCAACAGATACACGCCAGAAGTACTAGGGGCCTTACAATTTCCACTTTGTACTTTTAAGTAAAAAGTTTTGTTATTTGCAAAATATTTGTTCTTTTTGTTTCATCAAACAATATATGTATTATGCAAATTATGTTTTGAATTTTGAAAAGCTTTTCATTTATATGCAAAGAGATATTTTCATTTACAAATAAGAGTTTGTTTTGAAAAGTTGTCGAAAACTAATAAAAATTAAACAACATTAAGAAGTAAATAATAGTTTTTTTTAATTTTGATGAATGTACAAAGAACATACATTTTGAATGGTAGGGTTAACATGTAGATTCATCTCAATTTTGAAAATGTCTAATTTTGTAAAGGTTTTTTAATTCATCGACATCTTAGCCATCTTTCAATGGAGTTTAACAGTTTATAGCAAAAAAAAATTCTTTTGAAAAGCTGTTGTAAAACAATTTATACAAAATTTATCATTTTGAAGAATATTTTGAAAACTAAGTGACAAAGGAGTAGTGAAACTAAAAATTAACTTTGATATCGTAAATGATTTTGCGGCAAAAGAGAGTTTGCGATTCGACTATCGAATTTGTATTGTCTAAAATTGAAAACACTTTACAATTTTATTTTGCAGGATATTAATTTTTTACAAGGTTGCAAAGTTAAAATTTTTTTGGTGAAAGAGGCCTTAGATCTCGAGTAGATTATAAAAGAAACGAAAATATTCCCGTCTTGTTTTAGGTGTTTTTAAGACGATTAAACTTATTACTTAAAAATGTTTTCAAATCGAATGTAGTACAGCCAACGAAAAAAAAACAATTTATTCAAGGATACTTTTGGTGAGCGCATTATCTCGCGTCGTGGGTCTGTGGCGAGGCCTCTAAGATCGTTCGATTTACGGTTGCTGGACTATTTTTTGTAAGGTTTGTGAAATCGTTTGGCTACGCAGATAAGCCCAAAACGATTGACGCCTTCGAAGATTTTTTGCTGGACTATTTTTTGTAAGGTTTGTGAAATCGTTTGGCTACGCAGATAAGCCCAAAACGATTGACGCCTTGGAATAGAATATTTGGCGCGTTATTGCTGACTCACGGCTCCAATTGCTGCCGAAATGTGTGCCTCTCGGCTTTAATTTATTTGAATTGACTTCTGCGGCCACTTGCTCAAAATAATACTCAAAACATAATGGCAAACTTATTATTATAATAAAGCTAAATTCATGGCCTTAACATTTAATAATATGCGTTTTATTTTTTGTTGAAAAACACACGTCTTCGTCTAAAAAAAACAACCTTTATTATTATTTAAAATTCTCAAGCTCTTAAAAAATAACCCATAAAAATGAAGTTTTAAGAAATCATTTTCAGCCGAGTCTTTAAGTTTTAATATAAAAATGAAATAAAAGCGATCGTTAACCGCGCTTAAGAATACATCTATGAAAACTTTCTTTCTTGCTCTTATAAAAAGATTTCCATATTTGGGAAAATCATAACAACTACGAATTCTTTTCCTTTGCTAATTGTATACTTGCATCTTGTACTTTACTCAAGCCAACTCGGTTAAGGTTAAGTCAGAGAAATTCCCCATACCAAATATTAGTGTGCACCAAATTTTGATGAAAGTTTTACACAACTTAATTCTATAAATTAATAGTCATATGTATATCAACAAAAATAAAACAAAAAGGAAGTTTTATAGCCAAAAGCAAAATGGGTGAAAGTTGCTTGTTTTTTTGCACTATCGCAAAAAAAATTATTTTATATTAATTTTTTTTTGGAGACACCTACGCCTTTAAAATAAATATGAAATAAATAAATTAAAGAAAGGAAAGAACTGCACCCGGATCCATCCCCATTTCACACTATCCCTGGTACTGGTCTATGCATAGCTTAACACTCCACGCAGAATGCAAAATGCGTAGAGCCGGCTTTTTATGTCAAAATAAAACCAAACAACAAATAAAACAAACCAAGAAAAAGACAAGAAAACCTGTTGCTTGCTCGATTAGAGACCAACCAGACTCCAGTTCAACACAGAAAGCCATCACCTCTCACCTGGTTTTCTGTTTTCTTGATGTACATCTCTTGGGTTTTCTTTGCGAATTTTTATCATAATCTTTATTTTTTTTTCTCAGTCAGCCACCAAACCACACTGGTACGTATGTATATACCTATGCATATAGTAAACTTTCAAGTTTCGTCGAAGCAGCAATTCTTTGCTGCAAAATAAAGAAACACATTTTTGCGCGGATGTACTTAGAGAGCTATTTTTTTATTTTTATGTGTTTCATAAACTTTTACAGCCAGTCAAAGATGCCTTTTAGGGGGGCGTTTGTTCGTTCGTTGTGCATAACATACCTTGTATGACTATGACTCAACTTGTAGCTAGAATTTGAATTTTCTTTCTTTCTTTATGATTTTGTTTTACATATTTGTTAAACCAACAAGCGGAAACGAATTGTTGATTTTGATCGACGAGCAAAGAGCGATGAGCGATGAATGACGAGCGACGAGGAGCGCGCACTTTGTCCATGTCCAGCAACAAGTAACAAGAACCATAACTAATTACCTTCTTTTCTTGTTGCCCATCCAATTAAAATGTTATTGACCCCGTTTTAGCACCAGGAAAACTATTCAACCGGGGCACTGGACAAGAGATTTTTGTTAATGCTTAAAACCTTAGTAGATTGTTTGTGCTAAATGACACAATTTTTTCCTGTTCCCCTGTTGCTGTTGCAAGCAACCGGGTTAACTACTTTTCCCAATGATGGCCATAAGAAGAAGAGATTTGTGAAACGACTAAATGAACCCGCACCCTGTTGCCATTTAAGACCGAAGCGATATAGCGAAGCGATGATGGGTTTGGACTCGGGGCTCTTCTAGCAGAGATTAGTGTTTCGTCGTCGTCGGCCATTTTTCTGTTGCACCTCGCACATAATCTTTTTTTAATACATAATTCTTTTTCTTTGTTGAATTATTTACACGCTTCACCAATAATTTGTTGTTAAAACACAAAATAAGAAAAAAAATAGAACACTAGGAAATAGGAAAAAAGAACCAACAATAAATTACCAAAAAACGGCGTACATTTATTTCCAAGAGAATATAACGAAAATCAAATAAATTATAAATAAAATAAACTTAAAGAAGTTTACATATATTTATAATTTGTTGCACTATAATGAAGTGTTTTTTATTTTATTTATATTGAATACTTTTACAACGACAACGAGGAAGGGTCTTTTAATTGAATTTCACTTCGATTCGACTTCGGAAATCGGAATCACACAAAATAACCACAAAACATAACACAAAATAAAAATTGAAATTCAACTTCAAACACAAAAACCTCTTTGCAAGTTGCTGCAAATGAACGAAACGCAAACGACAGAAACAGAAGCAACGACAAATACGAAGAACGAAAGGGAGGGAAGCACAAAATGTCACTTTGGGAGTTGTCAGAAAGTTGAAAACCTTTTTTTTATTAATTTACATAGTTCTAAAAAGGTTTCGGTGTTGGATATAAGTATGGTGGATAAAGATAAATTATTGGGGACATGAACCTTTTTAGTACAAAATAAAAGAGCAAATATTTTGTTAATTTTAAGAAATGTTTGTAATTAAGGTATAATTAAAATAAAATAAAACATTTGTTTTCAAATACTTGTTTATAAACAATATTGGAAATCGTAAACATAAACTTTTTCAATTGTAAACAAATATAAATATAAACAAATTAACAGGTGGTGGTGAATACACACCGGGTGGTGGAATGAGTCAGAATGGTGCATTAAGTAAAGGTGAGTAATGAGAACTTTATTTATGGTCGTTCTTAAACTCGGTCTCCACTACAAATATTTAATTTTTTTGTAGGATTGTTTCAAACGATTTTTATCAAATAGATTTAATTTAAATTTATCATGCTGCTATCTTAAGAATACTAAGGAATGTAAATATTTTCATTCAATTTTCACAAGAGTGAATAATTTTGCTTGGAAATTATGTATTTACAAGTAAATTTCCAGTAAAAATTAAATTTATTCTCAAAGAATTGTAAAATTTGGAAGCATACTCCTTTGTTCACAACGTAGAGATTTAATTTATAAGTTTTTCATACATTTTCGGCTGATAACTTCAAGAATTCTAACTTTAAGATCTTGAATCGATGGTGGAGCATTGGCATATCCTTGTATCTTTTAAGCACTATTCACATGAGCACGACCAATGAATGAACGAATATTCGTCGATTTTGACATTTCTTTCACATGAGAGTTTTTAATTCGTCGCACAACCGAACACCATTCACCACCGAAACCAAAACAAGAATGATTTTTTTAGGTTAAGTACGCGCGATTATTTTATTCGTTGCGAGTGTGGATAATGTGGAACGCGAATTAAGTTTGACAGTTCGTATCAACTACAATTTTTTTCGCAACGAATAAATTTGTTTTCTTAAATTTATTAATACATATATGATATTGAAAAGTAAAAGTATGCATCATAAATCAAATAGAAATTATATTGCTATCGTTTTGTTAAGAAACTTTTCTTGCAAAATTTTGATTGTTTAATTACTTTTGTGTGTCTCGTTGTCCATTTTTGTAAAGAATTTTTACAATTTATATATTAAAAGCGAGTATTCTTCCATAGTTAATAATGGCCTAGTTTCAACTTTTCAAATGTCAAAAGATGCCAGCTTTCAAAAGTAACAGTTGTTCAGCTAGTGGCGTTTTAAAAACTAAATCTATAAATCTTGTATCAGAATCTCATTCGAAAATTGTATTGTTTAATTCAATTTAGCTTAGAGTTTACCAAGTATGTTCTGAAGAGGTGTTCTTCAACGCTGGCAAAACCACTGTGTAAGCTTTTTCATCTGTCCTACTCCTCAGGTCTCGTTCCGAGAGGATGGAAAACTGCATTTGACCAGCCCATCCCCAAAAAAGGCGAATCTTCCTCACCCTCTAATTACCGACCGATTGCACTTACGTCCCTTCTTTCCAAGGTCATAGAAACGCTGATTTTTTAATGACCGGCAGTACGGCTTTCGAAGCAATAGGTCCACTGGTGATCTTATGGTTCATCTCACCGAACAGTGGAGCAAATCTTTACAACGCTTTGGAGAAAGTAAGATTATTGCACTTGATATTTCAAAAGCATTTGATAGGGTTTGGCATCAAGCTCTCTTATCGAAAATGCGTGCTTTCGGTTTTCATGAATCTCTGCTTCATTGGATTAGTAACTATCTTTCGGATCGTTCAATACAAGTAGTATTGGATGGGTTCAAGTCTGAAAACCACATAATAAATGCTGGTGTGCCCCAGGGCTCTGTTCTATCTCCAACACTCTTTTTCATTTTTATTAATGATCTCCTGTCTGCAACATCTAATCCAATACATTGTTTCGCTGACGATAGTACTTTTAGCTTTTCATATTCGTTTTCAAACTCACATCCCTCTTCTTCGGATGTGGAACTGCAACGACAAAATATGATAAGCTCATTAAATTCCGACCTAAACAGCATTGTTCAATGGGGATTCAAAAACCGCGTGGAATTTAATGCTTCGAAAACGCAATGCTGTTTTGTATCGTTAAAGCGAGATATACCCCCATTGCCATTATCCATGGATGGCACTTGCATCAATGAGACTGAACACCTCGATATTCTCGGTATGTGTGTCACGGTGACACTGTCACCAACCATCTCTTGTGGAATGATCATACATACGCGATGTCGCAAAAATTGCCGCAAGGTGTTTGGGTTTCCTTAGGCGATGCAAGAAATATTTCACCCCTTCTGATCTGGCTATCTACAGGACTTACATACGTCCAAAGCTTGAGTATAACTCCTATCTCTGGGCTGGTGCTCCTGTAACTTACATAAGCTTCTTGGATAGTATTGAACGTAGAGCATTTAAATTGATAGATGATAATATCATCATAAGTTCATTTACTTCGCTTGAACATAGTCGTAAGGTCTCTTGTCTGACCCTTTTTTAACCGTTATTTTAACGGCTTATGCTCTAGTGAAATAGCCAGTTGCATTCCTCCCCTTAAACAGTTCAACCGTAATACTCGCGCTTCTAGGAATGCTCATCAGTATACCCTCGAGCCCAACGGTCAAATACAGAGCTCGTTCTTTAGCGTACTACGCGAATGTGGAATGCCTTACCACACTATGTCTTTCCTAGTCATTGCAATATTCAGGAATTCAAAACCAATGTGCACCGACATCTCCTTTTAAACCCTCTCTCCTCTTCCTAGTGCTCACACTGTGCCTCTACATAATAAGGGTAGTAATCCCCTTAAGTGTGTGCTTATTATACATACATAATAAAAAAAAATGAGAGCTGTCATTTTATTCATAACTATCACGCTATACTCATGGTGTGATGGTTAGTACATAGAATTGTCATACGAGATGTTTAGGGTTGCCTGCCCTGCCTGTGCCACCTAAAGTTTTTTTTGCGAGGAATTTACAAATCCTCGTAGAGAGTAGTTGTTGTCATAAGTGCTTTCCGTTTGGATTTTGCATTAAAAACTGTAGGTTTACTCCAATTTTCTGGCATAACTCAGAGTGCGAGTTAGTTGAGAGTTGTAAGTCACTAGGCCCTGGTTCTCTACGAGCTGTTGTGAACCTGACTAATTTATTTTTTTCAGAGGAAATCTTGCCTTTTGAAATATGAAAATGGTATGGGAAAATGTAACGAAAATAAGCTTGTTGAATTCTATAGGCAACTGATGGAGTTTTTAAATTAATTATTATTATTATTACTTATATATAAGAGGGGAAGCGTAGCTAAATTGGTAAAGTTACTTTTCTATTTGAATATGAAACAACCAGCAGCCCGTATCTAGTTTGTCAATGCTTTAAGTGGTTTTAGGCTAATTTATTAAAAGTGCGCGAGGTCTTAGGGGATAGAGCATTGAAGAGGTCAACAAATAAAGGCTTTAATTAATTTTTTTCTAGGAAATACTACAAAATAAATTAAACAATTACGGAAACAGGATATATTATAAAACATACCAGTGACTGCTTCCAATTATTTTTTAAATAAATTATTTCGAAATGGTGACTTTATAGCATTTTTTCAATACCAGAACTCTGACAGCCTAATTTATTAGATTTCACTAATACTCGTTTTAACCTTGGAATAGTTTAAACGAGTCGAAGCTCTAACACCGCCTTTACGCCAAGTCAAATAAATCCTTATTTATAAAATATTTTCCAACGCGTTTTAGTTACGCCCTTCTAATGTCAAATAATTAATTTTAATTAATTGATTGATTGTTATGTTAGCGGTGCTTTTTTTATTTTTAATAAAAAAGATTTAACAAGCAAAACGAACGAGGAAGGTGTTTATCAACATTTATAAATACTTCTCCGACAATTCATTATAGAAAACAAAAGTATAGATACTAAAACTACGAAGGCAAAGAGTTCTCACTGGACCGACGTTTTAAATATGTAAGTATTAACATATATTATTTAAATATACATACTGTAATATTTGGCTTGGTCCGACAATTAAAACTTATTCACACTTTGTAAATAAAACACAAATTCACTTTATTTAAATCGCTCCAAACTTATTTATTCAACACTTTCAATTATTACTTTTCAAACACAGTCTTTACTTTCAAATTTATTACTTTTCAAACACAGTTTTTACTTTCAATTATTACTTTTTAAACACAGTCTTGACTTTATCGCAGTTCACAACCAATAATGAGCCGCTTCGCTTCCGAGCGCCTATTTATATACCTCAAATCGGTTCGAGAAACTATTAGGTTCTTGTAGGCGCTGAATGTTCTCGATGCTTAAAGAAGCGAGTTCTCCTCTTAATCACTAGATGTTGCCCCTTATTCTAAATGTTCTACACAAGTGTCTACTACTACAAATAAAACGGTTGCTACGTACTTATTCTACTATAACACGATATTAGAGTAAAAGAGATAAAGAGTGTAGTATCCGTGGCATGGTGGTTAGTGCGTTGGACTGTCATGCGAGAGGTCTTGGGTTCGATCCCTGCCTATGCCATCTAAAGTTTTTTTCACGGGTACTGCCTCTTGCGAGGAATTGACAAAATTCTCCAAGAGTAATTGTTGTCATGAAAAGTGCTTTCTCAAATTTGCCGTTCGGAATCGGCTTAAAACTGTAGGTCCCCTCCATCCCTGCAATTACTCGCACACAGGAATGGTTGAGAGTTGTAAGTCACTAGGCCCTGGTTCTTCATGGACTGTTGCGCCACCTAATTTATTATTTATAGATAAAGAGTGTATACACATTACAATACATATACTTCAAAATTTTTTATTTTTAATTCTTGTAGTCAATGTATTAATTGGTTTTTAACCGTGTTTAAAGAATTATCTTCATTCCCAATTTCTATAAAAACCATTCATATTTTCTCAAAGTTTTGGGCGCATCTCTTTCACATATTTTTTTTAAATGTCAAAATGACCTTTAATTACTAAAACTACTTTATTCCGGCTTTAATACTCCTATGAACCAGTTTTAGCTTATTGCACCTCAAATACTCATGAATTTTATTTATAAATAAGCTTTTCAGTAATGAAGGCGCTGAAAAGTAGTTATAACTTTACGCCGTTGATAATACGAATAAATAAATAAGGCTGTGAGAAAGTTTTGTTAAAACTTGAACCACTGCGAAAAAACTAGCTTTTAATAGCCGCATTTACTATAGATTTTCCAAGTTGCTTAGAATTATAGCCCAAATACTTAAGGGCCTTGCACATGAGAGCGAACAACGAATGAACGAATGGACGAACAAACGTGATTTTACACATTTCAAAAAGTCAATTTCAAACAAAAACACATTTAAATTATAAGAAAACCAATTGACACTAATGTTAAGATAATTAAATTTTCATTTTGTTCTCTAAAACAAGAAAATTTTGTAAGACAATTTGGTAGTAACGAATTGCAGTGTGGTTGTTACGAGCTGTCAAACTCTATTCGCGTTCCACATACCATCCACACTGCAACGAATAAATTGTTCGCGCGCAACTTTAACCTCAAAATTATACCACTCTTGTTTTGTTTTTTGCATGAAAGGCCATGGCTGAGAAAAATATGGAGACAAAATTGACAGTTCGTCGCTGTCCGCGAATAGAAATAAAGCTCATGTGAAAGAAAACTCAAAATATGCGAACATCCACAGTTCGCAGTTTGTAGTTCGTAGCTCATGTGCAAGATGCTTTAGACATTTCCCATTCCCACCTATATTTCAAAATTCACTCATTTCAGTGAGTTAAATGTTTTAAGATTTGTTCGTGTCGTAAAAGCTAACTTATATTCTTAAAACAGAGTTGAATCCGTCTTAACTCACTGAACTTATTGAGTTCAAATAGCCTAACCATGAGTTGAAATATTTTAAATATTATTGTGTTAAACGATATGTCACCAATAAAAACACTTTTTATACATTTTGCGAAAATTATTCCCTTTGTTTGATAATGCACAAAGAAACTATAGATGCATGTACCATCTTCTAATTATAATTTATTTTGTTACACCCTTTTCTTTTTTTTTCAAGTGCTGTCACACTTTGAAACCATATTCATGAATCTAGCTAGTTTGACTGTTCTTTTGTATTTTCGTTTCGTTGTCAAATCTTTTTTGTTTCACATGTCTCCGTTTTATAGGAACCAAACGCCAACTAAATTGATTTATACAAAATGACAAAAACGCACTCTGTGTGAAGATATAAAGCTTCCTATCATCCTCCAAAACCCATTTGTTTACATTCTTGTATTTGTAATATCGATGTCAATTTCAACAAGAATGTTTATTGTTTAGCTTTTTTTTCACGTACATATATCTAGAATTAAATAATGGTTTGAACGCAAACGTCATGCGCACATATTTTGCTTGTAGGCTATTGACATACTAGAATTGGAATTCCAGTGGATTCATATTCCCATATAAAATCCCCCATAAAAGTGATTCCACCTATTTAGCTACTCTTTCCTTCTTGTAGCTTTGGTGGTAAAAATAATAATTAATTTTAAAACGTCATCTTTTGTTTCTAGACATCAACTAGCTTTTTTTTTGAAAGAAACTGAGGACATCTATTATTATAAAGTTTAACAAAATACAAAAGTCATAAAAGTTTCTTAATATTTCCACTGAACCTACAGAAGTGCTAGTAGCGTTAAGAAATAGATGACACACGTCAAATTGGCTACTAGCAGTCCATATCTATTATGTCAATGTTGTAGACAAACTAAAATGGCTACGCATTACTTATATCTTCATATAGAGTATGAGATTTGTCCTTCTGGCCCGAAATTATATGAAAGAGAATAGCTAGAAAATGGGCAACGGACAGAGAGAAAAGTCAAATAGATTTACGGACAATTCTACTTTTCTACTTATATTAATCTTAATTAATTAATCTTTTCTACTTATATTAATCGAAGTCAATTTTTCATTTGTCTCATTTTTTCCACTTTCATTGTGTGATATTAGACTTTCAATTCAAAAGATTGTCCCTTCCGTTAATTAAGTGTATATTCAAATGCCAGACATTTTAATTACAATTAAATGAGTTTTTTGTTTTGGATCAACGATTTTTCAAACATAAAATACTCCAAACAAAACAAATTTTAGAAAAATTCTAAATTATTATTACATAATTTAGTGAATATGCTGCAGAGTTTCAATGCAAGTTTCAACTTTGACATTCCTACTTTAGACAGAAATGTCAAACAAATTCATTTTAAATCGTCATTTATTGGACATCAAAGAAAAAATTCATAATTCAGTTGAAATTTCAAACCACCGCTACAAACCATAAAACCTGTAACCCAATGAGAGCACGGAATTAATACGTAATTCCATACCACTACTCAACACTCGCCCTTTCTTACTCATCCACGCGATGACATGCGTTGCACTAACATTTTCCAATTCCCTTTGCTCTGCATCATTCGTTCATTTATAAACCAAAATGGCAGTCTAGTATTTTTGTGACAAGGATTTTTATCTCTAAAAAAAAAACAGAAAAACTTCACCAATCTACTTATTGTTTTTATTTATTTGTTAATAAGTAAACAAACCTATCGTGCATTATCATACAATCCCCTTTATCTAAACAAATAAACGTTTTATTCAACCCAAAAGTCCACAGCGACACCAAAATCCAAAAGAGAGAAAAAAATGATAAAAAGTGGTGGTGCGAAAAAATAAGAAAAGAAAACCAAATTCAATCGAATCGAATGACACATGACAGAAATACACAAAATTGCATTTTCTTTTCTTCTCTTAAACTTAACTTAACTTAAATAAATGTGTGAAGGAGAACCACAAAAAGGTGATCCAGCCACAGAGAGGAGTATAGACAGGAAAAATGTTGAATAAATAAAAGAATCAAAAAGAAAAAGAAACGAAAAAAACACGAAATTGGAATAAAAAAATAAAAATAAAAATATTTTAACTGCATTTTGTGAAAAATCAAAAAGAAAAAGAATTATATAAACAATTTTATTGTGTGTCTAATAATTGTGTGCTGTTGTTTGTTCCTCACATTATCCTGAAAATGTAAAATTTGCATTTTTCTTAATCATCATCTTTCTCATTGCACAAAATAAGGTAAAGTACAAACAACAAGAAAAATCATTATGAACTAATTCTTTTTTTTATTACACTTTTTTTTGTTGTATTTTATTTTACTCCACTTCCACTTCACCATCGTCGACATCGCCATCGCCTTCGCCATCCTCCTCCACTTTTGTGGTGGTTCTCGTTTGCTTTTTTTTACATCTTCGCCAGGCACACACCACGACCCGAGAGTCGAGACCCGACCACATCATAAATCGTGTTTCGTGGAATACACGAGAGCTAGAGCACGAGAACAGAACACACGACACTACACAGTGGGGCTGGATTTTCTTATGGGGGTTTTTGTGTGTTTTCTCGTTCTCGGTTTTCAATTCTCGGTTCTTATGCTCGTACTCGTGTTTTCGTGGTTTTGTTGTTTGATTTTTCGTTAATTTTTTAAGATTAGTGGGAAGAGTTCTTATTGTTATTATTATTGACCTGGAATTAATCCAATTGGATTTGGAGATTCACTTTAAGATAAGACCTTACTAATTATATTTGTGGTAAGAGATGTTGAAAGGTTACAATTACAAAAGATTTTGAAAAAAAAACTCACCTTTTGTAGGATTCTTTTCTTAAAAAAAAAACTGAGTTTAAGGGATTGTAAATAACTACATAATTTTGTGTTTTTGTCTTTGAAAAGCAGGAGCAATTTTAATGCATTTTTAAGGAGGAACATTTAACATATTTTTGTTTTCATTTAAAACTCATCAAATTATCATTATGTTATTAGAAAAAGGTACTAGATACGTAGGTTTGACATTTCAAATATTTTATAGAAGAAGAGATTGTGATATTATCTTGAATGTTTACCTTGACCTTATCGTGATTCGTTGTCTTTCTTTTAGCTTTGTTGATTTAAAAAAGGTTAATACCAACTTACTTGTTTTTTTTTTTTTAACTTAGAATTACATATGTATATCGATTGTAGAAAAATAATAAAACAACATTAAGTTGGTAGGTAAAAAGTAAATAGGTATACAAATGTATTTTAAAAAATTGTAAAAATATTAAACCTCTGGTTTTGTCATTCATTTAGAAATACAGTATTCCCCGCTTAATTGCACTGACCATTTTGTTAGATTTTTTGGTCAATTATCCCGGTAATTCAATTAGCGAAACCCCGCTTAATTGACATATCTGTTCAATTAAGCGAAACCCGTATATAATTGCACGAGTAGGTCAACTAAAAAATGAAATATTCATCCCAGAAATTTACTCTATAAACATTTCAGTGTCAATTTAATTTTGGCGTCTGTTAGTTCGCCATAACATGATATGTTATGTCATCACATGCCAAATAAGGATTGAAATCTGCATTGTCCTCAAGAACATTATCTATAACCACGAGATCATTTTCCAGCTGTTCTTCTTTTTGGATGAAGCCTGCCATTAACAATAGAACTTGCAAATGTAGGTTTAGTGGTAAAATATTTCCAATATTACCTTTCTAAAACAATTTCTTAAAGTAGAAGGTGTTAGAAGCCACAAACAATGTTTGCTTATGTGCATTGCTTGCAAAGATGTGATCGACTTCGAAAATTCTTCGATAGTCTTGCTACGTTCGATGGCTGTAATTTGTTTCCTTATTATATTTTGCTGATAGTAAGCTTTGAAACAATGAATAATGCCTTGGTCAAGGGGCTGAATGATGGACGTTGTATTTGTGGGTACAAACTGCACGTTTATATTTTTGAAATTGTCCAACTTCTTATGACAGGCAGCATTGTCGACAAAAAGAAAAATTATTTGTCTGTTCTGCTTTATCATTTCTTCGTCAAATTTATATAAAATTTGGGCCCATAAATTTTGGGTCATCCATGTCTTTTTGTTGGAGAAATATTGCAAAGGTACAACATTATTTTTAAAACACCTTGGCGTTTTGGTTTTCCCTTTCACAATCATTTTTTTGTCCGTCCAATTATCCGAAAAATGTCCATTTATTTAGTTTTTCTGCTGCATATTTTTAATTATCAATTAAGCGAGTAATTCAACTAAGCGGGGTTGAATTAACCGTCTAATAAGCTTAGTTACTAATACGGGACATTTTCGAAGCCAATTTTTTCGATCAATTAAGAGGGATGTTCAATTCAGCGAGGTGCAACTAAGCGGGGATTACTGTACCTTAATTCATATAATTACACTATTACACAAAAATACGAAATTCAAACAAATCCTGTTCGCGTACTCAAAAATTTCGTAGTTTTTCGTAAAAGAGAGCGCTCACGAGACTCCCCAACCTACGAATTTTAGCCCAAGAAATTTCTTTGGGCTGATTTGTGAAAATTGTCAAATTTGATAGAAATTCAAAAAAATTAAATAAATTGCTCGCTTTTGCTGTCAGTTATAAAATTTAAAAACAAATTTTCAAAGAACAGCAACTAGACAGTAATATTGTGTGAAAAATGTGTTGTTTTCCCGTTCGCTTACTTTTTTGTAGTTTTTTTTTTTTTGTGAGAGAATTTTACCCCCACTCTTTAAAATATCTCTTTTTACGAATTTTGGTGCAGTAATCACGCGAACGGACCTAATCATACACTTGATATTTATTATTTAGTTCCGTATCCCTTCGCTTTAATGGCTTTCTCAAGGCGTCGAGGTATTAAAGAGACAAGTTTTTAGCATACTTAAGTATGCATATATTTTTTTGCAATTCTTCTCCAAGGCGCGTCTTTAGTCCTCAATGTTTCCAAAATTCCTTTTGAGCAACTCGACATTCCAGTTATACATGCTCGATTGCATTTAAGTCAGGTGACTTTTTCTGTGTTTTAAGCACCTAAAGGCAGTTATACAATAACCACGACCTTGCTGTACAAGATGTGTGGTTTGGGTAGTTGTCTGGGTAGAAAATGAAATTGTCTTGTATTCCGAGTTTACTGTTATTGGACCACAAATGTTGTTTCAAAATATTGATGTTAGCCTTATGATACATTTTACCTTCCACAAAATGTTACTCAAACCATGACCGACCTTCCGCCATGCCTTACAGTAGTTCCGAGTATGCTTTTATAAAAAATTCTTCAGTTGCTTTTTACCATACATACATTCTTCCATCTGAACCTTTAACGTTACATTTGCTTCTGTCCTTAACAAAACCTTATTTATAATATTGTTATATGTCGTATGGTTAAATAACAATGCAAAAATATGTAATTCCAACTTATTTCTAAAAGTGTTCCATTCATTTTTATACAATGCACGGCTGCACGGTTATTTCGGTCATTACTTAGATGACTTCTTTACTCGAAGTCTTTTTCAAAAAATTTTTAGAGATTCCGAAGAGTAAAAGCAATTTTAGTTGATCCCAAATTCTTTCCTATCTGAACACATTATGAGTCCTATTTTCCTTTTCAAATTGTGAAATTATGTAATGGACTTTGAAATAGCTCACTTTCACAATTTTTGCAACAAAACCAATTTTCGAATTCCCAACGAAGTTTGTTTTCCTTTGTTGTGCCATTTCGACGTGAAGCAGGAAACTATTATAAATGCAAGGTAAAGTCTTTGGAATACAAGGTTAATAATAACATTGGGCAGGTTCAGACAACATAAGGGACTTCGTTTGCAGTCAACTTCATTCTTTGAACGTACATTATGATCAAGGCAACTAGTTAGTTTTTCAAGTGTCGTGTATTTTAAATTCAGAACTTTACTTCACAAACCTCTACCTTAAGTTCATAGTGCAAAAACTATCAAAAACATAATTATCTACACAACGCTACAATAACATTTCGACCTGGGCCCTTATTATGGAATACGAAAACGAACGGCAGGAAAAACGAAACCCAGAAAAACGAAACTCATGGCGTAGAGCAATCATAATCATGAGAAACGAAAATAATCAAGAAAATGTTGCCAGCCAAAAATGAAAAATGGTATTTATTTGGTCTATTTGTTTAGCATTCGTTGTAGGCCTAAATACATATTAGAAATATCTTATTTTTATGTTTTCACCATTATATTTATTATTTAACTCACATTTTTTCTCCCTCATCAAAATTAAAACCAAACCAAAAAAAAAACCAAAACACAATAATGTTTGACACTTGACAGTAACCCGCCAAAACAAAAGCTGAACGAGTGCTTGAAGGCACTCGTAAATAAAAATACGAGTATCGTTTTTTTACGATTCTCGTTTCTCGTAATCGCAATTTCACAAATACTCCGTATTAAAAACTATCATCGTTTTTCATAATAACCCCCCTGTATTTTGTATTTAAAAAAAAATTACTAATCCCATTTTCAATTTGACAAGGAACACTTTCATATAAAACATCAAAAAGAATTGTGCAGAAATTAAATAAATCACATAGTAATAAAGTTCAGCTTTCAGATGAATGAAAAAACATCATGAACTGTCATTTTGACATAAGTAGACTTGCATTGATAGTTAGGGAGATTTTTCTTGACTAACTTTCCAGTCAACTTTCCAATAAAGTTGCCTTAATTGGAAGGCAATTTTTTGGCAGCTGGAAAATCAGATGCTAGAAACTTGCCTTACTTTCAAGTCCCTTATGTCGGCTGAACCTGTCCATTGTCATTTGGCGGGAAAAGTAGCATTACAGAGTTATGCAAAAACAGTTTGTCCAATTATGAATAAGATTTAAAATTAGGAGTTTTTCTTTAATTTATTTGCTAACTCATAATTTGAAATGTAGTTTAAAGCTTAAATATGTTAAATGTACTTCAATACAATTTATTGGAGAAATTACACTGCGAAAATTTGTATTTTCTTTGTCCGATTAGTCGTGGGAGCCATTGTATGTTCTGGAAATTCTCATTAGTTATGCTTATGACTCTTTATTTGAAGTTTTGAGAAACCTTGAACTTTGTAATGCTTTCATGGTTATGAAAAGAACTTTTTGGAGTGATTTTGAATATCACTTCGATTTTAAATATCTGCTCTAATTTTTACTCGTTAGTCTTTAGACAATAAGACAGACATATTCATATTTAGTTTGATACGAGTATTAACGTCTTAAGAGCTTTTGTGCTCAGTTTTTGACTTAAGTCCTTTTTGTCAAACTACCGAAACCCATTAGAAATGTGAATTTGATTGCCAGGAACAAGACTTTGTTGACCAGTATTAATAATTCAGTTCTATCTAAATTTAAAATGTACATGTTTTAGGCAATTAATTGGTTAGGGTCTTGAAATAGTCTAGATCTAGACAGATATGAAACTAACTTCCTACATAGATTAAAATCATTTTATTAAATTTTAAGTTATTTTTAGGATCTATTATATTTTTACCTTAAATTTAATTCCTAAGTAAATCTAAATTTTATCAAGATAATTATAAGTGAGTTGATTCTAGACTTACATAAGGAAAAATGCTTTTACGCTGGAATAGTAAACCGACTCGAAAATTTGTTTTCATGCCTTAGACTACGATTCAAGTTTAGATAAGATACAGCCACTTTCTATTTTGAAAACATAGTAATAATTCTTATGAGCTGCATAAAAAAGAAAAATGAATAGGCACGTAACTACATCTTTTTGCTATTCAAAAAGAAGATTCTGATCTGAATTTATTATTTCTGTTCTTACTTGTACCGAAGAGTACAGACGAAAAGTATATAAATGCATAAGAAACCTCAATTTATGGCTTTTGAAAATAAAATAATAAAATAATAATATTTATACTTTTTACATTTAGTCTTCGGACTTTAACAACAAGTTCTCTCTACGAGCTGTTATTTGTGTAATAGATAGATTGCATTTCCAATTTCGCAACAAAGTCGCAAATCGTAAGCCTGAGTTAGTTCCGCTTAAGTTTATGAGATATTTAAACAAATTTCTATTCTGCAGCTATAAAAATAAAAATTAATCAATAGAAAGAAAATCATTCATACAAACAATTACGCATAAACACTATTATGTAGGCAACTACTTATGTACATTATATCATTTGAATAGGTTTGTTTTCATTTTCTCTCTAAGAAAACACGAATTTTTCTATTGAAATCACTTGAATACAAAAAGCATTTACTTAGTCAGATACTAAGTACATGGTACAATAGAAAAATGTGTGTTTATTATTATAAAAAGAAGTGTAGGCCGTAAAAACTGTATTCTGTATTCTGTTTTTGTTTTTTTTTTTGTTTTGTTTATTTAGAGCAACGATGAGTCCATGAAATGAACTATACTAGGCGTTGCAGAAAACTTTAAAAATAGAAATCTATTCTGAAATAAATTACTCCCACAATTGATGGACAACCATTTTTTGTTTTTAAAATAGAAAATACAAAAAACCAAAACCAAAATAACCTTTTCATTTCCAGTAGCTTAAGAATAGGTTCTAATAGTTTCATGACAGGTGTAACCAGGGCACAATTTTTGGAAAATCATAAAATACATTAAATCACTGTTGAATACATTCGGCCTTACCACATGCCCCTTCAGAGCCAATATGTACCACTAAAACACTGAGCGTTCAAATTAACTCCTTAATTTGTGTAGAGTTATTTTTACTATAAAGAAAACATATTCCACACCAATAGATAATAAAGAAAAGGGGGAAATATTCCAGGAGATTTCCTCATTTGTTATTATCGAAGAAAATATGTAAGAAGTTTCATTTTGAAAGCTATTTTTTGACAAGGAAACACAACACTATTACTAAAAACAAAGTAATGCACAATAATTCACAAAGTAAACGCGCGTAGTTACATGAAGCGCGTTTACTTTGTGAATTATTGTGCATTACCCTGGCAATTTCGCAAGAAAATTTTCCTAACCGTGTTATTCCTCCTCGTGATTTAACATCCTTATTTTTTTTTTTTTTTTGAGACCACTTGAAAGAGAAGGTATATGCCAATGGTCCACAATCGGTTTCAGATATTAAAGATGGAGTTCGTGAAGATATTCAGCCCTATCACGAAATCCATCGTAATTACGGTTTTTCGGAACTCGTAAAAGTTTCTTATTATGATAGAATTCGTGATTGGGGGGCTATTGCTAATGAAATATTGAAAAGATTGCTACAATTTGGCTGAAATCTTTTTCCATTGTTAATGGCATACATTTCTAGTTCAAAATAAACATTAATTGACTTCTCTTAAACCTTTGTTCCCGAAAGTGTCATTTAAATTATGCACAAATGGATTTGCTTTTCGTCTTGAATACTCTAGTACCAATTTTGTGGTTCCACAGCGAAACAACTAGAAAACAAAAAAAAAACTCGTTTTTTTATAAAGGGTTGGGCATAAAAACGTGACACATTTTAAGGACCCCTAGCTCAGCCGCATCAAAACATTACGAGGTCGGGTTTGAAGCAAATAAAAGTGAACAGTTGAAGGTTTTTAATCTTTATTTTTTAAAAATCATATCGTTCAAATGATGACCATTTCGTTCAATACAATTTTCGAACCGTTTTTCGAAATTTTTGAAAACTTTTTGCAAAATTTCAAGCCATATATTCCCGATTTCGGTCTCAATATTCGTCCTAAGTTGGTCCAAGGTGCGTGGTTTATTGATGTAGACACGTTGCTTCAGATAACCCCACAAAAAGTAGTCACAGACGGATAAATCTGGCGAACGCGGCGGCCTCTGAAACTCGATGCTGCGAGAGATTAAACGGTCGCCGAAGTGCTTGCGAAGGAATTCCAACGTAACTCGTGAGGTATGGCAGGTGGCACCATCTTGTTGGAAAAAAATACGATTCAGTTTATGTCTCCGCTTCAACTGTGGTACCAAAAACGACCGTATCATCTCGACATAGCGCTCTGTATTCACGGTTTCGGTGAAGAAGTAGGGGTCAAATATCCCCCACTCTGCAACTCCGCACCAGACGGTTACGCGTTCGGAATGTAGGGGTTTCGCGACGATGTTCTGCGGATTTTCAACAGCGTAATATCGACAGTTCTGTTTATTAACGGTTTCATTCAAATAAAAATGTGCCTCATCGCTAATCATAAGGAACTCACGTGGAATTTCTTTGCTGGCTAACTTCGCTGTCATTTGCCTAGCAAACTGTAACCTCGCCGCATAATCGGTCGGTAAGAGTTCTTGTTTGATAAGAATCTTGTATGGTATGGATGAAAGTACATTGCTTTCAACATCCTATTGAAAGATCGGCGAGAAGTTTTCAACGCTTGAGAATGTTTTACGGCCGAACGGAAAGGACTTTTCTGTAAAGCTCTCTTAACTCGATCAACGTTTTCTGGTGTACGCACCGTGATCGGACGCCCGGTTGGTTTTTTTTATCAGCCCGGGCCGTTTCCCGAAAGCTTTTAACCCATAGCTTAACGGTATTCCGCGACGGGACCGGATCACGGGGATTTAATTCGTATTTTTTACGAAATTCACGAATAACAGCAATGTAAGAATTTGTAATGAAAAATCGCTCGCAAACGAACTTTCGTTCTTGCAACCACGAATATCTCGTGTCTCGGTAGGGCGGAGCCAGGGGTCCTTAAAATGTGTCAGGTTTTTATGCCCAACCCTGTATCAGATTGAAGCCTCTTATTGGGAATCCTTTATTTTAAAATATGTTTTCAATTGATTTTAAAAAGATCAAAAGAAACTTTAATAACATCGTATTTTTTGAAATATGACGTATATGACAATATTGCCGTTGAATAGTTTTGATTTTACCAAATAAAAACGAACAAACAAATCCGTTCCTAATGCAAAATTGTATTTGGTTATAGTTATTTTTGGAATTGGTTAAAGTTTTCGAATAAGATGGAATTCGTAATAAGGCTGATTATATTTTTTGTTGAGATTTAATTTAAAATATCTATATAAATTATACAACCAAAAAGTTAGTATTTAGAATTTAAAAATAAAGAAATTATGAATTTTGTTAAAAGTGTGGTTTTGATTTTAATCTAAATTATAAAAATAAACTATTTAAACTACATAACTACAAAATGGTTTAGGATCGTATCTGTCTAAAATTACTTTTTAAAAATTATATTGATACTTTATTTAGTGGAAAATTTACTTTCATACTTCGGTACCTCGCAATTAATTTAGGGAAATCTTATTTAATTTTTTACTATCCAACTTATTATTATCCCATTGCAAGTAAAAAAACGATATCAATGTTAACAACATAATTTATGGCTTTTATATTTTGCATATCATATCAATACATACTGCTGCGAACATTAAAAACATGTATTTTGTGTAAAATACAGAAATAACCATAAAAACACACTGACAAAAAGTAACAAACTTATTTTCTCATTTCATCTAATCAAATCATACTAACTCTCTAAATCCATTATAAACAAATTAAAAAAAAAAAAACAAAATCTAAAAACAAGTAATATTATTTTTTGAGTAGATATACAAATTGTAGTTTTTCTCTTCTTAACTTTAAATCATTAAATGCGAATTCGCGTTTATTTCTTTCCATTAACTAGATTTATTTTTTCTAGTTTTATTCTTATTATTAAAATTATTCAATTCTTTTTTAATTAATCCTTTAAATGCTTGAGTAATATTATATTATTATAATATTGTAGGCATTTCTATTTGTAGAAATTAGTTTTTTGCTAAGTTTAAAGTTATATTAAGGATTTTTGAATTGCAAATTTAATTCATTGTGGTTATGGACTTCAATCATTAGAATAATCTACAAATCTATTTTTAACATAATATTTATGATTCAAACTTATTAATTACTACTAAACTATTCAAAGCTGTTATGTACTGGCATTTTTTTCTATAAAAGGGAAAATTTTAAAAAATGTTGGTAAATACCACGGTAGTATTTTCTGATACCTTCTCGTATCGCCTTTAACCTGGCTGTAATGTAAATCAAAAAACCATTGGGATTTAATCACGAGTACTTAAATACCATAAGCCATTGCTCCTTCAAGTTTGTTTAACTTATTTTTCTATCCAGATTTTATTTTGACACTTCATTGACGTTAGGCGGCGAAAAGGATTAAGTCAGAAAATGGTCACACATACTCAATGGACTTAAGAAGTTAATATCAAAACAAAAATGCATTTTTCTGTCGAATTGACTAAAGATTAAATTAATACGATATTGAGCAGACGTTCTATACTCAAGATGTTAGTATTAAATAAAAGACAAAAAAAAGGCCGTTACAACAAATTTAAACCCTAAAATGCAATTATTTGATTTAATTTTAGTTTAATAGAAATCAGCGAAGAAAAATGCCTTCTGCAACTGCCAAAAAATTTGGAAATTAATGAGTTTTGAGAGTTTGGAAACCTCTTTAATATCACCTTAATTACTTAATTTAATAGCCCACTCCAATATTTATAATTTGATTTCCCAAAATTCAAAGTTGTTTCGATTTTACTCGAACAAAATTATTATTATTTCCTTTTTCTAAAAAAAAAATCTTATGTCAATACTGCCCTGTATGTCTTCCAGAATAACTAAAATGCAATTTTTGACTTAAGACCTTATTACCTAACGCCAAAGAAATAGTTTAATAGAAATCAGCAAAGAAAAATGCATTCTTATTCTGATAACTTGAAATTTTTCCTCCGCAACTTTGTAGTAGCTAAAAAATATGGTAGATAAATGAGTTTTGAGAGTTTGGAAACCTCTTTAATATCCCCTTAATTAATTAATTAATTTAACAGCCCACTCCAATTTTTATAATTTGCTTTCCCAAAATTCAAAGTTTTTTCGATTTTATTCGAACAAAATTGTTATTATTTGCTTTTTTTTTTTTCAAAAAAACCTTATATCAATACTGCCCGCATGTCTTCCACAATTACATATAATAGAAATAAAATATCTATCTTTTTAGATATTTTACATAACTTTTGAGGTTTGACATTGTATTTTGTAAAACCCTTGTTTTCAGTTAAGTTGATCGAATGTATCCGATTAAATAAAAACAATAATATTGTTCTACCTTCTATACATAGTACACACCGGTTTTCTCTCATCTTTGCGTTTTGATAGTCATTTTTAGTTATTTGTGCTATTTCAGATTGCCGTTAAAAGTGTCTTATAACGGTTCTTCATTTTCAGAATGTGGATCATAAACTGACCGTAACAAAAATAAAATGTGCTTCGTTTGACTAAAACAAACAATTGTGATAAGACTTGAGAAGCAGATTTCTAAAATCACCAACGAAAAAACAAAACATAATTTAGCTATACTATATTATAAAATATAAATAAAACAACACGAGATTTTTTGTTTCATAAACAAAAAAAATATATTATTAAATCTTTATAAATAAAAAAATAAACAAAAACAAAAACAAAAATGGGCAAACAAAATAGCAAATTAAAGCCAGAGGTGCTGGAAGACTTAAAACAAAATACAGAATTCACTGATGCAGAAATCCAAGAATGGTATAAGGGATTTTTAAAAGATTGTCCGAGCGGACATTTATCAGTTGAAGAATTCAAAAAAATATACGGAAATTTCTTCCCCTACGGTGATGCGAGCAAATTTGCCGAACACGTCTTTCGAACATTTGATGCTAATGGCGATGGTACTATTGACTTCCGTGAATTTTTATGTGCACTAAGTGTAACATCGAGAGGAAAATTGGAGCAAAAATTAAAATGGGCATTTTCAATGTATGATCTCGATGGCAATGGCTACATATCTCGTCAAGAAATGCTGGAAATTGTAACGGCAATTTATAAAATGGTTGGATCAGTTATGAAAATGCCCGAAGACGAAAGTACCCCGGAGAAACGAACTGACAAAATATTTCGTCAAATGGATCGAAACAAAGATGGAAAACTCAGTCTTGAGGAATTTATTGAAGGTGCAAAAAGTGATCCATCTATCGTACGACTATTACAGTGCGATCCGCAAGCACAGTGAAATTGTATAGTTTCTTATTTATCTTTCTTTAATTTTCTTCTTCTTCTTTTTCTTAGAACTTTCATTTCTCGAATTAAATATTTATTGGCTTATATCTAAGGCATAATTCTTATTTAAAACAAAAACAAAAATAACAACAAAAAAAAAAGTTATTACCATAAACAAATTGTATGTTGCATGCACAATATGTAAATGATATGTCTTCGTACACTTTGGTTTTGAAATTTAATAATAATAATACAAAACAAAAAACAATTTTGCAAAACAAAAACAAACAAAAAAATATAATAAAACGAAATAACAAAAATAAAATCAATTTATCTGAACAATTATAAACCAATTTCATTCAACTTATTATAGTTAAAAAAAAATGTATTGTCGCTATTGTAAAGTTTTAAAAGACTTAACTTAAGTTTAAAACATCTAAATAAATTTTGATGCATTGAACCTAAATAATTAAAACAAAAACAAAAAAACAAACAACTTTGTGTATCAATGATTTTCGTTCGTCTTTCGAAATAAAAGAGCTTTTCTGATGAAGACATTTGTTCTACTCTAAGTGCGAGCACTGGATTGACACGGAAATAAAAGTAAGTGTGTCTCACCAAACTTACCTTGAATAAATAAATAGCGTTCAAAAACAAAATTAGGTAATCTAATTCAAATCAGAAAGACCGAGAAATTCAAAATTGATATTTTAAAATTTTACCATTCGTCCTAATTTTACCATTTGTCAAAAAAAGTTATAAAATGCGAACCTGAATACAAATATTGGCATGCTACAAATATATTAACATAAAATTCCATTCCAATTTAAAAAAAAAAAATCTTCATATTCTGACAAATTTGATGAAATTGGTTCTAGAATGTTTTAACGCGAATTCCCCTTTTAAACTTGACATGATTGAATGGCTTTAAAATAAAAAGAAAATACATATAACCACCTTGGCGTTGAATAACCGACCTCCACCCTAAGCTATTTTGACTCATGTAGAGGAATATAATAAGTTCTTAAATCGATCTCTAACGAAAGGTTACAACTAATATCACAAAGAAAAGAAAGTATGAATTTTCTATTTTGACACACAACTGGAATTGTAGTTTTTTTGTAGGTAGTTTTAATAAATACAATTTTAATAACACCGATTTAAGAATAATTTGTGCTTCTTATGTCCCACAGCCTTTTTCTGATTATTCTTGTTTTTATTGTTTATTTTGTAAGCGACTCTATAAACTTCTGATTTTAAAAAATATTCGTTTTTTTTTAATTGGAAAAGTTAACAGCCTTTACTTGTGTATTTAGCGGACTGTAAACCATAGGAAATAAATGAAACACTGATTTATTTAAAGTCGGAAAAACTATGAAAACACGACTATAGGACCATTTTATTGCACTATTTCTTTTAGTGAATTGAACTAACTCGAAAGCTTAATACTAGAACTGTACTACGCACTTTCGCTCAGAAGGAGCTCAAAAACCATGACCGATCTAGAAGATTACAAATTGAACTAACTCACGGTTGCTTAAAGGCGACCGTCCTAACCGATAAGTTCTAGAGTATATAAGACTCATACATTTACAATATATGTATTGGTATTTTCACAAATACAAATGAAATCTTACATAGCGTTCGATACAATTTGAATTGTTTTTTGATTGACCAATTCTTTGGATTTTAAATAATTTTTGAGATTTTCAGGCTTTTTTTGGTCACACTCCGAATTTGGAGCGATTTTTATTTGTGAACTAAGAACTTGGTTTACAACTTTTTCCAATGCGGATAACGGGTATCTTTTAATGTTATTTGCAAAGAATTCGTTATCCGAATAAAAAAAATTGTAAGTAAATTTTTTTCAAGGATTATAAATTCTTTGTTTATTTTAATTAAAAAAAATTAAAAGTCGGTTCAAATTTGGCAAAGTAAGCGGCATTTAAAAATTACTTCTTCCAAAAACATTAAAAACCATTCAAGTTTTTCGACTATTGGTAACATGAGTTATATAAGTTATTCCAATTCACTATTTATAATAGGGCTTTATTTTAAAGATATATGGGAATTTAGAAAAAATAGCCATAGAACTAAAAAGAACAAATTGGAAATGGATTTCTTGACTGAGAACTATTTGGTTATTACAGCCAAATGTAATTGAAAAAAAGATCTAAGTCATCTCCGGCTAAGGAGAGAAATCTTTAAAACATATCTTTTTTCCTGTCCTTGCACATACAAAATAAAAGAATTGAAAATCTTTTGGCAAGTTCTTAATAATTTCAAGTAACATATGCGTTTTGAAATTTTTAACATCACTTCAAAATGTCAAAATATATCTACTGGGACCCAACTATGCATGTAGTTTGATTCTATAATAAAAAATGTTTGAATTCGCACAATCGGATCTACATAAATGTAACTCTTTTAAAACGTTTAAATTTACGATAGTCAAACACTCTAGTAGGGCGAACTTTTTAATTTTGCAAAATCGGAACTTTCTATTTCGAAAATAAATGTCAAAACTAATCGAAATAGCAAATATAATCATTCGACATCAATTTTGGTTGCGAGCATATCAAAAGAAAGTATTTCGTTTCTTAAAATATAAGAATAACTAACTCAATTTTCGAAAGACTGTTGATGGAAAACTCTGAAACCCTACACGTGGGAATTACGGGATGCACTTCCATATATACCATTAACTGCTCTAGTGACCATTGTGTAGCCAAAAATCACAATTTCAAGAAAAATCATTTTCGAAATGTATTGATGCTACACATGTTTCAATATTTGTTTGACATGTTATCTAACAAATAGATAAAGGCTTTTGTTGAGAGTCTGTAATTTTTACAAACGGAAAAACTTTACTATAAAAATGTTTTAATATTTTGTTTTCATAAAATTGATAAAAACTTAGTTCTAATATGTTGAAAGAATCATGAATTCTTCTGCGTTCGTTTTGATCTTCTGTTTCTTCATTTTCATTTAACCAAAACCAAATCACCAAAAAGTCCATATTGAAAATTTGTTCATTATTCCAAAAACTAATTTTAAACACTTCAAATTGAATAGCCAAGAAAATTGTTTTGTTATTTCAATTTAGCTAACAACCTAGGAGCGAGAGTCGTTCAAAAGTAGAACATTTTTTTAAGAAAAGAATTGGAATTACTCACATTCGATTCTATTTTAATACGTACGAGTAGTACCAAATTAAAGTAGAATCGGAAATGGGTTTCGAGTAGAACTGAAAGTAGAATCAAATACATAGTTACACAACCCCCCCCCCCTTAATTTAACAGAACTTGGACACGAATACAACAAAATTAACATTTGGTTATTAGTAAAACCCTTCTGACCAGGCCAAGCTTTTTCTGGCTCAGAAGGAAGTGTTCTACTTTTTACTCTTCCTATTTTGTGTAAAGAAAAACTTATAAATAATTTCTACAAACATAACACTCCTCATTTCTAATTCACCATTTTTCAAAGCACTTTATGTTTGTTTTAAAAACCTAAATATTACATTTTAACAGTATTTTCGAAAACAACATCTTTTTATGTATACAAATTTCTTATTGAACTTTGGTTTAAACAAAGAACGTTCCTTTTTCTTTTTTTTGCTAAGAAGTTGTATTCCAGGTTTATGTATGTAGAAGAGTTTGGCAGCCCCAACACCGAAAAACCTGTAAGTTTGAATCCCAACGAAATGTAGTGTTATAAATTCTAAAAATAATTATTTATAAAAATAAATGTACATATACACAAACACAAAAAATGTGGATTAGGCCTATTGGGGAGACCACATTAAAAAAAACGCACCTTGTACTCTACCTCGAAGGTGGTGCGGAAAGGAGTGCACTATTCGTGACATAACAACAAAACGGTTACAACTTTGTTAACCGCAATTATCCCAAAAATTGGTAACTTTTATTAATACAAAAATTCTTCTATTTTATTTGTAGAAACTGTGTCCCAAAACTACAAATTTCTTATTAGTTTTTTTGTGTTTACTTAAAAGTCACCAATTAGAGGGGTATATTCACGAAAAACCATTTCTTACCAAAAAAAAAAAAAACAAATTGTCAGCGCAGCACCCGGTTCAGTTCCAAATTTTTAAGACGACTTCCTAATTTTGTTTTTGATAAAAAAAAAAAAACTATTTTGTTCAAGGTGCATTTTATTTTTAGGGAGTCTCGTCCCTTCCCAAAGAGTTCATTTTTGTCCATTTTTTCGCAAGGACTATTAAAATCCTTAAACTTTTTCATATTGTTCCATCCCAAGGAACTATATAGAGAGACTTTGAAAGAAAGATTATTATTCCACCACTGCCTCTGCATGGCTCCACTGATTCCAGTGTACATTATTTGTTTCTCGTCGTCGTTTTCATCGTCATTCTTATTGTTTTTTAATTTTATCTCCTTCTCTATCCCACTGACACCTTGTTGTTGTATACGTCGATATGGTTATTTATTTTTGTTTCGGAGCAGAGTATGAAAAGTGCATTTTAGCTAAAAATATAGTTAGTATAAAGTATAGAGTATGTGCTGATGTGCTCCTTGCTGGTGCTTTTACTGCTGCTGCCATTTCTGTTCGCCTTCGCTGGCCGATGATGATGATAATAATGATGATGATGAAGAAGAAGAAATCTATGTTACAATGTTAAGGCATAAATCAATAGGTCGCTGTTGGTTTTGGTTTTGGATTTGGTGCTGTGCTGCTATTGCAAATTTCCAGATTGCCACTGCTACTTGCTTTGCCACTACTACTACTACTACTACTGCTGTTGTTGTTTCGTCGTCGTCGTCGTCGTCTTCTGCTCCTCCTCATAATAAAAGTGCCGAAAAGAACACAAATTTGCTCTAAAAAATATTGGAAAATAAACAAATTTTGAAGTGAAAACATACAATTTAATGTCCACTCAGCAAATTGCTGAAGTTATCGTATCCAAATCGGTTGGTGGTGAACCGTAGTGCTATGATTAATAACCCGCTGGTGCTTTTTCTTCTTCCGCAAAAAGAGAACATAATCGCCATCACCATGGTATGAATTTTGTTTTAACCTAAGTACATACATAGTTTTTTGCGTGAGTTCTTCGTCGTTTTTGTTTTTTTTTGTTGTTGTTTTTGTGAGTTCTTTTTTTCTGAGAAGGAAATTTTCAAAAAACTTGTTTCGTAGGAGCACGGACTTGGGCGTGGTGTAGTTTGCACTTGGAACGAAAACAAATTTTTGGAAATTATTAATATAATTCATTCGAAAAATAACCAACCACCCCACCCCAACCCTCTCCTTCTTATCCTTCTCCAGGAACTAACTCGTTCCAATCGGAAGAACAGGTGTTCCTGTGCTGCACCAGCAGCAGTAGCAGCAGCAGCAGAAAACAAAAATGTAGGCCTTCGCCTTTCTTTTTTGTTGCATTTTCTGTTTTGTGACATTTTTTCCAAAGGACCTCCCCGGTGTATTCTCGACACTCGGGCTGTCCCGGCATTGGCACCAGCATCAGCTCCGGCTTCGGCTCCGTGGCATTAATCGTATCTTTTTGCAGCCGGTAGATGGTGGAATTCTGTATTCGGTGTGTGTACTATTAAAAAAAACGAAACAAACTCCTGTTTCTATTTTTATTCGGTGCGGACAGCAGAATTGTATTACTACTACAAATCCGAGTACCCTATACCTTTAGTAGTTGGATTTTAATGAATGAAATTAAAATTTGTTGTTTTTGTTTTATTTTTTGTTTTATTGTGATTTCTTTTTTGCAGGCACAACGTTTCAACATAAAACACAATAACAACAATGCATCGATCCTTAAAACCACACCCACAAGCTAAGAAGGTTGCACCGCCAGCTATACCATCGGATCATTATCAAACCACGTCGCTATTTACAAAGCCCGAGGATAGTGGCATGGTGTCATCGCCATCCATTGAAGAGGGTGGCTTTAATTTACCCAGAGAAAGCTCTGCAGCTATAAGGATTAAAGGTAGGTTTCCTTGTTGTTGTTGTTGTTTTGTTCTTTTTTTTTCTATTTTTTGATATTGTGTTATTTTCTTGGCATCTCTCTGGTTGCGCGATTGAAAGTTGATTGTCTTATCAAGTGGTATAGTGATACCTATAGAAATGTATATGTACATACATATATATGTAAAATTGATTAGAAATTGATTGCATTATTAAAATAAACAGCAAACGAATAGGTATGCGCTGCGCCGTTGATGGTTGTCAGGGATTTTTATCAGTGATTGCATCGCTCTGAAAAGGACTTGATGCAAAACCGCTCTTTTGCTGGCATTTGGAATGTGTGATTTTTTTACTGCAGTGATGTTATTTTATGATGATATTGAGTGTAAAATTTAAATGAACATTTTCGTATCTACAAGTGAATTATTGACCTGTTCTCTTCTAGCAGGAATTGATTTTATGACATTTTTGTCTGAATTTTATAAGAGCAATAACTTGATAAATCAAAGTTGAGATTTAAAATCAATACCATAAAAAATAACCAACAAAATTAGGCTTTATTAGCCATAATTCTGCAGAACCTGTTCATTTTCAATTTTAATGAATTCTTTCAAACTAAAAAAAAGTATTATTTATAACGCCTAAGTTTAAGCCTTAAAAAAGTCAACAGCTCATTTTCTAAAACATTGTTTTTGTATCTACCTATTCCAAGAAAACGATATGAAGTGAACCCCTGACAATACACAATTAAACCAAGTCGAATTGATTCAACCGAGCCTTGATTTGGTTGAGCCAACATCAAATGAATTATGCATCGAACCAAATTGTTTATTCGTGTTGACCTTTAAACGTTTTAAGGCAGTCTAACAGCCCGTTGACACCGGTTTAAATATTGTAACATTCACATTTTTGAAAAAAAAAATTTTAAAATAATGTCATCTCGTATTTTAAAGAACAAAAAGTTTATTTTTAAAATGACGATAGCTGATTACGCCTATCGCTTACAGCTGGGAAAAAAAAATAGCACCACAGTGAAAGAACTGATTTTCTACTAAAATACAGCTGGCTCCTGTTAAGTCAAATAGCTTTAAAGCCTCTTAATAATTATACAAAAATAGATTTCAAATTCAATCCATCTCAAAATATGTCAAATTTCCAAATTATTTTCAAATTTATGCCAGTCAAATCTCGACGCATCTAAATTACATCTAAGCAAATGAAAATTTGTTAAATTTTTGGTTCAATTCAATATTTGGTAGCATAATCTTTATTTTCTATAACAGGTGGACAGCGACATTTAACAACAAGAATCAGCTCTTATAGATCAGAGTTCTTTACTGTCATATGGCATGCACCGAGACACTTTCATTATTACCTCAACTCAAATATTTTTGATCGGGTTAAAGTCTGGGGGCTGTGCAAACTTATCAACTTATCCACAAACATTTTTCGGCAGCTTGCTTGTGTGCTTTGTGTCTTTAACGATATTTTCTCAGAAGCAAAAGGCAACATCTCATCCTCCAGTATCTTAAAATAAAGATGTCCTTCATCGTAATACTTCACAAAACTTCACTGCCAAAAAATTTCTTTGCGAAATATTTGCATTATGTAAAAACCAACAAACTAAATCGCAATCGTTTCAAACCTTACTAATCATTATCGCATCTTGTGTTTGTTTTGTTTTTGAAAAACGATTATACTTATATCGCTTTTTTAAAGAATCTTGGCCATGATTTCAGATTCGAATTCGAATACCTGTTCGAATCCAAATACATATATACAAACATGTGTCATGTAATTTTTTCTTCAAGCCTTGATACTATGAAATTCTTTGTATTTCCTTAAGCTCTATAAACGATTCTCTTTTTATATCTTCAATCGTCGAAAAACGGCATCTTACTTTCCATAAAATAAAACAGGAAAAAGTCACACAAGGGTAAAAATTGTTAATACGGTTTTATTATAGAGAAAAAAGGCACAACATTCACCAAATTATCCGAAAAATTTGCATGGCATAAGCCGACCGATATTACGAAATCTTGTGCAACTTCTGATATAGTGATACGACGATAACAATTTGCCCACTTTTTCAGTGTTTTCTTAGTTGTTGACGTCCAGCATTTCAATGGTTTTTGCACTCAAAATCCATCCATATTTTTTCTACATTAGAAAGTAGCCTTTTACAAAAGTCGTATGTTGCTTAAATTGAGAAAAAAATCAGGACAAGTCTTACGAACATGGGTATAAAAGTGGAATCGTAGGAAGCTCACGAAATTTCTTATTCTTTTAACAAATCTAGTCATTATATATAAAATCTAAAGTACCTCTCATAAAGAGGACACCTGCGCAGCCTTCAAGGAACTTTTTCTGGTAGACTTTATATCGGGGAAAATCACCAAACATCAATAGACCACCCGTAAATATACTAAAATTTGTTAGTGACGTTATACTTCACAATGATTTTCTATGTAAGAAACATAAAGAACAATAAAATAACATGGCTCGAAACAATCTTAGATTAGGATTCTTGTTTTTGTGGATCACATACTAAAAAAAGCTGCTTTCACGTGTTATTACTTTACCTATCAAATATTTCATGACAGAAACGCTATAAGATCTAATCATAAAAATATACTTACTCGTAATTACCTTTGTTTTAAAAAAACTCGTTTATGATGAAAGTAAATATTTTAATAATTCATTGCATTGCTAAAGGTTACAGCACCAATAACAAAACTAATTACTGCTTAAATACGTCTTTCCGTATTAAATCATTACACCCTCTAAATTCAATTAAAACAAATCAAAACAATTTATTACCTTGGAATGCCATAAAGTCTAGTCATTCATTCGATGATCATAATAATGATGATCATCATCAATAGTAGGTAGGTACGTTATAATTGACATTATCGTTGAATTCGAATGAAATACTCGTAAAACGTATTCTTTTTTTTAAACATGCGCTGTCTTTAGTTTAAAATCTTCTCATAATAAAATAGAAAAACACATTTTTCTTTGTGCTTTTGAGCTTGCTTTTTCTTAAAACAGTCTTGAGAGTAAAAGAGTCTACCTTGTTGAGTGTGTTGAATAAATCTGTTTTTTAAACAATCGCAACTCATTAAGCGTAACATACATAGAAACAAATTAATGTTTTGTTTTGTTGTTTTTTTTCCCTTATAATAATTAAATCTTATTTATTAACTCATTTCATGTCATGTGTAATAATTTCTCCCCCAAATGGCAATGGGATAGTTATACTCAAGAAGGTGGGCTCTGTGACAAATTAATTGCTCTTTTACACGGATCGCTAACACAATTAGAACTTAAAAAAACACGAAAAATAGGAAAACACACAAGTTGAAATCTATTTTAAGAACGTGCATAGAACGGGCTTCCTACTGCTAATCAATTTCCTTATACAATCTACCATAATAACAACTTTCACCCTGACCTACGCGAATTAAGAGTTTTGAAATTAAATTTTATGATTTTCTACCTACAACCCACACCTTGTTTATTTTGTTTTTGTTTTTTGTTTCTTTATTTAATTTGAAATTTGAAATTTTCATGTTTTTGTTTTTTCTTCTCTTTCGACAGATGAACTAAACGAATACGGAATGGCAAATCTATCAAAAAATCCAAACACACTTGCCGGTACGGGCACATATGCTAATGTACCGGTCTTTTGTGCAACAATGCGTGAACCACTTACCCATAAGGCTGCTGTTTATTATCATCAGCAATTGGCATTGCAAGAAGATCAAGGCATTGACCTAACACAATCACCGGGCCGTGATAGTCCCGGTTCATCGTCTGGTTCAGCTGGTTCTGGATCTAGACATTCGACTGCTAGCTTAGATTCAGGGCGAGCATCATCATATTTGACTGGTGGTGGTGCTTCTATACGAGGTGGTGGCGGACCATTGTCTAGTCCACGATGTAGTAGCGTTAGTTCATGTTCGATTGGTAGTGTCGATCGACAGCGTAATGATGAACTAATTGCTGATTGGTTGTTGGAAATGAAATATGAAGAATATGCGCAGCTATTTATTGCTGCTGGTTATGATTTGCCAACAATTGCACGAATGACACCAGAAGACTTAACAGCTATAGGAATTAAAAATCCACACCACCGAGAGCGTATTAAGCAGCGAATTGATAAATTACAGGTGTTGGATAATTTGCCACATTTTGTACCGGTAAGTATTCAAATTTTTGTTTTCTGATTTTAAAATATTTGTTCAAGAAGCTTTAAAATGATAACAAAATTTAAGCAATTAAAAAAAAACATCAACATTGAAATTTATAAATAAAAGTAGAGCAAAGATCAAAAGTCAGATCTTGGTACTAGGGACAAAACCTTTTTGTAAATTTAATTTCTTTAAGATCTTTGTCTAAGGAATAAAGTCTCAAAGACGCCTTAAATAAATTGTGGATTAAAAGTGGCTTCCTAATTTAAGTTGACAATAACTTCTGTAGATTTAATTTGGTATTAATTATTTATTTAAGAATCATAAAGTATGATGAATATGGAGATTTCCTTGGGCTGCGTGTGGGATAAAATGTCTTTCATGCTCACAGACAAGCTTTTTCTAGAGCGCTTTCCATAACACTTCGTAAGCTCAGTGCCCGTATTTTACCACGAATTTCTTTCCAACACTGTAGCGTGTTCCAGACAGAACTTCTGGTCAATAAAGAGGACCTCTTTTGGTTTAGAGATAGTGATATCGACAACCGATATATGTATCTTATCGGATAGTGCTGCCATAATTTCAAAATTTACCTTATTTGGGTGCCGGGTCATAAAGAAATTCTAGGTAATTTCAAAGCTTACGAAATTGCAAAAAAAGGAACAACTTCACCTTTGATAATCCAACAAATCCAACATCGATATAGCTCTATCTACTTGTAAACTTATGGTAAAGCATGATACCATAAAGAAAGCAAACCACAGATGGTTCAATGCACCCACTTGTCGGCCAACTAAAATAATCTGGCCAATGCTTGATGCTAAACGCTCTAGGTAACTCATTTCGGTTGGTCGATGTTTTTTGACTCTCCGCAACACTTGGTTGTCCAAGTTCCATTTTTGCTTCAATTCAGGCAGTGCGAAGTCATCCAGGTCGAGAACAATCAACTCTTTGTTGTTGAAATCAATGCAATACAATAAGGTATTTGGGTTAAAATAATCGAGTGATTATTTTCAAAAGAAATTCAATTAGTTTGGTCCTCCCTAAGGACTGTAGTTCATTTTAGTAAATCTCCCAAGTTTGTATTATTAGTACCTTAAAAACAATTAAAAACAGAATAATTATGATTTTTTCAAATTGGAAAACAATTTTGGCTCACCTTGTAAATACATATGTACATCTAAAAAAATCTCCCAAGCTACCCGTTTTAGAGCTTTCACTTAGGAGAACAAATTGCCTACTCTTTAAGAAAAACTATATCTGAATAACTCTTTTTGCTAAAATGTAATTTTTGTTTTCTTAAAAAAAATATTGTAGGGCTCTATTGAAGAATGGCTGCAGCTACTACGCCTGGAAGAATATATTCAACCGCTCCTCGAACAAAATTATAAAACCGTTCGCGATGTAACACAACTTACATGGGAAGATCTCGAAGATATTGGAATTGTGAAACTCGGACACCAGAAGAAAATTTTACTTGCCATTAAACGTGTGAAGGACATTATCAGTGGAAAATGGAATCCTGGTGGATCAATATATCAACAACAGGTAAAATTCTAGCAAATCAAACAATGAATTGTAATTTTAAGCTAGTTGTAGACTTGTGGCTGTGTTTGTTGCAAAAATATATATATACAAAAATAAAACTAGCCTCGATTATCGCTTGAAAAATAAAAACAAAATTAGATCAATCAAAAAGAATGACTGACCAAAATGTACATAATTCTACCATTATCATTTTGTATTTTGGATTTTTTTAAAAGTACCTACTTCGTTTTTTTAATTTTTCTTTTTTAAGTTTATCTCGCATTTCATTTCATTTGCATTTTAGCTGAGTTTGTGTTTGAATTTAAATTTAGTTTGATTTTGAGTTTTATCTTAGTTTTAGTTTTATATTTATTTAAAGTTTATTTTTTTATGTTAACGAAACGAACTTGAACGACAATTGTAGGAATATCGTAAAGTTTGGCAAGCTCCTTCACAATTGCCATCACCAACTATGGTACCAACAGCAAGAGTCTCATGGGATGATTCCAAAAGTTATGGTATAAGCGACCCCTATTTCACATGCACAGGAAGTAATCACGAGTGTAATGATGTGGTATTGATTAAGGTGAGTGTTTCTTAAGGGTAGCGAAGGGAAAAGAGAATTCAGTGGACTTAAAACGTTGATAAATATTTTCTTCTTATTTTTTAATCATGATTTTTAAATAAGCTAATAAATATGAATTGAATTTGTTTTGATACAGGTACGTCAACCACGTGGCAAGAGCTTGGAATCTCTAGAAGACATTCACGACAATAGTACCAGAAGCCATTTGACTTTTAGTCACTATACCACCACTGATTATGGGCACTTTACTCCACCTCAAGGAACCAGGGTACTTAGTAATCCCCCTGGAAACATGGTAATATATATAATATTTTTGAAAATATTTAATAGATTTGTAATTGTTAACATTTTGTTGTGTACCTACTTTAGTCATGGCGCCGTTCGTATGACGATGGCGACATAACACCAACCAATGAGGCAGCCAGAGAGCTTATGTATGAAGAGGGCGGTGGAACATTGCCACGCCAACGTGGAAATGCCGCCGATCGTTGTAAAGTACTGACTAGAGCAGTACTTCAGAATATGCCTGTAGATGCACAGCATCATTATATGAATACACCAGTAGAATATGCAGTTTGTCCAGATAATTCCAGTTTGAATTCTGTTAGTTTATTTTTTTTTATATTTCTTTTCAACTATATAATCCAAATGGTGTTTTTTTTAATGTAATTTTTTAGCCCTATCTTACTGGAAGTCCAATGGCAAATAAAAAAATTGCTCCCGAACCTCCACGTCGTCATTGTAGTATACGAAATCCAAGAACTTTAAGTTCACAAGAGCAACAAGCAGCAGCTGTAGCTGCGGCCGCTGCTGCTGCTGCTGCAGCACAAATCAATCCATATGCAACTTATGCAACTGGAGCACCAACTTCTTACATTCCTTCGAATATACAGCAGCAGCAACCACCACCACAGCCGATTTATGCAAACTATGCCACTATACAGCAAACAACTGCGGAGATACACTGTGAAAAATTGCACGACAATAAGGTAATTTTTATATCGATCGAAATTATAAATCAATATCATGGCCTTGAATAGCTTGTTATATTTTTTGTTTTAAATTAAATCATAAGCATTTACTCACATCGTAAAAAACGTGAGATCGATTTTTGTTTCTTTGTTTCAAGACAGGTTTTCTTTTTTTTTTAGCTTTCTAAGAAAAGACATGCAAATAATTATGAAGCTATCGAAATTGCACTGCAGTCTATCAAAATGTTTCAACTTTCTGTTCTGTTGATTTAGCATTTAAAAAAAATAAAAAAATTCCTGGCCCATGGGGGGATCGAACCCACGACCTTCGCGTTATTAGCACGACGCTCTAACCAACTGAGCTAATGGGCCACATGAAATTTTGCTTCTGAAGATCGTTTGCAAATTATAAAATTTTGTTCATTTAATAAAAATTAAAATAGATTATTATTTAGATATTCTTGTAAGAGAATTGAAAGTAAATTCTCCCATGGTCAAACTTTAAACGTAGTTCTGTAGGTTTTCCTTAATTAAAATGAAATGTCGAGTGACTTTCGTAAAATTGTTGCTTGGTTTTGCCGAAAGCTTTTAAATTATTTTCAATACATATTCAGGTTTCAATAATTTTGTTTAAATGACAGAGTGCTGTGTGTTGAGTTGTAATGTGAACAAGGTGTCTACGGCCGTATTTGAATTGAATACTTCTTATAGCCCAAAGTTTAATGAAATTTGTCCAATTTGACCGATAGAATTTAAATTATTAAAATTGGCGATTTAGAATCTAGTTCAATTATTGTTTCTTTATGCGTCCCTAGGGGATTCCATTTAGGCCCACATGTTTATTAATGATTTTCCAACAAGTGGAGCAAAATTTTAACTTCTTACTATCTCTTAACATTTTGTTAGAGTTAAAACTTCATTGAAAAGTTAGTCAAGAAAAATCTCCCTCACTATGGCTGCGTTCAATGTCGTGTTGGAGAGGCTATCCTAGATATGTGGATTTTGAGAGTTTTATACCTAAATTGAGATAGCTTGCAGAAAATAAAAACTACTTTCAGCTGTTCGCAAAAAGTAGACCAAACATTTAGACTTTTATTGTAAAATAAAATTTTCAATTAATAATTTTTGTCAGCTGATCATGTTTTTTCTATTCAAATGAAAGTTGAACTTTATAGTTCTGTGATTTATTTATTTACTGTACAATTTTTTTAAAGTTTTGTGTAAAAAAATTCTTTGTCATAGGTATTGGAAAAGGAATAAGTGCTTTTCTTTAAAATACAAAGAACTATTTATAATGGACTTGTAACCTATAAAGGAAGTTTTTTGTAAATAATAATATTGTTGGTACTTTTTGCAAGTAAAGTTCCAAGTATAAAATGAATGACATCTGAAAAATTAACTAGCTGCCCTGGTCTTAAGTTGAGTTCAAAGAGTGCAATTGACTGCAAATAGAATCTCTTGTTTTCTGAACTAGCCCAATTTCGTGACAATATTACTTGGAAGTGTTGATTTTTATAGTTTTCGGTTAATAATTCGTGCGCTACAATCGTTTTCTATTAAATTAATAAAAAGTTTCCGGAAGACTTAGATTTCTAAATATTTGAAGACTTGGCTTTGTGCCGAAAAGTACGATGTTTTAAGTTCCGAGCAAATCCCTTCGGAAAGCTAGACGACAGAGAACTTTATGTTAGGTATAGTTTTGACAAGGTAACAATTTAGTCCTTAGAGCTAAAACATTCAAAACCCAATTACAAACCATGTGCTTCCAGATCCACCGGAATTATAAGTACTTGTAGCACTGCATCAACACTTTTGAAATGAAATTAACGTTACGTTATTTCTTTAAAGCTATTTATTGATATATTGTTCGACCACTATTGGAATATGGTGAAGTTGATTGGAGTACTTAAATTTGATCAAATACAAAAAAAAAATGATATAACTGGAAACTTTCAAAAAAGTATCTTTGACTCTATAAAGTCTTTAAAGTCACTTAAAAGTCAATTTAAAATGCAAATCAATTTTGAAAGTCAGTAAGTCATTTGAATGCAGCCTTTTGAATTTGCCTGCGTTCAATATCTTGTTGGATAGTCTATTCTGGATGTGTGGATTTTGAGATACCTTATTGAACGATTTAGCTACCTAAATTGACATAACTGCCAAAAATAAAAACAAGTTTCAGCTGTTGACGAAAAACAGACAAACATTTAGATTTCGAGGTCTAAAACTATTACAAGACAAAATTTCCAACGCATAATTTGAATCTTTTTTACCAAAAAAGTTAAAAATTTTAAATTAATTGTTTGATTCCTACAAATTGAATCCATACGTTGAACTAGGTGTTCTGTCAGATACCCACATATGTATATTAGAAATTCTTGGATAACTTTGGATTCAATTTTTGACATCCCAGCTGTTTTGGATTATCTGTTCTTTTACACGTAAAACACTAACAAAAAGGTATCCGGGTTCCCTCTCGATCAGAGATTGAACGCAACCAGTAAGTCATTTGAATGCAGTCTTTTGACTTACAAGCAATTGCTTTGACGTAAGAAATTTCAAATACAAATATTACCATTTGATATTAAGTCAAAAGACTGCATTCAAATGACTTACAGACTATAAAAATTCAAAACACTTTGAGTAAATTGACTTTTTGAATTGAGTTCAAATCATGATTTTAAAAATGACTTGACCAAGGTTATTTTAAAAGTCAAACATTAAAAAAAGTCTAGACTTTAGTTTTTACGACTCTGTTAACAAGTACCTACTCGGTCATTGAAAATGAGAGCTTTTATTTATGAAAATCCTTGTTCTACAAATTATGATCTAAGGGAATCATTTTTTCATTGCTGTAAATTTTTTTAAAATTTATATTAAAATAATTTACACTACCGGTCAAAAGTTTGAGACCACCTTCTAAGGGTTGCTTTATTTGTACCTGGCGCTTGGGTTTATGAATGAATATAGGATTTTTTTATCTGCATTGTTAACTTAGACCATTCATAAAAGGTGCAAGTGAAAAAACCCAGGATATTAATCCTTTTCTGTAAATTATGAGGAATTTTGTGAAAAAATGTAAAAAAAAAACCTAGTATTGGGTTTTTGGCTTCTATTTAGATTTCCCATAGTTTTAATTTTTTAAGACTTTTTACATTCAATTTGGAATTTTCTTATGACTGAAGTAATATTAAAGGGTAAAAAATGTAAAATTTGAATACCTGCATATTCAGGATTTTGTATATAATGCTCGGTTTGATCCAATTTAAATTTATTTGAGACTGTGATCTTCTCCAGTAAACAAAGTGCGCATCATGGGAAAAGTTAAGGAATTAACTATTGAAACTCGATCTGCAATTATGACCCTTATTGAAGAAGGCTATTCGCAAAGAGAAATCGCCACAAAACTGAAGATATCCAAAGGAGCAGTTCACAGGACCATACAGCGTTACTCTAGTACCGGCGGTTTTAAGGATAAACCGAGGTCAGGACGACCTAGAGTTACGACGAAAACTGAAGATCTGCATATCATCACCATAACCAAGCGTTCTAGGAAGAAAACAGCACCAGAAATACGCGCCGAGTTCAATGAAATCCGGGAAGAACCATTATCTGTATCAACTCTAGTACCGGCGGTTTTAAGGATAAACCGAGGTCAGGACGACCTAGAGTTACGACGAAAACCGAAGATCTGTATGTCATCACCATAACCAAGCGTTCTAGGAAGAAAAGAGCACCAGAAATACGCGCCGAGTTCAATGAAATCCGTGAAGAACCATTACCTGTATCAACGATACAACTAAGGCATGCTGGACTTTTTGGGCGCGTTGCAGTGCGGAAACCTTTTCTACGACCCCAAAACAAGGATCAAACGGTTGGAATGGGCCAAAACCCATAAGGATTGGACAGATAAAGACTTCGACAGAGTCTTATGGAGCAATGAGTCCAAGTTTGAGATATTTGGCTCAAATCGCAGAGTGTACGTCAGGCGCAGTGCTGAACAGAAGATGTTACCAGAATGTTTGGTCCCAACTGTAAAGCATGGAGGCGGTTCAGTAATGGTGTGGGGATGTTTTTCCTTCGATGGAGTAAGAGATCTAACACAAGTGATCGGAAGAATGGATACAGAAGTCTATAAAACGATATTGGAAGACCACGTGTTGGTATCTGGACTCCGATTAATCGGTGAAGGTTTTGTATTCCAGCAAGACAATGACCCGAAACACACTTCAAAACTTCTAAAAGTAATGGTATGGCCACCGCAGTCTCCAGATATTAACCCCATTGAGCTCTTATGGGAAGAGCTTGACAGAAATGTCCGGAATCACCACATAACATCGGAATCTGCTTTTTGGGAAACTCTACAAAATTGCTGGAATAATATTCCACAAGAAAAAATACAAAACCTTGTAAGAAAATTGCCCAGAATTGTAAAAAAAATTATTGAATTTAAAGGAGGGTTTTTTGATGAAAACTCAATTTAAAGCTTTTATTGGTTTTTTAAATAAATAATTTATGTTTAGTACAAAACTAGTTTATATTTCATTTACAACTAGACATGCTCTTCACTTTTTTCACGTATTAGCTTTTTTCCTAAAACTTCAGTTTAGGGGTTAAAACTCGATATTTCTCAAATTTCAGAGGTGGTCTCAAACTTTTGACCGGTAGTGTAGGTATAGTGAATAAAAGATCTTAGTTCATTAATTCTCTTTGTCATTATTATTAAATTATTGTTTAAAATTGAAATTTATTATTATTTTGTATATGTTAGATTTTCGTAACTCAGCATTAGCACCTGCTATACATGCACTTTATTCATACAGAATTTAGATTCAAAGAACTAATATTTCAATAGATGGTTTGCTCCAAATATAGTAAGGGCTCTTCTTCTGAGTGTCTTTCGAGTTGTAAGTTTTTCCCAATATCCTACTCCAAAAAGTGCTTGTAGCATCTCTGAAATTGATCCTCCTTTAATATAAGGCCAACAATTTTCTGTAAGACTTTTTTTAACTTAGATCTTTTACAAAGCATTCAAGTTTTTACTCCATATGTGAGTACAGGAAATATTGTGGTTCTGTCTAGCACTAACAGCTTAGAAGCTAGATTAGGGTTCTGGATTTAAATAACTTTAATAATTTATAGAAAGCTCTAATGAATTTGAACAGTCGTTAGCTTATTTCTTCTTCTATCTTGTTATGTTCATGAATTTCACGAATTTTATCTATTAGGCATTGCATCAATAAGGGAGCATTGGCTTTTGTCCCCAAAGAAAAAAGTCAAGAGGTATTAAATCACAACATCTCAATGGCCCATTGTGATGACCTGATGATGATGAACACCGTGAGGAAACTTTTCTTCCAAAACTGCGAATTGTGACTTTAAAATGTTCACCCTTTTTTATAGTGAATTTTAACACTAATTTAAATATTGGGTATTTTTTACTTGTCAAATGTCCAAACAACAGATTATTTAAAATTAAATATCTAATTGGAAACCCTATACATAGTTTTTTTTCCCATCAATGCACACCCTCAGTTTCTAGGCCGCCTGATCGAGCTATATTAAGAAATCGGGAATAGGTTTTTCGGTTCTTCCGATAATATAAATTTTATCGTTAGTAAGTATTTGTCTGGGCCTGGTGAGAAGGGTTCCTCTCATTGTTGGCTTTTTGGAGTCACGGATTGCTTGAAGTGGAGGTAGTCCATCCAATGTCTTTGTAGGAATCCATTATAGATCCGTTTATTTTAAGTGATATATCAGCCACGTAAAACCTACATAGTGATGTGAATTTATGTGGTGTGCAACTTACTTTTACGGAGGTTCTATTAAACACGAAATATTGATAATTATGAAAATACACAACGACATTTGATATTTTAATAGAAATAATATGTACATTTTAACTGTTCTATTCAAGTTAAGGTAATAAATTAAACAAACATCCACTTCTAAATTTACTCAGCATAGAGTAATTAAAAAGAATTAAAAAGAAAACAAGTAACTTAAAAAAAAGGTATTTATTAAATATTTAAATTAAATCGAATCACATTTCCTTATTTGCCACTGAAGCCTATCCTTTCCCATTTCATTTTTCGGACTCCATGTAAAAACATAGCTCAATTCCATATTGTCCTCTTCAAATGTTTTATAATTCGATGAAATCATATTTTCATTATAAGCTGCACTTTGAATATAACAATAATCACCATTCAATCGGATATTCCATTTACTTTGCGAATCAGTATTATTTCCTGGAATCCAACTAAATAAATATCTCAAATCTCGATTGAAATTAAAATCGGCTGCATACAAATATTCACTAGGATAAGTTTGGCTGGAAAATAAAAAGTGGCCATCAATACGTTGAACATTCCATTGTCTACCTGGCAATGGATCTTCTGATAGAAATATGTTACGTCTTTGTGTGTCATTATTTAAAGTTGAATTTCCAACTGTAAGATATTCCTCCTTGGCCTTGTTCCATAAACACACCGACGGCAAAAAGTATAAATTTCTAGCACAAGTGGGCAGAGAATCGATTATCCTTTTAACTCCCAATCGCTTTGCACGACTAAGGCCTTGAAACACTTCGTCGTCTGAATGGATTTTATACAAGGCTGAAGCTATATCGAAGAGAACATTGTTGTTAGTCCTACGAGAGTCTTTTATTTTCCAAAACAGCGTAATAATTCCTGTTATTCTTTGTTGGATATATTTGTGGCTTTCTATGGTATCGAAGATGTTCTTTAAGTTTTCCTGATTCTCAAAACTTTCTTCCACAAATTCGGTTATGATGCTTTCAGAATGGGATGGATCAAACAAATATACAGCCATTGTTAGATTGTATATTGCTCCGTTCTTTTCAAATGTACCTATTTTAGCATTAGCTTTTAATGAATTGACTACGAATACTCTGATTGATTGATAAAGTTCGTCAACAACATTCTTTGCATATGTTTTTATCTCAAGTTTGACATCTGGTTGATGGATTACTCCTGCCTCCATTAAATTCGCCATACGCATCCATTTATAAGGGTCACCATAGCCATGGGTTGTGATATAATGATGCAGAGCTCTGACACAGTTAAAAATCAGATCTTTGTCAGTTAAACTCTCGATAAGATTAGCCAAAAGCTCGAAACTATCCGAGGAACTTGCATAAAGATCTTGGACAATTTTCGAGACATCTGAAATTTCATTTAATTCTTTGAGTTTTTCCTGAGCCGAATCGAATTTAAATTCTTTTATGTCAGCTATTGTAGCCAAAGGTAATCGCTTTAGCTTGAAGTCCTTGACATTTGATTGAAGATTCTTCAGCTGTGCACTTACTGCTTGATAGTGATTGGTGAGCATTCTTGTGGCAATATGACTGCATTCATCTTTTCCATGGATTTCGTTAGTCAATTTGTCTGCGATAAGCCGAAAAGTATCTTTGGTGATAGTCATTCTCCGTAAAATTACATTTAAATTATCAATTTGTCCTAAGGCGTTGGTTATTGAAATGATATCGTCTTGAGTTTCAAGTAATTGAGTTTGAATATTCAAAAAGACTTCGCCATTCGTAGGGGATTTTTCTGTTGCTGTTGTTGAATTTATTTTTTGACCAACATTTATCTCGATTTTATTAATAATGAAACAAAACACGAATAAGTAATGCAGCATTTTTTAAGCCCGTCCGTGATGTTGATCGCGATGGAAATATTAACAAACTGAGATGAATTTTATTGAATACACAGATTATATTATAATTAAATTTTTAATTTTTTACTTATTATCATTTGTTTTAATATTAGTCATGGGCTCTCTCTGTTTTTAATTTTATTGTTGTTATTCTGTTCAAAAAGTTCTTTCTGATGAAACATTTAGTCAATAATTCGATGTAGATATGTACATTTAAGATTCGTTTGGGTTTTTTGTTTGTAAATTGGACGTCATCAAACGTGATTGCAACAACCGACAAAAGAGTGTGTATTTTATTAATTTATTGGGTCATCTGAGTTTCTTTTTTTATCTAACAAAACCAAACTAATGCTGAGAAGTTTGTTTTATGTTAATTTATTCTCAATTTGATATCAGTTGATTAACTTAATGATTTTAATTATTCCCTTGCGTATTAAATGAGATTTTTAATTATGTTAGCAGTAAGTAACATGCTTTCATCTGTATTCGAAAACATCCTATCTATTTCGTAGTTTTGAAACAAATTAGAACGCAATTCGCCTTTGGGTTTTTTTTGTTTGAAGCTACTGCCTATTTCTGGGAACTTGTAAATCTACCGAGAAATAGAGCTTCTCACATTAGCTATTCGGAATTGGTTTATAGTTGTAGGTTCCTATATTTGTACATAATAATACGTGCGTAGAACAAACGAAAACTTGTCATCACTCGGCTCGGATTATGTACAAACACTAACGCGTCATCAGATTTCTATTGAAAAATGACAGACAGAGACTAACAATTATTGACTTGAGATATAAAACTAAGATTAGAATATTCAAAGTTAAGAAAAATCTCCCTTACAACAATCAAGTTTATTGTGAAAATATCAGGTAATCATGTTTATTCATTCAACTGAAAGCTAAATTTCATGACTGATTTATCTATTTACTGCACAGTTTGATTAAAAGTTTAGTGTAAAAGTGCAATACACAACACAACTTATTATGAATCTGTGTCTTGTGTAAAAACTAAAGTCTTTTAGTGACTGCAGTACTTCAAAAATAAGTCTGACTTTTAACATAAAAGTTAAGACATTTTTAAAAGTCATGTCTTGAAGTCAATGTGCAGGTTAGGTTAGGTTAGGTTATAGTGGCTGTCCAAGATGGAAACGGACACACTTAGGCCAGTTTAATGGCCCATTGTGATACCACATGAATCTTGAGGTTACTTCCTAAGCTCAATGGAACCAGTTGAGTCTCTTACGAAACGTGAGAGGCTGATTATGCCGACATGATTTAGATCGTTAAAGAAGAATTCTCCTAAGTAATTCTTGCGTTTTCGAGCCAGAGCAGGGCATGTGCAGAGAAGATGAAGAATTGTTTCTTCCTCTTCCTCGTCCATACAGCTTCTGCAGAAATCATTTGAGAATACGCCTAATCTCGTGGAGTGCTTTCCTATTAGACAGTGTCCGGTTATGACACCTATTATCGAGCTTATATGCGATCTGCTTAGAGAGAGCAAGCACCTTGAACGTTTTAAATCCAGTGTTGGCCAGATGTTTTTTGTGACTTGACACGTGGTAATGTTGTTCCACCTGGTGCCTGCCCTCCTCACAGCGTCTTGCATTAGCAAAAGTTTACAAGTAGCGATTGGTATGCCAGTACGTGCCAAACGTGGTAGGATGGGCTGTACTGTACCGTTCCTGGCGAGTTCATCTGCCTTACAGTTACCTGGAATGTCTCTATGGCCCGGCACCCAGCAAAGGTGAATATTAAACTGTTGTGCCATCTCCATTAGAGATGATCGACAGTTATGGACTGTTATAGAGTTTGTAGAGACAGAATCCAGAGATTTGATAGCGGCCTGACTATCTGAGAAAATACGGATATCAGATGTTGATATCACGTTTTCTTTAAGCTAAGACACGACTTCTTTTATCGCCAAAAGTTCCGCCTGGAACACGCTACAATGATTGGGAAGGCGGAATGAGAGACTTAATTTCAGTCGTTCAGAGTACACACCTCCACCAACCCCTTCTTTTGTTTTTGACCCATCTGTATAGAAATGGATTGACTCATCTTCCAGGAATGTCCTATCCTCCCAAAAAGATCTCGGAGGTATAGAAATCTGGAAATTTCTGTCGAATTGCAGTTGGGGGATGGTATAGTCTGTGTGCTTTGGAATTGATTCTAAATAACTAAGAATTACGGAGTGGCCAATGTTGTTTATAGTCCACTGCGACGAAGCTTTGAGGCGAATAGCAGAGCTTGCAGCTATTTGTTTGCTAAAAATGTCAAGAGGTGTTAGGTAGAGTAAGGTGTCCAGTGCCGCAGATGGGGTCGTGCGAAGCGATCCACTTATACATAGGCAAGCTGAACGTTGAACTTTATTTAATTTATCTCGGTTTATACCTTTTTCTAAAGCAGTCCACCATACTGCCACACCGTATATTAAAATCGCTCTGATTACCGATGTGTATAGCCAATGCGTGATTCTGGGTTGTAACCCCATTTATTACCTATGGCTTTTTTGCAAGAAAAGAGAGTATCCAGCTGCCAAAAAATTGCCTTCCAATTAAGGCAACTTTATTGGAAAGTTGACTGGAAAGTTAGCCAAGAAAAATCTCCCTAACTAATAACTATCAAGTCAAGTCCACTTATGTGAAAATGACAGCTAATAATGATTTTTCAATTAACTGAAAGCTGAACTTTATTATTCTTTGATTTATATATTTTCTGCATAATTTAATTTAATGTTTTATGTAAAAGGTTTCCTTGTCAATATGTTAAAGGAATGAGTAATATTTATTTAAAATACTAAAAAACAAGTCGAGATGAACTTGTAGCTTGCCTGAGAAGTTTTTTGTAGACAGTTGTGTTGTTAGCACGATTAATTGAAAGAAGAGGTTAATGAAGTAAAGTTCTGAGTTTGAAGTTTATGAGACTTGACCAACTAACTAGTTGCCTTGGCTAAAATTTATATTCAAAGAATGCAATTGACTGCAAATGAAGTCCCTTATGTTGTGTGAACCTGCCCAATTTAAAAATTCAACTGACTCAAAGCCAATTAAGCAGCATTCACATGAGTGCGACCAACGAACGACGAATGAATTACAAAATGTGAGTTTATATACGTTTGAAGACATATTTCCACACAAATTCTTAACAAAACGATAGCAATATAGTTTCTATTTGATTTATGATGCATACTTTTACTTTTCAATATCATATATTAATAAATTTAAGAAAACAAATTTATTCGTCGCGAAAAAAATAATAGTTGATACGAACTGTCAAACTTTATTCGCGTTCCACATTATCCACACTCGCAACGAATAAAAAAATCGCGCGTACTTAACCTAAAAAAATCATTCTTGTTTTGGTTTCGGTGGTGAATGTCAAACTTCATTCGCGACGAATTATAAACTCTCATGTGAAAGAAATGTCAAAATCAACGAATATTCGTTCATTCGTTGGTCGTCTCTTCGACATTGTAAAGTCCTTCTAAGTCATTTAAAAGTCAATTTTAAATTCAAGTCAGTCTTTTGAATTTTTAAAAACAGCAAGTCATTTGAATATTGACTTTGAGTCAATTAACTTTTAAACTTTGACAAGTAAATGACAAATCACGAGTTTTAACTTTTAGTTAAGAATTTTACTTAATTGACTTCGACTGCAGTCAGTAAAAGATTGAAGTCCTTATAACTCTGCTTTCTGTACAATCAACGGAAGGCGAATAATAGTGGAATAAATTTTCAAACTTCAAATTAATGACTACTGAAAAATTAACTATCTACTTTGGTCTAATTTTGCGTTCAAAGAATGCATTTGACCGCAAACGAAGTCCCTTATACAGTGTATCAATTTCATATTCGTACCCCTTTAATAAAAAGTTTGAATGTTTTCCTCATCCAAAATGACTGCAGATACAAAAGTAATAACAAAGTGCAATTTAAGTAAGTTCATGGTTGATATATTTTATAGAATCTTTATAGTTGGTACAATTAATTTTTCTTGAAAAATGTAAAGAAAAGAAAAAACTGCAGTAATACTGGATCAATTTCGTATTCGTACCCTGTTTTAATCAGTCAAAAAATGTGGCTTTAATATTTTGTGGCATAACCTTTGGAAGCAATTACAGCTTTCAATCGTCTTGGCATTGACCTTACCGATTTTTCAGTTGTTTTCAATGTTAATTGTGTCCACTCAAAGAGAATTTCCTCTTTAAGGTCATTTTTGTTCTTAACGGTGTATTTGCGGATTCTGCGGTCCAGTTCGTCCCAAAAATACTCTATCGGATAAATGTCTGGTGATTGTCGGGGGTTTCCAAAACTTTTTTGCTAGTAAAGAGAAGACACATTCGGGTTGTATTCGTCTTATGCTTTGGGTCGTTATCCTGACAAAAAGTGAAGTTGTTTCCTAGACCCATTTGTGCAGCACTATCTTTTAAATTGGTCTTTAGAATATCGATGTAGATCTTGTGATCCATAATTCCTTCAATTATGTGCAGTTTCCCAACTCCAGCTGCTGAAAAACAACCCCACACCATCACCGACCCACCACCAACGGTTCCTCGAGTGTTTTGCGGAAGGTATTCAGTATTCGGCTTACGCTAAACCATTTGTCTGCCATCCGAGCCATGTATAATGAACTTTGAATCATCTGTGGAAATAACCGTTCTCCAGAAGCCAAAGTCTTTTGCTTGGTATTATTTGGCGAATTCAAGCCGTTTAAGTCTGTTGGCATGACTAATAAATGTTTTTTTGCTCGATACTCTTCCGTTGAAACTATGTTCCCGAACACAATTCCGCAACGTTTCAGTACAAAATTGTTCTTCCAGGGATTGGCGAAGATTCTGTTCCAATTTTGGTGCACCTATCTTTCGATTTTTATTTATTTCACGCACAATTATCCTCTTGTCCTGCATGTTGAAAATACGTCTTGTCGTATTGCGAGGCAAGTTTTTAACCCTTTTTTGCTTTACAAACCGGTTAACAATACTTTGAACCGTTGATTTAGCTCGATTAACTAAAGATGAAATCTGTTTATAAGATTTACCTTCTTGGTGGTATTTTACGATGAGTTCTCGAAGTTATTTAGAGGTTTCACTTGCTTTTCCCCATTGTTGTTAAATTCTGAGACAAGTTGTCCAAAACGCTTTTACAAATTTTAAATAACTTCATAATACTTTAAATAATAGCACATGAATTGAAAAAACACATTGGATTGAAAATCCAAGGGACATTAAAGCTGCTTGGCTACTTAGAACTAAGCGTACGAATACGAAATTGATCTAGTTTTACTGCAGTTTTTATCATTTTAGCATTTACTTAGTAAATGATTTTTAACAACTAAGAAAATTTGATAAAATATATCAACCATGAATACACACTTAACCTTCATGTGGTGTTAATGTCATACATCAATCCATTTAGGATGTGGAGAACATTCAAAGTTTTAATAGAAGGGGTACGAATATGAAATTGATACACTGTATGTATATTGTCTAAACCTGTTCATTGAATTGGATTTTAATTTGAATTTATTTTAAAAGTGATTCAAGAAATCTGTACAAATTATCCGGGAAAGCGAAATTTCTTTCATGATTCAGGATGTACACTTCAATTTTAACAAAACAATTTGAAATTTTATAAAGCCCAGATGAAATTCTCACAAAAACTATGAAATTAATAAAAGTAAGGGAATTCAGATTTTAAAAATCATAGCTTAAATTAATGGAGTCAATCGGGAATTTCCTTGGAAATTTTGTTTCCCTCAGAATTTTTTGTTCCCATGGAAGTTTTAACTCAATCGTGATTCTCCCTGAAAAAAATTCCCTCGGAACAATTAATGTTCGATACAATAACAGCTCAATTTCCGAGGTTAATTTTAGGGCATCATTTAGGTTCCCAACGTTTGAGAGAGGGAACGTTCCTAGTGAAATTTTTTAAGTCCCATTTTTTTTAGGATAGGATAATTTTTATATTTATTATTAAGAATTGAAAAATTCTAGGGTGCGAAAAAACGAGAACGGCTTTAGGCCGTGAAATATGGTTGAAGTACATTGGCTACGTTTTCCCTTTTCATGACAAAAATTACTCTTGGAATATTTGTCAATTCCTCGCTGCCTTGTTGATTGACAATTCCCGTCAAAAAGAATGCGGACCTAAGGAAATAAACTTAAGTTTTTCGCTGTTGAGAAAATTCTGAATATCTTTAAGTTAAGTTGTCGAAAACTTATGTCGTTTTTTATTTGGCAAACCAGAATCTCTCCCAACTGAAAACATTTTTGATTTCAACAATTCCGATGTTTGATGTGATTCTAAAGAAGCTTTTAAGTATGTATGTTTATAATTTGCGTTTAAACGACAACTATGGAGTTGGAAGCTTAAGTATATAAAACTTTGAGCATGAGAAGCATAAACTGCCGGTCATAACGTTAGAAGCAGGCATTATCGAGAAGTAAAATCGTCATTTTTCCCGTTACATGATGGATTAGAAAAAAACAACTATGGTAAATGAGGGACTATTTTGTTAACAACAAAAATATAAAATTTGGGTAAATGAGAGATTTAGCTAACGGAACTTTCATGGAAAATTGTTAATTGAGTCAAGGTTAGGTTAGGTTAGGTTAGGTTGTAAGGGGTGTGCACAGCAAGAAGCTGTTGCGTACACGGGGGCCTATTGGTCCATTGTGATCCCCTGTAAAAGTAAAAATTTACCATCGATGCTCTCAGTTCAATTCAACTCTGTCGATTAGCGTAGACTGGCTCGTTAACGAACCAGCCTGTGCTATCTATAAATTTCCTCATGCTCGCCATTGAGACCTGTGCTAGATCATCCAGTTCTCCAACAAACCTGTTTCCGAAATGACGGAGTCGGCTGGTTTGGAGGTTCGGACAGTCGCAGAGCAGGTGTTTAATGGTTTCCATTTCCTCCTCATCCTGACAGCTCCTACAAAAATCGGGTGCAAATGCCCCTATTCTATTAGCCATTGTGCCAATGGCGCAATGACCTGTTAGTACACCTATCAAGATTTTAATGTTCTTTTTACTCAGCGATAGAATATACCGAGTTTCTTTTTCATTTGTGTTAGGCCGTAAACTTCTAGAGATTGCACAATCGTTCCTGGATTTCCAGGAGATATTGGTTTTCTCTTTTAGTTTAAGGTCTATCTTCCTCTTGAGTACCCCAATCGGGACAAGTGGTCCCCTAACTGAATGGTCGCTACTACTTGTGTCTGCTTTTGACCCTTTCCTGGCTAGTTCGTCTACTATATCATTCCCTTCTATATTGCTATGTCCGGGAACCCAGCAGAGTTTTACCTGGTTAGTGTGGCAGATTTTATTTAATTCCTTCCTACAGTTTAAAACTGCTTTTGATCTAATAGTCTCACTGGCTAAGGCTTTGATAGCAGCCTGGCTGTCCACGAAAAAAGTAATCTCCGAAGAGCTTAGCTTTTCGTGATGTGCCAATTCAGCTGCTTTTCCAATGGCAAAGACCTCGGCCTGAAAGACACTACAGTCAGCCGGGAGTGTATATGACGCTCTGATGTTGAGAGATTGGCAAAACACTCCAGCACCTGTTCCTGATTCCATTTTTGAACCGTCAGTGTAGAAAGGGATACCCTGTTTACTTATAAGTGAATTAGGATCCCAACCCTGTCTTTCTGGTATGAAAATAGAATATTTCCTGTCGAAATCTAGTAAAGGGGGGATGTAATCGGTGGTCTCTCTCAGTCCTGGAATCGTGTCATATCTTTGTAAGATTGACCCGTGGCCATAAGTGCTATGCCTCCAAAAACTCAGTTCTCTTAAACAAATTTCAGTTTTGGCTGCCGTGCACTTTATGAACTCATCCAGAGCCGGGAGGTCCAAGATCATTTCCAATCCAGCTTGTGGTGTGGATCTTTGAGCCCCTGTAATTCCTATACAGGCTAGTCTCTGTACCTTATTCAGGTTCTTGAGATAGCTTGATTTTTCCACCGCCTTCCACCATACAATAGAGCCATAGGTAAGAATGGGTCTGACAATCGCTGTGTACATCCATTGGATGACTTGCGGTCGCATACCCCAACGTACACCGAAGGTCTTTTTGCATGTGTAGAATGCACATAGTGCTTTTTTCATTCTTTCCTCAGTATTACGCTTCCATGTAAGCTTGGAGTCAAGGATTACTCCTAGAAATTTAGCTTCCTTAGAAGGTTTTAGAGGAATGCCATTTAGTTTGGGAGGGTTGAAGCCCTCCAGTTTCCTTTTCCTCGTGAACAAAACTAGCTCTGTCTTGGTGGGGTTGACCCCGAGACCGTTCTTAGTTGCCCAAGAAGATAAATCCTTTAATGCATTTTCCATAATGTTTTCGATGATGGTAAGAAACTTGCCTGTTATCAAAACCACTATGTCATCTGCATACGCAACTATTTTAATGCCCTGATCTTTGAATTTTGTGAGAATTTTGTTGACTACGAGGATCCAGAGCAGGGGTGAGATGACTCCTCCCTGTGGTGTGCCTCTATTAACTGTTTTCTCAATAGTGCTAACTCCTATTTGAGAGTTGATAATTCTGCCATTTAACATGGTGAAGATCCAATCGACAATAACAGATTCAACCCCAACTTCAACTAAGGCAGTCTTGATCGACTCCGTTTTAACGTTATTAAACGCACCCTCGATATCAAGAAATGCTGCCAGGATATATTCTTTATGTTCAAGACTTTTCTCAATATGTGAAACTACTTCATGCAAGGCAGTCTCCACTGATTTACCTTTAAGGTAGGCGTGTTGGTAGTTGCACAAGTTGTGTTCGTTGAGAAGTTCTCTAACATGTAGATCAATTATCCTCTCTAGTGTCTTAAGGAGAAACGAAGAGAGACTTATTGGTCTATAATCCTGAGCGGTCGAGTGAGTCGGTTTCCCTGCTTTTGGGATAAAGACTACCTTGACCTTTTTCCAGCTATTAGGGACGTATCTAAGTTTGATACAACTTATGAAGATTACCCTAAGCCACGGAGTTATTACTTTGAGAGCGTTTTGAAGGAGAGCTGGGAAAATCTCGTCCGGTCCCGCTGATTTATAGGGTTTGAACGAGTTTATTGCCCAGATAATCTTCTGCTCAGTAATAACCCGATTTAGTTCTAACTTTGATTCCGTGTGAGTAAAATCCAGCGTGTTCGATTGCAAGCAATCGGAACTTTCTGGGTTTTTACAACCGGGGAAATGAGTTTCCATGAAGAGTTCAAGCGTCTCTAGGCTCGAGTTCGACCATGTTCCATCAGGGTGTTTTATGTACCCCGGGATCGTGGGATTAAGGGCCAGGGTTCTACGGAGCCTTGCCGCCTCGCTTGTTTTTTCAATGGATTCACAATGTTTAGCCCACGAATCCTTTTTGGCCTTCCTTAACTCTTTGGTGTAAGTGTTAAGTGCGGCTCTATAAGACTTTAAATCCTCTTCTAATTTACTCAGTTTAGCTTTATTGAAAAGTTTTCTGACCTCTGTTCTGCGTTTCTTTAGTACACCATTCCACCAGGGTGGTTTAGTGGAGTTATTGGAACGAGATAAAGGGCAGTGTTTTTCAAAAGACATTCTCATTTTGCTAGACAAGTTATGGACAACAGTGTCAATGGTTGAAGTACTTAGACTTGTATTGTCCTCTGGTGGATCAATACAGTCTTTCAGCCATTTTTCGTACTCTGTCCAATTCGTTCTAGTTGGGTTCCTGTAAGGTTTCTTTTCAGTAAAGTTCCTGTCTATAGAGAAGAGTATCCTAAAGTGATCCGAAAAAGATTCTTTAGGTGAGACTCTCCAGTCCTCAACCGAAATTTTACTATTATTGCTAATAAGAGTCAAATCTATGATTTCCTCACTGTTTTTGTTTCGAAAGGTAGGGTGATTGCCCCTATTACATATCGATAAATTAGAACAGAGAATATATTCAAAAATTGACTCACCCCTTTTATTGATGTCCTTAGAGCCCCATTGAGTGTGGTGAGCGTTGGCATCACCTCCCAACACCAAAGGTGTACCGCTTGCTGTGGCATGGACCACCAGATCGCGGACTGTTTTTGATGGTGGGCTCTCCTCCTCGTACGGCATGTACGTCGACGCTAGAATGAAGTTTCCTTCATTCGATTCGACGCTGATTGCCGTGTTGTCCTTGTTGCTGTACCTAGATAGGAAGAAAGCGTTAATTGATTTTTTCACTAGGATACAACTTCTAATATTACCTTCATCTGACGTGGAATGGAAAAGGTTGTAATGTTTTGACCTCAACCCACGGATTCGGTTTTTGCCTAACCATGGTTCCTGGATCAAGGCCACATCCACGTTCTCGTGAGACATGTAGAGCGTAAGGTCGTACGTTGCTGCTTTAGCGTGGTGCAGGTTTATTTGCACCACTAGCAGCTTTTGACTCCCCTTTGCCCTCATGCCTCTTAACCTTTACGGTTCCGAGACCATACCTCAACACGTCTTTTCTCTCTTTCAGCAGAAGGTCAGATTTCTTGTCTGCCACAAACAAGAGGTCCTTCCCTTCGCCTCCATGACTCTTTCTTGAGTGTTGGAGCTTCCATTCTAAAATGGGAAGCTCTTTGTTCTGTTTCGCCAACAGCTTTATAATGGCTGCGTCCTCATGTTCTGCAGGAGGGGGGATCCATATGCTTAACTGCTGGCGGAGTGGTAGAGCTGCGGCGGGTAGAATCTCAAGGGAGGAACCTTCCCATAGTTCGCCAATGTTGGCGATTGTGTGGTTCAGAAACTCCCGTGATTTCTGGTCACCGCAGCAGACCACTTTAACTCCTCGCCGCCATCCGGCACCATCAAAGATATAGTCTTCAGAACTATAGTTCTCTGATGCTGCCATCATAGCTTTGAGGATCTCATTTTCTACAAGAAGCCAGTTTTTTGCCGAGATTTTCCCATCTGGGTCGTCACGGCTTATAATGGCAATTTGTAGGTCGATCGGGGTGGTGTCGAAGCTGTTGGTTCTAAGTTTCTTAGCACCGTCTAGCTTGACTGTCTCCTCCGATCTTTGTCTCTTGGACGTTCCTGGTTTCATTCCAGAAGAGGTGCCTGCCGGTGCTTGGTCTTTCCTAGCGTTGGCTGGCTGTTTCTTGCTGGAAGTCGCCTGAACTTTTCTCTTGTCGTTCCGAACGGTCGAGTTATTGCCAGCCTGTTCACAGTTTGCCTTTTAGGGACAGACCTAGATTTGGCAGCATCTACTCCTTTGCTCTCCGACTCTTCGGCATTCACTTGCCTTGTTATTCCCCTGGGTGCAGTGGCAGTCTCTGCCAGCTGCCGCTCGAAGTTCTTAACCAGCTTCCTGTGCTTTTTTAGGAGAGCTTTATCTCTCGAACTGAGCGCCGCAAGGTCTTTCAATCTTTTGGAGGATCTGTAGTTGCTGCGTTCCCTCGAAGCTTTGAGGGGTGCAGCAGACTTCAGCATAGTCTCTTCTTGATTCGGTTCCGTCAGTAGCTCGTCCTCGGTTTGACTACCTATGGAAGGAGGTCTGTCCGAGGTCTCCGTACTTTTGATAGTTAAACTATCTAAGTCGGGAAGGAGATCTACTGAGAGAAAGACCGGTTGTCTTTTTAACTCTCTTTTTCCTTCTTTGAAGTTTACTTCTGTCACTGGCGACTTAGCTTCTTGCGAAGCCAAGCCCTCGCCGGCAGCCGTGACCTCTGCCGACTTTTGAACGTATATTCCCGTTCGATTTTTTTCCTTTTGTAAACTTTTGTCCATGGTTCATTATTTAGATTGACATCTCTGCTTTTGTTGGTTTTCTTAGTTGCCCTACTCCGCAGCTGGATTGCTGAAGAGTAAGACGTAAGCCCCCTCGCCACAACAAGGCGAAAACCGTGAGGGGGAATTGAGTCAAGAATTTCGCGGTACGCGAAGTCTTAAGGCAGAGGAAGTGTTTTTTTTATAATTTTTCGAGTAAGACGATGGTTTCTTAAATGATTGCTGACACAATGATCACTTCGATTTTTTTTCGGGCTATAGCAAAGCATTAAAGACCGTTAGAACAATAAACATCTATTCTTGCTTTTTCCTCCACTGTCAAACATTTTTTGTTGTCCATTTCTATTAACACTCAATCAAGAACAATTCATTTATAAATGTTACCGTTTTTCCAAAAAAAAATGTATGCACTTCACAAAACAACGTTGATTTATTCACTGCTTCTAATCTAATGACCCGATTTATTTGCGCATATTCTTGACTCAATTAACAATTTGTCATAAAAGTGTCGTAAGCTAAATCTCTTCTATACCCAAATTTTATATTTTGTTGTCAACAAAATAGTCCCTCATTTACCATAGTTGTTTTTTTCTACTCCATCATGTAACGGGAGAAATATCAATTTTACTTTTCGAAAATGCCTGCTTCTAATCTTATGACCGGCAGTGTACTTGCTGAAAAGAATCAAATTCTCTTCAGAATCAAATCTGACAATTTTTTTCAATCACAAATGAAAACGTTCAGAAGAGTCACGAAGCTTTTTAAATAGCCAATAAATCGACAGCTAACTTAAGGTTAAAGATAACTAGCATAATGGTCAATTGAAATTTCTACAAATGTTTCCAACCAATAATTAATCTAAGCTTTGGTGACAGAAAACAGTATCGTACAATTTCTTGATAAAGTTCTAAAATCAAATTAATCGCGGTCCAATAACTCTCGGTTTGTATTTAAAAGTTAGTTTTAACAAAATCACTGTCTGAATCATATTTGATTCATATAATCTATTTTTTCCCTTGTTTCCTACGTCCGTAAATCAAATATGATTCAAAAGTATTAATATGTAAAAATTATTCTACGTCCCCATACAAACTGATCGAAAATATAACGTTCATATTTTTGTTTTGTTTAAGGCCACGTCCTATAAATCTCATTTGATTCATAGACTTTTTTTTACACCGTCCATGAATTACATATGATTCGTGAACTAAGGTTTTTAATTGCATGTACATATATTTCATGAAATAATTACCTCAAAAACATAATTTAAAATGTTGACCTCTGCCAAGAATTGTGCCATAAGAAATCAATCTTGAAATTGCTTAAATGTCATTAAATTTTCTATCAAACTATTTGATACTTTTTAAATTTCACATTCCAGCAAACCAAACAAAATTTTGGGTGAAGTCTACTTTAATTTCAGATTGATTCTTAAATTTCAATTATTTAATTTTCAGAAACAAAAATTACATTAAAAGTACAAATGTTCCGAAAATAAAAGCAAGGGAAACTTGCTGATTTCAAGTGTGGTTTCGCCGAACTTATTGCAATATTTCCAAAAATGCTTTTTTGGATTTTTTAAAACGACTTGAAAATTATCTAAACAAAGAATGTATGCCCTGCAACCAAAAATTACTGTAGCAAAAAACTACTTTCATACGGAAACGCTGCCAATCCTTGGAAGAGGGCGAGCTTTTTCGTTAACAGACGACAATCAACTTCCAAGGAAAATTGTTAGCTTTTCAGATGTTATTAATTTAAAATTTGGAACTTTTCTAAACAAACTTTTACTTTGCTAAATGAAATGTTGTCATTTTTTTTAGAAAGCGTTAGACATTAAAAACATGATCTTGCATCTCAGCAAAAATATTTTAAAGATTGCTAAGTTCCCCCATAAATAAACTTTTTTATAGCTCCTATATCTCCTATATCAATAAAATCAAACAACGAAATATTTTATATTTAATTTATTTATATTTTGTATATTTTCAGTCAATTCAATTACATTTTCTTATTTGCCATTGAAACTTTGGTTCTCTAATTGAATGTCCCGGCACCCATGTAAACACATATCGCAAATTTTTCGTATCAGGTCTCTTGATATTCGATGAAAACAAATATTCATTGTACATTACACTCTTTATAAAACAATAATCATCATCCAATTCAATACTCCATTCGCTTTGCTTATCAAGATTTTTTCCCGGAATCCAATTGAATACATAACGTAAGTCTTTGTTGAAATCAAAAGCTGCCGCATACAAATACTCACTGGCGTAAGTGCGACTTGAAAATAAAAAGTTCTCACCATCGTCAGTTATGTTGACATTCCATTGACTTTCGGGCAATGGATCGGTTGAAAATACATTACGTCTTGAGTTGTCATAGTTGGAGCTCAAGTTTCCAGCAGTGAGGTATTCCTCCTTTGCTTTATTCCAGAAGCACACAGATGGCAGGAAAAATAGATTCCTGGCACATACAGGAAGATTCTCGATTATTTTATCCACTTCAGCTTGTTGTGCTTTGGTAAGGTTTTCAAATTCCTTATCTGAACGGAGTTTGCTAAGGGCCAAAGCAATTTTAATAACCACATCAGAATTTATGTTTTCAGCGTTTTTTATTTCCCAAAATAGAACACTTATTCCCTTTGCCCTCTGCTGAATGAATCTATGACTTAAAATAGTTTCGAGGATCTTCTTGGCCGACACTTGTCCATAATTTGTAGCTACGAACTCTTCTATTATGCTCTCCGATTGCAGCGGATCCAGGAGATATATTGCTGTAGTCAGATTGTCCATTTCCCCGTTTCTTTCGAATTTTCCTTCGCTTACAGAAGCATTCAAAGCTTCCAGAGTGAAAACTCTAATCGAATGTTTGAGTTCATCCTCAGTGCCATGTGCAAATTCTGCCTTGGATTGATTTATAAGTCCTGTTTTTAAAATTTGAGCCAAACGTATCCATTTGAAGGGATTTCTTTGATCATTTTTGGTCATTTCCTCTTGCAAAGCCCGCACAGAAAAGTCAATGATCCTTATGTCTTTGAGACTCTCGATCAAGTTGGCTAAAACATCGAAATTATCTGAGCAATTTGTGTATACAACTCGAATTATTTTCGAAACGTCTTCGAAGTTTTTCATTTGCTTCAATTTTTGTTCAGCCAATTCAAACCGCAGAGCTTTGATGTCTGCTATAGTTTCTGATGGCAAACGCTTTTCTTGGTATGTCTTCAGACTTGATTTCAGGTCTTTCAATTGGGAGGCAACAGCAACATACTGGTTATTGAGCATCTTCTTGGCGTTCAGACTGCACCCGCTCATAGTTTGCTTCATAAGCTCTTTGGAAAGATCTTCCTTGAAATTCTCGAAATGTCGCTCAGTGGCAGCAACTTTATCCGAAACAAAGTCCAAAGTCTCAGCAATTCCCATTTCTGCTGTGATGGATATGATTTCATCTTGAATCTTAAGCAATTTTGTTTGAACATTCACAAGTCTATCACCATCATCCTCGGTAGAAGGGTTTTCAGTAGTTGCAATATTTTTTGCTAGATTGATGTTAATTTGTGCCATCAAAAGGCAACACACTAAAACTGAATAATAAAACCACATCGTTTTTCAGGGGCTAACGATGTTGATCGTGTTGAGAAGAAACACAAACTGACTGCGATCAACCAAGATTTTTCTTATATTTTATATTTTTAGCTTATCTCTGCCAGTTGGGGTTTTCTTTTATCTACCAGTTAGTCATAATTTAACAGGTTTTGTGTGCTTTGTTTTGGTCATTAAATGCTGAGGAATCATTCAAGTTAAATCTGTGGCGGTGGCGGTGACCGACGGCTTCGGTGGTGTTTCAAGCGCGTATAATGTTTTGCTTGTTTTTGACGTCATTTATGTTTGTTTTTTAATTAAATGCATGATAAATAATCAATTCTGAATATTTAGATGTTCATGACATCGCATTAATGGTCAAGAGAGGTGGATTTTTATTTTGTCTGGGTACTGGGAATTCCCTAGACATGACAGTTTTTATGCTGTCTCAACCTTCCTTAATTCATTATAAATAATGATTCAATGACTTTATTAACTTATTGTTTTTTTTTTCTATTTACAGTCAACATCAAGCATCGATTCCATCGACACTATTCCCTTTGCTAATGAAAATACCGGAACCATTAAGCAAAGACTACTTAACCGACAAGACTTGCCGCCCCAACAGCATCTCTCATCGTCCTCATCATCATCATCGTCGTCGACCAACACAATCGCCAATATCGCACACTCTTTCCATTCGTTAAAATCATCATCATCGCTGCATGATGCCACCCTCATTCGCAGCGATAGCACAGGCTCTGGCGCCGGCGGGACCCTTCTCTATGATGGGGCGTCAGTTGATCCCACCTTAGGTGGAGGATCGGCGACATCGAGTGTTGTCCATCTTCGATCGCCAACACTGACTTATCCTCCGGTTGGCAATGGCAGCAGTGTCTCTGTTGGTGCTATACCAGACTGTTCTGAAATGAGTTCCTCTGCGGGTGGTAGCAATTCTGTTGTATACGCTACTGACCTTGTTGCAGCTGAAGCTGGTGTTGGTGTCGGCGGCGTCGGCATCGGCATTGGAGGCGGCGGCGTAGTACAACCAGCGAAAACCGTATCGGCGAACGTACTCAACGATATCGGTAATATGTTAGCTAATTTAACCGACGAACTAGATGCCATGTTAGAGGAGGAAAAACGAGTGGGATTGAATATTGATAGTGAATGAGCAAAATCAACTTAACTTCTTTATTTTTCTTTAGTTTTGCATTAAGTATGTTTCTAATTTTAAATTTATTTTTTTGTTTAAAATTTTACGTAGATTTTAGGTTTTATTTTTAGTTAATTTTTTATTGTTTTTAGTAAACAAGACAAGGAGAGTAAAAAATAAAAATTTTATAAAAATTATAGAAAACAAAACAAAAAAACAAAAACTATGTAATGATGACCCAGATTTAATATAATCCTCCTTATATATTATAAAATGCTATTATTTTTATTACTATGCTATATATATATTTAAAAAAATATATATACAATGAGTAAATTAATCATAATGTTGAGAAATGTATTAGAATTATTATTAAACAGTTTCTATAATATATGACAAAAAAAAATTGTTGTTTTTTTTTAAACTATTATTTGGGGGAAAAAGAGATTTAAACAAAAATAGATTCTAGGCAAAATATTTCATTTGAGATCTCGTCGACGCCATTGTTATAGAAGATGCACATTTAAATGTAGAAAGATTTGGCATTTATCGATAACACTGATCGATAAATTTACGTTTTGAATCTTACCTTGAAATTTTTCTATCACATCAGTTTTTTAAAATATGTATTGTCCCTTTTAAAATGCTAAATACAACCAAAAACGGGATGGTTAAAAAACAACATATCCCTTAACAATAAATTGTATGACAATTTTTCAAAGTACTAATCTTTATTTTCTAGATACATTTAACTCAGATCATTTGAGTATTCTACTTAGTTTTCGTATTCATTAGTTGTGGCATGACATTTAAGTTTTTGAATAATTCGTTTTAGAGTAAATTTTTAATATTGATTTCAAATCCAAGCTTTGATCTGACCTATATGTGCTCAAACTCAGAAACACCCGTTTGCAATATTTTTATATTTTTTTTGTCAATTTATTCCAAAAACTTGATGTTGTAACCTAAAGACATCGAATTCGTAATAAGATCAAACATTACTTTTTTGCGTTTTTCTGTTAAGAACCGTTTTAGCATAAATGCTTTAGCGTTCTTTTAAGGTTTATGTAAGGCGGGTGAAGACTTGCAAATAATGAAGATTTTTTTAAGAAATAAGTTAGATACGTTATACAAATTTTTAAAAGGGATATCGAAGTAAGGGATTGTGAATTTGGAAATTTGTACGTATTTTATTGGGAAAAAAACTACTTCATAAATTTATATTGCCCTAAAAAAGCGTGATATAAGGATTTTTTCGAATGTATCTCAAAAACCTGACGTAGTGTATAATGAATTTTCTAACGAAATTTACGATGCGCAAACCACACAGCTAATAAATAGCAACAATCGATGGGACAATAGGGATAAGTGTTTCTGAATCACTGTTTACAATGCGCAAGAATATTGAAGGAGGAAACTCATTATGGAAAATACTCTGCCCTATCGAGGTAACCGTCGTCGTCGGAGCGGAATTCTCTCCGATTTCCTTCGAATCGGAGACATTTTGCTTCAAGGTAGTTGTCCGATGAAGCAAAATGTCTCCGATTCGGAGGAAATCGGAGAGAATTCCGCTCCGACGGTTATCTCGATAGGGCCGACTGCGTTTTTCTAAATTTAATAAATTTCCGAAAGATTTCTTAAGAGACCTATTACTATCTACCCAATGGAGCTATTTATACAGTCAAGAAAATGATAACACTGAAAAAGAAACTGTTGAGACTTTTCAATCGGAATTGTAATCTCTTTAAAAGATCCTTTATTCTATTGAAGGAAGGGATTTCCAGTAATTAAAAGAAAACTTGATGTAGACTACAGACCTTGCATAATTCTAAGACAAGTTATAAGGTCATAACTGCCATTTTGGAATTTTGTCTCTAATATTTATAAGCCTAAGACAAACATTGCATTAAACTTGAAAAAAAAAATATTTGCGAGTTATAATAAAGTTTTCGATGAAGGGCAGCAATAACCGAAGCTTCTTAAAGGACTCTTGACGTTTAGGTTCATCATAAAAAACCCAAGGTTGATTGATGATACTTTTCTGAGGGTCGTTTCAAGTAAATGAGTTCACCAAATAGGTGTCCATTCTGAGAAACTAGTGTTAGTAATCGATCTAAGTTTTTCTTTCGGGTATTTTTTTTAGAAGTAAAGAGCTTTCGATATGGAAAAGTATCATACTTATGAAGTGTGTTTCATTTATTTCAGCATACTTTTGCCAATTACCATGGAATTGCGTAATTTTTTTCTTCCAAAATTTACGTTGTTTAGAATACTTCGTCAAGTGATGAAGATGAAGCACTTTTTTGGCCTAACAGGTATGTAAACGAGAAGTGCTTTTTTTAAAGATGATCATGAGACTCTTGAGACTCCATTACATCCCGAAAAAATAAATGCATAATCGGCTCATTTGTCTTTAAATGCAAAACCAGTACCGTGAATAGCGAATACTAGAGAAAAATGATTACAAATTATATAAAAGAGAAATGGTCCCAAAAACAGGATGTGAACCCGTCACTTTGGCCACCTAATGGTTTGGCGACCGAATCATTTAAAGAGATGTACCCGTAAATTGATCACCTTGTTCGTGTTTTTTGACGCCTTTAGACTATTTTTTTGTGTGGGTACATTAAATCTTTGGTCTAGATCTATTCTGATAAACAACAATTTTGAAGCCAACATCTGGTGGCCTATTAGAAAAATAGAACCGGATATGCTAAAAAACTAGGGCAAAATTTGACCGACAGGATAGCATTCTAAAAGCCTATTCGCAGTGTATATATGCCAGAAATTATTTTTAAACATAATTAATTACTTTGGAATTTTTGATCTAAATCCAAAATGTTATTAGTCATTCCATTGAATTTGTTGTGCTTAAAAAAAACAACATTTTTGTTAAATCTTTACCTAAAAAAGGTTTCTTAACCGTGTTGTTTTTCAAAGAGGTGGTAACAATTAGCCACCGAGGTCTTGTGATTTATTTTAACACCTTTAGACTTTTTTAGTAAAAGATAAGGTCTATGCCAATGTTTTGCAAATCGCAATCGATTTATGATCTTAAAGATCGTATTGGTGGTGTAATCAAGAACAAACAGCTTTGATGAAAATGATGTGGTGCTGTAACCGTACCATTAATTGTGTATTGGGTTTCGATTTGATTCCTTCTTAAAATTTTAAAATTACCTTAATTTCTCGTGTAAAAAGTTGACTTCAAAGTCGGAAATGACTTTTTTGACTTCATTTCCATCCCAAGTTTTCCGCTTTTAGTAGTGGCTAGTTCGTCAACAGTCCAAAAGATTTCTTAGAAAATGTAATACATAAAACTTAGTTAATAATAAACGCTTTACCGGTTAGGTAACGTTAGGCTAACCCCAAGAGTCAACCTAAAATTGTCGAAAATCGATTTAATTTTTTAAATAATTGTTCCCTAGGACCTCAAAAAACGTTAATTACTCGGTTTTTGACTTCCTTAGTTCGTTGTTATTAAGAACTATTTGACTATTTTGAAGGCAGATTTTTAACTTTAGAAAAATCAATATCCCACAAAAAAAAAACAAGTAAGCAGCTATTATAACGGGTGTTTTTTTAGACGTGTGGTTTTCAATCTGGCAACACTTTTCTTAGAGTTGTTCTTTTTGACAGATTTCACTTGATTTATGCTCAGTTTTGTTTGGCATTTTTTTTTAAATAGACTTACTCCAATATTCGGTCGTTATGGTGGCAAAGCAGACTCAGTAATTTGAGCAACCATGGATTGATTTCACGACGTAAGGTCTTTTCGCCCAAATTAAAAATGTCATATCATCCAAAAACTTTTTCAGGAGAAAATACCACCAAGCCCAAAATCAATGTCATATTGCCCAAATCAATTTTAAATTATCATAACGGTGGCAGGACGCACAGGCCCACCCATACATACTTCACTGTTTATACGCGTCTCAAAGCCTTTTATGACATTTCTAAATTCTAAATGTTATGACATTGAAAGTTGGTTTGGGTGATATGACATTTTATTTGGCCTTTGTGGCGTTTTCGTGATATTTGTTACGACGTTTTTCTTTTTGCTCTATGACATTTTAAGAATTGGGCGTTATGGTTTTGGGTGAAAAGATCTAACGCCCGATTTTAAACCACGTTTACTCCAATGAATAATGAGGAGCAGATCATCTAAGAAGACCCGAATAAGTACTCAATATCATCGTCATCGTGCCCAACAATTGGAGCCTTCTTGAAAACCAAACGTCTAAAAAAAACAAACAATTTAATAGAATGCATTGGATCTATATATGATTAAAAAATTATCGAAGCTGTGAATGTGCAGGTAGAACTTCAAAAAATGGAGATATCATCGCAAAAACTTTGTATGCAGTCATTTATAAATATAATAAAGTCCCATTTCTGTAATCTCGATTTAAATTGGAAAAATACAAATCCCGAAAAAGCCTAGGGGCCTAATCCCTAATTTATAATATAATAACAACTTTTTTAATATTACGAACATCGTAATTGGGTGATTAATCAAATATAGGAAATACGGTTTATCTGATAAATCATTTAAAAAAAAAATATCAACAAAGTGTAAAGTGGCCCTTATTTACTAAAGTACCGACCTTCGTTAAATCCGCGTGCAACACACCCCTCATAAAAGAGCAGTCAAACGAGAAAAAACAACCGCTGTAAAAAAATTTCACTTCTAAATGTTTCCCAACCTGTTTCAAAAGCTGTTAGAAGAAAAAAGAAAAAAACTCACTTCTCCCTTTTTCTAAACTATTTTATTTTCCGTCAAACAATTTCTCGTTCGCTTTTGCTACTCCATTCGTTCGCTAGACTTCGTTGAGTTTTGTCGCTGTCGCTGTCGTTGCCGTAGCCCGTAGCCCGTAGCCGTTGCTGTCAGCGCGAGGCCCACCACAATTTTTTCCCATCCAACTTGTACTTGATGTTGATCTGATCTGTCATTTGTGTTTTAAATTTTGCAAAGTGTTGTGCGGAGTTTTGTGTATGTTTTTGTGGCATTAATTAAAAATTCTACACATGCATAATTGTTATACGTTGTGTAGGAGAGTGTTGTTAATTAAATGAATAATAAATTAAACTTGAAAACGAATCTCTTCTCAATATAAAATTATATAAATAAAAAAAAAAAAAAAGTGAAAAGTCAATCGCGTGACGACAACACACTCAGTCTCACGCTCACCCATCACTTCATTGTAGTGCGTAAAGTTTTTGTTTTGATTTCTTTCTTATTCCATCCATCTCCATACATATATTTAGCCTGCCCTTGTGCTTGTCCCTTGATTCGTAATTTCTTACAAAAATAAATAAATAAAACAAGTGTTCATACGCTAAGAAGGAGAATAATGTTTTGCTAAAGTTCAAGAATAGAAAGATAGAAACACACTTAATTTCTTGGAATCCTAGGACAGGAACAACAAACCAACAACAAAGGATTAACCCTACAGAATAACTTCACATAACCCAGCAGCAGCGCAAACCAAACCCCAATCATGTCCAAGGAAGACGAAGGCGAGCTTGACCCGCAAATTCAGGTAATTCCAAATTTCAATCAAAAACGAAATATAGACAGGTTTTGTTTCTTATGGTTTTTTATTTTGGCAAACAAGTTGTCCCACTGCCCCTTCAATGGAGATGTAGAATTGTGTGGTTATTTGAATTCTTCAGGTTTTCTGGTTCCTACACCACCTGCACCACAGTGGTCTGTTCGCCTGAGAACCCTGAATTTTGGAATAAAATGCGCAGCGCACAGGTTGATATAAAAACAACAACAAACAGAAAACCAGAGGAAGGAAACCTCGGTCAACTAAAGGGACATCATCGTTTCATTTGTGCATTTTCTATTTTTAATTTTGTTTGCAATGAAAATGTATCCTTGAGGGGCTTTTTTTTGTATTTATTTTCGTATTCTTCACGACACGGCAGTGTTGTTGGCCCATGGAGAGAGAGAGTCTTGTTATTTTTAATTCAATAGCGCCAAGTAGTTGTTGTTCCATGTTAGCTTGACTGGATAGACTTCAGGCATAGGAAAAACGTGTAATGGCATAGCCTTATAATAGTGGCGTGATGCGCAAATATGGTCATATCTGAAATTTGTTATTCAATTTTGTTTTATTCAGTTTTTTGAATATGATTTGCTTGAGATTAAAACAAAACTCTTTTTTTGACTTATTTTGGTTATTTATTTTTATTTTGGTTATTTCTAGCTCTTAAGTTATCTTTCCGAAGGTCTTAGGAAAAATTTCAGTAAATATTCTGGTAATGGGTTTGTGTTAGTTATTTGTCATCATTCAATATTAATAAATACCTTAGTGCAATTGTTATTCAACAAAGAAACTGTCTATCTCTACGCTTCTCGGGGCTAAAGCAAGAGTGATGAATTTCGTTTACTTATAAGTCATTAATATTTAAGTTTGTGTAAAGCTACCCTTGTCGAGATAGACAACATCTATAGGTTAGGTAGAGTGTGGTTACGTATCTTGATGATTTATCATAAGTTAGTTATTGCTTTCATTTACAAACTCCACTCCTTAGTTTCGTTTAATAAAAGAAGAAAAAAAAAAAACTCAAATCAAAATTAAATTGATGCACTTTACTAAATAACACCAAATTTCAACCTTACCTTCTTCCCCAATTTAATGAAGACGAAAAAAAAATCATTTTACACACAAAGGTGTGTTATTTTCTGTGATGTTCTTACCTTAAAATCTGTTTTAGGTAACCGCACCTTAAATGTCGGTTGAGAGAGCTGAAATTTTTGTTGAATTGAGAACAATCAAAGTCTGTGAAATCTCTTCAGTAGTGGAAGGGACATGTTGTATAATTGCGCCACTTACTACTCTAACTGCAAATAGCATCAGATGTGGGCCATGGATAACTGCAACCAACTTGGTGTTAACCGCATAATAAAATAATAAATAAATAAGTTGTTGCAACAGTCCGTTGAGAACTAGGGCCTAGTGACTTACAGCTCTCAACCATTACTGTGTGCGAGTAATTTTATCAGGACAACGGGTACTACGTTAACAACATAAAACAGGGATTCATTTATTGTTCATAATTCTTCCCACGATTGCATCCGTGACGGGTTGGATAGTGCGTAGGACTTCTATGCCAGAACAACTGCATCTTTAAGGTTTTTACATGGTTTGCACTTCTTGTGTCGAATTGATAAATTCCCGTAAAGTCTTGTCATGAAAAACAAAATTATAGGTCCCTTCCAATACTGACAATACTCGCACACCGGAATAGTTTGAAGTTGAAATAAATCATTAGAGATTGGTTCTTTAAAAGCTTTAGCGCCACCAAATTTATAAATTTATTACTATGTTCCTTTTCCTACTAGAAAAAATTATTAGATGAGGGCTATAAGACACTACAGGATAACCCTTAGAGACAACAACAGGACATGATGCCACGCAGCTTAGAGTTCTCAAAACATCTTTTTTTTCCCGTTTGTTCCATAAGTTGTTAAAAAAAGATTGCCCACATTAGATTTGATCTACACACTACACATAAGGCTAGTAAATGTGGAAGTCACCAAGCATGATACCTTATCGGCTGAGCTAGTTTTCATGCTTGTCAAGTAAGCACTACCATTTAAAACTATCCAACAACTACCCCTCAGAAACGGTTAAAACAAACCAAAATTGAAAAATGCAGTATGCAATTTATTGCTAATAAAGTTAGCATTACTAGGATTAAAAAAGGGGCCAACAAGTTTGGAATGAGAAATAAGTGTATAAGCTTCTGAGCTCCATACCTCAGCAACATCTCAGGGAACATTGAAAGAAAAAAGGGTAGTACTAGACAGGATTAACTCAATCTCTCTAAGAACAGTAAGAAGCGGTGATGTCAGAATGCTTTTTCGTGGGGCCTCTGTAGGAAAAGTAGAGATTTATAAAGAAGTACAAAATTACAAAACGCCATTTGGTTTTAGGACCCATCGGAAAGATTGGAAATTTTAATTTCACCTTAAATAACTAATACCCGTATATCCCCCTACCCCTAATAATAAAGAGTTACAGAATTAACCCTTTCGGGACGAATTATAGAACAAACAACATTGATATAAAAATATGCGACTCGTGTCTTGAAAGGGTAAAAGTTAAGACAATTACTGGGTTTTCAATAGCTTATGAACCCAAGGAATGTAAAGTAATTTTTGAAGACTGCAACTCATGCTTTACAGTACCCACATCCTTCCCATCTATTTATATGAAATCCTAAGTCTAGACCCATATTTCTATGAGCCGTTTCATCTATGATCATGGGAGCTTTATAATATTAATTTAAAGTAGCCCTACAGTTCTTTATGAACAAGAGCCATGTTATCTAATCTAAGTCCCTAGCTTTGACTTTTCCATTTGCGCAGTCCAAAATGATTAAGGTCACTTTCGACTTCTTTATGCGGCTCGTCAACGCTCCATCTTCTCACGCTAAGAACTTTTGTCTCAAAGCATATTAAGGTGCGTACAGCTGAATTTTTGTCATAATATCTGCTTCGACGTAGATTGAATAAAGTTCATGATTGTAGCATTTCTCATCTATAAAGGAGTACCGGTAGGACCATTAACAGTTAAGTATCTAGATTTGAAGAATTTTTACATACATGAGCCCGATTATAAAGATCTCTCTTTGATTAATAACCTCTCTCATTGCACGTTGCAACGAATTATTGGCTTGATCAATTAACAAATATTGCTATTCATCTAGTTTAAAGGAGAAGAAACAGAAATTACTCCAATTTACAACAACAAAATTTGTCTGAGCTAAGAAAAATGTTAGTATGTCATTGCAATTGATAAACATAAAGCTTGCATTGGGAGGACCTCAATCAGATGATTACAATCAATACTTCTAATAAAAGGCTTTGCTAGATATGGGTTGGGTAGTCCTTCGCGTCTTCTTCTATGTTGTTATCGGCTGCTACTTTTTGCACAAGGTTTGACCAACTAGTTTCGAAGAACGCGTTAAGTGAGAATTAATGTTGAAAGTGATTGCTTAAATTTTTAAAAATCAATAATCAAGAACTGCTAAAATTAATCAGATAATTAGAAATTTTTGTACCTGAATTTGCGTACTTAAAGCCTAGGCCTATTTTCGCCTATTTTTGAAATCGATGATATTATCATTTTTAGCACTTTTCGTTGATTATTCCAAATTAAAAGTATATTTACGTAGTTGTATTCCAATCTAAAAATACTGTCTTCCAATTTACTTGAAAATTCATATAAATAATTCTGTTTTCATTACCTAACAGCACTGTGACACAAATCCAATATTATACGTACAATATTATTAGCTATTATTATACATACTTCCACTTTGTATCTATTTTGCGTGTGCTTTATTTTACAAATACCAGATGGAAAAGACTACCAATATCGCAAAACGCGTTTTCATTTTACATTTTAAATTATATTTTGACATGCTTCTAACTGTGTAGTAGAGGAGTAGAAGTAGTTTCCTTTTTCCGTACTAACGACGACAACGACGACGTATGCAGATTAGATGAAGCGATGTAGGAGACGACACGACGGAACTTCGACCAAGACGATAAGAAGAGAAGTTAGATGGCGCCAAAGGAAGGAAAAACAAAACCAATGAAAAATTCCAATACTCGCACAAATTTGTATTTGCTATTGTACTTGATAGTATGTACAGCTTTTGCCAAAATAATAGGTTCAAAAGTTAATTTTCATATAGCCAACTAAGGTACTGATTTTTTTCTGGAGGAGTTGACCAAATTATCAACGTTAGAGCCATTTCGTCGGGTTCAAAAGGAAAACAGGTCTTTGATTTTTGTTCTGGAAAGTTAATTAAGACCATTAGGAAATGCCCTTCTGAAAGCTGACATTCCAGAGCTGGCCGGGCAGGGCATTTACAGAGAAATTTAATCTCAGTTTCCCCTTTAGGCTATATCTTCCTAGATATAGTATAGTCAATTAGACTTTTCCACCTGCCGTTGAATTCTGTCAGAAAAATTGAGAAAATGTTGCCCTTTATAGCCTTGCGGGCCAACTCATCAACCCGTTCATTTCATTAATACCACTATGACCTGGAACCCAAATAAGAGTGACATGGAGGTTGATGTTTAGGCTGGATAGTTCATCCCGACATTGTTGGACCAGTATAGAGGATGTTGTGATCGAATTAATAGTCATTACAGCGGCTTGGCTGTCAGTGCAGTTAACCGTGTTTCTATTTTGGTTTGATTTGGGTATTTTGCATACTTCTCTAATTGCTAGTAATTAAGCTCGTAATACACTGCAAAATCAGGTAGATAAAAAGACTTAGAGACATTTAAGGAATCGGAGAAGATTCCCGACTCAACTTCACACTCTATCCTTGACCCGTCAGTAAAGATGATTTTAAACTCTTTACTGAGGTTCAAAGCAGGGATGCAATATTCGGTGTCTGTCGCAAAATATTCGCTAGAATCAGTTCATTAGTGTTACCATGACCATAGGGTCTAAAACTCCACACTCCATCCTTGACCCGTCAATAAAAATGACTTTAAAATCTTTACTGAGGTTCAAAGCAGAGATGCAATAGTCGGTGTCTGTCGCAAAATATTCTTTAGAATCAGTTCATTAGTGTTATCATGACTGACGATTTTCGATCCACGGACATCGAAGTACTTTGTATAAAAATTAAGATGGTATCCGGTCATTTATTTATTATATCGACTTACATACCTCCAAGTTCTAACAATGATATTTATGAAAAATTAAACAGCTGTATAGAAAATCTATATACTCTTTTGGAGCCAGAAGATGAAATTTTGATTGTAGGTGACTTTAATCTACCGAATCTAAATTGGATGCAAATTGACGATGATAACTTCTACGTTCCAATAAACGCGTCCAGCTTAAATGAACTTACTGTAATAGATGGTATGTGTTCGTGTGGTCTTAATCAGTTTAATGGAGTAACCAATCGTTTGGGAAGAACACTCGACTTAGTTTTTTTCTCCGATACAGTTTGTACTGAAACCTCAGTAATTGCTTCTGTTGTTAAACTTATAGAAGAAGATCGACATCATCCTGCTTTAGATATTTCACTTAATTTAAATATGTCTTCTCCTAATTATAAATATTCTTATAACAAACTTGAATTTAACTTTAGCAAGTGTAATTTTGAAATATTGTTTGAATTGTAATCGACTGGAACCAATTATTTTTAAATTTAAATATTAATGATATGTGTAACGTTTTTTACAATACACTTTTTGACTGTTTCAGTAAAAGTATTCCACTAAAAAAAGCTCGTAAAAACTCGCATGCTCCACCATGGTTCGATTCTCATATCAAAAACTTAAAAAACAAGAGAAACAAAGCGTGGGTAAAATATAATCAAACAAGAGCTGATGGTGATTATAGAACGTTCCTTATTCTTAAGCAATTATTTAATGAATATTCAAACTCTTTATACTAATCCTCTTAAAACTAATCCTGATAATTTCTGGAAGTTTGTCAACAATAAGAAAAAAACCTGTGGGTACCCTAACTCTATGTCAAGTGCAACATCATCTAGCCATGAAACAAAAGTTATTGCAAACATGTTTGCTAGCTATTTTAAGGAAGCGTTTGATAAATCTAATCCAGTAAATACTTCTTCCTCTTCTTCTTCAGTTTTGAACTTTCAGCATTTAAATAATATCAATTTTGAAATAAGTGAACATACTGTTGCACAAAGCATATTGAAACTAGATGAGTGTTTTAGTCCTGGTCCTGATGGTTTGCCATCCTCTATTTTGAAAAAATGTGTCTCTTATTTGTCGTATCCTTTATTTGTTCTCTTTAACACGTCTTTAAGAAGTTCGGTCTTTCCATTTATCTGGAAATGCTCATTTATAACCCCAGTGCACAAGAAAGGTCCTAAAAATGATATTATGAACTATCGACCTATTGCTAAGCTATCTGTGATACCTAAACTATTTGAGTCTATCGTATGTAGTGTCCTCTCCTTTCATTGTAGTTCAATTATTTGTGATAACCAGCATGGTTTTGTTAAAAAACGTTCTACTGTTACTAATTTATTTAATTTTACGTCCTTTTGTTTAGATGTTTTTGAGAAACGTGGACAAGTAGATTGTGTATTTACTGATTTTAGTAAAGCGTTTGACAAGTTGTGTCATAAAACGCTAATTTTTAAATTATCTCGTCAAGGTTTTAATGAACATTTCTTAAACTGGATCGTATCTTATTTAGAAAATAGACAATATAGCGTAATATTTCGTAATGAATGTTCGAGTCCGTTTATTGTGAATTCTGGTGTTCCACAGGGCAGCCAGTTAGGCCCAATCTTATTTATTTTATTTATAAATGACTTGGTTTCGATCATAAAAAATTCGTCTGTCCTTATTTATGCTGATGACATTAAACTTTTCAAAAGAATTAACACTACATCTGACTGTCTACTTTTGCAAGATGACTTAATATTATTTAGGGAATGGTGCAATAAAAATCGTCTCGTTTTAAATGTTGACAAATGTAAGACCATGAGTTTTACACGCAAAAAAGTTCCAATTGTTTTTGATTATATGTTCGATTCTTGTTCTTTAAGTAGAGTATCTGTTTTTACTGACCTAGGTGTAGTCTTAGACTCGAAACTTACATTTACTGAGCATGTTAGCTTTGTTGTTAAAAAAGCAAATAAAATCCTTGGCTTCATTGAGAGATTTAGTCGCGACTTCCGTGATCCTTATGTTCTAAAGATACTTTTTGTCTCATTTGTGAGACCAGTTCTGGAATATGCCTGTTTAGTATGGGCACCTTATTATTCTACACACGAAATGAGGATTGAAGCGATTCAGAGGAGATTTTTGCGTTTTTGTCTCCGTTCTCTTCCCTACGAAAATTCTCTGCCCCCTTATTCTCAAAGGCTCACTTTAATTAATCTTCCTTCCTTGACAAACCATAGAAAATATTTACAATTTGTTTTGCTGCAGCAATAATAAATGGAACAGTATCATCACCATCGGTTCTTAATCGTTTCAACTTTAGTTTTAGTCGATCGAGTATACGGCTCCAAAAACCAGTAAATATAATTTTTAGTAGGTCGAACTATGGTGCTCATAGCCCACTTAATCAATTGATAGAAATATTCAATAAATTGTATTTTCTAATAACATCACCTAATGACAATTTTAAAAATTTCAAGTTTAAAACAATATTTTATAATAGTTTGGATTAAAATTAGATGTTAAGTAGTTTTAAGCATTATTATTAAGCTTTTGTTCACGTTAGTATTTAACGAATTGAAATAAATAAGACCAAAGGGTCTGAAAAACCAACAGATTGACTCTTTAAGCCTTAGCGCTCTGCATGATACGAAATATTTAATGTGTAGGTCTACTGAAAGGAGTAGCACAATAACATTTAAGGCATCTGTTGGGCAGGACCAAAAGGCCCCTGTAGTGCCGACACTAGCTATTCTTTGAACATTTGTACGATTTTTTCCAACTTATTCCATTCATAGCGAAAATTAAACAAACATTCTCCAAAGAGAAATAGCCTTTAAATACTATGTTGTCACCTCCAAGTTTTGAACATTAGTTTTATGAGCTAAGGATTGAACGCTTCTCACATTCAGTGACGTGCCAAGATTTTCAATTCATTAAAAATAAACTAATTTTTATTGCAACACTTTAAAGTGCATTCCACTCCTCCTTTACGCCTTTAAGTCATCATGGTTTATGTACTATTTTTGTTTTGCAATTACACCTTCTTTTGAGATTGTGCGTTGTGGTTAACCTCCTGTAGGATACAAAGAAACGTTCAAGAGCTGACGCGTGTCAAAATCTCACTGAAAGAAATGTTCCTACTATTTTGGCTACAGCTGTTGTTCTATTGGTGTTAGTGGTGGTTTTATCGATTGACGACATAGCTAGTATCCATATCCATATCCAGTTCAGTTCTTCAACCTTAACACACAAAACTGCTGATATGACAACAACTCAACCCGCTCCCCTGACACAGAAAGTGAATCTATACAAAAATAATAATAACAGTAGACGCAAGCAATGTAGCTAGCATTGCACTACCAGTTACATAAAGAACAATCTCAAACCATCAGCAAAAGTTGCAGTAGCAAGACTGTTAACCCCAAAAAATGACTTCTTCAGTTGCGCGCACAAGTGGAGTATAGTTTTTGAAAATGTTCACTAAAACACGTTTCTTATGTGTAAATTGTAAAGTGTATAGTACTCGTATACTATTGCCATTATTTTACTACCTCCGAGCTTCTTGCTGCTAAACTTTTCAAAAAATGCTTTTGTTGTGTTATGTATGTTTTTTTTTAGGTTAATGAGTAAGATTTTTGATGAAAGCCCACACGACAAAGCCGACAACGACAAAGACGATGTCGATGACGACGACACGACGCTGACGACACGTTATGGAATGCAAAACAAGAACAACAAAGCAAAACTTAAAATCATTTCAGGTAGGTAGGTAACGGGGGCTAGGTAGGTAACGGGGGCTACGACGACGAAGCTAGAGAAGTGACGAAGTGTGACACGATGGAAGCTCAAACGTTGCCATATTTGAAAATAGAAAAATTGTTGTCTACATTAGATTGGAGTGTTCCGTCCGCATTGTTTCCGTACATATCTTTCTCTAAACTGCCTACCAGCTTATTACGTGAACATTCATTCTACTAAAGTAAGAGTAGAAAACATAGAACAAAAAAATAAAACAAAGTTATTAGTTCAGTAGCGTATGCGTTGTAATAATGGGGGAGGAATAAAAGAAGGTAAATGGAAGCATAAAGATACAAAATCACTGATAGCACTTTGATGCGGGTGTTGTGCATTAATTAAATGGGTGTAACTACACCATCAGACACCACACCGAACCAAACCACATCAGTGTTACAGGTTCTTTTCTGCTCCTGTTAGCATATTTTTATCTCCCTTTTCTCTTTGAATAAATTCTGGAATTTTATTTTAGATTGAAATAGATTGTTTTTCTTTTTTGTAATTTATGCAAAGTGGTTGTTTGTTGTTGTTGTTGGTATGTACATATGTCGTTTCGAGTTAGTTATTGTCAATTATTATTTTGTTTCCGGTTGAGAGGTGTGGCATACTTTACTACTGTCTTTGTTTTATTATTGAGTTTTGAATAGGGATCATCAGGGGAATCTGTTAGTAATAACCTAATGGAATTGGAATTTATAACAGAGGAGAAATTTCATTGAGAGTTTATTGAAAATATGACATTTTGATAGTTGGTCTTTTCAAGTCTTAAAAATATTTTTCTGGTTTGTCAAGTTTTCGAAAATTCTCCAATGGACAGAATATTTATAGGTTACGTTTGATTTTTGAAGCAATGCAAAACTTTGTAAAGGATTGGCATTTTTAAAAATGCAATGTAAGGAAAAAAATTAAAAGCAAGCAATGTTTTTCTTCTATTAATTAAATTTCTCTTTTTTTATGGGTTTTTATGTTCTTAATTGTAATGAAATAATACAAGCTTTTTGAGGATATTACAAAGAAATATATGAAGACATTTTTTTTTTTCAATAAAATTCGTGATGGTTTTCCAAATCTTTTATCTCTGTTCAATATTAAGTTTAAATATTTAATGAATTTTGTAAAATTTTTGAAAAATCTTTATAAATCTCATTGAAGAGTTTAACAATTTATGCTGTTTTTTTTACAGAAGAAGTCAAAACTTTTTCAAAGTAATTTTTGTTTTTGTAATGAATCCGTGTAAACAAGGCTATCACGTGTTTGGTTGCATATTTAAAAAATCTCATGCAATAGAAGAATTATAAGGCGTGATATAAATTTGAGACAGCTTAATAATATTGTTATTTTGTTTGTGGGACAGAAAAAAAAAATTAATTTTGACGACCAGTGTTATTGACAAAAACGTCGTTCAAGTGACTGAGCCAGCTAGCTTCGCAGTAGTGCAATCTTTAACTCCATTTTTTCAACGCCTTGTTGAAAGTTTCGAGCTGTAGTCGCAGATTGCCTCGATGATAGTAGACCTTATTTTTGTTTTTATATTGAGCGCGCACTTAAGGGGTTATGAATACCCTTTTTATGACTAAACACAGTGCGAATAATAAGGAAGAGAGAGCAGGATTTGAAAGGAGATACCGATGCACATTAGGTTTGAATGTCCGAACATTGTAATGAGTGAGAAATATTGAACCTGGTAAAATGTTCAACATTCGTGTAGTGCGGCTAAAGAAAAAATCTCTATATATAAAAGACTCAAGTACGTTCTTGGGGGCACCAGTCCAGATATGAGAATTATTCTATAGTTTTGGACGAATAAAAGCTTTGTGAATTAAAGCTAGATCAAATATGAGCACTCCACAATAAGTGGTTTGTAATGCACTTATGTACTTAGAACTGAAAGCTGTTCAGTCTCCTCGATACAAGTAGCACCCATGGATAATGGCATTGGGGGAGGGTTACGCTTTTGCGACAGTTCCTCCAAAAAGTCCAAAGGGTTCAAATCGCGGCTTCCAGGCGGCTAAGTCACATCGCCAAGTCGCCAAGAAGGTTGATAATACGATTTGTTTGTTTGTTAACAAAGCCACCTAAATGTAAATGTGTTCCGTCTGATAAGATGATTCAACGGTTATAATCGTTATCCAATTTATTAATGGTGCTCTGTATTCAAACTGCAAAACTTTAACGGCGTGAATTGTGAATGGTCATGCGAGTCAATGGACCCTTATATGCGAATAAACAGAGATCGTTCTGCAGGATTCCTCCCAGGATAATACGTGTAAGGTTGAATTCGTTGTTGATTTCGACAGCGAGTTGATGGATGAAGTCTCACATACTCGGTTACAACAGCCACGTTCTCGTCTTTGCGCACGAGTGTTGTCCGGAAGGTACTTGGGATATAGGTTTAGCCGTGTTATTTTGGAATTCCATATATTATGTATAGTAGAGTGAGAAATTTCCAAACAAAACACAAGCGGTAGTCCTGTTTTTATATTTGAAAGTTAATACACTTAAATATTTGTCACAATGAGCAAAATTTAAGACCAGAACTAATTTTAACTTAATAAAATGTACAATATCAAAGAGGATATGTTAAGAAAATATCAGGAATAATATTTACATATAATTTTTGTTTTCATGTTTTCCATTTTTTAATTTGAAGCTGAAATAAATTAGAACTGAAAGAAAGGGCTTCGTTTGTAGATGGCGCTATATGTGTTGACACTAAATTTTTGCAAAATAAAAAACAATTATTAGCTTATGTCTATTTCCATATAATTAATTAAAAAAAAATTACATTAACGCAGCCATTTTATGCTAAGCAACGTTGAAAACCGAAATAAGAATTTAGATTTTAAATTTCTTATCTCCATCATTTTTGAATTCTTGCCAAAGTACTTTTAATGTTTTATTCTGAAAAGTAGTCGAACTACAATTGTTACAGAGCCGCCATAAAATTTTGTAGGACTGCACAAAAAATTGAAAACAGGCATATACAAAAGCGATTAAATGAAAATTTAGTCGCCAGCTCATTGGAACAAGTACACAAGTAATTAAATTTAGCAAACATTAGTTAAAATAAATTGAAAAGAAATTCTGTCGAAATATCCGGAGTTCATCTAGAGTTTTAAGAGTAGTTCATAGTGTTTTATATATTCTTCACTACGAATGTTTTTGAACAACAACTTAAAGGTGCTACCACTCATTGTTTTTGGCTGGAGATATAGCTATTTCGTGCTTCGCCACTTTTGCACTCATCAGTCTCCTTTTTTTTGTGGTGCTGAGCTTTAATCCAATTTTATTTGAAGAACTTTTTATGCACTACATAGTACGAATAGTACAATAAAAATAATAACAATAATATTCTTCACTACTCTACGAACGCATCCATCGAGCCTCAAAGAGGTATCAAACGTACGAACTCCTAAAAATGAAAAACTCGTAAAATGATTTCGATATTCGAAAAAAAGTCAAATCAGGATTTCACTTTACCTTCTTTGTGCAGTGATTCTACTGCGGATGTTGTATTTGTTATTCATAAAAAATTCTATTGTACTTCGGTTGGCTTTTCTAAAAAACACAATCCTAATATTTCCTACGGTAGCGGCATTGTTTGAGCTTATAGTGACTTTCTGTCAATATTTGTGTCAAAATAACTTATGATTTAAAAAAAAAACGCTAGATGGCTCACTCTGTATATGTTTAATTGAAATGTGAAACCACTTGGTAGTGGCTATAATCAACAAAAATCGATATATTTTAAGTTTCAGTATGGAGTCCTCACTTTTATTCAGTACATAACTAGATTTAATAATGAAATGCTAATGGGAACTGACTTAAACAAGTTTCTTTAATTTGAACCACTCTAATGTCTGTATTCAAAATTTAAACTGAAAATTCAAGTTTATATTCATACAAAGTATTTCTTTTATACTCGTATTTCCACAATCTGTTTCCGATTTCACTATACAAAAAACATAAAACTCTTTAAACATAAATTATAAGTTTTTTTTTCTGATTTCATGTGTTTTTTGTGGTAAAACTGAAAAAAAGGATTCACAACATCCAACGACATACATAAATTTCGCACTGGTGCTGTGCTCCAATTTATTTGAATCTTTTCCCATAGTGAATACACCTGTTTCGTGCCTGTTATTGTTGTTAGTGTTGTTTTGCAAAACTCACCTGTTCGCATATTTACCAAAGGAGAAAAAGGAACCCTTGCCTTTACCCAAAAACAATTTTACTCTGCTATAATCCCCATTTTATGGTTATGGTAGGAAATTTATACGAACATTCGCATATTTCCGGTGGTAATAATTTTTATTGAGGTTACTACCAAAAATGTGCTATGGAATTAGTTCAGCAGTACCTACTTTTATATGAACCTTCTCTGTGTATCTAACTTTTGGTTTTTAGATGTTGTGTAATACAGTTTCAGTTCATTATATTAAATTTGGTTACTTTAATTTGGGGAATTTAATTTTATAATCGACAACTGACGACGCCAATGAGGGTTTTTCTTGTGGTTCTTTCGCTTTAAAAGGTCAAACTTCCTTTTTTTTTAAAATGGAATCATGAGCCATTTAATGCTTAGGTCATGGGCTTTTCATTTTCATGTTTCGTGCTTGAAGGTAGTAAAGTATAGAATTTTTAAGGTTGCAAAATCAATCGATATTTTTATATATCTAGATAGGACGCACGATTAATATGGATTATAAAATTCTTTGGGATATTTTGTACATTTATAAAAATGAAATAGTTGCTAGGAGAAAGTAATTAAAAACAAATCGTTTTAAATTAAATGTAATCAAAATTAAGTTCTTCTGAGAATGGAAATAATTTTGAAATAATTACTTTGTAGACACGTGGGAACTCAACACAAGAACTAATGGGTGATTTTTTTGAGGTTAGGATTTTCATGCATTAGTATTTGACAGATCACGCGGGATTTCAGACATGGTGTCAAAGAGAAAGATGCTCAGTATGCTTTGACATTTCATCGTGAATAGACTTACTAACGAGCAACGCTTGCAAATCATTGAATTTTATTACCAAAATCAGTGTTCGGTTCGAAATGTTCGAAAATGACAAATTTTGTTCAGCGATGAGGCTCATTTCTGGTTGAATGGCTACGTAAATAAGCAAAATTGCCGCATTTGGAGTGAAGAGCAACCAGAAGCCGTTCAAGAACTGCCCATGCATCCCGAAAAATGCACTGTTTGGTGTGGTTTGTACGCTGGTGGAATCATTGGACCGTATTTTTTCAAAGATGCTGTTGGACGCAACGTTACGGTGAATGGCGATCGCTATCGTTCAATGCTAACAAACTTTTTGTTGCCAAAAATGGAAGAACTGAACTTGGTTGACATGTGGTTTCAACAAGATGGCGCTACATGCCACACAGCTCGCGATTCTATGGCCATTTTGAGGGAAAACTTCGGAGAACAATTCATCTCAAGGAATGGACCGGTAAGTTGGCCACCAAGATCATGCGATTTGACGCCTTTAGACTATTTTTTGTGGGGCTACGTCAAGTCTAAAGTCTACACAAATAAGCCAGCAACTATTCCAGCTTTGGAAGACAACATTTCCGAAGAAATTCGGGCTATTCCGGCCGAAATGCTCGAAAAAGTTACCCAAAATTGGACTTTCCGAATGGACCACCTAAGACGCAGCCGCGGTCAACATTTAAATGAAATTATCTTCAAAAAGTAAATGTCATGGACCAATCTAACGTTTCAAATAAAGAATCGATGAGATTTTGCAAATTTTATGCGTTTTTTTTTTTAAAAAGTTCTCAAGCTCTTAAAAAATCACCCGATATTTATAAATTATATTTTGTAGTTCTCTTTTGATTTTAAGCATTTGAAGTTTAGTTGAAATCTAATTTCGACTTTTCTATATAAAAGGATTAAATCATTACCTATGTTATACTTTGACGATAAACGATATCTCTAAGCTTTTAATTAGAAATTAGCTTATGAAAAGGATGAACTGCAAAATAGAGTTATTTATAGGTTGAAATTAGGTTGGCTCAAACAATTAGCCTTATAACTTGTTGTGTTTTAAAATTCAATTTTTAATTTGAAAGCAAACCCGCCAGAGGTACAAAAGAGAAAGGTTCCATAAGCAAATGTATTAAAAAAATATAAGTTAAGAACGACAAAGTTTCAAAGTAAAAACAAAAGGTACAAACAAAAAAAGTTTAAGCAAAAATAATAGCTGCTAAAAGGTTTTACTTTCGTTTTAAATTTGAGAAGGTTCATTAACCTGCAGTTCAAATTAAAATATATATAAAAAGAACACATTTAGTGTGAATGTAAATTTTTTAAACTGGATAAACTTCGTTTTTTGTTTTAGTTTTGGAGCTTTGCTAAAGATTGTACAGATCTCAAAAAACTAGTATTCATATTATTATATACATATGTATGTATTACTTGATTCTGGTTTCTTGATTTCGATATAATTAAGAAATTAAGAGCAAATTGATTAAGGGGGTTTTTGGTCTTTCGTAAAACTGTGTTCAATAATTATATTGAAACTAAACACATTCTTTTCCATTAAGAGGTTTCAGTTTGAATAGCCTGGTCTTTGGACACTTGTCATCTTTTGACAATTGTAAATAAGTAAAAAGTACGCCATTGGAGTCTAAGAATTTAGCTATCAAAAAGAGATCAGTGTGAAACAAACAAATAAATATAGTAGATATCAACAACACGCAGCCGTTTTTTATTTTATTTATTTATGTATTATTTCTTTTGCAACAAATAATTATATTTTTTTGTTTTCATTTTTAGAGTTTTTCAATTAAATGTTTGAGTGTGTTTCATAAATACATCCGAGCGAAACCAATGTTTAGGTTTCTTTAACTTCAACGGTATGTTGAATCAGCTGTTCTCTCTGATAGATCCACGTAACAGGCATTTTCTGATAGCTTTGGGTTGTTTTATTTAGTAACCCAGTGGTATGTTCGTTGTCTTTGATATTGTTTACATTTGTAACTATTATCGTTCCTAAAAAACAAGATTTTTATGATTTGTTACAATATAAAGCCAACTTTTTTAATTATTGCTAAAGCAATATGGAAAACGGTTACCAGGTCGATAAGTCGATACTATACATATATGTACATATATACGGATTTTCCCAAAGCCTTTAACATAACTGATCATCACGTTCTTCTTCGGAAACTTTAAATCTTTGGAATTCATTCAATTTTCCTTAGATGGCTCAAATGATATCGTACAGTCTTTTATTGGCTCGCAAATTTCTAAAACTATTTTCAATTATTCTGAAGTTCCTCAAGGTAGCCATCTTGGCCCTTTTCTTCTTCTTCTTGATCTTCCTAATGTTTGTTATCGTCTTCTTGTCATATCGTCTTCTATAACTATAGTTAGAAAATGAATATAAAACAGCTGTTTTGGGTCAACTCTTCTTTTACCCGTAAAACACTAACAAAAAGGTATACGAAAAGCATAACTATCTGAAATTTTTGGGAACAATTAAATTGTTCGGAATAAATAATGATGTGAAAAATTAAAACAGCGCGCGTGGCTCAAGAACAACTGAGAATATCGCGCTGTAGCACTTATTGTTTAACGAAAACCCAGGTTTTTCGATTCCTTGTTGATCTTTGGAATTAGCCATTTCACAAACGACATTACACGGTATTTTGCTTAAACACTAAAGACTTATGGGTTTAAATGATCAGTTAGCACAAAAACTACAACGTCGTAACTCCGCTGATTGGGTGTTTGAAATGTATCATAGATTTTCATCGAAAAATCATCTTCAGTGAAAAGATCAATTTTCATATCGGAGTCTCCATTAATAAGCTTAATTGTAGCATTTGAGGGTTAAACAATCCAGAAATGATTGTTTAAACGCTTATAAATCCTCAATGTGTAATATTTTGTTCCGTTTTTTGGGCTAGTGGACTGTGTGATAGGAACTTACTTATTTGGAAATGAGGTGTTAAAGTGAATGGATTGCACTACCGAGCTAATGATTTTATATGTCCAGAATTTGAAGGTCTTGATGTTGATGAAGTTTATTTTTAATTAAATGGCGCTACCAGCGACACAACAAATGAAAAAATTTAAAATTCGTAAAAAAAAAAGGTGATACCATTGGCTTTTGTTTTGACAACTTTAGGTTTTTTTTGGGAACACTGCTCCACGATTGGTCGTGAAACATTTCATGAAAAGGATATAGCCCTACAACCGTAGCCATAGTGCCCGCTTATAATAGTTTACTGCATACCTTCCTCTTTCCAATAGAACAAACATCCATCTCTTAAAAAATACTCGTTTTTTTAAATATGATAATGAAATTGGATAACCTTAAAATCATAAAACAAGCATTTCGAAGCGGTAATTGTTTTTCTTCAAAAAATTAAACCAAAATAATTGTATATTTTTTTGATTTATTCGTTTTTTTTTGTTATTTGTTTATGTTTTTATCTTAAGTTGCCCGTTGTTTTATTAATTATTATTACTGAATTAATTATTCTGACTCGTATTTAACAAGTTCAAGAGCAAGTTTGCAAACAAAAAAAGAAGAAAAAAGTTTATCAAGAATATCTTATTTAGTCCATCCGTTCTCATCTGAAACCACAATACAAAGTGATATAACATCAAGAAGGTTTTATAATTTGTTTGTATTTTTTTTTTGAATAATATTAAATCTTCTGCCTTGGGTTATGACTTATGACCCTATACTAACTTTTATACAAATTCAAAATAAAATTAGACCATCCGTTAGGGCTTTGAATTCCTGCTGATACTCTTCACCTTTTATTTAAAGTTTCTGCATTCTTAAACTTTCAAGCTCGATAAGGAATTTGAGTTAACTTTTTATTTTTGTTTTGTACCCCGAATAAATATATGTACATAACTTGGTCATAATTAACCCATGACACAAGACTATAATTTTAAATGCAAACTTTGTTATCTAACTACTTTTGTTTTTTTTTCTTTTTTGTTTTTATTTCAAGTAGCAACCGAAAGTTTAAAACAGATGTTATCTTGTTTGAAGAGATTTTAAATTCAACCCACAAACTGATATAATTTTTTATTATGATTTTTATTATTGAAGCAAAAGAAAGTATGTAGAAAAAAATATCACTTTAAAATTCAATTGATTATGATGACTCTTTCGATTTCGGCGGCGGCGGGCGCAGAGCAAAATTATATGTTATCGTATGTAGATATTTTTTAAATATTTTGTGTGCTTGGTTTCACATTTTTGCAAATTGAATTTATCATTTGCTTTATTCAATAAAAAAATAAAAAATATTGAAACAAAGTCATCGCATAGATATGGTAATCAAATGTAGGTTTGAATGTTAATGACTGTGAAGTTCATAGATATACGAATATAAATAAAAACAACAACAACAACTGATGTACATTTTGTACGTTTTACTAAACTTGTGAGCAACTGTTTAAATATTTATGTTGATTTTGTATGTTTTTATTATTGAGCTGATATTAAGTAAATAGGTATAGTTTCATTATCTATCAAAACACTATAAAATGCAAAACAATTCTACACATAAATTCTAATTGAAAATGTAGTTTTACCTTCGGGTGAATAAAGGGGTTATTATTATTGTGAAAAATGAAAACAAAAAATTGGTTATTATAATTGTTTCATATGCTAGAGATCATTCTCGGCTTAAAATCTATTTTTTCGAAATCAATATTCAATAAATATGGACCTTGTAAGCCGTTAACTTATTGGATGTACACATATACAGCTGTAGTCAAAATAATGGGAACAATATATACAGTGTATCAAAATAAAACTCGTACATAAAATTCGTTCTTAGAAAAAACAAAGAAATAAGTAATATGGAACCATTATATTTCAAAATTTATATAACTGTCTTACAGTTAAGAGGGTCACTCTTTGATTTTTTAAAAAAAGTTTTAAAAAATCCACCTTTACCTTTATCAAGGCAAAGATTTCCTAAATTAATCGAAAAAACACCTCAAAGTTAAACTCGTACAGTGTTTTGTTTTTAAAGTTAGCCATGTTTAGTAATGATGTAGCAACAAATTAAGTTTTATTATTCATGCTGTCATTACTGTGAATAATTTCAAACATAAAATTTTTGAATCTGAAAAAATGGGTAGACAAAACGGCCAAACCTCTGTGTCTGTAGATGTGCGAAATCTTGCAATAATGCATTTCAAGAATGGGAAGACCATGCGAGAAATTCGTCATTTATTGAATCGCAGCCACTCAACGGCCCAATACATCCTTAAGCGGTTCAAAGAAGAAGGAGCAGTCCACAATAAAAGAAAAATTAGCGGTAGGAACATTTTTAATGATGCGGATGAGCGATGGATACTTCGAAAAGTTAAGGACAATCCCAAAATTAGTGCTCCTAAACTAGCAGAAGAGGCTGAAAAGTATTTTGGTAAGAAAGCATGTCCAGAAACTATACGATTAATACTATGGACGTGTAGCCGGGAAGAAGCCGTTCATTAGTAAAGTAAACAAATTAAAAATAATTGCTTTCGCAAAAGAGAACCTCTGCAAGATTTTGCATATTGGAAGATGTGCATGTTTACTGATGAGAGCAAATTTAACCTTTTTGGCTCAGATGGCAAGGTCAATGTTTGGCGTAGGCCCAATGAAGAGCTCAAAGAAAAAAATTTAAGGGCAACCGTTAAGCATGGTGGTGGGTCGGTCATGGTTTGGGGTTGTATGGCAGCGTCAGGAGTTGGAAACCTGCATTTTGTTGATGGTATAATGGACCAACATATGTATGTATCTCAACATTCTTAAACTGAACTTACATGCTAGTGCCGATAGACTTGGTATAAGAGATGGTTTCCAATTTTACCAAGATAACGATCCCAAGTACAAGGCTTTCAAAGTGCGTTCGTGGCTGCTGTACAACTGTCCAAAAGTGATTGAGACACCTCCGCAATCACCAGACATTAACGTAATTGAAAATTTATGAAGTTATTTGAAAGACCGGGTAAAATTGCATCATATTTCTAATAAAAATAATCTCAAGAAAGCGCTGCTGGAGGAATGGAACAAAATACCACCCTCTTATTGTGAAAAATTGGTTCGATCTTTGTCAAACAGGTTAAAAGCTGTTAAGGACAGTAAGGGTCTTCCAACAAAATATTAACTCATTTTTTTTTTTTGCCTTTTTTGTTTACTTAAATGCACTTGTACGAGTTTAACTTTGACGTGAACTTTCCATTTTTTTAATAAATGTTAACCTAAAACTTTGTTGCATTAGTTTTCTTTATTTAAATTGAATATTAACAGATAACATAGATGTGTTGAAAAAAATAAAAATGATTGCTACAAATTTGGCTACCAATAGAAAAAGTTATTAGCAAAATACAAAACTTTGATACACTGTACTTAACTTTAAGAACTCTAAAATATTTTGTATATTTTTTAAGTTGTATTTTTTAAAAAGCAATATTGGTGGTTAAGATTTTTCAAGCTTCATAAAAAAGGCTAGCCAAAAAATAGAATCACTTTATTTAAAATTCAATACATTTCGAAAAAAAAAATTCAATAACATAATTTTATTTGTTGATACTTATATTTTATTTGACATTTAGTTGAAAAATCGCACATTTTTATAAGCAACATTCTATAGTAGGTCAACATATACGACTTTTTCTAAATTATTATATCCAAAATAAAAATTCGACACATGGTCACCAAGGAGAATGAACTCTTCAAGTTTAATTTTGTCACCTCTAAGTATGAACATTGGTTTTGTATTTACTGTATTTGTATTTTAAAAATAGAAACACTAACGTCTAATTTTTTGACAAAGTTATAATCTCTAAAACTAAGTTTATCAACAAATCAGAACTCGATTGAGTTTTAACTCATTTTTTCAACAAGTTTTCAAGCGCCTGGTTTTGATCTCAGTTTGAAATAGAATTTCGATTTTTTGACCCTCACATTTATTTATATAATGATTAGGTAATATTGCTGTATTAAAATTGAAATCACCGAATTGTGTAATGTGCAATGTTAATAATTAATTGTTAGAAAATACAGTTATGGACGCCGACCAGTTAGAAATGTACATATGTCAAAAAATCCTACCGGGTGCTATTAAAGTAGTAAATTATTTGTTAGAACTTTGTTTTACTAAACCGAGATCTAAATCCTTAAAAATTAATAGTAAATTTAAATAAAGTTCTAAAGAAATCATAGAAAGTGAAGAAATGCTTGAGTTCTTAATATTTTGAAAATCAAATTTCAAATATAAACAGAGAGTTATTAGAATATGATTTACATTGATTTATTTGCTAAGAAATTGGCTGTAAAAACAATGTGAATCAGTAGCTGTCGTTATTTGATGTTTATTTTTACCAAAAAGACTCATTCATTCATTTCATTAATTTCAATAAAATGATTTCATTTCATTCATATCATTAATTTCACTAACTTCATTCATTTCATTAATGTCATTTATTTCATTAATGTCATTCATTTCATTCAATCATTTCATTCGTTCATTCATTTCATTCGTTCATTCATTTCATTCGTTCATTCATTTCATTCGTTCATTCATTTCATTCGTTCATTCATTTCATTCGTTCATTCATTTCATTCGTTCATTCATTTCATTCGTTCATTCATTCATACATTCAATCATTCAATCATTCATTCATTCATTCATTCATTCATTCATTCATTCATTCATTCATTCATTCATTCATTCATTCATTCATTCATTCATTCATTCATTCATTCATTCATTCATTCATTCATTCATTCATTCATTCATTCATTCATTCATTCATTCATTCATTCATTCATTCATTCATTCATTCATTCATTCATTCATTCATTCATTCATTCATTCATTCATTCATTCATTCATTCATTCATTCATTCATTCATTCATTCATTCATTCATTCATTCATTCATTCATTCATTCATTCATTCATTCATTCATTCATTCATTCATTCATTCATTCATTCATTCATTCATTCATTCATTCATTCATTCATTCATTCATTCATTTATTCATTCATTCGCCATTCGTTCACTCATACATTTCATTTCATTACATTAATTTCGTTCATTTCATTTATTCATTCAATTAATTATTCAATTATTAAGCTATTTTCCTTTTTTTAAGGAAGGATAAAAACTTTCAAGTAAAAAATATTCATATAAATCGTTAAAGTTGAGAATGCTAAGCTATCAAAATGAATGAGTATCCTAAGTACACATATCGACCATGCATATTCAAAACTACCTTTCTTACCGATATCTTAACTTGATTCGAAGAAAAACTTGTGTTTACATTCTCATTTAAAACCGAATGTGTACATATGAGTTTTATCCACCCAAAGACTCTAAAGGTTGACAAGATTCAAGAATGCCAATGACGACAACGTTGCCAGAATGTCAGTTCAATATCTAAATATGTAAATACAAAAATGTCTTGCCGCTACGGTTTTATAGATACATATATGTATTTGTACCGCCTTTTCCCCCGCTGCGCCGGCCGCACTGAAGTGTATTTAATTCACAAAATTGAAAATCTACTGCAAAATTTAAATTTATTCCGCATAAATCGATATACTCGTGTATGCATTAGTTCCAGAAGTGAAGACTGCGAGGAGATTGTTGGGTCGGTTTTTTAAAGTTCAGCTTCAGTTCCGTTTTGATATGTTTTCTTTGCTAACCAAGCTAAATGTTCAAAAACTTAAACAAACAAAATAGAAAATTTAAGTACATTTACATTTATTCAGTTTTTTAAGTTGTTTTATTTTACTAGTTTTTCTTTTTTTTTTTGATTGCTAGTTCATGTGGTGACATTCAAGTTGGCATCAGCTTTTTGCAGCCAACGATGTGCAACGAGGTGGTCTGAACTGATTTTGATGTGCATGAATTACATGGAACATGTTTTTTTTTTTTAAATTTTGTTTTTGTAAATCTTCTTAATTCCATCCATAGAGTAGGTTGGAGAAGTATCAATTTTCATTTTATATACACTGAGAAAAAATTTGTATGATTTTATTATTTTATGGAATTTAATCTTCTCTAAAACAGTATTTTGGCCTAGAAAAATGGATAAATATAACTTGGGATTTTTTTTGTAAATAATTTGAAATATGTACTTCCAATTATCCTTAATTTTACTTAAAGCAAGCAAAACAAGCCAACCTACTAATATCAATATCTAAAATTTCAAAATAAGCTAAGAAAATTTTTGGTAAACTCTTTAAGAAGCTTGAGCTTAGTTTTTTTTTTTTTTTATGTATGTATAGATGCTGATGAATATATCCAATTCTTTGGATATTCATCGCTATCACAGATTCACTCGTACGAAGTCGCCGAACACTTTGTTACGCTAAGAATCAATAAAGCATTGTCAAACAGAAATCCTAATTTCGGAGTTTCAAAATCAGCTGATTTGTATCAAATTGTTAATGCATTTTTTTTGTTTTTGAATAATAATTCTCACTTATCTGATGATATGAAACATCAGCTAGTTGGTCCCCTTTAGAATAGGCAGGTTCAGGCGACATAAGGAAAGTAAGTCAAGCCTCTAATATTTGATTGACCAGCTTTCAAAATATTGCATTAAAAATAAGGCAACTTTATTGGAAATTTGACTGGAAAATTAGTCAAGAAAAATCTTCCTTACTAAGTCAAATCTACTTATGTCAAAATGACATTTGATCATGTTTTTTCATTCATCTAAAATGTGAACTTTATTACTTATGTAGATTTATTTATTTTCTGCAAAGTTTCATTTATTCTTTTCTGTAAAAAGGTTGAAAAGGTCATGATAAATAATATTTCTTTACAATACAAAATATTAATCGTGATGGACTTGTAGGTTGCCTGAGCAGTTTTTTTTTTAGACAATAAAGTTTTTAGTTGTTTTTGCACGCTGAACTAAAAGTAAAGGATAGTGAAGTTAAGTTCTGAGTTTGAAATGACACTTGAAAAACTAACGTTGCATTGGTAAAAATGTACGTTCAAAGAATGCAGTTGACTGAAAATGAAGTCCCTTATGTTGTCTTAACCTGCGCAATGTTAATTGGATTCTAAAGGCTCAGAAGAATTTGCTATTCCAAATGATGATGATTGGGTGTTTTTTATTGCCCTAGCCGAAGTTCCAAGGCGAATTAGTCTTTGAGGTTGCTAAAGGAATGTAATTTATGCTCCGTAACCTTTACCCTTGCATTCTTGTTAGTCCTAAACCATTTTCTTAATTCTTCGTAGAAAATCTGCCAAACTTCCTTATCATTCGGGGCTAGTGACACTGCTTTTTACAAACTCTGATTTTTGTAGTAATTTCTTTTGTAAAATACACTAGCGACGACGCACAGTGGTTTAAATGCGGAAAAAAATAAAAAAAATGAAAGTGTTAGTATGAAGTTTTTTTTTTATTTTATTATAGTTATATAGTTGGTCTATGATTTTTGAAAATTTGAGCAATTTTTGTTCATAAGTATTAAAGATACAGGGCTCCAAAGTTACCCTTTTTTTCAATTTTGAAATTCCTATATTTTCTTGCACTAACTTCTTGACACGAAAAATAGCGTTTATAAAACCTTAAGCCAGAATTTTTATTTTTATTTCAAAAACATGTACTTTAAGCTTAAAAAAAACATATGCATATATATATATATGTATATATGTATATTTTAGATAAGTCAGAGCAGAGAGCTCTAACATGAAATTTGTTATGTTTTTTCCTTAGAGCTACAATTTTAGCTACACTTGCCTACACGCTCTGACTACATTCACTTGAAAGCTACAATATTCACCTTACTAGTCCAAAAAGAATAAAATCCGTCTGGATCCAACCCTGTGACTTATGTTCAATTTTGTTCACCTGAATCAGGTCTTAAAAAACACGGTTTTGACGACGATAGATCCCAAAAAATTACAATTTCTTCGAAAATACTTGTCACAAATAACTAGATAAGAGCTTAATTTTTAGAAAATATATGTACCCTTCTTTAAAAAATAAAATAAAATTAATTCATTGACTAACCTGTGAGATATTCAATTTTTGGCGCAAAACTTTTTTTTTGCCTGACTTATTTTCCAATTGTTTCCTAACTTTTATTTAAAAATTACAATAAAAATAAAAAAAATTATGATGTATTAAACTATATGGAAGTACCTAAATATAATATGAAAATAAATCAGGTATAATCTTAACATTTTTTATGATATTACGCAAAAAATAGGGACAGGTAAAATAAAAAAAGGTGCTTTTTGTGGTTTTACCTGTATACGGGTTTTTCCTAATACTTGATGTTAAGTATATGAATTGGTACCTGTTATATGAATGACAAACAAACAATTTCTTTTTTACGATCATTTTCCGGAAAACCCTTTCAGGATAGGTAAGACCTAATAAGAATAGTTTGGTTGTCACTAAAATATATAGATAACAAAAAATGGAATAATAAGTCATTATTAATCTATTGTTCATTGTGCAAGGTGTTAGGAATAAATAAAAAGAAATTAATATGTCACAGTTTGTTTTAAGTTACACTGTTTTGTGTGAAGTTCTAATTGAAGGTCTTAATTTTATAGAACCGTTTCTATACGAAGAGTATCCTCACTTGAGCGAAAATGATATTTTTTTAATAACATCAGAAATTAAAAAAAGATTCTTTTCTCAATTTAAACGGAGATACATGTTGGTTAGTTATAAACAAACCAAATTTTTTGAAAGATATACGGACTGGTTAAATAGTGAATTTGTGGTTAAATTAGAAACTAATAATAATAACACAGACGTTTTATCTGATTCTACTCGTGGTAGACCAAACAAAGATTTTACATCGTGCTCTGACCGAGCAAAAAGATATAAAGTAGATAAACTGAGATCTTCTGTATCACAGGAGCTTATAAATGCTGCATCCTCATCTTCTTCAAAATTAAAAGGTAAATATTTTTTTAAAGTAAATTAAAGTATTTAAAAGTAATAATACTAATTCATGATTTTTTTGTACTTTTTTTCTTAGAATTTGACGCAGATACTGCCTTAGCTCTTATAACGCAAGCAAAACTATCGAAATACCAATACGAAATTTTAAGAAAGCTACAAAAGAGATCGGTTATGATATTTTCCCAAAGTACCCCCATATTATTGAGGCAAAACAATCTTGCTACCCAGACAACATAGCAGTAACCGAAACATCTGCGATGGTGAGGCTTCAGGATTTGCTAGATCACACTGCAAGAAGAATTTTAAAAACAATTCCAAGTGATGAGCTCGAACAACTTAACAACCAAACTTTAGAACTTCATACAAAGTGGGGCTGTGATGGCTCATCTGGACAGAGCGAATATATGCAGAAATTTTCCATCGGGAATCAGGAAGCTTCGGATGCACATCTTTTCATGACGTCGATTGTGCCCCTCAAAATGACCTTACCAACTGACGAAAACAATCCCACATGGATCAATTCCCGACCGTCTTCAAGACGATATTGCAGAGCATTGAAATTTGAACACAAAAAGGAAACACTTGACCTCATACGCGAAGAGAAAAACCGTGTGGAAAATGAAATAGAGGGATTGGAGATGACCTCAATAAATATTGGCACACTTGCCATAAAAGTTAGACACCATCTTTATTTCACGATGATAGATGGAAAAGTTGCTCAAGCTGTCACAAATACTAGTTCTGCGAGCAACTGCACCATTTGTGGAGCTAAGCCTTCGGAGATGAATAATTTATCTAAGATCAGTACCAAGATGTTGAATGAAGATGCTCTTAAACTAGGAATATCATCACTTCATGCAAGGATTAAATTTATGGAATACGTTTTGCACCTCGGCTACAACTTAAGCTTTAAATCATGGAGAACATGTGAGGACACTCGTGCTATTAAGGAAGTGGAAAAATATCGAATCCAAGCTGAATTCATCGAAAAGGTTGGTATCAAGGTTGACGTTGTAAAGCAAGGAACTGGAACAACAAATGACGGCAATACATCACGAAGATTTTTTGAAAATCCGCTTCTGACTGCAGAGATCACCAAAATAGATCCAAGGTTGATAACGAGACTTTCAGTCATATTGGAAGTAATTTGCTGCAATTTTTCAATTGATACAGACAAATTTAAGGTTTATTCTGAAGAGACAGCTAAATTGGCGATTTCGTTATACCCTTGGTATCACATGCCTGCAACAGTTCATAAAATCTTATTACACGGAGCAGAAGTAATACAAAGTGCATCTTTGCCAGTGGGTTCACTTTCAGAGGAGGCCCAGGAAAGCAGAAATAAGGACTACAAATATTACAGAACCCACCACTCGAGGAAATGTTCTCGGCTATCTACAAATGAGGATGTTTTCCACATGATCATGATATCATCTGATCCCTTTATAACCAAATTGAGACCGGAACCAAAAAAAAAAACCTTCCATTGAGTGAAGAAGCTCTTGAATTAATTAATTAATATTTTTTTATGACTATGTAATTTATTTTTATGTATTTATACATTTATTTATTTGTTTATTTATTTAATTATTTATGTATGTAATTAGTAATATAAGTATTTTTGTAATGTTTACATATTAAAGCAAAAAGTGTTACAAAACATAAATTGTTATTTTTTTTATATGAACAATAAACCCCAAAATTTAGAAAAATCTCAATAACTCATATTCTAATTGTTATTTTTAATCCAAATTTTGAGAAAATAAGTGTTTCCCTAACCCAAACATGTGTGCCAAATTTCATTTCTCTCCGATTTATAATACAGGTTTTATCGATTTATTTCCGCGCTCCCATACAAACCGAACCCCAAAATTTAGAAAAATCTCAATAACTCCTCTTCTAATTGTTATTTTTAATCCAAATTTTAAGGAAATGTGTGTTTCCCTAACCCAAACATGTGTACCAAATTTCATTTCGCTCCGATTTATAATACAGGTTTTATCGATTTATTTCCGCGCTCCCATACAAACCGAACCACTGTGCGACGCACGGTAGCAATTGTACTTTTTATTGTCTTTCTCTTTAGGAGGAGTTTTAAGCGTCCCACAGACATCACACTTTGATTCTTTCACACACGTCACACAAAATCGTACAAACTTAAGTTGTGAAAGATATCTCAAAGAAAAAAGATCACAATAAATCGACACTTTAAACCAAAAAAAAAACATCATTTTATTGACTAATTACTAAATGTAAACGTTTAAGTAGGATAACATTTTTATATCAAATGGATGTTTCAGCAATAAAATCTTGAAGTTTTTCAACAAACATTATAGCACGACTCCTCTGTTCAATGTCCTAGTCTAGCTCAAAAACAAAAGACCTGCCTATGACAATTCTATAACGATTCAAGATTAATCACAATGGGCCAACCAACAAGTAACCTAATGCCTATGCAGAGTTCCAACAGCTTAACTGACTTCAATTCACAAGCTATAGTCAGTGACTTATGAATTGAAAAAGATTTAATTAATTAAAACAATTTAATCAGAAGCTACTAAGTGACTTATGATTAAAAAAAATTTAATTCACAAGTAGAAAATTTAAAAGCTAGCACGATCGTCTTATGTTTTTCAAAAGCTTGAAAACTACTTTCGTTAATATTTAATTATTATTATGTAGTCAAAACAGCTTAATAAATTCCAATCTACCAACTAGCTTATGAATTAAATTTTTGTTTCATAATTCACTTTATAGGTTGTGAATAATTTTTTACGCCTACTACGTAAATACCCTCTCAAGAATTTCTTTCATTATGCTTTCCAAGCACAGGACTCCATTTCACCCTATGTCTAAAAAGCTCGACTTTCAACAAAAGAATATTCTAATTGTAAATGATAATATTAAACAGATATACGAATTCAAGTATAGTCACATGACATTTCTTATCACTCGATATACAAACATCATGCTTAAGACTCGAAAATTGATGAAATTCAAGTACTGACCAAATAAAGAAGCTCATTTTTATTAAATAAAAATAAATTAAAAAAAAAAAACTTCTTGGCAGCGGTGGGATTCGAACCCACGCCTCCGAGGAGACTGGTGCCTTAAACCAGCGCCTTAGACCGCTCGGCCACGCTACCTCATGTCAAATGAAATGTAAATAACGGTTCACAAAACTAAAGCTAATTTTTCGGTGTTTATTTAATAATCTTCCAATTTATTCTTCTCTCTCCAATCGCAAAATTGCAATCATAATGGAAATGGAAACTCGCGCTTATTGTTCTCTTCACTAACTTGTGCTTTTGTGAATTCTAACAGTTGTTTTATTTTTGAGGTATAAAATTTTAAGTTGACAACACTATTTTAACTGGCAGACATTGGACAGGTTCAGGCAACATAAGGGACTTCATTTGCAGTCAACTTCATTCTTTGAACGTAAATTTTGAATAAGGCAATTAGTTAGTTTTTCAAGTGTCATGAATTTTAAATTCAGAACTATACTTCGCAAACCTCTAATTTGAGTTCATAGTACAAAAAGTACTAACAAATTATTGTCTACAAAACACTCCTCAGGCAAGCTACAAGTCCAACACGATTTGTATTTTGTAATGTAAAGAAATATTAGTTAGGTATTTCTTTTCCAAATTGACAAGGAACCCTTTCACAGAAAGCATTAAATGAAGTTGTGCAGAAAATAAATAAATCATAGATTAATAAAGTTCAGCTTTCGGTTGAATGAAAAAACATGATCAACTGTCATTTTGATAGAAGTAGACTTGAAGGAGGCCTAAGGCCGCCAATTCACGACATAAAATAACTGCGCAAAATGAAATTTTACTCAAGTCGGTTTGTGCAAAACACGATACAAGTGAACTGCACAGTTCTCAGTTTAAAAAAGTTTTCGCCCTGTAAACATGCGTTCAAAATTAGCTCTTTATAAAGGGTGTCCCAAAATTAACGCAAGATTTGAATTTGCCGCCATTTGTGCAGTGAAGTGTTGGCAACCCTGAAAAAAAGCAATTTGACAGCTAACAGTATAGGGTTATTAAAAATGGAGCGTTACACGAGAGAACAACGTGTCTTTATTATTAAAGAATATTTCAAAAATAGTGAAAGCTTGGCGGCTGCAGTTCGAAAATTTCATACAAAAATCATCCTAAGCGATGAAGCACATTTTCATCTTGATGGCTTTGTCAATCGCCAAAATTGCCGCATTTGACAATTTTTGGGTTCTCCGAACCACATGTGATTGTCGAAAAACAAATGCATCCACAACGCGTGACTGTATGGTGTGGATTTTGGGCTGGAGGCATAATTGGGCCATATTTTTTTGAAAATGATGCTGGTCAAGCAGTGACTGTTACTGGTGCTCGATATCGCGACATGATTACACAGTTCTTTCTGCCAAAATTGGATGATATTGATGTGTCCAATATGTGGTTTCAACAAGACGGTGCCACATGTCATACAGCCCGTGAAACAATTCAATTACTGCATGAGACATTTCCAGGTCGTGTACTCTCTCGTTTCGGTGATCAAAATTGGCCTCCTAGATCGTGTGATTTAACACCATTAGACTTCTTTTTATGGGGTTATTTGAAATCACTAGTCTATGTCAACAAGCCCACAACCACCCGTGCATTAAAGGAGGAGATTCAACGCTGCATCAACGAAATTCAGCCACATTTACGCAGAATGGTCATGGAAAATTTCAACAAAAGAGTGCGCATGTGCATGCAAAGCCGTGGAGGCCATTTGTCCGATGTGTTATTCCATACATAACCCTATCCTATGTACTTTACGAGTCAATAAAAATATAACTATCAAAAGACTAAAAACGGCGTTTTCTATTTAATTAAAATCTTGCGTTAATTTTGGGACACCCTTTATATTGCTTGATCTGGCACTGGAGATGATGTGTTTTCATTATATGGAGATGCAGCCGACGACGTTGGGGAGGCAAAGCTAGTACTTTCTTGCACTATTATTTGATCTGGCATGATGTGTTTTCATTATATGACGATGCTGAAGCTCTGGAGTCAGACCTCGACCTTTCTTGCAGCAATTTTGGAACCTCAACTGTGTGGAATGTGGATAAATTTCCCACAGATCCATAAAATAGAACATCGCCAATTAATTTTCTGGCAATCACTTTCTGATGTGATGCCATTTCTTTTAATTGGAATGCCCATCCTTGAGCAATCGCATCATCCCCGCTGAACGATGTGCGCTCCTGTTGATGATGTTGACATGCCAATTTAATGAGCTTATCTTCTTCAGATACCTTTTATTTTCTTTGAACGTGGCGACACCTGTCATGGGAAAAAACATACATTTTAATTCAATTAAAAAAAAAAAAAAACATGTAACATACTTTACCATTTATTCATCATCCATTGAAGATCTTCCTGGAGTACTGGTTTCTTGATCCTCCAGAAAAGATAGTAATGAATAATACCATAAAGATGGTTCATATATGTACATATGTATGTCATCGGCTCCGGCACCAGACTTTTCGCTGCATTTAACTTTTTTTTAATTCTTTTCTGTACTTTGTCCGAAAATTATTAATTTTTTTGACAACAGTGTGTCGGTCAGCTTCTGGGTTTTTTTCTTTTAGTTCTAGAACCAAGAGCTCATAGGCTTTACTTTTCATTATCCTGTTGCTATATTCTGGACTTTTTATTTTCCATAGAGCCGGATGTTCTTTATAAAGTTCGAGGAACTTGCTCCAGAACTTTTGTTCATCAGCCATTATAAAAAAAAAAAAAAACAATGTATACTGGTGTAAATAAAATTTGTATACTGAGCGGTTGCACAGTTCTTGACATTCACGACACAAATAACTGCACAAATTTAAGACTTGAGCAAAAATATCAAAATTGTTTTAATTTTTACACAGGTAACTGCACAAATCGCACAAACAACCCCATTCACAACACAACTAAACTGCGCAAACCCCAGTTTGCGCAGTTATTTTGTGTCGTGAATTGGCGGCCTTAATAGTTAGGGAGATTTTTCTTGACTAAATTTCCAGTCAACTTTCCATTAAAGTTGCCTTAATTGGAAGGTTATTTTTTGGCAGCTGGCCAATCAGATACCAGAAACTTGCCTAACTTTCAAATCCCTTAAGTCGTGTGACCCTGACCATTTTGTCAGCTATGACATTTGACATTTCAACATAAATACTCTGACGCCTAGGGTGCCAGCACGTAACTTGATACAATCGGGGATTGTCGATCGTCGATCAACTCGAAACTAATTATTTTTGATAGCACGTAATTTGAGACGAGTTCCATTGTGACTTTTACTTAAAAAAGTCATTGTGAACTATAAAATGAAATGTCAAATGAGTTTTCTTTGAATTTATTTCATTCTAGTTTCAATTTTAAGTTTTTTTCGAAATGTTTTTCTTTGATTCGGAGAGTGAAAGTGAAGGCGAAGAAGTGTCCTGTGCTAAAATCAAAAGAAGATATGTGAGAGATAATAGCAACCCATTCGAATTGAGTGAAAATGAATAAATATTCAAAAAGAAAAGAAAGATCATTTAGTATAACATTTGTAAAACAATTTTTTTTTTGCAGCAGTTTAGAATCAACAAGGAATGTTTTCACACGATACTCAGCTCGTTAGATCTTCCAGAAGACAGAATAACAACATCAGTTCCGCCAGTTCTACAGCTTTGTGCAACATTAAATCTCCTAGCCAGTGGGAGTTATCTGTAAATATGTACATACATATGTATGTATAATACATAATATTTAACATCAACCTACTTTTTTCCAATCTTTAAGATCTTTTTGTGGAGAACCCTCTGTGTTTAGGGATTCAATCAGTTTTCCCCACAGCATATTGCTATTTTTCCTCCCTTGGGCAGTTTTAAAAATTCCCCTCGCTAAATCAACGTGAGAACTCATAAAATTGGTCAAAAATCTCAGTCTGTTTTTTTATTTATTGACATATTATTTTGTTTTTCCATTTTTCTCATACAAAAATCGATGCCGACGATAACTAATTTCTGTCGAGTGAAAACTTTTGTTTCAAACGTCAATTTGAAGTTTGTGTGCTGTGCGAATCTGGCGAATCTGGCGAAACAATCGAGGACACTCGATTGAACCAAAATGTGTGCTGCCAATGCTCGATTGTATCGACTAAACTCGGTTGTATCAAGTTACGTGCTGGCACCCTTGAACAACACTTCCGTTTAAAGTAAATTTTATTTAGCGATGAAGCTCACTTTTGATTGATTGGAAATGTCAATAAAAAAAAACTTCCGTATTTGGAGTTATTTTAATCCTCAAGTGTATGTTAAGACACCGTTACATCCACAAAAACTGACTGTTTGGTGTGTCTATGGGTTGATGGAATAATTGGTCCGTATTCAATAGTGACCGCTATAGAATACGTTCATCAATTGAACCATCATAATTAATAATTAATCGACCTGATTAACTATGTACTTGGAGGACAATATATTCCGCGTTATTATCGATATACGACAAAAATTTTGGAAAAAGTCATCGAAAATTGCACCTTCACTAAAGTAAATTTCATGTCAATTTAAAAATGTTCTATACCTCTAAAAAACACCCTTTATAATCAACAATAATACGCAGTTTGAAAGACTATTTAAACATTTTTAAATATACCTACAATGTATAAGGTCACATGTAAACGAGAAGCATTCAACATTAGTCTGGACAATAGTCAATATGGGAATTTTGGGGTAATTTGCACAAGTCACTCAGGGTTAACCACTGCCTCTTTCTAATCATAAAATTGTATAAATAAATTATTTGGAACTTCTGGTTGTATTTTAGCTATGATTCTCGAACTATTATGAATTATATTCAGACTCTTCTATATCAATTAATCAGTTTCTCTGATTAAAAAAAAAGCATCGATTACGATATAGACATCATGCATGAGTGATCAGTAACCCAAACCTCACCTATTTTTATATTAATTTAATTATCTACTTTAACGACATAAGGGTCATATAAAAAATAATTACTTTTTGTTAAATAACTAAACAAATAAAATACAACAAAGATGCTTACTTTAAAGTTGAAATTAGCCTTTAATAGTTTTGAATATGTATAGCGCCCCATAAAATATATTCGTTTTGTTAACCAGGACTACAGCCGCACAACTTAAGGTACACTTAAGTGTGATTAGATTACGTAAGGGAATTACAGACCCTAAACATACAAAAAAAAGGGTTGGCAAATAAAAATTCCCATCAAAAAGACGACCAGACTATTTGAAAACAAGAAGAAAAAAAGAAAATATATATGTATTTACATTTAACATGAATAAGTCTATAAACTCAATAATAAAAGTTCAAATACTATACTACAGCTTGTCAAAATTTGATGATGCCTATAGCAAAGGATATATGGGTACAGTAAAACCCGTAAAAGTGCTTGTCGCCTTTTCTTCTAAACCGTATAAGGTGTCAGTTATAGCTATTTTTGGTTTGGAAATTTTGTTTCGAAATATAAAAGCGATTAGAAAAGTAACCTTTTTATGTTTGGTATTAAAACGAAACTAATAAGTCGTAGAAATTTTTTTACTAAAAAAAATACTTAATGCATCCAGAACTCTTAGGTACAGTAAAACTATTTATTTTTAATTCTTCAATGATGAAATCGGTTTCAACGAACAGCTGAACAAAATAGTTCCACTAAAAGCGTTCCATTTTCTTTTTATTCCCAACTGTCAGTTTTACTCAAACCTCAAATGGTTGATTCCAATAAATAAATTTGTGAATTGACATACATTTTCAATGAAAGCTAAAACCAACCAGTCAAAGAAAATCTAATGATTAGTTTCAATGATGAAAACCAATGATAGCTACATATGTATGGCCCCTGAGTACCTTATATTTAAAAAAATAAATCAGTATCTTTCTCTTAACTAACTTCTTCGCTTAATTGCTTTTTCCGTTTATACTTTAAATGAATGTTACCTGAATAACATTTTTTATTAAAATCAGTTGAACAAAGCCAAATACATTTTGACGTGACAACGTCTTAAATTAGGTTGCGGCTGGGAGTCACTTATGAAAAAGTGTAACGCCCGGTAACGTTACGATGAGTCACCGAACGAGAGAGAGGCCCGCCGAATGCCTTGCGTCTCTCTCCCACTCAACTATGATCGGTCTGCCGCGCGCGCAGCACTAGAGAATTAGGCGCATTGAATCGGCGCATGCTTGTGTCTCTGTCTTTGTCTTTCTCGAACGTTCTTGGCGTTGGAAAAACAAGAAAGCGTCATAATACAAGTTCACACGTGTGGTTAAAGTATCGTCAGCTGTGTCTGTAGTGAAAATGTGGAGTGCTTAGATTCGTCATTTACAACAACTACAACGATAAAGGTAAATAATTGTACACTGATATTTCATTATCGTAAACTATGATTGATTGATTAATTGTTAGATTGACACAAAAGTTGAGAAACTGAGTTTATAGGTTATGTCATACTATTGATAAATGTTGATAGTGTTAAGTAAATTATTAGTTTAAAAAATTTGTGCAATTCTTATTTTCATTCAATTCCTTGTTCCTATTGTGCAATTTAATTATATTCATATCAATAAATATTCTACCGAGAAAAAGACGTTGTCACGTAAAATCTTCGCCCGTAAAACCGACTTTACAGGCAACCATTTTTTTTTCTTAATCTTAAATTGATTTCGTGGGTTTCGTGCCTAAAAATAAAAAATAAAAAAAATAATAATTTGTATCTACTACAATTTTGTAACAATATTTTTTGTATCGTGTTACCTAAATTTTGTTTTTTTAAATTTTTATATAAAAATAGAAACAATGTCTTTTTTGCAGTTGAGCCGTTTTTTTTGTAACTGTAAAACACAAAAGTAACTATTAAAAGTGGATCATTTAAAGTAAGGCATTTATCCGGGTCTTACTGTAATATGCAATTCATGAATACCTTACCTCAATTTATACACATACACTTTATTGCTACTTTAATTTACATTTTCGTATCGGACTTCGAAACGATGGTTTTATGTTTTTACTATACGTTTTGGTATATAACAAAAACCATCAACAATTTATTATTCATCAAGCGCTTCATCAATTTAAAAACATTCCACCTGTGTTTTGATAAAATAAATTCCTTCATGGATATTGTTTTATTTAATTTCGTGAATTTATTTTTAGTTTTTCTTTTTTTGCATTCGCAATGAATTTTAAATTGTTTGTTTTTGTTTTTTGGTTTAGCTTTACTATAAACAGAAGAAAGATAGAATAATTTATTGATTGAGAATGTTTGTTGAGTTTAAAAAACAATGGAGAAGTTAAAAATATTTTTATTTTTTCGCAAATATATTTTTGTTTAAAATTTTAGAGAAAATGTTCAAGGAATAGCTGAATTCTATAAAACAAAAACACATACATACATACATTCATTAGTTTATTATAAGAATAAGCGGATCCGGCTTTAAGTTCAAGGAATACCAAAATTGATGCCAAGTTCACTCGGAAGTTATTTTAGAATGCTGATTTTTCTATCAAACTAGATACAGGGTTTAGACTTCGTGCAGTTTAAGAAGTGCCATATTATTTTTTATGTTGCAAAGATTTAGTCAAATTTAAGAAACTTTAAAAGGTCGATTTTAGGATGGTTTACTATAGTATAATCAATGGATGGAAATAAAATACAAGGTGGGCCAAATTAAACTCCGTTATTTCAAATGCTTCGCAAATGAAAACTTTAATAGCTTAAAAGTTAAATAAAATGAAGAACAAACTATGCCATTTACTTTATTATTTGAATAAAATTGTTACTTGTTTAAAAAAAAAATTCACTAGTTTCTTCAACATTTGCCTTGAAATTCATTTGAAATGGTTGGTAATCAACAATTTGAGGGCTGCAATATCTCTTGTTTTGTGAACGTATACTTTCATTTTAAGATGGCCTCATACAAAAATTTCGTTAAATTAACATCCCTGGAAAATTCTGCCCAAACTTAGGTTGCGCTGTCTTGTTGTTTCCCTAAGATTTACGCAGAATTTCCAGTGACAATGACTGTTTACGGGTAGATCTGCTATTACCTCACAACACAGCAGTATCCACTTTTATAGCATTTTCTAGTGTTCTGACTGACCTTAAGTTTGGACGTAGAAATTGCTGTTTTTCAAAGTTTTTGACCCACAGTAGTCCGGGAGGTTTTCATGACGCTTTAATTCACAATGTGTTTTTAAAGCCTCAAAAACTTACACGACTTTACATAACCTTGGTGACAATCCAGGTTATTCATTGTTTCTGGAATTTTTTTTTCAAATGTTTCTCAAATGTTTCAAAAAACGTTCTTTGGTCTGGACACACCTTAACAGAATATCAACAAAAATACACATTTTATAACACTTCCGATCTGAAATTTAAAAGTATTTTGTGTGAAGATCGGAGGCGGAGGAAGGAAAATCAAATAAATCCTTAATATAAAAAAAAACACAATAATAACTTTTAAGTTATATTTTTTTAATAAAGCCTAGTACGCTGCTGATGCGAAACGAAATTTCCCATACAAAAATGACATGACGAAATCATAAACGAAAAATTTCGCTGTGCTTTTCGTTTTTCAGTACGCTGCTGAACGACGAAATGTGTCATTTTAGTGGATAGCTGTACTAGATTTCGTAGTACAATTCTCCACTCTTTTCGTTCTCAATTTAATTGCCCGGTATATTAATTGCTTGCGAAATTTTGACGTTTTATTTATTTATTGAAAAAATTTTCGAATATTTTCGTTTATGATTTCGTCATGTAATTTTTGTATGGGAATTTTCGTTTCGCATCAGCAGCGTACTAGGCTTAAAATTGAACTTCAACTTCCAGACAGAACTCTCCACAAATATTTTTCCGCTGAGGTTTTCGTTTTAATTTCGCTCTGCACTTGGAGACTGCCGAAAAATTTCGTTTCGCATCAGCAGAGCGTACTAGGCTTAAGCCATAATTTCATATAAAGAATTTTGAAAACTCTTATAATTCCAGTTGACAGCTTTACTTAATTTTCTAAAAATTAAACTTAAATTATTCTGAAGTAAAAAATATTTTTATTAAAATATTCAAAAAAAAAAACACTGAATATTTTTGAAAGAAGAGTGTTTTCATAAACGTCTAAATCTAAAATCTTCTGTTCTAAAACCTTAATGAACACACTAATTCTGCAGGACGTATTTAGGCCTGCTTACAGTTTAAAGTAGTCACTGTATATTCATAAACGTCATACAAATATTAGTAATGGCTGCCGTAAGAGACTTTTTTGTTGAAAGCCAAGACATCAAAGGAGAAGAGTGGATCAATTTTTTAATATCAATAATCACCGTCATCCACAATTTTTTAGAAGTGTGAACATGCCTTCTCGAATGTATGTACGTACACACAGGCCTTTCCTAAAAACCATGGATTTAGATTATGTGTATCTATTTTTAAACGTTGAAAAATGTTAATTTAACAAATTCTACCGATTACAATAACTTCCAATGGTTAATAAATGGTGTATATTTATCATTGTTTAGTTAACACTAAAAATTCTACATCAAATGAAGGAAATCGATTTTTAATAATGTACAGTTGGGAAAACTTAATTCAACCAAACTTGGAAACTATCGCCCTGGAACAGGGCCTGGAATAGGGGCTCGATATCGATACCTTATGGAATTCTTTATTTTTGTGAGCAGTATAAATTTTGTATTTTAAAATGTAATTTACTGAAAATAGCAACCGCATATACATATGGGTGATTATACAAAAGTTGGGTAACTCGATGTCATCAAACAATATATACAAAGTCTGATTATATTTTATTGAGATTGCAATTTATTTTAAAACAATGGAAAGACCTTTATTTAGTCACCCAGTTTCAGTTCTTCATTTTGAATACAAGTTATTAAAAAACACAATTAGTTCTTAAAACATCAGTCCTCTGGCATGTCACAACCCTGAAAACCAACCATTAAGTGACTGTCTATTAAACATTATCATTGATTTGAGAAAATTAATACAATCTGCGATGTATATAGTTTAATATATACTACAACTTTCATAATGCAGTGTTCTCCACTTTATTTAAAAAAATAAGAGTTTTATTCGTCAGTTTCTTGTGTGTTATTTAAATTTAAAATTCGTGCGAAATATCGCCGACTCAACGTCAAATCCCACTTTGAATTTTAATGTTGGTAATAATGTTAGTTGCGGGTCGCACAATTTGACGTCCACCATAACTGTACCAGAGTTTGGGTTATGTTTGTTGTCTATACACGTGCTTAGCCAGTCAACACGTCAGTTTTATGGTGAGTCGTTATTTTTTTGTTAATCTAAAGTTTATTTTTATTTATTCGTATTAGACTTTGATTTGTTAAAATGTAGTTTGTTGATATTTGAAATTACAAAAAAAAAAAAACATTAGTCCAGATTATAATCTCAAATTTCGTCTTTTTCGTCAGTAGTGTGGCATCAGTTCTGTGTCAGGTAAATTGTTATTGTTCTTCATTTCTTGATCATTAGTACTTTTAAGATGAATATTGTTAGATTTTGTTTGTTGATTACTTTGAAATATTTAGTAAAACTATGTGAAAGTAGTAAAAGATAAGTGAATAACGTTACGTTAAATGTCAAAAGTCTGTTTTGAAAACTGATGTAGTATTTTCTCCTAGTATTACACATTATTAATTATTTTTAATTGTTACTTAGTGAATTTAAGTGATCATTATTAAATCCTAAGAGATTTTTACTAATTTGTATTAAATTTCATTATAATACTTTCAAAACTGTGTATACTCGTCAGTCCTCTGGCAGACAAATTCTGAAATTTTTAAATATCTTACAATGTACTCAAAAAAGTGACTGGCCCGATTGGGAATAATATATTTATTAGAATAGCTATCATATACACCAGAATTTATAGAAGTTTGATTTAAAAACTATCGTAAACAAAATATCCTCAAAAGTTACCCAACTTTTGTATAATCACCCATATGTATTTCAAAATCCTTTAATTTTCAGTCCCTCATAATAGTACTGAATACCGATACTTGTCCATTAATACCTTGGTACTTGAACTTAAAAAAATAGAAGAACTAACATTTATAAAGTATGTGATATCTATTCATTATTGCATTACTTTTTGTTAGTACTTTGACAGCACAATTTGTTTCAATTAGAATGTCAATTTATAAAGGAAATTTAATATATGTTTTTGATAAGAAAAAAGTAGTCAAATGAAAGTACAGCTCAAGTTCTGTAATTCCTGCTCTAGTTCTAAAGTATTTGACACTTGCTACTCGTACTTACGACAAAACATAATCTAGAAACTCAAAAAATATTTGGAGGAATGTAGACTGGACTTGTACTTACACTTGTAAAAGGTGTCCCAAAATTAACGCAAGATTTGAATTTGCCGCCATTTGTGCAGTGAAGTGTTGGCAACCCTGAAAAAAGCAATTTGACAGCTAACAGTATAGGGTTATTAAAAATGGAGCGTTACACGAGAGAACAACGTGTCTTCATTATTAAAGAATATTTCAAAAATAGTGAAAGCTTGGCGGCTGCAGTTCGAAAATTTCATACAAAATATGGTCGGAATAGTGTTTTAACTTCGTCAACTGTGAAGAGATTAATTGAAAAATTCATGGAGACTGGATCCGTTGGAGACGCCAAACACACTGGTCGTCCAAAAACAAGCCGTTCAAATGTGAATGTCGAAGCAGTGCGTGAGAGTGTTGCTGACAATCCAGGAACCTCAACTCGACGTCGTGGACAAGAATTGCAAATTTCAAGAACCTCTCTACAGCGTATACTCACCAAAGATCTGTGTCTTCATGCTTACAAAATTCAATTAACACAACAATTGAAGCCTAATGACCATGGACAGAGAAGAGAGTTCGTTGAATGGATTATTGAACATCAACAAATTTACCCTGATTTTTCGAGCAAAATCATCCTAAGCGATGAAGCACATTTTCATCTTGATGGCTTTGTCAATCGCCAAAATTGCCGCATTTGGGGTTCGGAGAACCCACATGTGATTGTCGAAAAACAAATGCATCCACAACGCGTGACTGTATGGTGTGGATTTTGGGCTGGAGGCATAATTGGGCCATATTTTTTTGAAAATGATGCTGGTCAAGCAGTGACTGTTACTGGTGCTCGATATCGCGACATGATTACACAGTTCTTTCTGCCAAAATTGGATGATATTGATGTGTCCAATATGTGGTTTCAACAAGACGGTGCCACATGTCATACAGCCCGTGAAACAATTCAATTACTGCATGAGACATTTCCAGGTCGTTTTCTATTTAATTCTAATCTTGCGTTAATTTTAGGACACCCTTTATATAGCTTTGATAACTATAGTTATTATACAGTAATATAGTTAATACGGCAATACCACATTTTGAGATATTAATTTTTATAAACTATGTACTTCATTTTCGAAATGAAGTTTTATAATTTATGTCAAAATGTTTCAATTCAATTTATAACTTACCAAGTTTTAGTATATCAAAGAACTTAAAAACAGCAGCTCAAGTATGCCGCATTTAGTAGAACTTTTTAAAACAAAAAGAATATAATAATCCTCACATAACAATGTTCTCTATACTCGGATCGTACAATAAAATCAACATAATGAACATACTGCTAATTTAAACATATTATTTTTGCACTTCAAAAAACTATGCTACGAAAATATTCAAATTTAGAAAACTTTATCTTCAAATATAGGGGTATCTGCGAGTAACATACATATATTAGACAGGTACTTAGTCTGTCAAAGTTATAAAAATAACATTTTGAAAGTTAAATCTGCTTGCGTGCGAGTGAATATACTACATACATATACAAAATGTTCAACAGACATTTTTTTCCTTTCTTATTTCAAATTAAAAATTCATGTTGCTCCCCGAAGGTCTTTTGTCTGAAACAATAACAACTTCCATCGTTATATTATTCTTATATTTTATGAATATAAGCTTTTGTGTTATTCCAATGCAAAAGATGAAAATGTATGTATATAAAGTATACATAGTTTAAAATGTCTACTTGGTTGTTATTAACGTCCATTGTTGTACTTATAAACTTTTGCAAGAACATATCCTTTTCGTGCGATGCGATGGTTGCGCTCAACTTACCTTTGTTCGGTCGTAAATTTGAATGGAAGTGAGTCTACCATTATATCCCCGTCCAACAACACATCAGAGTTATGTACGTCTATAAAGCTACTTGATTGCATGATGGCATGATGAGCTCTTCAACTACATCACGCCTTGCAACTTGATTTCGCGTCTCTACTCTCTATTATGTCACTGAAGAGAAGTTCAGGATCGTGTATAAAAAGGGGGGCGGGGGTAGAATGAAAGTCTACTAGGACCTTAAAAATGATGCCCCACACAACCTTAAACTACACGGTGTTCAAATTAAAGTTGTATAGGTATTGCAAAATTTTTCCTGATTTGCGGCTTCTCGAAACTTCAAATGCGTTTATTTCAAGGCTGTATTTTTTAAGTTGGGCAGGCTCATAATTTGGACATTTCTCTACCGATGGACAATTATCTGACGATAATTTTTCACTGATGTGCGCCATTTCGCTAAAAATCTCACTAAAGCAGTTATTATATAAAGGGTGTTTTTTTAGAGGTATATAACTTTAAAAACAAAGATGACTTATTTAAATTGATTGGTTTTCGAAGAATCTTTCCAAAGCAATGAATGTTGCCCTCCAAGTAATCAATCTTTTCGTTCTTTATTGTCGTAGACTAGCGACTTCACATATCTCCAGAGAATATAGTTAAACGGCGGCGGCGTTAAATCGCACAATCTTTGAGACCTAAAACTATGCTATTTTCAAATGTTTCCTTCAACAAATCAATTGTAGCAAAAGCTGTCTGACATTTTGCTGCGTCTTATTGAAACCAAAGCTCCTGTACTTAGAAATCATTGCTCCACAGCGGCCATAATTGGCAGTAACGTTTTGGCCAACATAGGTTTTAAAGAAGTACGGACTAATTATTCCATCAACCCGTAAAGCACACCACACAGTCAGTTTTTGTGGATATAACCGTGTCTCAAAATACACTTGATTATTATCAAAACTCCAAATACGGTTATTTTTTTTTATTGACGTATCCATTCAAACAAAAGTGAGTTCAATCGTTAAATAAAATTCGCGCGATACGTATATTTTGAACAGAACCATTATTTTCAAAATAAATGTCCACAATTTGGAAACGGTGTTGTTCCATCGTCACTCTATTATAGTGAAATGTCAAACGAAACTTAAAATAAATCACTTGACAGTTAAAAAAATGGCCGCCAGTTAAAATAGTGTTGCCAACTTAAAGTTTTTAAGAAACAAAATTATTTAAAAAAAATCACTGGATCATTTTGATTACAAAAATTATAGGAGCTGTTCGCTTGGCGGCAGGACTCTGACGTCGGACGTCGGGGTCACCAATTGATGTGGTACGGCGAGTGAACCTATTATTTCTGATTTAACAGTTATTTATAAAAATCCAATTTTATTTACTAAACTTAATCTAGATCACATTATAAAAATTGATAGTCTTAAGAGCTTATCTACGTGTTAACTGTAGGGCGAATCATCAACGACAGACTCTGTTTAGTCAAACAACTAGAAATGGTAACTGTGCGTGTGCAGACTGCGGAGAGCTAATTACGATATTAAGCTTATACTAAACCTTACATTAAGTCTGCAAGCAATCATTCAAGTAATGATGGTGATGATTTCGGAGTCATAGGGTGACCACTACAACTCTAATGACAAAAGACGTCATTGCAACAACGCTGCATAGCCGCCATTTTGAAATCCCGTTTCGGTAATCTCGATTTACTTTGTAGTATTTCTGAAAACAATCCCAAAAAGCTATAGATATGCTAGTTTAACCCCTAAGTTTGGGTGATGGAATTGTTATTTAATTGGGAAAGATTTTTTGTTTGCAAGACTAAAATTGCAATGGTAGAAGTTGTAAGTTTGGAGTTAAGATGTTTTAACTACTTAACAAAAATGTTGTACTTGAGGCAACGCATATACAAACAAATGTATGTGTATTTCTCAAAACTTCCGAGTCAAAGTAGTAGTAGTGTAGTACCCGTAGCGTGATGGTTAGTGCGTTGGACTTACTATTCCAACGAGGTCCTATACAACGGGGCTCGAATCAACAGAATTGACAATTTCGTGATAAAACTCGTTCGAGGTCACATTGCAAGAGCTATGTCTTCGACCAACAATTTAATTTTCGGGGCGTTCTATCCGAACGACGAGTATTTTGAAAGTGCACGCTTGAGCGGCTTCATTCCACCAGAGGCATTCCTCTTTTTAGATAGATGCGGTCTGATACAGGATAGATTGGCAGTTCCGTTAATCTACCACGTCAGACGACGAACCGTGGATAGGCGACTCCTGTACAATCGGGACGTCATGGCACAAGGCGGAGCAGAGCTCCTTCGGTTCAGTAGGGCTGTGTCCGAAAGGGACCGAACTGATAGGGTGAAGCAGGAGAGCCAGTTTTGGTGGCTTCAATCGGCACTTGATAGTGAGTAGTCGGGATGGGGTTTTAAGCCTTGGCCGGCTTACATACTTGTTTTATAGTTTTAGGGTTTAGTTTTAAGTAGAATAGGCATGGTGGCACACAAAAAAAACATACAAAAAAAAAAAAAAAATACAAAACAGGAAAAATACAAAAAAAATACAAAAAAAAAATTAAAAAAAAAAAAACATGGAATAATCAAAAAAAAAAAATAAAAAAAAAGACAAAATATGAAAAACAAAAAACGTTAGATAGTTAGATTTGCTGCTGTGGTTGTTCTAGTTTTAAGTAGTTTATAGGTAGAATAGGTAGTTTTAGTTAGCTTTAAGTTTTATATTAAGGACCTTATTTTAAGTAGTTTTTAAGTAAAATAAAAAAGGATATTGACATTAGTTTTTTCTAAATTTTCTAATGAAGACAAAAATAAATAAAATGAATTGAAGTTAAATAGATCTTAGGGCCGAAAGGCATTAGCATTAAGTATTATTGTTTAACTTAGAGTGTCCGTATGGGACCAGTAAGTTAGTTGTAAGTTATGGATAATTAGGCTAGTTTTATGAATTTTTGTCTAGCTTTAAGATAGTCTTAAGAATGAATTAATAAAAATGAATTTGGAAAAAAAAAAAAAAAAAGTGCGTTGGACTGTCATGCAAGGGGTCTTGGGTTCAATCCCTGCCTGTGCCACCTAACTTTTTTCACGGGTACTGCCTCTTGCGAGGAATTGACAAATTCTCCAAGAGTAATTCTTGTCATGAAAAGTGCTTTCTCAAACTAGCCGTTCGAATTCGGCATATAAACTGTAGGTCCCTCCCATCTCTGACAACATTACTCGCACACAGGGATGGTTGAGAGATGTAAGTCACTAGGCCCTGGTTTTCCATGGACTGTTGCGCCACCTAATTTATTTATTTATTATTTCCGAGTCAAAGAACTCGTACAAAAAATCTAAGATTGTATGTCTACAAAGCATGATGCCACCGAGTTAAGATAGTTTTCCATGAGAAGTTAGCTACTACTGTTCCAATATAATAACGCGAATCCATTTTTCAAGTTTTGTTTGTATGAAAACTAAATATATGCAGATGCTAGGATACTACCCCTCTGCCTACTTTAAAACAAAAATCCTACATCCGCTCCTGTGCGTCAGAGGGCCCTCAAGCCCCTTCATTATTAACATCATGCAAAAAGAATCGATAAGAGCGTGCTCATGAAATAATGAAACACAAACTCAATTCAAAAATTGTTTAACATTTCTGTCTACTATAATATTATAGCAGTGGTACCTATAGCAAAAGCCAAGTCAAGTGAAGTATAGAGCTCTACTCCATTGGAATGCAAATGCAAACTGATGGTAGACAGAAAGGCTCTCCAAAGTATTATATCGTCCTTTGTGTGCATTCAAAAAACATACGAAACCAAACCATCTAGCCTATTTGAATGTCATTGACATTTTTAGATGCGTTGTTGAAAATGCAAAAACAAAGTTTTGTCACAATTGAAACGGTATGTTTTTGTGTGATGCAATAGTGATGAAAAGTTCATTAAACGAAACGAGCCATAATATGCCAAAGGCAAATTCACTTGTTTTTATCTAAAAACTTTGAACTTTTTGTTGTACCTGTGATAGGCTTCCTGGACTAAAATAATATAGTTTCATTTTACTTCTATGAAAGCCCTTAACTATACGAAGCCGACGAGTGAAGACCACGTACAGTGGGTAACAGCATAATTGATCCAGTGAATCTAAGAACATTTCAACCCTTGTAAAACCAAATTTAAATAAGTTATCATTGACGTTAAAATTACTTATTACAAGTAAACGTTTACTCTATAACTATGCCACTTTTCAAATAGAGGAATTTTACAAAAATGAACCCACATTTTCTAAGAATACATCAAAATTTAATGTTACACCTTATTTGATCCACTTTTATCAAAAAAAATTAACAACTTCAAAATTAACGTTTATTGTTCAACATTAACAATATAAAATTTTATCTGATAGCCCTTGTTAACTATCACTGCCTTAAACCTTTTTGGCATTGATTCCACCAGTTTGTGGGGTTATCTTGTTTCAGAATAGCTATCTTAAGGTAATTTCTATTGGAAATTTGATACTTTCTTAAGTTTCTGTATAGCAGTGTCCACAGATTTTCGAAAACATTCATATCGGGTGACTGTGCTGGCGGTTCCATTTCAAGCAGGACTGCACAATACCTGCTTTGTGCTTCGGATCGTTGTTCTGGTAGTTTCGAAAAGTATTGCATATGCCCAACTTCTCTGCACTTTGTATCAAATTATTCATCAAATGGTCAAGTATAGAGTTTTGTACATGATCCCATCGATAAATTCTATGTTGCCAACTCCCACCCATTTCGCTGCCGTCTCCGTGCTTTACTGAAGAAATCCAAAAATATTAAATCTAAACTCGTCTGAGAAAATAATAGAGTTCCAGAATTAAGAGATACTAGAAAGATGTTCCTTGGCGAAGCTAAGACGACTTTGTTTATTTTTCTTATTTATAAACGGTTTCTTTGTAGCTACACGACATGGTTATGAAACACGCAGCGTATTGTTTGGACATTTAGAGTTTACCAAGAAATGCAATACGACTTCCTGACTTATTCAAATTGTGTTTACTCTCAATTCATTTCAAATACTTTGTGTGATCCATCAAGTATGACCTTTCAACATTTTTCAAGCCATCTTCCAGAGCCAATTTTGAATTTGTTCACAAATTATTTTAAGACTGCTTTTGAAGATTCTTCTTCTGCAAGTACTTTGATAAAAACTACGCCATGAAAGTTTTCTTTATAGTAAATTAAGTAAAATATTACTTAACTATTGTTTCGTTACATGGATTTCGTCATAATTTAAAGAAAGGTATTATAGCGTCATGTTCAAGAGTAACCTTTCATGTCAATTTACATAAATTCAATTTTGGGGTACCTCAAGGAAGTCATTTTGGTCCATTGCTGTTTATTTGTTTATTATTGATTTGCCTTCTGTTTTAAATAATTCTATATCGCTAATCTATGCAGATGATGTTAAATTTGTTCCAATTATTAACTCCATCAAGGATTGTAAAGAGCTACAAGAAGATCTTAATCAATGTTCTGAATGGTGCTGACACATTTTCATCTCAATGGATTCGTCAATGAGCAGAATTGCCGCATTTAGGCGAATGATAATACAAGATTGATTGTCGAAAACCAATGCACCCACAAGAGTGATTGTTTGGTGCGGTTTATGGGTTGGTCCATGATGCCAAACCGTATTTTTTCCAAATTGGAAGACATGGATGTGGACGATACGTGGTGCCACACAGTTAACGAAACAATGGCTCTTTTGCGCGACAAATTCAATGGCCGTGTCTCTCACGTGGTGGCGATGTCAATTGGCCGCAAAGATCTTGTGATTTAATACCGTTGAACTTCTTTCTTTGGGGGTTATTAGAAAGAAGATGTACGTCGACAAGCCAGCAATTAAGAGCTAAAGCATGAGATAATTCGGCATTTTAACGACATAGAATCTCAATTATGAATCAGCTTCATCAAAAATTTTGACCATCGGATTGATGTGTGCCGCCGATTTTGCAGCGGCTATTTGGCCGATATTTTGTTCCATACATAATTGAACCACACCAATATTATCATAATACAATGAAACAACAATAATTTCCTAAATAATTTGTGTTTTATTCAAAATTAACATCGGGCCTTAAAATTTAACCCCCCATTTTTTAATAAATATGTAATTTTGTTTGCGTTTCCTTGGTAACATTTTAAAGTAGCATAAATGTACGTTATGCAGGTTTAACTGAGTGGATATCTCACAAAGGTTCGAAGATACTCAGTTTAAAATTTTCCTATTTGAACTCAATCATTTAAGCTGTTACTCACTGTACATAAAACGAAACTTTTTCATTCAAAATTCGTTTAGTTCTATTTCTAATTATTTAAAAAAGGCTTATTTTTTACCCAGTAACCCCATCATCAGTAACGAAACACACGTTACTTACTTTTTGGTTGTTGTTTAAAGTAGTTTTGTATTCTTTTTGTTTTTCAAAGTTATGTAAAAAATGTAAAAAAATCTGAGGTTGTTTTTGAATTTAAAAGCATCATAAACTAAGCTGTCGTAACTTTTCTTCTTCTTTCATTCAAAAAATAAAGAAAAAGAGAAGAAACAAAAAACTAAAAAATTAAAAATCAACATGTACCAAAAGGGTTTCCTCCTGTGACCGATTTTTAGTGATTTTGCTTAAATATCAAACTTTTTTTTTTCAAAACAAGCCAACAAACTTCCATCAGATGGTTTTTTGAACAAGACGAACAAAACCTATCTACATATCTCATGAATCTAAAGGTTTTTATTTTGTTGTGTAAATTTTGTATAAAAGGAACTTTCAAAGAGAGAAAGTTTCTTTTTTTTTTGTTGTTGTTTATTCTTACATATTTTCTTTGAAATTGGAGAAGACTTGTTGTAAGTAATCCAGAGCTTTTGTGTATGTTAGATGCGATGGTGACGCTGATGTTGTGTTGATGCTGGTGATGATGATGATGAGCTATGAGGGTCCATGTTTTTGAGTGACATTGATGGATGATTTGGCTTGGTTTTTGGGTTTTCTTTAGTTAAGTTAGGTCACGGTTTTGGAAACAACAAAAAAGTATAATTGAATACAGAATCAAAAAAAAAAAAAAAAAAAAAAACATTAAATTTGTCGCATTGTGTATATTTTAATGGTGAATGTAAACCTTTGTCATTTATATTACCAGACACTTATTTGCGTATAATTTTGAAAGTTGATGTTTAGATTTAATTTTGTAGATAGTTCGTATAATTCGTCTGAGATTTAATTTGATTTTTGTTTTTTTCTTTTTCTTTTCAGGCAAGTCATCTCTTTGTTTTTTTTTGTTTTGGTCTTGTGACTGAAGGTTTTATTTAAATTGGATGAAAGGATAAGACGATAGATGAAAATAATGATCCCGTATTTCTGACGACGACAACGCGAAGACCAAATGGTTCTAATTAATGAAACTCGAGGAGCCCTTATTATTTTTTTAATAACATTTTTAAATTTTATTTCATGTTTTTTTTTTAAACTTTTTTGATTTTATATTGAAATTAATAATTTATTCTATTTCAGGGGAGAGTACGATAACTTTGGCGACAAAGTTTAATGACGGATTTGTATAGAACAGTTAAAAACAAGCATTTTTTACTACGGGAGGGGGGTCTATCTCCCCCCGTTTAGGCCGTAGGGGCAATTTAAAAAAATATGTACATTAAATGGAAAAAAAAATAATTAAAAAATAACGGTAATACTTACAATTAAGTATTATACCTTTTTTTAAAGCCAACATTTTTGTCTATTAGCTTGTTTTTAAATCAAGTCAAAACTATGCATAGTTCTTGAAAAAAATTGTTTTAAACTAAAAATGTATGCAAACAAAATTTAAAAAAAAAAGGTTTAAAGTGTAGTTTTTCAAAACTTTCAAATTATCTACTGTTTTTTTTAGAATTCATTGCTCTTATTTGTTTTTGATCAAAAACTGAAAACTAGATGACTTTATGTCTTCTAGTTCTTGAGAAAATTGAAAATTACCAAAAAAAATATTACTTTTTCCTTGCTTAAGTATTAACGCAGTCTTATTTTGATAGTAATAATCGGATATGGATTAAGATACACCTTGGGTAAATTAATTTTTCTTAAATCCAGCTTATTTAAATGCAACAGAAACTTTGCATGCATCCCATCTTGCACCCACCGAACCTTGCCCCTCCCCACCTTGCACGCACTCCAACTTACATCCACCCCAAATCCTATAGTGTTCCCAAGCAGGGGGTTGCAGATCCCACTGTTGCATACACCCAAACTCGCACCTACCATTGTTAATATTAAAATAAGACCACTTAAGCAAAAAAATAAGAATTAAATTAAAATAGTAGTTGTGATTATTTTCAATTTTCTCAAAAACTAAAAGACATAAAATCATCTAGTTTTCAGTTTTTGATCAAAAACAAATAAGAGCAATAAATTCTGAAATAAAAACAATGGTAGATAATCTTAAGTAGGTACTTAAGTCTTAGTACCCGTAGCGTGATGGTTAGTGCGTTGGGCTCCCTGTTAGTGACGAAGGTTGAGCTTCAGCTCATCTTCAACTCAATAAAAAATAAAAAGTCAGCAGGTGTCGATGGTATATCCAACGTTGTACTAAGACATTCACCGATGGAGGCAATTGACATTTACACCACACTCTTCAATAATGCACTGAATAATGCATATTATCCAGTGCATTGGAAGACCGCTGTGGTTCATCCTCTCCCGAAAAAGGGAAAGGACAACTCCAACCCGTCAAATCTTCGGTCGATAAGTCTTCTTCCGAGCATCAGCAAAGTTTTCGAAAAGATCATCAATAGGGCTCTGACTAAGTGGGCTGCGGACAACAAAATAATTCCGGATAAACAGTTCGGGTTCAAGGCGGGTCATGACACAATTCATGCTGCGTCTAAACTCGTTTCTGATATCCAATGGAATAAAACAAAACAACAATGCACAGGTGCTGTTTTGGTTGATTTGGAAAAGGCCTTTGACACCGTATGGTTAGAGGGTCTATACCTAAAACTGAGCAGGCTTGGCATAAGCAAGCCATTGTTGTATATATTTTATGATATGCTTAACGGTAGAAAGTTTGTTGTCAAAAGTGGCAATGTAACTTCTACCACAACATTCTTAATTAAAAATGGTCTTCAACAGGGAGCGGTGAATTCGCCGATTCTCTTCAGCATTTACACCAGCGATCTGATAGGTAGTCTTACAAAGGCAACTGCGTACGCCGACGATCTAATTGCGTACAGAACGGCCCGAAAGGTTGAGGTTATTAGAATTCTCTTGCAGCGTGATTTCGACAAGATTCAGCGATATTGCGATGACTGAAACTGAAAATAAATGTCCAGAAGTCGGAGACAATTCTGTTCCGGACTCCGTTGGCTGGGGCCACGAGGGATACGTGCAAGAATTGGCGCAAGATGGTTATCGTTGATCTTCACGGGCAGCGATTAGCGAGTAAAAGTGTAGTGAAGTACCTCGGTATCTGGTTAGATCAGTATTTATATTTCGATAGACATATAAATGCTGCTCTGAGCAGGGCCAGAGGAGCCTTCGCTCTGACGAAACGGCTGTTTTTTAGCAGTCGGCTTGACTCCAGAGTGAAGGTAATTTGCTACATGGCCCTCATACGGCCGATGATCGTTTATGGTTGTCCTGTGTGGTTCAACGTTGCCCCTTCCCAGATGGAGAAGTTTCGGGTGTTCGAGCGGCAGTGTTTACGACGCTGTACTTTCTTATATCGAACAGCCGAATCTTCTTACGTGCATTACTATTCCAACGAGGTCCTATACAACGGGGCTCGAATCAACAGAATTGATAATTTCGTGATAAAACTCGTTCGAGGTCACATTGCAAGAGCTATGTCTTCGACCAACAATTTAATTTTTGGGCGTTCTATCCGAACAACGAGTATTTTGAGAGTGCACGCTTGAGCGGCTTCATTCCACCAGAGGCATTCCTCTTTTTAGATAGATGCGGTCTGATACAGGATAGATTGGCAGTTCCGTTAATCTACCACGTCAGACGACGAACCGTGGATAGGCGACTCCTGTACAATCGGGACGTCATGGCACAAGGCGGAGCAGAGCTCCTTCGGTTCAGTAGGGCTGTGTCCGAACGGGACCGTACTGATAGGGTGAAGCAGGAGAACCAGTTTTGGTGGCTTCAATCGGCACTTGATAGTGGGTAGTCGGGATGGGGTTTAAAGCCTTGGCCGGCTTACATACTTGTTTTATAGTTTTAGGGTTTAGTTTTAAGTAGAATAGGCATGGTGGCACAAAAAAAAAATACAAAAAAAAAACACAAAACACAAAAAAACACAAAAAATAATTTTAAAAAAAATAATAAAAAAAACATGGAATAAGAAAAAAAAAAAAAGACCAAAATATGAAAAACAAAAAATGTTAGTTAGATTTGCTGCTGTGGTTGTTCTAGTTTTAAGTAGTTTATAGGTAGAATAGGTAGTTTTAGTTAGCTTTAAGTTTTATATTAAGGACCTTATTTTAAGTAGTTTTAAGTAAAAATAAAAAAGGATATTGATATTAGTTTTTTCAAATTTTCTAATAAATACAAAATAAATAAAATTTAATTGAAGTAAAATAGATCTTAGGGCCGAAAGGCATTAGTATTAAGTATTATAGTTTAACTTAGAGTGTCCGTATGGGACCAGTAAGTTAGTAATAAGTTATGGATAATTAGGCTAGTTTTATGAATTTTTGTCTAGCTTTAAGATAGTCTTAAGAATGAATTAATAAAAATGAATTGAATTAAAATTAAATTTTTCAAAAACTACGCATAGTTTTGACTTGAATTAAAAACTGGCTAATAAAACAGAATGTTGGCTTTAAAAAAATGTATAAAACTTAATTGTAAGTATCACCGTTATTTTTTAATTATTTTTTTCCATTTTAAATAATATTTTTTTTAAATTGCCCCTACCGCCTAAACGGGGGGAGATAGACCCCCCCCATAGTAAAAAATGCTTGTATTAAGCCCCTCTACCAAAAACCGTTATTATATCTCGGCGCCAAAGTTATAGTACTCGTGCCCTATTTCATTTTCGGTGTGAATTGACTTCGTCAAAAGCCCTGTTAATTTTAATAATGTTTAAAGCATAATTGGAAAGGATGAGATTGTATTCTTTTTTGTATTCTGTAAATTTATTTTGCTTCATTGTTTACTAGATTTTCAAAAATCAAGCCTTAAATGGATTAAGATTTTTAGAGTTCCTTATTTAAGTATTTAATTTGGAGTCACAGTTTGCAATGAACCAGTATATAGAGTGAGTTAATCCTAGAATGAGCCACCCAATTTGAATTATGCTAAGATTTTTGCTCAGTTTAACCACCTTACTCAGCTGGTTAACGAGCCCACCCAAATATTGGACGTTAATGGTCGAGTAGAAAATGGTCTTGACTTGTTCCTTACTTCGGGCCCTAATAAATACACTATTAGTATTCTTTCTTCTCTAGGTTCATCCGACCATTGTGTTGTATCATTCGTGTCAAAACTCGTCAGTTAAAGAAAGAACTCCCAAGAGAACCGTTTGGCAATACGAGAAAGCCAACTGAGACGATATTAATAATTATTTCAGGATCTTTAAGTCGTCACTATGCTTCCTCGATAATGACTTTAATTTCAGTGCTGATATAATCACAAGTTTAATTTTATTGGGAATGATAACTTTTATCCCGAACAAGGTTAAAAGTATAAGACCTAAGGAAAACGAATGGTTGATTTGATCTGTAAAGAGGTTATTAGGGTTAAGGAGTAATTTGAAGCTAACCTAACTGAGAAAACCCGGAAAAAGTTCAAGCAAGCCAGGAAGCCCATATTTGACGGACCAAATTTTTTGTATGACCAAAACTTCGGCAAAAATACTGCATGTCCCAAAACAAGTAAACTTTTTTAGTCATTCGTAAAAAAAACATGAAGCATTCTTCCTCTTCCTTGGATCTTACGCTCGTTTTCTAGCTCTTTAAAGAAAGCTAATCTCTTTGGTAGGCAGTTCGCCGTCAATGAGTGTTATTACTTCGCCTGTACTAGAGCGCGCTAGTAATTCTATCGGACCAATATTTTTCGCACTCGTGCAGTGGAGAAAGTCCTAAGAGATCTTAACATACATAAATCCTCTGATCCGGATGGTATCCCCGCTAATGCTCTTCAACTTTGGCAAATTACTGCGTAAGCTTTTTCATCTATCTTACTCCTCAGGTCTCATTCCGATTACAAACAGCATTTGTCCAGCCCATACCCAATAAAGGTGAATACTCCTCACCCTCTAATTATCGACCGATTGCACTTACGTTCCTTTCCCTGATTCCAGCTCGAAGATCGAAGTCTTCTAAATGACTGGCAGTATGGCCTTAGTAGCAATAAGTCCATGGGTGATTTCATGGTTCATCTAACCGAATAGTGGAACAAATCTTATTGGAGATATCATATACTTGATATTTAAAACGAATTTGATAAGGCTTGGTATCAGTTCCTCATATTGAAAATGCTTGCCTTCGGTTTAGATGAATTCCCCCCTTCAATAAATAAGTATTGCATGGTTCTAAGTCTTAAATATGCTAAATAAATGCTGGTGTGCCCAGGGTTCTGTTTTTTCTCCGACACTCTTTTTTTATTTATATTAATTATCTGCAACTTCTAAACCAATTAATTTACTCGCTGACGATGCAACAAATTAGTCACTTTTATAAAACATATACATATGCCCAAAGCTTGAGTATAACTCCAGATGGTCCAGTAACTAACTTAATACTTGGACAGTATTCAACGAACAGCTTTTAAAATGATTGGTGATAATAATATCATAAACTTAATTCCTACGTCACTTGAACATCGTCGGAATGTTTCTTGTCTCGCCCTTTTGCACTAGGCTCGAACGAAATAGCCACTTGCATTTCTTCCCTTGAACGATTCAATCGTAATACTCTCGCTTCTAGGAATGTCATTCAGTTAACCCTTGTCCACCTTCGCTCGTATTGTGAAGTAAAGATATTCGTTCTTTAGCCGTACTATGCGAATGTGGAATGTCTAACCACACTGTCTTTCCCGCAGTCATTGCAATATTCAGGAATTCAAGCTCTTAACAAAAATGCTATTACTTTTACTTTGGATTGAAATGGAGTGTCGTCATTCTATCTATGGTTATCTCTTCAAATTTTAGAAATATCAGTATAATTTTTACGAACTTACCTACACTTTTTGAAAACACATTTCGTGAGAATTCCCGAACTTGTAAAACATTAACGTAAGCATAAAGGCCAAGCAAAACATTTTTTAGCAGAATCAAAAGTCCTATCTTCACGCACATATTTTCTTGTTATACGTAGGTTATAAGGTTAAGTGTCCCTTTCCCTATCCCTACAATCAGGAGTCATGAAAAACTCACGAACGTACGTACCTACAAACATTTCAAATTCAATTATCCTTTATCCTCTCTGATGGCAATGCGGATGACACTTCTGTCTAAATGCACACATTTTTTGAGATTCTGTGACTTGTATGAAAGTCTAAACTTACACAATGGACAAACTAGCTATAGGTACAATATCCACTGATGAGGTTTTTCCTTAAAAAAAAAAAAAACACGAATTGAACAAAGAACCTTGCATGATGCTGTGCAGATCTTAAATATAGACGCATACAAAAAAGAAGAAAATCTCATGTTTCTACATAGCTTCATATCTCCTTTGTTAACATTCACCATTCATATAGGAAATAAAATTAAGTAGGTACCTTACCTTTTACAGTTATACCAGGTTCGAGTTTTATCTAGAAGAAAAAAAAGTATAAACAAAACAAAAATGCTTGCACCTTTTATGCTGCGCAATCGACTGCATCAGAACTACCTGTATATATAGAGTTGAGTTGGATGTCGGAAGGTGCATCAAATTGACGATGCTATGTGACTCTCTAGAGAGCTGGTAGCATGAGTCAATGCTCCCGTCCGTCCCGTCATGCTTTTTTTACTATTTGAAATATAAGCAGCTATACAACATCATATTGAAAAGAAAAATTCAGGCATGCCTTGGAGCCATCATGATGATGCATCACCATCACTGAGTTTTTTGAAAAACAGAAAAAGTCTAAGCTAAAACAGATAAAAATGTTGTTTGCCCTTTTATGCAATCATGTATTTTTATATTGTGTGTCTTTTGTCTCTTCCAAGCTTCCAACCAAACCGCCCAACTAACCAACGTTATATACATAGGTACTATAGCCTGTTTAGTGAGTGACCATCGAACCATTGAGAATTCAACCAACCAAATCCAAATCATCCTGTCTGTTTGTCTGCCTGTCTTGTCTGTCTGTATATTTCTATTTTTTTAAATATTTTTTTCAACTTGACTCTTGATCTTTGTTTGGGCTATGAAAACAAGTCTATAAGACCAAACACACCAAAAGACTAGAAAACAAGCTTTTAACCGGTTCCCATGTTATATTCGGCTCGTACTTATAATAGTTTGAGGTGCTTTGGGATTTACCACAGGGTGTTACTTGTATTTTGTCTATAAAACAAATTCTAATAAGTAAAAAGTAACCAAGGAACACAGTAATTTCGTATTTTTAACTTGACATTAAGTCAAATGATGACAGCTTCAAAAGTGACAGCTGCTCACATAGCGGTCTATTTGAAATGAACCACCTAATTGAAAAACCTTTTACATAAACATATGTTTGTTTGGACCAGGTTTTAATCTGTAGCGATAGAAAATCGAAAATCGTAGGTGCTGCGGTCAAAACAGAACATTATTAGCTTCATGAAGGAAAGAATTGATTTGGAACTTTGATTACAGTAGCTGCCTTGTAAAGGGTCCACCAAATTACTTTTTGAAAATGCTATACAAAAAAACTACTGAATATTTTCTCAAATTTCTTTATTTATTTGAAAGTACAATCCTTCCGGTTAATAATGGAAAATAATTTCATTCAAATGGCCGATACGGTTGGCCATGCAGTAGCCTACACGATCGGTTCAATTTTTAAGCACTTTATTGATTGTGTGCAGCTGTATTTCACCAATGGCTTTAAAGCGTCAATTGTCTCTGGCTTGTCGGCGTCATACTTATCTTTTACGGCACTCCACAAATAATAGTCCAACGGTGTCAAATCGTAGCTTCGAAGTGGCCAAACGACATCAGCTCTGCAGCTGATAATACGATCTTTAAAAACAGGGCGCAAAACATCGAGTGTAGCTTCGGCTGTTGAAACCAAATGTTGCCAATATCCTCCACTTCAATTTTTGTGAACAACAATTCGTTCAACATGGCCCGATAACGATCGCCATTGACTGTAACGGCCACTCCTAGCTCATTTTCGAAGAAAAATAGCCCAGTTATGCCTCTAGACCAAAATCCGCACCAAACAGTGATTCGTTTTGGGTGTATCGTCTTTTCAATGTATGCGTGCGGGTTTTCTGTTTTCTGTGCCCCAAATGCGACAATTTTGCTTGTTTACATACCCGCCAAGATCAAAATGAGCTTCATCTGAAAAGATAATTTTTTTGGCAAAATCGGCATCTTCTCTAAGTCGATCGCAGGCCCACTTACCGAAGCGAAAACTTATTGGATGGTCAGTTGACTTCAACTCCTGAACCAATTGGACTTTGTATGGCGTTATACCAAGGTCTTTATGCAAAATTCGTCTCAATGATGTCTCCGAAATGTTCAATTGTTGAGAACGACCGACGGTGAAATGATGTTGATGGCGCTTCACGCACACTTTCTGACACAGCAGCAATATTCTCCGGTGTACGCACTGTTTTTGGCTTTTCACGCTTTGGTTTATCGATGAGGATGCCAGTTTATTTCACTTTTTTCACAAGATAACGAACATACAGAGCTGACGGTGCTTCTCTTCTTTCAAAATCCGTACGCAATTTTCGCACACATTCTGCAACATTACCATGATTTTCAAAGTAATGTCGCAATAGTTCACAGCGTATAGTTCAAGCGTATATACATATACATATTTATTATATACTAGCGGCCCGTCCCGGCTTCGCACGGGTAGACATAAATAGGTACAGATATTTAAGTTATAGGCATGCTAATTAAAACGACCATGAATCACTAAATTGGAAAACATTTTTTTGTCCTATCATTAATACTCTTCGCAGCGTATGCGATGAAAGACATTTTATGGCTAATTTTTGTACACCTTCGGTTGGTTTTAATAGGAATTTCTTATGATTTCTATAGTAATCTAGTACTAAATATAGCCTTTGTTACTAAGTGATAATGTAGCTTTCTAATGAAAAAAGAATTATTAAAATCGGTCCAGTACTTTTTGAGTTTATTCGTTACATACAAAAATACAAATCTTTCCTCTTTATAATATTAGTGTAGATTCGTTTAGCGTAAGGATAAAACTAATTATCTGTCAAATCAGACATGAGCTAAGTGTTGCCATTCACGAAATAAACACTAGTTGAAAAAAAACGTTAGATGGCGGACCCTTTATTTCATCAATCAAATCTTCCAAAGGATTTTAAAATTTTTGCACTCAAGAAAATAGCACCGCATCAAAATGAAGGGTGTATTCATAAACGCAGAAAATCTGCGCTAGTACAATCGCATTTCTTTTCTGATGCATTTGTGAACGCACTCCCAATGCAGAATGTCTGCAGTAAACAAAAAGGTCTGACTTAGAGTCCGATTTGTATGTAAACAGAGTTCATAAACGTCAGAGAAAAATGGCTGCCAAACAAAAAAAAATGGCTTATTCGCTTTGTAATAATTAAAAGTTTAATGTTGTTAGTTGTCAACACAGTACCTACAGTACTTTCATCATCACTTTAAAAACAATAATTTAAATTATTTTTATCAAAAAATTTAAAAAATATTTGCCATTATACTTACATTCTTTACGAGTCAGTGTCGCTTCGTCCTTCTGTTTGTTGTAAAAATTATTTTAATAATTCTTGCTCTTTCTGCAGCCAAACAAATTCAGCTGCACAATCTGCCCGACGCTGACGACAGTCTGACGTTTATGAACGGTAGGTACTGCAGTTCGACTAGGTTAGTTCGATCGAAGATCTGATTTTATGAATGCAGATAACGCAGTTCTTAGTTAGGCTGACGTTTATGAATACACCCGAAATCTAAGAAAACGTATACTAGGTTCCCTATGTTTAATAACTTTTGATGTGCATTTGGGGTTGAGATTCGACCTGAGTCTCGGTCTTCCTCTACTGCGCCGTTCCTCGGGATTGGATTCGACCTTTAGACCTTCTGGGCTGAAGCGTTGTTGTCCATTCGCTCTACATGACTAAACCATCTTAGTCGTTGGGCTTTTATTCTTTCGACCGAATCGGTGTCGCTGTACAATTATTTGTCTTTGTATGTTCAACTCCACTCTCTATCTTTTCATCTTTTTTTTTAACAAGGTACAAGCCTCAGCGCCATAAATGAGAACCGGGATATGAGTGTCTTATAGATGGTGACTTCAGGTGCTCGAAAGAGGACTCAGCTGATATTTTTTTTTTCAGTCTGAGCTGTTCCCCGATTTCAGATTTTTCAATAGAGAATTTTCGCTTAAATCTAGAAAAATTAGAGTAATAAAATACAAAAATAAAAAAATTCCACAGAATGAGACAGTAAATTTCGGCCCCTCTGATATAATTCTTAATCCCCACATTCTGAATCAGATTTATTACATTTTCCCTTATAAACCAATTGCTGCAAAAACTTGTCCATTGACAATTTCATACTTTTTGAACACTGTCATGAATGTATAATAAATAAGTGAAAAATTGATCCCAACTTTCAATGTCTGCGGTAAATTGATCCAATCATTAGATGTGTGCCTGTAAATTGACGTTTGAATTGGCAAATCAGAATGACAACTAGGTTTTTAGTCTTCCTCTTCCACCATACACCACAATTTTGCTCTCATATGGCCACCAAACATTTTTATCTCACAAACGTTTTAAACGTTAAGGACTATTCACATGAGAGCAGCCAACGAATGACCGAATATTCGTCCATTAAGCATCATTCACATGAGCGCGACCAACGAACGACGAATGAATTACAAAATGCGAGTTTATATACGTTTGAATATATTTTTCCACACAAATTCTTAACAAAACGATAGCAATATAGTTTTTTTTTTATTTATGATGCATACTTTTACTTTTCAATATCATATATTAATAAATTTAAGAAAACAAATTTATTCGTCGCGAAAAAAATTATAGTTGATACGAACTGTCAAACTTAATTCGCGTTCCACATTATCCACACTCGCAACGAATAAAAAAATCGCGCGTACTTAACCTAAAAAAATCATTCTTGTTTTGGTTTCGGTGGTGAATGTCAAACTTAATTCGCGACGAATTAAAAACTCTCATGTGAAAGAAATGTCAAAATCGACGAATATTTGTTCATTCGTTGGTCGTTGGTCGTGCTCATGTGAATATTGCTTTATCTGTCACATGGCTTGTTTGTATTCGTCTTTACAGCAGTATTCACATGAGCGCGACCAACGAACGACGAATGATTTACAAAATGTGAGTTTACATATGTATGTATGTACGTTTGAAGACATATTTCCACACAAATTCTTAACAAACGATAGCAATATAGTTTCTATTTGATTTATGATGCATACTTTTACTTTTCAATATCATATATTAATAAATTTAAGAAAACAAATTTATTCGTCGCGAAAAAAATTGTAGTTGATACGAACTGTCAAACTTAATTCGCGTTCCACATTATCCACACTCGCAACGAATAAAATAATCGCGCATACTTACATTCTTGTTTTGGTTTCGGTGGTGAATGGTGTTCGGCTGTCAAACTTCATTCGCGAAGAATTAAAAACTCTTATGTGAAAGAAATGTCAAAATCGACGAATATTCGTTCATTCGTTGGTCGTGCTCATGTGAATATTGCTTAAGTGCCTTGCACATGAGCAACGAACTGCGAACTGTGGATGTTCGCATATTTTGACTTTTCTTTCACATGAGCTTTTATTTCTATTCGCAGGTAGCGACGAATTGTCAACTTGACCCAGGGATGTTTACTCAGAGAAAATTTATTTTCAACACATTAGTGTTGGTTAAACATCGATAGTTTCCACTTTTGATAGTATCGATAGTTTTGGAAAACACTATCGATACTATCGATGGTTTTACTAAATATCTTAAAAAGCATTAAAAAGGCTTTTCTATTAGGTACACATTTTTTGAATAATAAAGAACGGTTGAAAATCTGAATATTTGAATTTCAAACTTATATTAAGCAACTAGAAATGTATAATTTAACTTGCTTTTTAAGATATTTTTTTGAAAAAAAAACACGACGTATTATTGTGATCCAAAAAGAAACAGTTCGGTACGGCCTGAGGAATACCACTTTATTTTTTTGGTTAATGTGGCAAGCTGGCAAGCTTCCCAAAGATGCAAAACAATTTGAAAAAAATTTAAACATTTGACCCACCAGTTCACGAGTTTTTCGGTCACAAGACAACATTTTTTATGAATGAAAAATTAATTTAGCTTTTAAGGCAAATGATACAAAAATCAAGAGTGCTTATTTTAAATTAGTTTATTAAACAAAAAATAGTAACATATGATGACAATGACAACTTACAAAATTATAATTCGATGGTTCCCCAAACCAAAAATCATAAATTGAAATGATGAGACATGATTTTTTCAATAGATTTCCAGTGTTGTATGAGTTGAAAATTAAACAGCGGTGTGTTCAGAAAAATAGCCTTGTGGTAAAATAATTTGGAAGTATCGATAGTGTGTGTTCGATAGTTTTTAGAAACTATCGATGTACGCGATAGTTTTTTACTATCGATAGACTATCGATGTTTAACCAACACTACAGCACATCCCTGTGCTTATTAACTCGAAAGATCTTTCACACAAAAACAAAACAACAGTCGTATAATTTTGAGGTTAAGTTGAGCACGAACAATTTATTCGTTGAAGTGTGGATGTTATGTGGAACGCGAATAGAGTTTGATAGTTCGCAGCGACCACACTGCGATTCGTTACTACCAAATTGTTTTTACAAAATTCTCTTGTTTTAGAGAACAAAATGCAAATTTTATTATCCTAATATTGTCAATTGGTTTCTTATAATTTAAATGTGTTTTTGTGTGGAATTGACTTTTTGAAATATGTAAAATCACGTTTGTTCGTCCATTCGCAGTTCGCAGTTCGTTGCTCATGTGCAAGGCACTTTAAAGCATCATTCACATGAGCGCGACCAACGAACGACGAATGAATTACAAAATGTGAGCTTATATACGTTTGAAGACATATTTCCACACAAATTCTTAACAAAACGATAGCAATATAGTTTCTATTTGATTTATGATGCATACTTTTACTTTTCAATATCATATATTAATAAATTTAAGAAAACAAATTTAATTGTCGCGAAAAAAATTATAGTTGATACGAACTGTCAAACTTTATTCGCGTTCCACATTATCCACACCCGCAACGAATAAAAAAATCGCGCTTACTTAACCTACAAAAAATCGTTCTTGTTTTGGTTTCAGTGGTGAATGTCAAACTTCATTCGCGACGAATTAAAAACTCTCATGTAAAAGAAATGTCAAAATCGACGAATATTCGTTCATTCGTTGGTCGTTGGTCGTGCTCATGTGAATATTGCTTAAGACTAGAAATTTGTAGGTTGAGACGCGCGAAGTATGGATCGTATATGGAACACGATTTGAGTTCGACAGTTCGTTACAATCAGATTACAATTCTAGACGGACCATTAGTTTTCTTAAATTTCTTTTATTTTGACAATAAACAAATTCTTCTTTTCAACCTCTGTGTTTACAATTTGCACAGATTTTAGGTTTATAAACTGTTAAAAATCACATTTATTCGTTTCGGTCGTTGGTCGCTCTCATGTGAATGGTCCTTTACACTTCAGTGATATATTTTTGACGTCGACTGTACACAGCACATGAATAAACAAACCACTTGGTAAGACACCCTGTTAAAATTTTTTGGTATTTGACTTTTGCTATACAATTACGAGTGGACTACTACTTGAATAGAAATAATAGTTAGGTACCGTTATTTTATGTTCTTTATTTTTCAAAACTGATGCAGCGCACGTTGACCTATTTCTATAATAACAACCTTTTGACTATTTGTACTCAATCATGGCTTAAAAGTCGTGAGATCCCGCCCCAATAAAATGAGAAACTCCAATTTTCCCTCATCCGAACCGTCAAATTCGTCTTCCTATAAAAACAAAATGCATATGTACATAGATACCATAATAGATTATTAAGCCAATGGCCGAAACGAAATAAAATCAAAACAAATCAAAAAATGTATAAAGTAATGAAATGTTGTGTTGAGCTCGTAGAAAAGTTTTATTTTTGTTACCTTTTCAACTTTTACATATTTCTTATTCCTGACTTCCCATAAAATGTTGTTTATAGTTTGAGTTTCATTCACATTCAATTGTATAAATTAATTGGTATCTTTGGAATTTACCTTCAAAAAGATGAAAACAAACTTTCCCACAGCAACAAAACGAAGAAAAAAAAAGTAATTTTCTCAAGATTAATAAATAATTTAGGATTCTCATCGCATAATTAAAAATAATGTATAAAAATGTATATTTATAATATGAATAAATCATTTATGAGTAGATTTTTGTTGTTTTGTTTTTGTTTGTTCTTTTTTCGTCAACTTAAAGATCTTCAATTAACCCTTTTTTATGGCTCGTGTACGGTGCGGTCGGGGTGCTACCATCTGTGCATTATGGTGCCGTACTGATTGAGTTGATTATTTTGTTGATTGATTGAATAGAAGGTTGGGTACTTTTGTTTAAATTATATTTTTAATGCTACAAATTAAGTAATTTATTTGTGTTATTTTGTCGATGTTGTCTAATTTGTTGTTGATTCATTATATTGTAGGCGTCTTCTTCAGATGCCATCTGTAATTTTAATTACAAATCGAAATGCTTGATGAATAGTTAAATTTTCTATTTTACCAAAACGGCCATTTTGTATTTTAGTTGGGAACGAGTAGGAGCAATGTTTTTTAGAACTCTAATATAATGTATAATACTGTTCGGAATTAATGATGTATGTATGTCCTGTATTCTGTATTCAAAACACTAGATTTAGAATACTGGAGTAATACTCTGTATTACGTTCCGAAATTCAGTCGTGTTCGAAAGTGCTTTTCAATTTAGTACTCCGTCAAACTTTCGAATTATAATAATATTAGCCGCGTTTTATTATCACCATGATCTGATCCGGATCTTGAATTTACATGCATTACAACAACAACACAAGATCCTGCTTTGTGTTTGGATCTCAATTTGAGATCCAAAATTTAATTCTTTTTTTCACAACAAGGAGCGCTTTATCATTGTTATTTCACATGTAAATGTTGGTATCATTGCAAACAAATTAGATGTATTGCCATATAAACATTTCCATTTGACTGAAATAAAATATTTTTTAAGTAGAAAGCGAGAAGCTTTATATTTATTTATTTGGTATATAATCAATGAAATAAATAGATATTTTAACAAAACTAGATATTAATTGGTGGAATTAAAATAATTAAGTCCAACAAAATTTATATTTGACATAATTTATGGGTATTATTTTCCCCCAAAAAAAAGGAACAAAAAAAAATCATTGAGCAAAATGTTCTTGGGCGACCCTGCTTTAAATGTCAAAAAATATAAATAAAATCGAGAAAGCTGCAGCACAAATGGGAGAAAAGATGTTCAAATAAATTGTAAGTAATCTCTAAATTAAATTATTTAAGTGTCACATTTATTAAAAGGTCAACAAGAATCTGGACTACATGTGAGACCAAAGCGTTCCTGGATGCTTTGAGTTTGAGAGTGCAATGGTGATTTGCAGAAACATTTTCAAAAGTTGTGGAGCTTCCATTTTTGGTATGTGTTTGTTTTTTTTTTTTGCTTCGTAATGTCACTTTTGAAAGAACGAATTTGACACTGCTACCAAACAATGCTGTTTTATTATCATGATCTGATCCGGATCAGATCATGGTGATAATAAAACGCGGCTATTATATAATACATATACTTTCCCCATGTACAGATTAGTTTTTTTTTTGAGTCTTGAACTATTTCTTATGAGATCTGTCAAATTAAAAAACAAAAATGCCTTAATGTACATATGTACATATGATTTAAATTCCATACAAGATAAACTTCTGCTCCTATAATATCAACTGTAATTCCGTTATATCCCCCATTGGTGTTCCTTCCGCATGCAATTCTGTTAAGTCTTTGCCACAAATTGTTTGAAGTTTGCTTAACGTCAAATGTTTTTAAATGTCCCTTGGCTAAATCAAGATGCTCACATATAAATTCTACTAAAAATTCAAATTGTTGTAAATAAATTTTATTTGCGGAGATACATTATTATTATTAGGTACTGATTTTTTTTTTTCAAACTTACATTTTAAGACTATCACATTAAGGCTTGTTTTACACTACAAGGTTTTGACCGCACGGAAAAAAAACCGGACGGTGACATTTTGTTAGAGGCGCGAAGAAGAGCATATACGCTTTCATATTATACAGTCAAAACCGTATAATGTGTTATTAGCCATTGATCCGTTTTATGCCGTCCGGTTTTTTGCCGTACGGTCAAACGAGCTCAAGGCTTGTTTCACACTATACGGTTTTGACCGTACGCAAAAAACCGAACGGCGGCATTTTGCTAGAGACCGTGACCGTATAATATGAAAGTGTATATGCTCTTCTTCGCACCTCTAACAAAATGTCGCCGTCTGGTTTTTTTGCCGTACGGTCAAAACCGTATAGTGTGAAACAAGCCTTATTGTAGAAATAATTTTTCCGTATTTCGATGCTTTTGACATTCGGAAACGAGTTAGCAGGTACGAAAATTTCACTGTCGGAATTGGCAATCCGTAAGTTGTAGATTTCAATCCGTTTTAGAAAAAGAGAGTACAAAATATTCGTTTTCGGAAGTTTTCACGTTTGAAACGAAATACAGAGTAGGACCCCTGTATACCTACCAAAATGCTATATAAACAAAACAATGTATCCTTAAAAAGTATACACTTTGTGCCACATGAAAATTAAAGCGTTAACTATTGGGTGCAGCATTTAATGGTGTTTTTTATTTCATTTTTTGGTGTCGTATATGGTTTGCCTTCTGTATCACCCGAGCAACAGTCGATCTACTAGCTTTTGCCCCAGGTTCTGTCTTGAATTTACTAATGGAAAGCCTTGAATTTGAAGCAGTCCTCATTATCGCCCGCATTTCCTGAAATGGTGTGGCTTTGTTGACTTTTTTTGTGGTCTTTTCCATACCTCTCTATGCCTTTGAGGTAGTTGTATACAAAACATACAACTTCTTCTAATTTTGCTGGATATAAAACGGATGGTTTTGTAGAGATCCCGGTTATGCTCAAATTTGGCCTATTTTCTCTTACCTCTACCAATACTTCTTGATTCTATCAAATCAATACTCGTACTTAGCTACCAAAAAATCAGAGTATCCTTTTGTCTGATTTAAAACACGCTGATAGGTAAATTTAGACTTGTCGCTATCATGTGACACAAAAAAAACAGGTACTTTTTATGACATTCTTCGGAAAAACCGTTATAAAACTTGTATCTATCAACTTAATCCAACATTTTTATTTGCAATATAAACTTAATACATACCTCATTGATTCCACATTTGGGTTTTTCCAATAAACCAAAGGCCTTAAAAAATCTCGTTAAATAATAATAAACGAAAAAACTTGAACCTATTCATGTGACACGAAGTGTATTTTTACACAGTTCTGTTTATGGTTGAAATATCAATACGCTAATGGAAAAAATCACTTTTAAACTACAACTAAATACTGAAAACTAAATACTTAAAAAAGGTTGCTATACTTTACACTCAAAAATATTCTGTTTTAAAAGTACATGCAGCATTATGATCCATATTTTGACCCCAACCATTTTAGTGTTAAATACATAGTAATACTGGCAACAAAGTGGTAGTCAAATTATACTTTTTCTAATGTTTTTAATAGCTTTCGTACAAGCTTTTTGAATTTGAAAAAGTAACTTATATTAGGTTTTTTGAGGCTATGTAAATTTACGAAGTAGTTTTTAGTTTTTCTTTTTCAATAAATTTCATGATAATTTCCAAATCTCCAATTTCTTATTCCCTTTAAAAATTTTCAGAATCTTACTAATTTTTCAAAGAATCCTCATTAGTTGTAAACAACACTGAAGTATGTATGTTAAAACGAAGAGAAAAATGCAAAACGGTATGAAAGTAATTTTTTATCAATAACATGTATATTAATTTTCATCGAATAAACGTAAATAAAGGGTGTCCCAAAATTAACGCAAGATTTGAATTAAATAGAAAACGCCGTTTTTAGTCTTTTGATAGTTATATTTTTATTGACTCGTAAAGTACATAGGATAGGGTTATGTATGGAATAACAAATCGGACAAATGGCCTCCACGGCTTTGCATGCACATGCGCACTCTTTTGTTGAAATTTTCCATGACCATTCTGCATAAATGTGGCTGAATTTCGTTGATGCAGCGTTAAATCTCCTCCTTTAATGCACGGGTGGTTGTGGGCTTGTTGACATAGACTTGTGATTTCAAATAACCCCATAAAAAGAAGTCTAATGGTGTTAAATCACACGATCTAGGAGGCCAATTTTGATCACCGAAACGAGAGAGTACACGACCTGGAAATGTCTCATGCAGTAATTGAATTGTTTCACGGGCTGTATGACATGTGGCACCGTCTTGTTGAAACCACATATTGGACACATCAATATCATCCAATTTTGGCAGAAAGAACTGTGTAATCATGTCGCGATATCGAGCACCAGTAACAATCACTGCTTGACCAGCATCATTTTCAAAAAAATATGGCCCAATTATGCCTCCAGCCCAAAATCCACACCATACAGTCACGCGTTGTGGATGCATTTGTTTTTCGACAATCACATGTGGGTTCTCCGAACCCCAAATGCGGCAATTTTGGCGATTGACAAAGCCATCAAGATGAAAATGTGCTTCATCGCTTTGGATGATTTTGCTCGAAAAATCAGGGTCCATTTGTTGATGTTCAATAATCCATTCAACGAACTCTCTTCTCTGTCCATGGTCATTAGGCTTCAATTGTTGTGTTAATTGAATTTTGTAAGCATGAAGACACAGATCTTTGGTGAGTATACGCTGTAGAGAGGTTCTTGAAATTTGCAATTCTTGTCCACGACGCGACGTCGAATTGAGGTTCCTGGATTGTCAGCAACACTCTCACGCACTGCTTCGACATTCACATTTGAACGGCTTCTTTTTGGACGACCAGTGGGTTTGGCGTCTCCAACGGATCCAGTCTCCATGAATTTTTCAATTAATCTCTTCACAGTTGACGAAGTTAAAACACTATTCCGACCATATTTTGTATGAAATTTTCGAACTGCAGCCGCCAAGCTTTCACTATTTTTGAAATATTCTTTAATAACCCTATACTGTTAGCTGTCAAATTGCTTTTTTTTCAGGGTTGCCAACACTTCACTGCACAAATGGCGGCAAATTCAAATCTTGCGTTAATTTTGGGACACCCTTTATTTTGTGGTCCTAAAAAGTTGTTAGTTTTCAAGTTTTAAGTGACTTTTTTCGTAAACATATCAATATTTTGAAATTTTTTTCTTTAAGATTATGCTTTTGAAAATGTACCTTATATTTGTTGCATGCATTTAATATTTTATATTATTTAAATAACGGTAAAAAAGCGTGAGACAAGAAAATTTACGACGATGTTCGAGTGACGTTATAGCGTTGATGATGCTAATGACACCAATCATTTTAAGAGCTCATCTTTGAATACCGTCCAAGAGGCTTAAGTAATTTACTGGAGCACCAGCCCAGATATGGGAGTTATATTCAAGTTTTGGACGTACATAATATACATAGGTTTTGTAGATTGTAGCTAGATCAGACTTTGTTCATATAGCATTCTAGTGTACAAAATTCTAAGTTTACAGTATTCTGAAATAAGGAATTTAAGACACACAAAATTTTGACCGAACAGTATTCAGAATTCTAAAAACTTGGGTTGGAGAAAATGTTTTTATAAACATTGGTATTTAAGTACCTACAAAAAAAAAACGATTATAAGTTTGAAAATTTACAGACGAATATAGATTGCTGTTAATTTAAAAACCATGATTATAAACACATGGTCATTGTAAACCTATCTGAAAAAGATTTGCCAACAAACTACAAGTACAAGTTTTAAACCCATTATTAAAAATTTAATAATACAAAAGAATGCAAAGACTTCAAGTTTATTCAAAGAATGCATGAAGTCTCAAATGATTACAATCATTTGATTGCAGTTAAAAGATTGGAGAAAAAATGATTGAAGGTATTTTAAGGTCAAATGATCAGTGATTGCAAAATTTGAAGTCCAAATCTTTAGGCGAAATCAATGAATGCAATCTAAGTTGAATTCAATAAATGATTGCATTCCCAAAAGATTGCATTTTTTACAATCGTGGTACCTTGTTACAAGGCCAAAAGATTGACTGCCTTTTTTAATGAGAATACCGTGGACAATGGACATATTGAATTGGCAAACAAATCTCTCCAGACTTGAATCCCGTGGAAAATCTTTGGAAGCTCGTGAAGCGGTAAATAGAAAGTTAATATAGAACGCCTCATTGAAATATGGCACAAAAATGATTAGAGCTTCACACATTTTTTTGAGATGATCTTCCGATTTAAAAAAAAAAATATATTAATAAATATTTAAATATTTCCATCAATTTCAGAATACGACAATATTTGTTGTTATATTTCTGAGCAACTTGAACATATGAGCCATCAGTATTTGTTTATTTATCTTGACACGTGATTTTTTTTCTAAAAAACATAATATTTAATATAAGCAAAAATTATTGACTAATTACTTAACTTCCGGTGTTTTCAAAACATGTCTGCAAAAGCTTCAAGGTCAAAATTAAATATCATAAAACTATTAGTATATGTCACGTTTATTTTTTGTGTAAAAATAGATCTCGAAAAAGCTAAATTGTTTTGTTCTTCTTATTTTTTTTTGTTTATTTCTCTAAAACTGTTGCCAAAGTATTTATTTTTCCAAAATGTCATTATTTAATAAAATAAAATAAAAATTATAATCGAAATACTTTATCATTATAACCACAAGTGGCATTATTATCACAGGCGGAATAAACCTACTCAAGAGGATATTATGTAAACATTTAACGCATTTGTCATAATAAAAACACTTAACAATTTTGTGATTGAAATACATTTTTTGATTCTGTTCCTGCTTATCTTATGTTTAAGTATGTACATATGTATGTACATTTGTATGTCTCGATCTCAACATGACTCGATTCAGGAAATTGGCATATTTTTCATTGAAAAGAAAAAAAATATTCACAACATGTCATGTAGAAATATAAATCCCATTTATAGAATCGATATAAAAACTGTTCAATTCCAAACGGATGACAGCTTGATATGTACATTAATAATAAATCACACAAAATTTTTTTTTTTTTTTATTGTTCTCTGAGGAACATTTTTATGGAATTACGTCACTTTGACCAAAGTCCATCAATTAATAGTCGGGGAAATAAGGTTGCAATTTTGCATTACTCTTTATTTTTTGACATAACTGAATTTCATTGAAAATAAGAAAAAAAAGAAGATACAAAAAAACATATTTGTAAAAAAAAACCGAAAAGTTAAAATCAAACTTAATTTTATCTCTTAAAAAAGATAGAAAATTCCAAATAACGAGTTTTAAAATAGGGATGGGTTGATTTTGACAGCTCGTGGTGGCCATATTGTTTCTTTTACTTTCTGTCAAAATATCTTCATGGATTAAGTGACAACGTCGAGCAACATGAGCAAATAATACAATTTTATTTTAAAAATGAGTGTTCTTCAGTAGCAACGATGAACCTTGCAAGTGGACTTTTTAACGTATGGTGACCAAATTCAAGTCCACCGGCTCAGTGAACAATTAGCCAACACCCGTACTTCAACGAAATGCAAGATCTGCGGAAAATATCACCATCACTGTTCATGGAAGTATGCAGCAGAATCCGAGGCAATCAATTCCACATCGCTTTTAAAAACTTGACCTGTCGCATACCACAACATGGCAAATTTTGCGTGGTGATTTGGGCCTGCGACCATACAAAATTCAACTGATCCAGAAACTGAAACCGAACGACCATACACAGCGTCTTGTGTTCGCTAATTGGATTTATTTATTTATTTAATTCGTTAAAATCTAACGTTAACAATATTTAAAAAAAAAAATTCTTATAATCTAATAATATCTAATATCTAATATCATAATTTATATTTATTATTCAATATTGTTGAAAAACATAAGTTTAAATTGTTTACATTTTATATTATCATTTACAGATTCTAAACAAAAATGAAATTCGTTATAAATTGTTATTAACTGATTGAGAGGGCTACATACACCATAGTTTGATCTGCTAAATATTTGAATAATAGGTTGCTGTCGCCTTAAACTTGCACGACTGAAACTTAAATTTAATTTACTTAGAACTGATGGTAATGATATCGAATAACGAACGAAATTGTATATACTTTCTGTGGTTAGTCAAAGAAGGGAGGCTGATCAAAGCTAGTCTTTGAGAATAAGGCGGAAATAGATTTTCCCTTGCCCATGGAAGAGACCGAAGACAGAAACGCAGAAACCTTTTTTGGATCGCTTCAATTCTTGAAACATGTATTGAGTAATAAGGTGACCATACCACACAGCCCTATTCTAAAATTGGTCTAACAAACGAAATAAATAGAAGTTTAAGAACATAAGGATCCCGAAAATCACGACCGAATCTTTTAATGAATCCAAGAACCCTATTGGCTTTTTTAATTATATAACTTAAATGATCATTAAATGATAATTTGGGATCTAGAATAATACCTAAGTCAGAAAACATAGAAACTTTACATAACGGACAAGAATCAAACGTATAGTTGTACAAAAACGGAATTTTTTTACGTGTAAAACTCATAGTTTTACATTTGTCAACATTTAAAACAAGTCGGTTTTTATTGCACCATTCCCTAAATATTGTTAAGTCTTCTTGTAATAATAAACAGTCAGAGGAGGATTTTATACTTTTGAAAAGCTTAATGTCATCAGCATAAACAAGGACAGACGGGTTTTTTAAGTTTGAAACCAAGTCGTTAATAAATAAAACAAATAAAATAGGACCTAGGTGGCTGCCCTGAGGGACGCCAGAATTGACAACAAATTGAATTGAACTTTCATTACGAAACAAGACAGAATAACGACGATTTTTTAAGTATGAAGAAATCCAATTTATAAAATTGTTGTTAAATCCTAGATGGTATAATTTTAGAATTAGTGTATTGTGACATAACTTGTCAAAGGCTTTACTAAAGTCAGTAAATACGCAATCAACTTGCCCGCGTTTTTCAAATACATCTAGACAAAAGGACACGAAGTTAAATAAATTAGTTACAGTGGATCTCTTTTTGACAAAGCCATGCTGGCTATCACAAATAATAGAACTACAATGAAAAGAAAGAACATTACTCACAATTGACTCAAACAGCTTAGGTATCACAGATAGTTTCGCAATGGGCCTATAGTTTATTATTTCATTCTTTGGGCCTATAGTTCATTATTTCATTCTTTCGGCCTTTTTTATGTATGGGAATAATAAATGAACTTTTCCAGATAACAGGAAAAATTGAACTTTTTAAGGATGCATTGAAGAGAACACATAACGGATATGACAGATAAGAAGCACATTTTTTTAATATATAAGATGGAACACCATCGGGGCCTGGAGTAAAGCACTCATCGAGTTTTAATATATGTTGAGCAACTGTGTCTTCACTTATTTCAAAATTAATTGCGTTTAATTGAGTAAAACTGTCAGAAGAAGAAGAAAAAGAAGAGGAATTATTAAAGTCTGATTTTTCAAATGCTACTTTGAATTGATTAGCAAACATGTTTGCAATAATCTTTGGATCATGACTAGTTGACGAATTATTTGACATCGAATTCGGATAGCCACACGTTTTCCTTTTATTATTATTATATTGGATTTTGGAGCAGTTTGAAGTTGATGCCAATTTTGGTTAAAAAACCATCTTTAGCGATTAGACCCACAGATGAATAAGCAAAATTGACGGATTTGGGACGACACCAATCCACGTAATTCACGAGATGATAATGCATCATAATGAAGTTAGTGTTTGTTGTGGATTTCAGGCTGAAGACGTCATTGGTCCGTACTTCTTTAAAAATGATACTGGCCAGGCCATCACCGTCAACGGCGGCGATCGTTGTAGGTCGATGATCTCCAACTTCACAAAGTTTCAATAAGATGGCGCTAAACAGCTAAGACTCAATTGATATTCTGCATGAGCAATTTCATGGCAGTGTTACCACGCGCCGCCGGGGCAACGTGAATTGGCCACAAAGATCGCGTGATTTGACCCCTTTAAACTTTTTCTTTTGGCGCTTTCTTAAGTCGCAGGGTTAGGTGAATAGGCCGCAAACCACTGTGACCCTCAAAGAAAACATAATCTACTACGATGCGAAGACACAACCCGCTTTTAATAGAAACCCCTTTATAATCAAGATCTTGATAAACCGTACAATTTTCCATATCTTTTTTTAATAAGACAGCAAAACAGTTAGAAATCGAATTCTTAACATTTCAGTCCCATTTGTCATTTCTGACAGAACGTTTTGACAAGTGATCTGAACTTTTTCTAAAATTCTCGAACTCGAACTTAGATACTTTTATAATGTTGGTTTCTTCTTGAATTTAAGATCAATTTATATCCTCATTTGAATGTATCCTCATTTGTTTTATCTATAATTCTAAAATATATTAGGACTCTCTCACCGGCAACCTTCCCATTCAGGCTATTCTGAGTTTGTGACCAATTTTCAAATCCTATTATATGCAATTATTTACGCAGACGTTTAAGTTTTTATTTTATAGTAGCAAAATGTACATAAATATAGGTAAGGTATTTAGATTTACCTTTTTTTACAAAGCTATTATAGGTGGGTGTGAGGCTATAATTGGATTTATCATTGTTGTTAGTCATATTTTATTTTTTATTGTCCACAAGAATTATGGTCTTTCGTGTGACATTTTTTTTTTTTTAAATACCTACTATTTTTTTATGACGAAAGATTCATAGCTAAATAAACCAATTATCTTATACTTTACCTACCTTATGCTTCATTCCTTTAAAACCTTGCAAAAAATAGGACAGATAAGCAGAGAACTTTGCAACAAAGCCATTAACTTGGCACATTAACAATTTTTGTATTCATGAATATTATATAGCTATATAGGAAATTACCCCCGGAAGAAATGTTTTCTTTATTATTTATTTTTTTTTAAATATAAACATTCATATAGATCAGGGCTTTAAGATGTGAACATGGGGACTTTGACATTGTATTTTTGTGGAGTTTGAAGGAAACAAAACAAAAATATTATTATTTTCTTTTTAGTACAGAGATAAAACCTTTTATAGGTTTATTATAACGTTATTATTAATGTTTCTAAACAGAAAATATTTGTTAATGTATTGGGTCTTTAAATATTTGTATAACCTTTAAAAACAAAAAATATTTTTTGCATGACTATTATTCCACTTCATAGTTCTTTAAGGCCAAAAACAGTGTTCTCGAAGAAAAAGCAAGGGATTCTTGAGGACATTTTGATTTATTTTTTCAAATTCTTTTGTCTGCTCCAATTTGGATTTTAAAGAATTGAATTTCGCACTTATTGGTTTTCAACCCTAAGGTGCAGTTATAGGTTACATTAGTATCAATTACAATACAAAGAAAATGGAACGCTTTTAGTGGAAATGTAAAATCAACAAAAAGCTATTTATTGAAAACGATTTCTTCATTGAAAAACTAAAAATGAACTAAAAGAAAAGTTCTGGGTTAAGTAATGCATTATTTTAGTACATGAAATCTACAACTGGTCAGCTTCATTTTGACATCAAACATTACAAATTTGACTCTCTTAACCCCTTTTAAATCTCGAAATAATTGATAATTGGCTGCGTTTAATCTCAGACAGATAGGGTATCCGGATACCTTTTTGTTAGTGTTTTACGTGTAAAATAGCAGCTGATCAAAAACAGCTGAGATGTCAAAAAAGGAATCCAAAGGTATCCAAGAATTTCTGGGTTATGTAGGTATCTGACAGAACAGCTGATTCAACACATGGTTGAATTTCAAGAAACTTGAAAATTTATTTCAGCTTTTTGTATGCGTTGATAGACAAAAAGATACAAAATGTTAGTTGAAGTTGTATTTGAGGATGTTCTGTACATAATAGACGATTAAGAAGCTATTTGCCTCCAAATTTTAGAAGGTAATTATTATCCATTGAATATTTTATCTTACAACAATTTTGACTTCGAAGCTTAAATGTTTCTCTGCTTTTTGTGAACAGCTGAAAGTTGGTTTTATTTTTTGACAGGTATCTCAATACAGTTACTAAACTCGTTCAACAAGGTATATCTAAAAATCCACCTATCCAAGATACCCTATCCAACACGAGATTGAACGCAGCCATTAAATCAACACTCACAAAAATCGTTATGTCAATGTCATCAAGACAGACTATTAGAAGGGAAAACAAACTCCAAAGCGTGTGTTTAATATTAACGCAATTTTCGAATTCACCATTCATGAAAAAAGTGTTGGCAGCACTTACAAAAACTGACAGCTAAGCTGGCAGTTAAGAATTAAAATAGTGGCAATAAAAAGAGTATTTCTATATCAAGCTTAAATTGATAAGGACATGAAAGACATGTTTCCAGCTTTCATTTGCCTAACATTTTACAATTTTTTAATCGACTTAAATCATTGCAAATAATTGCTATTAAATATACCATAGACCATGACATTTGAAATTCTTAACTTTGTATGCAAAAATTCACAGAATTATAGTAAAATTGATTTATTTTGCATAGAAAGCTAATAAGAACATGTTATTTCAAAATATTCAGAACAACTTCATTAAAAGAATTAATAAAATAATTCATGCAACTTGTCGAAACTTTTCGAATTGAATTAAAAGTTTTAATTTATTTGGATAATTTTTGTTAAACTATATCAACTGTTTGTTAAATTTTTTTGTTTCAAACGTTCTTTTCTTGAAAAAAAAATTGACAGATAATGTGTTAGATTTATATTTTGGAATAGGGAACCTCTTCCGAATTAAGTTGAAATCGGAGTCAAATGTTTCAGAACGATAAATATCGATAGTCGTGTTTGAATGTAAAACTTTAGGGTTCTCCAGTAAAAGCTGTCATCTTTTGACATTTGACAGATAATACATTAGACGTGTTTTTTTGGGATTTCATATAGTGCAGTGAGAATTTACCAAAAAAATTATCACAAATAGTCAGGTTTTTATATCTTAAGGTTGATACAATTGTCAGAATACATAATTCATTTAAATTAGAGTCAAAAATTATTTTAACTTAATAAAATTGACAGTTTCAAAAAAAGATATGTTAAGAAAACATGAGGAAAAATTTATATTTAATTTGTTTTCGTGTTTTGTATTCTGTAAATTGAAGCTGAATGAAATGAAATAAGATCTGATGGAAGGGGTTCGTTCTACTATGTGTAGATCTTGGCGTGCAACAGATGGCGCTTTATTTGTTGAAACAAACTTTTTGCAAAATAACCAACAAATATTATAGCTTATATCTATTTCCGTATAATTAAACAACTTGGTCAATTCAGCTTACAAAAACAAAACTGTTTATTTAGTTTTACAATTAATTATAGTAAATAAATGATAATTATAAATTAAAATCTTCATCTTTTTTGAAGGCTTGCCAAGATACTTTTTAGGTTTTATTCTCAAAAGTAGTCGTACTACTGTTAATTCGAAGTCACCACAAATTTTTGAAGAACTATACAAAGAACTGTCAAAGGGGTATGCTCATTTTCGGCCCGGAGTGTACACCAATGCATTTAGTATCAAATTAAAGGTTGTTCTAAGCCGGATATATCTGCAAAAATATTTTGTCGATAACTCATGGGAGATCCGAGATGTTTGAGATTGAAGTTCGAAATGTCCAACCATTAAAAATCAGCACTTTTTCGACATAAATGCTAATATCTTTAGATACAGAAAAGATAGGAAAATCAAAAAGGTATTAAAATAAAGGTGTCAAAAATATCTTCCAAATGAAATTAAAATTACATTTCATACATATTTTTAATCAAACCTTTGAATAACAGCATTTTTTAGGCAAACTTTTGTACAATAATATCTTTTAAAATTCAATGATGACATTTATTTTTTTTGGCACCAATAAGTAGCTTAGTTCACAACCTTTATTTTCATATATAATTTTTTAGGGTTTCTTCAACAATTTATTCATTTTGACAATAATAATTCAAAAATATGCTCCCAAAACACAAAAAAAATCTTATTTCTAACACTAAAATAAAAATAATTCTTATAGTAATAGTGCAAAAATTAAAACAAAAAATAAATAATTCTTATTAAAGTGGTGGAAATATTAGAATTCAAAAAAGTAGTTGTTATCACAATATCGACAAAACAAAATTAAATTAATTCAAAGAAAAATAATAAATAAATATAAACTAAATAATAATTCAAAGAAAAATAAATAATTTTAATGGCAATGGGGTTGGCAAAACATAATTCTAATCTGAGTTATAGGTCACTAAAAGGTTATTTAAGAATTGAGAAGGGGGTCTTAAATTACTCTCATATCTTGCCCAACTTAAAAACCATATTATGGTCATAACATGAGCGCAGCATCCAACCGTTCTTCGACCTACTAGGCAATTGCAATAATATTGTTCAATCGCTTCTCTGCCCTGTTGATTATTATTATATAAAATGTAAACAAAATATACTCTCTGGCTTATATGCCTGCTCTTAATCCTACCACGTAATAAATTAGCATATCTTGTTGAGGGTAAACCTTCTGGGAGACTGCTGGTTGGGTCCATGTTTATTTCTATAAGATATGAGCCATCATTTCGGATATGCTCCCCGTAATAAGATCGCGCTTGTTTCAATTGATAGGTTCCACAACTAAACAAAATAAGGTCATTATAACTTAAGCGTGGAAAAGAAACATTATTTGTGTTTATATCTATATTAGTAAAATGAATTCGTCTTCTGTTTAAATTGTTTTCTGTTACAAAATCTGCTAGAATATTGTTCATATACATTCTTTCATTTACTATATTCAGAATTTAAACTGCATCTTCTCTATCTGTTACCCTTACGTGGAATTTATTAATCAAGGCGGCAGCTATTTTAAAGTCAATCATGACATGTCTGGACGCTAAACTAAAAAATTCATGACGAAATATTTTGAAAGATTTCTTGAAAATTCCATTTACCACTTCAACTACCCATCTGCAAATAGTAACTGATCTGGATTTATTAGCTGCAAAAGTTAACAGTTGAGATTCATTGTCTTCCAAAAACGCTGGCATATGAACAAAATAATTTAATCGTTCTAATAATGTCTGACAATCCCTGAAACCTCTATCTAAAATGAAAACATCGCCTGCTTGAAAATACTGCCTCAATGCGTTTGATTCATCTCTAAATTCATGACACATGATGTTGGAATCAGATGTTGTCGCCGGATAGGGGCCTAATACATCTATTATGTATCCATCAGTACACACCATAAGGAAGGGCTTCACCAGATTTCTATATTTGTGCAAGGAGTAAGTACTTTTTTGATGGAAATAATTGGAACATTTTTGTACATATACATATGTACCATCAGCTATTATGATCGGTTTTCTCTCATTTCCACCAAACAAACCATTGGGTATAATCAAGTTCCTACTAGCTATTTCAGCTCTAGAAATGTGATTGATCCCCAGGTAATGAGGAACAAAGTCCTCACACATAATATTACGAGCTTTATTTATAAGATTATTTAATGTTTGCCGTGGAATATTTATCAATGTTGAAATCCTATCATCGCTGTCCCCAGTTCGCAATTTAATTAAATAAGCACAAAGAGCTAGTGTTCCTCTTTTCTTTTCCGACAACCTTGACAAACATGATTCAAGAATGAAAAATTGGGGTTTAGACAGCCCAAGCCAAAAATGAACAAAGTCATCCGACATTGCTTCAATATCGTTAAAGTTAAACAAGCTGTGTTTTTCTTTAACAAAAGTAGCAAACAGTCAGGTACAAAGCAATGATTTTGTGAGTCTGAAGCCCTTGTGAGATGTGGTAAGGTGATTGAGCATTCGGGTTGCGTTGCATTTACAATCATTGGAGCATGGCCTGAAATTCTGTCAGCGCGCACCCAACATCTATGGCAAATTCGATCTGAATTATGCACCTTTAAGAAAATGCATGAAAATAAAAGCTATTTCACAAAATAACGAGTCTTCTATTTTTATTAATTTTACCTGAAGAGGTGCTACCCATTCAATTACGATGTTCCTTATTCGAACTTGTCTCTCATTATTTGATGATCTAAAACGTAGAATTGACCTTTGGCAATTAACGCATACCTGTCTTCGATTTCCCACACCTGAGCTAGGTTCGTTTTTTTGCACTTGGGAACTATTTACGTTACTTGGATTTTCATTAAAAGTTGAATCGTAATCCATTTTTGTCAAAAAAACATATTTTAAGAAGAAATCACATCAAAAAACCGAATATCAACTGCACCAAACCAAAAAATATAACGGAAAAAGCTTTTTGACAGATATTTAATAGCGTGAGTGGTTAACTCTTTCCTGTATGTTAAGCTTATACCGAATATATGAAAATAAAGGTTGTGAACTAAGCTACTTATTGGTGCCAAAAAAATAAATGTCATCATTGAATTTTAAAAGATATTATATTGTACAAAAGTTTGCCTAAAAATGCTGTTATTCAAAGGTTTGATTAAAAATAACTCAAAATATATAAATCATAGAAATGTAATTTTAATTTCATTTGGAAGATATTTTTGACACCTTTATTTTAATACCTTTTTGATTTTCCTATCTTTTCTGTATCTAAAGATATTAGCATTTATGTCGAAAAAGTGCTGATTTTTAATGGTTGGACATTTCGAACTTCAATCTCAAACATCTCGGATCTCCCATGAGTTATCGACAAAATATTTTTGCAAATATACCTATCCGGCTTAGAACAACCTTCAATTTGGTACCAAATTCATTGGTGTACACTCCGGGCCGGATGTCCCTTATAAAATGAGCAATCCCCTTTGGCAAAAACTTTTTCAGTACGTGTCGCCTTAGACTTTTTTCTTTGGAGTTACGTGAAAAATATTTTATACATATGTTTTAAGACTTTATAATGATGAAATTCGTAAAATTATCAAGGACAAGAAGCCGCAAATGTGCGAATTTGTCATAGAACATTTCATGATAACGATATGGTGCTGCAAATTTTGCGGAGATGGGCATTTGACTAATATTATTTTTCATAATAAATAAACATCCATTGATTTCTTTAAAAAAAAAATTTGTTTCAAAATGAAACCCTTTTTATGTAGACTTTTGAATTCCTTCTGTCTGTTTTTAGCTTTTATCTACTGCGATAAAATAGTTACAGAAAACGGTCCGGTCAGGGTTATTTAAAGTTCTCTTAGATATCATAAGTTTCCATATCTGAACACGCCTAACTCTTAACGTCATAAAGACGTTAAAATTAATTAATTCAGAGTTCATTTACTAAAATACAAACTTGTATAGCGTTTTTGACGTTACATAAATACCGTTAATGTATGTAAACAGCCCATCTGTTACCAATTTTCTTCGTCAAAATAAAAATGCCACGCAGTACAGTTTTAGCATAGCCTCGGTGGCGCAGTAGGCAGCGCGTAAGTCTCATAATCTTAAGGTCGTGAGTTCGAGCCTCACCCGGGGCATATCTTTTTTTTTTTTAAATCCTCTTTAAACCAGTTTGCTTTTTTACCTTAATTCACCTAAAATGATACCTAAATATAAATTATTTTAAATCAAATAAAACCCAGTTCTTCATCATTTTAATCTGCTATACTAAATTCATTAACTGTCATCTTTAAGGTTATAACTTCAGGCTTATCATCATGACCAAACAAACCCCAACCCAACAGCTTCTTTTCTTACCTTGTGGGTGTTGTGTTTTAGTTTCTATTCTATGAAATTGTATAATTTATACATATGTATGTATATCTGAAGAAGCGAATAGACCTTGAGGGCTTGAGGTTATACATCTACCTTTGCACGTACATAGAAACATAATTCTCAAAACGTCCTTGGATATCTAGACGACATTAAATTACCTTTAGCATATGTATGATGGGTACAATTTTGGATAACATCTCTGAAGAAAGCAAATAAAATATCGCAAGCTCGACGTGTGTATATTAATCAATGTCAAATCTCTTTTGTCCTGTCTCACATTTCTCTTGTTGGCAGACAAAAATATCTTTGTAAATAAAAAAGAAAGCACTTTATTAAACATTTTTACACATTTTATATGTACATACATATCTACAAATGTATATATCTGAATTAATGTTCCTACCTCACATTATTTGCATTTGCTTTTATTATTACATTAATGTTTGTATATGTACATACATACATATGTATATTATTTTCCAAATGTCATGCATGTGATATTTTATTGTATATTTACATTCATATCGCTAGATGTCTCTGTCTACTTTCTTTTTTCATTTATAGGTATTTCTATTTATCTATTTCTTCGTCGGAAAGTGAATATAATTTTCTTTTATTATTTGTTTATTTGAAGTGGTAAACTGTGTTTTATCCACACCTTTCCTAATGTGAGTTGTTCTATGACCAACTTCGCAGCAAGTGGCCAAACTAACTATGACCAACACCAGACCACTCCATTTAAAATAAAATAAATATACAAGTACATGGTACCTTGTGGTACCAACCGCAACATTTTATTGAGAAAAAAACACAAAACACAACTCTGATGCAGCTATAATCACTTAAATCGCACATTTAGATGTCATGTAGTTTGTTTTACATTAGTTTGACAGTACTGTGCACATATTTCTTACAAAATTAAAAAAAAAAAAAAACATTTTTTTTATAAATATAAAACTGTCAAAACACACTGATTTAGACAATTTGTAAATAGTTATGTTGTTCTTGAAAGGTAGATTTTTGTGTTAAATGGAAATCAATTAAGTTTAACGACTTATTTTTTAAAAAAGAAACTGGGGTGAAATCGGCTAAGGGGATAGTTAATAATTGACAGTCAAAATAATCGAATTTGATTTATGTAAGGTGATAGTCAAATTGATACCTAAAAAGCTTTCACAAGAAAATGTGATAGTCGTTTTCCTACAAATGTGTCGTTTCTGAATAGAGCTACCAGACGCTTACAAAATGGAAAATTTTTTCAATTTTTTTAGGTACAAAAACACATTCTTGTGACCGGCAAAGCTTACGACATTTGAAAAAACACAAGAAAAGTAAGAATGTTATTTAAACATAGCCAATTTGATACTTTCATTTAGCTACTTTATAGGAATCATATTAAGATTTTACCATAGCAACAATTAATTGTGACAAATTTAATCTGAAATTGTTTAATCGCATTGAATTGAGTTGAATCATCTTACACAGACGGAATGAAAATGATAGTCAAATTTGACTATCAAAAATATTATAGTCAATTATTACCATAGCCGATTCCACCCCTGGTATCAGTAAGATGATAGCTGTCAGATTAACACGATTTTGTATACACCCTCGTGAATAAACACCCACCAACTTCATCGATCAATTCACTAATAGAAATTTAAATTCACCAGTCGAACACAATCCATAACTTCTTATAAATGTAAGCCATTCCTAATCATCCATAATTTTTTTTTTTTTTTTTTAAGAAATCTGTCAAAATCCTATTTTTACGTTTTTCGTTTGCATTGCATAAAGTAAATTGACTTATTACGTTTTTAAAATAAAATTTGGAAATCTAAATTTGTTGGAAAGATTTTGTTCACTTTTTAGCAGCACTTATAAAATTACATATGTCTGACAGTTTTTCTGATGTTTAATAGTAAAATTATGTTGAAAACATTTAAGATATAATTCTGAAATACGAAAGTAGTTTAAAATTAATGAGTTAGTTAATCCGACAACCATGTTGACACTAGCACTAGTTTTAACGACAACAAACAGAAACACCAACCATCATGTTCAATTGGTAATACAAAAGGCGTTTTTTATTGGTAAATTTATACGCAGCGCAGCAAAATCTTACACACTAAACAACAACAAAGAAATAGTGCGGATAAATAAGGCAGCAAAAATAGTGCATATAAATAGTTCAGATAAAGTTTTGGAATAGAATGACACTTCATCCAGTTCCAGAAATATTTTTTACTTAAAGGTTGGCAGGATTTTAATATTTGGGGATGCGTTCGTATTTTTCTTGTGCTCTGTTTTCACTAGAATAAAAATAAATTGGTTTGAAATATTAATCTACGATTACACTGTCAACGTAAATATTCAATGCATTGACTACTTGACATCACCCAAAAATCATCAATAACCACAGTGCTATCTCTAAATTTATTGACGTGTGATGTGTGTTAGGACTCGCCCAAAACCAAAGCGAAACATTTGATGCGAAAACAAAACTTTCGACATTGGTCGGGTTTAAAGGCTCTCCCAAACCAACGCGAAAGTGGCACATTCGCCGACGCTGCATTGTTTATTTGTCATTTTTGTTATCATTGTGAATGATTCGCCCTGACTCGCTTCGCGTCAGTTATCGCAGTGTAAGTTTATTTTGAGAAGAGAAAGTTTAATTGTGGCGTTGAATGTTTCGCGTTGATTTGTCCCCTTTCACCCAGGAAAACTGAGTTGCCAGCAACTGAGGAGGACAAAATCTCCTCTCACACCCTTCTTTTGGCTTTTAGTGCCTGTCTACATTGGATTTTTAATGCTGGGTTTTATTATGTTCGTTGTGTCCATACGATGAAGAGAAAACCAATCTGCACATCCCTATCTCACACCCTTCAAATCTATCTATCTTTCACTCATCAATACAAAATCTTTCATGTTGAATCCAAGAATATTGTTTGCATTTGGGCTGTAATCTACCCATCTGTCTCTTTTTCACTCACATATAATCTACCTGTCTCACTGCTTGCACCTAACATTAAAAATTTAATGTGGACAGGCACTCTTATGTCATTTCAATCTTTCAATTCATACTCAACTCTATTCTGACTGGACCTGCATGTACATATTAACTTGAACTCTTATTCAACTTTACATAAAAACAACAATACTTTTTCAACACATCCCTTGAGTACGTATTTTCAAAACTGGTTGACAGCTGATTTTGACATAAGTATGATTGCACAGCTACCAACTTGGAGATTTAAAATAAGAGTGCATATAATAGTGAACATACATATGTTTTATTCACACTCTCCATTACTGCACTAGCTAATAATTTACCAATAAAATACGGCTAAAATCAAATTTACCAATGGAAATCGACACGAGTTTTTTTTACTTTACAATATTATAAATAAGTGTGTGTTTTTTTAGACGTGTGGTTTTCAAGAAAAGATAAAAAGTTTATAATTCAATGTTATGGTCTAGAATTTAGCAATAATAACTTTTCGCAGCAATAACGCCCCAAATATTCTCTTTCAAGCCGTCCATCGGGCTTATCTGCAAAGGCAGAGGATTTCACATAAACCCCATAAAAAAGTTCAACGGTGTTTATATCACGATCTTTTAGGCCATGCCCGCCACAGCTTCAAAAAGTATGTAGCTCGATTTATTGCCACCGCTGGGTAATTATGTCGACCGAATATTGGACGAACCGAATCATTATTTTTGTAATAAATTCATGTGACAGCTGTCGAAAAGACCAACTCGGAAAAAAGTACTGCCGAACTTAAAATCACACGACTAATAAAAACACCCGTTGTATCCAAATCTTTTTTATTTGAATCTACATATATTTTCGGTCAAATATTCCTTAATGGTAAAAAAATTACAATGTACTACAGAAATTTAAAAGAAATTTGATCACTTCTTAAGGGACCCAGCAAAAAACAGATTTCCGACCAAATTAACAATTTTTTACAGTTTTTTTGAAAATATAATTTGTTTTGACAAATTTGATATAAAGTTGCAGATCTTTTTGTAGTGTTTTTAGAAGTTTGACAATTTTTTAAATTTTGTATGTTTTTAAAATAATTGTAACTAATATATTCGTTTCATACTGAATTAATTCACTCGTTGTTTTTAAAAATCGGATAAAAACTGTAAAACCTTTTTTTAAAAGTTATTCCAATAATTTAAAAAAGTACAGACATTTTTCTCTCACAAAAAATATGTGGGGTTTCCACATTATTGAGTTTCTTTAAAATTAATTCAAAGGCAAACCTAGTTTTAGAATCATTTGGGCGGTTTTAAGTTTTAAGTCTTTTTTAAATTTGATTTAAAAAATCATTCAAAATATTTCATCAAAAGTCTGAACAACGTAAATCTCAAAACTTCTCCAAAACTAGTTTAGCAGAAAAACTACTTTTGGAGCAAATCAATAATATGGCAATAATACATTATTAAATTATCCAGAAAAATTAAAAATCTTTGTAACAAAAAATCATTTTTTTGAGAATAAATTGAGATTTTTGAGGTCTACTAAAGATCTCACAGACATTACCCGTGTTTTGTTTCAAAATCTATCCATAGTATAGTAGGATTTTACACGAATAACAAAAAAAATATCCATAGTATGAATAACACCGATAAAAGTTAGAGTAGAATCTTACTATGAATGGATTTTTGACATTTATACGAGTCTCGAATGGATCTTATGTGATTTCGTTCTCAAATGTTGGTACAATTCATATTGCATTTGTATCTCGATGGCTGTGTTCGTTGAGTAGTTGTGCATTTGGAATCATGTGTGTTTTCCATTGGGGAAAAAATCAATCTATTACTGTTGAAATTATTTAGTTTTGTTAGTGAAAATGGACTAACTGTGCTTATTTTGCAAGAGAAAAGAATAGAAAAGATAATTAAGTTTTGCTATGTTTCCACCAAAGGTTTATCTCAGTTTAGATTAGATAAATCTTTTTGGTGTTTCCACCGCACAAGAAGATTTAAAAATGATTAAGTTTAACAGCACTTTCTAAAATGCAAATGGTGTTTCGATGTTTCTTATGAAGTATAAGTGAGATAGTTTGATTCGTGTTAAAAAATGAAAAATTGAACAGTTCAGCACCATATAAGAATATGCTACCTACTCCATGTACAATTTTTTTTTTAATTTGATTAATTTTTGCAATTTTTTTGTTTTAATTTGATTAAAACAAAACTATATTTTTTGTACACAAACATGCAAATAAACAGACCATAACGCATTATTTGTAAAACCAACTCTTCCACACAGGTTTTTCTTCAAAAATTTTTACTCGACTCCGATCCCCGACCGGAATCGAGGCGAATCAAGCTCATTTCAACTCGATTCAGGTATATAAAGAATTTAGGCGAGCTTCAAGCTCGCTTAAACACCACATATTAATGTAGTATTCTACGAACAAACCCCCTTCTTGAAATTTCTGTTTTATGTCAAATTGTTTGGTTAAAACTTTGAAATCGACTATCACATTACACAGATGTATTTTCTTGATTTTGATAGTCAACTATCAAAAATCAGCTTACACGATTTCACCCCTGGTCTGAATTTTGCTATTTTTTTTTTGAATTTTTTGATAAATTATTCTGGCAAATATTCAGTTGTATCAACTTTCAAATATAAAAACCGGACTACTGCGGATCGTTTTTTTGGCAATTTCTCACTGTACTATATATGGAATACGAAAAAAACGCACTTATTAAAATGATCTACAACCTTCATAGTTGTACATCATTTCAAAAGTAAATTTTCACTGAAGCACAGCTATAATACGAATGATGTCATAACTTTATTTTATGAAAAAAAAAAAATTCATTGATTAAACGAAAAAATCATCAATTAAATAATTCCATTGACCCAAGGAGAAATAAAACGCATATACTCGTAGTTTAATTTTATGGGCAAGAATTAAGCTCTTTTGTAAAGATAACGGTTTGCCATTATGTTTTAAAAAATAAAAGCAGGAGGCCCAATTATCTGCATAGCTAAACTAAACAGAGCATAATTCAATTGACAGCTGTCAAAATACCCAACTCTGAAAAAGTATTGCCAGATTTAAAACTACACGTCTAAAAAAAAAACTGTTACCTATAATGCTTTTACAAATGCTTCAAAAGTCAGAGAAAATTTATAAAAATGAATATGGGTGATTGTACAAAAGTTGGGTAACTCGATGTCATCAACCAATATATACAAAGTCTGATTATATTTTATTGAGATTGCAATTTATTTTAAAACAATGGAAAGTCCTTTATTTAGTCACCCAATTTCAGTTCTTCATTTTGAATACAAGTTATTAAAAAAAACACAATTAGTTCTTAAAACGTCAGTCCTCTGGCATGTCACAACCCTGAAAACCAACCATTAAGTGACTGTCTATTAAACATTATCATTGATTTGAGAAAACTTATTAAATTAATACAATCTGCGATGTATATAGTTTAATATATACTACAACTTTCATAATGCAGTGTTCTCCACTTTATTTAAAAAAATAAGAGTTTTATTCGTCAGTTTCTTGTGTGTTATTTAAATTTAAAATTCGTGCGAAATATCGCCGACTCAACGTCAAATAACTTTTTGAATTTTAATGTTGGTAATAAAGTTAGTTGCGGGTCGCACAATTTGACGGCCACCATAAATGTACCAGAGTTTGGGTTATGTTTGTCGTCTATACACGTGCTTAGCCAGTCAACACGTCAGTTTTATGGTGAGTCGTTATTTTTTTGTTAATCTAAAGTTTATTTTTATTTATTCGTATTAGGCTTTGACTTGTTAAAATGTAGTTTGTTGATATTTGAAATTACAAAAAAAAACATCAGTCCAGATTATAATCTCAAATTTCGTCTTTTTCGTCGTAGTGTGGCGTCAGTTCTGTGTCAGGTAAATTGTTATTGTTCTTCATTTCTTGATCATTAGTACTTTTAAGATGAATATTGTTAGATTTTGTGTGTTGATTACTTTGAAATATTTAGTAAAACTATGTGAAAGTAGTAAAAGATAAGTGAATAACGTTACGTTAAATGTCAAAAGTCTGTTTAAAAACTGATGTAGTATTTTCTCCTAGTATTACATATTAATAATTATTTTTAATTGTTTCTACATGATTTTAAGTGATCATTATTAAATTTTTACTAATTTGATTTAATTTCATTATAATACTTTCAAAACTGTGTATACTCGTCAGTCCTCTGGCAGTCGAATTCTGAAATTTTTAAATATCTTACAATGTACTCAAAAAAGTGACTGGCCCGATTGGGAACAATATATTAATTAGATTAGCTATCATATACACCCGAATTTATAGAAGTTTGATTTAAAAACTATCGTAAACAAAATATCCTCAACAGTTACCCAACTTTTGTATAATCACCCATATGACAAAAAATGTTTCCACATCAATTTCAGTTTGCATTGCAAAGAAAAATAAAACCCCATTAGCCACAGTGTTAAAAACACACAATTTCAATTTCAATACGACAACAAAATAAAACTCATGTTTTTTGTGTTTGAATTATTAATCTGTCATTAAATTATGTATGAGAACTTTGCGTCATAACTCATAACTCATTACCATAAAATAGTCATTTAAAATGCAATAATTTATCCGCGATGCATCAGCAGCAGCGTGAATGAAAATGGCAATAGAAAAATTAATTCGCACGGCAATAGCGATGACCTTTGCATGAAATCGTGATAAGACAAATCGTCGCGTCGTCATTTCATTACCAAAGATGTTACTTTTTACATGAAGTCAACTGCAACTTACAACTTTATTTAAAAACAGAAAAGTCATTATGTATTTATTTTTTATACTTTAATATTCATAAAATATGTAAATTTGCAGTGTTTTTCGCTTAACAATGGCTCAATGATGTTTTTATTTAGTTGTTGTTTGTTTTTCATCTTCACAATCACGAAACTTAAAGCAATTAAAATGTAATTTGAATACAAAATAAAATTTCTATTAAACATGGGAATTCCCATTCCTCCGCCGCGCCGCTCGCCCCGCCACCCTCAACATTGATGATGCAGCACACAAAAGTAATATAAAATAAACATATCAAACAAAATGAAATAAAACTCTAATAAAATAAATATAAATGTACCTACACCGTTGTTTATACTTTTACAATCCTCCTCCTTCCACTAAATAATTTTATTTCTCTCTCTCTCTCTCTCTAAGGTAAAATGCAAAATTATTTTACGAAAAGGGAAAACTTTCATGAATAAATCTCATTAATTTTAATGAAAAATAAAAACATTACATTGCATTCGCAAATAAATTTACTTTTTTATTTCTTCTCTTTCTTCTTTTCATTGTTAGGAATATTTTATTTTATTATTTTTGTATACTAAAGAAATGAAATTAATTCTAAAAGAAGTTTCTAAGGGAAAATACTTAAACATTGAAGGATCAGACTAAAAATACAGACATCATCAATTTTGTGTGTTTAGTAACTTGCTAAAGTTTTAAATTCTCAAGGTTACATTTTCTGAGAAAATATTTGAATTATACTTCATTTGCTTACCTACATTTTTGTTTAATAGAAAACAAACCCTACAAATGCAGTTCGAAGTCCAACAAAAAATTATTTTATGTGTTACATAAAGGGTGTTTTTTTACCTGCATGACAAGTTTTGATGTTAGTTGTCTATGGTTTGACAGCAGAGAATGTCAAACTGAGTAAAAATTTAATTTAAACAATTTCAAAGAGCAGCATTGTGTTTAGTGTTAAAGTTCATTTTTGGTTAAATGGCTTCGTCAATAAGCGAAATTGGAAAGACAGTCATCAAGCCGATTCAATATTTCTTTCGAAATGAGGAAGAAAATTTTTGTTTTTAGTTTTTGAAAATGTTACAGGTTTATTTCTAGCAAAAGATTGATGCAATAAGATGAATCCTATACTCAAGTATTTTTTTTTTTTTCAAAAAGAAACAATGCATTTAAAGTTTTATTTAATTTATAAATCCATTTTAATTTTTTTTACTGAACAGCTACTACAGCTACAGTTACTGACTGCCAAAAGCCAAACAAAATTCCATTTCGTTTTACTGTTTCGATCACACCATTTATAATTTTACTGATGAAAGCAACAGTAAAGAAATTGTCTGAGGCGCGAAGCTCGACGTAAATTTACTGATTGCTATAAACGCTCATCAGTAAAACATTTCATATTCCTCCTGTTTCAAATTTTACTGATGGATTTTACTGATAGCTATAACCGGCCCCTAAGTATCAATTTATTGCAAAATCAATTTGGTGAAAACATTATTTCCAGAAGTGGTCCTGTTAACTGGTCCCATGTTCGTCCGACTTAACGCCTCTCGATAGCTTTTTATGGAGATAAGTTTAATCATTGGTTTATGTCGATGAACCCACAACTCTTTCATACGGAAAATCATATTTAAAGAAATTTATGTCATGAAATAAGCTATCAGATATAATAATAAATTAATTCTAACAATGATTTCTTACTTTTATTATTTATTAAAGTTTTAAGCTCTTAAAAAGACACCCGATACTTTATTACTTTCATTTTTGTTAATTACAAAACAAACCTTACAAATGCAGTTCTAATTGTAAGTCCAAAACCATTCAACAAATAAAAATAAAAACTTCATTCTATGTTATAAAGGGTAGTTTTTTTAAAGGTATAGGAAAGCTTAAAAAAAAAACACATACAATTCAGAAAAATGCATGAAATCTTTATTTGAATCGATAGTATGGTCCATATAATTTAATGTTTGAGGATTATTTCATGCAAATGTTGACCTTGACTGCGCCTCAAATGGTCCATCAGCTTAGTCAAATTTTGGCATACTCTTTCCAACATTTTGGCCGATATCTCACGAATAAATGCTTCAATGCGTCAATTGAAGTGGGCTTGTCTGTATAGACATGAGCTTTACAAAAAATAGACTAAAGGCGTTAAATCGCACGATCTAGGCGGCCAATTGACCGGTCCCGAACGTGAAATAAAATGTTCACCGAACTCGCCTCTCAATAAGTCAATTCTTGCGCGTGCTGTGTGGCATGTGGCACCGTCTTGTTGAAACCACATGTCATTCAAGTCAAGCAAAATTGGATATCATCTCACGGTAGCGCTCACCATTCACAGTTACGTTACGTTACGATTCGCATCATCTTTGAAAAAGTACGGTTCAATGATGCCACCAGCCCATAAACCGCATCAAACTGTGACTTTTTGTGGATGCATTGGTAGCTCTTGCAATGCTCCTGGCTTTCTGGCTGATATCCACTCCAAAATCGACAATTCTGCTTATTTATATACCCATTGAGCCAAAAATGAGCTTCGTCGCTGAACACAATTTTTCGCGCGATGAACTTTCTTAACAGATCACGCATTTTGATAATAAAATTCAATAATTTGCAAGCGTTGTTTGTTTGTAAGATGATTGATTCACGGTTAAATTATAGACCAAACTGAAGATGTTTGACGTGAAACAAAACACAAAACGTGCGTCAGCTGTTTAAACCAGTGTTGCCGAAAAGATAATAGCTTAAAAATCACCCTTTATAAAGGGTGTTTTCTTAGCTACATTTGAAGATCTTATGGTTTTACGGTTCAGAATGTCAAACTGTGTTTACATTTTTGTTAAATAATGTTTGGCAATTTAGTAAAATTGTGGACATTTGCAATGAACCAAAAAAATGTGTTTGCGAAGTTCAAAGAACGCAAATGTTTTTAATGATGGAGCTCATTTCTGGTTAAATGGGTTCGTCTAAAAGCGAAATTACGAAGACAGACCCCAAACCTTTGAGGAATCATTACTAATCCATTTCTATTGAATGTTTCATGCAGTTTACTTGCTGTCAAGATTATCGGTCTTTATTTCTTTCGAAATGAGAAAGAACCTGCAGTTAAAAATGAATCAGCAAAATATCGACGAAATGTTTGGTTAACCTTATATTTATTGCAAATTCAATTTCGTGACAACTTTATCTATAGAAGTGGTCCTGTTAAGTGGCCACCTCGTTTGTGTGGCTTAATGGCTCTAGATTATTTTGTATAGGGCTATGTTAAGTCATTGGTTTATGTCGATAAGCCAGCAACTCTTGAAGCATTACGGACAGATTTATTGGAAAAAGTATTGAAAAATTGGACTTATCGAATTACATAGTGCATTCGCAAATGCTTTGGACATTATGCGAAAAAATTAATTCCAACAAAATGTTGTTCCTGTATTATTGTTTAAATTTTTAAGCTCCTAAAAAAACTCTTACTTTCCTTTCCGAAAACCCTTAAAAGCACCTTTTTACGATGACCGAAAATAACAGCAAAAATAGAACACTTGAAAAACAAAGACAATCAACAACTTCTAGACTAGAAACCCATATTTCTAAAATTCTTTGTAAAGATTATTTTTTCTTTATATATGAGCTTAAGAAAATCTCCTCAAATTAATTACATTTTGAAAAAAGTGCCCAAAGTTGCCAAGTTTGGACATCAATAACCCTTTGTTCTTAAAAATCACATATTACGCTTTTATTTTTTACTCCATTTCTTTAAAGGTAAGAACTTCGCTTAATCGAAGTTTTTTAAACGAATAATTTGCCAACCATGGTGTTATTCACAATTTTTGGCAATTCATCTATTCAATTCATCAAAAGTGACCAAAGCTGTAATTTCAATGGAACAGAATTTCTATTTATTTTTGTCTAACTAAAACCTTTCTTGACATATATATTCTGAACCCAGTGTACAGCTCTGAGTCCACACAACAAGAATGGGTAGGTTCAGGCAACATAAGGAGCTTCATTTGCAGTCAACTTCATTTTTTGAACGTATATTTTGACCAAAGCAACTAGTTAGTTTTTCAAGAATCATGAATTTCAAATTCAGAACTTTACTTCGCAAACCTTTATTTTAAGTTCATAGTACAAAAAGTACCAACAAAATTAGTGTCTACAAAATACTCCTCACGAAAACTACAAGTCCATCACGATTTGTATTGTAAAGAAATATAAGTTATTTCTTTTCCAAATTGACCCTTTTACAGAAAGCATTCAAACCATAGAGTAATAAAGTTCCGCTCTCAGTTAAATGAAAAAACATGATCAACTGTCATTTTGATAGAAGTAGACTTGACTTAATAGTTAGGGATATTTTTCTTGACTAACTTTCCAGGAAACTTTCCATTAAAGTTGCCTTAATTGGAATGTAATTTTTTGGCAGCTGGCCAATCACATACTAGAAACTTGCCTAACTTTCAAGTCCCTTATGTCGTCTGAACCTGCCCAATGATATACTAGGGCTTAGCTTTCCATTTCCGATACTAATTAGTGGCAAAAGGTAAAACAAAATACCAGTTTTCCTTTATATTTGAGCATAATTCCAATTTGCTAGCCCAAAGTGTTTGATTTTAAAAGTTAACCTTTTTTGAATATTTTGCTTGCTTTTTAAATGTCTCTGGTCGACAAAGTTCTGTTACTGGAAATCAAAATCTACCTTTCCAATGAGTTTTGATGGCTTTCCCGATCCAAATCACTTTATCCCGTCCAGGCTTTGGAGATATAACTTTTTACAGCTCGGAAAAAAAACATGACATCAGTTGAGACTATCTTAATAAATTAAGAAGTTGTTTTCCAATAAAATTCGTGAGGGTTTTCCAAATCTTTAATCTTAATCTTCAACATTCAGTTATAATATTTATAGTACTTTAAAAGTTTTTCGAAAAGTCTTCATAAGTTGATACATTTTACATTTTTTACATAAATCTTAAAGAAACTATGAAACCTTTTATGCTTAGCCGGTTTTTAACAGAAAAAGGAAAAACTGTTTAAAAATAATTTTTTATAACGGTTCTGTAGTCTGAAAAAGGCTATCACATCAATTTTTTTGAAAAATATAAAAATAATACTAAAGGGTTTTTCAATGAGGGCGGGTAGATGTTAAAATATAATGGAATGAAAATGGCTGTGTGGCACGTAGCGCCGCCCGTTCTGCTGGAACCACATGTCGTCTAGGTACATATGGTTCAATTTGGGCCAAAAGAAATTAGTTATCATCGTTATGTAGCGCTCGCTGTTGACAGTGACCGCCTCCAATTACGCCGCCGCGCCGGCCCATAATCCAGATAAAACGGTAACTTTTTGAGGATGCAGCCATACATCCAAAAATGCGCCTGGTCACTAAAGATGATTTTTCGGCCAAAATTGGGGTACTCTTCCAAACGATTCGAAGCCCAGTCAGTGAACAAACTGCGCTGTCTATGGTCATGAACTTTGAGCTCCTGGGTCAGTTGGATCTTGTACGGGTGTAGGCCCAAGTCCCGAAAAGTTCGCCAAGTTGAAGTCTGCGAAAGGCCGAGTTCTTGTGCACGGCGAGGAATAGACTGCCTTGGGTTCTGCTGTACACGCGGCGATGTTCTCGGCCGATCTTGCGTTCCTTGAACGTACGGGTGTTGGCAGGTTGTCGTCTCAAATTTGGCCACCACGTCTACCGTAAAATGGGAGCAATGCGCGCAACGTTTGCGTTAACGAACACTCATTTTGATAATAAAGTTTTATCATTTGAACGTGCTGTTCAATCGTGTAACTTGTCATGATGATTTGGCATAAACAACTGAATAATAAACAAAGGATTTGACAGATGTCACCAAAACAAAAAGGCCGCCACGGGGCGCCAAAAAATAGTTAAAGTAGAAGTCCCAATTCAGCACTAAACAAATCCAAAACGTATTTTTTAAAACCATGAAAGCATTGAATTTAAGGTTTCTCAACATTTCGATTTGTTTATCGTTTTCATTCGGCCCTATCGAGTAAACCGTCGGAGCGGAATTCTCTCCGATTTCCTCCGAATCGGAGACATTTTGCTGCATCAGACAACTAACTTGAAGCAAAATGTCTCCGATTCGGAGGAAATCGGAGAGATTTCCGCTCTTTTTTGCTTTGGAACTGAAATAAAGAACTGTAGACAATTCATTTCTGTAACCATTTAAGGCCTACACACTCATAATTTTGTTCGTCATTTCTTGTCTAATTCCAAGATTTTTTTTTGTATCAATTAACTTAAAGTTATACTGTAACAGAAATAACAACCCATTTCTATAAAATGTTTGAACTATTTTTCTTCCAAAAAGACTCAAAATGCCTATTTTATATAAAACCAGACGAATATTCCGTCAGGATTACAGGAAAACCACTTAACTAAAATTTTCTCACATAAAATTAGCAAATTTTTCGATAATATCCAAACAACAAACAATAGCAACAAATTGCTTCACCACTTCCTATTAAATGTTAAGCTTGTAATAAAATTATAAAACCCGCAAGGAAGAAATTCATTTTTCACTAGAGTTATTAATCATTGAATAAAATGAAAGCCTCTATTTCTATAGTTTTTCCATCACTGTTTAAACCTACATTAAATTTCCGGAACTACTTACATCAGAAAGTGCCTACTACAATATTATTATGCTATTTTCTTATCTTTATCATACTCAACCATTTCCAAAGGCAGCACACAAATGATATGATCAAATTATGATCTCAAGGCATAGAAAGTACCTGTTTCCATTTATGAAGAAAAAATAAAAAAGATGTTGGATTCAGTTAGTGGGGTCAAAGTACTTTAGATTTTTCGTAAACAACCCCGTGGAGTGATAGAATCACATTTGGTCTTGCCCTCCCATCTACTTACTCTTGCTTATGGAACAGCAATTTTTGTAGTCAGAAGGCGACATAGGTTTATACACTATTTTTTTATTTATAAAAATTTCCTACTCTCTGTCGGAATTGAACCTCAAGCTAGTAAAATCCAACACAAGATCCGAGACCAACGCACAGACAGTTGGCACCACGTTGAGCACTGCTTTTCGTGATGATGAAAGTGTGTTTTACGATTATCATGTGGGTAGGGTAGAAAATGAGGTAAACAAAAACAAATCGTGTAAAACGTGACACGAGTTTAATTTCTTATTTTTGGATTAATGACGATAGTAAAATTATACACGAAAATACTTAAAATTGAAATAGGCTTTTAAATAAATTCTTTTCATTTGTCCCATTAAAAAATTCAGAAATGTACCACGACCTAAAGTATCTCTATAGTATTTCCAGGACTACTGGGAATTTATAATTGAAGTCAATAGGTACTCCCTGTTCCTTCTAGCTCTTGCGTCACTAAATTTATTTAGTTACATATTAATATTTCTATTAAACTCTTATCTACGTAAGGCTTTCATATGCTCTTTTCATTACAACATTAGAAACCTTGTTGTTGCTTAGCTTTCAATTTAATCAACATTTATCGTCAAATAAATTGCAACCCCACCCATCTTTTAATGCAACTCGTTAATTAAATGAATTTTTCTCCATAATAAATTTTCTTTTCTTTTTTTCTTCTTGTTGTCCATTTATACCACAATCATTCAATTCAATTGACGTAATTTACTTGAATTGAAATAATTTAATTTAATGCCAACTGTTGCTTGCTTACTCTACTCTCAGCAAATGTATACAAATACAAATCGACCAAGGACAAAATTGCACCCACTACAGTTCAATTTATATTTGTGCATATATATTGCATTTAATCAAACAGTGCCTGACAATAGAGCAGCAGCAGATAAAGCCATTCAATGTACATTTTTTCTTCTCTTCTCTGTTCCTGCTTCTACTCCAGCTCCTGCTCTATTCCCCCTTCTGAACATCATATAATATTTTCAAAAGTATCTAGAAGCATCATCATCATCAATTTCCTCTCAAATTGTTGCTTCCCTCTTTCAAGAATTTATGATCCCATTCTGTTGCAAACTTGACGATAAATATCAATCTTCTAGACTTTTATCTGCAATACTGTTTATATTGCACTCCAAATACAATATATGATTGATACAAACAAAAATAATAATAAAAAGCAATAAAATTTAATTGTCATACGTCATAGCTGTTGTATGATAGATATTTTTCTCTTTTTATTTGCATTTTGTGATGATATATTATATATTTAAGTTTTACAGTTTTTTCTTTCTCTTGAGTTTTACATTAAAATTGCAACATTAGCGCGGGACAACTAAATCTAAAATCTACATTATCTTCGTTTCTTCTTAAAATGCATTGAATTTCTTAATCGTTTTTGTTTCTTCATTTTTTTTTAAATAATTAATTAACAAAAAAAAAAGCATCATCCATTAGTCAGGGTCGAAGGCGGCGGCGGCGGCGTGTTTGTGACATGAAATATTAAAGAATTTTCAGGTAAAATTAGTAACGCTCTCTTCCTTGAACACAAAACAAAACATTTCTTATAAATCAAAGTAACTTTAACTGCTTTTTGAGACTTTAAACAAATTCATAACCAATTCCAAATTGGAAACCATTGACTGTCTTGTCACCCTGGTATTTTTGGATTGGTACACAATAGTTGAGCTCGATACGGGCACGTTGGGCTAATTTAAATGCAAGTCCAATACCAGCAGCACTTCGCATGTTTTCTGAGAAAACAATATTTTATTTTGTTTGTCTAGTCAAATCATTCGAATGGACTTACCAGTTGTAAATGAGTTGAAATTACCAAGGTTATAGAAGAGATGTGTTCGGAAATTATTTGATAGGCCCTTGAAAACTCCACTGAATGGCAATGGACTCCATAAATGAAATCCAGCTGACCAGTAACTCTGAAAAGGAAATTTTGTATTATACAAATAAGTACATATTGCATTTTTGACTTACCTGCGCTCCAATAGCAGTACCATCCACTCGAGGTCCAGCACCACCAAATCGGAAACCTCGAAGCGTTTGTGGTCCACCAATATAGAAAAGATTACTAATGGGTAGATCACTAGCTGACTTAGTTGGGTTCACAACTCCTACTCGTCCACAAAGCTGTGCCACTATTCCTCCAATTATAGGTACACTCACCTCAGCATGTGTATTGGTGCTCATATAGGAAATATTGCCACCCAATCCACTGTATTCACTTGTTGACTTAACCATAATTCCTTGACTAGGAAATACTGGATTGTCTCTTTGGTCATAGGCGACAATATAACGAAGTAGTGAAGCTAATCTCGGGCCACAGTGTTCTCGAATTGCAAATGGAACTGATTTACCCAGAAGTGAAATCTCTCGCACAGAGGATTCATATTGGAAGGAGTGACGAAGCTGTGAAAATTAAAAAAGCTTTTAAAATCTCCACTGACAAAATTTAAGTTGTATTTTACCTGAAATGGGAAAAATGTGCTTATTGAAAAATCACTCATAAGCCCAAGATTGGAATTTTGAAATGAGCTAATATCCATTCGGTCAATATGTCGAAATACTGATAATGAAAATCTGAAAGGTTATGCATTTGTAAAGATAGTTTTTTATATTTTTTGTTTTTTTTTTTTTTTTTATTCAAACTTACTCAGGTCTATTCTCAAAGAGCCTCGTATGGAAGAATGATTTCCAAAATTTAAGCGTAACATCATTTGCCCGTGTACTACTGTAGGAACCTTGTAAGGCTAAACTTTCTCCTCTGCCAAAAATGTTGGGTATTGTCAATTCTGTTCTTAGGGAACCTTCATTTTGACCGACCTCAGTACCAATTGATCCCACTAATCGTGATAGTTCTTTGCCTTTGAATGTCACTTCATAACCATTTGGAGTGGCATCTGGTGCATGGCTTACATCGATTTTTATACCAATTTCTTTAAATATACCCAATTCATTCAAATAGGAATTTGCACTAAAGAGGAAGTCAAAGTTACAAAGGTGAAATTAAGAAATATTAATAACAACACACTTACTTCATACACTCAAGCATTACATCTTGAAAATTTGTGACTTTAAAAAGGCTTTCGGCAGTTTTCATAACATAATCATTGTGTGTCCTCGAGAGACCTGTCACAATAACACGGTCTACTCTGGCCTTTAAAAAAAAAACACAACAACAAAAAGAAAACAATTAAAAACTTTTGAAAAAGGTTTTATTTGGTTAACTTACAGGAAGCTTTGCTAAATCTACTTTCCCTTCAGGGGCAGGTACATTTGGTCGTCTCCTTGGCATTTTTGTGAAATTTTTTCTCTATCAATCCTGAAAATAGAATTCAATAAAATATCTTATAAAATCGTATGGATTGCAAAAAAAAACAACACAAGCAATTTAAAGCATTTTTTAAGATTCCCTTGGAAACAAGATAATTTTTAAAATTTTAAATAAGGCATTCGTGAAATTTCAAGTATCACAACAGTCATTTATCAATTAAAGCTTGTTGAATTAAATGAAAAGAAGAAAAAAAACTAATTTGAATACCAATCTCGCAGTACAAGCTTAATTGGTCAATCATATGCTCAAGAAAGAAAAAAGTCATTCACCTCGAAATGATACAATACTTTATATAGTATAAATGCTGTCGGGGTAAAAATTTGAACAAAGGCAACTTCTTATGCATTTATTATGAATTTATTTGATAGTTATGGATAATTTTCTTCACTTGAAATCTTGTATCTTTCATAGCTTGACCCATAGAGACTACATCTATGAGATCCATCCGTAGTGACTTTATCTGTGAGAACCATAACTACCGAATCATCCATGTATGTTGTATATATTATTAGCAAAGATGAAAATTAAGTTCATAGAAACAATGAAAGCTCATTAATCCTGCTTCAATCAATATATTTTGTTTAACGATCCTATTATGCTTAAAGAGGCTTAGAACGTTCGACTCCTCGAATAAAGCGACATCTTAATCAAGCTTTAAATGAAAATTTGGACTGCATATTAAACTGTCAAATATTTTGTCTGTCAATAAAACTAATTTAGCCAAAGCTTGAAGCTCATAGCAACTGATCTATCTTCCTAGATGGTACAATTATTTCGTTTTAAGTGTCCTAACTAGTAGGTATGTTTTTCGTCTTGTAGCTCCTGCAAATGACTTTACAGAAGCTGCATAGATGACGTGGAGGAGAATTTAGTTTCCCATCTTCTATTTGTATGTCCTACAATATAACAAAGACGAAGACTCTACTTAGCAAACTTTTTCTAAAATATTTCCAGTGATCTGATAAATTACGACATTTATTGTGTCAAACGCTGTACCACAATGGGATATTAAACTGGCCTAGGTGTGTCCTACTCCATCACGCACAGACAGTTTAACCTAACGTTACCTGTGTCAAACGCTTCATTATAAGCTCTAAATGGTTTAATGAGTAGAGAAGCCCTAAGATCCATGTGGAGTCATAACGCACTAACTACTGGTCTAATTGTGCTGGATTCTTAAGCAAGAAGTCACTTAACCTAACCTAGGCAAGTAGCAAGTTCAGAAAGAGTCCAAAATACCATCTTATCCAACTAGTTTGGTAAGATATAAATTTTCCAACTGCAAAAAGGCAATTAAAACCCTACCTACAAGTAACAGCTTTTTCATTCACTTATAGAGTTTCTGCCAATTAAGTTCAACTTGAAGCCAAGATTTGTAATAAATCAAAGATTTTGTAATAAAACAAAAAAAAGTTTTTCCTATTACATAGAATTTACATCAACCTACATAAATTGAATACAATAAAATACAAAGTTTATTGTAACTTTGAATTAAATGTGTGCTTGTGCCGCACTTAACAATGTTTAAACAAGTGAAAGTAGAGGTTAAACGATGCCACTCCTTCTTCAATGATTTCAACGTCAATATTATTTTTTTTTCTTAATCTATTTACAACCTCACCCTTTTATATTATTTATTGAGGTATTCAATCAAATGTATTTTTGTAAGACTACATGATGTTGCTTTACATCACCATCACCCAATGAAATATTTGCATGAATAAATAAAACAGTTTACGTGAAGGTGCATTATCATAATGAAAAAAAAAATAAATATACATTCACTGAAGGTGCAAGAAATAATTGGAGCAATTATTTTGAAATTTTCAGTCTATGTTGCTATGAGAACAAAGAAGAGAATAAGCAAAAGCTCTCGATACTTCTTGATTTCTTATGCTTCAATGGCATGGATAGGAAATGTGTCGACAAGCCATCTATCAGATTCCTTTGAAAAGGTCTTTATTTTGTCAGACTTCCTTCATTCCAGGTTTCTTAAAAGTTTCTATACTTCTTTTTGCTTTGATGCAACTTTCTGAATAAATAATCAATATTTCCATATTTATACTTTTATTAATTAATACTTTTTTTTTTCTAATTACAGATCGAGTTGGAGAATCTCAATACTGCAACAGACCAAATAAACAAGCTCGAGATTGAACTAGAGGTAACATAACGCTCAAATTTTACATAATTGAATATAAAATTAATCATTTGAAACTTTTAAGCTTCATTAAGTTCCTTTTCTTTGAAACTGTTCTTCTTTCTGCATTAGTTTTCATATGCCTATACATTTTTATGGTTATTTTGTTTTTGTAGGAAGCAAATTCAACATTCCGCATCCTATTAAATGAATCCACACGTCGATTGAAACTCTCATCAAAGAAACTAGGCAATTGTATTGAAAAAGCACGTCCATATCATGAAGCATTGGAGAAAGCACGTGAAGCACAAATTGAATGTCAGAGAGTGGCCGTCAAGTTTCAGAGGGCAAATGGTAAGTTTTTCTCTTCCTCCTTGCTCTTTTCTTTTATTGTATTTTATGTTTTTTTTTCATTGTATTTTTATTTTTTCCTAAATAGAAATTCATGCAGCAGCTAAGGAAACAGTTGCATTGGCCGAACAACGATTTATGTCTAATTCACATGAATGGCAATTCGACACTGCGTGGCAGGAAATGCTCAATCATGCCACACAAAAAGTAATGGATGCGGAAAAACAAAAGGCTGAAAGTCACGCAGAACATCAATTGAAGGCGAAGCTATTTAATGCTGCCGAAATGAAAGTAAGGAAATTTGAAATTTAGACCTAATTTTTGTTTGAATTACATTTGATTTGATTTTTGTGTGTGTGTCTCTTTTAAGGTTCAACAATTGGAGGAACGTTTCCGTCGAAGCATAGCAAAATCACGTCCCTATTTCGAAGAGAAGCAAATCTGCCAGGATCAATTGCAAACCCAAAAGAATCGCATCCAAGAACTCCAAGCACAAGTTCAAAACGCAAAACAAACATACTCAACAGCTTTACGTAATCTCGAACGCATCAGCGATGAAATCCACCGTCAACGTGGTGATTTTGTTGCCATGACAACCCCACCACCAGGACCCAGGGAGCCTGGTGTTGGTGCCGAACTAGCATCCTTGCCTGACTTCAATCTCGAACTAGAACGCTGTGATCTTCCGTCGATGGGCAGTGAGATGTCTTTGACAACAACTAGCAGCTCAATGCGAAGCGAACGCGGTGGCGATGGTGGCGCTGATATGGAAACTGACAACGAAGAAGAACAACCACAGCCACAACAAATTGACGAAGACCTTGTCGAAGAGTTGCGCCAGAAGGTAAAAACATTGGCCGTTCGTCCAGTGGAAGGAGGCGATGGCCAACAAGAACAAGACGTCTGGGAGAGTGAATTAAACGCAACTGTTGACAAGTTGGATCATTTGATGATGATGAAAGAATGTGCCGCTTTGAGTACTACCAAATTGAATGAGCGACCATTTGCCCAGCAAAGACCTCAATCAGTGTTGGGAGCTGAAGCCGCCGGCACCGTCACCGGCACCGCTAAAGGTCCCCTCATACAAATCTCTCCAACGGCACTAAGTGATAGTCTGAGTGATGTAGTATCCAGCCTTCCAGTGACACCACAAAAGCATTCCGCTGCCATAAAGAAGCTGAAAGCCCTGGAACCACTTCCATCGGTGAATGTTTCAATGCGAGAATTGCCCCTACTAGCTCGCTTAGATACACGTATTGGTGGCTACACGAAGCAGCGTCGAAGATCACTCGATTAGGGAAAAATAGTATATGTATATCATAAGATAAAACCGAAAGGTAAAAATAGAACTAAAAAGAGACCGTTTACTCAATTTCTATTTGCAAAAATAACTCACAATTAATTTTAGAACAAAAATAAAATAAAATATAACAATAAATGAAACAGTTATCAAAGTGACTAATTAGAAAGTTGATATAATACAAATTTGAATGTAAAGATGGTGGATGGTATTGTGGGGAATCATTCAAAAGATTTGTTTCATTCTCACTGTGATTATTTTGAATTACACATCATATCTTCGGTCTAGGAGAAGCTGCTCATTACAGTACTTCAAAAAAAGAGCTTGTTCTTGTTGTTTGAAATGTAGTCTGCTCAAAAAACACACCGCAAAGATTTTAGTTCAACATTTAGCACTTAGGAGAATTTGAAACGCTTTTAATCACTTCTCAAAAAAGATATTTGCTAAGACTGAAGATATCATATGTGTCTATAAATGGATTTTTCAAGTGAATTAACCCATTTTCGAAAAAATGCATCGACATAATTCCAACTCGCCCTCCCTCTCTTTTTTCTTAATTACAAATTTATCTTCAGAATGTGTGCAATTCTTAGAGATCACCTCACTGAGAGCTTTTTTAGAAAGTTCTATCAAAAATAAATTTATTCAAAAACTTCACTCAAGTAACATACAAAAAATACATAATATTTAAATTCCACAAAATAAAAGTAAAAGAAAAGATTAAAAAAAAGACAGTGCAAATTATTTTAATCAATAGAAATCAATAAACATCTCAAAAGTGTTATTATTTTGCAATATTTGCATAAAATTAATAAAGAAACAAAATTGAATAGATTTAAAAAACGAATAAACTTTATTTTTCCGACAGAAAAAAATTGGTTATTTTTCTATATATAAATAGATACAAAGAAATTTAAAAGAAAAAATATATTTGAAAAAATTGATTGTTAAATGTTAAAAACAAATAAACGAAAGTAGTTTTCATTAAAGAAATGAAAAATGTTGTCGGTGTTATTTTCAAAATAAACCGAATAAAGTTAGTATCGTTGAAAGATGTTTTCCATTTTATTCATAAAAACATAAAAAGTAAATTTAATTTTTTTTACATAGAAGATATCATTAAAGCGCAAAAATTTAAGTTAGTGCAACTCTTAAACCAGACAAAAAAGAAAAGAATTAACAAAAAAAAAAAAAACAGAATATGCTGGAGATCAATTATGTGATAGACTAATTAAAATGAAGAAATATTATAAAAGTTACACAGTTTATAATTTATAAACTAATCGTAAATTAAACATTTAAAACAAAAATTAAATTAGAAATAGAAAAACAAATTCGAAATATTATAATTATTAAAAAGTAGATAAATAATTATTGTGTATTAAATAAATATATATATATGACACTAACTGAATAAAATTAAATAAAAATAAACATGAAACATTTCAATATTATTATGAAGCGTTTTTTTCTAAAAAAAAATGAACTGATTGATTTACTCGTATTTGGAAAGTGGCATCAAATTGAAGAGGAGATATCGATTAATGTGAATCGATTAGTGAATGCATCTTTGAAGCCAACACTTACCAATCAACTTAACACATTTAATAATAAAATAAATAAATAAATTTAATTTGATGAATAAAAGCTTCTACTTCCTGCTGTTATCAGTATAATTTGCTTAACGTTTCTAGATCCTTGAGTAGTGCGAGATTCGACTCAACCTTTGAATGGAGCGATTAACCCATGCAATTGTATTTTTCTCTTTCAGGAAGACTCCGAAGCTCCAAGAAACATTGAATCAAAAAGGCATTTTATATGAAGTGCCTCTGTATTAGACGGCACTTCCCAAATTGAGAGTCAGGGGCCTGATTATGGGATTCGGCGGTGAATCGTTTTGCTAGCGAGTTTGCCATTTTTCAATTATTGCATTCGCTTTCGCCTTCTTCGTTTTGAATTCGACCAATTAACGAATTCGAAGGCGAGTTTGAAATGTCATAATGTTTGTTGGCGAGTTGAAATCCGATAGCTTTTTTTGGCGGATTTGCAGGCGAAAGAGTGTTCATTATTATTCACTGTTCGATTTCGTGGATTCTTGCTTGATTGTAATTATATAAAAATGTGAGTTAGCTTTATTTTAATTTTCTTATAATTTATCCACAATTCACAATAAAATATAAAATTTTGAATAAATCACCGCAAATTTCACAAATTCAATCAAAACAAAATAAATAAATAAATGTCAAATCACTGGAATATGTATAGGAAGAAAAAGTCAAACCGAAGTGTCAAATCACTGGAATATAAGAAGAACTATTTTCGCTTCGCCGCGAATTCGTTAATAAGGAAATACGACGCGAGTCGAATTTGAAAGGTCGAATTGAAAACGATCCTCCACGAACCTCATAATCATGCCCCAGTATAAATTGATGAGCGTCCAGAGGAGATACTTATTTATATACTTTATTAATTATAAAAATATATTTTATTAACAAGAATTAATAGCAACATTTTTTTAGTGAATAATATATGTACATATCGTCACCTGAGTTCTATCTTGTTCAATAGACCATTTTTGACGAAATTGAGTTAGAAATGCAGTTTTTATAATTCGAGGGTGCTCTTTCGATTGGCGCAAACCGTTTTGTTCTATCTCATTTAGTTTTCAAGTTATGGAGAACTGTTTTGTTCAATGAACCACTTTTCTGACCATTTTGAGTATCACTTTTGTTCAATAAACCACTATTCATTCTTATTGTATCATATTGAACGATTCATAGTATATCTTTAAAATCATATCTTCTTATTTCTTTCTTGTTCAATATCCACATTTATGGATTTTTTTTTCAATATTTTTATATACTTCATTTATTTCTATTTTGTTCAATGTTCAAATTATTTTGGTTACAATTTGTACCTTATTGAACAAAAAGATATGAATTTGGTTATATAAGAACAAGAATTCTATTTTGTTCAATATCATACGAGATCACCATTGTTACACTTAATTTGGGTATATGCTCATTCAGTTCTGATCTCTCATCGAGTAAATAAAGTTAAAGAACATATAAAATCTTTTCCAGTAATGGATTCGCACTACTGCCGAGCAAATACCAAAAAACAATATCTCGAAGCTGGCCTTACTTTAATGAAAATGTATAAAATGTACATATGTAGAGACAGCGAGAAAACTAGTTTCCTGTAATATTTATCGGAAAGTTTTCAATGAATCATTCAATTTGTCGTTTTTTAAACCCAAAAAAGATACTTGCGATAAATGTGCTAAGTTCACAGCAACAAGAGTTCCGAATACAAGTGAAAAACGAGATTATGACGTTCATCGCAGTAATCATAGTGAAGCAAAGGCTCAGCGTGATATCGATTGAAAAAACATCGCTTATGATCTGCAAATTTTTTTTTGATCAAGCAAATGTTTCGAGTTACTTTTATAGGCGTAAATATGCTGTATATAATTTGACGGGATTTTGCCAAAATAATAAAACCACCTACTGCGGAATTTGGCACGAAACGCTAAGCGTTCGGTGTGGAAATGACATAGCATCTGGTCTCACTATTATTTTGGAAAAAGTTCTGGAAGATCTTCCAGAAACAAAAAGGATTATTTTGTGGTCCGATGCTTGCATTCCGCAAAATAAGAACAGAATGGTTTCCTTAGCCATTCTTAAATTTATGGAATGTAATACCAGCATTGAGACAATTACACACAAGTATTCTGAACCAGGCCATTCGCAAGTGCAAGAAGTGGATGCTGTGCACAGTGGAATCGAAAAATACTTAAAGGACTTGGAAGTTTACAGCCCCGTTTCTTTAATAAGGATTCTGAACGGAATGAACTACAGCAAAATTAAGCTTAAGATTGCGCATCTTAAGAAAGAAGATTTTTTGAATTCTAATAATCTTAAAATGGTATGTTTCAAAGATTGCAGACAAATCGAATATAGAAGCAATGACCTTCTTTTCTTGTATTATAAGACAAAACATAGTGAGGATTTTCAAACGGTTAGAATCGCTAAAACTATGAGAGGCCTTAAAGTGTAATATCCTTCCTACTGTCGTACAAAGTGTTTTCAACATAAAGCTAATCAAGGAAAAGAAAAAAGACATTCAAGCAATGTTACCGTTCATGTCTAACATACAAGATCAACGTTTTTACGAAAACATAATAAGAAACCATTAAATGAAATGTAATTATTAACCCTGGATAATAGATCCAAATCTAGCCTAAAGTCAATTTTAACTAGAACATCCGTAGAAATAAAACATAAATTTCACCTCTAAATGCTTAAAAGCTCCTTAAGCTCAATTTAAAATGAACTTATCTAAGCATTTAGAAGTGAAATTTATGTTTTATTTCTACGGATGTTTTTGTTAAAGTCGACTTTAACTAGATTCGGATCTCTTAATCAGGGACATTGAGTTCTATTATTTATTTTTATATTATCGCCTTAAGCTAATAATAATTTTTATATTTAAAACGAAACAAAATACTGTGAAAGAACAAACTGTGAAAAATGAATTGAAGACTGTTTCTTATTTTTATTTATATTATTTTTAAAAGTAAAATATAATTTATATATTTTTTTTAATAAATACAATGAAGCTATGTTATTAAGTTAATATAATAATACATACAAATATAAAAGAATTTCTCCTTTATTTTTTGTTTAAAAAAAAATAAATTATTCAACGCTTTATTAAGAAATAAATCTTTTATTTGTGAACTAAAGTGTTTTTCTAAAACCTAAATATTTTTTTTTTAACAATACAAACATACCAAGATATTAAAAATTTTGTTGTCTCCTTTCATAGGACCCTTCAGAGAACCTAATAAAATCTGATTTGAATAATGAAATTGTTATTGTTCAATTTAATACAAAATACCTCTGGTTTCGTTAATTTCTGTCTTGTTCAATATTAGGTTTTTTTGTTCAATATCCACCAATTTTATCAACTTATCTTCACTCCATATAACTTTGTTCAATATCCAAAATGACCTCTGTTTGGATTTTTATTTATCATTATTTCAGAACAGAAGACAAAAGAAATTTGTGAATTGTTTTTAAAACAAAATTGTTAAGGCTTTCAGAAAAACATCACTTCTAAAAATAAATATGGTAAAATAAACAAAAGTTTTCGATCTGGACTTTAAAAATCGATTTCCCAACATTTTGAAAAATGGACATAGAACAAGATAGAACTCAGGTGACGATATATTTATATAATAAAGATTCCATCTTCCATCAAAAAATCCGAATGTTCTCCGATTTAAAATAATATAGGTTTCAGACATCTTAGGGTCCGGCAACGCAATGAGCGAGTGAGCGACGAGTCGCTGAGCGACCAATCTGAGCGATGGGTGGCCATTTACTAAACGACACGTCGCTGAGCGATTAGTTGGAAAAAATAGATCAGTAATAAGATCGAGGTTCCGTAGATTTGGTGTACACCCCATAAATCGTGAAAGGGAAAATTATGGTGAATTTCATCATTTATTTCTGAATCTTTCCAGATCGATTTTGCAATATTGTCGTATGTCAGTACCATCTTTTGAAAAAAAAAACACTATTCGTAATTAAAGATTAAATAAATAAAAACTTAACAAAACAATTACAAATTTGTCTAACTTTTTCCCACCCTTTATCGGTGACATTTTTATATTCCCATAGAAAGTTATTGTAATCGGTCCGATTTGTCGAATTAAAAATTTTGAAATTTCTCGACGTTTCAAGGTCCCTAAAGTCTAAATAAAAGATTTTTAGAGAGATGTCTGTGTGTGCGTGTGTACGTACGTTTGTACGTCCGTACGTTCGCGACGTTTTTTTCGTTGTCCATAGCTCAAGAAATAGTAGGGATATCCACTTCAAATAAATTTTATTATACAGATAATAATGCAGAAAGGGCTCTCAAGAAAATTGCGTGTTTGGTTTTCTTACCATAGCAATTTAAAAAAGGTGAACATTTTGGTTAACCCTTGAAATCAATTTTGTATTATTTATTGTAACGTGATACCAAACCAATACATTTTTGGAAAATATTTCAATAAACGGTTTTTTTTTTTAAATCAAAAAAAAACTGAAAAAAAAAATGTGTCACCTCGAAAATTTTACGAACAAAAAATGATTTTATCTCCAGAACAATTTTGTATAACGAAGAATAACGTTTTCAACATCTGGTAAAATTTTGAGAGAAATCGAACAGCTTTTGGAGAGGTGAAATTAAACTTTCAGTGTTTATTGTACACATCTTTTTTCTACGTCGCTCAGCGATCGATTGAAAAATTAAAACAGATTTGATTACAGAGCGACGTCGCTCTGTCGCTTAATAAATTGCTCAGTCGCTTAGGGTTTATGTGGCCGCCTCCATACGATCTCATGTGTTCTAATTTTTTGCGTCGCTCATTGCGTCGCCGGACCCTTATGCTAACTAAAAGCAACACATGTCAAGAAATGGACACCTATGTACATAGCGACTGAAAATAAAACGATATTTTATATTTTTACTGATCTCAATCAGGCTTTGGGCACGCCACTTATAACCCTTGTGCAAGAGGAATCATTTACAAAATATCCAGTCATATACTGGCCACGCAAACGACATCAATCTTATTCGGAATGATATATAGGTATGTTTTTCATAAGCAGTGAGGTCCAGTCACGGTAGCAAAACCCACCCAACATTCGACGAGCTACTCCGAGCGACCAACCATGCCGCAGCTGGCGTAACGGACATTCCTTCCTAATCACTAACCTTATTTCTATCCTAGATCATCATATCATATCTACTATACCCATTCTTCTCTCATTGCCTCTTTGTACTGTCAAGAATCTTTAGATCCCTAATTTCCACATTTTTGCCACGACTTATTTGAGCATATTACGTGCTCAATCGAAAAAAAATCATACCACAAAATGATTAAAGCTTTCATAGTTTCATGTCAGAACTCCAAACGTGGGGAAAAAAAATTTGTTTAGATGAAAGCTAAGACAAAATCTTCTTGGAAGCATATTTTAATCTATGTATGTTAACTCTAGTTGGGAGATCACTTAATTCGTATGAGTAAAGAGTAAGAGCTCGGGAGTTTACTGTAGCGGCAGGTTTTAGCTATCAGCAAAATTTGAAACAGGAGGAATCTGAAATGATTTACCGATGAGCTTTTACTGTAAAGTTACGTCATACGAAATGGTTTTTGTTGGACCTTCTCTGTCAGCTATTCATGAAAAATGAATTTTGAACATTAAAATTATTAAAATGTACATATTTGCAAAATAGATTCAACTTTAAATGCTTCGCTTCACCTTATTGCAATGATCTTTTGCTGAAAATAACACAATTTCTTTACAGAGTCCTAACGTTAGAATTAGTACTAGTATAAGTATTCAAATTGGTATTAACTCATTTCTTCACACAAGTGGTAGGCCCTAGTCCTACCACTTGTGTTCTGAACCACTGCTGGTTCAAGAAATACGTACAAGTACGTTTATTTGGTTGTTTTTGTTATAAACAAATGTTGAATGGAAATAAGTGCAAAAGAAAATCAGTATTGCAAAAATATTCAGCAAAAAAACAACATTGTTCCATGTTTTGTTTCACAAAAATGAAAAATTGTGTATTGATTTTGACGGTGTCTTAATAGAGCATATGTTCTCGCTGGAGGGATAGCGCAAACCAGGATTCTAAAACCACTAGGCGACGTCGGCTCTCAATTGGGATAAATGGAGAGAATTGCTAAAGGAGCACGAGACTAGACTCCAGCTATCTAGTCTATGATATCGATGGAAAATTTAAACATACTCCAAAGTAATTTATAGGTATAATTATATGGAAAGGCTTACATATCAGCACATTCCAGGGGCCCTACTATGTAACTCGATTCTACAATGAAATTGCTCGAATTCGAAAAATTGGTACTATGTATCTGTTTGACTACTTTCGAACAAACGAGAATCGAATAGTTCTAGTAGTGCCAACTATATTCTTATGAACTTTCGAATAAACGAGGAACTACGTAACTCGAAAGTAGAATTCAAAACAAGGCAAAATCGAAAATAATCACTCTACATCAAATGTGTTTGCGAACGAAGTTTTTTTATGTAAAAGTGTAAGTAAAATGTTATACATTATTAATATGCAATTGGAATTTGAAAGTTTTTCATTCAACTTTTTGTGTTTTATTATTTTACCACCCCCAATTACACCGGGAATTCGTGATTTTTGCCAAAAATAGCGTTTGGACTTTCTCTTCCTCATTCATTTCAAAATTCATTATCAGCGGGCACATTAATCTTTTGATTGAAGTCAAAACTTGGGCAAGTATTTTTGACATGGTTTGCTGTGCACATCCAGCGTTCTTGTCATTACTGATTTGGTTTTGGTAACTTCTTGTTGCCAAAAACTTCAATGCTGCTGATAACTTAATGATAATCGGAACAGCATTTTGTCTTCTGCGAGTAGTCTTGTCGGATGAAATGATGTTAAGTAAGAACATAAACCCGTCTTATGAAAGACGATAGTTCTTAACAAAACTTAAACAAAAGTATATATTTTTTATTAAGAATGCGTTCAAAGATTCTACCGTATATATAAATGGTCCACCAAATAACTTCTTTTTTTTTTTTTTGAAAATGCTATAAAAACATCGAGTGTAGCTTCGGCTATGTGGCACGTAGCGCCGCCGTCCTGTTGAAACCAAATGTTGCCAATATCCTCCTCCTCCTTTTGTGAACAAAAATTCGTTCAACATGGTCTGATAACGACACCATTGACTGTGACGGCCACTCCTTGCTCATTTTAGAAGAAAAATGGCCCAATTATGCCTCTGCGCCAAAACCCGCAGCAAACAGTGGCTTGTTTTGGTTGTATCGGCTATTCAATGTATGTGTACGGGTTTTCTGTACCCCAAATGCGACAATTTTGCTTGTTTACATACCCGCCAAGATCAAAATGAACTTCATCTGAAAAGATGATGAAGCGTTTACCCAACCATATTTGTTCAGCGGAAAGATACAACTAATTATCTGTGAAATCAGACATGAGCTAAGTTTAACCATTCACGAAATAAGCACTAGTTGAAAAAAAAAACGTTCGATGGCGGACCCTATAATATGTGCAAACCTTTTCTCACTTAGTTCCATTATTTTGGAATTATCTCTTATTCTTCTGAGTTCAATTTGCTCGTACCGTTCTTCATTTCCTTGCAAATTAAATTAAATTCCAACGGTGTCCATTTTTGTTACAATTATTCTTGTCCAAAAATTTGATGTTTTTGTTTTGTTTTGTTTTGTTTTGTTTTGTTTTGTTTTGTTTTGTTTTGTTTTGTTTTGTTTTGTTTTTAAAACTGTCAAACAACTCAATACTCGTTCGAAAGTAGAAATTTTTTTGAAAACAAGTTGGTATAACCGGCATTCGATTCTACTTTCATACGTAGTACGATTTGAAAGTAGAATCGCAAATGAGTTTCGAATAGAATCAAAAGTAGAATAGAGTTACATAGTAGGGCCCCAGGAGGTGTCCGAATTGCGGGTATCGTAATAAATGTATTACTCTACTCCGATGACCTTCTGTTATCCGAATCAGCAGAAATCCTGCAATTGATGGTAAATCGTCTTACGGACTATTGTGTCAAGTGGGGTCTAGTCATCAACACAGACAAAACGAAAGTAATGGCCTTTTCGCGTTCCAAACGGAGTGAAGTTAGGAACACTTGGATACTTTATGGAAATCGTTTAGAAATATCGAAAGAATACAAGTATTTGGGAGTTTTACTAAATCCAACCCTAGATTATAGCAAGCACCTTGTAGAAAAAGCAAAAACTTCACAAAGCTTAATCATAATGTTACTTGGAAGAAGATTTTCTCTAACAACCTTTCACCTTTCTCACATAAACCTTTCAACAAAATATAATATTTTTAATGCAGTCGTGAAATCTTCGCTTTGTAATGCGGCACAAATATGGGGTATGCAAGAATACGAGGAAATTAAAAAGTTTCAAAGAAATTTCTTAAAGAAAATATTCAATATTCCCTTAACCGCACCAAACTATTCCATTTCTTTGGAAACAGGCCTGCCAAAACTTTTTACTTAAGTCTAAAGTTACAGGCTAATTATTTAATTAAAGTGTCTAGTCTACGGGAAACTCGGTTATGTAAGATAATGATGCTCTACGAAATTCGGAATAAGGACTGGTGGATGATGGGATGGGAAAACATTGCTGCTTCCTGTGGAGAAGTTGTGCAGATCAATCTCAACAATATTGCTCAAATGAAAACGAAGTTTTACGAAATCATCCAAAAACTTGAAGAATCTAACCGAAATCAGATGATTGAAAATGCCCGTCAATCGGAGAGCAGATTACTCTATATCCAGCTTAATCATAACTTGTGTGACAAGAACTGCTTCCAAGATCCTTTGTCCTATAAAGTTATTTCCCTAATTTTTAAATCAAGATGCGAACTTCTACATTTAAATGGAAAACCATACAACGGAAAATTTGACCAATTTTGCAATTTATGTAACTTGATAGCTATAGAAGATTGCTTTCATTTCATCAGTGTGTGTCCAATTTTTAACCAACAAAGAAGAGTATGCTTTGGTAAACCATCCCTATCGGTACAGGAAACGATTGAAATTTTAAATGGATCAGATTGGACGAACCTTGTCAAATTTGTCAGAGCTAGCTACCACTACAGAATGCTTATAATAACGGAATATACATAGATCATATAATGCAAATATTTATACAATCAAATCATACCTTTTTTTAATTTTATACCATTATACATATGTACTTGTTCAATTGTATACTTAAATATTTTAAAGTTATCAGTCGAGCTGACGGCTAAGCCAATGCTTAAAAATTCATAAAAGCTTTTGTAAAATTTATAATGATTACTTGCAATAAATGAATATTTGAATTATTTATTTATTTACATCATTTAGAGATTTTAAATCTACAGTTACACTACCGAATTCGAATACATGCTAATACATCGAGATGGACTTATAGCCTATTACATACAACAAAATATTTTTAATAAAATAAAACTAAACATTAACAGTTTGATAACAGTAAAATTATATTGTAAAATTAAAAATCAATTAAAATGAAAATACAATAACAATCTATTTTTTAAAGAAGATCTACTCAGATGAAAGTCAAATTCAATATGAGACGCGATAAGATTAGTTTCACTGACACAGCGGGTTATAGGTTCATTTTTTGCATAGTTAACTCTATGATCATCTTCACGAAATAAAGAACGTACTCTCAGTTGTCGCGATGGATCATATAAATTAATTAAGGATAAAAGAAATGGGCACTTGATATGGAACGATAAAATATCACTTATAAACATAACTGAATACATTTTTCGTCTATTTACAAGTGATTGTATACCTAAAAGTTGACATCTGGTAGTATATGATGGAGTTTCGATGTTCAAACCTAATTTCCGAATTGCGAACCTAGTAAATTTTTTTTGAATCATTTCAATTCTGTTTGAATGAATGTTATAGAATGGATTCCAATAACACAGCAATATTCTAATATTGATCTGACATAAGATAAATAGAGCGATTTAAGAGCAAAAGGGTCTTTGAAATCTTTACTATTGCGTTAATAAAGCCTAGCATGGAATTTGCTTTGGAAACACTGAACTCTATATGCTTGACAAAGTTTAATTTAGAGTCGAAAATTACGCCCAGATCTTTTTTTTCACAAACTCGAACAAGAACATGGCTATTAATCTTATATTCGAAGATAATTTGGGAAAAATGACGACAAAAAGGAAAACATTCGCACTTAGAGGCATTTAAATATAATTGGTTTACAGAGCACCATTCAGATAATTTACAAAGATCATTTTGCAACAGATGACAATCCGTAATGGACTTTATACATCTAAAAAACTTTAAGTCATCAGCAAATAGAAGTTGAACTGAATTTTCGAAAATATCAGGTAAGTCATTGATAAAAATTAGGAAAAGAAGTGGCCCAAGATGGCTGCCTTGGGGAACACCTGAGGTTACCAAAACTGGACTTGAAACCATATTTTCAAATCTAACAAATTGAATACGATTCTTAAGGTAGGAGTCCAACCATTTTAAAAGATTTGAATGAAAACCAAAAGAAATTAATTTTCTTAACAAAATTGAGTGATTTACTCTATCAAAAGCTTTCGCAAAATCTGTGTAAATTACATCAATTTGGTGACCTTTTTCGAGTTTATTTAAAATAAAATTGGAGAAAATAGACAGATTGATGTTTGTTGATCTTCCCGATACGAAACCGTGTTGAAATGGTGAAATCTGTTCTTTCACGAGCAAAGCTAACTTATTGTATATCAATTTTTTGAACAGTTTTGGTATACATGATAATTTACAAATTGGACGATAATTGTTTATTTGATGCTTTGATCCAGATTTATGAATTGGAGTTAAAAATGATTTTTTCCACACTGATAGGAACTCACCATTAGATAGAGAGCTTTTGAAAATAAGAAAAAGAGGTTCTATAATTGCTAATGCACATTTTTTAAGGATAATCGGTGGTATTTCATCCGAATTGAAAACATATTAGTAAAATAAAAGAAAATACAACTGGCTGCCTCAAATGATTCAATAAACGTATGCTTTTTCACTGATGCATTTGTTGAATTTGTCTTTATTTTACAATCTGCATCTATATAAAAATGATTCAAATGATTCAATAAACGTATGCTTTTTCACTGATGCATTTGTTGAATTTGTCTTTATTTTACAATCTGCATCTATTTGAAATTTATTCTTCTTCAACTGTTTTCTTAACAGTTTCTAGTCTTAGATTAATGAGTATTATTTTAAATTAATTCATACAAAATAGGTATACAAAAATGTTGTATTAGAATCAAATAACATTTGATGTTTAATTTGGGACGGATACTCCTTACAAGAAGTGGGAAGCATGTTGCAACTGATTGTCTACAATTTTTTTTTGACAATAAAAATAAGTACATGTTAATCAAGAACAGCAAAAGCATTTATTTAAACTGATACCACTGTCTACACTCAACCATACCACTTCATAAAAATACACGTACAAATATTAAGTTTCGTTATGATCGGAAAAAAGTCTATCGATAGTGGAATTCTAAATTTAAACAAAAAAAAAATGTAAATATTCAGAATTTACGCGTGCAATAAGATGATTTAACAGGTGACATCATTGAACTTATGAATTTCAAAAAAAACACCACCAAGGAAACAAAACACCAAAGTTCTTTTAGTTCCCTTAAATAATTTGTTATTAGAATATTAAATTGTTTTCTTTATAACATTTTTATAGCTCCCCCAAAAGTTATAGATTCTTTTTTTGTTGTGTTTTTCCAGATTTTGAAAAGATTTCACTTACATTTCTTTCCTTTCGCCAAAACTTTATAAAATTATTACATAATAAAGTACACAAATTTCAATAAATACCTACCCTTTAATGCTTATATAAAAAGCCGATTTAATTAAAGTAACTATGCCAATAATTTGTTAATTTATAAATTTATTTTAAAATGCTTTTAAGTGCATTATTTTCGATGATAGACACAAAAATTAAGAGCCAGCTAAATCAACTTCAATTCACGAACACATTACACGAAAATTTTCGAATTGGAAATAAAAATAAAAAGAAACCGACTGTCACTTGTCATGTGGAGAAATGTCATTTTTTGAAAGCTGCACAATAAACAACTTCGAGACTCGAATTCCTGAGGTAAGAATAATCGACATCATTCAGGCTATATTTTTATGATTGGAATTTCCATTTACAGAACTCAAATAGAATTTCCTTGTGTGAATTTTTCGTATGGAGCTGTGAAACTGGCTAGGAAAGTTAAAATCATGTTTAAAATTTAAATAGGTAAGTAGAGCAGTAGTAGCAGTAATTGTAGCTAATTTATTACTTTTTGGCACTTCAAAATAATTATTTTTTTTTATTAGTAAATAGCTTATTTTTAAATTGCATTGAATATAAGTTAATACTTCTCCTTTAAATGTAGTACGCAGCTCGAGCTAAAATTTATATATATATTATTAATATATAATTTATATATACATATATATTATTAATATATTTCCTCTATGTTTTTTCTCCAAATTTCGGCTAAAACCTGAACTAAATTTTTATAGAAAAAAAAGTGAGCCGTCATGGGACGCCTGGCAGATGTGAAACATCGTGTGTGTACAAGCAATATGCATAAAAGATAATATTAGCCGTATTTTATTGGTAAATTATTAGCTAGTGCAGTAATGGAAAGTAAGTGCAGTAATGGAAAGTGTGAATAAAACATATGTTCACTATTATATGCACTCTTATTTTAAATCTCCAAGTTGGTATCTGTGCAATCATACTTATGTCAAAATCAGCTGTCAACCAGTTTTGAAAATACGTACTCAAGGGATGTGTTTGAAAAGTATTGTTGTTTTTATGTAAAGTTGAATAAGAGTTCAAGTTAATGTGTACATACAGGTCCAGTTAGAATAGAGTTGAGTATGAATTGAAAGATTGAAATGACATAAGAGTGCCTGTCCCCATTTAATTTTTAATGTTATGTGCAAGCAGTGAGACAGGTAGATTAAATGTGAGTGAAAAAGAGACAGATGGGTAGATTACAGCCCAAATGCAAACAATATTCTTGGATTCAACATGAAAGATTTTGTATTGTATGAATGAAAGATAGATAGATTTCAAGGGTGTGAGATAGGGATGTGCAGATTGATTTTCTCTTCATCGTATGGACACAACGAACATAATAAAACCCAGCATTAAAAATCCAATGTAGACAGGCACTAAAAGCCAAAAGAAGGGTGTGAGGGGAGATTTTGTCCTTCCCCGTAAGCCCGTCTTGCCTACAAGCTCCCAGTTGCTGGCAACTCAGTTTTCCTGGGTGAAAGGGGACAAATCAACGCGAAACATTCAGCGCCACAATTAAACTTTCTCTTCTCTTTTTTCTTTGGTTTTGGGCGAGTCCTAACACACGTCACACGTCAATAAATTTAGAGATAGCACTGTGATTATTGATAATTTTTGGCTGATGTCAAGTAGTCAACGCATTGAATATTTACGTTGACAGTGTAATCGTAGATTAATATTTCAAACCAATTTATTTTTATTTTAGTGAAAACAGAGCACAAGAATAATACGAACGCATCCCCAAATAATAAAATCCTGCCAACCTTTAAGTAAAAAATATTTCTGGAACTGGATGAAGTGTCATTCTATTCCAAGCATTCCAAAACTTTATCTGAACTATTTATATGCACTATTTTTGCTGCCTTATTTATCCGCACTATTTCTTTGTTGTTGTTTAGTGTGTAAGATTTTGCTGCGCTGCGTATAAATTTACCAATAAAAAACGCCTATTATTACAGGAATTAAATATAGCCTAATGAAAAAATGAAGTATTACGAATTTCTTACAGAGAATGGTAACTTTATTTAATAAACATTTATTTACATGTGATATACAAATTCGATATTAATATCAAGTGGCCACAATTTAAATATTTTCATCTGTGACTTCAGTAATAGTTATATTCGATGTTTCCTTTGCCGGTTTTAATTTTATTGTCAAAAATTAAAATAAAAAATTAAATAAAACGCAGGTTATGTGTACCGTAGTAAACAACAACGTCGAACTGAGTGAGAAGTACACTCTACTACATATAATATATACATATATATATATGTATACCTCAGTATAGCGTGGCGACCCGTCGCCACACCATACACTCTACTACACATAAAATATATATATGTATACCTTAGTATAGCGTGGCGACCCGTCCCCACGGCAAGCGTCGCCACGCCAATAATTCGGTTTACAAGTGAGCCTATAGATGTTTCACATCAAAAACATTACATAGAAAATAAAATTATAAACAACTGTTCTATAAAACTTGATTTCAAAGGAAAAAGATTTTGTGTGAATTTTACAAAAAATATGTATAATCCCAAATTGGAAGATAAAATTATCTGTTTGGCTGTGCACATTGCTGCCATAACTGTCAAAAGAAATATATTTTTCCTCTCATCGAATGCGTTCCTACTAGAAGAAACGTAAGCATATATAATTTAAAAATGGGGCTGTGTTGTGACAATTTTCGCTAAAAACAACTATTTAAAATATGATTTTTAATTTCTTTTAGTAATTATATTTAAATATTTATGTATATTCGAAATATAATTTTTATCTGTTAAAACAAATTTTCTGAGGAGATTTAACCCCGACTATTCGTTTTTTTAGATACGATCTACGTCAAAATTTAGCTCCAAATAAATGCTCCGAGAAATTTATCAGATCGCCAAATTTTGACAGCTCAAACAAACACTTTGAAACAAAAATAATATGAAATTTTAGTCAGAGCTATGTACGATTCGACAAAAATGCTTTGCAAAAAAAAGAACCAAAAGTAAAATATTTGCTGGATTTCAACATGGATTTCATGCAACAGTAGTTGCACAATCGTAGATTTCAGTAACTCAGGTCCAACACATGCTTAAATACATAAAATTCCTTTAAAAGTTTTTTTCAAAACGCAAAGGTAAAGTTCTTAGTAGTTACCCAGCACTTAATTCATTTCTCAGTGTTGTAAAGGTTTTAAGAAAATAAAAGTTGAAAAAAAACTCCAAAATCGTTCAATGTGTCGGATTTATTACAATATTTCTGTAAATGTTAGGTAAGGATGCACCATAAACAAATTTTATTTAGTTTGTTGTCATTCGAAATACGATTTCGTGGTGACTCCATGAAGTGTGTTACAAACAATTTCCATTTATCCTCTTCTCAAGCTGGACATACACGACCGAGCTAATTGGCTCCGAACATTGTTATATATTTACTATAGTACTATTACGAGACGAAATTTTTTATTTCATCTCCACAACTATTGAGGGTGTTGCGTGTATCAAAGTACTTGGTAGGGAATTAAGAATGAGGAGAAAATTACTAAAGAAAGAATGATAAAAGTAAATTTCTTTAAGCTTCATAAGCATTAATATGTTCGAGGCAGATAGCCAAAATACAAATGTCAAACCAAGAACGAATAATATTTGTTTACATTTTTTTTGCTTTTACGTGTGAGTATAGAGGAGATGCGCATATGCATATGCATATGTTTGTAACTATGTATACTTTAACGTTGTAGGTATTTTGAATTTAATAATTCTCATTTGATTTTAAATTTTCAATTTTTGTGAAAAATTAAAGCATCATTCACATGAGCGCGACCAACGAACGACGAATGAATTACAAAATGTGAGTTTATATACATTTGAAGACATATTTCCACACAAATTCTTAACAAAACGATAGCAATATAGTTTCTATTTGATTTATTATGCATACTTTTACTTTTCAATATCATATATTAATAAATTTAAGAAAACAAATTTATTCGTCGCGAAAAAAATTGTAGTTGATACGAACTGTCAAACTTTATTCGCGTTCCACATTATCCACACTCGCAGCGAATAAAAAAATCGCGTGTAATTAACCTAAAAAATAGTTATTGTTTTGGTTTCGGTGATGAATGTCAAACTTCATTCGCGACGAATTAAAAACTCTCATGTGAAAGAAATGTCAAAATCGACGAATATTCGTTCATTCGTTGGTCGTGCTCATGTGAATTTTGCTAAAATGTTGCCATATTTGGCATTATGATGCATTGAAGATTTTAAATATATTCAATTATTTTGTTTTTGTTATTATTGCGTATTATTTGTTATTTGTACGTATCAAGTACAAACACAATCAAAATTGCATACATTTAAATGTATTCAAAACTAGGTCGTTTTTTTTTTTTTTTTTAACGGCTTAACAGGATGTACTGCATTGAATTTTTAATTTTCATGTAAAAACATGTAAATAATAATAATATGATAACATTAATTGCTTCTGTGCATATTCATTCACATTCATATAGTCCAGACCATTTTACTTTTTTCGGTTGTAATCGTTTGAGGTCTTTTCTTGTAAAAGATTCAAACATAATTGTTAGAGCATTGTATGCCGAGTTTGCACCTTGTTTCAAGAGTTTCTTACTTACAACATTAACATGACCATGCTTCCACATTAGTTTGATATGTCTCGGAATTTAGCAACAAAAAAGTCTCAAAAATTGATATCTTATTAGAACATATAGCCCATTTGACTCTAGTATATGAGAACTTAACAAGGAATTCGTAGATAGTTTGAGGTTTAGCTGCAAGTACATATTGACGCAATATATTAACTACCAACCCCAAAAAGTACTCTTGCAGTACTTTTTTGCTTTGTTATTGTTTTTCTCATACTTTTTCTATTTCTTGCCAAAGCATAACCGTAAAATCATTCCTCTTCAAGTATAATATGTATACACATACACACATATAATGTCAAAAGGTTGTTTCTATTGTCTCCCTCGATCTTCTTCTTCTACTTTTGCATATGTTCTTCTCTATTTTCTATTCTTTAATTATTGTTGAATTTTCTCTCATTCTCAACTCTTCCCATCTATTGAGGGGTATAAAAAAAGGGATTAAATTCAATCATCTCCACGCCTCTCAAATGTCGCTTCGATCGTTCCTCTTCATGAGAGTACTATAAGAAATATATATACAATGTTAGTCCTAGTCTGCATTTTGTTATATTTTTTAATTTGTTTGGTTTTAATTTAAAATTTTTCTCACATATGTTCAACTGTATCAACATTAAAATGTAAAAACTGGACTGGATTCTTTTTTGGCAATTTTCCACTGTAAATGTATTTGAATCCCAAAAAAACAACGTTCATGTTATTGAATTTTTTAAGGCCATACACACAGTTCCATACACCTGTAATTCCAAACCAACAGATATGACCTAACCATTATACAGAATTACATATAGCACTGAATTTACCCATTAAATTCTAGCAGTTCACATTGAACACACTCATTCAAGTAGCTTCTTCGAATGTCATGCGCTGAATGCGCAATTTTTTTCTTTCTTTTCCAATCTTTGCCAAGAGCGGACGAAATGGCTGCCCACAAATCGTTTCGTATTAAACAAAAATTAGCTAAAAAGCTAAAACAAAACCGATCGGTGCCCCAATGGGTCCGTCTACGTACAGGAAACACAATCCGGTACAACGCTAAGAGGCGTCACTGGAGGCGTACAAAGTTGAAGTTGTAAGCTGTGGAACGTATTTTTCTGGCAATGTGGTTTATCTTAAATCCAATAACCACGAGGAGCCGAGATCTGCAGGACACTTCTTCAAATTTTGTAATCTTAATTTGGTGTGCAAGCTATTATAAGTTTATCTAAAAATAAAGATACGTTTGTAAAAAAAAAAAGAAATTATAAGTGTTTTGTGTTCTTAGGTTTAAGACAAATGGTTTATTTAGTTTTGTAGATATAGCGGAAACGTTTGAACACGTGTATTGTCAAATAGAGATGGCGGAAAAATTCTCTGGATTCGATTTATTTTTGAAATAATTACTCTAAAGTAAGTAAAGGTTAATCATAAGTATATGAATTTTGACGGAATGTTCTCTGGCCCAAGTAGTACTCAAGCAGTGATGATCCATAAACTTGCCGAGATCAAGTTTCTAAGAATGGCGTAATTCGTGTAGAAATAGCAAATCAACAAAAGTCGTCAAATCAAGCCGTTTCAATTGCATTCTTAAGGAATGTTTTTCAGGTCTTGAAAAGTGACATCTCTAGTTTCGCTTTCGGTTTTTATATAACATACCTAGTTACGACTGCAGCTTCTCGGGATGAAGCCTGTGATATGGCCGACTTGGAATTAGTATGAATCGACATCTATGCCAAAACTAGACACTGATCTTTATAATGTACCTCGTTTCAAAATATGGTTTATACGTTTTCTTCTACAGGTTCTCAAATTGGAAATGAATTGTAAGCATTCCACGAAAGAACAGTCTATTCGATTTATTGTGATTGTTAAAGAACTGATGGGGGATGTATTTCAAAAATTAGTTATTTCGAAGGGTTGAATGCCTCATTTACATATATCTTTCTAGCATTCCTCTTCAAGCTCAGGATATTAAAGTAATAGCTTTTGAACTAACTGTCTTCTACGGTTGGAGGGCCCGATATTAACATGGTTTCTTCAAGGATGCAAGAGATTGTTTACCCCTTCTGATTAAGCTGTAGTTCACAAATAGTCCAGCAATATTAGGATATGAGAAATAGTAGGGTTCAGTGCTCTAAAGATTTTGTAATAAATTTTCATACAATTTCGTGTCTCGTTACCACTATGTCGTGACCATAGTTCCATCTATTTCTTTTCCAAAATGAACGAATCATTCAATTTGTGCCTACAACTAGTTTTGGAACTTGCCAACTTTGGCTGTCTATAACTTACGACGTAAATTCAAGATTTTATCAGACTTTACACAATGTTTAGATTACCAAAAAAAAAGGTATTAACAAGTTTCCAGCTTACTATCCGTCATTCCGGGGATGACTGTATTTTCCCCCTATTTTACTGGACTAAAAAAATATTTCTGTCAAATAAGCCAGTTGCATTTCCTCATATCAAGAAGGAATGTCATATTCATTTCTGTTCCCCTCCCATTTTGATGTTTAAGACTTTAACCAAAGTGCATCGGTACCTCGCCTAAAGTCCTTCCATTTCCCTAACGCTCGCACTGTGTTTAAACAAGTTAAGAGGGTAGTAATTTGGTCTATCACGCGTTCCATCGTAATCGTAATAGGTATATGGTATAATAGCTTTTCGTAAAAGTTTCCAATTACGATGGAGTTCTTGATAGGGCTGAATAAACTCCTTCCTTTAGTGTGGTAAATTATAAAACAATGGCCAATGTTTGAGGTACCTATTCAAAATACAAATTTTTGGAAGGTCAAGTTCAAATAAAGTAAAATATTTTTCCTTTCCAAAAATTTTGCTTTTTGTAGAAAAAAAGCTTCGACAAAGTGCGTGATTTAAAAAATATTCGTTTTTGTTCAAATGTTCGATTCGTAATCAGGGCGTAACGCTTTTGGACATCTTATCAAATTTTGATTTTGGTTTTCTTTATTTCCTTTTACAATTGTTTTTAAAAACTTATTTAACCAGTCTACACACTTTCAATCTAGTTTCGAACAGAGGGAATAGAAGTAAAATGCTTCAAAAGTGTTTTGACATGGTGTCAATGTTTTGGTTAATATGGATAAAGTTTTGCACAATTTCCTATGTCCTTAAGTGCACCCTGAAAAATGTTGGAAAACATCCATTATCAGAAAAGTACAATTGCAAAGCTTCGTAAATCTTAGTGTAGGTAAAATTTATCCATTATTGACAATTGAAAGATATCTTCTTTTTCTTATTAAGATTATCACAAAATGTTAAAATGCTTTGATAAACTAAACTTAAATGTGGAAATTAATTTTTATCATTAACATTTTTAAAATGGATCTGAACAAATAAATTCAACTTTAAATGCATCGCAAATTGATTGAAATAGGTAATTAAATGAAAAAAAAACTAACATTTTATTGATTGATTTAACTGTCCCCAAAGTCAGACAATGGAATCGATATTTTCGGTTCGAGTTGTTAGAAAATAAGAGAAAACATATTCTAGTGGAATAATTCTTAAAATCTTAACCTTTCCTCATTTAAAGCATCTTCTGCACACTTCTTTAACACTACTTCTTTAAAATCGATTTGAACATTCATTGCCATCCAAACAAAATATGAAGTCGATAATTTGTTTGGCTACAACGTTACTAAACGTAACTGAAAAACTGAAACGTAGTCGACATCATATATATCCTGCTCTGACCAATAACAACTCATTTCGAAAAAGACTCCCAATTGTGTGCGCCTCCTGAGTTAAGCTCCAAAGCCAGAGCATCGTTGTTCCTCTGTCGTAGGACATGTATTTTTCTTAACGTTTGTTCAAAATTACTTCCCAGAGTGTTAATAAAGATTTAACTAAGTTTAAGTTTAAGTTTAAGTTTGTTTATTTAGTTTAATTTAAACTATTTACATTTACATTAAGTTATATTTTTACATAATTGATTTACTTAACTTAAAACTAATTTACTAATACTGGGATTTTACAAATTCGATAACATTTTTTTTAAATATATTTAAGTTAGTTTCATTTTTAATGTGACTGTCTAAGCTATTGAATAATTTGAAGCCTTTATATATAAGAGAATTTTGTGTATTCGTATTAAGAAAATTAGGAAGTCTTAAATCATTTCGGTTTCTTAGTGCATAGGGTTGTAAGTCCCTTATAAATTGTATGTAATCAATGAGGTAATTTGGCATTAAATTGTTTACTATCTTATAGACAAATACTAAAACATTCATATTGATTCTTTGTTTAACAGATAACCACTTCAACGAGTTCAACATATAACGAATTGACACATATCTATTGCACTTTAAAATACATCGCATTGCCTTGTTTTGTAATTTTTGCAGTCTTATAATCTTACTCTCATTACATAAAAACAAAATGGTAGAACAATACTCAAAGTGTGGTTTTACAATAACGTTATATATATTTATTGCACTGATAGTCGAAATTTGATTTCTAATTCTTTTCATAAATCCAACTTTTTTGGCTATTTTTTTACAAATGTATTCTATGTGATTTCCGAATAATAATTTTTGGTCTAAAACTATACCTAAGTACTTTATTTCGTTTATTTTTTCAATTGAAATACCACCAATCTTAATGTTGTTGTCATCACTTCTCTCGTTCAGCACCATGAGTTTTGTTTTTCCAATGTTCAATTTTAGTTTATTTTGCGTAAGCCACTGGTTTATAGAGTCTAAGTCTTCTTGTAATTTATCTCTAGTGTCAACATCGTTATCACTGGATAAGTAAACAACTGCATCATCCGCAAACAAAGCCAATTTACTGTACTTTACAACGTTTTTGAGGTCATTTATGTATATTGTAAATAACAGAGTCCCTAAAACAGACCCCTGGGGAACACCGTAGTCAACTTCAATGGCGTCAGATACTACTCCGTTAACTCTTACTCGTTGCTTTCGATTTTTTAGATAAGATTCAAACCACAATAATTCTCTACCTTTAACACCATATTTTTTCATTTTTTGTATTAAAATATCCCTACTCACAGTCTCAAATGCACGTTTTAAGTCCAAAAATACACAATAAATAGTTCTTTTTTTAGCTAGTTCCTCTTTCCACGATGTAACAACTATATTGATTGCGGTCTCACATGAGTAACCCTTTCTAAAACCCGATTGAAGGTCCATTATAAGATTATTACTTTCAAAGTACTGATAAAGTTGTTTAAATACCTACCACTTTTTCAAAAAATTTTTCACACAAAGGCATAGCATTAACTGGTCTGAATTCTTCACATTTCACTGTATTCACAATTTTTTCTATTGGTGTTACCAAAGATTCTTTCCAGGAGTCCGGGAACTTGCTTGTGGACAGAGAACCATTAATTATTTTGCATAAAATTGGACCTATAATTTCGAATTGATCTAAGTAGATACTGGGGGTCATAAATTGAAAATCTCGTTTGTTTTTAATTTAATTAATTAATTTTTTTAATGGCTTGTTTTAAATCACTTATCGAAACATCTTTAAATTTGAAAACGCTTTCTACTTCTTGTACCTGATTAACAAAAGGAGACAATGGGATTGTATTTATTATCTCTACTATACTTTCAACAAAAAAAGTATTGAAATTATTAGCTATTATTTTATTTTCTTTACACACTTCTGTGCCAAATATAACACTTTTAATTTCGCTTTTTTCTTTTTTTAATATAAATTTTTTTAAGTTCTTCCACATTGTTTTTTGGTCTACTGAACAAGATATTTTTGACATTACATAATCACTTTTACGCTTAAGGATTTCTTTTTTATAATAATTACGTATCTCAGTATAGTTTTTCCAGTCTTCTTCGGAACCACTTAATAATGCTCTAGAATACATCAAAACTTTTTGATTTTTAAGATTATTTAAATGATTGTTGAACCACTCGTTTCCACCAGATTTAACTATTTTGTTCGTAATAAATATAGAAACACTTTCATTCGTTTTCTTTAAAAAATCGTCCGCTAATAGATCAGTATTGTTTATATTTTCCAAATGTATTAAATTATCCTCTAATGCCTGTCCAAATAATTGTTTTCTATATTTAAAATGAGGAACTACCTTTTTCTGTCTCTTATTTTTATCACAGATTATATTAATCAAAATTGTTTCATGATCACTTATTTTAAGGTCTCTTACGGTTTCTGTTTTAATCAACGAATAATTATTTGTTACAACATAATCAATTAAAGTTCTTGAATTTTGCGTAATTCTGGTCGGTTCATCTATGATTTGAACACACGCGTTATCTTTAATAATTTTTTCAACATCTTTTTTATAAACACTAGTAGTGGAAAGCCAATCAATGTTAAAATCACCTACTAAAACAATATCTTTATTTAAGTCATACAGCTCATCCATCAATTTGCCGAATTCATCACAAAAACCTCTACAACTTGAACTAGGGGATCTGTACATACCAACAACAATGCAGGAGTAGTTTGTAAAATGAAAGGTGTTTACTGACCACCATAATTCCATATGTTTGACAAATTTGTTTACATTTGATGCTCTAAAGTCACTGCGAATATACACTAAGACTCCACCGGTATGTGTTGATTCAGTATCACACCTGTCGACCAGAGTAAAGTTATCGAGACTTAATTCACTATTTTGAACATCTTCAGTCACATGCGTTTCTGATAACACTAAAGCATCGAAATCATTTGTATCGAGTATTACTTGTAGTTCCGCGAGATTATTTAAAAAACCGCACATATTAAGATAACAAAGCCGCATGGACTTTGATTGCTAGAAAAAAGTTCTATTTTTCTGAATTTCAATTTTCTTTTTGTAAACTTCACACTCATCACTTCTACAATCATGATTTATCTGAAGGTTCAAACCAAGCCTTGAGTTTGCCAAAACACAGTTATTACATTTTAATGAAACACTCTTACAGCTCTTTGCATCATGATTATCACCAAATTTTGCACAAACTACTTCATTTCTACAGTTCTTTGCTTTGTGGTTATATCCCCAACATTTATAGCACCGTTTAACTGCAATAAAATCGTAAACAAGACATCTATTCCACCCTAGGTTAATTCGTTTTCTCTCAATAATATTTCTATATCCTTCCGTTTCCATTGAGATTATAGCACTATAACTTTTTTTTGTATTTTTTATAACACTGTATATTTTTAAACACTTAATTTCGCAATTAATATTATTTTGCTTTTTAATAGCTGACAATAACCCTTCTTCACTCCATTCTTCTGTTATTCCACATATCTTCACACATGGGTTTTGCAGATTCGGTACCGAGACTTCATATTCACTTCCTAATTTCTCTTTAACTTCCCTTTCAATTATTTTTCGAGAACTATCATCGTCACAGTTTATTAGGATAGCTCCATCTTTCCTATCAATAACCTTATTCACTCTTACTGCCAAAGTTGATGGATCAATTTTTTCTTTAAGATCTTCTTTTGTTTTTTTATTCTCTTGAGCTTTTTTCGGTTTAACCATAACAGGTTGATCTCGTCTTACAGAATCCGCATAAGATAACTTTGTTTCGCTATTACATACTTTTCTTACTTCACTCAACACTATTTCTTTCTCCTGTTCAACACTGTTCAACAAAGTATCAGTTTTCGCAATCAAATGGCACTTTTCGTATGAATTTTGATGGCCTTAATTCAAGTCCGACTCCAAAATAACTCTTATCACATCGGGTTTTCGAAATATTGATTTTTAAAATTCGAAAAAAATACATACTATGTGAATAAATCTTTTTAATTCATGAAATAGTTTTGTTTGTTTTTTAAATTAAATTAGTGATGATTTTTAAATCTTTAATCCCTATCTTCAATATTCGGTTGAAACTTTCATAGTATTTCATACAATTTTTGAAAAATCTTCATAAGTTTTAGATTTCTCTGTCTCACATAAATCTTAAAGAAACGCTGAACCATTTTTGCAATGGTGGATCCAGGAGAGGGGGTCGTAGGGGTCATGACCCCCCCCCCCCCCCGGGAGATAATTTGTTTGTTTTTTTTTCGAAGAAATTCCATTTAATTCAAAACTAATCGTATTGCGTTAATGGACATGACCCCATTATATTTTGAATTATTATTTTCCCATAGGAAGTTATTGTAATGGGTCCGATTTGTCAAATTGAAAATTTTGATATTTCTCGACGTTTCAAGGCCCCTAGAGTCGAAATAAAAGATTTTTAGAAAGATGTCTGTGCGTGCGTGTGTATGTACCTACATACGTAAGTTCGTACGTGCGTCCGTACGTCTGTACGTTCGCGACGTTTTTTTCGTCCTCCATAGCTCAAGAACCAGAAGAGATATCGACTTCAAATAAATTTTGTTATACAGATAAAAAGGCAGAAAGATGCAGAAAGGGCTCTCAAGAAAATTGCGTGGGTGGTTTTTTTATCATAGCAGTTTAAAAAAAAATTGAAAATGTTGGTTAAGCCTAAATATCTCATGCACCAATGACGCTAGAGACTTCAATTAAATTTTACATTATATATTGTAACGTAATACCAAGCAAGTATATTTTTGGAAAAAAATCCAACTAACGTTTTTTTATAAATAAAAAAAACTGAAAAAAAAATTGACACCTCGAAAATTGTACGACCAAAATATGATTTCATCTCCAAAACAATTTTGTGCAACGTAGAATAATGTTTTTGACATCTGATAAAATTCTGAGCAAAATCTAATTGGCAGTTTTTTTTATAAAAAATATAAACCTAAAAAAGCATTACCCAAAGTTGGGAAAAATTGAATTTCGAATCAAATATTTTTTCAAAACCTTGAGACTAAGGCTTCAAACTTATTTTAGCTTATAAGAAATATTGTTTTCAACATTCAGTAAAATTTTGAAAAAAAAATCGAATTGAAACTTTTTTTACAAAAAATTAAAAACCGAAAAAAAAAATGTAACAAAAGTTTGTAAAAATTGATTTTCGACTCAAATATCTTTTCAAAAATTTGAGATAATGGCTTTTAACCAATTTTACCTTATAAGAAATATTGTTTTTAACATTAGAAAAAATTTTGAGAAAAATCGAATTAACAGGTTTTTTACAAAAAATAAAAACCTAAAAAAAAACAATACTAAAACTCGGTAAAAATTTACTTTCGACTCACATAGCTTTTCAAAAATGAAAAATATTAGCTTCAAACTTATTTTATTTCACAGAAAATATTGTTTTCGATATTCAGTAATTTTTTTATAAAAATCCAACAGTCCTCTTCATAAAAAATAAAATCTACATAAAATAGTACGCAAATTTGGTTAAAATTGATACATATAGACAAACTTTTAAGCAAGACAAATCGACAGAAGGGATGGCAAGTTATCAGTGTGGGTCGCATCCCACCCTCTCTTTAATTTTGTATTTTACTTCCTTAAACTTTGTTGCTAAAAGTACTACTTTTAACTAAAGACTGGACCAAGAACATAATAAAAATCGGATATTCAGCCTTATTCCAAAAACACAGCACAAATTCATAAACTTTTGACCAATGGACGATCCAGGGGGGGGGGTCATATGAGCCATAAAGCTTATACAGTCAAGTTGTATAAGTGAAGATTTCATCTAAAGTTTTGTTAGTAATTTAACGACATTCACCAAAAAGCGGTTTGCTCTCAAAAACAACTAAAATTTTTGTTTTTACTCAATTTAGAATTTGAAAAAACTTTAGTCATGCTTTAAATTATTTTCATTAAATTTGTTTCTAAGAAAAAGAGCAAATATTCAGGTTCTTAAGAAGAAACCTTGAATAAGAAATCGTCAATTTAAAAATATGTGATTTTTTGGACTTTTCGAAAGACATTAGCAAGTTCTAGCGACCCTGTCGTGCATTTTTTTTTCAAAATTGATTTTCTGTTGAATACAAAAGATCTTAAAATAAAATAATAAATCTACTTTTGAAGTGAATTTGCTTTGGATGCTCTAGAACTGAGATTTAAACACGAATTTCAAAAACATAAATGTCCCAAAAACAGCAAAAGTGACACTTTTGTTAAACTAATGGCTTATTGAAAAAAAATTATAAACTTTTCATATTTATTGATATAAAAGCTTTGAATCTCTTGAGATTTGAAGTGAAAAGAGAATCTGAAACGTGTAATTTGTGAGTTGTTTTTATTTGTTTACCTTATTTTGTTTAAATTTAATTTTTTAGAGAAATTATGTACTTAAATGCACCTACATATATCCTCAAATTCAAGAACCAAGCATTTTTCACACTACAATTTTTAAGTTTTGTTGACTCCTTCAAGATCAAAATACGAGTAGGCAGACTGATAGCGATAATAATAATAGACTCCCGAAAATTGTGTCCGAAAAAACTACGTCAAAAAAGCCCGACAGTTCTTCATATCAGATCGTCTCTCTTGAATTTTTGTAGCGTTCTTCGCATTATTAGAAATTGAATCAAGAAAAGAATATTTTATTTTTCGAAAAAAGCTACGTTTCAAAATAATTTCTGTGTAGGGAGTCATCCAAATTAAATAGTTAGACCATACCTTGCTGGACAACAGTGTTCTAAAATAATTTGATAACTAAAGTGGCCACTTTAGCAATTGAAATCTGTAAATGTGAGGTTAAGATACACATTTATGATATTTAAATTTTGTTAGCTTCTTACAAAACATTAAAGAACATTTTTACTGATTAAAAGTCTGGATCCGCCCTTGCATTTTTGTTAAAAATTTTTGTAAGCATTTTTTTATCGTATCAAGTTTTTTCAAAAATATTTGTCTTCTTCTACCGCTTAAACATTGTTATTAATTCACTCTAGAACCTACATATATGACGTTGGACTTTAATACTTTTGAATTCGTTGTAGAATCTTTTACTGTATTTAACTATGACTACGATTTCATGAGGTCCACAATAGTTGTCATAAGATTCAGATCATAATGTAATAGTACAAAGCTTGTGATCCTCAATTTGAATGTCGTTGATCGTTACCCATTGATTCCGTCAAAGTTTGAGGTTTTTTAAACATCAAATGAAAACCTATCCATTCCATCACTAAACATTTTAATATATTTGATTTGGATTGTATGAAATTTATGATTTGGATGAATGTATGAATGTTCGATTTGTGTGAAAATGTATAATGTGTTTTATTTCATAAATTGTTAATATTTTGTAAATTTAATAATTGGTGTTAGTAGTTTTGATAATTTGTTACCAATTCCAATTTCTGTTTGTGTAATCGTGTACCTCCTTGTTGTGTTTATAATTACGTGTAAATGTATGTATGTATGTTCCGTCTGTTGTTTGTTTAAATAAAAAAATATCTTTATTCAATTTATTAATAATTAATTGACTGTACTTTATTATTTAATGATTGTGAACTGTGTGAATTTATGTAAAATGTTTGATTGTACAAAATATGTATGACTTGTTGTGAATTGTGATTAAGTGTTTAAGCCAACCGATCTCGTTGGTGATTGAATGCAGAGTGACGATTAAAAAAGGTATACAGATTAGGCAATTCAATAGAGAAAGAGAATTTAATGTTTATGTTAGTACATAGAGTGTGTACATAAAGAAAATATGATGTGCATTGCGGGAAGCGCATACATAGATAAAAGGCAATTTAATGTTATGATTTTGCAAGTTATATTTTATAGGGTGTTGCGTCCGATGTTCGGCATTCTTAAACATACAGCCCCCCCTGAAAGCCTATGGCCTTTCAGAACAAGGTAATCGAGCAATTTTGATTGTTGGTCGAACGTAGTCTCCAAATTTGGTGCGAATAGTTACTACTCGGCATTTTTCATCTGCTCCGGGGTGGGTTTTGATAATTCGTCCAACGATCCACTTAGATGGAGGCAAATTGGGTTCCTTGAGGAGAACGACATCATCAACTTCGAGATTTGGTTGCGATTTCTGCCATTTTGAGCGTTGCTGCAATGAAGTTAGAAATTCAGCATGCCAACGTTTCCAAAAACCTTGAAGCATTGCCTGCAAAAGAGACCAATTAGTTTTAATTGAAATGACAGAGTTAGAAGCATCGGGTTGAGGAACAGCTGTGTATGCTTAAAAAATGAGAAGGTGTTAGGGCAATAGGGTCACAGTCAGAAGTTTGCCACATTGGGCGTGAATTAAGCAAAGCTTCGATTTTTGTTAATAAGGTGTACATTTCTTCATAGGTGAGTATTGTATCGCCTACGACACGTTTCAGGTGCAGCTTGATGGATCGAACACCTGATTCCCAGAGACCTCCGAAATGTGGAGAGGACGGTGGGATGAACTTCCAACTGATGTTGTCTTTAGACAGGTGGTCGATGACGATGTTGTTGTGTTGTTGACTGCAGAGATGATTGTAGAGCTCGTTGAGTAGACGTTTAGCACCAACAAAGTTGGTTCCGTTATCGCTCCAAATCTCACAGGGTTTACCGCGGCGGGCAACAAAGCGGTCGAGAGCTGACAAAAAGGCAATTGATGACAGGTCACCGACGAGTTCGATGTGGATTGCCTTTGTCACGAAACATACGAATAGCGCTATGTAAGCCTTTACGAATTTTGGGTTCCTACCCCGATTTAAACGCAGTGATATTGGACCTGCATAATCGCAGCCTACTCTACTGAATGGTCGAGCGTACCGAATGCGTTCGGATGGAAGATTTCCCATCAGCTGTTTTGATGTTGCTTTACGCTGACGAATACATTGAGTACAGTCCCGAACAACCTTTCGAGCGAGATTTCTGCAACCCAGAATATAAAAGTCTTGTTTGATTAAGGCGAATAAAAGCGAGGCACCGGCATGTAAGTGATTTTTGTGTGTAAAATCCACGATTAGCTTTGCGACTCGATGAGATTTGCACAAAATTATGGGGTGCTTTTCTGAATAGGTAAGATTTGAGTGTTCTAACCGACCGCCGACACGAAGAACACCTGAAGAATCGACAAATGGACTTAAGTTTAAAAGCCTGCTTTTTGATGAAAGTTCGTTTTTCGTTTTTAAAGAATGAATGTCTGAATAAAATAAAGACGATTGAACATATTTTATGATTCGAATTTTGGCATAGAATAACTCTTCCGTGGAAAGTGGATTTAAATTCTGCTTTTCTTTAGGTAGGAAATAATTTTCGATGAAACGAAACACGTATGATGCTACACGTACTACTTTAAACCAGCTTGAAGAGTTATTGATTATAGCTTCAAATGGGTGATTCGAGTTTATATTTGAATGTAATACCTGTGCGATTGGTTTAACCTTTCTTTCTTCCAAGTGCTGAGTGTCGATATCTGCCGTATTGTAACTTGATGATGGCCATTGATCTCGAGATTTACTAAGCCATTGGGGTCCCTTCCACCAAAGGGTAGTTTTTTCCAAAGTTGATGGTAACAATCCTCTTGTAGCGGCATCTGCAGGATTAGAAGCCGAACGTACATGATTCCAAGATTTTATCGGCAATGATGTGAGGATTTCAGATGTACGGTTTCCAATGAATACCGACCAATTCTTTGGGGGAGCGGCCAACCAATGCAAGACAATGGATGAATCAGTCCAGGCAAACGTTTTGACTTCTGGTTCCTGTAATGAAATCTTAATTTTGTTAAGCAATCGAACGAGTAATAAGGCTCCACACAACTCAAGCCTTGGAAGAGGTAAAACTTTTAAAGGGGCAACCTTAGATTTTGCTGCAACGAGCGTAACAGATATAGAATTATTTGGTTTTATGTTTCGACAATAGACGACTGCTGCGTATGCATCCAGGGATGCATCGCAAAAGCCGTGCAGTTCCCATTCATTTTTATTTTGTAGCATGATCCTTGGAATTGCGAAGTTTTCCACGATATGTAGCTCGTTCCTGATGTTGTTCCATTGCTGTGATAAAGAGTCTGGAACTTCTTCATCCCAGTTGATCTGCTTCCTCCAGAGTTCCTGAAGCAATATTTTCACTCCTATTACGATCGGCGCGAGAAATCCCAAAGGATCGAAGATTTTTGAAGCATCTGACAAGATGTGGCGTTTAGTACATGAATTTACTGGATTCAATTTGACCTTATATGAAAAGACATCTCTGGATGGGCACCATTGCAATCCCAGAACTTTGACAGAATTAGATTCTTCGAAGTCCACCGGTGAAAGTTCGCGCTGGTCCTCTGGTAAAGAGATAAGTAGTGGCCAGCAATTCGTAGTCCACTTGCGAAGGTTGAATCCAGCTGATTTCAACAACTCCACCAATTCGATTCGAAGAGAAATAAGATCATCAATGGTGTCTGAACCGGTGATGACGTCATCAACGTAAAAATCATTGAGAAGAGTTTTGGATGCTCGAGGATGAGTTTTTGAAGACTCTGCAGCTAACTGTTGCAAAACTCTTACAGCCAAAAATGGAGCAGCCGAAGTTCCGTACGTGACAGTGAGCAAACGAAAATGTTTCAATGGTTCTTCAGGGTTCTCGCGCCAGACAATTCGCTGAAAGTCTGTGTGGTTTCGAGAAACCCGGATCTGCCTGTACATTTTTTCAATGTCTCCTGTTATGAGATAGGCATGTCGACGAGATCTAAGACAGATTGAAAATATGTCACGTTGGATGGTAGGACCCACAAGAAGGGTTTCATTTAGAGATTGAGACGATCGAGTTTTCGCAGATGCGTCGAAAACAACTCGGATTTTGGTGGTACTACTATCACCTTTGAAGATTGCATGATGAGGCAAATAGTAGCTTGAATTGTTTGACTTTAGAATTTCATTGGAAGGTACTTCTTCCATATGTCCAAGTGAAATATATTCATTTATGAATTTTGTATATTCAGATTTCAGATTTGGATTGCAATTGAACTTCCGTTCAATGGAATGAAAACGCGCTAGAGCTGTACCGAAGGAATCTCCGAAATTGAGTTTTGTTGACTTGAAAGGTAGTTGCACTTCGTATCTACCATCTTGAAGACAAGTATGAGATTTGACGAAGTTTTCCTCAAGCCTCCAGAATTTTTCTAAGTCAAACTCATGAGCATGATCTAACCGAGTACAAAATGTTTGTATTCCTGATCCTACTGGTGAGTGCTGTGAATGATGACCAGCTATGACCCAGCCAAAAATAGTTGGAATCGAAGTAAGAGTTCCTCCTTCTTCGATTTCAGCAGCTCCCTTTATGATATTGAAAGCTCTATCAGCCCCTATCAAAATGTCGATTGGACCAGGATCGCAGTAGTTAGGATCAGCAAGATTCAGAGAAGAAAGATTTTGAGGAATTTGATCGATTGATAGTGGTGGAAGCGATGAAGTGATGGTAGGCAAAACGTAGCAACTGAGATCAATCATTTCGGAACTGTAGCAAGAGACAATGTTAAGATTGACTAAACCATTAGTTACTCCAACAGATTTTGACGCAATTCCTACTACTGGTATTCTTAAACGTTTTCGAGGGAGCCCTAGGCGTTGAGCTGCTTGCTCAGTTATAAATGATACCTGAGAACCAGAGTCGAGAAGAACGCGCACGATTTGATAAAGTCCTTGATTATCCCGAATTCGGGCTACAGCTGTTGGTAAAATTGTTGAAACTTGGTGATTAGGTTTGAATGAGATTGAATGATTTGCAATGAGTGAATTTGAAGAATGTGGAGTTGGATTTTCAGAATTAGAATTTATCGACTGATGATTTGAATCAGAAACTGCATTAGAACCTTGATTTGAATTACGACTTGAATTAAAATTCGAAGTTTGATTTGATGTTTGATTAGAGTTTTGAGACTGAGGCGAATGGAGAAGAGAATGATGACGAGAGCGGCATAAATGGCAACGAACTGTGAGGCGACAATTATTGTAGGCATGCCCCGAACGCAAGCAATTGAAACGGAGTGACTGGTTTCGTACGAATTCACGACGAGATTCGATATTCAAGGTTTTAAAGGCTTGACAACTTGAAAGTAAGTGCCCTTCTTGGCATTTTGGGCAGCTTGGACCAGATTTCACTAAATGCGCACGAACCGCTCGGGTGCTGGTAAGATTTGGAAAAGAACTGCAAGCTTCAAGACACTGGCAACGTGTTTGAAGAAATTCTAAAAATTCATGTATGGTGGAATCACCTCGTGAACCAACTTCCTCAGCCCAAGCCCTCTTAGTATCTTGATCTACCTTTTGGAGAAGCAGATAAATAAGCCATGGATCACGTGTGTTCGTGTCCAACGCGTTGAGTCCCCGCACAGCTTCATCAGCACCGTTGGTAATCTTACGAAGCGATTGGACGTTGGCTATATTGCATGATGGAAGCGAAAGAAACGAATAAATAAACGAACGGACGATAAGATGCTTTTGATCGTAACGTTGCTCTAATCTTGTCCAAGCCTCAATATAATTATTTTCCGAACACTGAATATGTTTGAGAAGATTCGCGGCTTCTCCCCGCAGAAACGATTTTAGAAAGTGTAATTTTTGCGTATTGGTAATTGTTCTATTCGAATCGACAGTTCCCTGGAACATGTCCCGAAAAGTTGGCCAATCTTTATATTCACCCGAAAAAGGTTCAATTGTAATGGTTGGTAATTTAACGGACTTGTACGGCATGCTCATATCAGAATCTTCCGACGGCGTATGATAACCTTGAGCGATACCCTTTTCACTAGACCCGTGAGCTTTAGATTTAACGCGAATCGCATCTGTCAGCAAAGCGTGAGTTTCAAAATATTTTGACTCATATTCGGCAAATTCCGATTCACGATCAACGTAATCTTTGGTACCGATAAAGTCTAAAAGTTCATTTTGTAATGTTATGAACTCTTGCCACGCTTCATTAAGTTTTTCAAGACGAAATTCTAATGTCTCTGAAGTCGTCGAAATTGGAATCGCACTAGCATATGTTGCTGTAAGAGTAATATAGCCTTTAGCACGACCACGCTTTGCGATAACTTTATTCATTTTAATTAGAAAAAACAATGAATTAATTAAAGCGTATTTTGAATTAATTTTAATTTCAAAATGTATGAAATGTCTTCATAAAATGCCCGTTAGGAATAGTAGGTACCGTTTGTTAAAAAACGTTAGCGACTAACTGTCTAAATAATCAAAACTATACGCCTAAATAACGGCCTACACCTTCCCGCAAAACCACCTCTTTTTTTATGTGTGGTCTAAAAACCGGAATAAGAAACCTGTCCACTTTATTACGAACCGCACTGTAAATGTACTTTTTTTTTTTTATTTAAGTTCAATTAATTAAATTGAAAGACACTGGTTTTTCATAAAAAAAGCGTCATTTGGCTATCGAAGGACCAATTTATGATTTGGATTGTATGAAATTTATGATTTGGATGAATGTATGAATGTTCGATTTGTGTGAAAATGTATAATGTGTTTTATTTCATAAATTGTTAATATTTTGTAAATTTAATAATTGGTGTTAGTAGTTTTGATAATTTGTTACCAATTCCAATTTCTGTTTGTGTAATCGTGTACCTCCTTGTTGTGTTTATAATTACGTGTAAATGTATGTATGTATGTTCCGTCTGTTGTTTGTTTAAATAAAAAAATATCTTTATTCAATTTATTAATAATTAATTGACTGTACTTTATTATTTAATGATTGTGAACTGTGTGAATTTATGTAAAATGTTTGATTGTACAAAATATGTATGACTTGTTGTGAATTGTGATTAAGTGTTTAAGCCAACCGATCTCGTTGGTGATTGAATGCAGAGTGACGATTAAAAAAGGTATACAGATTAGGCAATTCAATAGAGAAAGAGAATTTAATGTTTATGTTAGTACATAGAGTGTGTACATAAAGAAAATATGATGTGCATTGCGGGAAGCGCATACATAGATAAAAGGCAATTTAATGTTATGATTTTGCAAGTTATATTTTATAGGGTGTTGCGTCCGATGTTCGGCATTCTTAAACAATATTAAAATAATTCAAACGAAAAAACTAAAATTGTAATAAAGTTTTGTTTTATTAAAATAATCTTAACCTTTTTTCTAAATCATTTTACAAAAATCTTAATTTGTAACATATTACTTTTTATTTTTTTTTAGAAAACCGCGGTGCTCCAAAGTTCTTGCCCTTATTGAATTTATTCTTTCCTGATTTGTTGGCAATCTTTACATTACTTGTCTTCTTCTTTCCATTCATCTTTGACATCTTCTTATGCCGATTCGCCTCAGATCTAAGGAGGGAGAGAAAAAAACATTTTAATAAAAATCTGTCTCGCGGTTAAATGTGTTTTTAAAAAAGCTTACCTCAATCTCAAAGCACCACTTCGACTGACATCGGTCAAATCGTTTGTAAAGGCTGAATGTGACTTTCTCTTGGGTTTTCTCGCACCATCACCAGACTTATGGACACTGTCATTGACGGCATTAAGTTTTCCTGGTCTCTTCTTGATTTTGGCCAATTTAGCTCTGACAAGTGTTACTTTTTGGACTTCTCTCATGGCTCGTTCCTTTGCCAATTGTTCAGGTGTTTTCCTCTTCTCTTCCTTCTTCTTCTTTTTGACTTCTTTCACTGGTGGACCATCTTCACCATCACCACCGTATTCGGGACGTTTCCTCTTGTTTGCACCAGGTTTGCCCCCCTTGCCGTTCTTCTTGGCATCGGCTTCATCTGTAAGTGAGAGGCGAGCCTTTTCTTCTTCACGTTGTTTCTTGGTCTGGAACCATGAACGATTGTCAGCTGGCGCACCAGCCAACTTCCGCTCAACCTTAGATAACGATTGTTCAGCCTTTGCTAGTTGACGTTCAGCTTGTTCCTCGTCAAGAATGTTCTCTTAAAAGCAAAATTGAGAAATTATGATAGATTTAACATTTCAAGTGGATAAAACTTACGGATCTCTGGTTCAAGAGCAATCAGCTTCTTTCGGTACTTCTCGATGATTTCTGGAGGAATAATCCGGTTCTTGACAGAATTCTCAGCATTCTTAATGATATCCTTGACAATCTTGCGTTCCTTTTCGCCAGCCAGAGACACAGAGATACCAGCTCGTCCCGCACGAGCAGTACGTCCCACCCGATGGATATAGTGCTCTGTGGTGATGGGCATGACAAAGTTTATGACTGTCTTCACACCGACAATATCCAAACCACGAGCCGCCACATCAGTGGCTATCAGAACATCGATTTGCTCCTCTTTGAACTTCTTGAGTGACTCCAAACGCTGTTGTTGCGTGAGATTACCATGAAGTTCACCCGCTCGGACGCCAAGCAAACCCAGAAGGATGTGCAATCGATGGGCTTGCTTCTTTGTCTGCACAAAGACCATGCAGTGATCATGGAATGTCCGGCAGATCAAACTGGCCAGAATAGGCTCCCGATCGGCTTCCTTATCCTCACGAATTCTAATAAATTCCTGACGAAGATTGAAGGCCACAGTCTGATTGGTGTTCACAAACACCTTGACTGGTTTGTCGAGGGAGACTGCGGCCAAGTCCTTGACCTGTTCACTCATAGTAGCTGAGAACAGCATAGTTTGGCGAGTCTTGGAACACGAGCCGATAATTTCTTTCATCTGTTCAGCGAAGTATTCATCCAACATACGATCAGCTTCATCCAGAATCAGGACCTAAGATGATATTAAAGTGTTGATATTTAAAGAAGTGCTAGGAAGAAGGTGACGTCCAAAATGGCCATTTGGGTCAGGACGCTTCTCTAAACAGAAAAACGTCAGCTGGTTGTTGTCCTCTTCTGGCCGTTAAGCCTCAGAGCGCAAGGATTGAATCATCATATGTAGTTCTAAGCCACTTAATGCCATCAAAACAAAACTCACCTCAATGGAATCCAAACTGAAACTAGGACAGTTCTTGATGTGATCAATCAGACGACCTGGAGTGGCAATAACGATATCAGGATTCTGCCTGAGCACGAGTTCTTGAGCCTTTACATCCAAACCTCCGATAGCCAGACCAACATCCACGCTGGTGAACTGACTCAATTGTTTGGTCACTTGGTAGACTTGGGCACCCAATTCACGAGTCGGCACCAGAACCAGAACTCTTGTGATTGTCTTGTTGTTCATGGGACGATACAAGAGACGTTCCAGAGTGGGTAACATGTAGGCAGCTGTCTTACCAGTACCGGTGGCCGCACAACCACATATATCTCGACCCAGCAAGGCAATAGGAATAGTGGCACCTTGGATTGGAGTTGGATAGATGTAACCCAGGACTCCGATGGCTCTCATCAGAGGACGTGATAGATTCATTTGGTAGAAGGAACTGATTTCTCCCTGAGCTTCGATTTCTTCAAAGTTCATTTTCTCGTCTTCGTCATCCTTTTCCTCATCTCCATCTTCGCCGGATTTCTTCTTCTTTTTTTTGATTTTCTTTTCACGTTGCCGAAGACCATCGTGTTTCAGTTCATCTTCTGAGAGGTCAATCTGAAAGGAAGCTCATAAATTTAGGTGGCTTCTTAAGCGACAGGAAAAAGGTGAATTATTCTTACCTCGTCATCATCATCGTCACTCTTGATTGTGCAAGGTTCTCGATTTTGGAGCCTTGCAGCGATCTTATCGTCGGTCTTTGTGCGCGCCTTACGCTTCACATACTTCATTAGATCGTCCCATGTGTCTTGGTTGTATTCTTTGACTGACGACACAAATTCAAAGCCTTTCTCGAACTCGGTCACTTTCTTGTGGCGCAATTTTGTTGGTTGGTACTAAAAAAGGTAAGAAATTTGTTGGATTAACGATGATCAAGTTTCCAGGTTATGTTTTATATTTTTATTTTGTTAACCTACCTCGACTTCTGCATCAGAATCTTCAGAGAGATTTTCTACTTCAGCGTCATCTTCGATTGTGGCAATTAAATCCAGATTGGTTGTGACCATTTTTGAATTGTAACTCTTTTAAGAGTTCGATTAATTTATTTATTAAATTTTCACTATTTCCAGAAAAGTATTTAAATAATTTTTAGAAGATCAAAGACGAAAGCCAACCGGAGTAATCAGTCAGGAAATATGAAGTTTGAACACGTGAAACGAATGTTGCTCTAGCTTCTTGCTTAGAATGAAAAATGAAAACAAAATCAAAAAGAACTGTCAAACGAAAGAGAACACAAAAATTGATGCATTTACAATAAGAGCACTGCCAGGTAAAATGTTTCTTATTTCTAACACCCCGTTGACACGATTGTCTTTTATTTGTTTAATTGAACATATATGATTAGGTTAGGTTATAGTGGCTGTCCAAGATGGAAACGGACACACTTAGGCCAGTTTAATGGCCCATTGTGATACCACATGAATCTTGAGGTTTTCTTCCTAAGCTCAATGGAACCAGTTTGAGTCTCTTACGAAACGTGAGAGGCTGATTATGCCGATATGATTTAGATCGTTTAGATCGTTAAAGAAGAATTCTCCTAGGTAATTCTTGCGTTTTCGAGCCAGAGCAGGGCATGTGCAGAGAAGATGAAGAACTGTTTCTTCCTCTTCCTCGTCCATACAGCTTCTGCAAAAATCATTTGAGAATACGCCTAATCTTGTGGCGTGCTTTCCTATTAGACAGTGTCCGGTTATGACACCTATTATCGAGTTTATATGCGATCTGCTTAGAGAAAGCAAGCACCTTGAACGTTTTAAATCCAGTGTTGGCCAGATGTTTTTTGTGACTTGACACGTGGTGATGTTGTTCCACCTGGTGCCTGCCCTCCTCACAGTGTCTTGCATTAGCAACAGTTTACAAGTAGCGATTGGTATGCCAGTACGTGCCAAACGTGGTAGGATGGGCTGTACTGTACCGTTCCAGGCGAGTTCATCTGCCTTACAGTTACCTGGAATGTCTCTATGGCCCGGCACCGAGCAAAGGTGAATATTAAACTGTTGTGCCACCTCCATTAGAGATGATCGACAGTTATGGACTGTTATAGAGTTTTTAGAGACAGAGTCCAGAGATTTGATAGCGGCCTGACTATCTGAGAAGATACGGATATCAGATGTTGCGGTATCACATTTTCTTTAAGCCAGGACAAGACTTATTTTATTGCCAAAAGTTCCGCCTGGAACAAGCTACAATTATTGGGAAGGCGGAATGAGAGACTTAATTTCAGTCGTTCAGAGTACACACCTCCACCAACCCCTTCTTTTGTTTTTAAAGCATCGTATAAAAATGGATTGGCTCGTCTCCCAGGAATGCCCTATCCTCCCAGAAAGATCTGGAAGGTATAGAAATCTGGAAGTTTCTGTCGAATCGATGGTGTAGTCTGTGTGCTTTGGAATTGATTCTAAATACCTAAAAATTACGGAGTGGCCAATGTTGTTGTTAATCCACTGCGACGAAGCTTTGAGGCGAAAAACAGAGCTTGCAGCTATTTGTTTGCTATTTAATTTGTCGCGTTTTTTTTTTTTTATAATAAGCGCACACTCAAAGGGATAAACTACCCTTATTATGTAGACACAGTGTGAGCACTAGAAAAGGGAGAGAGGGTTTGAAAGGAGGTGTCGGTGGACATTAGTTTTGAATTCCTGAATATTGCAATGGCTGGGAAAGACAGAGTGTGGCAAAGCATTCCACATTCGCATAGTACGGCTAAAGAACGAATCTCTGTACTTGACAGTACGACCGAAGTTGGGCTCGAGGATATATTGATGAGCATTCCTAGAAGCGCGAGTATTACGGTTGAACTGTTTAAGGGGAGGAATGCAACTGGCTATTTCTCTAGAGCATAAACCATTAAAATAACGGTAAAAAAGGGTGAGACAAGAGACATTTCGACGATGTTCAAGCGATGTAAATGATCTTATGATGGCAATATCACCAATCAATCTAAATGCTCTACGTTCAATACTGTCCAAGAGGCTTAATTAAGTTGCAGGAGCAATAGCCCAGATATATGGGAGTTATACTCAAGCTTTGGACGTATATAAGTCTTGTAGATAACAGCCAGATCAGAGGGGGAGAAAAACTTCTTGCATCGCCTTAGAAAACCCAAACATCTTGTGGCATTTTTGGCGACATCGCGTATGTGATCGTTCCACAAAAGGTGGTTGGTGATACACATACCGAGAATATCGAGATGTTCAGTCACCTCGATGCAAGTGCCATCTATGGATGATGGCAAGGGGGGTATATCTCGCTTTAACGATACAAGACAGCATTGGGTTTTCGAAGCATTAAATTCCACGCGGTTTCTTATTCCCCATTGTACAATGCTGTTTAGGTCGGAATTTAATGAGCTTATCATATTTTCTCGTTGCAGTACCACATCCGAAGAAGAGGGATGTGAATCTGAAAACGAATATGAGAAGCTAAGAGTACTATCGTCAGCGAAGCAATGTATTGGATTAGAAGTTGCTTACAAGAGATCATTAATAAAAATGAGAAAGAGTGTTGGAGATAGAACAGAGCCCTAAGGCACACCAGTATTTATATTGTGGTTTTCAGACTTAGAGCTACAGAGCTTTTTTGACTCTTTATTGTAAATTGCGTTTCCAATTTAGTTTTTCATCTAAAATAAGACCCAGGTACTTAGCCTCGTTTCAGAATTTTAATTGGATTCCTTTAATATAGGAAGGGTTAATAAATGGAATATTGTATTTCCTCGAAAATAGGACTAAATCGGTTTTGTGTGGGTTGACATCATGTCCACACCGATCAGCCCAAAGTATTAGTCTGTCTAAGGCATTTTGTAAGAGTTCTTGTAAGGTGTTAAGATGCTTTCCTGAAAGTGCTACAGCAACGTCGTCCGCATAGGCTATCACTCCGAAATCCTCCGCATCCAGACTAGTTAGAATTTCATTTACCACTAGGTTCCAGAGGAGAGGGGATAGAACACCACCTTGCGGTGTCCTTCTACTAACGAATCGTCTGCCAGAAGAGTTGCCCAGTTTTCAGTAAATTATTCTGCATTAAATAAATTAACTCCCCAAGCGAACTCTCTACGTTTAGAGATATTAGTGCAGATGTGATTGCAGATGTGTCCACGTTGTTAAAGGCACCTGTGAAATATGAAATATGCAATATATGTGAAATATATAACATCGTTTAAACTTTTTGACAGTAAATCAGGCTGAATTTGATCTATGACATCGATTTGAGGGCTGTGGTTGTTGTCGACTTATTCGCATATAGACCGCTAACTCAAGATATTGATGGAGAATTCACCTAAAAATTGGGTCCGGTGAAGTCTTTGGGAGCATGGCACATTTTTGGGTGAGTGGCCTAAACAGTGGGCATGGCTTGTTTTACAGACGTATCCTTATTTTGCGGTGTGGATTGTTTTGAGAGCGTGGATGATTTTGTAAGTGTAGCCTAATTAAGAGGTGTGGTCTGTTTTTTAAGCGTTTCCTATTTTCTTGTAGCTATGGCTTATTTTGGAGGCCTGGCGTAAATGATTGCTTTTGGGATGTGGCCAATCTTTGGGAGTCATCTGTGGCTTAATTCTTGATAAATTACAATTCAGTTCGAATGCCCTTATATCTCAACAGTTGGGCTTCGAATATTTTTGGAAAATTCAAAATTATTTCTCTCATCTGCACAAAAGTCGTTTTTAAAATTGAGGTGTCTATAGATAAGAAAATTGGTAAAGATAGTTTGAAAAGCATACAACTTACAAGTGGTTATAAAAATATAAATTTAATCAGTAACAAAGTGGAAAATAAAAAAAAGGAAGCCTTTCAAAAAATAAAGATTTTCCAGATAATTTTAAAGCCGATTATCAAAAAATTGAAAATTGAATGTTATTGTGTTTTTGACTAGTTTACAGTCATTTTGGTGTGTAAAATATTTGTGTAAGTTAGACACAGTCCTTAAAGAAACGTTTTAAACATTTTTGAACTGAAATTAAAACTAATTTCCAGCCATTTAGTCGTTGAAAGAAAATGGAGAAGGAGTTTGGATCGTACTGATCTCAGTCTCATTGGAGTTGGAACAAAAAATATTCCAAAATAATGTTTTAAACCGTCAGATTCAATTAATGGACTTACTTACTTAAGGTGGCGCTACAGTCCTTTGTGAACTAGGGCCTAGCTCGGTCCCTAGCTAGATGTATCCAGTTTCGTGCTTCAAGTTGGGTGAGGTCACTTTCAACTTGTGCGCACCACCTGATTCGCGGTCTTCCTCTACTGCGCTATCCTGTGGGTGAGGATTCAAAAACTTTCCGACCGAAGCATTGGTTTCAATGCGCTCTTCGTGACCAAGCCATCTTAGTCGTTGAACTTTTACCCTTCTGGCTAAGTCTACGTCGCTGTACAGTCTGTACAGCTCGTCGTTCCATCTTCTCCTCCACTCCCCTTCTATGCATACGGCACCGTAGATCACACGAAGAACTTTTCTCTCGAAACGACCCAAGGTGCTTTCATCCGCTTTTGTCATAGTCCATGCTTCTGCACCGTATATCAGGACGGAGATGATGAGGGTCTTACATAGCGACACTTTGGTCCCTCGAGAGACTTTGCTACTCAATTGCTTTCTTAGCCCAAAGAAACAGCGGTTATCAAGAGTTATTCTTCGTTTGATCTCAGCGCTGGTGTTGTTTTCTGTGTTTATAGCGGAACCTAGGTAGACGAAGTCCTTAACTACCTCAAAGTTACGTCTGTCGATGGTGACGTTTTGACCAAGACGTCGGTGTTGTACTTTGTTTTGCCTTCATTAACCGTTAAACCCATTATTGCCGCCTCTGCCTCAATACTCACAAAAGCCCCATTGACATCACGCTGAGTTCTTCCGATTTATGTCAATTTCATCAGCATATGCTAGTAATTGGACAGACTTTTGAAAGATAGTGCCTCTATTGCTGACTTGGAAGTTCTGCACTAATCTTTTAAGTACAATGTTAAAAAAATCGCATGACAGGGCATTACCTTGTCTAAAACCTTTTTTGACATCGAAAGGTTCTGTTAAGTTGTTTCCAACCTTTATGGAGCAGCGTGAATTCTCCATGGTCATCCTGCACAAACGGACGAGTTTGGCAGGGATGCCAAAACTAGACATGGCTCTATACAGCTCGTCAATGTAGATGCTGTCATATGCGGCCTTGAAATCGATGAAAAGATGGTGGGTGTCGATTTGGTTTTCTTGGGTTTTTTTCAGGATCTGCCGTAATGTGAATATTTGATCGAGTAAACAGGACTATTTAAATTTAATATGCTTCAAAATTTCCAACTTAGCATTTCTTTAGCATTTTTTGAAGACATTTTTTAAAAACCGTCTGTTAAGTTAAGTAATGATGTTATATTTTTATATCAAAATTAAAGCAAGAAATTAAGCTTTACATTGGTACCAAAAAAGTATATGTCATAACTTATTTTTTTCGAGATACAAGCTGTTTAAGGCAGCAAGAAAAAAACTATTTCAAAAAAGTTCGGAACTATATAAATAGTAATCTACTTAACGTAAAAATATTCAATTAATAATTTCTGAAAGCTGTTTTTTACATCTTTTATTTTCTACCAAAATCATTATGATACATGGGATACTTGGGATCCCATGACCTTTTTTTGCGAAAAAATGCAATTTATTTAAAGTTTTTCGTACCAATTTCAAGCTCAAATATCTCAAAACCCCCCTTTACGTTTTTCCTATTACCTACCAATTTAAATGTACTGACCGTTACCTTTCTTTAGCTACATTTCTTGGTCATGAACGTTTGTTTCCTAAAACTGCCCCATTGTTTTTTTAAACGACTAAGTCACTAGAAATTCGTTCGATTCTTATTTCAAAAATATTTGAAACGCTTTTCTGAGGTCTGTGGTGAACGTACAAAAATGTTTTATACACCAAAATGACCGTTAATTGATCACAAATATAACGATACACAAATTTTAAAAATCGAATTGAAAATAGACTTAAAAGTCGTAGTTTTCCAAAAAAAATTACTTTTTTCAGTATCCACCCTTTAACTCCTTTTAATTATGTGATCATCTAAAAATGTATGTACTTGGGAAAATCGTCACAAATTTTCCTTTCTATAGACACCTCAATTATAAAAATCGAACCAGTACTTTCCAATTTATAACGACTTTTGTACAGATGAAACGATTTTTTTTTAATTTTTCATACATTTACCTGTAAAAATATTTGAATTCCGAATGTTGGAAAAACGTGCAAAAAAGTCGTTTAGGGGAAAAATATGCCACACCCACCAAATAGACCACGCCCACTAAATATATTACACCCACAAAAAAGGACACGCCTATAAAATATGCCACATCCACCGAGTAGAAAACGCCCACAACCACAAAATATGGCCCGCCCACAAAATGGATCACACCCACACAAATTGGCCACACCCACAAAATAGGTCATACCCCAAAATAGGCCACGCCCATTCTAAAGAATTTTTCTGTACCGACAATTAGGTTTTAAAACTCTAATCGAAGAACAAAAATTTCAACGGACAAAGGGCTACGAATTCGTTCGAATTTCATTTCAAAAATGTTTAAAACACTTTCGTGAAGTTTGTGGTTAACGTACAAAAATGATTTATACATCAAAATAACCGTGTATGGGTCACAAACACAAAGAAGTAGAAGTTTTGAAAATCGGTTCGAAAACAGATTTGAAATTCAAAATTTTCTAAAAAACTTGACTTTTTTTCTTTTATACCCTCTAACTTCCTAAAGTTATATGAGCACCTATAAATTTTATATTTCTAAAAAATTCATCACCAATTTTCCTTTCTATAGACAGCTTAATTCTAAAAATCGGTTAAGTATTTTCCGATTTATAAAGACTTTTGTGCAGACGAAAGAAAATAAAATCAATTTTTCATACATTTACCTGTAAAAATATTCAAACTCCGAAGGTTCTGAAAAACATGCAACAAAAGTTGTTTTAGGGTGATTGTCTTGTACTAAATTTAAATACGTCAAAAATAAGGCCACACATTATTCCCAAAATTATTCCACGCCCAAAAAAGGAGGAACTAAGACTTGACCAACAAATAATGTCAATTCTCAATACAGTTTATTCAAAAATCAATCGTTTCTATGTAACTTTTATATGAATGTTCGAAAATAAAACTCAAAAAGTATTTATATTTTTTAAATTAATTTATTCTCCACATCACTTTTGAATTAATTTTCTTATTCATGTTGTTCGGGTTTGCTTAAAATTCTAAAATTTTATAATTTATTTCATGTACAGCAAATTACGTTTGCATATTTAAAATTCAAAAAGACAATATTCTGTTTATTTATGTTTATAGCTTATATTTATTTATTTGGAACTCATATAAAATTATAATAAGACTATTTTAAATATATTAAAAATTAAACATAATTAATTATATTACTCAATATATAGATATACTTTAATAATTATTTATTTTTTTCTTTGTTATTGATAAAATTAAAGATAATTCCGCAAAATGAAACGATTTAGTGAACTTTTTATTTTATTTTATTTGTTTTTTTTTTTTAATTTTATAGCTTATACATTTTTTGTTGTTATTTTATTTTGTTTAAATTTAAATATTTATATCATATCACAGATTTTTCGAAAAAAATTTCATTCATGACATTTTTTTAACTTTTACATAAATAATAATAATAAAAAAAAAATAATTAACTTAAAATAATGTTTTTCAAAAAGATTATTTTGTTTTTGTTTGTTTTGCTTTTTTCTTAATTAACATTTACATTTTTGAAGACAGTTGAAAGTGTGAATTTGTGGGTGTTTTTTAAATTGTTTTTGTTTTTACTATACAAACATGCTGTTTTACTATTTTATAATACACTTAATGTTTTTTGTTTTGTTTTTTTTTTTTTTGTTTATATTTTTAATGGGGTTGGGGTTTGAATATGAAACATGTATTAATTTCATTTTTAATTTTGTTTTATTAGAATACATTAATATTATGTTGCTTTTATATATTTATGTATAATTAAGTGAATTCTATAATATTTTTTTAGATAAAACATTTAATTTATTTAGTCATTTGAATTTCTGTCGTCTAATATCCCGTTTCATAATAATTCGCTTCACACTATATCCAAATCACATTTTTTTAAAGTCCATTTAAATTTCTTTTCTCTTTTGCTTATTTTATATATTTTAATTAATTTAATTATTATTTTTTATTTGTTTAATTTTAAGTTTATTCTTCCTATAATATTGTGTTGAAAAAATAAATTATTTTTAGTTTAAGCTTTAGTTTTATGTTGTTTTTTTATTTTAAAATATATATAAACATTTAATTTTTAAAAAGTCTTTTCATGAAAATTCGCTTTGCAAATATACGAATTGTATTTTTTAATTTTATTTTATTTTGACAAATATTTTGTGTGTGTGTGTGGTTTCTTGTTTCTTTTATAATACAAAGTTCTTGTTAGATATTTGTTTTTCATGTTTTAATTAAATACATTTATTTTAAAATATGTTATTTTCAATGAATGTCATATTTTTATATTAATAATAATTAACATTTACAGAACACAGATTTTTTTTGTAATTATTTATATATATATATATGCATTTTTTTTTTAAATTTATAATGTTTGGTTTTGTTTTATTTTTGTTTTTTAAGTAAATTTAAAGAAATAAATTTTATGTGGATTTATTTTTATTGTTGTTTCTTTGATTTATTTTAATTTTTCTTCAGGATTCAATCGAATAAACAAATTATTCTTATCCATATAGTTTTTCTGATAGCAAATGTCTGCTAAAATTACTTAGATACTGTTGCATTAGTTAATTGTTGTTATTGTTGAATAGATGATGTCATAAGGCGGATTCCTCACCGCTGTTGCGCCTCACATGTTTTTCATCTGGAAGCAAAAATTGAAAAAAAAAAAAAGCTATTATTATATTTTCAAAAATATGTAAGTTTATGCCTATTTTTCAAATCAAATAAAATCCTAAAATTAGAAGCTTTTTACTTTTGGAGAAACTAGCTGGAAAACAAGTTTTCCAAAATTCAGTAGGTACTTAAAGTCAAAAAATCTCTGAATCTTAATAAAACCTATTTAAAGAGAGGATACAACTTCTTATCTTTGTTTCTAATAATGTTAAGATTCTACGAATCTAGTCTAGGCTATCTAGATTGTTAGTGTTATAGGGAATTTAAAAAGGCCTCAGAAATTCAAAATGTTAGTATATAAGTTTCATGTCATCTTGTCTTAGACTTTGGACCATCCTTTCATTGCTTACTAAATGATTATTTTCTTCACTTGTTTTTTTTTTTTTTTGAATGATTTGTCTTTTAGATCTTTCCTAAGACTAGGAAAAGCTTTTAGATTCCACTTTCAGGTGAAACCAATACATATCCTAAAAAACCCCATGTCCTGTATAACTATTCGGCTTTATCATTGGCGCCGTCGGAGAAAAAAAGTTTCTAACCCAACCAAAACAATGGTCTCGAAATTCAGATTTCAGGGGCCTAATTATGAGGTTCGCGGCGGATCGTTTTCAATTCGACCTTTCAAATTCGACTCGCGTCGTATTTACTTATTAACGAATTCGCGTCGAAGCGAAAATAGTTCTTCCTATATTCCAGTGATTTGACACTTTTGGTTTGACTTTTTCGTTTTATATTGCAGTGATTTGACAGCTTTCAAACGAAATTTGTTTTGATTGAATTTGTGAAATTTGCGGTGATTTATTCGAAATTTTATATTTTATTGTGGATTTTGGATATATTATAAGAAAATTAAAATAAAGCTAACTCACATTTTTATATAATTACAATCAAGAAAGAATCCACGTAGTCGAACAGTGAATAATAACGAACACTCTTTCGCCTGTGAATCCGCCAAAAAAAGCTATCGGATTTTAACTCGCCAACAAACATTATGACATTTCAAATTCGCCTTCGAATTCGTTAATTGGTCGAATTCAAAACGAAGAAGGCGAAAGCGAAAGCAATAATTGAAAAATGGCAAACTCCCTAGCAAAACGATTCGCCACGAATCCCATAATCAGGCCCCAGTGTCAGTATTGTAGTAACGGCTAGAACAATGATTCTTTGGAGCTGGAACTATGATTCTTTGGAGGCTATCACAAGCAAAATTGAAAATGTGATTTTTTTCATATCTCGAGCATTGGGAAAGTTAATGATGTTCAAAAGTTTATCTCGAAATAAGTTGGTATCGATACAGGCCAATTTTGAGTAGTTGTTCATATTGCACTTAGACTGAGTGAAATAAGGCCAAATTATTTTGAGAAATAAGATCAACTTATTTTACAACTTATATTTAAATGGGTTAGGTTCGAGGTTGAGTGTAAGCCAATATGGCTTTATTTCACTTTGTTTAAGAGTAATAAGATAAACTGGTGGAAATTGGCTTTATTACACCAAAAAAGAGAAATAAGCCCAATTCTTGAAATTAAGCCTTATTTTACTTGGCACCAGAAATTATTGATAGGTTTTGCCTTTTTTTTTTTTAATTTTTGGTACGAAACTTCTTCGACGAGTCCTATGCTAAGACCGATTATGCAGACTTAGTATAAAATTATCTACAATGTCAATATTTTATTGTATATTCTAAATAAAGTTTATAATTATAAATTAAGTTACTTATTCATAGTTTCAAACACAAAGAACTACTATCACACTGCTTGGCTCAATTTTATTCCCTTTTAGCTGTTTATTATTATTATTTTTTTTTTATCTTAGATTCTCGTAATTTTTTATTAAAGGAATATAATTAATATTCTATATCTTATTTTTCTAGGTCCTGAACCTTAAAATACAAATCGAAAGATTGAAAGAGTTCGTTCTATGTATCGTTTCAGTCAAACGAAAAGGGAACTTAAATCTTTAAAACAAAATTTAAAGAAAATTAAAGAACGAAATAAAAACTAAACAAATAACACAAAATAAAAATACGGATTTCTTTTTAAAAATAATCAAATAACTTTTATTTATGCCTTTAATTGAACTAAAGAAATAATAATTATTATTATTATGTTTATAATTCGTTAATTTGTAAATTGGTATTTTTATTTTATTTCTTACAGCAAAAATCTACATTTTTATATAAGGTGTACGAGGTCAAAATAATTATTATTAGTTATGTATGTTTTTTTGTTTTTATTTATTTTATTTTCAAACATACATAAATACACAATAAAACAATATATATTTATAAAATAAAATAATTATTTAAAAATTAAGAATGAAACAACTTAACATTTTACAAAGTTATACATAACTCAAGACAAAATCAAGAAAAACAAAAATTAAACAATATTTAAAAATAAGAAATGAAAAAGAGAATCAAAACAAAAACAAATATTTAAGTTTTATTAATATTTTTCTTATTTAGTTTATATATATGTATGTATATGTATTTTCTATTTAATATTTAGTGCATTACACTAACAATTATTACGGATTCTTTTGCTTTTCTTTTAGTTAATTTATTAAATAAAATTTTATGTTTCTGTATATGTTTTTATATATACAAGTTATAATTAAAAGCTAAACAAAAAAACAATATTCTATATAATATACTCTATTTTTATATTATTTAAAAATTATTTTGATTTAAATGGATTAAAAACTAAATCTAAATCATAAGGCGCGCATGCGGTGTTTGTTTTTATTTTGAATTAAATGTAAGCTAAGTGTTAATGCAATATTTATATAAATAAATTGTTTTTTTTTTTTGTTTTATTGTTTTTTTCTTTAAACAAAATTTAAATTAAATACATAAGCTTTTCAAAAAACAAAAAATTGATTGATTTATAATAACAAACAAAATATAATTCATCCTTAAAAACATCACAATTTTCTAAGTGGTTACTAACTTCTTTTTTATTTTTTATTGTGTTTTAATTTAAATTGAAAATATTTAATTTGTTTTTGTTTTTGTTTTTAAATAAAATATTAGATGAACTTTACAATAAAATCAAAAAAAATAATATATTGAAAATAAAGAAAGGGCGTCATGTCGTCCTAGATCTTTCATATATTTACAACAAATTTGTTTGATGTGTATTTTCTGCACTTTCTTTCACCGGGACGCTTCGTTAGTGCTTGCGCTGGACACAACCTCCTCTGAGGAGGGAGCAACCGAAATATTTGTGCTGCTACTTACCACCGCGGGGGGGCTTATAGTGCCTCCCGTGGTCGAAGTAACCCCGGTAGCATCACCTGAAGGGGAGATCTTTGATGTGGCCGTCACATCGGAGGGCTTTGGGGAAGTCTGCTCATTGCTGGCAGATGGAGGTGACAATTGTGTGATGCCCTCCATAACGGTACTGTTAGGGGATGGCTTGTTAGTATTACCTGAAGATGGATTCACACCAGTCGAAGCCTGATCATCGGGACTGCGTCGAGCGTCTTCCGGTGACGAGTTGACAATTGTGGTTGTGGTAGGAGTGGCTGAAACTGGTGTTGGCGGTTTTTGCTTAATGGCGTCATCTATTGGCGAGCTCTTCATGTTTTCATTATCTTTATTGGGAGTACCGCCTCTGCCACTAGTGGGAGCTACGTTAACAGAAGTAGCTTCCTTACTAGACTCGGATGCATCGCTGACCATTGTAGCGGTTGTTGTTGTGGCGGTACCATTCAACTCGTGTGAAGGTGGAGTACGGTTGTTCGCTGGAGTTCCAACACTGCTGCCGCCACCGATACTGGAGGCGTGGTTGGAATTTGAGCCCGTGAGATCGAGAGTAGTTGGCTCATTGGCTGACACTACTGCCGATAAAGGACCAAGTCCCGATAGTGGCTTCTCTAGCGGATGTCGGGGACTGTTCGATGCACGGCCGCCATTTTGATTGTGCGTACTCGGTGGCATGGGCTGTTGCTGGCCAGCCGAAGAAGTTGGTGTGGGTAACTTCATGCCGCCCGAGGAGGAAGTATGGTGATTCATAGCAGCCATGGACATCGAAAGCGATGAAGACTGCTGATGAGCAGCAGATGGCGCTAGAGAGTTGACCGAATGCATGGCGGCATGATGTCCTGGGTGATGGGCATAGTACATACTGTTCGGAATGCTTGTTGGCGGCTGGGCATTTATGCTGTGCGAAGAGTGAGACTGCATTGCAGACGCCGAGGATGTGATAATTGTGGCTTCGGAGTGCTTCCCGGCGGAGCTCTGAGTAAGGTTCAGGCTGCCATGGGGCGAACTATTGGTAGACACGTGCGAGTGCGGTGTCGAATGCGGTGGCAGCTGATGAGCAGCTGTGATCGGTGGATGATGGGGCGACATGTGAGGATGGGATAAGTTCAACCCGTGATGGGAGAGTCCCAGGGCTGCTGCGGAGAAACTAGGATGTGTTAGACCAGCACCTGGATGACCTAGGCCAAGTCCTGAACTCTGCAAGTGGTGTTGCATATTCGGTCCGTGTGGTAAATTTGGAACGCCAGGCAAAGACAGACCCAAGTTTAGACCCATTGCGGCATGTGGGCTCTGACGTTGGTTGCTGGAATGGTAGGGCGACATAGAGGGCAGGCCATGCATGCCACCCTGTTGCGGACGCAGACTCAGGCCGATGTGGGGTAACATCGGGCCAAGGATATTCCTGTTCAGTGACGAGTAAAGAGGATTGTTGTAGTGATGTGAGGCAGATATCAGACGCTCTCGTTCTCTGGCCTCACGCTCCTTTTCACGCATTTCACGTTCACGTGCCTCTTTTTCTTTTTGCTCCTTTTCACGTTCTCGCTGCTCCTTTTCGCGTTGTTCACGTTCTCGCTGTTCCTTCTCACGTTGTTCCCGCTCCCTCTGTTCGCGCAGCTCACGTTCTTTTTCCCTCAGCAGTTCACGCTCACGTTCCTCTTCCCGGGCTATGCGGGCCCTGTGTTCCTCCTCCATTTTCATACGTTCATGGAGGACGGGAACACTGATGAACGGATACAGATGGGACGAGTACGGTGATGGCAATGGGGCGTACAATGAATGGTGAGGATGAGAATAGTGTACACCGCTTCGCAGCAATTGATGACGTTGCTCCAACAAGAACTGCTCGGAGTATTGTAGACTGGCCGGATTGAAAATGGCACCCGGTGGCATTCCGGGCAGCCCTGCGAATGGAGAATATGCATCTAAGGGGAACGGCCCAGCGGGATGCATGAGACGTTCATCCGATCGATATGGTTGAAAGCCGCTACGGGCCAACAATTCCGGTTGCAGACCAACCGATTGACCCGAATTCAGGCGAGCTATTTTCTCTGCTGGCTGAGGCGATGGGGCTGACCGCTTTTTCGCCACAGATCTTTCATCCTGACTGCTTCCCAGACGACTGTCCACCACAAGTCGGGAATCATTTGTTGAAGGCACACGCGATGTGGATGAATTTTGAACGGCGGAAGATGATGACGTCCCATCACGTTGACCACCACCACCACCGCCTCCACTGCCTTGTGTGCCACCACGATCCCGAACAACAACATCTTCTTCTTCCTTGATGTCAGCCTGCTTGGCTAGATTTCGCAGAGCCGAGGCAAACGGCTGATTAAGACCTCCCGGAACTCCGCACACTTGTTGTGACTGTTGCTGTTGTTGGCCTTGCATTGAAGGTGACTGAGCTCCAATGTGATTACTTGCCCCATGATTACTAAGACCGTGGCCGGAATTCTGTTGCACTTGAGGTGGTGCTCCCGAAGGTGATTGCAAATGATGCGGCGATGGTATGAGCGGAGCTGGACTCGTTGCAGGACGCTTCTGACCGGCTTTTGGTGGTACTGTAAGTAAAAAAAATAAGAATACAAGTTCAAAATTAGTATTTTGATATAAAAATATTCTCAGGAAGAAAATAAAAGTAATGAAAAAAAAAGTCTAAAGTTCAGAGGACATATTAAGTTTTTTTAAGAACACGTTCCAACGCCCGAAGTCCGAGGACGATGAAGTCGACGAAGAGGGGATTAAAGGATTGTGTTTGACAAAAACTTTTATCTTTTAAATCTACATTTTCTGTTGTCTTAGTTTTATGTATAAGGAGGACAAAAGAGGACTTATGAGGATTGAAAGAGTAACATGTAGTATGTATTTCATTTCAATACATCTTTTCAGTGCTTCCATAGATAACAAATGTGTAAAGGACATCAAACAGAGGCGTGATCAAAGGTGACTAAAGGTTACTATATCACCGCACCATGTCCACCAAACTGATGCCAATATATAAATGAATTGAGGTTCGAAAGTGTCAAGCTGAAGTTATCCTCATACTTGCGACGATATCCTGAAAGGTATTCCATAGCCCCTTAAACGTACATATGTATATGTACTACAGTATGGATGTTGATGGCTTGGATTTAGCTGACTGACCATTGAATAAATTTGTATGCAACGATATTTCAAATTCTTACATACAGGGTGGGTGAAGAGTTTCTTCCCCATTTTAAAAAATCATAACTCTTTTTGTTTTAAGATTTTTTTTGTTTTTTTTGTTTAAGGTTCTTATAAAATAAAGACTTTTTTCTGTTGGGACTTTCCCGCAGCTGAGAGCCTAGATATCCTACGAAGTGTTATGCAAAACGCTCTAGAAAGGGCCTATCTCTATGGGCATGAAGCTGATGTTTATTTGAGGGACATTTAACTCCATAAATATGGCCCAAAAAAAGCTCTATAAATAATATTTTGTGATTTTATAATAATGAATATTAATACAAAGTTAAATCTATACACAATTATTATTATTTCGGAAGTTACTTTTGACCCACCCTGTATGCCTAGGTACATAAAAAGACCTTTTGGGACTTGCTGGTCTATCAGAAAATTCAATATATCCATTTTTGTCACGATGTATAAATTTGGGTGTATATATTGGCAAAGGATTTCAATCAAGAATATTTTTACAGATGTGAAACAAGAAGAATGAAGCATGTATTTCAAACTAAATTTGAATTTCAATCAAAGTTTCTTTGTGATGCTACGAAATATACACATATGTACATATACAGTTAAAATACATACATATGTAGATACTTCAATGAAATACACTTAACACATACATAGAAGAGTTTTTCTAATAAAACAAAAAAATAAATAAACTTTGAAATATCGTCAATGGAAAACAAATTGATTTAATTTCAAATAAGATTTTAGTTTGTTTGTGTTTTTTTTTTTTTTTGACAGCTGTCAAAGCAAAATATATTTAATTATACAAATGGTAAGCAACCTAAAAATTTCATTTAAATACGTTTACAAATTTATAAAGAGACAGTTTTCAGAAAAATTAAGACAGACTTTCAAGATATGGATAATTTTTAATAAAAATAATAATAAAACTTAAAAAAAGGAAATATTTGTTTTTAATTTAAAATTATGAGGAAAAATTCAAAACATTTGTCAAATATATCCAAAAAACACTAGACATTTAAACATAGTTGAAAACTTCCGGTAGTTTTGTTCAAAACCAATTCCGGAAGTAATGAAAGACTCTCCTAAGACCCCATGCTTCAGAGTTATTCACAATCAATCTTTAAAATTTTAACACGTTAGCCTGCTTTTTATTAAAATTTACTTTTATGATTCAAAATGATTGTTGTAAATGGCTTAAAGGAAAATAAAATAGACATAAAAAGGTCTTGGCGCTGATTATTATCCGTTCCAACTGGAGTTTGTTTGGTAAATGCTTTCTTAAGGTAGTCAAATAGTCATAATTAATAATATTACGTTCGCGTATAAAATACATTTTCTTACTTTTTTAAATCGATTAAGAACTCCTTGTAGCCATCGACAATCCTTGCTGCAGTTATTAATTCATTTTTTTTTTTTAATAATCTTCACATATTAACGATACAGAATTATTTAAAACAGAAAGCAAATCATTTATAAATAAAATAAACAGCAATGGACCAAGGTGACTCCCTTGAGGTACACCAGAATTGATTTTAAATTAAAGGGTTACTCCTGTACATGACGATATAATATCTATCTTTAAGATATGATGAAATCCACATAACGAAATTGTTAGTAAGTCCAATTTGACTTAATTTATTAAGAAGAATTTAATGATTTAATTTTGTCAGATGCCTTGTCTCTTAAGTCTCTTTAGATGCAATGGACTAAAGATTGTTTTTCGAATGCATCCAAACAAAAAGTAGAAAATTATAATAAATAAGTAATTGTAGATGTTTTTCACATATAAAAAAAGAACAATAAAAAGAAATGATGTCACAGACAAGGGGTTCAAATAATTTAGGAATAACAGTAAAATTTAGTTATAGGACAATAATTTGTAACTAAGTTTTTGGAACCTCTTTCATGGACTTGCGTAAGGTATGGTTAAGTTAGGTTAAAGTGGCTGTCCATAATCGAATAGGACACACTTACGCCAGATCAATGGCGTGACTGTGATACCACATGAATCTTGAGGCTTCCTACTAAGCTCAATGAAGCCAATTTGAGTCCCTTACGAAACGTGAGAGGCTGATTATTCTAATATGATTTAGATCGTTTAGATCGTTATAGAAGAATTCTCCTAGGTAATTCTTGCATTTTTGAGCTACTAGAGCAGGGCATGTACAGAGAAGGTGACGAACTGTTTCCCTCTCTTCCTCGTCCATAAAGCTTCTGCAAAAGTCATTTGAGAATACGCCTAGCCGCTTGGTGTGCTTTCCTATTAGACAGTGCCCTGTTATGACACCTATTATCGAGCTTATATGTGATCTGCTTAGAGATAGCAAGCACCTTGATCCCTTTAAATCTAATGTTGGCCAGATGTTTTTTGTGACCTGACATGTGGTAATGTTGTTTCACCTGGTGCCTGCCCTCCTCACAGAGTCTTGCATTAGCAACAGTTTACAAGTAGCGATTGGTATGCCAGTACGTGCCAAACGTGGTAGGATGGGCTGTACTGTACCGTTCCTGGCGAGTTCATCTGCCTTACAGTTACCTGGAATGTCTCTATGGCCCGGCACCCAGCAAAGGTGAATATTAAACTGTTGTGCCATCTCCATTAGAGATGATCGACAGTTATGGACTGTTATAGAGTTTTTAGAGACGAAGCTTCGAGGCGAATGGCAGAGCTTGCAGCTATTTGTTTGCTAAATATACCAAGAGGTGTTAGGTAGAGTAAGGTGTCCGTCCAGTGCCGCAAATGGGGTGCGTAAGGTATATAAATATATAAAAAGATCTGGAAACTTAAATCATTTTAGAGAGAATCCTTGAAAAGAAGAAACAATGGATAGAAAACATAAGACCCACATTTTTTTTTTAGCATAGATGATGGTATTCAATTAGGACCAGGACTTAAACATTTAGCTAACTTTAAAATATTGTCACGTATGATGAAAGACGACTGTATTCTTTGTGTTATGAGAAATAAGAGAAGAGGTACTTGTAGAAGAAAAATCTTCAAAGGCAGTCTTAAAATAATCTAAAGGGTGATTTTTTAGCTATTATCTTTTTGGCAACACTGGTTTAAACAGCTGACGCACGTTTCGTGTTTTGTTTCACTGTCTAACATCTTCAGTTTGGTCTATAATTTAACCATGAATCGTCTTAGAAACGAACAACGCTTGCAAATTATTGAATTTTATTATCAAAATGCGCGCTTCTTCCAGCGAGCGACGAAGCTCATTTTTGGCTCAATAGGTAAGTAAATAAGCAGAATTGTCGATTTTGGAGTAAATATCAGCCATAAACAGAGCTACCAACGCATCCAAAAAAAGTCACAGTTGGGTGCGGTTTATGGGCTGGTGGCATCATTGGACCGTACTTCTTCAAAGATGATGCGAATCGTAACGTAACTGTGAATGGTGAACGCTACCGTGAGATGATATCCAACTTTTTTTTTGCCCAAAATGCAAGAGCTTGACTTGCATGACATGTGATATCAACAAGACGCTGCCACACGCAACAATGGACTTATTGAGAGGCGAGTTCTGTGAACATTTTATATCACGTTCGGGACCGGTCAATTGGCCGCCTAGATCGTGCGATTTAACACTTTTAGACTATTTTTTGTGGGGCTATGTTAAAGCTCATGTCTATACAGACAAGCCCGCTCCAATTGACGCATTGGAAGACAACATTGAAGCATTTATTCGTGAGATACCGGCCGAAATGTTGGAAAGAGTATGCCAAAATTGGACTAAGCGGATGGACCATTTGAGGCGCAGTCAAGTTCAACATTTGCATGAAATAATCTTCAAACATTAAATTATATGGACCGTACTATCGATTTAAATAAAGATTTCATGCATTTTTTCTGAATTTAATGTGTTTTTTTTTGAAAAACTTTTCTATAGCTTTTAAAAAATCACCCTTTAGAAGAAAAATCTTCAAAGGCAGTCTTAAAATAATCTACAAACACGTTAGAAATTGACTCTGGAAGATGACTTTAGGTCATTTAGTAGCTGGATATCCGCCACATTTACATTTGCTACTTATGTAAATTGTAATTTGATAAATTAATTTAACTCTCGACACTTATGTTTATTTTTGAAGAAAATGTTCGATTTTGCACTCGAAGGATCTAAGAAACTATTGCGACTTGTTAAATTCTTATCATAAACCAAAACCAAAACTCTTTAACAAACAATTTTAAATAAAATGGTACACTTGGGTGTATACGTACTTTTTTTTAAATGATTTTTATTAAGAGATTTTTGACATACAATTTATCGGAAAATACAAATTTCACACATAAAAATCTTCAAATACGGTTTTCAAGAAACTTTATCTTTTGACTATTCGAACGGTTAAATCAGCTGTACTTCAATACCAATCATTTAATTCGCAAATTTTAAAATTTAAAAGTTGAGGCTTTAATAAAATGCTGATGATTTAAGAACAAATTACGTGATTTATTAGTAGTAGTAGTAGTAGAAATGGTGGCCACGAGCAGTCTAGCTCGGTGACACAATTAGCGCTGAGTTGCGCCGTTTTGATACCATAAAATACTCGCTCGACCTATAAAGATAAAAGGGGGATTATAAAGAAAAACTACGCCTCAAATCCACTTTGTTGCGTTTAGAAAGGAGATCAAATCTTTGATCTCCAGTTCTGAGAGCTCATTGAGATCGTTGAAAGAGGACTTTCCCAATGTTTTGGCTCTCGTTTTGGCTAAGGCAGGACACTTGCATAAGAAGTGAAGAACAGTTTCTTTTTCTCGCTGGTCCTCACAACTACGACAGAAAGTATTGTGGGGGATGCCCAGCTTAGATGCGTGTTCTCCAACAGGCCAGTGTCCGGTGCATGTAGCAACGACCCTGGCTATGTCTTGCCTGGGTCTGCAAATAAGATTATTAGTACGGGATTTGTTGTAGGTGGGCCATATCCTTCTAGATATGATACAGTTGGTTAGGCTGTTCCACCTGTAATTTGATTCAGCGAGGAAAATAGAGAATATCTTGCCCTTCATAGCACCAAGAGGAATGTTGACTCTTTCCGCGAGTGAGCTATGAAGGGCTGGTCCTTGCCTAGCCAGCTCGTCAGCTCGTTCATTGCCCTCAAAGCCTCTATGACCCGGAATCCAGATGAGAGTGACCCTGAGTCCAATGTTCATGCCCGCTAACTCACTTCGGCATTGTTGAACCAATGTGGAGGATGAAGTGGACGAGCCAATCGCTTGAATAGCCGCCTGACTGTCCGAAAAAATAGCTGTATTGCGGTTTTGATTTGGATCTAGTTTTAGTAACATGCTTCCTTGATCGCGAGTAGTTCAGCTTGAAAAACACTAGCAAAGTCAGGAAGTCGCAAAGACCTGGAGACATTTAAAGACTCGGAGAATATTCCTTCACCGACCCCACACTCCATCTTCGAGCCGTCAGTGAAAATAGTTGTGTCGAAGCCTCTCGTCACTAAGTCATCATCTCATTCATTTCGAGATGGGATGATAACTTTAAAATCCGCACTGAGGTCCACAGTAGGGGTGCAGTAGTCGATTTCTGTCGAAAAGATGTCCGCTGGGATGAGATTAGTAATATTACTATGACCAAAGGGCCTAGAATACCAACTATTCGATTCCCTAAGTCTCAACGCGCTGCAAGATACCAAGTATTTGACATGCAGGTCTATTGGTAAGAGGTAGAGAAAAACGTTTAGGACGTGATTTATTACTTGTTTTTTTTTTTTGATTTATTACTTGTTTTTTTTTTTTGATTTATTACTTGTTTTTTTTTTTTTTTTTTTTTAACTTACAAATATTCCATAATCAATGATCTGTAAAATCCTCGTTTTCTCAAAAAAAATACATTTTATCAAAGGAAAAACAGGCACGGTCCAATTAAATCCAAATGTATTTAAAGTTTAAACCAAACTTTAGAGAATTAAGGCACTTGATATTTATTTGCTATAGAAAAGAGTAGTATTTTTTTTACAATATTTCATAGAAAACGTAACTACTACGTACTAAAAGTACGAATTAAACACTTTTTTCTGTCTATATTGATTTAGTTTCAAGTCCTTAGTGAATTTAAAACTTCCATTTAAATACAGTGTTAGTCTTCTTTTTGTGAGAAGAAATGAAGAATTTGTTTCAAATAAACCTTTTTTCCAACAAAAAAAAAAAGGGAATTTGAACACAAAATTGTTGCAAACGAGTCTCAATTGAAGTTAATACACAGCCATTGCTTTTTACCTTAACCAAATGTTTTTCTTTAAACGTTTTGTACTGTAAATACCTTTGTATGTATGTTTTTTAAAACAACAAAAACAACAACAATTTAAGTTATTTTTTTTTTCATTTTCTTTGAATTTTCATCAAAACTACAAAATAGATAAAGAATATAAAAAAAGAAATGAACCAAACAAATAAAACCTCTTTTCTATATCGATTCTTCTCTCGAAAAAGTAAATAAAATCTGCATTTTGCTTTTACATGGCGCAAAGTCCCAGAAGTATAGAAATAGAAACAACTAGAGAAATGCAAACATATAGGTGATGTAAGGGTAAGGGTAGGGTAGGTTAGGGTAGGGTAGGATAGGGTATAGGTATAGTACCTCAATATACTATATACATATATAGGGGCATCATAGTTATCCCACCTTCATCTCTGCCTAGCCTTCCTCCTATTTCCTGTTCCGTTCTGATCCGATCCCACAACCCGGCCATCAACGAAATTCTCTGACCCACTATAGGGTTGGAAGTTGGTGGAGGGGTATAGTTATACAAACCCAGTGTTAGCTGATGGTTGTTGGAGAGTATATTCCTCCTCAGCAAATATCATTTATTTGAAAATACCACTTGTAGTACCGGTGTTAGTCGAACTACAAGTCTATAACTGTATAAATCAGCCTTCTGTACAAAGAATATGCATAAGAGCAATAAGAGTAAGTGAGACAACAATACAAAATGTATGTAGATACATACATATACATACGTAGAGTTTAAAAACAGACAAGTGGCGTAAACACAAAAGACTTTGGCAAAACGGGACACTAGAACAACACAGTTATGCAGCAATGGTAGCAGCAGAAAGCATTGAGTTTCTAAAATTCTCTATCCAGCCCCAGCTAGAGCGTTCACAGTTGGTGCAAGTTTTTCAGTAAACAAAAATCCAGTCAGACACGTATAACTATAGTAGAGGGCGCCACATACAATCGTATAGTGTCCCTCTATAGGGGGCTGGGATGAGAAGACTTATAGAAGGAAGTAGAGGAGGAAAAGGAATGAGGCGAGAGGGCTTATCCTTTATCCTTAACTTTGCATATTTGAGTGGAATCTATAGAGAGAGAGAGAGAGGGGAACGAAAAAGGATACAACTGTGTTTTTGTACAATTCTGTGTATACACATCATGCAGAGGGCGCTGCCTATTCGTTTACAGAAATAACTGTAGGTTGTCCACCATCATCGTCATCATCATCATCATCGATGAATGTTTCGAATGATATTTTTTTTTCTGTGTAGTCTGTTTCTTGTTCTTCTTTTGCATATACGAGAAACGAGAATGATGGAGATTGAATGGATGGATGGATGAGTGAGTGCACTCCTGGCTCCATCTGAATTGTGGCACCAGTATCAAAAGAAAGATGGAGGGAAGTTGGGTTTTTAATTTTTCAAAAACAGTGACGAGGAGCAGAGTAGAGAGGAGTAAGTCGGCTGAAAGATTTTTGTGATGATCCTGGATCGAATGTATATGATATATGATATATGTACTTTTGTGAGTACCTATGCTGGCTGGGCTGATGGTGGGATGATATATATAGGTATAGAGCTATGTTCCGTTCACATTCGATTTTTGGCCGATATGTTCCTTATTATTACCAACGAAGGTACCTATAAGAGTTATGTGGGGTAGGTTCTATAAAGCATAGCTAGGATGCGTGTACAAGGACAACAATTTTTAGAGTACCCACTCAAGCATCATGCTGGGTGCAGTAGTTATGTATGTACTCTCTCCTCTCTCCATCCCAGCATCAACTATTGGATTATTTTTCGCCTCAAAAAGGATACGCTGATGCTGATACTGATGCTGGATACTAGGGCGGGTATGTTATATTGGTTTTTGCGAGTTGAGTTCTAATATGATAGCAATAGCATAGATGCGTTCCTTGTTCCATGTTATAGTATAGTATATGCTATATGGGTTAAACGCATGCTAGATGATATAATAACCATCCATCTCTATTGCTCTATGGCCTCTTTCTCCAATAGGTATCCAATATACTATATATGTTTATGTAGGTAAAGTGTAAGGGAATATTTCGCAGCAGAAGCCGTAAGCCACAGGACGTCAGATTTCATCCAAACTATGTTCCATAGTGGGTCCTGTTAGTACTGATGCTGGTGCTGGTTCTGATGCTGATGCTGATAGTGGCGATATAGGGATGGTAGTTGGTTGCCACTTGAACCTCGTTATTACATTCGCCAATACACAAACACAAATACACACAGATGCATATACGCAACGCATACACTCAAAATTGGCAAAGAGGTAAATATAGATGTATCTTTTTTTTTTCTTCTTTGTTGTTTTTCGTTCTTTTTGCTTGCGTGTTTGTTTGCTTTGCTTTGCTTTTGCTTGCTTGAATTTTTGGTCCTTCGAGCCGGAAAGTGTTGCACCTCGAATTTGAGAGCAGAGCCTATTTTTGGCTATTTCTCGGGTGGTTCTCGCACACATGAACGCATACAATTTATGTTTTATAAGTTCCAAATGTGTGTATTGGTGCTTGCTGGGTAAAGTAGAGGTAGGTACCTGTTATTAAATTAGAAATCCAGGAATTACAAAGGCTGTAGATGCATTCAAGTGGAAAATACCCGTAAGTAAATTTGGAAATTCTAGCTCGAAAATATACAATACCCAGAGTTTCTCAATAAAAGGGTGTGGTTATTTCAAAAAGCCTATTGTTTTCAAGAAACAAAAATAAAAATAAAGTTTTAGTAAGAGTGAAAGAGAGAGAGAGAGAAGGTAAACTAAAAAGAAAAAGGGAGGATGCAAAGATGGAAAAAGATAGAATGACGAGAAATAAGAAAATTAGGAAAATCGAAAAACTAAAAGATTATCACGTAGCCCCTGTTCTGTTCTGTTCTGTTGTTGTATGTAGGAAGGATATACAGGATACCAATTGTGAAATGGTTAACTGCAACCCAGTGAACCAAAAAGAATCGGTATTGTGTACGGTATATAATATGTAGTACGCATCAAAAGCTTAAAAACCAGCTTATATTTCTACAGATTTATGTATGTACAATTTTCATATGATTCAAATAAGAAAAGAACACCGAGAGGATGATGATCATAATAAAGAAAGCAAAAAATTAATTAAAATTCAGGACAAAATAGTTCAAAGTCTTATTCGTTTGCTCCTCGATGTTGTTGTTGTTTGATATACCTTCATACCAACAACACTGTACAGTCTACAGTACAGTGTTCGCTATCGGGATATTTGGTTGCGAGTCAAATTCATAGCATAGCGTTTCATATGTAGGTACGAAGGATACAGAGCATAGCGCATTGTGCGCATTCCGAATGTGTGTGGAGTAAACAGGACTCCCATGGTCCCAGGCAGCAAATAAGGAGTACAAAAAAAGTAAAATAAGAACTCAGAAAGAAAGAACAAAAAAAAAAGAAACCCATCAACAGACAACCTGCTGTTGCTGAAGCTGATGCTGCTTTAGTCCTGTGGGTTATCATATCCTTACGTATCTATCTATCTATCTATCTATCTATCTATATGTGCCTACCTTTAGTTAAGGAATGCAATTTTCAGTGTTTTTTTTCCCTGCGTATTCACCTGCTCCTGCTGTCTTCTCCTAGTTTGCAATGCTGTTAGCTTTTATTACCCCAGAAGCACAACCCCAACAAGAGTGTTAAGATTTTTTTTTAAACCCACCTACCATACCCATGGGTGTATACATAAATCCAAAAGAAAAACAGGAGCAGGAGCCGAAAGATATGGTATTTCAAGTGAACTGAAAAAATACAAAAATACGGGCATTCCAAGCACACATTGATGTTTGCAATGTGAAAAATTTCCAGATAAAATGTGAGGAATTTTATTTTTCATTTCATTTCATTTCCATTTTAGCCTGAGTTTGCGTTGCGTGTTCTTTTAAAGTATTATTTTTATTTATTATTATTTTGTCGTTGTTTTAATATTAACCTTTCAGTATTCTACCAATAAAGAACTCATCGATGTGAAATTATTTGTGAAAGTTATTTCGATGGAATTTTCATAGGACTAACAAACGCATATTTGGGATGTTGATATTATATTCGTAGTATGTATAGTATCTTGGTATATAGGATTGCGAAAAGGTTATGTTGGGATTTTGAAAAATTTGAAATATTAACTTGGATTGTTGCAGTGAATAACGTATAGCTAATTAGTCTTAAATAGATTAATATTTAATTAAAAAAAGGAAACAAATATTATTAAAGGTCAGTTTTAACTAAGTTCATATAAGAATTTTGTTTAATTGAAAAAGGTTCGAATTGTTGTTCAAAGTTATATAAATTAATTATATACATAAATTCTACTGTTTAAGCGGTTTAAAGTTTGCAAATAGATTAATTTAAGTTTAATTGGTGCGGTTATTCTAACTTATTTGAAAAAAAAAACAACCACTAAAACAACATGGCTGCCATAAGCCATTTGAACTGATTTGACAGAATCCAAAAAAACAACATGGCTGCCATAGATCGTTAGATTGTCAACAACGAATAAAATTATCAACTAAACAGATTTGACAGATGCCACAAAATCAACATGCCTAACTTAAGGCTGTCAAAATAGACAAAACATTTTTGATATATGTCAAAATAGCAAAACATGTCAGATGTAGTTCTAGTTTCATTTAAATTTTCAAATGAAATTATTGATTTTGTATTAAGCTGTCACTTTTTATTTGACTTATATGTGAATTTAATTTAAGGAGTGTGTCAGTCAATAGATTTGATTTTGATATTTGACCTAAGTACAGTTTATAACTGTAGACCTCTACTAATTTCTACATAAGAAAAAGTTGACAAAATACTAAAAGGACCAAGCAAAAGTTATCCAGTGGATTGTACATTCAGACTTGTGTACAGTCAGAAATCGGTTGTTATAGGTTTTTCGAACGTTAAAAGACGAAGCGCTTCAAATAAACTTAACAGAATTGAAAATTGATTAAGAATAATTCAGTTGTCAATTGGAAAGAACTCTACAAATAAAAAGTGAGCTAAACATCCTGGGAGATTTAAAATTGTAGGTTTGCTTTTGGCTTCAAAGTCGCAATTTAACAGAATTTTGTAATAAAATGACTGATAATTTACTGTACACATTTAAAAATATATATGAATGTACCTGGGTAGTCCTTGGATGTACATTGTACAACTATTCTTAAAAAAAAAAAAACATTTGTTGAACTTGTACTTCTAGTTGATAGCACTGGTATTTGACACCTGTCAAACTCAGCTGTCACTTGAAATGTCATAATATAAGTTAAACGTTATTATGGTCATCATAATGGATCGTCTACACAAAAAATTAGTTACTGTTATAATTATTAACAAATTTAAAGAGAAGCGTTACTGATGTCTTAAGGTGTGTGAATGTTTAGTCGAATATATTGTTACTGCAAGTGTAAATGTTGCTGATTATCCGAATTTATTGATAAAACGGCGTTTGCAGCAATTGAAATTTTCGGCCGGCTATTGAAATTTTGACATGGACATTATATGTTTCCAGAAACGGTTCAAAAAGCTACACAACACGAATAATTATAACTTTATTTAGTGATAGGTAAGTTTCTTTAATTGTGTGATTTAACGCTTTGGTGGCGTTAATTTTCCATTAAGATCATGCAATTTGCCACCATTTTTCTGTAAACCTACGGAAAAGACATATCAAAACTTTACTCAAGCTTAAGCCGAGTACCACTCGAAAAGTCCAAAGAATTGGTCAAAAATTACCTCAAAAGAATCGCATCTACATAAAACTTTCTTTTAAAATTTTAAAAATAAGAAATTAAAATTAAAATGGTACTGAAAGTATACGTGCTTGAGAAATAAGAAAGTTCAAAACCCGCAACTGGTACAAGTATGACATACGAAGAAGTTCAAGTAGCATAGAATTATAGCGATACTTGTACTTAACTATTTAGTACACAGGTCTGGCCAGCCATAAGTAAAAATATATTGCAGTTAAATGGTACAATTTGTGATAATGCCTAGTTACGTCATTTGTAAAATTAGTAGAAATTCCCATTTAGAGCAATTCAACAGTAAATTTAAGGTTAAGCTTTTTAGTAACAGAAGTTGTTCTTTTCTGATTCTGGTAAAAACACAAGTCTCCAATAATGACTGCAATTTTTCTAAACTATTGCACTAAGGAAACTTGTAACACTCAGAAATATTTCACAATAAGGCTTTAAACCACGTAATTGAGTTGTTCCTGGAAGATTTTTAAGTCGGTCCCTCATAAGATTGGAAGTATCTCAAGGACAGAAAAGTAGCTAGTATTAAACTCTTAGCCTTTGGCATGATAGTCTTATAAGCTAACAATTTCGTCCCGAAATCCTTTTTTATTTCTATCCTTCTATAACATTATTCATAGGAGTCAACTAAATCTGGTCTTACCCTCAAAAAAGGAGTTACAATTAAACCAATCTAAAATACCTACCTACTAATCTAACCTAACCTAACAATCTGGATACTGTTAAATATCATTAAAAATAATTTAAATAAACGATTGAATAACAAATTACATAGGATATTATTATGTACTACATATGTATATGAATTCCTTAGTAGACACCTATGTTAAACTGTATCATCAGTATAACAACCACTTAACCTATTAGTTAAATATTCCAATTCAATTTTATCTCTATTAAAACAACAAACTTTCAAATTCAAATTGAAATCAACCCCCAAAAATTACCAAAAACACCACATAAACTACATATATGATAAACAAAATAATAACAATTCATTACATGATTAAATATAGATATAGAGAGTACCTTTTAATCAATAAAATCAAAAGCCACATAAGTATAAGGTATGTGTATAATATTTGTATATTAAGTTAGAAAGGTATAAAATACATAACATACCTTATAATTTATATCCAAAAAGCCAATTTCATTCTATTTACCATATTATACCAAAAGACTAGACATAACAGACATTCCAAGCCTTCCCAAAAACCAAAAACCGAAAAAAGGACACCCTCCTTCACATATGCTACCTACAACAATATATCTATAATTTCTCCGTTCCTAATGCATATTTCATTAGCAATTGAAAAAATGTCAATGGTCAAATGTATAATATTTCAACCCCGATTAATTTTATACTTAACCTCTCCTCAACCGCAACTATACAAGTTTCTTCTCTCTATAATATTTAATCTCTTTCCCTTTCCTCCTACTTCCTCTGTTCGTCCTTCCTTAATTCAAATAACTACTACACTACCTACTCAACTACATCCCTTAGGCACTATAGGGATGATGTCTAGGCAAATATTTCCCATTTATTTTCGGAACACATTGAGGTAAATATGGATATATGTATGTATGTATATGCACGTTATAAAGGACATCTATAATATTATAGGGAACACCAAACGAAACTTAATTCACAAGCATAACGACCACATAATAATTATTTATAATTTGTCATTAGTGATGTTTTCTGTCGTACTGGAATAGAAGCTAGAGCTAGAGCTAGAGACAGGCAGTTAGGCTACATAGGAAACCAACAGAACCCACAGGTCGAGATAGGACGAGGATATAATATATATGAACGAGTATAGAGAGAAAGCGAGATTCTCTTCCGATATATCCCTGGTCCTTTAAGTCGCACGTTTTAATTTAGATTCCATGACCATCGCAAATACATATGCAGTGTAAACATTTTAAACCCCTGTGCATATATAAATTTTATATTACCTAAATATCTACAGATATAATAGGATAGACATATGTATATATATAAACGAGCGAACTAACTATCCATATTTATTGTTTTCCGTAAACCTACCTACAGGAGACTGGAGAGACTGTGTTCCCTGTGGTGACACACAAATATCCAGCTCTTAGTTACAGGTTACCAAATTCGACTATGTCCTGTGAGTACAAACAATGTTAATTTATCTAGAACAGGGTGTTTTGAATTTGTTAACAAATAACAGTTACAATATGTAACATTGAGTAATAAATAAGAGTATGCAATTGCCCTGTCAAAATGTCAAAATGTCAAAATATTAAATTCTTTCTCATTTAATATAATTTGTCACTGAAACGCTTATTGTGTTGAACTTCGTAGTTCCCCACGAATTCCGCCATTGTTTGTCGTTCATTTAAGTAAAAATATATTCTCTATTTGACATTTCTATGACAGAAATCATAGCAATTTTTACGAAATTTCATACGCTGATGGCGGCACTGTCACACGAAATGTGTGTATGCTTCACTTCTAGACCAGTGCTGTCGAAGCCAAGATTAATGTAATGATAATTCTGTGATTTTTTTCTATCATTTTAACCAAAAAGTCAAGAAATGATTTCCAAAACTTTGACACATCAACAGAAAATCAATATGAACTTCAAAACTGGCGATTAACGAGTCATTCAATGATACAAAATTTGTCCAGTAGATTTTCTATTGCGACATGATGTGATTTTTCTCGATGCAGCAGGGGGTCTTTTCTTTTTCTAACTACTGTTACCTATTGTAGTTTCTAAACGTTAAAATTGTTGGATTTGAAACAATATGACGTCATCACATCGTTCCTACACTCATTTTTGAAGTGTCAGATAGATTTGTAAAAATCTACAACTAAGATCCAGGAGACGAGTTAAAAGTGTTTAACTGTCAAAGTGAATGACTTGTTTACAAACGAGCATTTTTTTTTATTGCAAGAAAACAATGAACATGAAAGCAATTCTTCATCTCAATGGAACTACAGATTTTTATAAAACAATTTCTGTTTTTGCTTTGAATCTTTTTGATGAAAAAAAAAAACTAAATTTTAAATTCAGTTATGTTTTTTCTAACGATATTTGTTGCTTAATGATTTTAACAATTTAAAAAAATTCGTAAGTCTGACATATGGTCATGGAGAATTTTTCTGACATAACAACAAAATTTACCAACTGTACGAAACAAAACAGACCACAGAACTTTAATTGTTTGTCTCCCTCATAGAAAATGTAATGAGAGATCTGTCAAAGAATTCTCCAGTGTTGACAAATTTGATATTTTCTATTCCAATCGGAGTACGTTAATGTATTGTTGCAGAAAAACTTAAACATTTGCTTTCAACTTTATTCTTTTTTTTACCACAAACGTGAAATTTGTTAATGCTAAATTCCGAACAAGTTAGGTGTCATTCTTTGGTTAAGTTCTGTTTGTTTAATGTTGTAATGAAGTTAATTTCTTGTGTTAAAAAATATTTAGTTTTAAGATTGAACTGATTTAATTTTGAAATTGATTTAAAAAAAGGTAATTACTTAAATCAAAAACTGTTAAATGTATATATACTTTTACCCTATATACAATTTTGACGTTTTCTTAGGGGTGAGTACAATTTTTTAATTTTTGTTTTTCTACATTGGTTGTTATTTCATTTACTCATTTATATTTGTTGAAAAACTTCAAACTAGTATAATCAATGGCCGGATCTGTTAGTTAGTTTGACGTCTTATATTCACCTCAGTAGTGTCAAAATTTCATCTTGGGATCAAATTGAATCGAGTAAACGAACAGGCTTAAAGCACAAATCGTATATTTATTCATCAGTTTCACAAAACAAATCAAAACAAAATAAAGAATTGAACAAACAGACAAGCAAATAAGTTATTTACTAATTTTTGACAGTTGGTGATTTCTCCGATGAATATGACAACACCCTGTTTCAAATTCTATTTCCTATCCTTACTCTCAAGCTCTGGTTCAGCGATAATAATTTACGCAACAACAATTCTAAACCCACTCTATACATTCTATACCTACATCAAACAACTAGGAATAAAAAAAGTCTATAAATAATTACAGAGCCTGTCAATATTCAAACGATAATAATTCATGTAATCATTTTCCAAATATGTATCCCATTTGTCCTGAACCCATATTTCTAAATTCTATATCGAATATTCTAAACCTACGCTATGAATGTACGTCAACTTAGCCTTTGCTTGATTAGAGCTTATGCAAACAGATATCGGTGCCAGTGGTTAGTCGTTATAATCGTGCATTTGGAGCGGTGGTGGGGGTGAACTATCTATAACTACCCTTATATACCACCTACGTATATGTTTGTGTTTTTTATTTTTCCCACAATTTACCATAAATGCTGTGAAATGTTATGTTATATGTTTTTAGGCACTCTAGGCATGGATAATGATGACAACCACATGCTGGCTGGCGTCCTTTCAAAAACCAAATCCCACCCTCAAGCTCAAAAACTCCCCCCCAGCAACACACCCTACATAACAAATAACCTTTTCCGACATTGGTATTCGAACGTTTCGTTTGGTTGGTCTTGGAACCTTACCTACCTACCTAATACGCTCCAATGCAAAGTTTGTTATTTAATGCTGCGGTGCGGTATATGAAAAGGCGGTTGGTTGAATGGAGGCATAAGATGGGGGTAATCGTGGGGTGAGAGTGGGGTAAATGTTGTGTTGATGATGTACCTATAGAGCCTTTACCCTACATACATAGATGTAGAAATGTGTGTTCAGCTATAATTGGTATCCATTTATATTCATTTTGATTGAATTGTGAAATATTTATTTAATTTATTCACCAACAAACCGTTTGGGCCAGGTGGTTAAATTTCCTGATCGTTAACTTATTACTTATGGCGTTGTTTGCTGTTTGTTGTTAGAGCCACCATAGAATAGTTTCCCGATGCGAAGCGATGTGATGTATGGACTGTGGATGGTGTCAAGTGGTGAAAACGGTTATAAATGGTAGAAGAGAAATAAGTAAATTAATGTTTTGTGGTCGGGAATTAAACTTATATATTTATACACACTCTCGACAGTATAGTGTCTGGGCTTTTTTGTTTTGGTTTTGAGTGTTTTTGTAGGCATTTCAGGACATACCGTGTACATCAGTGATTGTATCTATATACGCAAAGGATATGGATAGGTACATTAATATGTTATGGGAAGGCAATGAATAGTATAGCTGATGGCAGGTAATAGACGGGTGAATGGATATGTCAATATGTGTGGTAAAATTAAGCTCAACGTGTGGTTTGACTCTTTTCCACTACGAACGACGACGAGCGACGTGTCAACAATGTACTTGATTTATTGTTTTTTTTTTACTTTTTTTTTTTAATTGATAGCCAATGAGGCAAAAATTCAGATTGAATGGAATTTTATGAATGATAAGTGGAAATAACCAATAAGTTTATCAGGATGGAATTTTTGGTTAAACAAAATTGTTGGTATCTGCCTATCAGTGTCTAAAGACTTTCATTTTTTGTTTGTATTTGTGTGTTGGAGACTTCAGTTTTTATAATATTTAAAGCCGACATAATTTGTTTTACGCAGTTTGAATACGGTAATATAAATAAATTGCTGACTCCGTTTTTAATGGATTCAAAACGGACTTATTTTTATGCAGTTTGCATATAGTAATTTCGATAAATTGCTGAATTTAATTTTTAGAGATCTTAAACGGAATCATGTATGAGTTTATTTATAATTTCCCCCTTTTTTAAATTTTTTATTTTATGTTCTTTGTCTTCGAAAAATGTTTGACTTTAAACGCGGTTTTATATGCATTCTCCATATTTAGATGAATTCGTTATGGGTTTTCTATTTAACTTTCTCTTTTTTTAACTATTTGTGGTGCACTCTTTTGAAGTATGTTTTTTCGTCTTTAAGCTACTTGCTCAAAACTACAACATGGAAAGTTAAGATTACCCTTTTCAAAGCTTAAATAGTTGATGCATTGGCAACTTCGCATCGTAATGTTGATTTTATTTGCATTAAGCTATTGTTTTGCAGAAATATGACTTTTATTCTGTGATGTTTTTATCTAAATAATTTTAAACTTTAAACTCCATTTTTTTTCATTCTGTAAGCTAAGTTTTGTATATTAAGATGACTTCGTTTTTCATGGATCCAAAACGGACTCACTTTTTAAAGATGTTTGTCTTCTTAATTATTTATGACGCAGTAAGGCGGTGTTTGTTTTAACACCATGTTCTGACATTGCAGGCGTTTCAACTGGTTCGTATTTTGGAGTTTTTAGCCATAGAATATTTGGGTTTACTAAAATTTTGAGGCACCACTGGCAATGTAGGTACATTTTTGCACATAGCAAAAGTTGCAGGTGAACATTAGCCCTTAGAAACGTCTTTAGTTTATTTATTTGTATTCGATGAGACATAGTACATATATATTTTTAATGCTCATCATTTTTATCTCCCTTTTTCGCCAAAACAGGACAAGAATAAATAAAAATTCCCGGTTTCCTTAAATTGACAAAAAGGAAAACTCAGCCGGGAGTAAAGTTTACACCCAGACCCACAAGTTCCTAAAAAAAAAGAAGAAGATAGGATAAATAAAAATGTCATCTGTTGGCGTTTCCACACCAAAACCTTAACCAGCGATTTTTGTTCATGATGTCCTGATGTCGTGTTTTATGTTTTCTGTTTTCATTTTTGTTTTCCATTTTCTTCTTGTGTCTCCCTCCATCATAACCACACTTCATCTTCTTGGTGTTGGATATTTTGTTCACGTTAGTCCTTTTGTTGGTCGTACGTTTTTTTTCCTTGTCTCTGATAATCCCGAGCTCCAAAAAGCTGTTTTCTTTTTTTCTCAATATTCTCTACCGTTATTCGTTTCGCCATTTTTTTTTGTTTTTATTTCTTTTAACGTTATTTTCTATGAATATTGAATGTGATAAAAGTTGGAAAAGATAGATATAGAAAGGTAAGAAACAGCAATTTAGAAGGCGGAAGGACATCACAAGGAGGATGAGGAGAAGAAAAAGTGGATGGTTCTTCGTTCCATCATTATAACAAGATGGCGAGGCGATGAGGAAAAGGCGTTTCCGCCCAAAAAGTCGTATCATTTACCGCGGATCGTTATTTCCTTCTTTTCCCAAAAGGAGGATGTTATAGCACAAAACTTCACCCTAAGGGATTTTCTTTTACATCCGTTATTTCTTTTTATATTCTTTATAGATATACCTACGTACATACATAGAAATAGATGTACATAATTCAATAAAAGAAGAGGACCAGAGCGGGAGGGTTTTGATTTTAAGATAGGAGATATGTAACCTTTACAGGTTGTAAAGTGGAGAGCAGACGAAAAAGAAAAATAACAACACAAACGGAAAAGATTTATCCTTCTGTCATTTTTACTAACTTCATTTCCTTTAAAAAAAAGAAAGAGATGATAAATAAAAAGAACAGAGATGTATATATATAGCAAAGGACTTGTTTAACTCAACAAGAATACTTCACTTTACTTGACATTTAATTTTGTACTGAACTGACGTTTATGAAGTCGATATATTTTTCTCGTTACCAATATAGACACCTTAAGGACTGTTTTTATATGGGATTTATAAACTTATACCTGTATCTATGTTCAATATAAATAAAAGTACGTTTTTCTTTTATTTTTTTTTTTGAAACTACAGCAGCTTTTAAGTTGAAAGGATACCCATATTATCCTTGTTGAATATTGTAGAAACAGATACACAAAAGAGATGCAAATTTGCTTGTTCTTCATTGTTTTTATTTTATTTTGTTTTATGAAAGGTTATGGTTGAAAGTCTCATGAGAAATCAGAGTAAAGAAAAGAAGGACAAACAGGAAAAAAAGTAGAATAAGTAAAAACAAAAATGGCGAGAACTTTTGTGATATTTTATACAACCAAAAAGGATTTTTATTATATTTTCTTTGTATACCTTCTTACAGTGGGTGGTGTTGTAGTTAGTTGCTGTTTTTGTTTTGTGCTTTGTTTTAAGTTTTTCGCTTATGTTTTCTCTTTTTTTATTTTTAACTTCTTATAATTCTTTTGTAGACAGAACAAAAAAAGAACGTTCAAAGTGTAAAAACTTATTTACTTGTGAGGTATGAGTGTACCTAACCTATGTATACCTAATGTACTTTTTATTTTAGTTACAATTTAGTAACAACTATCATCATCATAATGTAAAAGTAACGGAAAAAAGAAAATTAAGTTTTTGTTTTTCTTCATACTTTTTTCTTTTTGTGGTTTTTCACAGATGGTATACATGATATACAGGTATAGAGAGAGAAAGAGGACAAAATGAAAATGAAAATGAAAAAGTTTTTGTATTTTATTTGAAACGTTGTTGTGGGAAATGCAAATCGTTTTTATAATTTATTTGTATGGATTAGGGAAGTATGAAGACGCGGGAAGGAGTAATTTTGATAACCTTTGGAAGACTGAAAATCATACAGAAAAACTCGTCAAAAGACACCTTCATAAATATTTAAAAATGTTACAGTAAAAAAGAAGTTACATGTGTAGACAAATGAACGAATTTAAATGGTTTATATACTCGTACATATATCGCTCTTCTTTGATATTGATTTTTAACAATTTTAAAATCTTTCATCATGTGTTTTTAAATAATGGTTTCTTAATCTTTTAAGGATTACTTTAAACACATGTTTTAGTTTTCAGTTAAAGTATTAAATATATTTAATGCATATTTATTACAGTTTATCTTTAAAAGAAGTCAATAAATTGAAGACGATATCGCATACGGATCCATAACCGAATCCCCAGAAACGTCTATTATCAACATTGTTAGTTGAATCCAAAATAGATCAAAAACGATTTCATACAATATGATTTCTCAATTCCACATCAATTTTGAACATATTTTTCGTTTTAAGAAAAGAGTCCGTTTTGCAAGGATCCATTAAAGAGCAACAAAGTTGAACCAAAAACTATATATTACAATGCTCAATTGTTTTACCTCCTGAGAAGAGTTGAGAAGTGCATTATTGTTTCACTATTAAATCTACGCCAATGAAATGGAAAAAATTATTTGGTTCTAATACTACAGGGTTTTCCAATAAGAGGTTTGAATTTAGTTTAAAAAAATTAGTATTTTTGATAAAAAATCAGTTGATGTTCTTTATATTGTCATTATAGCAGTGGAAAAAGATATAAACAAAATGGAACTGTCATAAAATTTTCAATAACAATTCGAATATTTGCGGCTGTATGTCTACGATAACTTTACGAATTCCACCTTTGAGGTCTTGGATTGAAAAGTGGAGCATTGCTTAGACCTTACCTTTAACGTGGTCCTAAACAAAAATATCTAAAGCATTTTAATTTCGGTGGCCGATTCGTGATATCCTTTTTTAGATCTTGACTAGCAAGTAGCACCATGTTGCTGAAAATAAGCGTCGTCGTCTATGAAAATATTGGTAGCGAAAATATTATGACAACTGCTGCCGATTACAATGGCAAATACTACCTCATATCTCCTGCTACTTCATCAAATATATTTGAGTTTATTTTTAAAACAACATCGTTTCTTGGTGCTAGAATCGCTATTTGACAGAAAAATTGATCGTCATGTACATATTTTATTTTGTAAATTAAAGTAAACACTTAAATTTTCAGAATTACCATGTACGTAATTATAAAAATCTTCCGTTAGTGTCACATAGCCATAGAAATTGAAATAGAAATTAGGAAGGGAGATAGCCTGTATCCAACCCACCAAATAAAAGGAGAAATGCCTAATGACAGACAACGATAGTAGGTCTAAGAGCATTCAGCACCAAAGGATATGCCACTAATAAGTGTTCTAAAAAGAAATATATATTGAATATCTAATGGTTGAAACACAAACACGCTTCGAGGTTGCTTTGAATGACATTTCCTATATGACATTTCTAAAATGGCACTTCTATCATTAGCAGCTGTTATTTTTCCTCAAAAGTTTGTTTTGATTTTTCATGCAGTAAAAAATATGAGTTTTGAAATCGAAAAAAAAAATAAATTTATCGCGGAAGTAGCTTACACAGCCTATAATAACCAATGGCAATCCCTCCAAAAGCAAATGTATTTTGTTTGTTGACTTTTTTTACAGCTGTTGAGCTGTCAGATAAAGCAAATGTTCAGCAAATTTGAGCTAGAGCTTCCGTTTGGAGTCACATTACGTAACATTACGTTCTTTTCTTTACGATTGTCAAAAGAAACGCGAAGTCAAAGCTTCATTGTGATAGCATACATTGAAATCCTATAGCTGAACTCGTAAACGTCAGGCGAAGCCGAAGCTAAAGCGTGTTTTGTTTCAGCCATAATATCTAAGTGTTATCGGCGGATCTTCTCGAATGGGCTTGGAGTGAGATGTTTTACCGCTGGATGGCGCTGCACAAAGTAGCTTAAAACATTCTCCAGCCTCGTAACTTCTTTCACACAATAATGTCATAATATAGCTCCGTTGAGACGTGAAGGACGGACAAACAAATAAACAAACTGACTTTACTATTTATAATACTAGTATAAATTTTAATGCATTTCACGGAAAAAATCAGTAAAGTTACGTAGTTGCTGGGCATTAAAAAAATTGAGTTCTTATGTTAACTGAACATTAAAAGCCTTAAGATCTTATTCTTGATTCAAATTACGGTCTAATGTCGTTTGTGGAATGCCTAATCTTAATTATCGATGAAAAAATCACGAAACGAGGTTTTCGTCAGAACTAGAAGAGCTACATCATCAATATTCTCAGTTGTTTTTTTAGCGACCAAACGATTTCGATTCTTCACATCACTAAGTTGTCTCAACAGCTGAAGTTTTTCCACCACTTTCACTATTGCCGGCCAAGAAAAGGTGCTTCACGGCGGCGACTCAAAAGTGTTTTACTGTGATTGGGAAAAATCTTAAACTTTTGTCGTGAATTTTATTGATTACATTGCTTTTTTGACAAGTGTATCGTTTCATTCTTAGGAATGGCTTAGTTTTTACTTGTCAAATATCACAAAATGACAGCTTCAAAAGTGACAGCTGCTCAAACAGCGATATATTCAAAATGAAATATTATTGTGTAAGTTCCTTTATTTCTGGAGTTGATCAGTGAATATTTATTTTGTCGACAAAAAAATTTTGCTGAGATGTAGACAAATTATATGAAATCGATTTTTTTAAATATAGAAAATTAAAGTTGATTTTAGAACTATGTACATAAACTTAAAGGAAAATTAATTTCGTAAATGAACTTCTTCATTACAACTTCAAGATATTTTAGCAAAGAAAATATGAAATCCACAGAAATCAGAATAAGCCAAGCAATTTGCTGAAAGAAAAACATAAAAAGAACTTCCTATAGATTCCTTTCGAGTAGGTTGTCCCCATTTTTATTGCTTTCATATAAAATTTTATCAAAAACAAACAATTCACCTTATTTTCAAAAACATTGTCGTTTAACAAAAGCTAAACCTCCAACTTCACCCCACACAAGCTCTCGTATACATATCTTTAGAAAATTAAACTAAACAATCTGAATCAAGAATATAAAAACCATTCGAGCATTTGAAAATTTTTTTTAAATGTAAATGTTTGTGTGGTGTAGATATTCACTTTTTGAAACTTAACCGGAGCCGGAAACATGTGTGAAAGTGTGGTCGAGAGTTGTGCATTATACACTACAACTATTGGCTCTCAAAACTTAACTTCAAAGTCGACGATGATGATGACGACGACGACGACGACGACGACGACGACGACGACGTCAAACACGTCAAAGGCCCCACAATATTACACACAAAACGTATTCCGACACCGGAGTTCTTCACTTTCACACTCTTTCTCTTGTACTCGTAAGTTGAAAAGTTATATGATACTCGTTTATACTTGGCCTTATTTTTCGACAAAAGGTAAGAAAGTAAGAAAATTTCTAAAACACTTATACCCCCTTCTAGCAATTCCCTTGCTTAGGAGAATGCAAGGAACAAAATCAACTCTTTGGATATGAGGAGGAGTGTTTTATATGAAAACCCACCCAACCATGATGAAGTTATAAATTGCAAAGATGCTACAGAAACTAAAGAACTTTTCGAGAACTCAAGACACCATCATTCAATGATATGTTTATCGTTGTATGTCGTCGTCCTCGTTTCTTTTGGCTATTATCATCATCAAAGTCGAGGGACACTCTTCTCGTTTGGTTCTTATATAGTTTGCAGTTGCTATTTCCTTTAAATGCCATATATTCCTTTCCTTGTGAGCTTAGTTTCGCAGTTGAAGTGTATTCTATTCTATCCAATTATACTCCAGGAATCGTGGGATTTCCTTTTTTGTTCCTATACAATGTTAGCTTGATGGGCAAAAGGGAAAAACGACCTGTGTCAAGAGTGTGTGTGATGGGTGAGGGTGGTTGCTTGCCTCCAATACTATATGGACAAGGACATAATAAAAACAAGCAAATGCTTCTTCTTCTTCTTATTCATGCTCCACGTGCGCTTTATAGAGACTGCTGAAATTCTTGAGATGGTGTCTACGCAATAAAAGGACTCCTTGAACATTCCAAAAGAATCCTAAGGATTCGTAATGTGTAGGTTCTAGATATTTACCTACAGTTGCGGACAGAAAAATACACCTGAAATGTGACTCGAAAAATGTTGGAAGTTTTAAATTTTTGAAGGATAAAAATGTTTTGTGGACAGATGAAAGCAAAAATGTGTTGTTGAAGGCCTCCAAATTCCGAACTTAATCCCAAATACACATCAACATTAACAAAGGAATCTAGCATAATGATTTGGGGAAGTTTTTCATATAACGGCGTGAGACATCTTTATGTTAAGATAATGGACGATGAGATGTTGCCTTATGCATCTGAGGAGAGGCATTAAAGTGGGTATTTCAACGGGAAAAAGACCCGAAATTAAGTAGCAAACCAGCCAAGAAATGATTTTGGATAAGAAAGTCGATGTTATTGAAATTGATGTGATTGATACCGCTATTCACATTGTCAATTATTTTAAAATGTAATTGAAGAATTTTAATAACTAATTACATGTAATTGAAAAGCGCCAATCACTTGTAATTTAATTACATATGTAAATGGAATTGAAAAGAAAAGTAATGATAATGATCAAAAAAGCAGTAATCATTACTTTTTCTAGTAATGACTTCTTTTCCTGTAATCATTACATAACAATGTAAAATAAAGGATAGAAAAACTATTGATTTGCTATTCGAAGTATCATATCAGTTGTTTCAGATCTGAGACAGTTCTTCATATAACGGCGTGGGACATCTTTATGTTAAGATACTAAAGGATGAGATGTTGCCTTTTGCATCTGAGGAGATGCATTTAAAGTGGGTCTTTTAACAGGAAAACGACATAAAGTAGTCAAACTAGCTAAGAAGTGGCCCTGGATAAGAAATTTGATATTATTGAATCAGAGTTGGGAAATAATTTGTACAGACACATTTAAATACAATTACTTGTATTTAAAATTTCTATAAACTTATTTTTAGTTAGTTTAAAATGTAAATGAAGAATTTAAAATGCGTCAATTACTTGTAATTCAATTATATAAAAGCAATTGAAAAGAAAAGTAATGATAATGATAACAAAAACAGCAATGATTACTTTTTTCTGTAATCATTACATAAAAATATTATCATTACATTAAAACGTAAAATGAAGGATTGAAAAACAATTGATTTGGTATTTGAAGTATCAAATCAATTCTTTCACTTCATAAAGTTGATAAAGATGTCCTGCGGTACTATTTTTTGACGGCAGCTGTATTATACGACCAAAAGACCGACCGACGACGCGACGTGATGAAGTCTTATACATCACTTCTCGCCGAGCTGATTTAGTTTTCTTGGTGAAAATATTTCTTCTTTTATGTTTCATGTTTTGTATTTTATTTTTTGTTGAATGAATTCCATTGTTTGAATCAGTATATGCGATGACGATGACGATGAATATTAACAATTTGAATGAATTTTTATTCGGTTGGATTGCACAACATTTAAATTATTATTATTATTGTTTTTTTTGTTGTCTATTTTTTTTATATTTTTTTTCCTATTTTTTCTATTGTGTCTTTTGTGATTTTTTTTCTTTGTTGTTGTTTTCGTCCTTTGAAGAGAATAAAATGTCGACAGACTTTTCTACAAAACAGCAAAAGGCATTTTTGTTTTTTGTCTGTGTTTTTTATTTCCGCATATTTGCATCATAAAGAGCATTTCAATTAGTGGATGATCCGTAGTAGGTAATGTTGTACAATATACTTACATTATACTTTTTTTGTATTTCGTTTGCATTCATTTTCTTGAAGGATTTTTGTTGTTGTTGTTTTATATTTAAGTACATTTTTTCCAAGCTAATTAAATTGAAATGTATAAGGCAGACAAAGGTAGGTACATTATACTATATTTGTATGTACGCAGTACGTATGCAAGTTGAATAAAAGAATTTTTGAAAATACCTAGAAGGATTTTTTCTTATTTTCATATTAAATTGCAAAAATATTAAAATTAAACGGAAAAAATTAAGTAAAGTTTAAGTATAGTGTACTGATGGATTTGCATACAAATAAACTTAAGGTACAGTGCGGCATAATTGTTAAAATTTTTTTCTTGAAAAATAATATCTCAAATCATTTAATAAAATAATAATAGACTAAATCAGAGGTTTAGTGATACTCTAAGGTTGTCTTGACTAAAATAAGAGACTTGAACTGTAAGAACAGAATTTAGTACAAAATTTGATAATTTAAATCAAGCTTCTTTATACAGGTTGTCTGGCAAACAAAGGATTTCTGAAGCCATTTTACATTGAAAAACGTATGGACTTCGCTTCGTTTTCGACAAATATTCACTTTTCATGTTAAGAATTTTTTTATTTGTGTATTTCGGATCTTGTTTATCTGGATTAAGTTCTGAGTTTAACTCAAGTTAATGCACTAAAATAAATGAGTCATCACTGCATTAAGGCCTTAGGGCTCCTAGAATTTTTGAAAAATTGATTTTTTTAAGTTAAAAACGGCCGTTTAGGACTTCAAAAATGCTGTCCCAAAATATTATAGCAAGAAAAATGCTATATTTATGAAATTATGTTGACTTCAAAATCTTATAACATGTTTCATTATGGAAAAAGTGTTCACTTGTTTTTGTTAAAATATTAAATTTTAAATAAACAGAATTTTGAAATGAAGAATTCTTGAATTACTACAAAGTTTATCAATTTTTACACCATTTACATTTTTAAAATAAATCCTGGCACTTTTTCTAAGTTTGAAACTGTGAAGATTTGAAGATTTAAAGTGAAAAATACAATTTTGAATCTACAATATTTACACAAAATTGATTTTATAAGAAAATTAACTCTATTATAATTAGTTCAACAAAAATAGTCAGTAAAGGAAAGATAGAACGTTTGCCTCTCACTCTGATTGCAGTGGGTCAAATAAGTGTGTCGCTTTTTTAAGCTCTGACAGGGTGTTGTTCTCAAAAGCTTTAAAGCTCAAAAGCTCCTTAAAAAATCCACTAAATACGCTCTTTGCTTGCAAATAGGAGTTAATGGTAACTCTAGTAAGACAGATAACAAAACAAGAGCACGATTATATTGACAGTATCCCTTCGACCCGTCAGCAGAGGGATAAAACGGTCTTATTGTAGTGTAAACATTTATGCGAAGAATTGCAACAACAATTCTTTAAGGAATGTCAGTGGCTTGCTCATTTTTTGAGGGGCATTTTCCCCTACACAGTGTAGTGAGGGTACATCAGGTGCCATTGCTTTGAAAAAAGCTCGGCCATAAGGTCTGTACTCACTATTTTTGTTGAACAGAGTAAAGTGAAAACCTTTTCTTAATTAAAAGTTTGTCTTGTGTTGTTTTCACCTTATATAGTCAGTCTAGTCTCTAGTCGGTCAAGGTTTTGTGTCTCTACTCTGTACATTTACATATGTATGTATGTGCTGAGTATTACATATGTTATGTAATGTAATGTAAGCTTTTAGACTTAGTTGAAAAATTTTCTGAGTTCAATAGCATCATGAAAATTCAGGCAATACTGACAATTATTGAAATGATCAGTTTTTTAAGGCAACTATAATAATGTTTTATGTTTTGAAGCAGGATTTATATTTAGTTTTTTAAACTGACTCCTTTTTATGGTATTTCGAAAAAAGTCAAACAAATTATTGTAAGATTTTGATAGTTATCAAATCTTTTTTATTAGGATTTTACATATTTTTTCTTAATTTAATATGTTGCTTGTAAAAAAACAAACACATGTTATTGAATGTTTTACAAAAGTTTGTTTTCTCACTGATCCAAAATTCTTCTAGAATTTTTAACAAAATTATTCCATAAATCCATACACCACATTGGAAACATGTAAACTATGCATACGCCTGTCAAAATCATGTGAAAAAAGTAATTTTCATATTTTACTCTGACATTTCCATAAAAAAAAAAACAATTTCACTATAACCTCAGGATCTGTGTGGGAAATATTGGAACTAAAAATTCCCCTGCTTTGACACACAAGTCAAACCGTAAAGTTCGTTGAAGGAAATTTTGTCTGTCGTTCAAATCAAACTTTTGACATGTTTCAAACTAATTAAAGTACTGTCAGGGAGAGATTTTGATGAATAGATTATAAATATTATATTAAGAGGTCATGTCAATAAGGCATTTTTATTAAGCTTTATTTTGTTTGGAAATTAATCAAAATGTTGTTTTGTAACTTTTTGTGAAATTCGTATTGAAAAAGTTAAATTAAACTAAATTATAAAACAAAAATATTGTTCATAAGCCAAAGTATTTTAAACTTTTTAACAAACTATAATTATTTCATCTTATTAATAGAAAAATAAAAACTTTTTGTTTTTTTTTTGTTTGTAAAATTCAAGGCCCAATTAAAACTTATTTCTTATTTCATCATATTTTATTTTGTTTTATTATTAATACACAAACGCTTGGATTAACTAAAACAAAAAGTCCCCATTAACAATTCTGTACCAGCAAATTACCAACTCCATTTTTCTTCTCCTACGCATCGTCCTACTCCTCGTCCTCGTCCTTTTTCTCTTTCCATTTTTTTCTTTAACTCAATCACCACATCACCAGATTCTAATTTACTTAAAATTAATTATCCCTGTTCAGTGGGGGTCCGGCCCCCCTACTCTCTGTATTGTTGCGTCACCCCATCCGTTTCGGTGTTAATAAACAAGAATCACTTTTTCTATATATACCTTGCTTCCAACAACAATCTACCTATCAACCAACCGACCCCCAACATCTACCCTTATCATGATGGCAGCAAAAATAAACCCACTCCCCCTCACACCTCTTATGGCAGCGGGCGCTCAGCCTTATTATGGAAGGTATTGAGGTCGACCAACAAAATGGTGCAAATTAATGAACCCCAGCCGTTGAAAACACTATTAAGCAAAATATAAAATAAAATGAGTAAAAAAAAAAAAACTTCAAAGGCTAAAAAGGGAAAATTAAAAGAATTAAAACTGGATTTTTCATCAGAGGGTAGATTTTCCATCCACATCCACACTACACTCTATACATTTACACCCCCTGGGGGGGGGCAAATTGTGACCTGATGGTGGTGATGATGATGGGGGGAAAACATTTTCCGCCCAACACACATCTGAACAACTTCAGGACAGCCACAGGACAGGATCACGAACTAGAAGGGCAGCCTGAAACCCCCAGCTGGAGCTGGAGCAGGAGCAGAAGAAGGAAAAGTAGAAGGAGGGTAAAATGGATATGGGGTGGATTGTATGTAGGGTGGCAGGCAGCAAACAAAAAATTAAATAAAAATGGACAAGCAAATTACCAACATAATAATTTGGTGTGTCCTTTTTGCTTCAATTTCCTCAAAGCTTCCTTTTTTGGTTGTTTATCGTTTCCGTAAAATTCCCATTTTTGAATGTGAGAGAGAGAAAGAGAGGTGATAGGAATGTACCACCTACACTTAGGGCGAGGAGGAAGAAAGATTTATATTTGTTGTTGCTTTATTTTTTAAATTTTAGATACATTTATACAGATAGGATAGGATAGGATGTATGTATAAATATTTTGTTTGTTACCGCACTAAATTGTGGATAAAGAAATTGTCGTCCAGAGCAGATGAGACCATTATGTCTAAGACTTTGAGACATTTTTCTAATCCCTTAAATGGCTACGAAGACGAGATGAGGTATTAGTGGGATTTTATCCAATGTGATGAAGACGAAGAAGGAGATGGTGGTAATTTTAACAGCAAACATAACCAACAAAAAAAATACACAAAAAACCACCCTTAATAACTGTGCTTATAGTGCTTAGTTTAGTTTTAGATACGTGCTATATGCGATTATATAGGTACTACGCTATGTTCCCAGTTCCCCACAAAGAACAAGAAGAACATAGAGCGCAACAACCTCAATCCTAAGAGAAGACAAAATTAGAAAAGATCCCTTTGCTGCTGATGCTGTGGGTATAAAGTAAAGCAGGATAATACAAGGGATCAAGTGAAAAGACATTTTCCAAAGGAAAAGTGTAATAGCATATAAATAGGGGATTATACTGTATCTATGTACAATGTATTTATATAGAACAATGATGGTGGTCCCGAAAGTTAGTAAATTAGGCGCAACACAATGTGATTTTGGATTTAACGTGAGAAGCAATTTTTGTATATGTAATGTATATTTTCATACTTAACACAGGGTGACTTAAAAGAAATTAATTTATCCTGACAAGTTCAAGTTTTTAAGATGTCATATGTAGTTTTACGTCAAACAAAAATAAGTGCAGTTGACATTTAAAAAACTTTTTTTACGAGATTTTTGTGATAGATTTTAAAGAACTGAACTCACTTCTAAAATAAATATGGCAATTTATTTTAATTTAACATATTTGATAAAAAAAATTAATAGAAATTGTAGAATTTTATAATTCAAAAAGCAAGCTGTCAAACTTGTATTTGCAATCCACAATATCATCATACATTCTACAAACCGGTATGTCAAATATTTGTTCGAATATGTAAAAACACACTTCAGTTGTGACAGTTCGCAGTCGGTAAAAATTTGTATGAAATGTCAATCATTTTTGGATGGAATCGGCTTAATTCATAATTGATTGTCAAATTATAGCTGTGTTTCCTGGTTCTATCTGGATCAATTTCAGAAACCTAACAAATAGTTTTCATTATGACGGGTAGATGGCTATTTTGTATTTCAAATGGTAAGGTAGTGTAAAATGTATTTGAAAGAAAAGAGGCAAAAAATGTTTGAATAGTAGGTAATAAAAAAAAAAGAGATAGATATATGAGGGTGGCTCATTGGCATTACAAAACACGGCTAATGTTCGATATAAAAAAAATGAATATCACTGTGATTTTTTTCTGTGTATATGATGATTCAACTCAATTCAATTCAATTGAACAATTCCAATGATAATTTTCAAAATAATGGTTGTTATGGTGAAATAAGAGTACCAAATTGGATGTCTAAATACTATAATATTCCTATTATTTTTTTTTCTCCCGACAGTCGTATTTATCAAAAATCATCACAACCATTTCCATGGTATAACTGTTTTTAGGAATATTTGATTTGTTAGGAGTAACATATTTTAATCAATTGGCTTTATAAAAACAAATAACTGTCATTGTCTTTTAAAAACAAAACTGGCAGAACGATCACAGCGCCATCTGAAATTTCGGTTTATGAAGCATGTATTTCAATGTACCGAAAGTCTAATTTAAATGACAGAATATATGTAAGTCTTTTGTTCTTTCACTTCAAAAAACATAACTTTTACTATAAATGTTAAAAATTTGAAATATGACAGCTATTTTTTGAAAAGTGATTGTTTGAAAAAGTTAACAAACAAACAGATCTTTTTTTATTGTCATTTAAACCAGTGTTGAAAATTTTCTCGTCTTAAATTGTTGACTTTAAGAATTTCAAAAAACGAAGAAATTATTTTACTTAAGTGAAACTGACTGAGGTAAGAATAAAAAAAAGAAAAAATAGTTTATTTCGCTTAGGTGTAATATTTTTGTTTAATGTTTCTCTGTGTTGGAGAAATGGCTTTAAGTTTCTCATTTGAAATCAATATGATTCTAGGTTTAATCGGAATTATAGGCTTTAGATTCCAGATTCTCGTTCTTGATTTTTTTTTTTAGAAACGTCAGTTTAAAGAAAAGTTCTGTCTATAGGTAAGGTTCTCATTGACAGAATACACAAAAAATCTGCATTAAAAATTTTGTATATCTTATCTAACTGACAGCATTTACATGAAATATTTATTCATTCGAATTTGTTGTTTACACGATCAAATTTGGATGATTGTGTTCGCAGCTTAATTTGTCTCAAATATTCACTACAAAGAAGGCTGGAGTCTGTAGTTATCCACGAATTATTCGCTATAATAATTGTTATATTTAAAATCGAAAGTACTTTCATGAAATATGACATTTTAGTACATTGACAGATGTGCTAGTGGCGCTAGTGACTTACGCCCAATCGCAACTCTGACAGAATAAGTTCCTTGAAAACTTTCAGGAGTCCAAGGGGTTCTATATTTAATGTTACAATGAAGGCTGTTCGGAATAAAAGAAACATTTTGTTGTGAAAAGATTTTATCATCACGTGATTCAGTTGTCAGGTTTTATAATGGCAACATCATGTAAATTAATATTGACAGGTAATAGATTCCCTTGACCCTTTTGTTGCGAATGTGTCACGTTAGTTGGGTAGAACCTTAAAGATTAACAGAAATTAAACTTTTTTGACTTGATATAGCTAAAACCACCCTGTACAGAATCACATAAAACTTGAATCGATCTTCTAGTTCTAGTTCCATTCAAAGTATACCAAGTCCTTTATAAGATAAAAAATAAAGTGAATCCTTGTACTTACTGCCAAGAAACCAAAACCACAAAAAAAGTAGTTTTAACGCTATCGTTTTGTTAACACTTCTTGGTGTGTGTCTGCGAATATGTGAGTTTGCCTTTCCAAAAGAATGTCGACAAAGAAATGTCAGAAAAAAGAATAAAACAGAATCCCCAATAAAGGATTTTCTTCTATTTTTTGTTCATACTTCTTATTTAACTTATTTTCTGTTCGCCTGGGCGTGATGTGAGGAAGGCTACGATAATTATGAGGCTCTCCATGCTGAATATACTCTTATAGAGTCATCGTTGTGCGGTAGCTGCGAGTTTAAAGGATTTTTTTAAAAGACTTTTCTTTCTTTTTCAAATAAAAAGTAGGTGGTACCTCCTCATTCACGAATAGAAAAAAAACTCATTTTTAGAGCTAAAAAGATGAAATCTGAGGATTATCCTGTGAAATTACGGCAAATCTGCAAAATAGACCCTTTGTATATATACATATGTATACCTAAATCTATACATTTACACAAGTATGCTAGTATCTGTTTGTGAACTTATATATCTACAGTTGTGGTCAAAAAAAATGACACCACCGAGCATCATCAACTTTTTAAAGTGAATCTACTAATTTAATACTTCGAATACATTTACTTCCTGTCAAATAAATTGGCTTTTAAGCCTTTAAATAATTGTACTTACAAAATTTTTCAAATTCAATCAATTTCTTAAGATATGTCAAATTTACAAGGTGTTTTAAAATTTTTTGCAAGTCAAGAAATAGTAGTATTTAATGTTTTATCATACAATACACAATTTTACTTTCATGTTGAAACATTTTAATTGTGAACAATACTTCGAATTACATTTCGGGTCAATTTTTTGACCGCAACTGTAAATGTATGGCATTACAGAAATTCCCAAGTTAGATGAATGCGTTTTGCTGTAATCTTAGCAAAGTGGTTGAAGCATAATGTGACCTTAAGAGTGATAGTAGGTATAGGTAACCAACACATTATACATTACACAGTTTGACACATTTGGGGTGAGATTATAAGGATTAAAGGGTCATAAAGTTCAATCGTTATCGATTAATCGCTCTCTATACTTATAGTAATTTATGGTTAAAGAGAAAATATATACTCGTAGGTACATATATCAGTAGGTAAGGTACCTACCTTAAATACAAAAGAGTGACAAAATTATTATATTAACGATTTCTATAGACTTCTGATTCTATAGAAGAATGAATGTTTCTCTATATGGATCAAAATGGAATTGAAATGTCAGATTAAGTACGATTACGGTAACTGATTAAGCAAACAAATAGGACATTAGGTACATTGTTGGTTAATCTGGCCATTTTTGTGTGTTCTATATAACAAAGCAGGATTAATTTCATTCGATTTATGAATCAGCAACTGTTAAAGTTTATACAAGAAACATTTAGTCGGCAGCCATTTTGTAAGTTATGTCAATTATGAAAGAAGTCTGTTATAGTTCTGTCAATTTTTATATTTGGGGCTTTTTATTCTACAAGAAATGACAACTTGTTAGTTATGGCTGGATTCTTTTAACTGTCATTCTCAAAAGTACTTAAATATACTGACCAACCAATCAAAACAGCTGTATATTTACAAACAAATAAATTGTGTAGTACCTTTCTAAAAATAAAATATTAGTGAAAATTCATTGTGTCAATTAATGACTTTGACATTTATCATTCCCAAAGGAATTCATGAAAATACTAATTGATTTAACTCATCACGTCAAAGTGCATAATTTCCCCCAACTAAAAAAAGAAGAACATCAGCTGTCCCGGTAGACATTAATTTTCCTCAAAATCCTGAGCCCATGTAATTGATCCTGTCACGCAATCATTAAACAAAGATCATGTAGCACAAATGAACTGCCTATCGTCCATAACTATACATATTCAAACCTTCCACAAGTAAATCCAACAACAATACAACACAAATAAAGAGAAATTAACAAAAATATAGCAATATGAGTCAACGTCAAAGTCATTTTGATGATGTGTTATAGGGCAGATGTTGTGTAAATGTCATCACTGAATGCACTCATGTTTATGTCATTAATCTTCTTTGTTGTTCTCTCCTTCTTTTTCAAGTCTCCCGTCAATTTTGGAAAACTGTAGGTAATAAAGTTTTATGAATAGGAGGTATTTTCAATTTTGTCATGTGTTGATGATTAGAATTTTTAGTTTGTATTTATTTGGTTGTGTGTTTTTGTTTTGGGTGCCAAATGAATACGTCAAAAGTTGATATTTGTTCGACATGTCATCTAGGGAAATATATGTGTACACAAGGTATACATATTGAAGTCAAAGTCAAACTAAAAATAAATGTGTATATGATTTTATTTTGGAATATTTTTAGGATGTTAAATGTTATATTCGTGCTGTTTATTAAGTTTCCATGTTTTTGTTTTTCCTTTCATGGGAAGAGCCAATAGAAAGCATATTTATTGGTAAGTTTAGAGAAACGCCATTACAATAATTTGACATTTATATATCAATGAGTAGTTCTTAGATCTAACATTAATGACGTTTTTGATTGATAACTTGGAAGAACAAATACCAATAGAACGCTTCAAGCGAACTTAATTGGTTCTGTAGTTTATATAAATAAATAAAGTTTTGTAACATAAGTTCCATTTTATTCCACAATTTGACACTTGACATTTAAATTGTGTGCTCATTTAGTACTTTCGATTGGAGAGAGAAGGTAATTTTTGAAATAAGGCTACAGTTATAGTAGATTTGCAATTGAAAGAATGTTTTCTGCATGAGTTACATTTCTTATATGTATGTACTCGTATTTGTTAAGAAATTTAAATTATTGAATAAATATATTTTCTTTGTACCCATGCTACTAAAAAGCTAAAATTGATTTTCAGTCAGAGTGATTTTTACCGATAACATTTTTGGATTTTGGCATTTTGGGGTCGTCATTCATTTCATTGAAAAGTTCTGTCATTGAGCACAAATTTTCAGATTGGAACCAAGCATTTGAGTATAGAGTTGATCATTGAATAGAAAACTGACAGGTTAAAGTATAAAGAAAATGGAATGCTTTCAGTGGAACGGTTTTGATCCGAATTATGGTCATTAAAAACAATTTCATCATTAAAACATTAAAAATTTACTTAAAGAAAAAATCTACAACTCATTATCTTCATTTTGATATCGTATATGACAATCTTTACTTTCTTAACCACTTTCAAATCTCGAAACTTAATGTTCAATGATTTAAACCAATGACAGCTATAACTGGCATCTTGAGATCTTCAATCGATTATAGACTTTCAGATGTTTCACGTGTCCCTAAAAAAGTCTAATGGCGTTAAATCTCAAGATCTTGGTGTCCAAATGTAATGACATCTTCGGAAAATATCAAGGTTAGGAAACTTTAATGCGAAATATTGTGTGTAGCGCCATTTTGTACTTGGCAAATATCAAAAGATGACATCTTAAAAACTGATAGTTGCCGAAATAGCGGAAATATTGTGTGGTACGGTGCGCCATTTTGTTTTAGCAATGGCGTTGTTTTTACCTGTCAAATGTCAAAAGTTGGCAGCTAAGAAACTTACAGTTATCCAAAAAGCGGGCTATTAAAAATAAAACCTTTTATTGGAAAACGATATTCTTCCAATTGAATGATTATGGAGAGCCGTTCAACGTTCTATCTTCAGTTTTTTGGTGTTTGCGATTTAATAGAAAAATCAATTGAAGGAAAATTTAATTTATTTTATTTTCTGCCTGTCAGTTTTTAATGCGTTTAAATATTATTTTGTAGGTACTTTTTGAAGAATTTGGAATAAAAAAGCACACTTTAAACGTGTTTCTTTTAAATAAATTGTTTGTTGCTAATATTTATGAGCAATATAAGTAATAATCATTATCATTTCTGTATGTTTACTTATACACACATAAAAATTATATAAATTTCAATAAAATGGGTCCTTAATGACGGACTATCAAGGCCATTTAATTGAAGATTCTCTGATTATGGTTTCTTGGAAATCATAAGCACTTACAATATTATACTAAATTTGAATTCTGTCGCCAAAAAAAAAATTATAATTATATAATATTTCCATCACAGTTGACTACTTTTATGGTCCACCCTCCTCCCCTTCCCCAATCAACCACTCTTTATTATTCATATTTAACAATAAAATTACCATCTTTTTCCTACGACTACCACCCTCCCCTCTTACCACACTTCTAAAAAAATAAAGAATTCAATGCAAACCACTTTTCGTAATTGGGGAAAGTTGGAAGGACAATACTAATTTTCTTCATTTTAGTCCCACCGCAATTTCTTTTCCATTTAACACTCGCCTTTTCTCATTCTTCATTATATTTTTGTTTTTTTTTAGTTTATTTGTGAACGTGAACCATACCGCCAAATATAAAATATCTTCTTTATTTCCTTTTAACCCCTTGCGGGAAGGTGAGGGGAGGAGAAGGGAAGGCAGGTTTTACTTGCAAAATAAAAATGCAAAAAAAGGACAAATAAACACAAAAACCAACTTAACGATGATAGTCTTTTCTCGTCTTGCGATGAAATACGACCACAATAATCGCCCCTTAAACTGTCTTCTCTATTCCATTTGCAACTAACCCCCTATATACCCTTAAACTACTACCCCAAAACACCATTATCATGGCACCATCGCTTTACGAAGAAAAAGAAGAAGAAGCAGAAAAAGAAAACCAACCTATCAAATTATGTCGCTTAGCAAATTTTCGTTTCAAATTTCCAGAGGCAAAGAACAGAATAAGGACAAAGAACAAAATCTTTTACGATTACTTTCAGCTCGATTGAGCATTTTACTTTGTTCATTTATCGTCCTTTAGCAACAACTCAAACTCAACCCCCTTTCCAACCAACTCCTCCAGAACCGCCCTCTTTGGATATAATATATAGCTTTTTATTTTTATTTTTTGGATAAAGGATATATTTTTTTATACTTGAGATGTGTTTTGACACAATCCTTAAATACCAAACAAATCGGATAAATAAATAAAATGAAATGAAATGAAAGAAAAAAGGAACTCAATCCAAAATTATATAAAACAATTTACATCAATTTCCCTTGGCAATAATATAATGTAATCGATGTGATATGTTTCTCTCAATGTCTCATGAAATCCAACCCATTTCTCGAACTTACTCGGGTCGGGATCGAGAGACGGGAAAAAAGGATGTTAGACTTATTGCCAGCTCAATGGAACGGGGGGACTGTCTTCATTTGTGCCATCATGATTTAGCCCTATGGGGGTTGACTGCGACATGAGTGTGTGGATATAATGTTAAGGATTTATGAATCCCACTCCAATCCCACTTCTGGGTCTGTAAATATATGTATGTATGTATGTAACATATACGAAAAATTCCCTAAGGAATATGATGTCACATCCAAAGACTACGACGACGACGATGATGACGATGACGACGAGAGTATAGGAATACATAAATATTGCTTAAAGTGGCATTGTTTTGAATTAAGCGTTTTTTTTTAGGCATAAAGATGAAATTAAGGCCATTAAACCTATGAAGGTTCGAAAACACTTCATTTTCCTAAAATGGTAATTTAAATATTTCAGTGAATTAAAAACCAAACTTAGATATAAATTATTCCAAGAAAAACAAAAACAAAAACCCACTTCCTAAAAATTGTTAGTTCATTTAAGATTCTTATCTCCTTTGCTATTTTCAATTTTAACGCCCCCCCCTCTTTATAAGCAATTCTAAAATTGTAACAGCTTAACAATAAGGACCGTCGTTCCATAAACAAAACCAACAACAACATCAAGTCAATATTATTAAGACAGTCGACAACATGGAAACTGTCATTTCGTTTACTATTTCCGGCTTTTGGCCTTAATATTGAATTGCTTTTTAGAATTTCCCCAAGAAATGATTGTTATTTGTTTTTTTTTTTTTTATATTTTCTAGGAAAATATTTGCTTTTTATTTTTGTAAGGATATAAAGGAAAATTCAAAATAGAAAGTTATGTCATTTCCTTTTGGTATAATTTGGCAGAGATTTGAGAATACCAAGAAGTGCCAAATTAAGAAGAAATGAAAAGAAAAGACATTGTGTAAGTCAGTTAATTATTAAAGTAAAAACCACTTAAACTGATTGAACATAACAAAAACCTCCTTGAAATTACATTTAGTTAATATACTTTTCATTGGAAAATTGTTAATTAAAGAAGTCGTTCATTTATGTAAAATAAATAAAAACACAATTTGTATAATTCTCTTTAATAGATTAAGAAAAAAGAGAAGGAAATAACCAGAAGTGATGAGGTTTTGGTAGCACTGTTTTTTTTTTGACAGTTAAATTGACAGCTGAAAGATTATACTTTTAATGTTTGGTTAAACCAGTCACTTTGACATCTGTTAATTTGGGAAATTGACAGTTTGGCAAGTAAACTAACAAATTGTATTACGGAACAAATACTAGAGTGAATTTTGGATTTCATAATTCAGGTACGCGTTTGGTTTTAAAAATTACATTTGACAGTTTTTGGTTGGGTATAGAATATTTACATGTATTTTTTTCTTTGATTTTTAAGTAAATTAAAGTTTACAAATAGCATCCCTTATTTAGGTCGGCTTAGACTGCTATTAGGTCGAAACCTTTTGAAATTTGATCATTAAAAGGTGTTTAAGTTGGTTCATTTTAAGAGTGTTTGGTAATAATTACCCAAATCGATACAAATTGTCAATAAGAAATCTCTATATGAAAAATATATTGTTTACAATAACAACTGTCAAAACAAACGATTGTCAGTTACTTTTTCCTTCCAATGAAAAAATTATTCGTGTCGTGACTGATTTGAAAATAAGCTGTCAGAATTAAAAAGAATCTATTCAATCCATAATTCAATACATATATATGTATTTCCTTTGTTCCATTTCTGATAAATCATTCTATTTTGAGAAGTGTTACATATTTTTCAGAACGGAAGATTCCAAAAACACGCATATTCCTTCGTCCTCTACAAACTGCTATTTTCTTCTATTTTTAATTCATTGTTAAAACAAAATTAAGTTTATAGTATTACTTAAGCAAAGAAATACAATCTTTAAGATGTCCAATTATTTGTCACAGTGCTACCAAACTTTTTCATTTCTAGTTATTTCGTTCTTTAAAGAATACATTCTTTTAGTTGTCAAATAAACTGTCAAAAGAAACAGTGCTACCAAACTTTTTGACTTCTAGTTACTTCGTTCTAAAAAGAATATAATCTTTGAGCTGTCAAAAGAAACAGTGCTACATAACTTCTAGTTATGTCGTTCTCAAAAGAATATAATCTTTTAGCTGTCAAATTCACTTTCAAAAAACAGTGCTACCAAACCTCATTACTTCTAGTTATTTCGTTTTTTTTTTTCTTCATATTTTAAAGAGAATTGAATGAAGTTTATGAAGTAAATAAACAGATCTGAAACAATTAATTGCTGCCGGCGAGCACTTATGAGCATCAAATGAAATGTCAAAGTATGCAACAATTCTTTTCTCTATTAGAATTTCATTTACCATATTATAAGACACTTCACTTATTTACTTTTTATTTATTACAAATTGAAGGTCCTGTCGATTCGGAAATGGAACGTCCAGATTAACTTCATTTATAGTTTTCGAACATTTACATAAATGTTTGGTTAAAATCGTATAAGAAGTATAATAATGGTTTTTAACAAAATGGCGTCTGACAAAATGGCGAATTTGACAGCTCTGTCTGTTTCACATTTATCGTTAATTTACGAAGAAATCACAAGAAAAACATTTTTCTGGGTAGAATGCAATGATTTTGAAACTCAAGAGGCATGAAGGATGTCAAAACATAAAACAGAACTCCAAAGAATTTAATGACATATTTTAAGATTACTAAAGTTTTAACATTTTGACATTAAGTTTTTACTTCTACACCTTGGTTTTTGTACCTATAAATGTACTCATAGATGTTTCTTAATTACAAAGTCGATTTTTGAAATCATTATTTTGTCCCTTGTTTACGACACCGATATTTAAATGCAAAAACCAGAGAAAAAGAAATACATATACAATTAAGTTAAACCACTAATAATGACGGTCGCCGTATTATTGTGATTTCGAGATATTTTCACTCATGTTATGTTGAAATTAAAAAGGAGGTCATATATGTGGGATTTAGTTTAAGTCGATTAAGGTTGCACATGCACTTCCTGTGCTATTAAAACCAAAAAAAACACAATCAAAATTAACTGGTATGCTTTAATTATACGTGTAGGTTAACTAGAAATTCGTTGGAATTTCTCTATACATTAAAAACGAATAAGAAATTCTACTTGGTACCGCAAAAATACCAAAAATCAATAGAGAATTAATTATTCAATTATATAATTTTGTTTTTGTAATTGAGAAACTCAAAATTGGTATACTTCTTAATCGGGAATTGTATGATAAAAGCACAATTTGCCAAATGTCCCAAGGTTTCTTTTCTAGAATTCTTGACACTTAAAACAAAAATTGTCAGATGATTCAAAAGTAAAATTTTGAAGTTTAAGTGACAGCTGTTGCCATATAAAAATAGGATAAATTGTTATAACATGTCTGGTTATCTATATTTTAAAGCAGCTGTCATCAAATGTCAAAAAAGGCATACTTATTGGAAAGCGGACTCTGAAGTCTACTGTTATAAAGTCATAATGGATGGTATTACTATTATTTTGCCATGCCTTTAATTTAGAGCTTTGAAAACACTTTTTTTTTTGTTTTACATTGAGAAATACCCATTATGTACTTATAACGGTAAATACAACTAACAGAATGACAGGTCAGTATTTATAACACAATTATACTTATAGAGCTTTCTCGCTTACGACACGAACGTCAAAATAGACACTTTGTTGAAATCGACACTTGTGTTTCTAATAATATTGACACTTAAGACTCAGATTTGCGATTTCCTTAAGTGACATTTAGTCACCTTAGTGCTAATTTTATATGACTATGAAACTTGTGCTTATTCTTCCAAACAAAATCTTCAGTTTAAACTTTAATGTTTCTGCACATTCATATTTGACAATACTTTGTATAACAGATAAAAATAAACGTCATAGACAGAAAAAAGAAGCAAATGTAACAGTAAGCATTAAGATTTTGACAAGAAGGCAAACAATAATTTGACAGGGGCTCAACATTACATGCTCAGTTTACGACATGCTACTGCTTTCAAATGACAGGCGCTCAATTTTACAGAAACACAAATATCTGGTTAGCTGTTTTGAAAAAAAAAATCAAATTCATTCACAGTTCAATTTTATGATCGTATTTAGTTTTTGACAGATCGGGATACGATAATTTGACATATGTATAACTTTTTAAATGAGAGGGGCTCGATTTTAAAGAAATATAGCTATTTGATAAAAAGTACATCTTATTTAATACCAATGCTGTTTAATTTTTAAACAGCTCAAAACGCGAAAATTGATCTATTTTTTAAACGTCAAATGTCACAATTATTACTTTGTTGAAATTCACAGTTAGAAACTTACAGAAAGATAAACCGAAATAAGTTAAGTTTTAAGTTTTAATAAATAAACGAAGTTGTTGATTTATTTTAATTTACAAAATATTTATTTTTAGGATAAATAAATTTGTTATCATTTTAAATACATGTGAAACAAAAACAATACATAATGTCAATAGCAACAAAGTAAAAATTGTGACATTTGCACATGAACGAAAGAGAAATTTTACAGTTTTGTCATTGCATCTCTCTTTATTAAAATATCACTTGATCCTAGGAATTTGTTGCATTTTTTCAAGGTTTGATTTTGAGTACATTTAAGATCGAAATAAATATGTAACTATTACAGAACTTCATTGAAACATTGGGTTTTTACAAAATATTTAGTAAAGTAGGTAATATCCAATAATGAAATCCGATATAGTACCAACGACTCACCACAAATGGGTATGGGAGCATGAATGCTTGGTAATCCTCTTGGTATCCATTCCATCATTTAATCCAAAATTTAAGAAAATATTGATTCCCAAAAATCACAACACCTTGTTAAAGAAGGTATATTTATGTACCTAGTTTGTGATTTCTTACCACAAATTGTAATATTAACTTTGTTTAGTCAAACTTTTATTCATTCACAATTGGACCATTTAGTTCTTATTTTTCTGATTCTTAATTTCTAGCAACATTTAAGGGGCTTAAGGGTTTTATTTTTTTTCTAAGGACTTGAATTATTTTGTTCTCGATTGTTTCAGCACCAAAATCTCATGTTTTTTCTTTTATGTTTTTCACTATGGTTGTACGATATTTGTAGGAAAAAATATCCTGAGAAAAACTATAGTAGCTAGTTAGGTATATTTTCAGCAGAGATATGTGTTTTAAAATCGGATCAATGGCGCAAGGAGCACACACATAATACCCCCAGATAACCACCACACAACGACGACATCAACTCAACATCGACGACGACGTCAACGACAAGGAGATGACAACGGCAACGGCAACAGCAGTAGAAGCGGCGGCAACAGCAACAGCAACGGCGAAAAGCGCTATACCAAGGATAAAACTACGACAGGATACCGAGTACCGACGACAAAATATCAAACAACAAAAACAACAACAACAGCAGCGCCAACGACAACCAACAACGGACGAAGCACGAAGGATGCTGGAGCTGGATTGCTGATACTGATGATGGTCCTGGCTGTTAGTGCGGTTGCATCTATCTCTGGAAAATGAAATATGTAAAACTATAGTGCGACAACGACGACGACGATGACACGAATGCAAGGACGAAAAATTGCCGCGACGACGATGTCGAAAAACTCAACTACACTTGGTACTTCGAAGCGTACTTGCTTTGCTTTTGGTTATAGAAGGTATAGCGTATAGGTAGGTAGGTTCGTACACTCATCTCATTTCAACACCATCCTTCTTGGTGTAAGAATTTTCGAGGGACACACGGGGGGGTTGGTATGGTCTGGTCTGGGTAGGTAAGTTTAGTTGTTGCAATGCAATACGCGAAAAATTTTTCGTATCTACACCTTGACGAAACCACAATGCAAAAATCAAGAAATAAAACAAGTTATAAATTTTCTTCAAAGATCCGCACCAAAGGAACACAAAGATCCACACAAAAATCCTTTTTGTTTTTTTTTTAAATTGAAATTTTTTTTTTGTTGTTCTTGAACAAATACACCAAACCGGAACCGGATACACCAATCGATTTATTTCAAAATTAATCTCAGCCGGATGTTAAACAGAGGTTAAGATGGGTTTAATGATTTAAATCCTTTATGGCTTTGTCTATATCCATATCCTTCATTTAAATACACACAAAAACAAAAACGTATCTCTCCTTTCCTCTTTTATAATCTAAGAATATCCTTTTTCATTTTTCGTTTTTATTATTATTATTAGGTATTTATTTTTTTTTGTTGCTTTTGCTCTATTTGTTGTATTTTTATTTTTATTCAACACAAAAGTTAGAAGCTATCTGTGTGCAGACATTTAGTGGTGTTAACCGAAGACGACCACACTATAAACTGACTGACATCAATCTTGGGTTGTTTTTCCTTCAGATTTTCCTGCTACTGATGCCAACTGCCACCACTATCCATCCATTTCTACTACCACACCATTCTCACGTACATAGAGATTTTCCAGTGCCATATATTCCACAGAGGACGAACGACGTACAACACGAGAGTAGAGTAGAGTAGAGTAAAGAAAAGGAGTCTGGAGGGGTGTGTTTTTCTTTAGGTACTCGTACTCGTAGCTTGTACTGGGTATAAATGTTGTCAAAGGCAGAGGCAGAAGCAGAGCTCGTAGAGGTACGAAGAATACAGAGGCACTGAGCACCCACACTAGTATCATGGAAGAGCACCAAAAACCGAAAACCGTGTGATATATAAAACGGTTTGTTCGTTGATATTAAGCAGGGTTGCCATGTTGCCCTCATACAGCTCGCTAGCAACATTTAAAAATCCTTGTAGCTCAAAATTGGAGCTGCAAATGTAGCTTAAAATCGGAGACGAACACTTAGTTCTAATAATTGTTAAATTTAAAAATATGTTTAACCAAAATTCAGAGCCGAAGAAGTAGCCTAAATAATAGCTAAATTTTTAAAATATTTGTAGCTTAAAATCGAAGCCGAAAAAGACGCTTGAATAATAGCTTAGTTTAAAAATATTTGTAGCCCAAAATCAGAATCGAAGAAGTAGCCCAATTAATAGCTTAATTTAGAAATATGTTTAACTCAAAATCGAAGTCGAAAATGAAGCTCAGAATAAGAGCCAAAATGAGTAGCCCAAATGATAGCCCAATTTTCATTAATAATAATCTGGTAGCTTTAAAAACGTATAAAATAGCATTTAATAACTTGATACAAAATTTACTCCTCATATAATTTATGGGTGCGAAGAAAATTAGCCCAATTATGATTGGGTGTAATACTAAGTTTTTTTTATTGGATATTTTGAAAAAAGGATAGTGCAATCCCAAAAAAGTAGCCCAATCTATCAAGCCTGATGTTCAGGGAATAATTGTTAATTCTTTTCTTTTCATTATTTATTTTTTTGGAATAAAAATATCGCTTAAGGTTAGATTTGGGCTATTTGTAGCCCAATTATAACATTTTTGTTTGGAAAATTTTGGAAAACATTTTCGATAAATAACTCAATCGTGAAAGTCTGATGTTGAGTGAATAATTTGATAACAAATATCATTCATGTGGGCGAAAAAATATCGCCCACGATTAGATTTGGGCTACTTTTAGCCCAATCATAATTAAGCTGTCATACTAAGTTTTATTTGTTAGAAATTTTGGAAAAAGGAAATGAAATTTTGGAAATAGCGCAATTTGGCAAGCCTTAAGTTGAGTTAAGAATTTTATATCGAATGTTCTGTTCCAAGATTGGATTTGGGCTACTTATAGCTCAATTAAAATTTGGCTGTCATACTAAATTTTTTGTTGGCAATTCAGGAAAAATTTCAAATAAATAGCTTAATCTGGCAAGCCTGTTAATGTTGAGTTGAGTGTCGATACCGAGTCGAGTCAAGTCGCAGTCGACAGTCGACACCGAGCCGAGCTGATCCGATAAAATCCGAGTCAAACCGAACCGGAGCGCATGGAGATTGGTTTGGTGCAGTATAGAGTGGGGTGTAGTTTGAAAGAAGCGCGACGTTATTTGTTCTCTGTTCGTTCGTTTGAGGCTATAATTATTGATACCCCATCAAAGTCAGAGCGAGAAGGGGTGCCCGTGTCATCCCTCTGTTAGCGTTACCATATAACGGTACCTCTACAATAAACTACACACAACACACTGATAGATACGCACCTTTTGGTGCTGAGCCTGAGTTGCATATTAAATAAACTATACAGAGAAACAGTAAACAAACTTCAAAGGACGAAGTATAAAGTATGAAGGACGAAGAGGCAACGATATATATTTCTCACGCAGCCAGATTCATGCTAGCAAAAGAAAGAAAACAACACACCAAATGAACAAACGACGACGAAAGAGTGAGTTGAGTATGAGTTAAAGCAAGGAAACAGGATAACACGCAGTGAAACACAACAGATAAGAGGGCGAAAACAATAAACGATGACACGACACGAGGACGCAATGAAATACACCCCTATATGACTCGGCTTTGGTTTTAGCTTTAGCTCTGCTTCCACTGTGTCCTGTTCCTGTGTACTATGCCGAGCTGTGTGTAAGTCCAATAAAGGATATATGAGGGTTATTCGTTTTTATGTAGCGGAATATGAATTTTCCCATATCCCATTCTCATTCTCAACCTTCCCTCTTGATCATCATATCATATCCTCATATCGTCAACAGGACCAACCATCATATTATGTGAGAGAGCAAGATATAGACTACAATACCTAGTTGTAAGTTAAGTACCTACAAGGGTTTTTTTCTCAGAGAAGAGAGACGATGTGCGGTTTTTCTGAAATATATCCTCGTTGCTCAAAATCGTCCTCGTTTTCATCCTCGTCCCCCCAAAAACCTCATCGACTCCTCGAGTGGCGGAGAAACAACTTTTTCGTTTTCGTATTCGTAAAGTGAGATTTTCCAGGATATTTATATGTACATAACTGTAAACTGTCACACAAATACGATTATACGATAAAATCTACCAAAAACGACACCAAAAGTTTTGAATAATCATACAAATAAGAAGAAAATAAAATAACTCACAGGACACAGAGTATTCCATTTAAAGGATTTTGTGTGAGACAGGGAGAGAGAAAGAGAGAAAAAGAAAGCGAGCGAGTGAGTAAATGAGAGAAAAATTCCAAATTGAGAAAATCTCATTTAGTTGTCAACAAGAGGAACAATAAAAATTATTTTTTCTTTCTTAAAAATAAACTACTTAAGGATATTATTTATAGAAATTTTATGAGAGTCATCAGTGTAGTGAGTTAAAACCGTGAGAGAAAATATGAACGTAGACGAGGATTATTCCTGTCTGCCTCTCTAGATACCTATACCTACAGTTTATGTTTTTGTCATTTTTAACGAGAATATAGGTATACTCTTTCGGATTGTAAGGTCTTTGGAAAAGCAGATACAAGTTCTGAAGAAATAAATAAATACACTAATGGGGGCTCGATCCGGATTAGAGTGTTGCCAAAAGGGAAATCTTATTGGGAATAGAAAAAGAATTAAAAATATGAACAACGCTTCTTAAAAATAAAGAACGCAGGACCGCCGCCGCCGCGCCAATTTCTTTTTGAGTTATGTATTTTCATGATTTTCGAAAGTCACAAAAAATTATATTTAAAAAAGTGTCTTTGAATATGCATGTTGACAAACTGTCAAATATGTAAAGTATTCGTCCACATGTACTGTGGAGATGTCAATAATGACGTAAAATATGCGACAGATTTTCTCTTAAAAAAAGTGACATTGGGATAAATTTTAACATTTTGTATTTTGTCATTTTTTAAATTGGCTAAATAGTCATGACGACTCAAGTCACTTTTAACTTCTTTTCGATTTAACTGTCATATGAAATATTATTCACTGTTTCAGAAAAAAAAAGATTGCACGACGACTTATTTCAATACTGCGATATTTTTTATATGCTAAATTCGATACTTGGGAAGTCAAGAAAATTCCCTTTCTTTTGTAGAAACTGGCAACACTATGAATGATCCTAATTCACTCAAATGAAATTATCTGTCAAAATCTGTCTTTTCTTAGTGTTTCAAAAGTGTCAAACTATTGATCTCGGAAGTTTAATGCTAGATGGATCAAAAAAGTCACAATATAAAGGCACGAAAACAAAACGAAAAATGTATTTGCTTAGAGAGACCTTTAATATCAGATAATAGATGAAGGCAGCTGTTTGGATGCGTTCATGTTATATCTACAGGCAACTCGATGTTTCCAATTTATCCGTTAAGTCTTACACTATTCGTTTGGTATTTGGGAAGCATTTGAAATATGTGTAAGTGTAAGCTCTTCATAATAAATTGTATTGTTTTTTTTTTTACAAAAAACTAACTGATCCACAGGAATCTGTCACAGTTGAGAAACGTCATTTATACAATGTGAACTGAATTTGTCTGTCTTTTCATGTTTATTTAAAATAAAAGTGATACAGTTTTTTGACGTTTGTCTGTCAATTGAAAAATCCCTAATTTGTGTTGGTTTTAACCATAATTATAACAATTTTCACCATAATTATTGCAAGTCGATTTTAATCCTTAAAATGTACCATTTAACTAAGTGTCTAATAAAACGGCACTACCGCCAGTTTAATTCTGAAAGTGTTCATGGGAATAATTGACATTGCGTAATTATAAAGAGAAGTGTCAAAAAAATCTTTGCAAAAGCCAAATGAGCACTGTCAAGCGTCTTGGAAATGTGTAATAATGAGTAATTTTAAAGAGAGAAGAGTCAAAAAATCTTTGCAGAAGCAAAATGAGCTGTCAGACTTTTTAATCCAATTTTAATAAAACTGTCAAGTAAACTTCAATTTTTCACAATTTTCAATATTTAGAACAAAGAAAAGAAGACTTATTTGTGTGTTGACATTTATCAGCAGGAGGCTTAGATCATAATTACTAAAGGCATGACATAAAAATGAACACATAGTTGACAGATTAGTTTCTGAATTATCTTAGAACATTTGACCATCCTGTTCGGGCAACTAAGGCTCAAAACATTTAAAAAATTAAGCTTTTAAGTTAAGCAACAAATGGATTTCTGAATAAGGTAATACATTAACAAGAAGCTGGCAACACTCTTATCAAAAGTCAAGTAAAACAACTTATTTTCCGTTATTCACACCAATCCAAGCCAACAACTATACTAATACACCTTCACAAAAGTTCTCAAAAACCCCATTCAATTCAAGTTATATCATTCTCTCTTTTTTTCTCTCGTATATTATTATCCTCACTCTCACTCCCTCTATAGCTCTGTTTTATAATGTCCCATAAATGAATGTATTTGTATTTGTGTATGTTTATGTATTTTGAAAAAGGAAATTTCCTCTCAAGTTAAAGTCGAAGCACGCGCGTGAAATCCTTGTGATTCCAAAAACCGTAAAAACCACTTTGTAGGTATATTATGTTGTGATATCCATTTCGATGAGACAAGAAGGACGAGTGAAAGAGAGAAAGAGGGGGATGGGAGGAAGAAACCGTTGTTGAACGGGGGGTGGCGGTAGTATAGTGAAGGTGGTGGTATAATATGGTTATGGAAGCTGTCTTTTTGTGAAAAACATAGTACCCTTAAATATGGGGGTGTAAAACCTCAAAAATATAAAAAAGAAGGAAACAGTAAACAAAAAAGAAAGAAAAAAAAAAACGGAATATGAAAGAAACTTCAAAACCATAACGGAAAATGTGGTGGGAAACAAAATGACTTGCTTGTCATCTCGTCCTGGCTTGGCCTGGTCTGGCCATGGGTCGTAGTCGTTGACGCTGACGTTGTTTCGGTTTGGTGGCGGTCGGTGCGGCAGTGCAGGACGGGCATATAAGCCCTCTAGTGGGAAGTTATTTACATATACCAAAGTAAGAAGAAGAAGACAAAAGAAAAAAACAACAAAATGCCAGCCCGCTACCACACGTCACACATCTGACAAGCTGCACAAGGCATAACGTTTATACCCAGCCAAGCACAGGCAGCAGCATCAGTGCTGCCAAAGTCTCTTTTTGGCGAGGGTGGGTGGGGTTGGTGTTTTTGTGGTTTTTCCTGTGTGTCCTGCAAGAGAATGAGAATGGAAGAAAAAAAGAAGAAGAAAACGACAAAAATACACTAAGCAAACACAAACAAGAAAATATGCTCCCCGAGCAAAAAGGCCGAAGAGCATATCATTTCCATTCACCATACCTCTTTCCTGAGAAGAAGTTATAATATGACCCTTCTCTGTTCCCCCCTGTTGCAGGGGTATATGAAGCAGATGGCACGGTCGGTCGGTGTTCGGTGGTGGAGGTGATGGTGGTGGTAAGGTAAGGGTAGTGATTGGCAAGGATCGAGCAAGAGGCCGAGCGGGTGAGCAGGTCATCAGGATGATGGGGTGCCTTGCCAGAGGGATGCTGGAGTTTTTAACTAATATCAAGTAAATTGATACGTGACCCTGCATTTAAATACCTTCATTGGTTGGGCGGCTACAGCTAGATAGCTACGAGGATGATAGCTCCTCTGCCTGCCTTCGTTTAGCTCGGGGTTGTTTTTTTTTTTGCTTTTCTTCTTCTTTTTTTTTCTATATTTGCTTTCGTCTTCTTATAGCCTAGCTAGCTTCTATGAAGCTTGAGGGGTTGATATGGTGCTGTGTTGTTGTTGTTGTTGTTTAGTGTTATATTGGTGTACCGCTTGAGCTCTTTTGCACTTGTGTAAATTTTTCGGTCTCATATTTACAGTTTAACTTTAGTTTTACACACAAATAGTACAAGGGACCAAAGGCAGAGGAAGAGGGAGAGGAGGACAAGGGTAGTAGTTTTGAGGTGTGAGTGATAGTGATAGTATATGATGGGATAGAAAGTCCATAAGAGGAAGGAACAGAATGTATCCCCTGGCAGGCGGCAATTGTCGTCATGAAAATAAGTTCAGTTCTTCGAGAGTCGAGGAGTGGGGTGTGGGCTGTGGGAGAGAGCCCTCCGCACACTCGAGAAAATATACAGAGTGCCAAAACAAGGGTTAAGAATCGGTATTTGGTCGTTCGTACGGAAGGGAAGGGAAGAGAAGGTATGGTATAGGTACGTATCTCAGCTCTTAGCAGCAGGAACAAGAAGTTTGTTCTTCTACAATATCGTCCTGTTTCATATCATATACCCCCTTTAACCACTTTCTGTGATGTTGTCTACTCTGTAAAACTTATTGTCGCCGCTTGTGTGTTGTAATTCATTGTTTGTGGTGGTGATAAGGTTGTATGCGGTGAAGGGTCGGCGTGAAAATATGTAATAGAGACGACTTTGGTATTTGCAATAATTGTGCAAGGGTCGGTGGTTTGTCGGCTATGTCATCTTGTTGCAGTTTTTTCGGATTGGGGTTGGGGTTGGTTTGGTGTTTTGGGGGTGTTTTTCCTCTTTTTATTTTGTTTTTTGAAAGTATGTAGCAGATTGATAGTATATTCCCTTGCAGGTCTCGTCGTTTTCGGGTTAAGGGGGGTTGTTAAAACGTAGGTAGGTATAACTTATGAAAACGAACAAGAACAAGAAGATGAGGGAATTCTATTCGAAGGTAAAACTTAAATAAGGATATCCTGTGGTTAAATAGAGTTTGACCCGTATGTCAAAGAGATGTGCTCATGCTGAACAGGCTATAAGTTCAGGTAGATAGAAGGTATCTACGTATAGACGGTACTAAAAATGTTGATGTTTTATAAAAAGGGTTGGTTAGTTTTTAATTGATTTTGAAAGGTGCAAGATGTTAGAACCTAACTACATATATCTACTTCACCTATGACATTTTTGGTTAGAAAAGGATGTGCAGTTTTGTTTATTCAATCGATTTATTATTTGAAGAAAATCTACACCACCAACAATGTGTCGTTTATGGTTGAAAGGATTTTTAAGAAAATTCCTTTTAATATACAAAGATAAACCTATGAATAAAATAAACTTATTTCACATCAGGGCTTCACAATTCGAAATTTAAATTAAAATACAAAATATTTTATGGAAATTTTGATTTTATCAGCCTACACACAAATTTGTTATAAAATGTGTATCTTTCTATTGCTTTTTGATTATGAAAAATTCTACTTAAAGCTTTCATGAAAAGAAATTGAAATTGTTTTAACAAAATTTAGAAACATAGAGGTTTACAAAAAACTTTATTGTTTTTAGGCGAGAATTGTGTTGGGCGCCATTTGAAAAGGTTTAACTTTGGTATAATCAAAAAATCAGTGTCGCTGTACAGCCCGTACAGTTCGTCGTTATATCTTCTCCTCCATTCTCCATCTATGCGTACGGGACCAAAAATCACCCAAAGAATTTTTTTCTCGAAGCATCCTAAGACGTTCTCATCTTTCTTTGACAGAGTCCAGGTCCAGGCCTCAGCGCCATAAATGAGAACCGGGATGATGAGTGTCTTATAGATGGTGATTTTAGATGCTCGAGAGAGGACTTTACTTCTCAATTGTCTTCTAAGTCCAAAGAAGCAGCGATTTGCAAGAGTTATTCTTCGTTTAATTTCAGCGCTGCGCTGGTGTCGTTGTCTGTGTTTATAGCGGAGCCTAGGTAGACAAAGTCCTTAACTACCTCGAAGTTATAGCTGTCCATGGTGACGTTTTGTCCAAGACGTCGTTGTTCAATGTCCTTTTTTGATGACAGCATATACTTGGTCTTCCTTTCATTGACCACTAAACTCATCTTCTTCGCTTCCGTAGCAATGCTCAAAAACGCTCTTCTGACATCACGCTTTGATCTTCCAATTATGTCAATATCATCTGCGTATCCGAGTAGTTGGATGGACCTTTGAAATATTGTGCCTCTAGTGTTGACGGTTGAGTTTTGGACAATTCTTTCCAGAACGATATTGAAGAAGTCGCATGACAGTGCATCGCCTTGTCTAAAACCTTTTTTGATATCAAATGCATCGGTGAGTTCTTTTCCGACCTTGATGGAGCAGCGTGAATTCTCCATCGTCATTCTGCACAAACGGATAAGTTTGACAGGGATGCCAAAACTAGACATTGCTCTGTAGAGCTCTTCCCTATGGATGCTGTCTTACGCGGCTTTAAAATCGATAAAGAGATGGTGGGTATCGATTTGAAGCTCCTGGGTTTTTTCAATTGAACAAATTTAGCTCATTATAATGATTTGGTTGGCTTGGAAAATATTTGTATTGCATATCTAGTATTTAAAAAGTTGTAAGAGGCCTAGTTTAAGTAGACTTTATTCTTACATGCTTATAGACTGAAAAAAAAAGACCGAACGTTGGGCGCCATTTAAGGAATTAATAAAAACAGTTTGTGATACAGATTTAAACTAAAAGGGAAACCAAGATCAGGCTTAAAAAAGCATAATTCACAACTTGACCGATTAAATAACAAAAGTATAGATTTGTGGATATTCAGTTGTATGAAAAGAGTACTTTGTTTGTATTCTTGGTCGTCGCAAAATACTATTTGAATTAAAAATATGCTATTATATTTATTAAATTATAATAATTTGCAAGCGTTTATTCTTTCCCCCGACATTTGAAAAACAAAAAAAAAAACACAATTTCACCCAAGCGTTGGGCGCCATTTAAGAAAAATTTAAAATTTAGAAAATAATATACATATTGCTAAAAACTGATGACAATGTAAAATGCTATTTAGAAAATTAATTTTTTGCACCCATTTTTACAAAAATAACTGTACACGTTTATTAAAAAGTAAAAACAAAATCAAATACTTTTTTTTAAGGTTACCTCCTTCCTTATTTGCGAGTAAACATTGAGGTTTCAAATCGAGGAACTAGCAAACATAGATTTACACTAATTTGTATGTGAAACAATTTTCAGTCGAAAATTTTGTCGAATGGATAATTTGTTGTTAATTGATCGTTAATCAGTACTGAGGCAATAAGAAAAAAGAGGCTGGGATGCGACCCACACTGATAACTTCCCATCCCGTCTGTCGATTTGTCTTGCTTAAAAGTTTGTCTATATGTATCAATTTTTACCAAATTTGCGTACTATTTTTTGTAGATTTTATTTTTTTATGAAAAAACGGACTGTTGAATTTTTATAAAAAAAATTACTGAATATCGGAAACAATATTTTCTGTGAAATAAAATAAGTTTGAAGCCAATATTCGTAATTTTTAAAAAGCTGTTTGAGTCGAAAGTAAATTTTTAAAAAGTTTTAGGATTGTTTTTTTTAGGTTTTTATTTTTTGTAAAAAAAACTGTGAATTCGATTTTTCTCAAAATTTTATCGAATGTTGAAATAAATATTTCTTATAAGTTAAAATTAGTCAGAAGCCGTTATCTCAAATTTTTGAAAAGATATTTGAGTCGAAAATCAATTTTTACCAACTTTTTTTAATTTTTTTTTTCGGTTTTTAATTTTTTGTAAAAAACCTGTCAATTCGATTTATTTCAAAATTTTACTGAATGTTGAAAACAATATTTTTGAAAGATAAAAGTAGTTTAAAGCCAATAACTCAAAGTTTTGAAAAGATATTTGAGTCGAAAATCAATTTTTACCAACTTTTATTAATTTTTTTTTAGGTTTTTATTTTTTGTAAAAAAAACTGTCAATTCGATTTTTCTCAAAATTTTATCAGATGTCAAAAACATTATTCTTCATTGCACAAAATTGTTTTGGAGATGAAATCATATTTTAGTCGTAAAATTTTCGAGGTGACAAATTTTTTTTTTTTCAGTTTTTTTGATTTATAAAAAAACCGTTAATTGGATTTTTTTCCAAAAATATAATTGTTTTGTATCACGTTACAATATATAATATAAAATTTAATTCAAGTCTCTAGCGTCATTGGTTCATGAGATATTTAGGTTTAACCAAAATGTTCACCTTTTTTTTAAACTGCTATGGTAAAAAAACCACCCACGCAATTTTCTTGAGAGCCCTTTCTGCATCTTTCTGCCTTATTATCTGTATAACAAAATTTATTTGAAGTCGATATCTCTTCTGGTTCTTGAGCTATGGACGACGAAAAAAACGTCGCGAACGTACGGACGTACAGACGTACGGACGTACGTACACACGCACGCACAGACATCTTTCTAAAAATCTTTTATTTCGACTCTAGGGACTTTGAAACGTCGAGAAATGTCAAAATTTTCAATTTGTCAAATCGGACCCATTACAATAACTTCCTATGGGAAGTTAATAATGGTGTGTAATGATTGTTTTATGTTACTGATTAAATTCAGTATAATTTTCAATAGTTTAAAGTAAATTCATATGCGATGTTTTCTATGTTTTTCTTTCTACTGCTGTTTTTTGACTTTATATTTAATCTAAGTAAAAAAAACCTCTCAAAGGGTTCAAACGTTTGCATTGCAAATGAATTAAAAAAGCCTCTGCAAGGGATTTAACTTTTGAATTGCAAATTACTTAAAAATAAATAATTTTTCAGTCGTAAATAATACTCGTATGAGAAGTATCAAAGCAATTGTGCAAAGTTTTCTAGCGTCTTTGTTTGTAATTTATTTAATCTATTATATAAAAATCAGGCAAAAGACCTGTGTCTTCATGTGATTGACTCATTAATTTGAAAATAATTTTACTTTTACTAACCATATTACTTAAAATTAATTATTCGATGTTTTTTTTTTTTGAAATTTTACTGACCAAACATGTTCTTAGCAAATCACCTCATCGAAAGGGTTTAAAAATATTTATATGGACAATGATTTAATAATATGCTTTTAAATTATCGTTTGAAATGTTTTCTATGTTTTTATTTTTAAAGGAAGAGTTAAAATATATTAAAACTTAATCATGAAGGGCTAATAATATGCTAGAAATTAGTTATGAATAATTAAGAACTTGTCTGCGATGTTTTCTCTATAAAGCTGTACTCACTTGGTATCAACTTTCTAAAGTACCCCTTTTATAAAGGGTTAAATCTTCTTCTGAATGTTTGATTTATGTTACCTATATAGTGATTTGTTGTGAATGCTTAGGTTATTTCTAGTTTGAAATAGAGCCCGATTTAAAGCAGAATTGCAAGTTATTTTTATGAATAATGTTGGTACCTACTTTGTTATCGATGTTTCCTATTCATACGTATATGACTAGTAAAACGCCTTTTTATGTTTATTTGTATACAAATGAAAACATTTTTGAATACGAAAAATAAACTCACTTATGTATGTATATCTTCTTCTCTGCATCATTAAATTTAACTTTTAGATTTTTCGCACCCTATTTGTAACTTAACAGCGGTATAACTGCCACTTAAAATCTACCCCTAAATCAGGCAATACTAAAGAAGATAAAATAAAAAAAATCCAACACCCATTGTTAATCCCCTGTTTTCACATGAATGATTTATTTTTCAAAACACAATTCGTTTTGAGTATTATTTTTATAAATCCTGTTTATTACTCTGTCATGTGTATGAACCTCTTTTTTTAACTACCAAACCATAACGAAGTCTTTAATTCCACACATAATCTGTCATATTTAAAATATCGCACACCATACTCGTCATCTTCCTTCTCTGGTAGACAACAACAACAACAACAAAAGAAAAGTAACATATTGACAAATTATCCTCCTCATTGTGTACAATGTCCTTAACCTAATACCTTTTTGTGTTTATAAAATGAATGTGTTTTTCTGCTATCTCATCACATCGCATGCGGCGGCGGAGGACGACGAACGACGACGTCGCTTCGCTTTGTGTCCTTTCAGGATTGTCCGGCTTTTATTGCTTGTTTTTTGTTTTCAATTCGTTGATCATATATTTTAATGTATGATAATATAATGAACTTATATATATAAAAGAACCACAGGATGTGGAATAGAACATCATCAATTTTATAAAAAAAAAGGACGATGTTAACACCTTAATTTATATAAAAGAATTAACAGATTTATGTGTGTATTCGTTTTGACATATTTGTTTAGAAAAAAAGATAGACTTAGGGGTTTGAAAGTGTTTGAGAAGAATGTGATTTTAAGGCCCAATTGACTATCGTCCTTTTTACTGAAAAATGAATCAGTGAATTTATGATTCGACGCATACTTAACTACTGAACTCGTACTAAGGAATTTCTTTCTGTTATAGTTTTTTTTTTGTTGGAAACCTTTAAAAATTAACACGAGTAACAAGTTTAATCCCGAAGTTACACATAAGTCCTGGTTTACTTTTCATTTAAAACGAACAATTGAAGAATGAAGAAGCAAAAAGATAACTTCAATATTGTCTATGAAATTATTTGTTTTTACTTTCCGAGTTACTTACAGAAATAACTATATAAAAAGTAATCAAAATTCATATTCTTTAAAATGGCGCCCAACGAGAAATTCTTGAGTTATGAGGTTTTTACGTAAAAAATAACCAATATTTTTCTTAGTTCTGTAAATTGTAAAAATTCAAATGCAGTCAAATTTTCTTAACACATGCGTTTATCTTTTTTACTATAAAAGACAGAAGAAAAAAAGTTGCGCACTGCTAAATATTATATAAATATTTTAAATATGTAAAAGCATGACATTTAATTAAAGCTGTATAATCGACAAATATTATTTAATTCTTATTGATATTTTCTCTGAATTGAATTGTTTCCAATTTTCAAGCATAATGAAAAATATAAATTGCAAAAAACAACTTATTTTTTTTTTACAAAGTGGCGCCCAATGTGAAGTTCTTACAACTACAGTAATTATTCTATCAATAAACTTTAAAAAATAAATGTGGGATAAGGCAAACAGTTTTAAATCTTATTATATTCGAGCTTGGATTTTAAAATAAACATTCCACGATAGATATCGAATTACCGATGTTGTGGAAAAAGCACGCGAAGAAAAACAATAATGTGTGGCTGTGTTTTTAGATTGTGCTCAATTTTTTGATAAAATTTGGCTCTAGGGACTTGAAATACTGAAGTCCAACAATACAATACTTGCATGAATCCCTGCTTCATTGGATTAGTAATTACCTTTCGGATCGTTTAATACAAGTAGTATTGGATGGATTCAAGTCTGAAAACCATAAAATAAATGCTCTCCTGTCTGCAACATGTAATGCAATACATTGTTTCGCTGACGATAGTACTCTTAGCTTTTCATATTCGTTTTCAGACTCACATCCCTCTTCTTCGGATGTGGAACTGCAACGACAAAATATAATAAGCTCGTTAAATTCCGACCGAGGAATTTAATGATTCGAAAACCTAATGCTGTCTTGTATCGTTGAAGTGAGATATACCCCCCTTGCCATTATCCATGGATGACACTTGCATCAATGAGACTGAACATCTCGATATTCTCGGTATGTGTGTCACCAACCACCTCTTGTGGAACGATCACATACGCGATGTCGTAAGATGTTTGGGTTTTCTAAGGCGATGCAAGAAATATTTCAGCACTTCTGATCCGGCTGTTATCTACAAGACTTATATACATCCAAAGCTTGAGTATAACTCCCATCTCTGGGCTGGTGCTCCTGCAACTTACTTAAGCCTCTTGGACAGTATTGAACGTAGAGTATTTACATTGATTGGTGATAATATCATCATAAGTTCATTTACTTTGCTTGAACATCGTCGTAAGATTTCTTGTCTGACCCTTTTTTACAGTTATTTTAACGGTTTATGCTGTAGTGAAATAGCCAGCTGCATTCCTCCCCTTAAACAGTTCATATAAGCTTTACAAAAAAACAGAAACAATGTTTTAAATGATACAATTTTTAGTAACAGTTCAATAGTGCCTTGTTGCAATACTGTAAAATGCTTTGGAATAACATTAAACGTAAAGCTTAAATGGAAAGTGCGCATCAAAAACAAAAGACAAGACCTGAACTGTGAAGGAAAAGAGAGATCGAGAACAAAGTAATGTTATAAAAGTAAGCAAGTTATAAGACCGAACTATGGGGCTTTACGAAGAAACCAAATTCCGAACTTTCAAAAAAAAAAAAACCTTCGATATCTTGGAAGTATGGCCTCTATTAAAGGCTTAACAGAAGAAGGCATCGACAGCCGTATCGAAATATCTAAGGCTGCGTTCAGGATATTGTCCAAAGTTTGGAGGAACAACTCTTTCAGCTTACAACTATACATTGACACAGTTATATTAAGGCGTAAGTGGTAGTGGCAAGATTGGACACTAGCTTCGAAAAGGAAATGACTGTATTGCAGGACAGGAATTCACTCTCTCAAGAAGGCAGAAGAGTCTGTAGACAGAGAAGCACGTGTAGAAGAACAGTCGACGAGGAATCGCTGAGATAAAGAAAGAGCTGGAAGGAACTCAAACAAATCGCCGCCGGAAACGGCACACGATGACGCGTAGAAGTAGTTAAGGCCATATGTTCTGCCAGGTATCATGAGCTGATGGGCTTTAGCTTTAGGAAAGTAAAGGGTGATTTTTTAGCTATTATCTTTTTGACAACACTGGTTTAAACAGCTGACGCACGTTTCGTGTTTTGTTTCACAGTCAAACACCTTCAGTTTGGTCTATAATTTAACCATGAATCGTCTTACAAACGAACAACGCTTGCAAATTAATGAATTTTATTATCAAAATGCGTGCTTTGTTAAGAAAGTTCATTGCGCGCTTCTTGTGTTCAGCGACGAAGCTCATTTTTGGCTCAATGGGTACGTAAATAAGCAGAATTGTCGATTTTGGAGTGAATATCAGCCAGAAGCATTGCAAGAGCTACCAATGCATCCAGAAAAAGTCACAGTTTGGTGCGGTTTATGGGCTGGTGGCATCATTGGACCGTACTTCTTCAAAGATGATGCGAATCGTAACGTAACTGTGAATGGTGAACGCTACCGTGAGATGATATCCAACTTTTTTTTGTCATAATGCAAGAGCTTGACTTGCATGACATGTGATATCAACAAGACGCTGCCACACGCAACAATGGACTTATTGAGAGGCGTGTTCGGTGAACATTTCATTTCACGTTCGGGACCGGTCAATTGGCCGCCTAGATCGTGCGATTTAATGCCTTTAGACTGTTTTTTGTGGGGCTATGTTAAAGCTAATGTCTATACAGACAAGCTCGCTTCAATTGACGCTTGGAAGACAACATTGAAACATTTATTCGTGAGATACCGGCCGAAATGTTGGAAAGAGTATGCCAAAAATGGACTAATCGGATTGACCATTTGCGGCGCAGTCAAGATCAACATTTGCATGAAATAATCTTCAAACATTAAATAATATGGACCGTACTATCGATTCATCGATTTTTGAAGATTTCCATCGGACTACAGAATAATCTGTAAAATTTCAGCAAAATGTCAAATGATCTGTTAAATATTCAAAACGATATTTAATTAAGCGCCTCTATGCTTTTCACTTTAAAAAAGTTTGAGTTATCTCATGAAGATATTTTACGGATCTATGTAAGTATTTTAGAATCTATTCCAAGCTGAATGCTTGAATTAAACTCCTTCACTGACAGATCATCACTTTAGAAAATGGAAATTAATATAAAAACAACCAAGCCTTTTATATAACCGTCTTTTTCCTTAAAATTGCTACTAATTAGAAAGACACTTTTCATTTGCCGAATGTAGTAAATCTTTAAGGATCTAAGTTCTCCTAATAGACATTATATATTCTTCTTTCAAATCTACTAAAAACCTATGATTAAGAAGCCTTGAAGTCTAACCAAAGTCTGGTATTAGGTACATAGGTATTCAAGTTTATGAACTTCTCGAAAGAATTATCTAAGCTATCTTCATGAAATAATTCCTTTCACCACAAAATACTTATACGAACTTCTCACCACAAATTTCTCCCCCTGACAAAAAAAAAAGAAACCAAAGTGTCAAATCTTCTTAAAACCAACTTAACCAAATAGACTTAACGAAAGAAAACACCAAAAAAATAAATAAAAAAAAAACATCTCAATCAAAACTTCACTTCCAAATGCCATTTCGGACATATCATAACAAACCGCACACTATTTACCCTTAATAATAAGTCCGTCCGTTTTCGTTTCGGAAAAAAGAGTCCTCTTTATGCTGCCACTATCACTATCCCCAACAACAAAAACGAACAAAAAGGAAGAAAATTAAGTACAAACTAGTTGGTAAAACTACACTCAAATATGTACATCCCCCCCTACCCTTAACCAAGCCATCTCGATCTCACATTTCACCCCCACCAACCCAACCCCAACACACATGATGGTTAAGGGTGGACTTTTTGAAAATAAATTTCATTGCAAATACCAAAAACCAACATGGACCGACAAAAATAAAATAACCCAACCAACCAATAAAGAAAAAAAAAAGGAAAAGAAGATGATAAAAGTAGAAAACTCACAAATAAAGTGCCAAAATGTCAGCACTTATATACTCGTATAAAATGTGGTTTGGTCTTGTACTAATATAACTATATCCTATCAGGATTCTGGAGAAGGGAAGGACAGGACAGGACAGGACAGGAAGAACGATGACGACGACGACGAAGAGAACCTTCATCTTTCTCACTCTTTCTCTAGGTTCTTACGTCTCGCCTTAGCCTTATATGATGATGACCTCACCCCGTGTCGCTCGTCGAGTCATCGACGACTATCGTTCGTTCTATACTCTCCGCTCATACCATATCATCGTCATCAGAGCTCTGTCGCTCTACCTCAGCAGCCCCCCCCCCCTCCATTAACTTCCTTCTCACACTTTACCACAAGGCAAAAGTGATAAAAGTTGTGGAAAAGTTTGCGGAAAATTGCTGTGCATTTTTCATTGCATTAAAATTCCGTGTGGTCGACTATGAGGTTTTTTTCTCAAGTATGGTGAGAGCATATACACTCAACCATTGAGTTTTTTTTTTCCTTTCACCCACTCACTCCACGACAGCTAACCATCACCCATTGCCCAACGCCCTCTGCCTTCCCACACTATAAACAATACGAAAAGCTCAGACTAACACATGTTTTCATAACAGTTTTTTGGAAGGGCGGAGGAGGATGCCCTGCCTCTCTTTCTGTATTGCTCACTCGCTCATATCGCTCGTTTTCTTTGCTTATATGTTTCTCATTCTCCCCAAAAAATATGTTCACAACTACATCCACAAGCCAAAAAGGACTTTGCGTGAAATGTTTTCTGATGTAGAGCAAGTCATTCAAAGATTTTCTATTTTCCCCACAACAAGATTAACTTGGGAAATCATTTTTCATGCAACACAAGATGTTTTCTTATTTTGTTCTTCTCTTATGTTTTTTTTTGTATGCTTTGCTTTACTTTGCCCTCAAGGGAAGAGGAGTAAAAGGGAAGAGGAGGATGGGTGATTTCTTTGAGTTTTGTACATAGACCAGGATTGCCAGATTTGGCTATTTATAGCTATTTTTGCTCAAAATTGCCGACAGCAAGTTGAGTATGACAACTCAATCATAAATGGGCTATAAGTAGCCCAAACCCAGTATTGATCAATATTATCTTTCATTCGATATAAGGCTTCTTAGATTGGGCTATTTATCGGAAATTGAGCTATCTTTTTTTTTCAAAATAGCCCACAAGAATTTGTAGCCCGATCATAATTAGGCTATAAGTAGCTCAAACCTAATCTTGGGCGAAATTATTTTACACATAATATTTTTATTTAATTATTCGAATATGACAATCCAACTATAAAATGGCTATTAGTAGCCCAAAACTTATATTTAGCGATTTTTGTCTTCTCACATTTGTATAATTGAAAAAAACTGTTTTTTTTATTTAATTATTCACTCAATGTCAAACTTTACAAACTTTTAATTATACACTCAATGTCAAACTTTGCAGATAGGGCTACTTATCTGAATTTGCGCCATTTTTGCTCAAAATTGTCAACTAAAAATGTTGTATGCTAGTGCAATAACAACTGGACTACAAGTACTTCAAAGTAGCCAAGATTATCTTGGGCGGTACATTTTTTCACATAAAATTTTGATGAAATTATTTACATATACAACTGGCTCGATAAATTGGGCTACTTTTTTCTGAAAATCGACAAAAAACGACAACCCAATTTGAATTAGGCCACAAGTAGCTCAAATCTAATCTTTAGAGATTTTTTGTCTTCTTACAAATAAATAATATTGATAGAACATTTTATACTTAATTATGTCATGCTTGCATGCTTGCAGTATTGGGCTACTTACTGGAAATTAATCTATTTTTTCTTAAAAATGTTGGCTGAAAATTAAGCATGACAGCACAAACATAATTGGGTTATAAGTAGCCCAAACCTAATCTAGGACGATGAACAGATTATTTGTTTATAAAATTTGTTTATATTTACTCAACTGGCCGATTGGGCTATTTTTCGAAAATTGCGCTTTTTTTCTTAAAATTGGAGACAAAGAATTTAGTATGACACCACAATACTTTCCTGGACTGAATAAAAACAAAATTATAATTGAAGTTATCAGATTTTTTATTGAAATTGGACTACTTTTTCCCTCAGATTTGGGGCTACAAATTTTTGAATTTTAATATTAATTGAGCTACTTCTTTTCCGCTCCAATTTAAACAAATATAGTTTTAAGTTTGGGTATTATTGGTGATACTTTTTCGTCTATGATTTTGGGCTAGAAATATTTTTAAGTTGAGCTATTATTTGGGCGCTACTTTTTCCGTTTCAAATTAGGGCTGTGAATATTTTCAAATAAGGCTATCGATCTAGTTCAGGACATGGCAACCCCGATATAGACAAGGAATATTTTCATGAATGTGAGTGGGTGTAGATGTGTAAGTATGTTTATGTATGTTTGTATTGGGTACAAGTGGATAAATTTGTTAAAAGGAAAATATATTCCATTTTGAACAACAGGAACACAAAAAAAAAAAAAAAAACACAACAAAAATCCAGAAGAAAATAAATAAAACCCAAGTGAAGTTAAAATCGTTGGTGTTGAAAACAGTTTTCTGTTGCACACACGAAAACAAAATGAAAATAAGTATAAAGTGAAAATGAGAAGATTTTGTTTCTAATTAAATTAAACAAATACCTCAAATGAACTTTAAGGTTAAATAGCATTTTCAAGGGTCATCTTAATATCAGTGTGTAGTGTGTATATATGTACCTTTATACCATAGGTAAACCTTTTTGGAGAGACACTTAACTTTTGTGCTGCTGGAAGGCAGCATAGGTATATAAAAGAAGGAGAGTAATAGCCAATATTTCTGTGAGATATGGGCGGAAAACAACGAAGAATTATAAACTAGGAAAATCAGTTGGGAAAATATGTGGAAAATTTTATCCGATTTTCTATATTTTGCAGCCATATTGACTTTGTAAAATTATTATTGTTTCTTATGTCTCATACGTTCGTGTAGCTATAATTATGTAACAGTTACAGATGCCATGTAATGTAGGTGGTACATGTACATGGCTTTGGAAAATGAAAGAGATGTTTGTACCTTTTTTTTCTTCTTTGTTTAGCTTACGGAAAGATACCTTAAAAGAGGAATTGATGCATACACGGTATGGGCAATTTGAGTTCACATATAAAAATGTGTGTAAGTTGGAGATTAAAAAGTGAACGATTATACTTCTTTCACTTAATAGAAATGGAGGGTGAGAAATTTTATCATTGTGAATACGGAAAGGTAAAGGGAGTAGATGGAATGCGAGTTGAAAATATGTGGCCTTTTAAGAAGTTTCCTACCTAAGTACTTTATTGATTGTGGTTAAGCGATTGCACCCGGAAGATATGTTTTACATATTTTTATAATAAGTTGAAATGGGTTCGTGACTTCATTTTACGAAAAGTTTGAAAAGTTTTTAAAGTATTTTATTTAAATCGATAGTATACTGTTCTCTAACAAAGTGTTTTTTCGAGGCTGTGTGAAAATTCTACTCATAATTTGATTAACTTGTTATTGGAAGTTATTGTGAACAGTTCGATTTTTGGAAATGAAAATTTTGACATTTGTCGACGTTTCAAGATTCTTAGAATTTAAAACCATAGTTTTTAGAGACATTTCTGAAGGAACTTACGTTCGTAGGTTCGGTATATTAAGAAAAATACAAAAACTACTTTTAGAAATTTCATATTTTTACATAAATTTCAATAATTTCAATTTATGTTCTTGAAATTTTGAAAATAATTGATATTTATTGTGATAGCTATATGATTTAAAACACTGTTTAAATGAAATCTTAACTCATCACAATAAATATCATTTATTTTCAAAATTTCAAGAACACCAATTGGAAGTTGTCAGTTGGGTTCCAGCATTTTTTTTTCGTAAAAGAATCCCACTCGGTTACATTTAAACCGATAACCGTTTCAGATAATAGTGATTTTAATAATTTCCTTCCCCTAAAGATTGAATCGTAATACTAAAGTCCTCATGAACGCTTATCATTATCAGTACATCCTAAAGACCAGTTCCAGTACTCTCAAATACAGAGATTCGTTCTTTTGCCGTACTACGCGAATGTGGAATGCTTTATTCCAATTTCTTTTGTCCTGTCATTGAAATATTCAGGAATTCAATATACACCGACGCCATCTTTCAATGCCTCTCTTCCATTTTTAAAAGCTCGCACTGTGTCTAGGCGTGCAAATAGTTTTAAAAAAAACTCTAAGTGCGTTCTCTTTATCTAAAAAAGTACTCCCATTGGGTGAATGGAGTTTGTTCTATCTCTTAAAGTCGAAGTATCAAAGGAGTTCAAAGCCAATATCAATCGGTAATAAAGACCTTTACCGTTGAAATGTGTGGTCAAAAGGTTGGGTTCACTTTGGGTTCAAAAATCGATCCCTGATGTAAAAGAAAACGTCGAATTTTAGTCGTAAATTTTGTTACTCAAAACTATCCTACAATTTTTTAAGATATATCAAAAGCAACATTTTAGTCCTTTACCGTTATAAAAGGCAAGTTTTTTTTTTTGACATTTGACAGATCTTTGCCTCAATCTACTGTGTCATTGATAAAAAAAAACTAACAAAAAATCAAATTTAAAACGACATACATGATAAACTCTGCAAGAGTAACTTAGATTATGGAGAAGGACTCTTCAAATTAGAATTTGAACTTATTTAAACCAGTAAATCTGGGGTTGAATGATTGATTGAGGTTTAAACAGGGTTGAAGTCTACTGTCAAAGCCAGTTGATAACTTTCTACTCGTGACTACAAGAAAGTTTGTATAAGTAGAAGTTTACATCGTAGTTTTGTTTAGAACAACAAGAATGTTAGGAGGCTTGAAAAAAGAATTAGTACCTACACAAAATGCTGCAATATACTATTGACGAATGAATATTGTCAAAAAAGTCCACAGTTTTTTTAAAAAAAAGACAAGCAAATATAGGTAAAGCTTAATTAAATAGTAACTCAGTTTATGGAGAAAGGCTCTTCAGACTAGATTTTGGCATAAAATTGTAGATCCCCTTATTTTTTAATTGAGAACTATAAATCACAAAAGTCGTTTCTATAAGTCGTTGTCAATACGGAAGCCTCCTGGCAATGTAGAAAGTTCTGATTCTGAAAAAGTCTACAACAGGTCTACTTTGTATTTCATTTTGATATTGATTTGTTCCGATTTTTTTAAGTATTTTAATAACGTGATGAAATTTAGTAGTTTTTGCATTAACAAATCAATTCGTTAGATCCAAAAAGGATAAGGTAGTCTCTATGTTTTTACTAGTATGTAACAGGGCTCCAGACCCGCAATCAGAAGAATTCATACATTGCTTAAGTAAGGGCACACCAGGCAGCTCAAGTGAGCTGGGTATAAAGTACACTGTTCTGAGTCCATGACAGTGTCTACTGACTAATACTCCCTAATATTTTCTGCGACTTAATCCAATATGTTTGAATTTATTTTCAAAACAACATCGTTTCTTGATTGTCATGCATGTTATTTTCCAAATCAGGGTTAACACTTGCAATAAGTTCAGAACTACTCTGATCTTAATTACAAACATCTTTCGTTAGTGTCACATAAAGCTATGCATCGGTTTTAAGACGACCATTTATTATTTTTAATAGTAGTACTTCAGCATAGTTTCACGCGTTAATTTCATTTAAGAAACGCTTCAAAATAGGCAACGATGAAAGGTACAAAAGCATGTAACACCTAATGATATGCTACGTATTATTGTTCTAAAAAATGAATATACAGAATATCTAATTATAAGTGTTAAATACGGATTTGATCGAATAAGCTGTAAATAAGATATTTTACCGCGGTAAAAAGTAGCTTCAAACAATCTCCAGCCTTGTAACTACCTCTACACAAAAAGTCATGTCATGATATTGCTCCGTTGCGACTTTAAGGACGGAAAAACAAGCAAACAAACAAACTGTTTCTTTTATATTTTACAAAATTTAGTAAAAATAAAACTTTTCAATTTAATTTTCCTCAAGAATTTCTTGCATATTATTTTCTTTCACGAATCACCCTGTACCAAAATTAAATCCCATAACAACATAATTAAAACCAACAAGGATAATCAAATCTTATCCCGCTTTAACACAAACTTCTACTCAAACTATTTTCCTACAGTTGGTATTTTTGTTAATTACATCGCTTTGTCTACAATCTTAGAAAATTGTCATCACGTCTGCAATAGTGTTGTGTTTACATAAGTTTTCTATCTTTTGTTTATATTTTTATTTAAACCATAAATTAATTTATCTGTAAACAATTTTATATCACAGCAAAGACAAGACACCAACTTAAACAGACCAATAGAGGGAGTGTTAGTTAGAGAGACCGAGGAAGATCGAGAGTTAAAAACGATGAAGAAATATCGACCCCAGTTTGGTCATTCTCTTTGTTCAAACAACAACCGCCATCATCAGCAAAAGAGAGTAAAAGAAAAGCAAATCTTAACTAAAAAGGACGATTAAAAAAAGAGAAAAAAAAGCAAAAGAAAAAAGAGAATATTCCAAGATATAGACAACAAGAATAAAAATAAGAATAAAAATATAAAAAGAAAATCGTGCAAAATAAATGCACAACATTAAAAAACAACAATCACACACCCACCCCTAGTTAAAGGGGTGTCGTTTTACTCTTGCGTCGTCATAAAGACGAACAAAAAAACAACAAACTTTGTGTTTGGTTTTAAGAGGTGTTTTTATGAGCCATAAAAAAGAAAAGCTAATAAAAAATCTCTGAAGAAAACTTTTACGACATTTTGTACTTTTATCCACCCGCGCCACTGTGCATAATATCTTACATATATATAAAAAGAGTAAAAAGATATAAAATATATACTACCTACCTACCTTCTTAAGACTCTTACTTGTGATATTGAAATGACAGATGGCAAAGGGAGTATGTAAGTAGAGAAGAGAAAAATAACCTCTGAGCTTAAACTTTAAGCTTTAAATGCAAGCGATATATAAAAACAAAACAATATATAAATTACAACGTACTATGGATCATTTTGGAAAGATTTCTTGAACAAAAATAAATCAACTTGAGTTGAAAGACGAAAACCGTAACATTTTATTTGACACTTTGTTTTGGTTAATTGCTGCCAATTGGGAGAAATACGCGGAAAGAGAGATAGGATGCCCCCAAATGTTTTTTTGAATGGCTAGTGTGTTACAGTGGGTCATCTTTAATTTGTAGTTGTTCCTTTGTCCCCAAAATTTTCTTGTAAACCAACATCTTTATAAATGAATCTATAGTTTGAGACCTTAATTACGAATTAAACTAATCAACTGATTTTGATTGATTAACGCAATTGAATCGGAACCTTTGAAAGTTTTGTTTAAAAACCTTCTTTCAAACAAACCAGCCCTAATAGTTTTATAAACGATTTGGTTCGTAAATACAAATGTGTAAAGCAACATAGTTCAGAGGAAGTCCTCAGATTTTTTAATGAGAGTTCAGGTTTGTGTGAACTACAATAATTTACTTGATCATTCGTTAAACTCAGTTCAACCGGGTTTAACTTTGGTTGAACTTCAGTTAACCCTCGAAATCTAAGCAATACAAACTTGATCTGCAATCAACCAACAGAAACTTGTATAAACCGTTTGCAATCATAATGTTAAACTTGGTTCAAGGATAATTTACTTGATCTTTTGTTAAACTCAGTTAAACTAGGTTTAACTTTGGTTGAACCTCAGTTAACTTTTGAAATCTAAGGATTAAACATTTGGCCAGCAACCAACAATCAGAAGCTATTGAAGCCCATCGCGATCAGACTTTTAAACTTGGTTCGAAAATAAATTACTTGATCCTTCGTTGAACTTGGCTAAACCTAAACTTTGGTTGAATCTTAGTTAACCCTCGAAATCTGAGGAATAAAAACTTGACCTGCAACTAACTATCAGAAGCTAATGAAACCTTTCGCGATTAGAATTTTAAACTTGGTTCGAGGATAATTTACTTTATCCTTCGTTAAACTCAGTTAAACCTGGTTTAACTTTGGTTGAACCTCAGTTAACCCTCGAAGTTTGAGGAATAAAACCTTGAACCAACCATCAGAATCTAGGGAAACTGTTCGCATTCAGAATTTTAAACGTTGTTCGAGAATAATATACTTGATCCTTTGTTAAACTCAGTTAAACCAGGTTTTACTTTGATTGAACCTGCAACTAACTATCAGAAGCTATGCAAGCCTTTCGCGATCAGAATTTTAAATTTAGTTCGAGGCTAATTTACTTGATCCTTCGTTAAACTCAGTTAAACCTGGTTTAACTTTGGTTGAACCCCAGTTAACTCTCAAATGTGAGGATTAAACACTTGGCCAGCAACCAGCCATCAGAATCTAGAGAAACCGCTCGCGTTCAGAATTTTAAAATTCGAGGATAATTTACTTGACACTTAATTAGTTAAACTCAATCAAACCAGGTTTAACTTTGGTTAAACATCAGTTAACCCTCGAAATCTGAGGAATACACATTTCAACTGCAACCAACCACCAGAACCTAGGGCAACCGTTAGCGATCAGATTTTCAAACTTGGTTCGAGGATAACCAAAACCAGAGTTTATATTTGTGATAAAATAAAGATATACTTGATCCTTGATTGAAAGTCCGCCAAAAATTGATCGATTTGACATACGAGATCAAAATGAAATTTTCTGTTAGAGCACTGGAAGAAAGATTTTACAAACATAAGCATGAAAGAAGAGGATTAAGGTTCTGGATAAAGCCTGGAGACCCTATTTAAATTAGCAAAGTCTGGGGTTTAAAATCCTTATTACTGAGTTGAAGTTAGGTTTAAAAGTAAATGAGAAAGTTATTGCTTGGTTGAACCTCAGTTTTAATTTTGATTTGTAGATTAAATGAGTTTCAAAGTTAAACAGAATTGCAAAAAGAACATTTTGTGGCAATAAAATGAGTCATTTATTTTCATAGTTTTCAAATGCTTAATTATTGAGGTTCAAACAGGGTTGAAGTCCACTGTAAGAACCAATATAAAACTTAAACCCTGGTCAAATTTAAGTTTAACCACCAAAATACCGTCCGATTTCTGGACAGAGTTTTGAAATCATTTAAGACTTTGATTTTTAGTTCTTGGTTTATTAAGCAATAAAATTTAATTAATCGGGTTCTAATTTTCTTTTATTCTTCTTTCAAACCGTAAGACTATAGAACCAAGGCTCAACTAAATTTTGTACTTAATTGGTTGAAAATTTTTGAAACCACAGATAGTCCTACTTTAACTTTTTTTCTTAATAAATGGACTCCATTTTGATTGTTTCAGGTTTAGGTCAAGTTGACAGCTTTCGACTCGTGAATTGGAGAAAGCTTAAATAAGAGCAGTTTACATCTAAGTTTCTTTCTAAGAACAAAGGTGTTAAGAGGCTTGAAACAATAATTCGAAAACAAAATACTCAAATAAACTATGGACACAAGTATTTTGTCATCCAAAATCTTCAAAAAAGCCCACAGTTTATTTAAAAGACAAGCAACTTAAGTTAAAACAAAAAAAAAAAGACTTTTTTTAAATGTATAAAAGAAATTATTTCAGTACCTTTTTCTTCACTGATCTGCTGATTTTTTTTGTGTATAGAAAGGAATTTCATCAAGGATCTTACACAACTAGTACGCCATATTGCATTTCAAGTCACGAGTCAGTTTTTAAGGATGTAAAATAAAACTTATCTTATTTCCGAAGCATACGAAAAGAATGTGCGAGTATAAATAGCAAAATAAGTTATGGTTTTTCTTTTATTTTCAAAAGAAAACTTTTACCCTTAAAATCTGTTTAACCCTTGAAAACTTATGCAAAAGTCCTTATGGATGCTCTCGATGACGACATTTTAATATGAGTATTCAATCCGCCACAAACTTCATGTCCTGTCCATATACACATAGACATAGAGGTATACATTTACAATCACAACCTAGACATCCTTTTTTTATTGGTCTCTTAAAACTCCATAATACAAGTTATGTATGTATGTATGGCGAATGCGGTGTATAAATATTGTATCCTCGTATTACTTGCAATTGAATGAGTTTCAAAAACTTTAAGGCTTAAATGGTGATTCGGTTGGATGAGTACCTACTTATCTTTTTATTGGGCTTTTGTCGTTGTCGTATATACATATTATAAGCGCACTATAATATGTGGTTATTCGTAGCGTAGGTAAGGTTTTATATATGTATTTACGACGTTCCCTTTTTTGTAATGTTGATTTTATATATTCTCCTTTGAAGAGGGTCTATTTTTGGTTGATTGGTTTTGTAGTCTGAAGCAAGGAGTGTGTCAGAGGTTTTATGCATTGTGACGAAATTTTAGACAATGCGTACCTTTAGTTTTTTTTTTCCAAAACAGTGTTTTTGTGGGTTCAAAAATGTGTCCATTATATAATTTAAAAAGGCCGAAACGGTTGCCATGGAAAAGGCTTAGTATTTTTTAATAGGGTACATTAATGATGGATGAATGAATTTGTACATATGTGAACGAACAAATTAAAATATAAATGAGCGAACGAAAGAATGAAGGAACCAACAAGTAATTCAAATAAATGAATGAAATGAATTTAATTAATGAATGAATGAGTGCTTTTTTGAAGTTATGAACAAAATCAAAAAGTGAATGAACCAACAAGTAACTCAAATGAATGATTGAAACGAATTTAATTAATTAATGAATGAGTGCTTCGTTGAAATAATAAATGAACCAACAAGTACCTCAAATAAATGAATGAGTGATTTTTACAACGGAAGAACGCATGAAATAAATGAATGAACTAACCAAAGAAGCAAAATGTAATTCAAGTATTCAAATTCTTGAACGGATGAATGAAATCAACGAATGAATGAATTTATTGAATGAGTAATTTCTTGAATGGATAAACGAATGAAATGAACAAAATGAATGAATGAACCAATAAGATTTTAAAATAAATAAATGAGTGATTTTTTGAACAGATGAACGCAATCAATGAATGAATGTTTGAATAAATGAACGAAAGAATAAATCAACAAGTAATTCAAACAATAAATGAATGATTGAACAAAAATAATAAGTGACTTCTTGAACGATTGATCGAATTAACTGAATATAATTAATAAAGGCATGAATTAATGAAATAAATTATTTAAATGAAATGAATAAAATTAATGAAATGAATGAATGAAATGAATGAAATGAATGAAATGAATGAAATGAATGAAATGAATGAAATGAATGAAATGAATGAAATGAATGAAATGAATGAATGAATGAATGGAATGAAATGAATGAATGAAATGAATGCATGAATGAAATGAATGCATGAATGAAATGAATGCATGAATGAAATGAATGCATGAATGAAATGAATGCATGAATGAAATGAATGCATGAATGAAATGAATTAAATGAATGAAATGATCGAAATGAATGAAATTAATGAATGAAATGAATAAATAAAATGGATGAATGAAATGAATGAATGAAATGAATGAATGAATGAAATGAATGAATGAAATGAATGAATGAATGAAATGAATGAATGAATGAATGAAATGAATGAATGAATGAATGAATGAAATGAATGAATGAAATAAATGAATAAAATGAAAGAATGAAATGAATAAAGTGAATAAATAAATCCATGAATAAATGTTCGAATAAATGAACGAATGAATGAATCAACAATTATGTCAAACAAATATTTCAATAAATGAATGATTGAAAAAATTAATAAGTGACTTCTTGAACGATTGATCGAAATAAATGAACATAATAAAGACATGAATTAATAAAATAAATTAATTAATTGAAATGAAATGAACGAAATGAATAAAATTAATTAAATGAATGAATTAACTGAAATGAATAAAGTAAATGAGTAAATTCTTGAATGGATGAACGAATGAATAAATGCAGTGCATGAAATAAATGACATTTTGGAAGCAAATGAAAGGAGTTAAATAAATTAAACAAACGAGTGACTTTTTTGTTCTTATTGTTTAATAGTCTAGTGAAATAAGGGTTTCATTTCGGAATTAGGATAATAAGTTGGAAATTTGTTTATATCTTTCATTTGGTGTTCTAAAAATTGTAAAAAAAATTCTTGTGTACGGGTTGTAAGTAAGGGGGCGCTAAAGTTCGTGAAAACCGCATTTTCGTGACTATCTCCGTCTTTAAACACTATTTTTTAATTAAATTTTTGGTTTAAAAACTAAAGTTTATGAAAATAAATTTGTTCCTTTTAATGTCTACACCTTTAACTAGTTGTCTTATCTTCCACCGAAGAGTAAAACATCCCATCAGCATATAAATCGTTTCTAATTTCAAAAATAAAAAAGATTAGGACTGACATGTACATACATAGGTTAAACTCCATATGAGTCTTGAAACTGTATTATTAGTGAAATGTGACTTAGAGATCTATGGACTGAATGAGAATATTCATTCTGCAGTATATCCTCCATATTATTTCTTTTGCGGAACTAAAGCGTGTGGGATATTTTAAAAGATATTAGTTCTTTATCTTCTCTTAGGTAATGTCCCAGATTTCTCCTTGGCAAATCTCAATACACCGTTCTTAGCTGAGTTTTCTACGGCAACCTACAATTGGTTCAAGTTTACAATGACTTCCGTTGCTGATGTAGGGTAGGTTCTTAGATTATTTTTCTTTTTCTTAACTTCCTAGTCTAATAAAATAATATCGTAAACATTTTATTTTTACACATGCGTGTCTCACTTTATATGACAACATATTTTATTGCCCACGCAATCAATAGGTATAAACCTAAAAAAACAACTTAATGTACCTCCATATAGATTTCACAAATCTTGTGATAAACTTCAATTAATATAACTGGCAACATATTCCGTGATGAAGGCTTATTCCTCCCTCATATATAACAAAGTCACAAAACAAACAATGGAGGAAATAATACCTATAATACACCCTAAATCAATGTGCAAAACGCTTACAACGCAAATACCCCCAAAAAACACAATACTTTGCCCACAAAAAGAGCTCTTAAACCTAAATATATAACTACCTACCTAACCTACTAAGCTTGTCTACTAAAAGCCAATTTATATGCGAAAATCTTATTCAATTCACCGAACATAAAATAAACCACCAAATCCTTGCTTCCCTCAAGAAAAAAAAAAACAACTTCAACCCCATCAGGTAGCCCTCAACACCAACCTCATACCCTCTTCTTAGCGTTTTTTTTATTCTTCTTTTGAAATTTGTTTTATTTAAAGCAAATAAATTCTATCCATCATCATCATCATCGATCCCTCACGCACATAAAATCAAATATACGAAATACGATACACCAAAAGAACCCCAACCCTATCAACCATAACCTATAAATCTAAACTCACTCAAATAACCACTCATTGCATAGTTGAGTTAACTTTTTGTTTGATTTCATCGTCGTCGTCATCGTCGTTAACGTTAAGTAAAGGGGGCTCGGCTGTGTGTCAAAAAAGGGCTACAAAAGTACAAAATAAATAATAACCAACAGCACCACCATCACCGCCACATCACACACTCTGACTCTGATCCTGTTCAACTTCACTTCACTTAACTTTATTTCGGTTTGGGTTTCGTTTGGTTTGGGATATTCGGTTGCGAAACACCATTTCCAGGTCCGTTTTCAAACTCCTCTCCTTTTATACTCTCGTACTCGAACTCGTCCTTGTTTGGTTCAATTTCCATGCGAACGATATAGAAAATATATGGGGAAACGGAACTTTGACGGTCGACAAGGATAACGCGAACGGAAGGTGCGGCAAGGACGACGACGAGCAACGGGAACGTCGACGAAGACGCCCCATTATTCAACCACTTACCCATTCATTCATTTATTCAATTCATTCATTCAAATATAAAGCAAATCACCTCATTAGATGATGTTTTTTTCATGGGTGTGGGGGTGTTAATGTTTCCTGAGGGGGCGTTAGATGTTGGGCCTTTAGCTCTTTTCGCATTTTTATGTGATACGACCGACGACGACGTAGACGAGTGATGGTGGAGCGTGGTTCACCACCCTCAACGAAAAACACACAGACTCACAAATGCGCACACATAGACAATTAATTTTATTTTGTTGTACGTACTTTTGGGGTACTTCATTTTAACACCCCATTTGGGTTTTAAGAAGGGTTGCCTTGATGCTCATATGTGTAAAAGTATGTTTCGGGGTTTTTATTCTCTTCTCTCAGGATAGCAAACAAGTACTTTATACAAGATTTTTGTGATTTTCATTTTCGAGAAAATTTTTCGTGGGATTTTGGACCTAATATCCAAGTTTTGTCTGTATAATTGGTTTTCACAAGCTCTTCATCTGATGGAAAATACCAAATTTTACGGGATTTTCGAGTAAAATGGGATTATGAAAATATCTGTGATAAAAGGGATACTCAGTGTTATACTTGACTCAAGCTTTTTTGGGATTTTCATTTACGATATAGTTAGAATGATCCAATTTTGATTTAAGGGATATTCAGCGTTGCGTACATGTATTGTATGGGCTTTTCAATAAAGATGTTAATTTTTTTTTTTTAGAAAATTAATGCTTATTATGCTCTATAAGGCATTAAGTATACTTAAGTAGGTTTGATTTTTAAAGTTTTTGGTTGGTTGGGTTTTCCGATTTGTAGATTCCATTTTATTAGGATTTTGAGTATTTTGCGATGACACAAGGCTTTGTATTTTTTCTATTGAATTTAACGGAATGTTACGGAAGTTCATTCTACTCGAGATTTTAGTTATTTTTTGGGATTAAACTGTTTGAAAATGTTGTACTGTATCATTGGAGTACAAATTTTGCTGGTTTTAGGATTTTCAGGATATTTCTGTATGTTTTGTGGTTTTAAATAGTTTTTCATTTGTTCGTTTCTTATTTATTGGAGTGTGTTTTTTTTTTTTTGGATTTTATTAGTTTTGGGACATTCATATTTATGTATGTATGTCAAAAAATTGACAATTTTCCGATATTTGTATTAATTTGTTGTTTTTTTATGTGAAATGCCGAGGGATCAGCGGTTCTAGAGTTACAAATTTTGTTTTGGTAATAATCATGAATTTTGGGTATATAAGGAAATTTTGTATCATTTTTATGGGGCATTGATGCTCCTTGGTTTATTTTTAGGCACCCAAATTTCAATCTTTGTGGTAACACCTTGGAATATGGATTTTTTCAGTTCGGGCTAAATAAGGGATTTAGACTTTTATGGGATATTCAAATGCGATAAATTTGAGCTTACAACAATTAAACGAGATTTCAATTGGCTCATCACATACAAATTTATAGATTTCTTATTTGCTCGTTTTCTTTCGAGTTATCATAAAATGTATTTTTTTAGGTTTATAAATTTTTGGGATTTTGGAGAGTTGTCGGATGGATGGTTCGTTCATGTGATTTTGTTTGTGAATGATTTTTGTTTTGATAATAATAATTCACATTTTGATCCATTTTTGTGGGATATTAATGGTTTTCATCGTTTTTGCGGCTCTAAATATTTTATTGATTGTGAATATTCACATTTTTTTTTTATAAGGATAATTTTGTATCATTTTTTGTGGGTTATTGTCTTTTTATGATTTTATAGACTCAATTTTCAGTCTTCATATGTAGTTACACATAGACTTATGGGTTTTTTTAGTTGAGTTCAAGTTTGGGATGAAGACATTTCAATTTATCTAGTTACCATTTAGAATATGGGATTTTGCAGTTGGATTTAGATTTTTTTGGGATATTCGTACAAAAATAATTCATTATTCTTATTCTCTATTTTAAAAAACTTTTGTATCGAGAATTCGGACTAAAGCTTTAAATGCTATATTTTTAGTATTTGGGATTTTGATGGGATTAAAAAAACCACAAGCTTAAATTGATTTGAGATCACTTATCAATTTAATAAAATGTCAGCCTAAAACTCTGAATAGAAAATATGTTAGTATTTTCAGTGGTATGGCACCCCAGTCACTTGTGGAGAGATGAAGTTGATAAAAGGGGGATTTTGGAGGATTGTGTTGTGAGCGGAAGAATTATGAGTGTAATTTTTCTGTTTTCCTTATTCTTGTTTTTTTTTTGTTTTCTTTTTTTACCCACGAACCTCTCATTCTCTGTTTTTAATTCATTTTAAGTATATTTTTCCATAATAAAGTTGGTTTGGACGAGTTTTTAAGGATATTTGTGAGAATGGTTGTGGATTTGGCGATATGGTATTTCAGTTGAAGTGAAATTAAGTATTCCAAGGGTAGATAGGTAGAAGGTGGTGGTGGTGGTAGTGGGGGTGGTATCTGGGGGTGGTGTCTGATGGTGGTACCGCATGTGCACAATATAGTAGAATGGATGGATGGACTATCTCTCTCTCTCTTTCTGTTTCTCATTCTCCATCAGGACTCAGTGTGACACTGCTGTGGTGGAGGGTTGTAAAAAAAGTTGCTAAACTTTTTATGATTATCTCATAAATTATATTGAGTTATAGGACGATTATAAGAGGGAAAGATACGAATCAGTTTTAGTACTTGCTTCTACTTTGAATTACAAATTTTGTTTGCGTTTTTGCTGTTTAGGGTAGGTATGAACTAAACATAGGTATAGGGAATCTTTGGGTACTAAGAGTTGTGGCCGTGATGATGATGATGATGATGACGATGATAAAAAGGGGGGTGGAGGGTAAGGTAGAGGCAGTGATATTTTTGGCAGTTAGGCTAGTTGGTGGCTTGTAAAAGAGGAGGAAAATTGTTGCCTTTTTTCTTTTTAGCTGTTTAACGATTATCGGATGATGAAGATTTAGATTAGTATATAAATGGCAAACAGTTAAATTGCAATTTTATTTCAAGCGTTTAAAGAGAGAGGGAGGAGTATTTTATCGTAAGTAGGTAAAGTTTCTGTGTTCTTTTTGCTTGTTTTTAGTGTAGGACGGGTAGGGTAGGATAGGGATACCATCAGAGAGAGGTGATAAAATATTTGATGACTGGTTGTTGTTTATTTTTATTTAATAGCAAATAGACTTGAGAGCTCATCCATAAAGAAATGTGGTTTTATTTGGGGGTTGTGATATTATATTTTTCTTTACTGTCTTATGGTTTTATAGTTTTATGAATACAATGATTTAAAGGTCTAACATAAACAAATAATAGGTAATTTACTGACAAGTAATATTGATAAAAACCGAATAATTATTTTTTTGTTGATGTCTTATAAATTATGGCTATGTTTATGTTTGCATAAAATAAAATGGAAGGTTATAAAAAGAATTATGATGATGTTTTGAAATGATTAGAAGTAACCTACTTTTGATGGGATATAATTTCTACATCTTTTACTATGCTATGATTATAATGATAAGCGTTTAATGAGTGAAATTTGAAAATCGAACATTTGCAATGGTTTATGGAGTCTTGATTTAATGATTGAAGGTAATCTATTAATTTTTATGGTTAAGATTTTTACAGGAGATTGAGTTTAGTTAAATTGAGTAAATTTAGCGTTAAGAGTCCAATAATTGATAGGCTATATGATGAGATTTGGACAATCAGAAAAACTTGGCTTCCTATACCATATAAAGGTTTCATATCCCAAATAATGATTAATGTACATAATACTTTTTTTTCTGTCGACAATAATGTTTGGGAGAAAAAAAGAAAGGATATAGTAGTATCTAGCAATATTGCATTCTATTATTTATGTTACATTTAATGTGAGTATCTGGCAACATCATGTCATGACAAGTGCTTCCTCAAATTACCCGGATTCGGATTCGGCTTTAAACTGTAGGTCTCCTCCATCCCTGACAATAGTACTCGCACACAGGAATGGTTGAGAGTTGGACTGTTGCGACACCTAATTTATTTATTTTATTTATCTATCATTTTCCTTTAATTACATTCGACATATTCGATCTTTGCATTTACCATGAAACAAGAGGACACTTTTCTGTGATATACCGAGGAAGACATGCGCATTTAACAGATATGAGTGGAAATAGTAGACAATAGTAGAAATAGTAGAGAAATAGTAGACGTAGGATGCCAAAGGTCTTGAGTTCACTCCCTGAATGTGCCACCCAAAGTTTTTTTTAAAGTTTTCTGCCTCTTTCAAAGAGTTGAAAAGTCCTTCATGAGGGATTCTTATTTGATTTAGGTAAAAAATTGTGGGTCCCATCTGTCCCTGATATTAGGTTAAGTTAGGTTAAGGTGCCTGTTGACGGGAAAACCAACACACTTAGAACAATATGGATTTAAAAATCTAAATTACTCGTTCATCCAGTTAGAGCTAGCTATGAAGCGTTTGAAATAATAGATGTCGGATTTCTTTAGATCATTAGCATCATTGCAGTTAAATTCTATAAGGTGGAGTGTCTTCGACTTTGTAACAGGCCAGGAGATGAACATAGAAAGTGAGACACTGTCTCTTCTTCTTCATCGATGCAGATTTTGCAAACATTTGAAGGAGCTCAAAGTCGAAAAGCTTACCTACCCATTAAGCAGTGTACTGTAAGAAAACTAATGTGCAATCTACCAACTGGAATGAGTTGCTTAGACCGTTCGGCATCAAGCATTGGTCAAATTAGCTTAGTTGACCAACAAGTGGTTGTATTAAACCATCTGTGGTTTGCCTTTTTTATGGTATTCATACTTTAGCATAATTGTACAACTAGCTAGAGGTATATCGATGTTGGAGTTGTTGAATATATCTATGGCTGAATAAGGTACAAGCGAGATCATCGGTTGGTTTCGGGCTGTTAGTAAGTTTATTGAGACAGAGTCATAGTGACCATACGTCCCGGATTGTGCGGGACTGTCCCGCATTTTTCATAGTTGTCCCGCACCATAAATTGTCCCGCAAAATGTCCTGCATTGATTAATTTGTCCCGTAAAGTCCCGCCAAACCAAAATATTCAAGAATATCTAATGAAAAAGTTGCTCATATGCACAGCACATCTGCACATCTCAACCCTTCGTCATATTTTGCATCCCTTGACAAATGTCCAAACGTTTTCAAACATTTTTTTGAAGACCCAAAATCAGAGTTATGGTTGATGTTCTTGCATAACCAGTCCTCTTTGTTCCATAATGCAATTTTGCCGGAAGAAGGCGATAACAAAACCATCATGGAAATCCACAACCAAATTGCGAGCCTAAAGTTCAAATTGAAAGAAAGAACTGAATAACAGTTCATTTCAATCACAATGACACAAAATTTAAATAATTTGGAAGAATGTGGTGCCATTAATAGAACGTGGTTCACTTCTCATATTAAAGACTTTTTCAAAAACTGCTTGCAATACCTCGAGAAGTGGACTTCTCAATGTACATACGCCAAATATTTTCAATGGGTATGTCTCCAAAAATCAATTGAGTGGCAGGAAGTTCAAAAAGGAATGTCGTTCATACTAGAAAATGCAAACGATTCAATTGCTGAGAACGACTTGTTTGACGAAATTTCTTATTTAAAAAAATATGTTATTCCGCAAAAAGTTGAACAATGGATCGACCAATGACCATGCTTGCTCAATTGATTTAAGGTGGGTGAAGATTTTTAAATATTTCGGCGAAAGTAATGTACCTACCTTACAAAAATCTGTTAATGGTTATCGAATATATTTTGAGTCTTCCTGGAACAAATGCTTCCATTGAACGAATATTTTCGATAATAAATCATTTGTGGACGCATGAAATAACCAGAATAAAAGTTGAAACAGTTAAATCTATTGTTTTGCTTAAATTATTTTACGAAAATTACTGTAGTTTTTTTTTATGATTCTATTAAGAATAATGGTAAAGTTTTAGAAAAAATTCATACCAGTGAAAAATATAATTAACGATCTGGGCAAAAAATATTTTTTTACAGAATATTAAGTATATTTATGTTTATGTTTTTATTTTATTTTATAAAGAAGAAATTTGTTTAAGTTTTGTGATTTTTTGTATCTTAAAGACTGATTGTTATATCAACCTATGAAACATGTTGATGTATTTTTTATTATTTATTTATTGTAGTACTTAAAAAGAAAATAAAATACTTTCATCAATTAAAAAAATTGTGTCCCGCATTGTCTTAAAAAATATCTGGTCACTATAGCACAGAGTCAAATGTTATGGTAGCTTGACTATCTGTGAAGATATATCGATAGTCTATATCACGTTTTCTCTACGCCAAGAGAGGGCTTCTTTTATGGAAAAAAGGTCTGCCTAGAACACGCTACAATGATGAGAAAGACGAAATGAGAGTTATAGATTTAGTCCGTCCCAGTACATGCCTTCGTTATCTCTTATCCCTAACATTTCTCGCACATTAAATGGTTGAAAATTGTAGGCCTTTGCTCTCTATGAGACAACACGTTATTTAATATATAAGAGGAGATACCGGCGCATTTTTATCTTTAATATCTAAATTAAGGGGGGATTCAACAGAGCCACATTATTGATGTGCGGCTGAAAAAGGAATCACTTGACAGTACGTCAGAAATTAAGCTCAATAATAGCCTAATGGGCCTTCCTAGAAGTTCTAGTACTATGGCAAAAATGTATTTTTTAAGGGCTGGAATGCAGATGGCTAATTCAACAGTTTTAGTTTGTAAAAATTTCGGTAAAACAACGAAAGACACGAGACATTGCGGCGGTGTTCGAGCAAAGTAAATGTTTTTGTCAGAGTTTTTAAAGCTCTTTTTTAGATTTTGTCTAAAAGATTAAGGCTTTATAAATTACAGTCATATCAATCGAAGAAGCATTTTTAGCCGATATTGAAAGCTGATTAGTTTCGTCGAATGCGACAGTAGGGGTGTCTTACGCTTTGACGAAAAGAGATATCATTGCGTTTTTGAAGCATTCTTCTAGGTTGATGTTTCCCACTGTCAAATTCTGAATTGAATGGAATTATCATAAGTTCCGTAAAAGTTCCAAGTTCGAAACAACAAGTCCGTAATTCTAGAAACGAATGTAAAAAGCTGAAGTGGTACTGTCCCCAGTAAAACAGGTGAACGAATTAGAAGTACATACATACATTTAGCATGCAAAAATACAGCTCTTCGTTAAACGGGATTAGGTGGTACCCCCTTATAAATAAAAATATGTAAATAATGTATGTACAAAAAAAAAACAGTAGCTTAAAAAAACCGGGAGCACCTGGTACTTCCCAATAAATATATTCATTGAATTTGAGATTAAAAAGGGTACGTGTTTTGAAATTCTAAGGACAAACATTTTTAATATTCTTCCAACACATTTACTTAAGAAACAAATCTTCCCCAACAAAAATAAACTTCCCCATTATTCCCCTAATCTCCAAAGTTTTTCTTTTCCTTCGAATAAACAAAATAAAATAACTTTAAATTTACAATTTATGGTCGAGTTATTGATGCCAACAACATACTATTTTTTTTTTAGCTTCAGAAACATCCCTTTACAAACTCTAACCCTTTCTGAAATATAATATTACCCCCCCCCCCCTTAAACCAACCTCATATTTGAACAAAAAATGTGAATAGTCTGTAAAAAAAAGGAGAAATACAAACTTAAACTGTATGCAACAGCAATTTTTATCACTATCAATCGAACCGAGCAGCCTTTCAAATAATTCCCTAAGCCTTACCAAGGCTTAAGGATAACCCTCTTCCAAGGCATTCACGAAGGAATGGAAGTAAAGTAGTAAAAAAGGAGAAGAGAAAAAAGAAAAAATCAAACAAAAACCAAACGAATGAATGAAGGAAAATTATTTCATCTCCATCGATTTGGAAATTTATGCCTCCAAAAAGTAACATAAAGAAAATCCATGTTTAAAAGTGAAGACAGGACAAAAAAGGACTTCGACGTTCGATGTCGACGAAGATGGAGACAGCTACGTCGTCGTTGACGAACATTTCGACAAACACTCAAAAGAGAGGTGGATTTTTTTTTAACTTGTACACAACACGAGTGTGCCAATAAGAAGGATAATATACAAAACTGTTATTATTCGCATTGGTTTGAAGGGGTGGGGGTTGGAAGGTTTGATAAGGAACCAAGAGAGGGTAGCAATAGTATAGGAAAGTTGGTTGGTTGGTTGATTCAGTCTTATGCAAGACAGGATAACCCAAGATTGCTTTGGGTAAAATAAGCGTAAACTCAGTGGTTTTATGAATACTTATCCTGTCAAGCGTTATGTGTGAGTTAAGAAAAAAAAGGGATGAGCATTGAGCAAGGGATTGGCAGAGTACAAATATTTGGCAGTCAGTCACCCATTTATATTTGGGAGGGATGGGGGTAAGGAAGATAAAGGACGGAGGTATAGAACTAAAACTTGAAGTTAAAAAGAGGCTAAGGAACCCGAGGATGTAGGTAAAGCAATTCAATTCGAAAATATTTTCCCTAAGGGATAAACAGCAAAATAAAGATGAACAAGCAAACATGAAGAATAAAATGAATACAAACAACAAATAAACATAAAGAAAAAAAAAATGAAAAGAATTTGGAAGATGTAAAAATGTTAGAAGGGAATTTAGAAAGAAGCCACAAAGAAAAATGAGAATTTCATCAGGAGTTTGCAGGTGTTAAGAGAATGAATATGTTTTCCATTCAACCATTTATAATGGAACCTTAATGACAGTTAAGTAGGCGTGGCATTATGTGGTTGATACTCTATTTAACACTACTTTAACCGAATTATTCAAGTTTCTGCAAAAATAACATACAAACAAACCATACAAATGGAAATTATATCTTAAATTATTAAAGATACAACAATATAATTATTCATATCATAATAAAAGTTGTAGAAAATAAAATTTCCAACGGATTATGCTTTAATCATTTTCAGTTCTAAGTTAAAAGTGACCATGTTATTTAATGAAAACTAATTTGATTAATGTTGCAAATGACGCCAAATGCAAAGCCATCTCACATAATATGCATTTAAAAAAAATCTAAGAAGTTAAGAATGGTTAGAAACGTTGACAATCTTGGATGAAATCATATCAAAATCGTGGTTTTCGTTTATTCTCTAGTTTTATACGATTGTTCTCTTTTTATTGCACAACGGAAGGCTCTCTCTAGTTTTTTAATAAGCCTTAACATTATCACAACCATTAAAGTCTCCTTGTAAACTTGCATTTCTGATCATGATAGTAATTGTCACTGAAGTAATTTTTGTCACTTTTGACATTTAATATTCACTGAGTCAGCTTCTATTAAAAGAATCAATATTCTTTTATTATCTGTCACTTATTGTCGAATTGGTTTATCTCATAATTATCTCCATTATTGTCTCCTTCTAATTTTGCATCTCATTTTGACAGTTACTGTCACTGTAATGATTTTGTCTCTTTTGACATTGACATAAACATAGAGTCAGATAATGTAATAATTAAGATTCTCAGGGTTTATTCAAAATGTTTTAAATCTACATTACGATTTTTGTTTTATGAAACTTTTTGTCCAATTGTAACTTGTCAACTTCCAAGTAATCACCATTATCATTGCGATCTTGAAATTTTGCATTTAATTTTGACAGTTACATTCACCGAAGTGACAATTTGTCAAATTTGGCATTGACATATTCACAGAGTCATCATATGAAAGAACTAAGAATCTAAGGGTCTGTTGACAATGTTTAAAATTCACATCATTTGCTCATCTGTCAATTTAATTGTCAAAATAAAACTGTAGCCGGTCATGCTCGATCAAGAATATTCAAAGAAATTAAGAAGATTGTCAAAATATCTAAGTGTTATTTTTTTTTTGAATTTTCAATTGTTAAGGGAAGGAAACATCAAGCAAAGCTTTTAATAAGAAACATCTACCTTTTGAAAAATTCATCCTTAACAACAAAAAAGGTTCCCCAAAAAAAAACAAAACTTACTTTTCCCCTAAGGGAAATGGATGCAGGGTTAGGATATGTATATTTGCTTGTTTATTTATTTTTTCTTCCGTTTTATTAGTCAGGCATTAGTAAGTGGATATCCTTAAGCTTGCATAAGACCTTTTCCATTACTTATGTATGTTTGGTATGACTCTTAAAAACGAAGAAGGAGAACAAAAAAACACACTTAAGTGTGTTTCATGATTTTGGTTCTTGTCTTTTTTCTTCTTCTTGTCTTTTGTTGTCTTAAGACTCATATACATATGCGTCTTTTACTTTCAATTTTTTTTGTCTTGCCCTTAATTTCGTTTTCTTCGTTTCTTTTGTGTTGTCTTTAAGAAACAATATAACTTACATATGTCTTGTCTGGGGGTTCTTTTTGGGGGATGTATAGTTTTATACGATTGCCCCATAGGTGGTGTTAAGTGGCAGTTGTACTAATACTTAAGCCTTGGAGAAACGGAAGAAGGGTGGTGTTGAATGGGAATAATGGGTTTCCCTTTTTTCCAGCAATGGCTTTGTCAGGTCATATTACAATTCTCTTTAAAGGTTTTCCATACGATTTGTTTTTTAAGTGTGCTTAGTTTTATTTTTTTGTAATTTTGTAAAAATCCAAGACACAAAATGTCAAACTTAAAATGTAGTCATATTTCAGATCGAAAAGAAATAGATACATACCCCCTACAAAAATGTACAACCATCTTACTGAATATGGGCAAAGGATTTGGGTCGAAATTGCTTGAACTTTTGTTGGTAAATTTGACACTTTTTCAAGTTGAATTCTGCATAAATAAATACAAATTGGATATTTTCTTAAAGGGGATATGCGCAGTTTGAAATGACACACGGTTGGCACACGTTAAGGTCACAGAATTTGATATTGAAAGTCATTTGTAGTGTTCTTGATTTCACTAAGGTATTGTAAGTTTAAAAAAAAAATGAAGACTAAATTACAGCCGTATTTTTAGTACATGGTGACTTTTTTAGACTTATTTAACTGCTTATAGTGAATCGTGCTTTAGAGGCCATTTAAATTTAAATAATGATAATCACAAAACAAAATGACATACATACATACATATATCTATGATTAGATATTTGTTACATAGTACAACTTCCATCGATATATCCTAAAGGGCTGGGAACCTCTGAGATTTCATAAGCTTCTTCAAACTAAAGACTTCCTAATAATAATCTAGATTAACTTATACTCAGTGTAAGGAGCTTTTATGATTTTCTAAAAATACTCAATTGCATTTTTGGAATAAAAAAATGGTGATACAATGGGTCGCAGGAAGATATGTATCAAAAAGCTGAAAGCATTCCTAAAAATTTGACACAATAATAAATCTTTAAGCAAGAATAAATAAATAAATTAGGTGGCGCAACGGATGGCGTATTGATTTACAACTCTCAACCATTCTTGTGTGCGAGTAATGCTGTCATGTGATAGAGGGGACCTATAGTTCTAAGGCGATTCCGAACGGCTAATTTGATAAAGCACTTTTCATTGCGGGAATCACTCTTGGAGGATTTGTAACTGGGAAAAAAACTTCAGATAGCACAAGCAGGGTTTGAACCCAAGCTAAATTATAAAATAAAGCTTTTAAGGCCTTAGGCTTGGGTCACCCTAGAATTTTCGAAAAATTGTTTTCTTAATTTTAAATGGTCCACTAGGGACTCAAAAGTGTGTCCCAAAAGTGTAAGGCCAGGGAAAACATTTAAGTACTCGGTTTTCGAATTTAATTTTTATTAAAGGCATTGCAAACCTATTCCTGACTTGCTACTACTGAAAACATCAAACGTGTTCATCTCAATGCTGCATTTTTTGGTCAGTTGGCAAGACTCATAACTAAGACAATTCAGAACCAATTGACTTGAAAAAACAGTCTTTGAAAAAACATTCTCATTTGTTATTTATTATTTTTTGAACATTAAAAAAGGAGATGTTATCGCAAAAACGTTGCAATAACGCAAAAAGCATATTTTTTAAATAACAAACACACAACAATTAGTTAAAAAGCACTCTGACATATTCAGCAAGTAAGATTATGTTCTTTGATTTCCAAATAAGGAGCGATATAGTGAAAGCCTAAAGACAACAGTTTGGATAAATACAAAACAAAATCCTTAAAAATAAATAAAGCAATAGTACATTAATTGTGTTTAAAATTAGCAACAGATAAATCGATCCAAAATTACCTCTTAAGGATTTTAAAATCCAGAATTTTGTCAAGAAGTTTGTTTCTAAAATTTAGAGTCTTCGTCAATTTTGGAAAGGTTAATTCCAAAACCATAAAAATATTTAAAATAATAAACCTGAAGCACATGTATTCAAAAAAATATAGTTTTAATTTAAACAGAAAAGTCTTTGAATGAAATTTTATGATCAAGACTAAAATCGTAAATAAGAAGTATTAAAATATTATATAATATAAATCAAAAATTTAATACAAAACCCACACATGTTAGGATAAAAGATTTATCTTAAGAACTCTGCTTGTTAAAAAGAAAATGTGTGTGGTTAGTATGAAACTTAGATTTTCTGAGTATTTAGGTTTTGATTTGAAATTACCTAAAAAGCAAAGCCAAGCAAAAATTCTGAAAGACATCAAAGACATGGATTTGGATATATGTACATTATGCTTTAAAAAAGTAGGTACCTAGAATTTAAACTAACCTAATGAATTTTGTGGAAAAGTAATTTATTTTGATTGTAACTTTTAAGAAAGAGAATGATGAGAATGATGTTAACAATAATTAATTTTGCTTAAAATCTAAATATGTAGTATGATGAATTTAAGTACTAAAAAGCATTGTTAAGAATAAGAATGAGTTTAGTTTTTAAAAAGGTCTCAAAAGAACTATAATAACTTTTCGTTCTTAATCAAAAATCATTTCATTCATTTTATGAGTTGGATTTTTGTGTACATTTTGCCTATGAAAAGAAAGTTTAACTCATGATTATTTATTTAAAAAAAATGGAAATTTGAATAAAAATAATTTAAATAAAAAGGAAAATGGCAACATGAGGTTTTGAACGTTTAAAGCCCATTCATAAAATGAAATATAGGAAATGAACAGTGAACAAAAATAAGAACTTTTTCTTAAGTATAATAACATACATAGGTACATGTAATTGGGTAATAAAAATGTGTATTAAAGGGTGATTTTTTTAGCTATTATCTTTTTGGCAGCACTGGTTTAAACAGCTGACGCCCGTTTCGTGTTTTGTTTCACTGTCAAATAAATATTCAGTTTGGTCTATAAAATTGAACCATCAATCGTTTTACAAACGAGCAACGCTTGCAAATTATTGAATTTTATTATCAAAATGCGTGCTTTGTTAAGAAAGTTCATTGCGCGCTTCTTGTGTTCAGCGACGAAGCTCATTTTTGGCTCAATGGGTACGTAAATAAGCAGAATTGTCGATTTTGGAGTGAATATCAGCCAGAAGCATTGCCAGAGCTACCAATGCATACAGAAAAAGTCACAGTTTGGTGCGGTTTATAGGCTGAGGGCATCATTGCACCGTACTTCTTCAAAGATGATGCAAATCGTAACGTAACTGTGAATGGTGAGCGCTACCGTGAGATGATATCCAACTTTATTTTGCCCAAAATGCAAGAGCTTGACTTGCGTAACATGTGGTTTCAACAAGACGGTGCCACATGCCACACAACACGCACAACAATGAACTTATTGATAGGCGAGTTCGGTGAACATTTTATTTCACGTTCGGGACCGGTAAATTGGCCGCCTAGATCGTGCGATTTAATGCCTTTAGAGGCACACCACAGGGAGGAGTCATCTCACCCCTGCTCTGGATCCTCGTAGTCAACAAAATTCTCACAAAGTTCAAAGATCAGGGCATTAAAATAGTTGCGTATGCAGATGACATAGTGGTTTTGATAACAGGCAAGTTTCTTACCATCATCGAAAACATTATGGAAAATGCATTAAAGGATTTATCTTCTTGGGCAACTAAGAATGTTCTCGGGGTCAACCCCACCAAGACAGAGCTAGTTTTGTTCACGAGGAAAAGGAAACTGGAGGGCTTCAACCCTCCCAAACTAAATGGCATTCCTCTAAAACCTTCTAAGGAAGCTAAATTTCTAGGAGTAATCCTTGACTCCAAGCTTACATGGAAGCGTAATACTGAGGAAAGAATGAAAAAAGCACTATGTGCATTCTACACATGCAAAAAGACCTTCGGTGTACGTTGGGGTATGCGACCGCAAGTCATCCAATGGATGTACACAGCGATTGTCAGACCCATTCTTACCTATGGCTCTATTGTATGGTGGAAGGCGGTGGAAAAATCAAGCTATCTCAAGAACCTGAATAAGGTACAGAGACTAGCCTGTATAGGAATTACAGGGGCTCAAAGATCCACACCACAAGCTGGATTGGAAATGATCTTGGACCTCCCGGCTCTGGATGAGTTCATAAAGTGCACGGCAGCCAAAACTGCAATTCGTTTAAGAGAACTGAGTTTTTGGAGGCATAGCACTTATGGCCACGGGTCAATCTTACAAAGATATGACACGATCCCAGGACTGAGAGAGACCACCGATTACATCCCCCCTTTACTAGATTTCGACAGGAAATATTCTATTTTCATACCAGAAAGACAGGGTTGGGATCCTAATTCACTTATAAGTAAACAGGGTATCCCTTTCTACACTGACGGTTCAAAAATGGAATCAGGAACAGGTGCTGGAGTGTTTTGCCAATCTCTCAACATCAGAGCGTCATATACACTCCCGGCTGACTGTAGTGTCTTTCAGGCCGAGGTCTTTGCCATTGGAAAAGCAGCTGAATTGGCACATCACGAAAAGCTAAGCTCTTCGGAGATTACTTTTTTCGTGGACAGCCAGGCTGCTATCAAAGCCTTAGCCAGTGAGACTATTAGATCAAAAGCAGTTTTAAACTGTAGGAAGGAATTAAACAAAATCTGCCACACTAACCAGGTAAAACTCTGCTGGGTTCCCGGACATAGCAATATAGAAGGGAATGATATAGTAGACGAACTAGCCAGGAAAGGGTCAAAAGCAGACACAAGTAGTAGCGACCATTCAGTTAGGGGACCACTCGTCCCGATTGGGGCAGTCAAGAGGAAGATAGACCTTAAACTAAAAGAGAAAACCAATATCTCCTGGAAATCCAGGAACGATTGTGCAATCTCTAGAAGTTTATGGCCTAACACAAATGAAAAAGAAACTCGGTATATTCTATCGCTGAGTAAAAAGAACATTAAAATCTTGATAGGTGTACTAACAGGTCATTGTGCCATTGGCACAATGGCTAATAGAATAGGGGCATTTGCACCCGATTTTTGTAGGAGCTGTCAGGATGAGGAGGAAATGGAAACCATTAAACACCTGCTCTGCGACTGTCCGAACCTCCAAACCAGCCGACTCCGTCATTTCGGAAACAGGTTTGTTGGAGAACTGGATGATCTAGCACAGGTCTCAATGGCGAGCATGAGGAAATTTATAGATAGCACAGGCTGGTTCGTTAACGAGCCAGTCTACGCTAATCGACAGAGTTGAATTGAACTGAGAGCATCGATGCTAAATTTTTACTTTTACAGGGGATCACAATGGACCAATAGGCCCCCGTGTACGCAACAGCTTCTTGCTGTGTACACCCCTTACAACCTAACCTAACCCTAACCTAATGCCTTTAGACTATATTTTGCGGGGCTATGTTAAAGCTCATGTCTATACAGACAAGCCCGCTTCAATTGACGCATTGAAAGACAACTTTGAAGCATTTATTCGTGAGATACCGGCCGAAATGTTGGAAAGAGTATGCCAAAATTGGACTAACCGGATATACCATTTGAGGCGCAGTCAAGGTCGACATTTGCATGAAATAATCTTCAAACATTAAATTATATGGACATTGCTATCGATTCAAATAAAGATTTCATGAATTTTTCTGAATTGTATGTGTTTTTTTTTTGAAAAACTTTCCTATAGCTTTTAAAAATTCTCCCTTTACAATTAGATATCCTAAATACTAAGATTGAAAAATAAAGTGGGTAGGTATATTTCCAAAAATACAACCAATTTCGAAAATTTATTTTAATATTTATTTATTTTGAAGACTAATTAAATTTTCTCTGGATATAGATCTATTCTATAAAGACTTAATACTCATAGTTATACAAACCTAATACTTACAGTTATTTAAACACATGTAAGTAGCATGTACTATTCACAAAAACAACTCATATTACATGTTTGAAATTGAACATATTTGAATTATAAAATCAGTTCTGTCTAGCAATTTTTCTAAGCTACAGTTTTAAAATAGAACACCTCGCTGTTTAATTGGAATTAGTGTGAATTCAAAAAAAGCAAACAAAAATCTTAAATTATAGAACTGGAAAATTTAAAGTAAATAATTTTATGTTATGTATACGCCAAAGTGTACTAAATAGACAAGTTCATTGATAAATACTTTCTAATGCAATGCCAATGCGCATTAACAGAAATTAATATTTAAATATAAAGTATCCTATCATTCAAGGCAGTTGTCATAATATTTAAAAATTAAACCAAAAGAAATCCGACATTTTTTTACAAATTTTGTCACATACGGAAATTATGAATTCACATATAAATTACACTGGTTGGCAAAATTAAGTTTTTCTTTTCTAGCCCACTAACAAAATAAAATAGTTTTAAAGGTCTAAGTTGTCAAAAACAACTAAAAACGACACGACGTCTCTAATCCATACATTCACGTGGGGAGTAGATTGTAAAAATTAAATAAAATAAATAAACAATTTTATTATTGTACTCTATTTTTAGAAATTTTCAATAGTTGTGAATCTTCATTTGACTTAATATGCATACCTTAGATTTTATGCTTTTGAAAAATAGGTTTTGGGGGAAATTTTTAGAGCTGATTTAAAATCAGGACTTTGATTTTAACTTCCTGCTCCTCAAATTTTAAAGATATCCGTCTTCAACCTATTTGGTTTAATTTTTTAAATTGTTTCACGAACGTGATAACACTGTTTAAAAACAAAAATTACTCTCAAACCATTTTGTCAATTTCTGTTAAAAAACCGTTTTAGTATAAATTGTTCAGCGCTTCTTTAAAATTAATACAAGAGGAGAATCAATCTCACAACTAATAAAGATTTCTCGAACACTTTATGAAATACTATACAAATTTTAACTGAATATTGAATATATGGATTCCCGATTTGGAAAATCATCTTGAACTTCTTGACAAAAAAAAAATTACTTCATGAATTTAGATAGCCTCAAATATCATAATTTAAGCACATATGCATATTTGAGAAAATTCGGAGTCGGATTTGAACTAACAGCCCTATTATGGCTATCAACTATCAATTATTTGATAACTGATAACTTCTATCAATTTATTGATAATTTGGTATTATGAGTATCAAATGATAATTTTTCACCCATTGTGAATACTAATCAATATACGATTGTGAATAGGTTTTGTTTGGTATTTGACGTTTGTCATTTGTGTTTAGTTCTTGTGTTTTGGTCTATAAATAATTTCGGCGGAATAATGTAAGTTTTTTTCATTAAATAAATTTCTCTTTTTTCTTAATAATATTTTGTTTATTTAGGAGTAGAATATAGTAAGCAACAGAAAACAAAGAGAAAGGCTTGTGTAACTAATGGAGGAAAATCAGTACAATTGCATTCAAACAACAATTCTAGTGAAGGCATTTCGTTCTTCAATTTGTATATTCAAAAAAAACTACAAAAAAACTTTTATAAATCGTATTTAAATTACAATTCTTTACCATTTAGGAATATTTAATATATTTGTCAACGAAGAATTTGTAGCTGATAGAATATTTGATGGGTGTCAATATGTTTGATAGCCGTAATACCGAGTTTATAAATAAAGCTATTCACAATAGATCTTTTAATTCACTATTTATCAAAAATATTGATAATTGATCACCATAATACCGATTCATTAATTTTGTTGATAATTATCAACTATTATCAAATATCGTGTTGATATTTGATAACCATAATAGGGCTGTAAGGCCATTAAAACCCATCCGAAAAGTATAATTTGATTGCCAGGAACTAAACTTTATCAACCAGTGTTATCTTTAAGGACAGAAAAGACGATCTGATTTTTGAATTCATTTAAAAAAAAAATATTTCTTTTGAAACGTAAAGTTTAGTGCTACAGCATAGCTTTGGTTAAGGATCATCATAATATATTTTATGCGTTGTTATCGAAAACATATTAAGATCAAAAATATAATTAGTTTTTACAATTTATTTTAATATTTAATCAACTTCAAGGACTACAAAAATCAAATATACTAAATTTCTCAAAAATTAAAAAGATAATTTATTGATATCAAAAACATTTCTGTTCTATAATATTTGGCAGTTAGTAGCCGCAGATTTGCATACATTTTCGTATTCATATGCACATTACATGCTAATATTTAAAACTTTAACTCATGTCATGAACTTTTTCATTACAATTTCTTAAAATATTCAAAAATAACATCAAACAGGTACTTACCAACATCTCTTGGCTTTTCATGTACATATTGTTTTGGTGAGCTGTTCTTTTTATTTGGTATTGGTCTTAGAGTTGTATTAATTTGCTGTAAAAAAATATAAATTTACAAAAATTATATCAAAAAATTCTACTAAATCTAATAAATTAAAGGAAAATTTTACTATTTTGTCAGATCTTTCACCACACGGCAGCCGGGCTACAGAAACATCAGGACTATCTTCAGGCGGTGGTGGCTGTGGTACCCAATTGTATCCCCGTCTTGATATTGGAACACCAACTCGATCATGTTGAGAAGCTTGTTGTCTTTTAGAATGCAAATAGATACAAAATGAAATATAAATTTAAAAAATGTTGTTTATTCATAAAAGTTGAGAATAAGTAATAATAAGTGTTCTACGTAATTTTGTTATCTAAATTTAATATATAAAAACTTAAACTTAAGCTAAATTTATATTCTATCTATTTTTTTATCTTAATTTAGTACTTAAGAACTTAAAATTAGAATAAAATTAAAAAAGTAGAAAGGAAATGCTGCAAACATATCAACTGATGAGATTCGATTTATTTCAGCAATTTTTAAATTCACGTGCTCTAAGCCATCGACATTGTATCTTCGTATTTTTAATATTTGATAATAGTCAAATACATTTTTGAAATATCTAAATTATTATAATTTCGATCGGTTTTTACGTTGAACTTGAGTTTTAAAATAGTAAAGAAAATAGAACTTTTCAATTATTCTAAATCTAAAACTCTGTGATTTTCGAATTTTATCAAGAAGCTGTCATTTAAAATCAAAAGAAGTTAATGTCTGAACTTAAGACTTAAATGTTTCCATGGTTTGAAACTCTATATATTATTTTGAAGAATATTTGGCTTATTCAACTTCATTTTTTTTGTATGTCAAGGTTAAAAACTCATGTCTTGATACTGAGCGACATTGTCTGGCCAAAAGGAAAAATAATAATTGTTAGTGTTTAAAATTATAATATTTACTCTGCTAAGTATCAACGTATCCACTATTCTACATAAGAACTTCTCTCAATTCTCAACTTCTGGGTGTGTGCTATGGCAGTATGATTCTGTCTAATTTTATGCCGAATCAATAAGACTTATTTGAGAAGCACACATTTAATGACAAGATTTTCAACTATGAGAATTTTTAATTCCTCCTAAAAGTCAAAGGTCACGAAAAGAACTTAAGATTAGCATTAAATCAAAACTAAGATGGGGTTGGGTCCTTCAATAAACATCGCAATCAATGGTCAAAACCGGATGAACTTAAAAGAAAGGCAGTAGACTATATTTAAGTGAGAATATTGTCTAGTTTTATAAGCGAGAAATTAATTCAAACTATTTTTAGGTTTGAAAGTTTTGGGAATCGAATGATTTAATCCAAATCTCTTTTTGAAAAATAAGGCAACTATATTTACTGGTTAGATTTTTGAAATCTGGTAAAATAATACACTAAAAGTTAACTCAAAACCAAAATAAAACTTAAAGACGAAATATGTTATCAGTTATCACCTTTCATCTTCCACTAAGTATTTTAAAAATTGAAAATCATAATTAATTACAATTGTAGTACATTCCTTCATATTGTCTATTTTAAACAAATTAATTTTTACAACTTCTTCTTTAAAACAAAAAAACCCTTCTGTTTCGATTTCACAAAAATTTACTATGTAAAGAAATGTTTCAAAAATATTCAAACTAAAATCTAGTCATGCGAAATTTATCTTTTTAAGTTCTTAAAACAAAAAAAAAAAACCAATTTGTACATAAACTTTCCGATTCGTATGCCCTCAATAAAAGTGCTTAACAATATGTTCGGTGTATATTAGCATATAAAAACAACAAGTATTTTAATAGCTTAAGAATATACATATGTTTGCATTTAAATACCGAGCACTACATCTAATTTATTATGAGACTTAAGATAATTGTTCATCATTATTTTATTTTATTTATTTTCTGTTTACAAAAAACATCTAATTTAAACTTTAATTTAGTGTTTTTATGTGAAGTGTGTCTGATAAGAGGTATTAAAGAAATCATACAAATGATTTATGATGACTTGATGATTTGAGACAGATCCAAATAAAAATTATTTAAAAAGTAAATAAAAAAAAGACTTATCTTAAGACATGGTTTGTATGCATAAATAAAAATAACTCATCGTGGCCTTATTTTAAGACTGTACAGTGTTTTCTCTTGTTAAAATTTAACATTTTTATCTTATTTTTGTATTGATGTTTGATAAAGTTGAACTTAATTTTTTTGTTTGTAACGAGAAATGTTCTGAGGCAAGTTGCTGCTAGACAAAAGTAAAATTTTAAACAAATTAGACCCTTAAAGTCGAATTTGATTAATGTTTGAAAAAGCTTAAATATCTTGCAACGTTTTTGATTGTACAATTTTTACAGGTTTTTTAAGTTTTATCTTTGGACAAATAACATTTAATTGAATATTAGAATGACCGTTCTGAAATGAGTTGTTTTTGAAATAAATAACTACAACACTGTATTAAAAATCTATTGTAAAGTTGTTGTTTACTTTTCAAAACTTTTAAATTTTAATCTTAATTTATATTAAGGATTCTTTTGGTAGTTAATTGACATTGACAAAAATAGAAAACATTTGACAAAATCATAGGAAATTACAAATGTTTTTAAATTAAGATTCAACGAAATTTCAAGAGTGATTATTATTTGAATCCGGTTTTTGAAGATTTGAAATGTCTTTTTTTCAAGATTTTACTTATTATAAAACAATAACCTGTTAAATATGCAATAGGTATAGGAAAATTACTAATTTAAATTAAGATAAAGACTGAGGAACTGAAGACTTTTAAAAGGATGCATTATCATAAGAAATTCCATGTTATTAACTATGAGGCTAAAAAATAAAAAAATAAATTGGGTGGCGCAACAGTCCGTTGAGAACTAGGGTCTAGTGACTTACAACTCTCAACCATTCCTGCGTGCGAGTAAAGTTATCAGGGATGGAGGGGACCTACAGTTTAAAGCCAAATCCGAGCGGCTATTTTCAAAAAGCACTTTTCATGACAAGAATTACTATTGGAGAATTTGTCAATTACTCGCAAGAGGCAGTACCCGTGAAAAAAGTTAGATGGCATAGGCAGGGATCGAACCCAACCCCATGACAGTCCAACGCACCAACTATCATGCAACGGTACTACAAAAAAGTATGAGACTATAGTTTTTTCAAAAAAATCAATAGTACCCTTCATCTATTCCTTAACTCAAGAAATTACAATTTTAATGATATCTTACGGTGACGTACAATTTTTTGTAGTTTCTTGTGGTATTTCATTGCAAGTTTTGAATTTAAGTTTTGATATTAAATTATTTATTATTATTATTATTATTATTTTCAGAATTTCTTTATCATATTAGGTTATCAAAATAATTTAACACAAAAATTCAAACACTACTTTCTCCAAAATACGTACTGTAACTTCCTACAGTTTTTACTTCATTCTTAAAATTCATTAAATGCTTCCATCATCTGCAAATTCAAATCTTATTTGAATCCTACGAATTTTGTCATAAAGTGAATTTTATAAAATTAATGAAAATTAACTAACTTCAAAGACCAAAGTGAAATTTCGAAAGGAATGATGAAACTTCGATATTTGAGTCACCTTAGAATTTTCGAAAAATCGTTTTTTTCTAATGGCTAGGGAAACCCTAGGACCTCAATACTTTTGCCTCAAAATATTATAACACAGTTTTAGAATAAAAGTATTGAAGGAGTTACAAAATTACTCCTGATGTATTGATTTTTGTCAAAATGGTGAAAAATGTTCCTGCAAAATTGTCAGATAATTGTTAATAATGGATAAACTATGCAATAAAAACAAATTCGTATTAACATAGAAAATCTAGTTTCCAGGATATGTTCAAAATTTCAAGTAAATTGGTAGTAGTAGCAACTACTCAAAATTCTAAACGCGTTTTTATCTCAATATTGCATTTTTTGATAACTCAGACAATTTTGAACCGATTGACTTGAAATTTTGAACATATCCTGAAAAATATATTTTCTCTGTTAATACAAATTTTTTTTATTGCATAGTTAATCCATTATTAACAATTATCTGACTTTTAATTATTTTGCCAAAAATCAATACATCCCAAAAATTCTACGTATATTCTATAGCAGTTATTATATATAAACAAACAAAATTCATTGGTTAATCTTAAGCAAAAGAAAACGTCTTCGAAAGAGCCCTGCACAGCTGAGATTTTAAAATAAATCGCTTAAATTGTAAGCAGTCACTTTTCTGTATTCTCGATTTTTTTGTGAAGCTATTTTTTCCGACCCCTAGGGTTGGCTAACCTCTTAAGAACCTTAGTTCAGACACAAATCTTTAGATATCACCGACATAAAGGAAGAAAATATTTAAAAGAAGTGAATGAAACATGAATATTGTCAAAGTTAGCCTCGGAATTTATTTCTATGAAGAATTAGGTTTCTAGGGACTTTAGCTGTCAGTTAAATGTATAAAGTATTTAAAAACATTCTCAGCTGGAAGAATTCTGAGGAAAATATTATTCCCGATAAGCCCCATGATATTTCTTCGAGACACTAGGAGGATATATTATTCTTATTTTTGATTAAAAAAAATGAGTTTTGTAATTACTAGTTCACAATTCCTTGAAAATTTAAACTGATGAAGTCGATTTAGGTTTAAAAGCTCCAAAACTCTCCGAATTGATAGATTAGTGGCTAGTGGATTATAGAATATCCAAATTTACCAACACTTAGGTTAAGTTGCCATTTAAAACACTAAAAGCAGAAGAGAAGTGAATAATGGTTGTTTCTTACCATCTCCATATATGAACTTCTAAGAACTAATCTGACAGGTAAATTTTAAAATTACTGAGACACTTATAGTTAGGGATAACTACTTTGTTATAAATCATTTATTTTTAAGAAGTGAATATCTTAACATTTGTTTGAACTTGAAAGTGAAAAAGAACTAAATGATTCTTTTAATTCAGTTGGCAAAAAGCTAAAACATGAAAAAAAATAATAATGATCGTTTTGTCGATTTTATCAACTTGCTTTAAGCTAATCATTTGATCATTAATACGTGATCGACCACACTAAAGTTTATTAATACAATCGATTAACGTATTTAATAATATGATACTGAATAATAGTTTCACATCTTTGAAGAGGAACTAAGATGAACCTTAGTCTTGAGTTAAAAAAAGGCTGGTTACAATTTCTGACATGTATTTTTCATTTTCTTGGTTTAAGTATATTAAATAAGAAATAGGAGAGACCTGCTAAATGGATGTTAGGTTAGTTTATAGTGACTGTCAGGGATGGAGTAAGGCAAACTTAGGCCAATTGTTGGCCCATGGCACACATGAATATTTCGACTTTCTCTTAAGCTCAATGAAACAAGTTGGATTCCTGAAATGATAAGCATCATTATAAGAGATTTCCTTAAGTGAATTATACGTTTTTCAGCTAGAGCAATATTGTTTCATCGTGTCGTCAATACATGTTTTGAAAAAATCATTTTCAAAGCAGTGTCCAGTAATGGCACTTATTAAAGAGCTAATATGCAATCTGCTTAAAGATATCAATCAATTGGAATGTTTTAGTTCTAGAAGAGGCCAAATTTGTTTAGCGATAAAATAAAATTTGAAGAAACTTCTATCAAAATTAATTTCTAAGCATAAAATAACTTAACGATAAACAAAAATAAGACACTGAAAGAAAATCCTGGTCTAATATTATTGTTAAAATAATACAAAAAATATGTTACAATCATTAGACATTTTGTTACATTTAGCTTAAATAAAAATCTTAAATATAATCTTCATATAGCTATTCTTATATCTTATAAAACTATGTAAGTACATACATTTAAACTTAATTTCTATAACCATTAATTTAAAGATATGAAGGTAATGCAATTTCCAAAGATTACATTCCATTCTTTTTTGTTTTGGATAGATTCTATAATAATCACCTTAAACTCTCATAACAATCCAAACAAACGACCGCATATTCTCCATTTTCCAACAAAAGACCATCGTCGCTCTTTCGACTTTTCACAAATGGAAATTCGTTAACAGGCAACGCTCTAACACGTTTCCGATACGTTGTTATACCGCACAAATGGCAAATGTAATCGTGCCAATTGTATTTACGTTCAGCTGGATTCACACTTGCATTTTGTGCTTCATATCTATACAAAAAAAAAACGAAATCGAATTGGAGGAGGAGGATTACAGATTCACCATCACGAAAAGAAATAAAATATAAAGAAGCTTACTTCCTCCATTGATTCAGCAAAGAATGATAACAGAATGTACAAACTAAAGCTGAATAATCGGAGCGTAATTGCTCAGCATTTGGCGGTGATTTATGTTTAAGTAAATGCGGGAAGTATGGTCGATTGCCCTAGAAAAAAGAAAACTCAATTAATATCAATTCAATTGGAAATTAGGTCAAATTGTAATAAAAGAAACCTCCTTGCTGGTGTACAGGACTCGGGCTAGAGTCAAATCTGAATGCAAACCACAAAGGAAACAATAGATTGAGGTGCTAGCTGGTGTTGTTGAAACCGATGGTGTTGATGGTGGTGTGTTTATGCTCATGCCACCGTGTCTTGAGCCATTTGGTGAACTAGATGCCATCATTGGTGATGGAATGTTATATCTATATTTAAAGAAAAACAAAAATAAGAGGAAACATGTTATGATGATGATAAAACCATCTTATTTCATAAACTTACCTTCTATGTTCCAATGGAACACGTTCCGCATCCATTGTATCCCATTGACGGGCTAAATGATTAACACAGTCCTTGCATGCTAATACCCGATTTGAAGTACCAGCTGGATCACTATTACTGCTGCTGCCCTTTAAACATGGAAAATGCATTGCATGGGAGTTCATGTGCTCGGCACTGGTCGACAGCCATTCCATTTTGTTTGTTGCACAAAGTGTTTTACAAATGTAGCAACTGTAAATGGAGAAAAAAAAGTATGAATGAGAAGAAGGTGGTTTTGAAAGATTATAATGTAAACTTACGGATACTGCCCATGACCATTTTCAATGGTACCTTGGGACGATGGAGGTGTATTTGGTCTGGAATCACGTCTGTATGGTTTAAGATCACGATTTGCCGATGAGGAGTTATTGGAATTGGACTCGTAGGGCTGGAATTTTAGAGAGAAAATTGTTTTATTATTAATTTTGAAAATTAAATGTAGGCACGTATCTAGTCAGTTGAGAAGTTTCAAGGAGGCATTAATTAAGAGCTTTTTATTTTTACAACATTTGTATTTCCATATTGTGGGAAAACGCAGTTTAATCAGTTGAATGTTATGATTGTGCGTGTAGCAGGAAATCGAGATGTCAAGTTTAAGGAAGGAAGGCTAAGGAAAGAGATAACTAAACATAAGAACAGTGGCAAAAGTAAGTAAATGAACTAAGACGACACGGGCGTTAAAGTTACTTTTTGAACTAAAATCAAAAAATTAGTTTAAGATAATTTGGAAAGAATCAAAACAAAGTTTAAAGATGCTAATTAAGATTTTAAAAGAGCCTCTCAAAATTAAGTAATTATGGTTTGTATAGGGCTAAATTTAGAAAGAAATTGTGTATTTTTAGTAGTATTGGAAATTTCTCCTGATAAATGGAAAATAAAGCTTTAAAGTCTATGAACGTCAGACTCAAGGTTCTGCACAGAAATGAACAATTAAATTGGCGTTTAAAGATTTCATTATACGAAGACGCTTAATAAACTGTCTGCCTCAAAGCAGAGATTGTGACAAAAATCAAGTTCGATAGATTTCGGTGGTCAAATCATCATGACTAGACCCCGGTTGTCAGAACGATAATGAAGATTCTTTAACCATAGTTTAAGACATTAGGCTGAAAGTACAGTGTGAAAAGTTATGTAGTTGTCATAAACAGACAAATCTTGTTATTGACAAAAATAATTGGAACGTTTTAAGAAGGGGTTGGGTCGATATTCCGCTTTTTATAATCTCAAAATCCCACTTTCTACAATCGTCGTTTTTGATAATCCCACTGGTCTAAGACCCCGTATTTTATAATCCCGTTTTTTATAATTTAGTTCCTTCTGATCCCGATTAAAAATACTAAAATCATACTTTTTATTAATCCCAGTTTCTATGAACCCACTTTTTAAAAAACCCTATCTTATTATCCCGTTTCTTGTCATCCCGCTTTTGCTTGGCTCCATCAAAAAGTGAGATATTTTAAGAAAAAATCCAATTTATGAAACTTGTTTCGCCTAAGTCTCTGAGAACTTACTTTTGTAAACTAAATCGTATATTTACAAAAGTCAAAATCTTTAATTTAAAAAAAAGACATTTGTGGTTAAATCTTATTTTTTGAAAAGTAAATACTCATATTTGTATCCGTCTGGCAAATTTAAATAATGGTAACTACAGGGTGAGTCAACATTTGTTTGTTGCTGCGCCCGGATGTCTTACGAATTGTTGTGGAAAAAGCTCTGCAAAGAGCCAGAAGCATGAAGTTCACTTTCAATTTGGTAGTGACTTTTGAACCACCCTGTTAACTGCATTTGTTTACAAAGCTATTTATTTTATACCTTTTTACAATTCGATCGCTCATCATTTCAAAGTTATTTCTGAAACTATTCAGCTTGACAGATTCGTTAAGTTTCCTATTGTTCTATCGAGTTGCTCTGACAAGTCTATCTGTCAAAAAGATTGTTGCTTTTTGCTTTTTTTACCATGACATTTAGACTCTTAAGACCCAACTATAATAGACTTAACCGAAAGTAAGCTAATGTCAAAACCGAACGAAAAGTTATCAGAAGTTATCGTCAAAACAAAAAGTAACCATAATGGATTCAAGTAACTTAAGCAAATGTCAAACGAAATGCGTTTCAAATTTGACATTTGCTTAAGCTCGAGCCATTTAAATGGCTCTTGCGTAATTACGCGAAAGTTAAAGAAATTTAACGAAACTGAGCAGAACGTCTATTATGGTTAGTGACATATAAGGCTGCGTATTGGTTCGTTCCCTTAAGCTGGCTTAAGCTCGGTTAAGTCTATTATAGTTGGGCCTTTAGGAAACCTCTGGAAGGAATGATTTGCACGTAACAGAAAAAGAAATCTTGAGAATGTTAAATTGAAATTTAAGACTTATTTGACTTATAAATAAATACCCCTTATTTAGTATAATCACCATATTTTTGCTCCGCAACCACTGCAAATATAATATCAGCTATTCAGCAATTGTTAAAAATGTTTAATCCAGTATTCCCGAGTAAATAAGTTTGCTTGTTTTTAAAAGAATACAAAAAAGAAACTTCAAAACACACCTTATTTTGGGAAAAACAAACAGTGTTTTAATTTTATACCGGCTAAACACAACTGAATCAGTCTCTTCATATCTCTCGTATATGGCAGATTTTATATTAATTCTTATCTCTCTCTTTATTTTCTTTCCTTGAAATACATAAATTATTTCGAAGTTCATTTTTGTTTTTTGAAAAACTTGATTGAACTGAATATTTCTGGTAATTTCTAATAAATTTTTGTCAAAAAATCTATCTTATCGCAAGAAAAAAAATAGTTGTTGTTATTTTTCGTAATTAACAAATTACAATCATAGTGTATTTAAAAAAAAAAGGACAGTTTTATTATCTGTTATTAAAAACTTAATTCTCTGATAGAGTGGTAATTGATATGCGATATGATAATGTTAAGTATGTAGTTTGAAAAACCAGTTACATTTTAAATAATTCTATTTCTATATGAAAACAAAAAAAATATTGTGGGAGTAACGATATTGTTTATTTAATAGTTTATTGCACTCTCTTTGATTTATATTCATACAAACAATACGTGTTGAAAATGGTTTTCGAAAGATAAGAAAATTAAATTTTCTGACATCAGAAAATTACTTAACATTATTAATGTCAATAAAAATAGAGAAAAAACCCAACACCGAGTGTTAATATTTGTTAACATTTAAACAAATAGTTTTACATCGCAGCCACTGTAATTGAGATAGAAAAATATAAATTTTATAAGAAGTACCTACTTTTAGCAACAATTAAAATACCTTTTTTTTTTGTTTACAATGTTGACATTTATTAGAGTACTTTATTAATGTTTTAACTGGAGGAACAAGTGCAAAGATAAGTCTATACATAAGATTGCAAGATTGCGTAAAATTTAAAATTTCAAAATGCTTCAAAACTGTTAAAAATGATCTAATCAGTTCTGATTGTAATTGGAATTAAAATTGTTTGCTTAGCAAATTCTGAACATTCATTTAGAAGAAGAACTGTCCATTTGTGGATTTCAAAAGATCTATGGACACAATCGATAACTTACTGTGTTCCATGGGTACAATAAATTAATTTATTCTTGATCTTAATCTGTCAAAACAAAAATGTTATCTGATTTTGCATAACATGGGGCAAAACAAATTGATTTATTTATGATTTAAGATCAAATCTGTAGATCTGGAATTTTCGGTAGATTTACCCCTCTTTGCTCTTATACTAATACAATTATATAAAAAATGTTTAGCTGCAAAATTGACAGCTTTACCGCACTCGTGAACACTTAGAGGAAGTTACACTTATACAATGACAAAAGAAACAGTTTCAGTGGTGTTCCAAGCTCCACGAAAAAAAATATCAATTTTTGACGGATATCTGAATTTACCCCATTAGATTTGACATTCTATTAACGACACATTTTGATATTTCATCATCGCTGTCACGTGAAAGTGAAAGAATGAGAAACATAAAATCCTTACACGTCAATCAAATTAATTCGTGAGTTTCAAAAGGTTTATTGACCTTATAACACTTTGATTTTAAATTGATGGAGAAGCAGTAAAATTTTTCAGCAGTAATGAGAAGTGAAATAAAATCAATAAATGTCAAAATAGGTTAAAAACAGTATTATATTTGTGAAACGTCAAATAAAATAAAAGAAATGGAGAAAAAATGACATTCAACAATTTAACAACAATTGCGAATTTTTCCAAAAATTAGAACAGTAAAGAAGTGAAATTTCCTCTCCATTGGGAAGCTTGAATTCAAGTGTGTATTTAGATTAACAATTGTCAAACAAAAACTATTTAATAAATTACTTATTAATTGTGTAATTTGATTATGGTATTTTATAACTAAAAAAGCTAAATTACCGATGGAAAATAATTTAAAAGAAATCAATTATAAACAAAATAAAAACGATTTCAGCAATTTTGAGTGTCATTGATACTTTGATTTTGACAGATTTAAAATCTTTTACAAACAGAACTAAGTTTTTTCGGTTTTGATGGAAAAGTGACATATAAAACTCTCCCTTTCGTTTTTAGTTGAAGAATTGTCATTGTAATTAATAAATCAAAACTTTTGGGACAGTTTGCGCGTATTTCCGTTCTGGATAACCATTTAAAAGGCCAAGAAATATTTTAAAAGGCAAAAATAATTTAAAAAGCCAAGGCATTACTTTTTTATTGAATGACAATTATATGACAATAAATGGTTTCAAACTAAATTTCTCTGCTAGATATTTTGTTCATAATTTGACAGTTGACATTTGAAGTACTGTTTGACAGTTTCCATTCTAGAAGTTTTGTATGAATTTTCAAAAATTCAATAATACATAAAGGTTTTTTCGATAAGAGGTTTCAGTTTGGATAGCCCGCTGTTTGGACACCTGTCACTTTTAAAGCTGTCATTTTTTGACAGCAAAAAATACGGCAATACTAAAAATGGAGCTACATACGCTTCAAGAACGAATTGACATTGTTAAAATTCACTTCAAATATAGTGAACATTTCACAGGCACATCAGTGCGCAAAACTAAAGAACTTTTGAGTATCGTCGTGAAGCACCTTCTCAGCTAGCAAAAGTGAAATTGGTGGAATTTTTTCAGCTGTTGGGACAAGTTAGTAATGTGAAGATAACACTCTTATCGCTCGTTAACAACTTATAATTTGACTGACTAAAACCCATAGTTTGTTAGTTTCGCGTTGATCGATCAAAGTAGGCATAACACCGTATTTTGCTTTTATAGCTAAAGTCTTAAGGCTTTTAGTTACCACAAAAACTCCAGCCGGTACATCAATATCAAAGTCCTTAAAATTCATTAAAATGATAGGGATTTTCATCAAAGTCATTTTAAACTTGTGACTTGGGATGCTACAATATAAAGCGGAATTTTAACATTTGCAGCTCGGGAAATCCAAAAATAAATTTTTGAAAAGCCTCTCCATCCTCATCGCGTCATTGTTCGGGCAATTATCGTGCTGGCGGGTATGTTCGATTCAAAATTTCGGGATTCTGTCAAATCTGGTTCTGTTCTTTTAAAATGTACTAACATTACGTTACGGAGTTCATCAAAGAGAATTGCTTAAAGTTAATTATAATGGGTGATTTTTTTGAAGTTAGGATTTTCATGCATTAGTATTTGACAGATCACGCGGGATTTCAGACATGGTGTCAAAGAGAAAGATGCTCAGTATGCTTTGACATTTCATCATGAATAGACTTACTAACGAGCAACGCTTGCAAATCATTGAATTTTATTACCAAAATCAGTGTTCGGTTCGAAATGTGTTTCGCGCTTTACGTCCGATTTATGGTCTACATAATCGAAAAAGTGAGCAAACAATTAATGCGATTGTGACCAAGTTTCGCACTCAGTTTACTTTATTGGACATTACCACACGAATGCGTACAGTGCGTACAGAAGAGAATATTGCGTCTGTTTCTGAGAGTGTTGCTGAAGACCGTGAAATGTCGATTCGTCGCCGTTCGCAGCAATTGGGTTTGTATTATTCGACCACATGGAAGATTTTACGCAAAGATCTTGGTTTAAAACCGTATAAAATACAGCTCGTGCAAGAACTGAAGCCGAACGATCTGCCACAACGTCGAATTTTCAGTGAATGGGCCCTAGAAAAGTTGGCAGAAAATCCGCTTTTTTATCGACAAATTTTGTTCAGCGATGAGGCTCATTTCTGGTTGAATGGCTACGTAAATAAGCAAAATTGCCGCATTTGGAGTGAAGAGCAACCAGAAGCCGTTCAAGAACTGCCCATGCATCCCGAAAAATGCACTGTTTGGTGTTGTTTGTACGCTGGTGGAATCATTGGACCGTATTTTTTTAAAGATGCTGTTGGACGCAACGTTACGGTGAATGGCGATCGCTATCGTTCAATGCTAACAAACTTTTTGTTGCCAAAAATGGAAGAACATGCCACACAGCTCGCGATTCTATGGCCATTTTGAGGGAAAACTTCGGAGAACAATTCATCTCAAGGAATGGACCGGTAAGTTGGCCACCAAGATCATGCGATTTGACGCCTTTAGACTATTTTTTGTGGGGCTACGTCAAGTCTAAAGTCTACACAAATAAGCCAGCAACTATTCCAGCTTTGGAAGACAACATTTCCGAAGAAATTCGGGCTATTCCGGCCGAAATGCTCGAAAAAGTTACCCAAAATTGGACTTTCCGAATGGACCACCTAAGACGCAGCCGCGTTCAACATTTAAATGAAATTATCTTCAAAAAGTAAATGTCATGGACCAATCTAACGTTTCAAATAAAGAATCGATGAGATTTTGCAAATTTTATGCGTTTTTTTTAAAAAAAGTTCTCAAGCTTTTAAAAAATCACCCGATAGTAAACATATTTAAAACTTTGGAGCGTTCAAAATTAAAAAAAAGTAATACTCGTACTATTTACAAAAGTCAAATTTGGTTTAGTTCGAAACTGTCACTTTTGCAATAAATTTGTGTTTGACATTTTTTGTTTGCAAAATTACTATTAACTTTTAACATTTAATAGACATAGAATACGTTGTAAACTTTAATATATTTTCGAGATTTTTTGTTTTCAATGACTGAGTTCAAAAATGCCAGCTTATTTTTTAACACTGGAATTGATTACCGAAAAAAGCAACTAAATGTCATTAAAAATCATTTATTTTTCTTTTAAATATCTTTTCTCTAGAAATTCAGATATTCAGAGTAATAGTTTCCCTTTAAAGATTGCTGCAAGAAGATTTGTATTCTCAAATGAAGCATTACCTTTCAACTTATTGTTTTAAATTTATTATTACCTCCTTTCGAGAACCCTGCATTCAAGCCCACGATTCATGCACATCTGATGAACGAAGATTTAATATTTCACACGAGTAAATTCATTGAACTTGATTATTTTTATCAATCAGAAATATTATCATATAGGTTTTTTTTTTTTACAAAATCAAAACAAATAATGGTTACTATAAAAAAAACATATGGCACGTTTCTTGATAAATCGCGCAATCTGGCAAGCCTAGAAAAAACAATTACCGAGAAAAGGCATGTGTAGTGTATACTGTATATGTATGATAACGATTTATGAAAGAAAAAATAAAAAAAACTTTTATCGTTATCAATTACAAATATTTCCGTAAATAAAATACGTCTTTTTTGAATTCATTAACAACCTTTCAAGTGATGTCAAACAAACTCTTATTTTTAATTCTTTTAACATAAAACACTTTCAACTTCACTTAAAATTCCACTCTATTTTCAAACATTACATCAAATTCATCAACAATCTACTAAAATTACTTTTTCACACTTAAATTATTCTCAAATAAACAAAATAAACACAAACTTTTTCTTATCAATTTTCAACTTAATAAATTTAATTATTTTATTACGCCTTTACCTTAAACTGGGCAGAGGGTAACACAAATATATACATAACAACAACACAAAACTCAAGGGTGCGTTCAACTAACCAAACAAAATAAAATAAATTTCAAAACTAATATTTGCTAAGAAATAGAAAAACGAAAAATAAAATAAAAATAATAACAAGTTCATACCACGTAAGAGTTTTTTAACGACTATGTACAAGCTGCTGATTTCAACAAATTCACTTAAAAAAAGTAATTAAATAAAAATATATATGTACATATACAAGTTTGCATGTTCTTATCGCTGCTGAAATATACGTATGTATGTATGTATAATATTTTGAGTATGCGGGCAGAAAAGTTCAATCAATGATAACTCAAGGTCAGGAAATTATTTTCAAAAATGCATCTTTCATGAACTGACACAAAAACAATCAAGTTTAATCTGACGGAAACGAGAAAACAAAAAATTACGGCCATACATTTTTATTAATAAACTTTTATGTGACAAAAATTATGGGAAACATTATAAAATGCTTATCAACATTTTGTGTAGGAATATTTTTTTTTAATTGTGCAATTTAACTTTTGACAGCGATGACTGTCAATTTAATTAGATGGTGAATCATCTAATTTGACATTTGAGTGATGTGTCAAAAGCAGAAATCTTATCGTTTCCCCATTTTTATCAATCTTACAATTGAATTTCTTCCAAAAAAAACAATGGTCAAGATAACAAAAACTAGAAGTTTAATTAAATAAAACATTAACAATAATTTTACAAGTTTATAACTTTGAAAATTAAACATCGCAATAAAACATCAAGTATTGCATCATGTTAAACACGAACGAGTATTTTTATAAATGTTGTTCATATATGTAGTTAAATAAATTCCTGTAGGCGGATAGTGATAAGAACTCTTACTTAATTTTTGTACGATAAGAATATTTAATTATATTGTGTTTTCTCAAATGTCAGTTCCCACCGAAGTTGATTCTTTCGTTCTCTTTCTCGCATGACAACAACCAAATATATGATCTCATCTGTCAACTTCTTAAACAACAGTTACTTTTTTTTTGACATTTTCTTAAGTAAACCTCAAACAATATTGACATACTAGATGTTTCTTGAGTTTGCACTTAAATTATTTAAAGAAGAGAAGTATTTGGGCTTATCTAAAGTTTGTTTAAGCTTTTGTTATCTGTTTCAATTTTTGACTGTTCTTGTTGTTATATGTTTTTTTTTTTAAATATATTATTTGGTAAATACTAGTTAGCTGTAAAAATAAACTTAACTGTTATCAAATAATAAAAAAGCAAATAGATAAAGATGTTTGTTTTTATTTGATATCAGTTGCTTTAATATTATACAGCATAATTTCGACACACAATTTAAACAGGTGATTACTGTTGGAATGAATAATGACAAAAGGAATTAAGTAAATTGAGGCCAGATGTTTTGTCAATATTGAAATGTACTAAAAAAATATAGCAATAATTTTTGGTAATTGAACACATACAACAAAAAACAAACAATTTAATTTCGTAAGAAGAAGTTTTTTGAAATAAGTTTGGTATTTTTTTTTTCAAAATATTGTAATTTTGTTCAAACTGAATAAATAAATGATTGTTTAGTTAAGAAATTTTTGACTATACAAAATATACGTTTTTTTTTCTTGTTATTAATTTTTATTGATTAATTAACTTTTATTCTAAATTCAGTTGATCAAATTTTTACAGAAAATTATTCTATTTTCATTATTTCTGTACTTTACTTATGTCAGCAAAATTTGTTCAAGTGTCATTGCTTAAGTGACATATATACATATGAGCCGTTTATTTTGAAAGTGGCATAAGTCACTTTTTCAAAAAAATCGAGTTAATGGCAACACTAAATACAATTGAACGGTATCTTTTCATTTTTAAAAAATTTGCACTCAATAAGTTGAGAACTATTGAGATTTCTTCGAGAGAAGTATTGGTAATTAACGGTATAACAAATATCTTAAATATCTCGACTTAAGAAAAAAGTGACTTATGCCACTTTCAAAATAAACGGCTCATATATATATAGGAACGACGCGACGTTTGTTAGAAATCGTTCATCTGTCAAACTACTAGTAACAAAAATGTATGAAATTGATTTCATAACTTTAAATCAATGAATTCAAAAATGTACGATTTATTGTGCGAGTGTTTGTAACCATTTACTTTGACAGTACAACGTATTCATCTCATTTCTTAGAGCGAAGTTTTGTACATTGAAATTCTAGATTAAGAAATGAAAAAAAATCACGATTGTTTACTAACTTAAGAAAAAGAACGCACCTCAGGTCTCTTGAAAACAATGAAACTTACATTTGACAGTTGAGAATGTGTTGACATTTGTCGCTCGATTGACACGTAGGCAATACACCATATTTGGCTTTTGACTAAAGTCTTACGGCTTTTAGCTACCACACAAAAATTCAAGTCGGTCCACCACTATCAAATTCGTATCTCTACTGATTAGGTCATTGAAATTCATCAAAATGATCGATTGTTACAAATCGTAACTTATTTGAAGCTTCAAAAAGGAGTTTAGGAAAAACTTGATGGCATTTGCTTAAATCGTAACAATCTTGGACTTAAGAAATTACAAAAACTCACGATTGTTTTCTAACTTAAGAAAAAGAACGCATCTTAGGTCTCTTGAAAACAATGAAACTTAGATTGATTGTTTTGACAGTTGAAATTGTGTTGATATTTGTGTTCAGGAAGGTTTGGTAACTCATCATGAATGTCAGAACAACGCTTCTAAATTGACTTATAAATAATTGAATCTATTCGTAAAATTCATACAGCAGTTTGTCCATTTTACAATGTTCAATGATAAGGATGATTTCTGGTTGTTAACTGGCTTCGTCAATTAGCAAAATTAACGTAGATTGAGAAAATTCACAATCCAAAAACGAATCATATTTAAATCCATTAAAATAAGGTTTTAACGTTATCGATGCAGCGAAATTGCGAGCACCATCGGGTCATACTGACAGATTTTTTATTGCGAACATTTTTATTATCCAACTATTTAGCTTAATAGTTGTTAGAAAGTGTTTTTATAAAATTAAATAAATACGATCGATGAAATTTAAGAACCTTATCACAGCTAAAATTTTTGAGTCGCATATCAATTTTGTTGAGTTTCGTTTTTGACGTTTGACGTAACATACTCCAACAAAAATGGTGCAGAGATGTCAATGTCATATCATACATTTTAATTTGAGAAAACAAACTTTTTTTAACTTGGTGGTGTTTTAATTCTTTAAATTTTTGCGACAGATGCCAAAATGTCTGAGTGTGATATCGAATTCAAAAATGTTTGGCCAGAAATCTCCGAAAAAAAAACAACTGAGGACTCTGCTAAGATTTTTCTTTCCACTTAAAAAGCTCTAAGGGCTTTTGTGATCTCATTGAGATTTTTTTCAAGTTGAAATAGTCATATTTCAGCTTAATTATTGATCAAACTTTGTCGGTCCTTATTCGATCCTTGCAAAACGGACTGTGTTAGTTACTTTTATTCTTTTTAAAAGAAGGTACAATAAATTTTTTTGAAGTTATTTAACTAAGCTTGTGTAGATTTTCAATTATCAAATTATCATTAGTGGTACAAATTGATGTTTAATTCTCGAAATCTCGTGAACAAATGAAGGTATTGACTTCAAAATCATTTTATTCTATGCTAAATTTTGTCGTTAGCGTATAATGTTATAAGAAAAATGCAGTGAAAATTTTTTTATATAAGAAATAAAAACTTTAAAAAAATGTTACTAAAATTGGTAAAAATTATTTTTTTTAACTAATAATCTCGGAAACAAAAACAGATATTGAAGTCAAACTTATTTTAACATGTGCAAAATATTGTTGCTAACTTTTTTTTGTTGCTAATTTTTTTTTTTAGAAAAATTCAATTGACAATTTTATTTTACAAAACAAGAAAGCCTACAAAAAATTGATAAGAAATGGTTTTCGACTGAAGTATTAGGAGGACAAAGAAAGATAACTTTATTTTTTTTTTATCTCACACAAAATATTGTTATTAATAAATTGTTAATGTTTTAGAAACATCAACAGAAGGGCACGGATGGAAAGTTATCAGTGTGGCCGCATCCCAGCCTCTTTTTTGAAATGGAATCAAAAATAGTCTCTTTGAAATCAATCGAAATGTGAAACACTACAGAAAAATGTGCTTGTGTTTCAAATTTGACTTCACTCTATTTCTAGAACCTTTTTTCTTCTAAATTTGAAATCGGGGACTATAAGAATATTTAGCATTAGCATTTTAGCAGCGAACATGAACAACGTTCTTAGTTTCCATAACTTTTCGATAATATCTGTTGAAATTTCAATTCTTTTTTTAACTCTTTAAAAGCTTTACGAGATTCGAAATTGTCGTCAATCCTAATTGAATTTCAATTCGGTAACAACAACGCCTTACCAAAAAAGTAAGTCTATAAGAATTTTGAGACTCAAATTTGAGTTCTTGGTTTCCAAAAACCTATCTACAAGAAAGCCAACTTCTCGATATATCTGTTGAAATGTCAATGATTTTTAGCTCTTTAAAAGCTTTACGAAATTCAAATAATTGTCGTCAATCCTAATTGAATTTTAATTCGATATAACAACAACGCCTAACCAAAAAAATTGGAAGGTTTTTGTTGTCATACAATTTCAGTTATTAATAATATTAAAATTCGAATTTATCAATAAAAACAAAAAACTTATCCATATCAGGCATTCAGTTAGTCAGATAATTTTTATCACTATATACCCACTCATGATGATTACACATTAGATGTCTAACTTTGATACCAACTTCTCTCTACGCTTCCGTACTTTACCCAAAATTATCAGAAATGTGTACCTTTACTTTATTCTAAATAAACATCGTTATAATACAAGTTCCAATTTATTTTTATCGAATAGTAATTGGATCACAAATCATGATAATTTCCAATAAATGTATGCCTACGTATATTAGGTATATGTATAAATATTTTCCCCTTGAATTCACCCTTGTGAGATGATAACGGATATGATAACATCAAAATATTGCTTCGTTTTGTATTGTTTACTTTGATAATGATAATCGGCCTTCATAATACTCAAAGAAGAAAGAGTTTGGAGATTGATTGATTGATAAATATTATTTAATATTTTTTTTTTAGTTTTGTTTATCTAAAAATAGCCTATCGTGAAACCTTTGGGTTGTTGTTATATTTTTATCACGATGTTAAGGTCTGAGATGAAATGTTACCTTTTATTAGGGATAATATTTTCGGTTATTCCTTAAAGATTTTCAAAAAAAAGTTAAATAAGTTTATTGAATGCATGAAACTAAATTGAGATTCAACTTTCGAACTAAATGAAAACTCAAACAAATATCACTTTCACTTTCAATAGGTTTTCTGTCACTTATCTGTCATTTATCTGTCAACTATGAATGAGAGTTTCAGATCATTCATATAACTTTACCTTCTAGACTATTATTGTAAAAATGATTAACTTTAGGTTATTTAGTAAATTTGAACAAGGGTAACTTTCCTTGTTATAGTTGATGTAATCATACAATACATTAAGTTTGTTTTCAAAGATAACAATGATGAATTAGTTATGGGAAAAGCCACTTAAAAATGTTTTTATATGGCTAGCATACTTATACCCAATTCATATGCTTGATAGAAGATGTTTAATAGAACGGAAATTTCATTGAACTGATAAGTCGAAGTCGAAAAGATTATGAACTCTTTAATATTACAAGAGGCACGAGGTTATCTAATCGTTAATTTGATTTAATAAATCTGGTTTAAGTATATGAATAAGCATTTATGAAATTTTGATAATTTTTAAATGTTTAACTTTTGTACAAGTTGAAATATAATTGATAATAATAATACCTATATAAATATTTTATAGGACCTGTCAAATAAGGCAAACGAAAATTTTAGTTTGTCATTGTTAAGTGGAAAATGACAGATGAAAGAGCACACAGTAAAACAAAAGATTTGTTTGTTTTTGTCTACTTTAGATTGCAGGTCAAACGTCAAACTACTTGACACTTCTATTGACATTTTGCTTCTTTTTTAATAAACGTCATCATTTTTTTTAAATAGAAATTTTTGTTGGTAATTTGATTTCAAAATCGAAATAACAACTTTTTAAGCTTATGAAACTGGTATAACAAACTACGAAACAAAAAAAAAACACAAGTTAAAATGGGAAACAGTCAAATCCTTGTACAATTCCTCAACTGTCAATGTCATATATAATAGTTAAAAAGTAGGCAGGAGTACACACTTCAAAAATCAGAGATTATTAAATCTGTTTCAAATGTTCTATTGGCATTTGTCTATTGGATTACGAATACAAATCAAAAATGCAAAAAAAAAAAAATTGAATTTGACGGACCTGTCAAAATCATTACTTATTGCCATAAACACACTATTAATAATTTAACAATTATTTAAACATTTTGAACATCCTATTTAGTAATGAGGTGAAATTATAAAATATAAATTAAGAACTTAGTAAGTTTTTTATCGACAGAAAAAGTTAAACTTTGTTTTCTTCTTTTATTTGCAGTAAAGAACCGCCATAAACTAAAAATATTAAAATTATATTACTGTGATAGGTTAACATTAAGAAATAAACTATAATAAATGTGAAAAATAAGAATAAAAAATATTTTTAAAAATAATTTTACATTTATTTCTCGACAGATGGCAAAGGTAAGTAAGGTGCCCATTTGACGCCATATTTGTTTTCACTGACTGTCAAATACATGATCAAAATGCATATTGCCTAAAACACTGACAATTCAAATTTGTATGTTATGGTCTGAAGTAGGGTTTGAATAGGTTTCGAACTCTGTGCAAAAGGCATCGTGCTAATTTGACATTTAGTAGAACAATGTCCGACTCAAAATTAAAAAGTCACATAAGATAATTAAACGTCACTAATAACGTAAGTCTAAATAAACTTGACCTTTAAAACTTTTTCGTTAATGATATGGTTTAAAAGGAGCTTGAAATTGGTTTTGAACGCTGCGTTAACAGGCATCTAACTAATTTGACGTTGAGTGGAGACTGTTTGACTCAATTATTGTGTTTCTACGAACTGTCAACTACGTTTATGATATGGTTTCAAAAAGGCTTGAAATCGGTTTCGATTATGCATCGAGCTGATTTTACATCAAACTTAGCACTGTACGACTTAAATTTGAAAGGCGCAGAAGACATTTAAACGTCAAAAATAGTGTATGGCCCCGAAAACTTAAATTAAAACTTAATACAAAGGAAAACTGTGAACAAACCATAAAAGTTATCGATAATTTCCTTAGTCATCAAGCTTTCGTCAATTTTAACGAAAGCATCATCTTCAACTGTCAAAGGTTGAATAATTCAAATGATAATAAAAATAATTGTTTTCAGACACGTTTTCTTTAAAAAAACAATCATAAAACAACAATCATTCTTCCTCAAAGCAAAAAAGCTAAAATAAAAGACTATAAATCGATTTTTGTGTCGACTTTATCAATATTGCCCCTGATCCAACATCTGAATCCAAAATCCGAATCGACATTAAAATAATTATCTTTATGAGTACAAATAATAAATAAATACAAAAACGAACAAGCAAAATTGCTGAGAGGTTAATTAGGTATTAGCGATAACCTCTTGAGCTTTGTTCATTATTATGAACGTGAATATTATGCCTCAATCAAGTGCTTGAAAATTTCTCGTACCCTCTGGCATTTTAGTATTTTTGCTTCTCCTAATCTCTCCTTCAACGTACAATGCAATTAGTGTATCGTTATCTACGGAAACAAAATTCAAATCGTGTGTGTTTGGACTTTCAGAAACTGAGTGGTGTCATTTAGGTTTTCAGATAGAAATATAAAAACGATAAAAAAACGCAAACACTTATAGTTTTGAACTTCAAATGAATTGAGATTATGATGCAATTTGAAGCGGGAATTTCTGAATTGAAATGAGTGTTTTGAGCAGTTCATATATATGAGTAAATAACGGTGGCTTCCTAGAATTCTAAAATTAAATCGGTGCTATTTTTAAATCCTTATTTTCTTGCTTCCCACACACAAAATTTTAAGACCAACCCACTATAAAATTCTATTTACGAGTATCTTCACATTTCAATCATCCATCATTCAAATGTATGCATCCTCGTACATCTATGCATCTGACCTCGTTTCTAATTTTGATTGACCTATAAGATTATTGTAACCATTAAACACGAACGTCAATCAAAATACTTTACAGACAAAGGCGCCATCAAGCTCAACTATTAAGAAGAATATCGACTTGTTCAAATAAAACAACAACAATAAAAATCATTTTTTAAAATTATTATTGAATCCCATTTTGATGACTGTCATATTAGTTAGCGGTTATATCTGTCTTTAGTCTAAAGAAGCTTGTTCTTTACAAAAGGCAATCTTATATCGCCTCTTCAAGAAATACAAAAAAAGATGAACAATTCCGTGCAAAAATAAGAAACAAAAATATAATAGAAAATATGATTAATGATGTTTTATATTTCGATGGTTTCACACACGAAATTCACGTAGGCGATGACCTAATAAATAATAAATGTACACTCACGACAAACTGTTATGAACCTAAGACTTCCATTATTCCATATTGCGTCAGAAAAACTCAGAGTTGTTCTGAATAGCGCTTTAGAAAAAAGCTGTCCCATTAATCATATGGGAAAAGGTAGGAAAAAACCACCCTGGTGGACCACTGAAATAGGCAACTTAAGGAAAGAAACTAGAAGACTTTTCAACGTCGCCAAAAGAACTAGGAAAGAAGCTGATTGGGAACATTATAAGGCCAGTCAACGTATTTTTAAGGTCGAAACTCAACGGGCAAAACGTAGCTCATGCATGGCCTTCTGCGACGAAATAGAAAGTACAAATGTATCAGCAAGACTCAGGAAAATTCTGACCAAGGATTCAGTCGCTCTAGGATCCCTCAAAAAACCTACAGGCAGCTGGACTGAATCCGGTGGCGAAACGCTTGAGCTCCTTGTGAATACTCACTTTCCTGGCTGCGTAGCTGATATCCGCAGTCCAGAAACAGAGTCTCATACAGAAACCCTAGTACCATCGGATATTATAACGGAAGAAAGGATAAAATGGGCCATTCACTCCTTTTCCCCGTACAAATCCCCTGGTCTAGACGGAATCTTCCCTATGATGCTTCAGAAATGCATAAACCTTATCATCCCACACCTAGTTAGCATTTTCAATAATAGCCTTAAATGGGGGTATGTTCCCTTATCGTGGCGTGAGGTAAAGGTAGTTTTCATTCCTAAGGCTGGTAAACCTAGCCATACGGAGGCCAAAGACTATAGACCCATTAGTCTAACATCGTTTATTTTGAAAACTTTTGAAAGGCTAATTGATATACACATCCGAAGCACCCTGAAACCGGACTGTTTATCGGAATTTCAACATGCCTACATTAAAGGAAAAAGCGTTGAAACAGCATTGCACAATGTTGTCAGCGTCATAGAAAAATCACTGAATGACAAGGAATACACCCTTGCAACGTTCTTGGATATTGAGGGAGCCTTCAATAACGTGAAGAACGAAACAGTGAAGCAAGCCTTGGACGACCACAAAGTCGAAAAAGTAATAACACAGTGGATAATGAGTATGCTCCGAAAGAGACAAATTAACTCTGAGCTAGCGGAAGAAAGGGTGAGAGTAACCACATCCAGAGGCACCCCTCAGGGTGGAGTTCTCTCACCGCTACTTTGGGTTCTTGTCATGAACGGTATACTCTCTAAATTGAAATCAAGTGGAGTAAAGATAATAGCCTACGCTGATGATCTTGCATTGCTAGCGACTGGCAAGTTCCTACCCACTATCAGTGAACAAACCGAATACGCCCTCTCGTTGGTAAGCAAATGGACTAGGAACTGTGGGCTGAGAGTTAATCCAGCTAAAACAGAACTAGTGCTATTTACTAACAAGCGTAAAATACCTGATTTTAAAATTCCTTCAATCGAAGGCTGCCCTCTTAAAATCTCCGACCACGCAAAGTACCTCGGTGTGATCTTAGATAAAAAACTAAACTGGGGTCTGAACACTAAAGATAGATTCAAAAAGGCATCGATTGCCTTTTACTCCTGCAATAGAATTTTCGGGAAAACCTGGGGACCAAACCCTAAAATTATCAGATGGATGTATTCGGCAATAATTAGACCAATACTAACCTATGGTAATTTGGTATGGTGGAAAGCTTTAGAAAAGAGCACGAACCTGAAAACTTTGACAAAAGTTCAAAGACTTGCGTGCACTGGCATTACGGGAGCAATGAGATCCACTCTAACTGCGGGACTGGAAGTTATACTCAATTTGATTCCCCTAGACCTCTTTGTTCAAGAATCTGCGGCCAAAAGTGCCCTGAGACTTAGTCAAACTAAAGTCTGGATAAACAGTTCCATAGGACACGCCCAGATCCTTCATAAAATTATGGGTCATAGTAATACAGCAGACTATAAAATACCCGTACTTGATTTTCATAAACCATTCCAAGCTGCCATCCCAAGCAGAGAGGAATGGATAGATAATATACCATACTCCAGTGAGTCGTCAATAGCTATCTATACTGATGGCTCTAAAACGGACACTGGTGTAGGGGCAGGCTTCTATTCTGAATCTCTCAAGTTGACCGCCTCGCTTAGGCTTCCAAACCACAGCAGCGTCTTCCAAGCGGAGGTCCTGGCAGTGACAACAGCTGCTAAAAAGGTATCAATGATGGCGATACCACGAGCTGATATCACCTTTTACATTGATAGCCAAGCGGCAATAAAAGCGATTACTGCAACTGAGGTAAAATCGAAGCTTGTTTCATGCTGCCGCGAAGAGCTTAAGGTTCTTGGCGCACAGCACAACATTAGACTCTGCTGGGTCCCAGGCCACAGCGATATAGTAGGCAACGAGAAAGCCGATGAATTAGCAAGATTAGGGTCAATGCTTGACGTAAGCCAAGCTCAGCTAGTTAGCATCCCTACCTGTTATTTAAAACAGGAAATCTCAAAAAGAATAACAATTAAGGCCGATGAAAGGTGGAACCTTCTTGACACCTGCGGCACTACAAGAAAGATCTGGCCCTGTTTTAACAAACAAAGAACGGAAAGAATTATGCAGCTACAAAAGGGATCACTTCGATCTCTTGTAAGCATAATCACAGGACATAATCTGTTAGGTTATCATATGAAAAAGATGAGAATCAGTTCAGATGATCTATGCAGAGGATGCGGTGACGAGGAGGTGCATGAAGATACTTCGCACTTTCTGTGTCATTGTCCCGCACTCTCCCATCAAAGGAAGAAACTGCTTGGCAACTATTTCTTCGGGGATTTAAAAGAACTCTCTAGTACGCCAGGTACTAACATTATGAACTTCGTCAAAGCCTCTAAATGGCTTGACTCACTGAACACATAGGTTTTTCTTATTAGCTTGAGTAGCAATACTCATGGGTATCACAATGGATCTGTGTTGATCTAAGTGTGACAGTAAAGACATCAACTGTCAGCCCCTCAACCTAACCTAACCTAAGACTTCCATTAAAGGCTTGATTCCACTGGACTCGATTCCCCCGCTTGGGTCGGTTTAAATGTTCTTAAATTGACAAATCATTGATTTAAAGAAAAAAAAGAATGGAAGAAACAAAAACAAAAACAAACAAACAAATACAAAAGAATAAAATAAAATTCGTAACAGAAGAGAAAACAAACGGAACTATGTGAATCTTACTTAAAAAAATTGTGTATTACCCTTTTTTTTCGACTCACTTTTGTGGCTTATAAATGGACAGATACAAATTTAGACAAATAATCCACTTTAATGGACTAAAATTCTACTTTAAATAGTTCTTTTAGACTTCCATTCTCTTCACTCTGGATTCACAACCCTCTTTAAACAAAGATAACGATGACAGCTGTCAAAATATTTAGTAGGATTATCTTCATTCATTCTGGCTTTAAAATTCGTCTGTCAAAGTCAGCGATGACAACTGCCAAAACGATCAGTAATGTTTAACTTCATTACGCTTGAAACTCTGGTAGACCGAAGTTTTACTTTAAATAATTCTTGTAAGCTTCGGCCCCCTGGCTTAACAATTCTTCTGTCAAAGCTAACGATGACAGCCGTCAAACTATTCCGTTAGGTTTTAAAATTAATTCATGCTTGTTACTTTCATAGACCGAAGTTCTAATTTAAATAATTTTTGTAGACGTCCGCCCTTCTCACTCTAACACAATCCTATCAAAGATAGCGATGATAGCTGTCAAAGTATTCAGTAAACTTTATCTCCGTTTACGTTTGCAACTTTAATGGACCGAAGTTCTACTTTCATTAATTTTATTTTTAACTTCTGCATCTGCCTTTACAACTCTTGTGTAAAAATTACAGATGACAGCTGTCAAAATATTCAGACCTCAAAAATTCTACTTAAAATAAATTTTACAGACTCGCGTTCTTTTTACTTTGGCTTCACAACCTTTCTGTCAAAATTACGGATGACAGCTGTCAAAATATTTGATAAGGTTAACCTCCATTCACACTTGCATTCTTTTCTAATTTTGTTGCTGTTGTCTTGACTAAAAGGACTTTGTAGGGAGTATTAAGGACGTATGATGGGCTATATGAATGAGCTGAAGTGGACAGTGCCAAATAGTCAACCAGCTCAATTTCCGGTTAAATTTGGTTAAAAACCATACAAAACTGTGCTTACGCAAGAACTGAACCCGAGCGCACATAAAAAATCCTTGAGTTAGATAATAGGGTTCTAGAAATGTTAGCGGGAGATCTTTCGGACAAAACTTAGCTTGTCGGACTTTAAAAAAGGAGACGTACAAATTCTAAATCAACGCTAACAACACAACCATTTGAAATGAGTTTTATACTGATACAATACAGGGCGTAAAACCACACAAGCTAACCAAAAATTGAAGAAATCTATAATTTTCTGAACTTTTCTCTAATAAATAAATAAGCTCACTACTTTTTCTTAAATTTAAAAACTTGTCCACGGATTTTCATAGAACTTTTGAAAGCATAAACCTTAATGTAACCCAAAGAGACGTACAACTTATTGGGCTTAATCGTCTATAAAGACAATAATTTTTCGTTTATTTAATCTAAATGGAACACCCCTCTATAGAAACTATAGTTTTTCTTTATTTTTATTTTCTTTTCTCTGTCAACAAAAGGTTATATAATACAAAAACATACCCTAGATAAAATGAAAGAAAAGTTCAAAGCAATTTGTTTCGGTTGGACGGTGTCAAATGTCAACTTGACTCATGTCAAAGCACAAACACGCAGCACACAATAAAAATAAAAATAAAACACCTAACCCAACACAAACGTTTGCACTATGAGCTAACAAATTGCCCACCCATTGTCTGGGCGATTCCATTTTCTGTTTGTTTTCATTTCAATCATTTTGTGTTTACTTGGGCAAACATGAAACACCAACCATAAAGAATGACACAAAAAAACAACCACACACGCTACACTATAGCCCCCTGTACTCAAAAGAAGGAAACAAATTAACATAATTAAGTCGACACCACAATGTTAAAATAACAACAACAAAAAAGACAGCTAGAGATAGAAAGAGAGAAAGTGAAAGAAAATGGTAGCAAGAACGAGAGGTTGGTATAGGAAATTGAATCATTATACATGTCCAATGTTGTTCGTGGCCATTAGAGAAGAGTAAGAGAGAATATAATAAATTATATTTCACTCAAAGTTAGGTCAGGGCTAAACGAATTACTTTCCTTTTATTCTTTTTCATTCTAATTTTGTTGTTGTTATGATTTTCCTTTCACTATTTTGTATGAGTTTTCATTTTATTTTAAAATTATTTTTTGGTATATGTACCAAATGTAAACTTACCTTAAATCTAACATTACTCGTTGAATCAGAATTGGCTAGTGATTTTTCTGAGGGCGTATAGCGACCACCATTTCCGCCGCCACCACCATTACCACTACTGCCACCTGTTGGTGTTATGATTTGTTGACCACCAACATTGCCACCAGCGCCACCCAAACCGCCACCAGCGCCACCGCTACAAATGCTGGTGACATTTGGATTGCCAGTACTGATGCCGCCACTTACAACGGCACCACTTGAATTGAACATCAAACCGCTACCGCTGCTATTGCTGTTATTTAGACCGTCTATGCTGCTTATAGCTGGTGTACCACCTTCGGCTAAATGTGAGTGCTTATCATAGCACGAGGAACATATTTGCACCATGCCTGAAAATAATAATGAAATAAACAAATTCAAGCGCAAAAATAATGGTTTTTCTGTTTGATTAAGGTTCAATTTCGAAAATTAACATTTCCGAAATGTGTAAGGGCCGTATTTTGCATTCCAACCAAAGAGAAACTTTTGTTTAATGTACTAAAACAGAGATCTTAATAATGACAGTTCTTTGATTTTCTAAGGAAATGCGTTCCAAATTAAAAACTAATCATTGATTTAAGGGTCGGTTTGTTCATATTGTCCACCATGAGCAAATTGACCGTTAAGCCTAAAAATCAGTTTTTAAAGGTTTTTGTTTATGGTGATAATGGATTCAATATCGAATTACATTATTTACTCTGCAGTTATTAAAAAAAGGATAGATTAAATGATTTTAATTAGTTGTCAATAAAACGGCCCTTAATTAAGATTTTTACTCAAGTTTTTAAAATTCAGTAAATCAACAACAAAAAAAAAATTATTTAAAAACTTACCCTGCGGACTTATAGGACTAGCATTTTTAAATGGTTTCATTGTTTTAATAAAAGGATAATAAGGCTCGCGTTCACCATTTTGACAACAATAGACTAAGCGTAATTGAGATGATGGCGTATCGCCGCCACATGTATAACAAACAAACGTCGTACGTTCTGCCACTGGTGCTGGTCGCTTCCTAAGCGAATAAAAACGTTCATTTTCTGCTGCACGAGTTGCCTGTAAATTGATAAAAATAAGTAGATGATTAGTTAGGTCAAATAATAATTTTGATAAAATAAAAAAAATATTGGGCTTTTTTTATAGTGTGATCATAATATTTCTAGGACTAAGGTTTTATGCATTTAAGATAAGTAAATAAACTTGTTGTTCACGTTTTTAATGATTTTCTGGATGAAAGTACTTTTGTGGGATATTCACAAAAATTGGTAAACAACGGCAACAAGTTGTATTTTCAATTCGTGCCAATAATACAATAACCTAGAAAATCCCATTTGTGGGATATTCGGAAACAATATAGCATATTTAAGTTCCGAAATTCGTCAACATTAGTTAATAAACAAAGAAGTGTTGAATTTTCATTATCTGGTTTGAATTTAATACATTGGCCTTGAATATCCCAATTGTGGGATATTCACAACAATATATCATCTCAAAGCTCCGAAATTTACAAAAAAAAGTTAAATTTATGTATAGCAAGACAAAGACAATGTCAAATGTTTTTCAAAGTCATTTGTGGTTTTTAGAACCCGACTTCTGGGATATTCAAAAAATAAAAAGTTATCTGGAAGCAGTTTTTTTAATGGTTAACTATCGCCAAAGTTAAAACTCCTTTCAAGAATGTCTCAAGATTTATGGGCTTTCTGATAACAATTCAAACAAACTTACTTTCAGATTGGATATTTTGTTGCGAATATCCCACATATGGGGTTATATAACTCTATTTTTCATATTTTAATTCAGAACATTCAAAATTAATTTCATTTAGTAGGGTTCAATAACGTAAATATTTGAATAATTTTTGAAGTAACCTTGTATCGAGAAATAATATGCGTTTTTTATTGGTAAATTTATACGCAGCGCAGCAAAATCTTACACACTAAACAACAACAAAGAAATAGTGCGGATAAATAAGGCAGCAAAACTAGTGCATATAAACAGTTCAGATAAAGTTTTGGAATGCTTGGAATAGAATGACACTTCATCCAGTTCCAGAAATATTTTTTACTTAAAGGTTGGCAGGATTTTATTATTTGGGGATGCGTTCGTATTTTTCTTGTGCTCTGTTTTCACTAGAATAAAAATAATTTGGTTTGAAATATTAATCTACGATTACACTGTCAACGTAAATATTCAATGCATAGACTACTTGACATCACACAAAAATCATCAATAACCACAGTGCTATCTCTAAATTTATTGACGTGTGATGTGTGTTAGGACATTTGATGCGAAAACAAAACTTTCGTCATTGGTCGGGTTTTAAGGCTCTCCCAAACCAACGCGAAAGTGGCACATTCGCCGACGCGGCATTGTTTATTTGTCATTTTTGTTATCATTGTGAATGATTCGCCCTGATTCGCTTCGCGTCAGTTACCGCAGTGTAAGTTTATTTTGAGAAGAGAAAGTTTAATTGTGGCGTTGAATGTTTCGCGTTGATTTGTCCCCTTTCACCCAGGAAAACTGATTTGCCAGCAACTGGGAGCTTGTAGGCAAGACGGGCTTACGGGGAAGGACAAAATCTCCCCTCACACCCTTCTTTTGGCTTTTAGTGCCTGTCTACATGTGATTTTTAATGCTGGGTTTTATTATGTTCGTTGTGTCTATACGATGAAGAGAAAATCAAACTGCACACCCCTATCTCACACCCTTGAAATCTATCTATCTTTCACTCATACAATACAAAATCTTTCATGTTGAATCCAAGAATATTGTTTGCATTTGGGCTGTAATCTACCCATCTGTCTCTTTTTCACTCACATATAATCTACGTGTCTCACTTCTTGCACCTAACATTAAAAATTTAATGTGGACAGGCACTCTTATGTCATATCAATCTTTCAATTCATACTCAACTCTATTCTGACTGGACCTGCATGTACACATTAACTTGAAATCTTATTCAACTTTACATAAAAACAACAATACTTTTTCAACACATCCCTTGAGTACTTATTTTCAAAACTGGTTGACAGCTGATTTTGACATAAGTATGATTGCACAGATACCAACTTGGAGATTTAAAATAAGAGTGCAAATAATAGTGAACATATGTTTTATTCACACTTTCCATTACTGCACTTACTTTCCATTACTGCACTAGCTAATAATTTACCAATAAAATACGGCTATTATCGCAATAAGTAAAAAAGAGGCTGGGATGCGACCCACACTGAAAACTTCCCATCCCATCTGTCGATTTGTCTTGCTTCAAAGTTTGTAGGTTTTCGTGTTGGGTTAAAAAAAGTTGTCAGTTGAATTATTCTTAAAAATTTTAAAATTACCAACAATATTTTTCATATAAAGAAATAGTTTAGTTTGAAAATCTAGTTTTGTTAAATAGATTTTTAGTGAAAAACAAATTTTTACCAATTTTAGTAGCATTTCTTAAATTTTTACTAATTGGATGAATTAAATTAATTTGAGAGATATCAAGAACCGAACATCAATTTTTACCAAATTTGCGTACTATTTCTTGTAGATTTTATTTTTTTATATGAAAAAATAGACTGTTGGATTTTTATAAAAACCACTGAATATCGAAAACAATATTTTCTGTGAAATAAAAAAAGTTTGAAGACAATATTTTTAATTTTTGAAAAGCTATTTGAGTCCAAAGTAAATTTTTACCAAGTTTTAGTATTGTTTTTTTGTTAGGTTTTTATTTTTTGTAAAAAAACTATCAATTAGATTTTTATCAAAATTTTACTGAATGTTTGCCAGTTTTTTTTTTTAAAGATAAAAGCCAATATCTCAAAGTTTTGAAAAGATATTTGAGTCGAAAATAAATTTTTACCAACTTTTGTTAAATTTTCTTTTAAGTTTTTATTTTTTGTAAAAAAACTGTCAATTCGATTTTTCTCAAAATTTAACTGCATGTTGACAACATTGTTTTTCAAAAGATAAAAGTAGTTAAAACCCAATATCTCAAATTTTTAAAAAGATATTTGAGTCGAAAATCAATTTTTAACAACTTTTATTAATTTTTTTGTTTAGTTTTTTATTTTTTGTAAAAAAAACTGTCAATTCGATTTTTCTCAAAATTTTTCCGAATGTTGAAAACAATAATTCTTATAAGTTAAAATTAGTTGGAAGCCATAATCTCAAATTTTTGAAAAGATATTTCAGTCGAAATTCAATTTTTACCAACTTTGAGTAATGTTTTTTTAAGGTTTTTATTTTTTATAAAAAAACTATCAATTCGATTTTTCTCAAAATTTTACCAGATGTCAAAAACATTATTCTTCGTTGCACAAAATTGTTTTATAGATAAAATCATTTTGTATTCGTAAAATTTTCGAGGTGACAAATTTTTTTTTTTCAGTTTTTTGATTTATAAAAAAAAGCGTTAACTGGATTTTTTTCAAAAAAATATATTTGTTTGGTATCACGTTACAATATATTATATAAAATTTAATTCAAGTCTCTAGCATTTTTGGTTCGTAAGATATTAAGGGTTAACCAAAATTTTCACCTTTTTTTTAAACTGCTATGGTAAAAAAACCACCCACGCAATTTTCTTGAGAGCCCTTTCTGCATCTTTCCGCCTTATTATCTGTATAACAAAATTTATTTGAAGTCGATACCTCTTCTGGTTCTTGAGCTATGGACAACGAAAAAAACGTCGCGAACGTACGGACATACGGACGTACGTACACACGCACGCACAGACATCTTTCTAAAAATCTCTTATTTCGACTCTAGGGACCTTGAAACGTCGAGAAATGTCAAAATTTTCAATTTGACAAATCGGACCCATTACAATAACTTCCTATGGGAAGTTTATAAATAAACTTTTATTTTTCTTTACACATTTTTTAAGATTATGTCATAAACGTAACATGTTTTCGAACTTGAGATCAGTTTTTTAAAAATTAAATTAAATTGTGTTTTTTGTTTCAAGATACAAAATTTACGAAATAAGGTTGTTATTCAATGGAATTTTGTATTTAAGATTGTGTGTCACAATCGTCACAATTTTATTGTTATAAAATCAAATTTATCGTCAAATTTTTGTTTTCTGAAAGTAATATGGCGATAGCTATTTCTTTTCAGACATAATTTGATTCAATTTGAGAAGCAATACAATTCAAGTTCAAAGAATGCGTCAGACTCGTAACAGTTTTATTTTTAGCAAAAATTAAAATTTTGGGGGAAGATGAAATCAAAATAAGGTACATGCGTTTTTAAACATTTTAGAGATTTAATGAAAAATTTTGAAAACCTTAAACTCGTAAACTCTTTGAGGTCAATAATAAGCGAATCCGTTGATTCGTCATTCATTCAAAACCTTGAAACTCTTTTAAACGTCAATTAGTTCTCATTTTTTAAATGTGACGAATTCAGCACAATCTTCTGACTACAGTTTGAATTTCAACGATGATGTTAAAAATGTGTGTCACAAAGGTAACAATTGGAGGCATTCATTTATAGTTTCGAAAGAGTTTATTGTGTGTGTTATTTTAATAAAATAAAGGGTGTCCCAAAATTAACGCAAGATTTGAATTAAATAGAAAACGCCGTTTTTAGTCTTTTGGTAGTTATATTTTTATTGACTCGTAAAGTACATAGGATAGGGTTATGTATGGAATAACACATCGGACAAATGGCCTCCACGGCTTTGCATGCACATGCGCACTCTTTTGTTGAAATTTTCCATGACCATTCTGCATAAATGTGGCTGAATTTCGTTGATGCAGCGTTGAATCTCCTCCTTTAATGCACGGGTGGTTGTGGGCTTGTTGACATAGACTTGTGATTTCAAATAACCCCATAAAAAGAAGTCTAATGGTGTTAAATCACACGATCTAGGAGGCCAATTTTGATCACCGAAACGAGAGAGTACACGACCTGGAAATGTCTCATGCAGTAATTGAATTGTTTCACGGGGTGTATGACATGTGGCACCGTCTTGTTGAAACCACATATTGGACACATCAATATCATCCAATTTTGGCAGAAAGAACTGTGTAATCATGTCGCGATATCGAGCACCAGTAACAGTCACTGCTTGACCAGCATCATTTTCAAAAAAATATGGCCCAATTATGCCTCCAGCGGAAAATCCACACCATACAGTCACGCGTTGTGGATGCATTTGTTTTTCGACAATCACATGTGGGTTCTCCGAACCCCAAATGCGGCAATTTTGGCGATTGACAAAGCCATCAAGATGAAAATGTGCTTCATCGCTTAGGATGATTTTGCTCGAAAAATCAGCCCCCAAGCTTTCACTATTTTTGAAATATTCTTTAATAATGAAGACACATTGTTCTATCGTGTAACGCTCCATTTTTAATAACCCTATACTGTTAGCTGTCAAATTGCTTTTTTTTTTTCAGGGTTGCCAACACTACACTGCACAAATGGCGGCAAATTCAAATCTTGCGTTAATTTTGGGACACCCTTTATGAAGGTTGCAAAAAAAGACATAATTTACAACTAACGTCAAAAATAAGAATTTCGAAAAAGAACATAAAATATAACGAGGTCAAAAACAATAAAATTTTACTGCAAATACTCGTAACATTTATTTTCTTTTTCCTTTTTAATATTCTTTGATTATTCCTTTTATGAGCAGTTTTAATGGATTTATTTTTATATTGTGGTTTCGTTTATGGTGTTCTTTTGTGCTAAATCCATTATTTATATAAACATTAAGTAACATATCTACATATGTACGTTCTAGTAGATTTGAAGTACATATTTTTTAAAATGCATTTGGTATTCTCAAACGGAAAAGAATACAAAAATCTACAAAATGACTTTTAAAATGAACATCAACAAAAACACAAACCATATATTCAAATATTGTGTTGTGTATATTTCTATATACGTAAGAGTAGAAAAATGTAGATATTGATTCGAAATAAAAACAAAACAAGAAATTGACTTCAAATATTTTCTATCTCAATTTAAAATATGATAAACACCATCATTTTATTTGCATCGTGTTGAGAATTGGGTCAACAAAATCGAACAGAAACAAAAGTGAATTGAGGTGAAAAATTAATTGATTTTTGTTTTAATAAAGAAAGAAAAAGCTCCATTAATTTCAATTGACCTAGATTACTCTTACTCTGGGAATTTGTATGTTTTTTAGAAATATAAAAACAAGGGAAACACATTTTTTAAGTGAGGTTATTTGCACAGTATTATTATTAGTATATTTAGTTTAGAATAGATTTCCAATATTTGTTTTTCGACGGTCTATTAAGTTCAAAATGTACAAAAACAAATAGTTCTAAAACTAATCGTTGAAGGTTAAGACGTGACCAACAAATGTAGTTTAGCTAGTGTATAAACTTAATTTTATTCAAGTTAAAAACATATGCAAATGGTTTTCCAATGAAAGGCTTCTTTAGCATTAGGAAAATTAGAAAGGGTTTGAAAGGAGATGTCGATGTAGATTGGTTTGTTAATTTCTGAATATTGCAATGACTGGGACAAACAGAGTGAAGTAAAGCATTTCACATTCGTGTAGTACGGCTAAAAAACAAATCACTGTATTTGACAGTAAGAGTTGGAATCTTCCATTTCTGGTGGCGCGAGTATTACGGTAAAATTGCTTAAGGAGTGAAATACAACTAACTATTTCGCTGGAGCATTCAAATTACGATGAAAAATGTAAGACAAGACAATTTTCGACGGTGTTTAAGTTAAGTAAATGATTCAACCAATTGAGTTGAAGGCTCTACTTACAAGAGATTTAAGTAAGTTGCAGTAGCTCCAGCCCAAAGATGGGAGATATACTCAAGCGTTGGACGTTGTATAAATCTTATAGATAAAAGCCAGATCAAAAGGGGGAAACACTTCTTGTATCGCCTTAGGAAACACAACGACTGAAGGCAGCATTAAGTTTTTCGACGCATTACATTCTACTCCGCATTTAACAATTCTTTCTAGGTCAAAATTTAATAGGCTTGTCTGTCATACATTGCCGTTAAAGATCCACATCCTAAAAGCAGGATTTTGAATCTAAAGACGAATATAAAAAGCTACTGGTACTATCTTCAGCGAAGTATAGGCAAATAAATTAGAAGTTTCAGTCAGGGAATCATTAATACAAAGAAGAAAGAGTGTTGGAGACACAATAGAACCCTGTGGCACACCAGCATTTATTGTTTGGTTTTCAAATTGGAACCCATTTAATACTACTTGAATTGAAGGGTCCAAAAGATAATATTGGATCCAACTGCCGGTCATTAAGAAGCCTTTATTTCTTGAGCCGATAGTTTATAAGTTAATAAGGTGCTGAAATGCTGTTTTCCATTCATTCGGAACGAGAACTGAAGAAAAGGATAGATGAAAAAGCTTTCGCTGTGGTTTTGCCAGCGTTAAAGAACACCTCTTTGGAACAAAAGCGGGGATCTAATCCGGACCAGCAGGTTTATATGTGTTAAGATCTCTTAGAACTCTCGCCACAGTACAAGTGCGAAAAAAGATTGGTCCCATAGAATCACTAACTCGCTCAAGTAAAGGCTGAGTCATATCACACTCCATACTGCCTTAGTGACATTGCATTATTTTTTTCCGTACATTTGGTCCACCGAATATGGGCGTTGCAGGCCTCCTTGGCTTGCTTGAACTTTTTCCGGAAATTTCCTAGTTCCATCTTTAGGGTATTGAATCTCCTTTGGAGCACTGGCATTGGTCAAATCATGAGATATCAGTGGTAAATTGTGATCACTTAATAAGTTCAGGAAACCTTTCCTGGAAAATTGCTATTGTTTCGTTGCTTGTGAGACACTTAGAGCCGCGCGCCTTCTTTTTGAACATTAAGGACGTCCACATCAAAATTCCGGACAAAATAAATCACTAATAAATAATCAGTAGAGCAATCAATTGACCTCAACATTTGCACCAGGATCATTTTGGAATAAGTAAGGTCCAGTCTGACCGCTAGCCCAAAAACATCACCAAAGAGTTCAACATTCTTAAATTTTCAAAAACGCAAATACAACAGTTTTCCTTCTTCTACGAGGTGGAAAAATACCTGGTCACTGAAGATGGATTTTCAAAGAAAATTCGGATCATTTTCATGGATTCAAGGAACCAATTAGCGAAACTACGACGTTGCTGCTAATAAACCTGCAGCAACAATATTTTCAGCTGTTTTTGAGTACGCAAACGATTTCAATTCTTCACATCACTTATTTGCTTAAAAGGTGCTTCACAACAAATTGCGGCTTCAACATTTTTAACAATTTAAATGCGTAAGTATGATGACAGCTTCAAATGTGACAGCTGTCAAAATGGTGGACTACTCAAAATGAAACTTCCTATTGCAAAACCCTTTACTTGGCATTGTCATGTACGCTATATAAAATACCTATACTTATGTTTTGTTGCCCCAGGACATAACCTATATTCATCACATCAATTTAATGATTTCTTTTGTCAACACTTGACGCCCCTTTATATAATACTTGTTATTTTTTGAAATTTGAATTCCGCCATATCAACCGTGAAGTTGCTGCCAAATATGGTTCCCCCATAAATCATGTCAAATTACAAAACAAAAAGAAACGAAGAAACAAAAATAAAAATAAAAACCGGCAGAAGAAAAATAAAACAAAAAGAAAGAGAGAATAATAAAACCTCATTGTTCGCTACTTAAAATGTCAAAGAACTCCTTTAGGCGTTGTTTCGTGTGTCTTTCAATCTCGGCACTTTATTTTCATGCCCCCAGAAAAAAAACAATTTTTTGACGTCGCTGCCAATGATGTGATCACGTCACACGATTCTACCCCGTCCGTCGCTCGTCGTTGTCGTCGTCAGGAGGTAGGCATATAATATAACTACCTACATCAAACTCAAAGTCTTGTAACTCTTTTCGTCTTTCAATTCTTTGTACACGTACTCATTTATATCTCTTTTGTTATTACTGTAACTGTTTAATGTTCATATAAAAACAGCACATAGTACATTATGTTGCGCGGGGTTTTTTGACTCTTTTGTGCCATTACCGGCATAGAATTAAAGCCAACAAATGTGTTGTTGTTGCTGTGGTTGGAATTGTGTTTTATGAACTCTCATCATAGTTCGCCCACACGCCCATTGTTATTACAGACCCCCTACCTCACCCACCCCTTCTCCACCTTACTTTGTGCCAAATGAAGTTTTTGACGAATTTCTTTGAGAAGTTGTCACGATGTGTTTTTGTATGATCATTTAGGCCAAGTCATAGACCAAATAGAGTTAAACACTATATCACTCACTTGGGGGCGCGGGCAATGCAGATGCCGTATAATTTACTACACAGAAAAAAAACATGACAACAAACAAAGTATTAAAAGGTGAGGTAGGTACTTAAGTCAAGTTAATCTTCTTTTGAGTTTATTTTATTATTTAGTGTAATTTTTGTATGGGACTTACTTTTGTGTTAAAGTGAATAACGGTTCTTTAGAACGCGTGGGTGATATTAATTAGAATTAAAATTCAACGTTTTTCTTTGTGTTGTTGTTTTTGAAGATATGACCAGTGCTGTCGTTTTAAAAATTTCAAGAGTAGTATTTTTATGTAATTTTGGGGAGTATTTTCTTAAATTGAGGAGTAAAACAAAAAACAACAAACACATGCTTGAACCATGAACAAAATTAAAAACTGAAAATAATAATGTCCACATTCGAAGTCAATCCGAAAACAGACAAATAGAAGGATCTAATTGTTAAGCGAACTTGGAACCACCTCTCATGGCAGTACTGTTTCCAAGAAAAGGCCCAATATAGTACACTACCTAACCTAACCCTATATCTATCTCACTCTTAAAGAATTAATAATTTTTCTATTGAACACCGGAAATTTGGCCTTTTGGCATTCAATCAACCATTTTGAGAAAAAACAGAGTGAGGTACATAAGTTAGTGATAGTTAAACAAAAAAATAAAATAAAATAAAATAAGAAAATTGCTTAAGGCAATTACTAAAAAATCAATATATATTAAGATATAAACTGGAAAACTAAACGTAAACAAAAACAAGAATATAATTGCACATGAATTATTGTTTTTATGTAATTAACCATTTCAGGAAATTAAAGTTTGTTCTTCTTAAAAGTGGATTACTTTAATTTTGGAAACATTTCCATAAAGTTGGTTGAACCAACACTAATGTAATGGCAAATTTTTGCTTTCACTACTAAAAGGCAAACATTTTAAAATGATATAGTCAAAATAAATAAAAAAGATTTAAAATTCATCACTTTTTGTTTATAAAATAAATAAGAAATTGGCAATTAAAATAATATTTAACATCACCATACAAAAAAATAATTTCATCATTTTAATTCTTAAGTTTTTGTTTGAATAAGCTCATCCCTACCATATGACTTATCGAACAAAACAACAAAAATAAAATACATTCATAAATACATAAAATACAAAAAAGAAGTTTACCTTAACATAATGATTGAATGAACAAAACAACAAAAATAAAGTCTTAAACCTATAAATAAATAAATTTTCAATTCATTATTGTAAATTCGATGTTTCACATTTTCAGTTACAAACATTAAGGGGCCAGTTATAGCTATCATTGAAATCGATCCCGAAAAATGTTTGAATCGATATTTGACGGAGAAAAAAAGTTTAGTTGCGCATTTATATTTTGCTAAAAATGCATTTTTACCTATTTTCCGGACGGAAATTTATTTTCCTGATACTGATACTTTTATGTTCATAGCTGAAATGAATCATTCCACTGATTTGTGTTCCAATTTTACACAGTTCCAATGACAGATTTCTGTCAGTAAAAATTTGTCGGTGGTTTTCAATCAGGAATTTTTTTTCAATAACAGAAATTTTTAAGGATAGCTATAAACGACCTGTCAAAAAAATTCCAATGTTTCTTTTCAATGATGAAAACCAATGATAGCTATAACTAGCACCTAATACAATTTTTTGTAATTCTCGATTAAAGTTTTCGATGGCTCCCATTTTTTGCTAAAATTGTTTTTAAGGAGTTTCTTAGCAGTTAGTACGGCATTCACCGTTTCTGTGTAGAGTGAAAATTTTCTTTCTGCTGTTGCACCTGCACTACTATGGGGCAAACTGATAATTGAACCGACGAATCATTAAAAAAAATCATTATTTGCGTTTTTTATTTGAAATTTTTCACTATCGCAATCTGGAAAGAATGGAACGAAAATTTGGAATGGAAATTGAACACAACAGAGATGTTAGTGGGTAAATGCAATCAGATGGTGTTTTTTCTTTTTAAGTTCAGAGCAGAGCTCGAACTGTCAAAAAATAATTGTGTTTCTTTTTGAGCTCTGATCGTTCAGAGCTTTAAATTCATGTTTCTTTTTTAGTTCAGAGCGCGCTCTGTGAGCTCAGAATAAAATAACAGAGTACACGGAGTAAAATGCTGAACACTCTACTCTACTCTTTTCGCTCAGACTCTGCTCAGTGCTCAGCAAATACAATTTTCTTTTGCGTTTTATTTTTGGAAGTAGAGTAGCATTTGACTCTTGAAAGGAGTAAAATACTACTATAGTAGCAAAAACGACAGCAGTGGATATGAGATGTTTGGAAAGAGAAAGAGAGAGACAGAGAGAGATATAGAAAGAGATAATAAGCTAGGTTAAATATCTTCTTAATCAAGGGCGGATCAAGAGTTTTATCAGGTGAGGAGGTCACACATTTAACACAAAAATTAACATTTATATACATATTTCAAAGGCTAAAGTGAAGACTTTAGTTATTAGATTATTTTAGAACACTGTTGTACGACACCTGGTTAGTTTTTTTTTTTTGAAATAAAACCTAAAAAGAAATTACTAAAAGTTGGTAAAAATTGATTTTCGGCTTAAATATCTTTTCACAAATTTTTAGGATATTGGCTTCAAACTAATTTTATCGTAACAAAAATGTTGTTTTCAACATTCAGTAAATTTTTTATGAAAATCTAACAGTCATTTTTTTTTTGTTAAAATCAAAATCTTCAAAAACCACTGCACAAAATTGATAAAAAATGATGTTCTCGTGAACAAACTAAGGTATTGACTTCAAAATGATTTCATTCTGTTTTAATTTTTTTTGTTAAACTTAGGATAATGATCTTAGAAATATCCAATCTGTATATATTTTTATATAAGAAAAACATTTTCAAAAAGTTCTACTAAAATTGGTAAAAATTAATTTTTAACTAAAAATCTCGGGAACTGTAGAATTTATATTCTAATAAAAGACCGATGGCAACGGATTTAGAGATTCAGAAAAAAACAAGGTAACTATATTCAAAGCCTCGTTCCATTGATCAAAATTTGGAGAAGCTTTAACATACTTTAAGGATTTAGGATCATCCTCTTCCGATTGTTCCGACAGATATGATGTCTCCCTATAGTTAGGAATGGGAACGTTTCGTTTGGGTCTCGGGCTTGATCTAGTGGCTTTAGTTTCTTTCCCCTTGTTTAGTTTCTTTCCCCTTTTTTAAATTCTGTTTCGGTGTACCTTTGCGCGCAAATAGTTTGCTTCAACATCGATGCAGTGTACATCTTCGTTATCTAAGGCTTCCTCAAAATCTTCACTGTCTGAAGTTTCCTCCAGGTTATCATTTTTTTGTTTTTCCGTTATGAACATTTTTTAATTGGTACCTTTGTCGTTTTTTTCATTATCATCTTCAACCCCATCGGTTTCTTCACCATTCGTTTTTTCATTATCAGCCTTATCCAACCCTTGCTCATACTTTAAACTCGATCGTGATTCATCGTTTAACCTCTCAAATTCAAAACAGATATTGAACCCAAACTTATTGTATTACATGCAAAATATTTTTGTAAATTTTTAGTTTAGTTTTTAGAAAAATTCAAATGTTTTTTACAAAACACGAAAACCTTCAAAAATCGAAGAGAGGATGAGAGGTTATGAGTGTGGGTCCCATCCTATTCTCTTTTTTATTTTTTAAACTATGAAAATAATTATTTTAAGTTTATAACAAATTTTTTAAAATCTGTCATTAATTTTTAATGATGTTTTAAAATTTTAAGCAGATCAACTTTCAAATTTGAACTGCTAAGTTTAAAGCTACGTACGAGTAAGTGAGAAAAACAATCTTCAACTTGACTTTTAACATTACGTTCGATATCAACTTTAGAGTGAAGAAAGTATTTTAAAGTTTTAAATTTCATTTAATTCACAAACCATTGCCTGAAAATTTAATTCATTAACTGCTGTTTGTTCTAAATACCTTAATTAAGATATCCTCTGTAAGAACTTCATAGAAATGTTCTATATCAAGTCAACATAAAACAAAAAATCCTCTCAAGGCAAACAACGTTGAAACATGGAATCCATAATCTAAAATTCTCAACAAAAGTTAAATACCTTCATAGTATTGTGACATGCATTCTGCATGAAACACACACAAATGTGTTGAAAGTCCTTGTCGTATAAATGGTCGTTATTTCAGTATAATGTATTGTGTGAGGGAATTTATTTCCATCAACTCCTTTCATAAATATCATAACGGCTTGAAGTGTGTTGTACATATATACGATATAAATAAATTCAAAGAAGCACTTTAATGACAATTTACTTCCCCAATCATAATAATCACGCAACAAATTCATTTAGAGTTCAAGTGAGTGCATATTCCTTCTCTTTAATCGCACACACCTACAGGGTGGGTCAAAAGCAAAATTCCTAATTTAAAAATAATAATAGCACTTCTGTTTTTAGTTTTAGTTTTCGTTTCTTTTCTTTTTTTTTAAAGTACTTCGAAAACAAACTTGGGAGAATTTCTAAACTGAACTCTAGAAAGGTTTAAATTAATCGAATTTTCTTATGAAAATGATCATAATATTGTTTCCTTTAACACAAAGATTAGCATCGGCATCATTTTAATGCTCGAAATCTAGACTCTGTGTCAGAAATGACGGCACTGGTAGTGGCAAGTTTCAACAGCTAGGAGCTGTAGTTGATCTTTTTCGATTTGAAAGACATCGTGCTGCCAGAACAAGCAAATGTGGGACACAGCCTTGCAAATGTTGTGGAAAGTCCAGAAATTCGACACGTCCTGCAGTTTACAGCGAAGAATTTTTAGAATCGAGCTCTTTCCATACAAAATCCCATTTGGGAAAGAATGAAAACCATGAGATCCTCCTCAATAATGCTGCTAGGAAACAATTCAGCGACCAAATAATTTTGAAAAATTCAAAATTTTATTGGCATCCGCATGTTTTCTGGATTTGATTGCACAAATTTTTTTTTTAAAAATAAGTCATTCTTCTAAATCGAAAAACAAACTATTATTAATAAAAACTTAAGACTATAAAAGTTACTACCACTTTAAAGTAGGAAGTCACTTTCAAACCACCCTGTGCTTAACCATGTTAATAAAATTACATCAAAACACACACATTTTCAATGTTTAATGTTCATGCAATACATGTTCAATGCTTATTAAATTCTTTTTGTTTTTATTTTTGGTTTTATGTATTTTTCTTTAATTTTTTATATCCACTTGAAACTGGTGTTTAATTAAAAGACGAATAAAAGAAAAAAACTATGTTAAAAAGAGGGCATCGAAGCGTGGGGAAATTATACTTTACACTCATTACAACGACATTTTTGTTTTTATTCATTCATTCATTCATTTTTGTATTTTTATGTATAGTTAAGTTTAAAAATTATTATTTATATCTAGTTTGTGCTTAAAGAGATTTTGTATATATTTTGTATTTAATTAACGATTCGAAAGATGTCTATAAAGGATATAAATATACAAGTTTAATGCATGTTTAAGTCGTAAGTATATGCGTTTAAAGTCATTGGCTCACTATGTTTTAGTACCCAAGGTTAACAAAACACTTTAAGGGTTTTTCTAAATTTCTGAACAATTTCATTTAAAACATTTACATTTTATAAAAAATAATAAGTGTACACTTAAGGGGGTTTTTAGTACCCTTTTTATGCCAAGGACACAGTGTTTAGGAAAGGAAAAGAGGATTTGGTCTACGTTGGTTGTGAATTCCTGAATATAAAATAAAAGAAAGGTAAAAATTCCACATTCGATTAGTACGGCTAAAGAACGAATCTCTGTACTTGACAAGTTCCATGGAAGCAAAAATCTGATTTTTTTGTAATTTGTATTGTGTTCTTATGAACTCTCCTTGATTAGATACTTCTCTTCAATCATAAGTGCACATTCAGAGGGGTTTGTGTACCCTTTAATTTGCCAAAAACACAGTATGAGCATTAAGAAAAAATAGGAGAGGTTAAAAAGGAAGTGTCGCTGTACATTGATTTTGAATTCTTGAAAATTGCAATGATAGGGAACAATTGAGCGTTGTAAGGCATTCCACATTCGTGCAGTACGGCTAAAGAAATAATCTCTTTACTTCACAGTACGTTTGAAATTGGAATAAAAGGCTAACTTATGGACATTCCTAGAAATGCGAGAATTACGGCTTTTTACGGACATAGTCCGCGCGACTGGATCGCACGAACTTGCTAATGTATCCAAAGAGTCCCCATAAGTACCCATAAATAAAGATTTAAAAATTTACCTGCAAAATAAGTTTGTCTTTAAAAACGTAAATGCCATTTGATTTCTAAAAAAAAAACCTTAACTTTTCCAATTTTTTTTGAGTCAAGAACAAATTTTTATGGAAAATTTCATAAAAATCTATCGCTTCGTTTTAAGTAAACTCGAATTTTCGATTTTTGATCTTAAAAAACTCCTAACGCGAATCAGCTTTAAACTGTTACTTAAGACCCAATCAACCCAATGGTTTACGAGGACAGATAGACAGACAGACAGAAGGAATCACGGGACCCATTTTTTCGACTTCTCTACAATCTTTAATCGAATTCGAGCCTATATATAGTTCCTATATGTCGCAAGTAAAAAACTCTTCTTTTTTTTTTTTTGAAAGTAATTTCTGCATCTTTTGATTTTATCATATGTAAAATAAAATTTATTTGAAGTCGATGTCTTTGACGGTTCTTGAGATATCGTCGACAAAAGATGTATCCCAAACGTACGTACACACTGCAACACGCAGACATCTCTCTAAATAACTCCTATTTAGATTGTAGGGACCTTAAAATGTCGAGAAATATAAATATTTTTATTTCGACATATCAAATCTTACAATGACGAAGAGAATCGGGGGAAAAATGGAGTCTTGCGGCACACCAGCATTTACTATATTGTGGGTTTCAAACTTGAATCTGTCGAATACAACATACGATAGCGATCCGTTAAATGCTAAGCCTCTAAAAGAAAAACGATCATTTTGAAAAAGTCGCCTTTTAACTCCATACACTTAACCCAGAGATGCTCAAATTTCTTTAACTCGTCTAAAAACTAGGTTTTTTTCAAGGTTTGCAAACAAGAACTTCGTGGCGGCAATGACCTCCTCATTCGACGCACATTTCTGTTGCACGGAGCCAAATTTGGAAAACACATTTTACGGGGCAACATTTGATAGCCCAATTCGACCAATTCGGGGATGGCGAGTGCGGTGGTGTGTTGTCATGGTGTAAGAGCATTTTTATATTTTCCAACAATTCAGCATAGTTCAGCCCTCTGATCGTTTTACCCTTCTTCAGGTATTCGATTTTGATCACACCCTGTGAATCCCAGAAAACAGTGGCCATGTTATTTCCCGCCGAAATGATAGTCGGGTGAAGTCTATTGTTTCGACTGTTTCTTGGTCTCGAGCGTGTATCAATAGATCTATATTTCGTCAACGGTCATCGAAAGCAGCGTCAAATACTGCTCTGAAGTGTCTTCGCGGTTGCACTTGTTGTCCGACAGTTTTTTCATACCCTAAATTTTATGCACCCACGCGATCTTCTGAGATGCTTTTTGTCTTAGCTATCTCGCGTACCTTAAATCGGCGGTCTGCCAATATAAGATCTTGGGTTTTTGTTACGTTCTCTTCCATATTAGACATCTTAGGGAAATCCTGGGCGTGGCTACTCAAAAACCGACGTACGACCACGCTGAAGCTCGTTCTACTAATTTTTGACGATCGCCATCGAAAGAGAAGAATCACTGTAAACAGCGCTGCTCGATTCTCATCTTTATAGAAGAAGGAAAGAACAATCGAATAACCGAACGATATTGTTCTTTTTCCATTTTTATAAAATTTGGTTACGTCCGTTTCGAAATTTCCACATTAGCAGTCTTTGACAATTTTCTACACAATAGTAAATTTCTCTTGCTCTTGTGATAGTGGCGCCATTAGGCAGTGACGCTAAGTACTCATCGGACTGTCCTAGTATATTGAAAGGATTCTAAAGGGTGATTTTTTAGCTATTATCTTTTGGCAGCACTGGTTTAAACAGCTGACGCACTTTTCATGTTTTGTTTCACTGTCAAACACCTTCAGTTTGGTCTATAATTGAACCATGAATCGTCTTAAAAACGAACAACGCTTGCAAATTATTGAATTTTATTATCAAAATGCGTGCTCTGTTAAGAAAGTTCATCGTGCGCTTCTTCCAGCGAGCAACGAAGCTCATTTTTGGCTCAATGGGTACGTAAATAACAACATTGAAGTATTTATTCGTGAGATACTGGCCGAAATGTTGGAAAGAGTATGCCAAAATTGGACTAAGCGGATGGACCATTTGAGGCGCAGTCAAGGTCAACATTTGCATGAAATAAACAAAAGATTAAAGACAAAATATTATACAGTAATTTCTGAGGAATCCCTTATTGTTAATGATATCATAAATTTCATCGGAAGCCCGAAAATACATTTTCTATTAATGTTTATTTCAGACTTGTTACACAAGAGTTGTTTGGAAATATTTTGCAATTCTCTGTAATTTATCTATTACATCTTTATTCGAGTAAAATTCAATCAAATACCGTATGTATCAATTTTTCAGAATAATTTCATGAATGTGTAACATGGCCTTTTATGTAAATTATTAGGGAGAAAAAAGGACCCTTTCGGACTTCCCTTATAATAACCATCACGTCATGTAGTACGTAGGTAATTTTGATTCTAAAAATTGTTCATATAAAACACATGCCTCGCGTAAAACGTGCCACGAAACATTAATTCTTGTGAATTTATTTGAATTTTATTTGCGCAAAGTCATAAAAACCGTTTTCTTTTTTTTTATTATTATTAATTTATGTGAATTTTGTTTCTTTTTGATATCACGCATAATTTAAATATTGTTATTAAAATATGCATGCATGCATGCAGTTTGCAGTTGCAGTATGCATAACATAACAAATAGCAATATCTGCATTAATAAATGATGCAACATGTAATTGTGCATATGTATACACGTTTAATCTCAATTCTCTAACAATTAAAATCAGAATTTATTGATTTCATATGAAATTTTGTGATGTGAATTATTTAGAGAAGAGGGAGAGAGATTGAGAGATACAATTTTTATAATAGAAAAACTCACATAGAATATCAAATTCATTGAAGGTTGATGTTTTAGAATTTCAATTTGACATCCCCTCATTTCATATTTGAATTGAATTTGTTATTAAATTTGTGGAAAATTGAGTTATCAGGAATTTTGTGTATTGTTGTGTTTTATTAACCTGTAAACTTGAAATAATTTAAATAGTATTGATTCAATTTGTTTTATTGAAGTACGAGTATAGGTTTTTATCAACCTCATCTCGAATTCTCATTTAAATTAAATCAATGGTAAATATTTTCAGTATATTTTGCCAGTGGTGCATTTAATCTTTAATTAATACTCTTTATTGGTTTAGTTACATAATTTGGTATAATTATTTATAATAATTATCGTATTTTGAAAATTCCTTTTTGATTTCGTAGTAAAATTTGGTTTAAGCGATTAGATTTTAATTCTATTAGAATAGAAGAACCTCAATTTTAATATTTAAACACACAATAAAAATGAACACACATTAAAATAGAAAAATTGATATAAATTTTTGACTTTATTGAACCCAAGAAACTCTTATTTTCAAAAAAAATTGTCTTTTAAAGGATTTTTCATTCATATTTCTAACATTAAATTGGATAGAAATTTTCTTGCATCAAAGATAATCTGATAGAAGTGAATTTTGGAAGCTTCATTTTAATGTCCTAAACATTTCATAGGAATTACCCAATGGTTGAAACTGTGGAATAAATAATAAAATATCCCTTATAGATAAGAGAGTTGATAATAGAGAAAAGAAGAGCTCGAAGAAAATGGCAAAATACTAGATTTCCAGATGATAAAACAACGTTTAACCGTATAAGCAACAATTTTAAAAAACAAATTTACAAATTCAAAAATGATTCACTCAGTACATTCCTAAGGAATTTAACGACTGATGCTTCAACCGATTTTTCGCTATGGAAAGCAACCAAGCGCTGGAAAAGACCGCAGTTACAAAACTCGTCCTTGAAATCTCAAGATGGGAAATGGATCGGTAATCCGAAAGAAAAAGCTAACCTTTTCGCTGAACATCTTGCGAATGTTTTTAAGCCATACTCATCAAACGCGGCTGAAAATAGCTTACAGTTTGTTGATAAGATGGATGAAAGTGAAATACCAATTGTAAGACTTAAAGAAATAAAAAGTATGTGTTTACATCAACTATCAAATAAAAAATCAACACGTTACGATCTAATTACTGCTCAGGTTATGAAAGAAATGCCATTGAAAGCCTTCATGAAACTCCAATATATAATAAATGCATGCCTTAAGCCCCGGTATGTCCCGCACCATTGGAAAATTGCTGAAGTAATTGTCATACCAAAGCAAGCTAAAACAACCAACAGAAGTGACGTCTTACAGACCAATATCGCTTATACCAATAATGGCAAAAGTTTTTGAAAAACTGCTTCTGAAGAGACTTAGAAAAATCATAGAAGAAAGAAGGTTAATCCCAAACCATCAGTTTGGCTTTAGAAATAAACATTCCACGCTAGACCAAGTTCATAGAATATCGGATGAAGAAGAAAAACAAGTATGTTCAGCTATTTTCTTAGATGTTGCTCAAGCTTTTGACAAGGTTTGGCATGAGGGACTTGAGTACAAACTGCAAAGGGATCTTCCCAGGCAGTACTTTGAAATATTAAAATCGTACATTTCAGACCGATTGTTTAGAGTAAGGTACGATCAAGAATACTCGGAATTGAAGAAAATAGAAGCCGGTGTACCACAAGGAAGTGTCCTAGGTCCTACCCTGTATTTACTATACACAAGGGATATTCCAGTTGGTAATCACACCATAATGGCTACTTTTGCAGATGATACCGCAATTTTGGTACCCGACAAATGTGTCTCTAAGGCAGCAGTAAAACTACAACATGCCATGGACACAGTGAGAGATTGGACCGAAAAATGGCGTATCAAACTTAATGAAACAAAATCTTCACATACAAACTTTACAAATAAAAAGATAAACAATATTCCAATATTCATTAATAATCATAATCAAGCTGTACCTTACGCCAATACGGCCAAATACCTTGGAATGACTTTGGATGCAAAGCTAAAGTGGAAAGAGCACATCAAAAAGAAAAGAGAAGAACTAAACTTGAAATATAGAAAAATGTACTGGTTACTTGGTAACAACTCTGATTTATCAATCCAAAACAAAATAATGCTGTATAATCAAGTACTAAAGCCTGTTTGGACCTATGGAATCCAATTATGGGGCTGTACAAAGAAAACAAATACCGAAATCATCCAAAAATTCCAAAACAAAATCCTTCGTGGAATAGTTAATGCACCTTGGTACATAAGAAATACCGTTCTACATCGTGACTTAGAAATAGAAATGGTTACAGAAGTTGTTAAAAAATACGCTGTAGGTATCGCACAACCAGAGACTGCAAAGTCATACTAATTCTGAAATGGAGTCCGTCTTGAATATAAGAAACCATGTTCGGAGATTAAGAAGAACCAAGCCTCATGAGCTTATGGTCTAAAAAAACATGGGAAAGTATTAAAAGTTTAAACTTCCCCCAAAGTGATTGTACAAAGTTAAGAAAGAAAAATCTGTAGTCGATCCTTCAAGATTGGTCCTGATAAAGAGGTGGTTTTAGTGGTTAAGAGTCCCACACTACTTGGTGTCGAATACTGCCAAGTGTCTTTTGAAGATTTCCTCCTGTCAAAAAAAAAAAAAAATAATGTTTCGAAGGGCGTACGTATAATATTTTTCGAAAACTTGAAAAAATGACGTAGTAACGTATCAATGTTAGAATATATTGCGCATATATTCAAGGGGTTTTAAATACCCTTAAACGAAACAGATATACTGGTACACACAGTTTTGAATGCCTGTACAGTGAAATGAGTGGGAAATATTTAGTCGGGTAAATCATTCCACATTCGTGTTGTGTTGCTAAAAAAATAATATCTGCACTTAACAGCACGAAATCGGGCTAGGGGTAATGTAATGAGCACACCTAGAAGTACGGGTATAAAAGTGTAATTGTTTGAGAGGAGAAATCCAACTGGCTATTGAAACCTTAATGCGGGGCTTATCATTGTAAAAGCTTTGTAAATTGTAGCCAGATCAGATAAGGTAAAAAACTTCTTGTACCGTGCGCCGGGGAAAACCTCAAAACTTAGCAGCATTTTTGGCAGTGTCAAATATGTGATCACTCCACATAAGTAGTTTGTTATGCACATACCTAGATTTGAAAGGTGTTCAGTATCTTCGATGCAAGTACCACCTATAGATAGTGACATTGAGGAAGGGTTACGCTTTTGCGACAGTAGACAGCATTGAGTTTTCAAAGTATTAAATTGTACACAGTTTTTGATTTCCCATTGCAAAAATGTGTCAAGATTCGAATTTAATGAGCTTAGCATACACTGCCAAAAAAGTGGAATCGAAAAAGTGTCGTCAGCAAAACAATCAAGTGGGTTAGAAGTTTTAAATAAAAGATCATTTATACAAATAAGGAAGAGTGTCAGAGACAAAAAGGAAATCAAATTTAAACCCCTCTTATACTCCTTGAATTGAACGCTCCCAAAAGTAATTTCCAAGCCAACAATGAAGAAATTTATCAATACCAAATGCACGCGTTTTTGATAAGAGGGCTTGATGCCAAACTCTATCAAATGCCTTTTAAATATCAACAATCTTACTTTCTCGAAAACGATGTAAAGATTTGTTCCACTGTTCGGAGAGAAAAGAATCATGAGATCACCAGTGGATCTATTGCGACAAAAAACATACTGCCGGTAATAAATTAGCTTTCGTTCTTTAAGATATTTTTTAAGCTGAAAATTGATCAGCGTTTCCATGATCTTGGAATGAAAGGACGTAAGGTCAATTGAACTAAAGTTAGAAGTTGAGGAGGATTCGCCTTTTTTAGGACAGGCTGCTGTTTTCTATCCACTCGTAAAGAGACCTGTAGAAAAGGACAGAAGGAAAAACTTACGCAGTGGTTTTGTCAGCGTTCAAGAACACCTCTTCAAAACAATAGGGGGGATACCATCCAGACCAGCGGATTTATGTATGTCAAGGTCTTTAATTACTCTTGTAACTGCTCGAGTGCGAAAGAAGATTCGACACCTGTCAAACTTATTTATCATTTGAAGTATCATAATATTTAATAAGTTGAATTTTTGCTATTAACGATTATTTACGATTAGATTAATTAAAACTTCCCACATTACGCGATGATAACGATGATATTAGTCGATGATAGCTTAAGTGAAAATATGAAATCTTTTGATATGCATTCTGTTAATTTGTCTGTACCAACACACTTTACTAAGACTTCAAGTACTTTAATTGACATCTTTTTTGGAACTGAGAAAGATCGAGTTGTTTTTTATAATCAACTCTCCGCTCCAGTTTTTTCCAAACACGACCTGATTTTTCTGACTTATGACTTCTGTACTAAAACTACTTCCGACAATAATATCATAAAATATAGGGACTATAAAAACGTTAACATGTCAGAACTTCAACAACATATTCGTTAAATTTTTTGGGATAATATTTATCTTCTGCCTTCGCCAGATGACCAAGTGGAATTTCTAAATGAAAACTTAAGAATGCTGTTTAACTGCCACGTGCCTTTGAAAACAAAAAAGTATAAATGTGAATCGAAGCTTTGGCTTAGTGAAAGAATTAAACAATCAATGGACCAACGTGATCGAACTTACACAAGCTTGATAGTTTTCCGGGTGGAAGAACTTCAGAGAGCTTATAAGACCCTACGTAATAAAGTTGTCCTAGAAATTAGAAATGCTAAAGAACAATTTTTCTCTAGCCGACTTAACGTTAATGGTGATGGTCGAAAACTCTGGGAAAATCTTCGAAAGCTTGAAATGGGTAAACAACGACAAAATACTCTAAATAATATTGATAAAAACGAACTTAATCGTAAATTTTTATCTACTCCAAACTATGTAATTTCAACTCAACTATCCACTGATTCAACATTACCTTTGATATAGACCCTGCATTTAGCTTTTCAGGAGTGAGCAATTTAGATGTTGTGGAAAGTTTTATGTCAATAAAATCTACTGCTGAAGGAGTTGATGAAGTAAATCCTGTATTTTTGAAATCAATTTTGCCAATGTTTTTACCCTATATTACCCATATCATCAACACAGTTCTTACAACAGGAATTTTTCCTCAGAAATGGAAAATAGGTAAAATAATGCCTATTCCCAAAAACTCACTTTGTGAGGAATTTAGACCAATTTCCATTCTTCTGCATTATATCTACGAAGATATTTCCCACCTATAATAAAAACCGTACAAACGATCTTCTATGCAGGCCAAGGCAAGACATAGCCAGGGGGGTCATTCCGTAAAACGATAATCGTTAGACGATATCGTTTCGACGATAGTCTCACTTCACGTAAGACGATAATCGTCAAAGTGATATCGTCAAAACGATAGCGTTTGCACGATAGCTAAGTAGGTATCGTCTGCTATTAATTTCTAATGATAATTAAGCAAATTGAATTAAAAAAGTTTCGGTGTAGTTTAGTTTTGTTACAAAATGAAAATAAAAACTCAAAAAAATACAATTAATTCGGTTACGAAGAAAATTAAGAGATGAATCAGACCTTCTATCTATTCTAACCCATATGTAAGCATTTTTTTATATACAAAACATTGGTAATCTTTCTTAATTGTTGTTAAATAAATAAAACAATTGTTTGGAATTGCAAAAGAGGACTTTATAATGTTATTGGAAACAATAAATTTGCCAGACGGTTATCGTTCTACATACATATATACCTTCAATATTAAAATTTGCTGTAACTATTGAAACTTTGGGGGCGGAGGAACATTATTATATTCGACAGGCAACGATTTTAGTATCGCTCTTGCACAAAGCACTAATCCAAAGTAGTTTTGGAAACAAAACATATTTTTGGAGTCACGTTATGTTCCCTGTCCATAAAATGGAGTCTTCACTTCCTTCCCTTGGACAAAATTGGGTTTATTACTGCAGCTGATTTATAGATAAAAATATCAGACATTGAACAAACATTTTGATATTATAGTTTCATCGTGCGTCGGCGGCAACAAATGAAAATACAAAAAGTAACAATAACAATAAACATCACAAAATAGTTGGCATGTTTATTAACAATACATTTTTTGCAAATTTTCAAAATTTCTTATATAGAAAAACCAAGTTTAATAACATTTTGAAGTTATTGAACAAGCATTATCTTTCGTTGAGTTCTTTTTGACAGTTCAGTCATAGTATAATAGCATTTGAAGTATACTGAACGATCTACTACTGAAAACGATTGACGAGACGATAGCGATAAAGTAACGTGAAGCAAATGATTGACGATATCGTTAATGATAATCGTTTTGACGATTATCGTTTTGAAAATTACGGAATGACTCTCCAGGATTGTTGCGGTTTGTACCGGACATTGGCCTATAGGAGTTCATGCAGAGAAGTTGGGTATCTCTTACAACACCTTTTGTCGTAGTTGTAGCGACCAAAGAGAAAGTGAAACGATAATCCATTTCCTCTGCAAATATCCTGCTTTGGCAAGCACTAGAATGAAATGGTTTGGGAAAGCATTCTTTCACGAATTGGATGAGCTATCTGAGACAAAGCATTTTCGACAACTCTTAGCAGCAATTGGGGGCGTAGGTCAGCAATACAGCGTCGAATATTCTCTTCCAAAGCGTTAATCGTCTCGGGCTTTGCGTTAACAAGGGACATTTTGTAAACGTTGATATGAAAATTTGGCTAATTATTTTAAATGGTATCAATAATAAGTATTTAGTTTAAACATTACATTTTTTTTTATTTAGAGATCTTGCCGTTTCTCTTTAACCATATAAAAAATGCGGTAGAATTTGTTTTCTTAATGCCTAATATCTTCTTTTGGCGATGTTAATAAATGCTACTTTTATTGTAAAATAATCTTAAACAGTGGTTATGTTCTTTGCTGAAGAATAAAATAAACAGCCTTTTCTGATTATGAAAATATTTAATAATAATAATTTAATGAAACATATTTCGATGTGATAATTTTCTTATCACTATAATTGATAACAAGTGATCAAACTTAAAGTGTTTGAATGTTAAATATTTCAACAACTTTTGCTAACGTTGCCCCCTTCTATAAATCTCATTCAATGCATTACTAATTCATTTAATTTGTAATTACTTAATAAAAATGATTCACAATTATAAGTTAAGCATAAATTACATCTACTTAATTTGAATCTTAAATTATAACTCAATTCATAATACTCATACTCTACTCCTACAACACAGTGAAAGCCCCTTATGAGTATATAATAATATTTGCAATTACGAATCAACTCAATTATAAAAATAAAGCTTTCCTTTGAAACTCAAAAAAAGAATGAAATCAAATCGCGTACACTTAAAACTACGAGTACAATAATTGGTTTCTATAATTATGCGATTTAAAAACGTGAGTTTAAAAAATCGCACTTCATAACATTCCCCTCTATTCACAGTATCGTCAATTGTAACAGAGAAACAGCCTACGTATATTTATTGATAAAATCAACTGCAACCATAATCATGACTATGTACATAGATACTTTTTATTTTGTATCGCAACCATATCTCGAACCAGTTCACGTTCCGCCAAACGTTAAATCCAAACAAAACAATCAACTAATTAGATATGTATCAAAACATTATAAAAGTATCTACGAGTAGGTATAGTAATGTTTTGTTTATATATTTACACTTGGGTATCTAAAGATACAATATTATAATTTTGTATTTAAAATGAGTAGCTCGTCTTGTAAATTGAATCGAATTTAATTGCAAATAAAACGTGTCTGTGGATCTATTTCATTCGACTCGTATAAAGTCACACAAGAAACACACCTACATAGCTCAGGCATAAAACTTACATGAAATGTAACTTAACACCACATTACAGTATCCTGCAACAAAAACAACAACAACAACCATAACAGACCCCTTGCCTTGCTTTTCCTATCGTCGCGTCGTCGTAGTTGATGGACTAACCGGTGTTAAAATTGCAAATACCGCATAGTATCTACTTGTCGACGTCTTCTCGCCAAAGATACAATTGTTATAGTCTGGAGTTTAAAGTTGGAAAGCTTTACATTTAAAACAAAGATTTTTTTTTTCAAATTTAAATATTCAAAAACATGTTTCACATCGGACTACAGTTGATTTAGAACCATCCATAACTTTTGGAAAATATTAAGTTCGAGCATTTTCAAATAGAACTTCGAATACAAAACTTAACAGAAATGTTTCGAACTTAAATATTTCAACATCACGAAAACTTTGGCCAGTAGAGCTACTTCTCGTGCTAACAAAGCCACTGAAAATTTGTAATTTGGCTTCGGTAACAAAAAGAAGGTAAACCGGATTTTTCGAACAAAAATATTTTCGAACATTAACATTCGAATATCTATAAAATAAATAAAATATGCAAAATGCTTCTGAAAAGGGTTAAAAAAGATCTTGTAAATAAGCGGAACATAGCATAGGTTCCAACATGCTTAGATACAAATAAGTTTATTTGAAATTCAAAATTCGAATAGTTTGAAGACGATTTTGAAATAAGATTTAAGTTAAAAAAGTTGAAAACCATCGAAAAGATATTATATGGCATTTGCTGAAAAATTGTGACACAAGTATCAATTGTTTCGAAATTAAATATTCGAATATTTTGATAACTTTATACAGTAAAGCATATTTTCTTCTAATACGGCTTTCGAACATCTTTGAGATCGTTAAGTTTATTCGAAATAAGAATGTCTTGAAAACCTCTCAATAGTACAATGAGAACAAAGCTATTTAGTTCCGGCTATTTTAAATTTAGGCAAGAATATTCTATGACTTCAGCAAAAAAAAATTGTTGAATTTGTATCGAACTCAAATTTTCGAAAGCATTTTTCAAATGATTAAGATAACCAACAATCTATTCTGAGTTTATTTAAAATAACAAAATTCAAAGATTTCTTTGAATGTTCAAATGTTAATACCTGACAAAATGTTTTCGAATATTGCAAATAGCTTAAGTCCAAACGAATGCGTTTCAAAATTAAATTAAAAAACAAACTCCGAGAAAAAGCATAACCTGGATTTAGCTGCAAGAATTAGATCTTTGATTTGTCTTTGATTTTCAATATTTAAATGGATCGAACTGAAGATCTGTTTTTGATCAGTTTAGATTTAAAGACAATTGAGATCTTCGGAAAGATTCTACATTAGTAAAAAGTTTGAATCTGCTTAAAAGAAACTAATAGTTTTTTTTTCGAATTTCAATATTCGATTAGCTTAAAACAATGAAATGGAAAATATAAAACAAAATTAATATGCCAGTTTGAATTGTTTCAAACTTAAATATTAGAATAAAATATTTATAATGGTTTAGAAACCAGCAATGTCATTTTGAAATTCAATAAGAATTAATGTCATCTTTAAAATACCAAAATGGCTTCGACAACAGAAAATTTAAAAGAAGTTCGAATATAATCACAATATTATTTTTCGAACTTCGAATATCTCAAATAACACAAGAGAAAGTTACAAGAAAAACTCGGGCAGTGTAAACTGGCTTCGGATATTACAAAATTTTCGATCATAAATAAAAGAAAATTGTCTTTCAACATTCATTCACTTTACCCAGATCGGTTTCGAGATCAAATATTGTACTACAGGACACTTGGCACTTTCTTAATTTATAGATAACTACACAAATTTGACAAATGTAAGGTCGAATCTACATGAAAAAAAAAACTGAACAGTAATTTCGAAATTAAATATTCGAATACTTCGAAAAACCATAACCGAGAAGACACTTTTAAAAATTATGTTGAAAAAAGGTCATCAAATTTTTGGCAATAATGTATTGAATTAATATAACTTATATATATGTATATAAAATAAATGTGTTCGAGTTAGTGTAAAATCAATCAATTTGAAATAAAAACTTCGAATATTTGGGACAAATTATAAAGTAGAGATCGGTTTAAAACAAGTTTGGAGTTCAGGACACTTTAAACCTTCGAATAGATATATTATGGAAACTGTAACAAAATTTTTAATTACTTGGAAGTAATGAATTCGAACATTTCGAATGATTTAAAATACTACTTAAGTCATTTTGAGATTAGATAAGATTCAAATCGTTGAATGAATTCGTTTAAAATAAAATTCAACAGAAGTTCGAATATACATACAAAATTGTTTTTCGAACTTCGAATTAAATTAAAAACAATTTTTTCTTTATGGCTTGGGGTACACATGCAAAATAAATAAATATCTTCGAATTTCAATATTCCAACAACAAATTAGTCGGAAAAAAAACAATAAGATTAGATTAAGCTGACAAAAAACATTGCTTTTCCAACAAACATTTTTGGATATCTCAAAGGCATAAATTAACAGGTTTGATTTGAAATGGAATTGAAAATTCATAGCATCGGGAACTGCTGGCAAAAGCCACACTGATTTCCGTAACCAAAATCAGACATAAGTTCGAATTTTTTCGAACTCAAGTATTGAAGGTGAATTAAAAACAAGATTTGATTTCAATTCCGAAAAATAAGAAATATTCGAAAAAAAATAATCTGGCTCTGGTAGAATACAATTGAATTTCGAATAAAGTCTCATTGATTTTTTCGAACTCATATGTTCGAATATTTAGAAACCAGCTTTGACCTCATTGAAAAAAACATAAACCACTGGAATTTTCTTTCCCCGAACTATCAACCACTTTTGAACGGTTTGTTCGTGATTATAAAAGATATGAAACTCAATTGAAGAAACGAAATGATTAGAATGCATTTAGTGTCGATTTCATATATCGTGTACGTGATTCGAATAAAGCAGCAGAATTCAAGCTCGAGGTGGTTATGGTCAGCTCGTAGTTAGGTAGGTAGGTAAGTATCACCTTTTTTGTGTGTTCGTCTTACAAATGTTTTAACGATAGAAAAATGCCAAATAATTGTTAATTTAATCACGCGAATGTCAACAAACACAAAAATAAATAAATGCAAAAATATATTTTTGAAAACGAGCAATAAGCCAATTTTCAATTGACAGCTGGAGATTTATAGCTGACGACAACGAATGATTATGTTTTCGTCAGTGGCCGCGTCGGCAGTGTTGGTGGCGGTGGTGGTGGCGATCGATGGTGGTTATGTGGAGATATTAGTTAAACTACCAACGACGACGACGAACTACGGGTGGGTGGGTGGTTGGTTTGGGTATAGATGGCGGTAGTAGCGTCAGTGGCGATGAATTGTTTTAACAAGCAATATGACCAGCCGAGTGAAACAAACAAGGTTAAACACTTGGCAGCTCAGCTTACTTCATGTTAAAGTATCTATAATATATCTAAGCTATCGCGTGTTGTGTCGCTATATACATAAAATATTTATTCTTTTTTTGTTGTTGTAGTTGTTGTTGAATGTTTATGGAAAATAGTTTTCATCGCTCTCGCTTGGTTGGTCGATTGATGTTGGCTGACGGACGGACTGATGTTGATTAATGGTTACCTACTTGAATCTATCATAGAATATGGGATTATTGAACTTGAATGAAGGATTGATGTGACGTGTGGTTTGTACATTTATGTATATTTATTGCAAAGGTGTGTCGGGTCGGAAATCGATAAGGAATGTTATATGTATACATGTATTTTTTTTTTTTACTTTAAAGTGATCTAATGCATAACAAATTGAAATAATTCCAAGAAAATTGAACATAGAAAAAGAAACGTGATATAGAAGAAGTAATATTGAAAGTAGACTTTGATTGTTCTTTATGGAATTTGTCAAGTCAGCGAACTTAATAAAGGAATTTTGTACTAGTCTTGGTCTTTTTTTTTACAAATTTTGTAAGGGACATTCTAATACCGAGAATACGAACTTTGACAGTTTATAGCAGCCATATTGTTTTGTTAAGGCTACATCTGTGAAATCGGATGTCATTAATTCAGTCCGTTTTATTCCAGTCACTGTGAAAATGATACAAGTGATGGATGGAATTTCGAACTTTGACAATTGATATGGGCCATATTGTTGAATCTACATCTGTCAAATAAGCTTTCCATTAAATAGTTTTTAAGTCACTGTGAAAATTATAAAATTGATTTATTTAAACTAAAGTTCTGTTCGGGCAACTATTTTGCAGGCTTCGACCATTTGTTAGCCGTAAAAATCGCTTACAAGATCTCAGTCTTTCGCAAACTAAAACTAAATTCAACTAATTTATCATGATCTGATCAGAAGTAGTTGGAAACTTTCCACCATTTTCAGCGATGAATCCTATTTCTGAATTAATGGGTATCTACGTCAAGATATAAAATTGTCAAATTTCGAACCATACTAAACCACATGAGGTTCAAAAGGACCCAACCGCACATAAAGTGGATTTTTTTGCATTTAGTTTTTCGACGTATTAAATTCTACTCGATTTTTGATTCACAATTAAACAATACTTTCTAGGTCAGACTTTAAAAAAAGCTGCTGGGAGTATCGTCAGTATCGTAGGAATTAGAAATCTTAATCAGGAGATCAAAACTTTTTAATAAATTGGAAAATATCTACAAACAATCAACATCGTTACGAAAAACAACCAAAAAAAGACAGAATAGTCCTTGAATAACGCAAAATCTAATAGCAGAATGCAAGCAAAGAGATGTATTGTATAGAAGGTGGAAAAATAATCGTAGAAATTTAACTTATGAAACAGAGTACAAGAGCATACGAAACAAAACTAAAAAAAGCATAGCGTATCAGAAAAGTTATTACTATAAAAATAAATTTATACAATTCAAAACTGATCCGCGGAAAACATGGGGACTGATCAATGAAATACTAGGAAGAAAAAGAACAAACATTGACGAAACAATGGAAAAGAACTTCAAGATAGAAATGATTTCACTCACCAACGAACTTGCAGTTTTTTTCAACTCAAACGGATAATATTATACACAAATGCAACGTAATAACTTCAACTAATGTAAATGAGACAGTGGAAAACTCAATCTTTGCTTACGCAACAAACATAACGGAGATAAAAACCATTATAAAATCTCTTGAAGAGGATAAGGCACCTGGAGTTGATGGCACCAGGGCAATTGATATCAAAAGCCATTCCGATATTTTTGCTCCAATCATTTGTAATTTAATTAATTTGAGTCTTACTCAATCAATTATCCCTTCAACTTTGAAAACAGCAGTTGTTAGACCAATATTTAAAGGTGGAACCAAAAATCAGTTGAACAACTACCGACCAATATCGATTCTTTCAGTTATAGAAAAGTGCTTGGAAGGTGTAATAGTGAACAGGTTGCAAAATTTTATTGAGATACATAAGAGTCAGTACGGTTTTCAAAAAAATAAGAATACTGGACAATTACTAGGTGAATTCGCAAATTGTGTTAATGAAAGCTTGGAAAAAGGTCACCATGTATTAGTAATGTTCATGGATTTTAGTAAGGCTTTCGATACCTTGAACCATTCTAATCTTATTGAAGCACTGCGAAGGATTGGAATACGCGGCACAATGGCTGATTGGTTGACGGATTATCTAAAAAACAGAACATTTTGTGTTAAGATAAAAGATGCTTTTAGTGACAAAAAGATAATGAAATATGGAGTGCCACGGGGATCAAAATTAGGACCGATTTTATTTATATTATATACCAACGAGTTACTTAGAGTTTTCAAACAAAGTATACCATTTGCTTTTGCTGATGATACGGCTATAGTTGTCCGTCATAGTTCTTTGGAAACTGCAGTTATGATGATGCAAACAGAATTTAATGCGGCTGTGAGATGGTGTCACGATAACGGTTTAGTAATAAACGCCTCCAAAACCAAAATGATGCACATTCGAAGTCCACACTTCAAGCAAACATTACAGCGGATTTCCTTGGAAAATGATGCTTGCCCAAACACACCGAAGGAATGCATTGAGTTAGTGAACAACTATAAATATCTGGGTGTAGTGATAGATTGTCATTTTCTTTGGGATAAGCACATCGACAAACTACGAATGGACCTCAAGAAAGCCTTATTTGCCATTACACATTTAAAATACCATACATCTGAAAGCGTCTTAAAACAAGTGTATTATGCTTTGATGGAGTCAAAGATACGGTATGGTATACTTGCTTGGGGTAATGCAGCTAAAACACATATCCAAAAAATACAAAAGCTTCAAAATGCAGCTATTAAGATCATTGAAAATAGTAGTCAACAAAGTAATGAGGCAGGTTTTAAAACTATTAGAGTGGAGGATATTTTTAAGATGACCACAATTGTTGAGTACTTTGATGACAACCGATTCACTCGACCGATACAACATCAAGTAAACACTAGAAGACGAGCGCAAGGAATGTTACAAATTCCTAGAAATTATAATAACTACGGCAGACGCAAACTACTACATACTGTTCCCACGATAATTAACGATCTTCCTCGTGAAATATTAACTATTGCTAATTCAAAAAAAAGAAAAAAACACATAAAAAATTACTTCTTAAATAATCCAAGTACATAATTAATTTATAAAACTTCAAGATACTTTTAATTAAAGCTTTGAATATTATATATTTTTTTTAAATTACTCACTTTATTTATAAGATTGTATAGAAAAATAATCTTTTGCAGAAAAGCTACGGCTTCGCAGATACTAACTTAATTGTAAATGATTAATTAATAAATAAATTTAAAAAAAAAAATTACGAAAAATGAGAAAGAGTGTTGGAAACACAATAGAACCCTGAGGCACACCAGCATTTATTGTGTGGGTTTCAGATTAGAACCCATCCAATAATATACTTATATTGAACGATTCGAAATGTAATGTTTAATCTAACAAAGGAGGGATTCGTTAATACTTCTTCAGGTCATCAGGCCCAAGTGAGTTAAGTAATTTAAGATCTTTTAGGACTCTGGCTACTGTACGGGTAGGAAAGAAGATTGGTCCAACATAATCATTTACGCTTTCAAGTACAAGCGGAGTCATAGCATTCTCTGAAAACGTACTGATGCAAAGAGATTAGCTTGCTTAGCTTACAAATGGAGTGTCATTGTCCATTGATAACAAGCTTAGAAACCAAGGAAGAGAACGAATTCCTCATATTTTGTATCAATGACCTAAATTTGTATACTGTCTTAATGACTTAACATTATTTTTTGGCTTAATTTGTAGTCATTCATAAATCTTTAAATAAATAAATTAGGTGGCGCAACAGTCCATTGAGAATTAGGGCCTAGTGACTTACGACTCTCAACCAATCCTGTGCGCGAGTAATGTTGTCAGGAATGGAGGGGACCTACAGTTTTAAGCCGAATCTGAAAGGCTAATTGAAGAAAGCACTTTTTATGACAAGAATTACTTTTGGAGAAGTTGTCAATTCCTCGCAAGAGGCAGTACCCGTGAAAAAAAATTTAAATAGCACAGGGAGGGATCGAACCCAAGACTTCTAACATGACAGTCCAACGCACTAACTATCATGCCGCGGCACTACTTCATTCATAAATCTGGCCCGTCCCGAAATTCAATAATTCTTTGAGAACGATGTTGGTCAGGATATCACTCTCAACGACAACGGCTATTTTTCGATGATTACCAATTTTTTTTTGGGTAATATTGACACTGGACAGCAATGATTTCTCATCTCAACAGGACGAGGAGCGTTACTTGTTTCAAAAGTTCATGTGCCATTGGAAATTCTGTATAAGAGCTGCGATTCCAGGTCATATTTATCTCACGTAAAATGCTAAGCAAAATCAGGCAATTTGACTCTAATAAGAAGCCATACACAATTCATTTCATTTGAGTGAATGAACACTAATGCATAAATTTAGAATTTTGCGGTTTAAGCCTTGAATCGTTTTTTGGCTGGCATGCATCGTTTTTTTTTTGAACAACACTTTAGCTATGACGGAAACTGTGTGCTGAGAATTAATGATGATTCTGCTTGTTAATATAGCCTCTCAGCCAAATATAGGGTCTTCCGGGATAATAATTACTTGAGAAGGGATCCGGGTTCTTTCTTCTACGTTTCCAACGCTATTTGGCTTTTTTTAAACACAATTTTAAAAGGAGCTCATTTTTATTTTTTTGAAAGAGTATTCTTAGCCACGTAAGCCCATAAGCTGCAATAGACCAAAGTTATTTTTAGGCATCATAGAAGCTTAAATGTGCCTTTTTTAACTTATTCGTTCACATTTTCACTATGGCAGTTTCAATGTTTAAAAATGAGTAATTTTTCATACTAGCGAGAAAAAAAAAATCACTTATACGCTACAGTGAACAAATTTCAAGTTTCATGGTTTTTTTCTGCGAAACATAGCTTAAAGTTAATTTTTTCCAACAACTCATAACAAATCATAAACATTCAAGTATTTCCTTGACCCAAAAGATTACCACGAGTTCTAGATTCGATTAAAAAATCAAATTAATAGCAAAAAAAAAACACAGAACAAAATTTAAAAAAAAAAAGAAGAAAGAAAAACTGAACTATAGAGGACAATGCTATGCCATCGACATCGACAAGATTCAAAAGAATTTTTTAAAAGAGAGATATGCAAATATCATCACAGAAAGATAACAAAGCAACAAAACACAATAACGAGATGGAATAAGGAATACCATATTCTACTTTTACGTCTCTATCGTCTCGTCCGTCGTCGTGTCGCTCTTAATGGTCATAGCTCAAGCTGGAATTAAATTGCATGCGATGATAACTACTGATTTTTCCTTCTTTTTAGTTGCTCCTCATTTATTCATGTTTGTCTATATGTATCTTTATCGCTATCCTACTATTCGTTGTTGTTTTGTGTGCATTCATTTTGTCGTCACTTTGCTTTACACGAAACGATTGAGAATCGTTAACCTTAACCCTGTTTTGATAGGTTGTTTCGTTCCTTCTATTTGTGTTGAGAATTTAATTTAACTCAATATTTTTATCATTTTCTTTTTTTTTATTCTTGTTTAATTTAACTTCAAATAAAATATCCCCTTGAGGGCAAACTTCTGGGGGTGTCTGTAGTGAATAAAACAAAAATCATAATCATCTCCTTATTCGTTCGGTCTGTATACATGTATATGCAACAAAATGCACGACTGCAGTTCTGCATTGTGCAAATTGTTTATTTCATTGTGTCTATCCCCAAAGCGTTCTACATAATTCAATTCGTCCCGCATTCTCCATTTTTGTTTTTATTTTTTGAAACAAACTATGTATAAGAGTGCACAAGAAAAACAAAAATAGAAGAAAAAGAATAAAATGTCTGCAGCAAAACAAATAACAAAAAATACTGCCACATTGTTCTTTGAACAATGATGATTTGAGAAAATAATTTGCGTGGATGTGTTCATAGTTCGACGAAGATGACTTCGAATTTATATAAATATAATCGCAAATCAATTCTGGATAAAACGCTTATGAAACAATCTGAGAGATTTTGAAATATCATAATTTATCGAACAAGCGAAAAAGTGGCATAGCTTTTTTTAAATTTAGAGACAAATATCAAGAACAACAATAAATTTATTGTAGCAAAATTTCAGAGGCTTCATTATTTGGGTTTTTTTGATAATATATTATATTAAATATTAAAGAAAAAGTAACGACCAAAGGAGTTAGGTATAAATAAGACTTTTAAATTCTTAAAAAAGTAGTAGTCTATACATTAAGCTACTTTAAAATTCTCCTTAAAAAAATTGCTATAGTATTTTATATCATTCTTTAAAACTAATGAACTGGAACTGGAAAATAAAACGAATATATATTGACTTCTCTAAATTGTATATTTTAGAAAATCGATAAAGTGGCAACACTAGTTTTGGTTCCTACTTTTTTTTCAGGTTTATCTTTAAGCAATAACAAAAAAAATTGTTCGACAAAATCTAAAGATGTTAAGGTCTAAGGTTTTGCCAAGTTCCTTGATAAAACGGTAAAGGTGCAACAATTTTTTCGTACTCTTACATACGGTAAAGTGGCAACTCTTTATTATATGTTTCTTTTTAGATTTAAAGGAAAATGAAAATCTGAAAGTCTGTCAAATACATAACTTTGTTTGAGCTTTTCAACTTCTTTTATTTTTGGAAGACTCATAAAGTGGTACAATTTTCCAAGTCGTTTTTGGCACCAATCTACATATATTTCAACATTCTGGGGCTCAAATGGTCACTCAAAACACATTTACTGAACTTTCCTACATTCCAACAAGGTAAGTAAGATTTTAAACTGTAACTCGACAACTTTGTAGCACCAGTTCTTTGATTTTGTACCTTTTGCACAATTTAAAGAGTTATCTTTTTTTCTATAGAGCTTTTTAATCGAAAAAAACGTAAAATTTAATGGAACTGCATTGTTTAAAAGTTTTCAGAACTTGTGAACAAAAGAACGCGTATTTGAAACACTGATTAATATTTTGACGTGTAATTTAGCCAGGTGTAAGTGACAGTGGTGCCAAAAAAAATTGTCTTATAAAAATCCTTAAATAAATTGAAATTTTATAATATTTTCTATTTGAAAATCGAAAATGCAACACTTTTTTATATTTTTCTTCAGTTTCAAGAACTAATATTTTGTTTTTGAAAATCGATGAATTGAAAAGATTATTTAATCTTTTTATTTTGATTTAAGAATATTAACAACACCAAAATAGGCTTTTTTTTGCTTTGAAATACTGTTATAGTGGCAATACTTTTGATTAAAAATTTTATAAAGAGAGTAAGCAAGAGTTTTTAATTTATTTTTGCTGACAGTATTTAGACGCTTTAAAATTTAAGTTCTTTCAACATTTTTATTGCATAATCAATACTATTTTATGTGCGTTTTAATTTGAATATTAAAATTAAAGGTCATTGGATAAAGTAAGTGACAACAGTCACTAACATTTCTGTTTAAGTTTAAGGAAAGATATAAAAGGACACCAAACAGAATCTAAACAATCAAAAATTCAAGCTGTTTCAATATTTTATTTGTTAAAAAATCTCAAGTGGCAAAACTATTTAACCATTTTATATGAGTTTAAAAAAATCAACAACTTAAAGCTATAACAATTTCAAAGTTTATAAATATGAAGCCCTTCCAAAATTTCATTTTCTTTGTAATACTAATAAAGTGGCAACACTTTTTTTCTAATGGGTTTCTCAAAAAGGAAGTTACTTAATTTTTTTGAGTGGGCAAATTAACAGGCAATACAATTTTAATTTATTTCGATAATGGGTAAAGTGTTAATACTGATGGAAATTCTTTAATCCAAAGATCTCTTAATTCTTCTGTTTTTTTTTTCAAACGATTGAAAATGGCAACACTTTCTTACATTTCAATTAAAATTCATGGAATGCAATTAAAAATCAAAGAACAGTTATAGTTGTTGAAGTCTACGAGGTCGTCAAGTTCAAGCTCTTTCAATATTTTTGCATTTCTTGTAAAGATTTGATTTCTTGAAAAATTAATTGGCAACACTTGTTGTTTTTTTTTTTATTTGATGTTCCCATTTAATTTCAAGGAAAGAAATCGACAACCACAGCAATCATTGAAGATACACTTTTGGCACGCCAATAATCCATTAAAATAAAATACATAGTACATATACATATATCTTTTCTCGCCACAATAATAATAAAAATACAATTCCACGAGGTCGGGGACAATCATGATGAAGATGACTACGTTAAAGATTATAAGGATGGATTTAGTAGATTTTTCTGATGTCGTTGATGTTAAATAATACTGGGTTTTTGTTGCTAGTGGCATTCAAGCCTATTTTAAAGTTGCCAATGAGAGCACAATGCACAAGTGTATCTTTTTTTCATCCATCCATCTTTTATGTGTTCTTTTCTTATACTACGTCAAATCAAAAGTATCTTGCTGAGATAGATACTTTGTGTGTATAGACACACGACATACAACACCCTCTTGTGGCAATCTTTAAGCTAAATACAAATTAAATTATGCATATTTTTCATTTAAGTTTCGTTTTTTTTTTTTTTTTTTTTTGAAAACCAGAATTATTATGTATAAAAGTGCAGCAGAAACAGCAGGGGAGGTTGTTGTTTTGTATGAAAAGATACTTTTTTTTTTATACTTAGTGAAAAATGTTGGTATCTATATTTAACAGAAAATAAAAATTGTGTATGGTAATAATGTGGTGGCATGGTGGGTGGAGGACGAGGCAATGACGTAGGCGAGGAAGGTGGTGGAGGTTATGCGAGAAAGAACAATAAATTGAAATGCATATTATGATGATGAACTGTGTTGCATTAAATAATCGTTATGAGGGAAATTGTGCTTGCAGATGCTAATTTATGACAAGAGAAAGGATTTTTTTTTGGATCATCCTCTTTCGTTGTTTGACGTCAGCATTCTTGTATCTTTTTAGCAAAGAACCCCGCCATGCACCGCGGCCAATCTATATGCTTCGGTGGGAGATGCAACATTATTTCCATGAGAAACCAACTTAATGTTATTATAGATAGAAAGATACATTTTGCAGATGTGATGCATTAAAATGTTAATAGCGTATGTGATGTGGAATAATAAGACAGCTAAAAAGAGTAATTAATGGATATAAGAAATTCAAAGAAAAAAGAAAAAGAAAAGAAGATACATTATACCTACTTTGGGAAATTTAATATAGTTTGAGGTAGGTTATATAGTGATGATATAGAAACCTAACCGATAAAAATACAACAAAGAGAAAAAGTTTTGAAGGTCGTTATGGTGTTCTTCTTTATTCAGAGATAAGATATGTATGCTAATGGGAGCATATGGGTTTTATGGTTTTAGAAGAGTTTTTGAGATTTAGAAAAAAGTGTATTCTTTTTCAGATTGCTGTCATATTTAAGCAAGAAGTTGCATTAGAACCCCTGTGTGGTTTTATAAAACTCTTAAAAATGGTGGCATTTGTTGGCCGAAAAGACAAGATAAGTTACGTAGATGCAAACGATTATCCCTCCCTTAGTAACAGATAAGATGTCTATATTTTAAGAACCAATATTGTTTAGACTTTTTAAGGTAGTAAACATTTTTATAAAAAGAAACGGGGCAAAATGGAAAAGTGTATCTTTGATTGAAATTTCAATATTTTTCAGAATTTATATGGTTCAGAACAAAATAATGATAGTTATGATAATAAAAGCGTTATTTTCTAAGGAAGCCCAGATTCATGCATTTATAAATATTTCTTAACAGGTTTACAATAAGAGAATTGATTTTAAAGGAATAGGAAGACATTTGGTCAACTGTGATCTTTTGGTAATTGACAAGGAAGAACTATGTCGTTATTATAAATGTGACGATACACACTTCAATAAGCAATTGAAATTGTTTTAATTCAATATAAGAATGGTGTTAACATTTGGCAGACACAGTTAGAAAAACTAAAACTGTTTTAGGTCTTCCTGAAGCAACTTCATGGCCAGCATTGGTGAAACTGGTTTACAAAATTGGATAAGAAAAATCCAAACTGTATGCATCACTCAATAACAACTGAGAATATTGCTGCTGTAGCCTTCAGTGTTGACTAAAATCCAAATTTCAAGGTTTCTCGTAGATTTTTAGAATAAAACAACAAGTTGATCCCGGTTGAGCCCCCATAAATTTTGAGCGAGGCAAGTTAATTGTTGTACGTTCTTCTATCAAATTATATTTATAGAGGCTCAACCGGGATTAACTCGGTTAGCTCATAATTTACTACATATTATTTAGTTTGTTTCAATAAACTTAAATCCAATTATAATAAGTCGTTTTATTAAATCGCCCCACATAAATATATGATATACTGGGAAAATAATATATCACAAGAAATGGTTCGTATATTTCAACATGTTAAGGTCCTTTAAAAAGAAAGACGAATTTCAATACTTCTACGGTGGCCTAAGCCTAAAGTTATTTAAGTTAACTTTACAAAAGAGTTCAATAAGTTTAATCACCAGCAACGTCGTATTTTCACTGATTGGGTCCTTGAAATGCGTCAAAACTATTCGAAATTTTATCAAAAAATGAACTTCAGTGATAAGGGTTATTTTCACCTCGATGGTTGCGTTAATAAACAGATATGTCGTATATGGTCACGTGAATTTAATACCTTAAGGCCTTAGAGCATTTTTGAATTTTCAAAATAATGATTTTTTTTATAATTTTAAATATTCCCTTAGGAACTCAAAAATGATATCCCACAATATTATTGACGGGAAAAACCTATAAGTACTGGGTTTTCAAATTTAAGTATTAGTCAAAAATAGTAAAATCTTCATACGCCTTTAACTCAACACTGAATTTTTGAAGTCAGCCGACACAGAAATCTGACAATTTTCAACCGATTGACTTGAAATTTATAATATATATTGGAAAATCCATTCTCTTGGAACGAGCGTAGTTTTTTTGCAGTAAATTTGTTATTAAAAATTATTTAACGTTTTTTTAGGGAATTTTTTTTTTACTTTCCACTTTAGCCAAAACTCAATACTCTTTTAGTTTAGCCAAAACTCAATACTCGTACGTACTTCTATAGCAGTTTCAATTTATAATAAAAACAAAAAAGCGCAATTGGATGGAAAAATTACAGTAACTGTTAAAAAAATTTCAAGAACTGTTAAAAAGTAACAGAAACTGTTAAAAATTACAGGAACTGCTAACAAATTACAGGAACTGTTAACAAATTACAGGAACTGTTAATAAATTACAGGAACTGTTAACAAATTACAGGAACTGTTAACAAATTACAGGAACTGTTAATAAATTACAGGAACTGTTAACAAATTACAGGAACTGTTAATAAATTACAGGAACTGTTAACAAATTACAGAAACTGTTAACAAATTACAGGAACTGTTAATAAATTACAGGAACTGTTAACTAATTACAGGAACTGTTAACAAACTACAGGAACTGTTAACAAATTACAGGAACTGTGAACAAATTACAGGAACTTTTAATAATTTACAGGAACTGTTAACAAATTACAGGAACTGTTAACAAACTACAGGAACTGTTAACAAATTACAGGAACTGTTAACAAATTACAGGAACTAAAAGTAGATGGCATCGCAAAAGCGTTGCGCAACTAATACTTTGAAATAAATCGCTTAGACGCAATTATTTCAAAAAATCACTACTAAGTTTAATGAAAAAAGACATATTTTTTAGCTTCAAGGATAAAAGGAGGGATATGATGCTGTAACCGTAGCCTTGGTGCCATTTGGCTGAAAATTCTCGTTATTTTAAATACCAAAATGGAAACTCTTTAAGAAAAGTTCTAAATATATTCTTAAAACAGTGATTTACCCCATTTTACCCTAATTTTGTCTGTGTTACTGTAGCGTGTGTATATTCACATATGGAGCTCTTTTCATTAAGACAAAGGTTTATTTCTTCAAGATTTCAGTTATAAAATATTATGTCAAAAAAAAAATGCACGAAGAACATGATACTCAGTCCCATTAAGCCTCATAAATGTAAAACTAATACGATACTTAAACGCATTCACACCCAAGGCTATACTTTATACACTCTATACCCGCAACAACCAGGCGGTGTACTCGTAACATGATCTCTTACTTTAAGGCTATAAAAGTACCCACCTAACTACTTGTCGTACAGAAAAAAGACAGATTTAAAAAATGGCAAAAAAGTACAACTTTTACATTTGCAACTTTAGACAGGGGTATCGATTACCAAAAAAAAAAAAAAAACAAAAAAAAAATAAAATTGAATTAAATAATAAATTTATATTTCATTACATCTTGTGTCAATTTTTTTCATCTCGCATACAAACTTCCTCATTATTCGTTGCAGTGAATGACGTTGACGAAGCCGATGAAATTATACAAACATACATATTTTACATGTATCTGACCGCAATTGAGGCGCGATAAAACGACTTGGGGGGAAAAGATACTTATATCTTTAATTATGGTTGAATAAACCAAACAAATCCGAGACAAAACACCAAACCAAACCAAATCAAACCAGCATCAGCAGCTCAAGCTAAGTTGTCAGAGATTGACTTTGGTTATCCCCGTTTTCAAGTGGGTTTTAATCATTTTTTTGTTGTAGGTTTTGAGAGCTCATTTTATTTGTATCTTTCAGAAGTGTTAATATCAATATAAAGTTTCCATTTAACCAGATATAAATGAAACATTGACATCGCAGTTTAATTTAATATCGCAAGTGGTTTTTGTATTTTTAATTAACAAACACAAAAAAAAAAAAAACGAGAAGCTTTGATTGTTTGGATTATAATAATTGAAGTAAGCACTTTGAATCGATATTTAACACAGCTTAATTATTGATAATTTCAATTAGCATATACTTAACTCCGCACAAGGGATCAGGAGGTTTTTTATTTTTAATTTTAAATTCAAGGCATACAAAAAAGTCATTTTAACCGGTTCATCTGGATTAAGATGAAATTTATAATCATATGTAATCAAATTTAATGAACGTTTTAATTGAGAAATATTAGTATAATTTTGTTTTTGTATTCTGAGAATGAATGAATAATGAAGTTGAAATCCTTTTTTTATACATAATTTGATGTGGGCTAGTAAACGACAATATAGAAATAATAACAACACGCACTTTAACTTATGGTTTAAAAAGTATATTTTATAGATTTTGTATTGCGTTGATAATCAATTTGAACACTAAACTTTTAACATTCATAATTTGAAGACGTCTTATGAAATAATTAATAATACTAGTATTTCTGTTTAACAACAAACAAAACAATGCTTTCTCAAAGGATTAAATTGTCCTTAATTCGAATCTTGTCTTACATAGTTTTTCTATAACATCATGTTTTTAAAAAATGGCTCTTTAAAAATGTTGTAGTCTGCCAAAACTGAACTAAGGCATACAAATATAAAATAGCAAAGTATGTAAATTTTTATATTTGAACGAGAATTTTTTGTTTTTAGGTTTATTGTTTGTAAGTTGGCAACACTATTTTAACTGGGCCATTTTGTCAGCCGCCAAGTGATTTATTTAACTTTGGTTTGGCATTTGTAGTAGAAAAGACTGAATAAGGCGTCCAAATTTATTTTGAAATTAAGGGTTCCGTTCGAACCATTTGTGATGCACCCAAGGGCGAATCCAGACTTTTAATCAGGGGGGGGGGGGGTGTACTGACACTTTAGATGAGTTTTTACTCACCGCTTAAAAATGTATTTTAATGTTTTGTAAAGGAGCTAACAAAATTTAAATAACGTAAAGTGCATGTTAACCTTACGTTTTAGTTATCAAATTATTATACAACACTGTTGTACAATGTACAGCAATTTATGATGACTCCCTACATATGAAAGCATTCCAAGATTCCAACAGTTTTCTAAATATGCCATATTTAAGATGTAAATCACAATAGTTTAGAGGGTTTTTGGTACATTTCACGCAGAAATAAAAGAACCTCTTTTGAAAAGTAGCTTTTTTTTTTTTAAATAAAATATACTTTTCTTGTTTCCATTAATAGATTATTGCGAAGAACGCTACAAAACTTGAAAAATCCAGAAAATAAGAGAGGATCTGATATGAAGAATTGTCGGGCTTTTTTGCAGTAGTTTTTTCGAACTCAATTTTCGGGAGTCTATTATTACTATCACTATCAGTCTGCTTACTCGCATTTTGATCTTAGTCAACAAAACTTAAAAATTGTAGAGTGAAAAATGTTTGGTTCTTGAATTTAGCCATTAGCTTAACAAAAGTGTTACTTTTGCTGTTTTTGAGACATTTATATTATTGAAATTCGTGTTTAAATATCAGTTCTAGAGCATCCAAAGCAAATTCACTTCAGAAGTAGATTTATTTATTTATTTTTTTAATATTTTGTATTCAACAGCAAATCAATTTTAAAAGAAATAAAATTTTATTTCTCAAAAAACCTAGATTAACTTTTTTTTTTGAAAATCATTAGAGCAGGTTTTTTCAGTAACTGTGGTTTCAACAAGACGATGTAACGCAACATGTAACCGTGAATTGGCCTCCAAGATCGTGCGATTTAACGCCGCTTGACTATTTTCCGTGTGGATATGTGAAGTCGCTAGTCTACGCAAATAAGCTCGAAATGATTGATCATTTGGAGGATAATATTCGAAGCATTATTTTTGATATGCGGTTACAAATGTTGGAAAAAGTCAATGAAAATTTGATCTCCAGTTTAGACTACGCCCGAATCATATGCCAAAATTTAAACCTTAATTATAATAACAGAAGATTATCTTTCGAATAAAGTAAATTTCGTATCAATTTAAAAAAAAATCATCTCTGGTTTATTTTATTTTCAAGATCTATTACCTCTTAAAAACTCTTTAGACAAAGTTTTAATTATTTTAAGATCTTACTGAGTTTGTGGAAATTCTCATAAGTTATGAGTTTTTATTTAGATCTAGATAAAGTTTTGAGAAATCTTGCATTTAATGTTCTCAGGGTTTTGAAAAATACGTCTGCCAATTAATTTGTATCGCTGATTTCAAACCCGAACATTGATTTTAAGTATCAAATATTGCTCAAGTGGTCAAATTTTGAAAATACCCGTTTTCAACAGTATTTTTTGTATTTTTTTCAACACGTGATGTGATAGCTCTTTTTCGATTACCGATTCGATACAAAAACTACTTTCAAATAATTTTGCCGTTTTCGGTTAAAAATCGCATACATGGCTCAGCATTTTTTTTATTTTTTTTTTTTTCATTTTCATGTAAGGCCGGTCCTTCTGTGCAGCGCCGTTTTGTATGCATGTTGCTTACCTGAGTGTGCAGAGGTTTCGTTCTTGTGGTCGTGTGAAACCAAGCACTTCAGAGGCGGCATCTTTCATTTTTGCAAAATAACGTTGCCACTGGTTTTCAATTCTCAATGCAGGCTGCACAGGATTTCTTGAGAGGTTTTTACAAGATTCGATTGGAAAAGGACATGGCAGACTTGTTTTTATCCCAATTAAAACTAGCGAAAAGTTTACTGATTCTAAAAAGTGCAAGTGGAAATTAATATCGGGTGATTTTTTAAGAGCTTGAGAACTTTTTTTTAAAAAAAACGCATTAAATTTTGCAAAATCTCATCGATTCTTTATTTGAAACGTTAGATTGGTCCATGACATTTACTTTTTGAAGATAATTTCATTTAAATTTTGACCGCGGCTGCGTCTTAGGTGGTCCATTCGGAAAGTCCAATTTTGGGTAACTTTTTCGAGCATATCGGCCGGAATAGCCCGAATTTCTTCGGAAATGTTGTCTTCCAAAGCTGGAATAATTGCTGGCTTATTTGTGTAGACTTTAGACTTGACGTAGCCCCACAAAAAATAGTCTAAAGGCGTCAAATCGCATGATCTTGGTGGCCAACTTACCGGTCCATTCCTTGAGATGAATTGTTCTCCGAAGTTTTCCCTCAAAATGGCCATAGAATCGCGAGCTGTGTGGCATGTAGCGCCATCTTGTTGAAACCACATGTCAACCAAGTTCAGTTCTTCCATTTTTGGCAACAAAAAGTTTGTTAGCATTGAACGATAGCGATCGCCATTCACCGTAACGTTGCGTCCAACAGCATCTTTGAAAAAATACGGTCCAATGATTCCACCAGCGTACAAACCACACCAAACAGTGCATTTTTCGGGATGCATGGGCAGTTCTTGAACGGCTTCTGGTTGCTCTTCACTCCAAATGCGGCAATTTTGCTTATTTACGTAGCCATTCAACCAGAAATGAGCCTCATCGCTGAACAAAATTTGTCGATAACACATTTCGAACCGAACACTGATTTTGGTAATAAAATTCAATGATTTGCAAGCGTTGCTCGTTAGTAAGTCTATTCATGATGAAATGTCAAAGCATACTGAGCATCTTTCTCTTTGACACCATGTCTGAAATCCCGCGTGATCTGTCAAATACTAATGCATGAAAATCCTAACCTCAAAAAAATCACCCATTATATGCCTTATTCTGTGCTACTTTTTTTTTTAAAGTTTTTGAGACGGTAAAAGAAAACAACTTAACGGTCTCATCAATGCACATAACATTCTCTCATCAAAGCAATTTGGTTTTGGGCAAAAGCATAGCTTAGCATGCTATTATTAACATATTTGGATGAATACCATGTCACATGTCCGTCTATTGCTTGATTTTTGTAAAGCGTTCGACACCGTAGAAGTGTAGACCATACTAATCCTGAACTATCATCGTTGTATGGGTTATCATCCTCAGCAGTAAATTTGCTGTCTAACTATGTCCGAGATTGAAAACAAGTTGTTTTAGTTTGAAATACAATTTCGAAAACCTTACCAATCACTAAAGGAGTACCTCAAGGTTGGATTTTAGGACCTCTTCTTTTCTCCCTTTATATAAATCAATTCCCTCAATGAAGCACGCTCCTCTATTCAAAAGTATGCGGATGATGTTCAGCTATATAAAAGCTGTCCTTTAGAACTGATTGAAAAGTGTGCACACACTACTAATAAGGAACTAGAAGAAATATCTCGCTGGTCAACGAGCAACGGTCTATTATTAAATCCCCTGAAATCCAGCATTATCATAAGCAGAAAACCCTTGAATTTAAATTATTTTCCCAGCTTGTACTTAAACACCTCAAGAATTTCGTACGTTTCTACTATCAAGATCAGTTATTTATAAGTATACTGTCTTGGGATAATCCGATCTTTACGTCGGATTTGGGATTGAAAGTTATTTGTGACGTTTTCTAGTTATGAACCTCTTATTTAAATTACCCAAATTCTGAGTTAAAAAAATCAAGGAAAATGGCAGAAAATCAGATTTTAAGATGGGTTCTTTAGTAACTTTAAAAAAACTTGACGTTCAAAATATTCCCAATTGAGATTTGGCTTAGAGCTTTAACCAATGGCCAAACTGTCAATTTCCAAGTATTTGATAGAAAAAGAATTTTTAGATACATAGTTTAAATATTTTTAGAAATTTATACTTCTTGAAATATTTCTTAGTCGCTGACGCCAGCTTTAAAACCTGATATTTAAAAAAAAAAATCATCGTCAAAAAATTTTCCTCCATCCACAAAAAATTGATATTGGTGTTGTCATTAGGGCGTTTTCCGGTAATGGACATGACCTTAGTCAATGGAATTTGCTACAGGCACATATTGCAACATAATGTTTTGGGTCAGCTGAATCGACTTTCCATTTATAATAATGTGGTTTGAATAAGACCACAAGGCAAGTGCCACAAGCCATACAAATGGTGTGAATTTCTCGTCGATTTGACATCTAGATGTTGCGATTTGAAACAAGCTTTTTTTAAAGCACATTTACTAAATCCTTCGGATGTTATAAACATATAATATATGTATGTATATACCATCGTTAGAAAAACGCAAAACGTTTCCCTTGAATTAAGCGGCCGATATACTGAAAAATGTGTTGGAATCGCTCGCTTCGAAGTGCCATGAGGGAAATTTGGATGAAATTTAAATTCCATACACAAATGTACTTCAAAGAAATAAATTCTTTAATATCTTAATTGGTTCTGCATTTAAATTAAAAAAAGGCTTATGAATCCTTATTTAACATCCGCTATAATCGAAAGTAAAAATGGCTTACAGGACTTTCTATTCAACAATGGCAAGACAATTTTCATAATTTATACTTATCCTCTTTTGTATGGGATAAAGAAATAGCATCCAAATTTGATTTACCTGAAAAGAGAAGGAAAAATAAGCAATTAATTAAAAGTTCATATAATAAAAAAATAGAAAGATTTATTTTAATTTGATTTTAGTCATTCATTTGTTTTGTAATAAAAAAGCAGATTCTGTTCATTCTGATCATTAAAATTAACTGATGGTAAATTGCATTAACATTGATTATATTTGAAGTTAAGGGTGTTTGGGGGAAGAGGGTGCAGAGCAAGTTTATCTCAGTTTTCAAAATTGTAGCTCAAGTGATTCTACACAAAAAAATCACAATTTTTATTTTCGAACTCTCATTTTGACAAATAAATAAATTTAAGACAGCCATGACTTAAGTTTTTAGATGTTAAAGGCAATCATAATCTTTTGTTTTAAAAAAAATCCTATAGTTTTAGAGTAACTGTAAAGTATACTTAATCCCCTTCATTTAATTTTATCGATCCAGTTCAAAATTTGTGTACTTTCTAGAAAATATTGAAGATTTTTTTTCATAAAATTATTGCTTTGTCGAAAATTTCGAGTTAAATCCATTTTCAAACTTATTTTTCTGGACTGCAAAAAATCCCCAAAAAACTAAGTTTTCAAAGTCGATCAAAATCAAAGATGCACTCGAATATAGGGAAGAGGCGGGGGTATTACATATATGTAATTTTTTGTTTTACAACGCCACTTTCCAAAACACCTTAAAAAACTCAAACTTAGATAAGTGTTTTTGACAGACAAAACAATTTACTAAAATTTAAACAAATATTAAAAAAAAAACTTTTTATTTTTGTAAATAGTAAAGAGTTACTCTTAAGAAATACAATAACTTAGCACCGTTTAGTTCAAAAAAGAGAAAAAACCGAGTTAGGTAAAGGACTCTACATTCGTGATGTGCTGCTAAAAAAAAGAATCTCTATTCTTGACAGTACGTTCGAAATTCAGCTCAAAGGTAATCCATTAGTATTCCCGGAAGTGTAAGTGTGTCAGCAGAATTTCTTGAAAGATTAATTCCAATCGATAATATTTGAAATTTTCTTATTGTGCTTGTCAAATTTGTATTTACGAGTATTTCAAAATATTGTTCAACAGTAAAGACCCTACCCAAGAACCTTGTGGATTATGATTTCGGTTTCATTAAGTTTCCATAGGAAGTTATTGCAATCGGTCTGATTTGTCGAATTGAAAATCTTGACATTTCTCGACGTTTCGAGGATTTTTATTTATTTTATTTAGATTGTACGTTCATTCGCGACTTTTTTCGTCGTCTATAGTTCAAGAACCAGTAGAGATATCGACTTCAAATAAATTTTGTTATATAGATAATAATGCAGAAAGATGCAGAAAGGATTCTAAAAAAAATTGCGTGGGTGGTTTTTTACCATATCAATTTAAAAAAAGGTGAATATTTTGGTTAACCCTTAATATCTCATGACCATTAACGTTAAAAACTTGAATTAAATTTTGTATTATATATTGTAACGTGATACCAAACAAATATATTTTTGGAAAAAAATCCAATTGACGGTTTTTCTTATAAATCAAAAAAAAAAAACTGAAAAGCTGAAAAACTAAATATTTGTCACCTTGAAAATTTTACGAACAAAATAATTTTTTGCAACGAAAAATAACGTTTTTAACATCTGGTAAAATTTTGAGAAAAATCGAACTGACTGTTTTTTTTATAAAAAATAAAAACCTAAACGAAAATTACCCAAAATTGGTAAAAATTGATTTTCGACTCAAACATCTTTTCAAAAATTTGAGTTTACGGCTTCCAATTGATTTTATCTTATGACAAATATTGTTTTCAACATTCGGACAAATTTTGAGAAAAATCGAATTGACAGTTTTTTTTTACAAAAAATAAAAACCTAAAAAAAATAATAAAAGTTGATAAAAATTGATTTTCGACTCAAATAACTTTTCAAAAATTTGAGATTATGGTTTCCAACTAATTTAATCTTATAAGAAATATTTTTTTTAACATTTAGAAAAATTTTGAGAAAAATCGAATTAACAGTTTTTTACTAAAAAATAAAAACCTAATAAAAAAAAATAAAATAATTATATTAAATAAAAAAATAAATAAAAGTTGGTAAAAATTTATTTTCGACTTAAATATTTTTTCAAAACTTTGAGATAGTGGCTTTAAACAAATTTAATCTTTTAAAAAATATTGTGTAAAATTCAGTACAAAAAATAAAAACCTACAAAAATTATTAAAAGTTGGTAAAAATTTATTTTCGACTCAAATATCTTTTCAAAAATTAAAAAACATTGGCTTCAAACTTATTTTATCACAGAAAATTTTGTTTATAAAAATTTAATAGTTCGTTTTTTCGTTAAAATAGTACTTGTATTTGTTTATATAAGAAATACATTTTTTTAAGAAATGCTACTGAAATTGGTAAAAATTGGTTTTCGTATAAAAATCTCGTTAATAAAAATAGATTTCGAAATCAAACTATTTTATTATATATGCAAAATATTGTTGGTAATTTTTAAATTTCTAAGAATAATTCAACTGACAACTTTTTTAACAAAACACAAAAACCTACAAAGTTTTAAGCACGACATATCGACAGACGGTATGGGAAGTTATCAGTGGGGGTCGCATCCCAGTTTCTTTTAAATTTTATTTTGTGGCGTATTTTGATCTTACTCAGACTTTTAAGGGTTACATTTTAAACTTTTTTTTAAGGGTATACTTTTTAATAAACACGATTTCTTTGATTTTCTATTTTTTGCAAGATGTTAAGTTTAAATGAGCGTATAAAACATTCTATTAACTTAAAACCCATAAAAGTCTAATTTAATAATAAATATTTCATAAATAATAATTTCAATAAATAAATTCAATAGCTTATTGGTATTCTTACTTATGGAAGGTGTGACAAATTTTTCGGAAATTTATTGTTTTTAATAATGAATGCGCTTCTCATTTACACTGGGTACGTTCAAAAGTTCAAAATTGCTCTATAACTCAATATTTAAACTCTTTAAAATGTCAACTATATTCATTTCGATATTCACGGACATAATTGTAGGCCTACAATTTTGTATAATAAATATGCAAACATTAAAATCCATTTTTCATTCACCATTGTCTGAAACGTCAACCATGCCGTGGTGCGCTGCTCCGCGCCGCCTGACTGACCATGTATCTATGAGTTAAATTGATCAATTTAAATAAATTAACGCGAGGTGCTATAATAGAAAATTCCCCAGGTATATCGCACGACATGCCATGCAATGAAAATTTAATTTCCAGTCCGCTACCATCATAATCATCATCAACAACATCAGCATAATAATAATAATATGTAATTTTGTGTCTCTGAGTTATAAGTTGAACTGATTCGCCCCAGTAGATTTGCCCCTACTCAACTTAGCTCAATTCAGTTCAGTGCTTTTGCTCATACGATGACGACGACCACCGACGCGACGGGCGGCGGCGTCGACTATCCACATCATGTAGGTACTCGTTAAACAAAAATAAAATATCCAGTCACTCACCTCTTCTTTGGATACGCTGAACTCACACCGCGTTCAATCCACCGAACCGCAACCGAAACCGTCCCGCAATTACCTACTTATCATTGTTATTTTTTAAGTAGAAAATTAGTACGAACTACTGTCAAAGTGGGTAATTGCCCCCACACAAATGTCAAACAACTGTCAACTTGAAACCTCTGTTTCTTCTAACGATAGCAAGATTGTTGGTGCCTACGCAGCTTTAAAATGAACATATTTATGCACTCGTCGTTCGTCTATACACTTTGTACTGCAGTCATGCCTTTATTTGGAAGTTCCGCGGCGTATAAATTTAGATAAAAACACACGAGACGGATTTAAATGCAATTTTGTCTCCTTTATTTTGTCTAAAAATGATTCAGATTGACGAACGTAAAAACAACAGGGGTGCACATTCTGAAAATGCAAATATTCCACAGAGAGAGAGAGACTATATGTCAGAAGTATATAGAATGCAAGCAGAGCTTAATGACAGATATTATGACACATTTCTCGCACATTTATGATGGCGGCTGCAACAGTAACGGTCGGTGGTTGTAATAAAAATGACATAAATAAAAAAATGTATGACTGGGTCGTATACATTTATTTGGTGCGGGTGTTATAGGGTGAGACAAAGCAAATGATATAACAACTGACGTCATGGCTTAAATGGGAAGAGTTAAGTGAGTTTGAATTAAAAATAAATCACAACGCAATGAATATTTCTGTCACAGTCATTTTAAACAATTAAAGACAGAATTAAAATTTAATCAGAATTGGGTTTAAGTGGTTAATGGTATTATTATGAAAATTCAGAGAAAACCCTGTTTGACAGCGGCGAATATGACAGTGAGAATACCTTTGAATCAATATTTTGATGCACAGTGAGAAAAGAATGAGAAAGCAATAGGGGCACAGTGGGTCATTTTAAATGAGAAAGCAGACAAAAATTCATACATTGATGTAATTTTCATGTTAAAAATAAATGAAATTAATTGTAAGTCGTCACACATTTTTGACATTTTGGGCTGTGAACTTTAATGGCCATACATGACACCCACTTTAAATCTCTGTGAGATCAAATTTCCACAAAAATTTGCCTTGACTTTTCATAACCATTATACTTGCCCTTATAGGCTTATAAAATGAAAATGGAAATATATTCAAATTTAAAATTAATTATGAGTGTGGGTTGAGCTATAAAATTTGTTTAAAATTAAATTGATACGGCTGGCAGCGATGATGGAATAAACGTAGCCAGCGGGGTATAATCATTTCAGATCAGAGGTCGAAAGATAAATAAATTTAGATTGACAAATGTGGGCTTTTGATGTGATATTTTGTTCGTTTCTTTAAAAAAATAAATTATATTGGATTAGATTATTATTATTATTATTGGTAGAAGATTTTAATAAAAGATACAATTTTAGTATTTAAGTGGTTATTAAGATTTACTTGATAACGTTTTTATGGTGCGAATTATATTAAGTTTATTTATGTTGAAGTTAAAATACATATTAAATAGAACAATTAAGTGGTAAAAGGCGACAAATAGCAATTAAAAATTATATTTTTATGGAATTAAAGGTTTTGAAGAAAATAAAATAACACATTAGAAGTGAGAATTGAACAAAATTTGGCACTGAGGCAATTAATTTATATTTTTAGAAAGTTTTGATTAAAAGACCTTAAATTCAGTACCTATCCTTTGGAATAAAATCTTCGAAGTTTTAAATAGAGCTTCATTAGGAACTGAAAAAAGCTTTTTTGAAATATATTATGGGAGGGAAAAACATTTCAGTACTCGGTTTTGAAATTTTAGTATTAAAGGTATTTCGAAATTATATTCATTATTTTCTACTACCTAAAACTTCAAACGCGTTTATCTCAATTCTGCGTTTCCTAAGTTGGTCGGACTCATAACTCAGACAATTTTTAACCGATTACCCAAAAATCCTAAAAGTTTGTACACAAAATGATAAAGCAAGGTATCCGCAAAATATAGCAACTGAAAGCGATATCGGTTGACTGAATTGCGACGTTTGTTTTATTCGTTGCGAAACAAAGTCACAGCAAAAATCCGTGTAGCCAAATCTCAGATATTGTCTAATCAACTGAGCTTTTCATTGAATGGACGTAAAATGTGAAGGAACCTGGGTAATTTTTTTATTTTTATTTATTTTATTAACTTCCCATAGGAAGTTTTTGTAATGGGTCCGATTTGTCAAATTGAAAATTTTGACATTTCTCGACGTTTCAAGGTCCCTAGAGTCGAAATAAAAGATTTTTAGAAAGATGTCTGTGCGTGCGTGTGTAGTGTACGTACGTCCGTACGTTCGCGACGTTTTTTTCGTCGTCCATAGCTCAAGAACCAGAAGAGATATCGACTTCAAATAAATTTTGTTATACAGATAATAAGGCAGAAAGATGCAGAAAGGGCTCTCAAGAAAATTGCGTGGGTGGTTTTTTTACCATAGCAGTTTAAAAAAAAGGTGAAAATTTTGGTTAACCCTAAATATCTCATGAACCAATGACGCTAGAGACTTGAATTAAATTTTATGTTATATATTGTAACGTGATACAAAACAATTATATTTTTGGAAAAAAATTCAATTAACGGTTTTTTTTATAAATCAAAAAAACTGAAAAAAAAAATTTGTCACTTCGAAAATTTTACGACTAAAATATGATTTCATCTCCAAAACAATTTTGTGCAACGAAGAATAATGTTTTTGACATCTGATAAAATTTTGAGAAAAATCGAATTGACAGTTTTTTTACAAAAAATAATAACCTAAAAAAAAATAAAAAAAAAGTTGGTAAAAATTGAGTTTTGACTCAAATATCTTTTCAAGACTTTGAGATATTGGCTTTAAACTACTTTTATCTTTCAAAAAATATTGTTTTCAACATTCAGTAAAATTTTGAGAAAAATAGAATTGACAGTTTTTTTTACAAAAAATTAAAAACCGAAAAAAAAAATTAACAAAAGTTGGTAAAAATTGATTTTCGACTTAAATATCTTTTCAAAAATTAAAAATATTGGCTTCAAACTTATTTTATTTCACAGAAAATATTGTTTTTTATATTCAATAATTTTTTTATAAAAATCCAACAGTCCGTTTTTTCATAAAAAAAATAAAATCTACAAAAAATAGAACGCAAATTTGGTAAGAATTGATACATTTAGACAAACTTTTAAGCAAGACAAATCGATAGACGGGATGGGAAGTTATCAGTGTGGGTCGCATCCCAGCCTCTTTTTTATTTATTTATGCATCATCAATTAGAGATTATAATAACTCTTACAGACTATCGAAATACAAAATTTGTCTTAATATAAATTTTAGTTAATTAACCAGAAAGAAAAGGTTGAGCATATTTTTAAATGTATCCCTACTCAAATGAAAATTAAAATCAATAAAATCAGATATTTGGTTAATTTCTCTGACACAGCGAGATATTGGCTTGTTAACAGCATAATTTACTCTATGAAGTACCTCATGGAATAAATAACGATTTCTAAGCACTCGAGTTGGAGCATGCAAATTTATAAGAGACAATAAAAACGGACAGTCAATATGATAGGATAAAATATCTTTAATAAACATTATAGAATATATTTTGCGGCGGTTTTCTAAGGTCTGAATGCCAAGAAGTTGACGTCGAGTATTATAAGGTTGCATTACATCAGCGTTCCATCTAAGTTTATAAATAACTATTCTTGTAAATTTTCTTTGAATTTTTTCAATTCTAACAGAATGAGTTTTGTAAAACGGATTCCATACCACACAGCAGTACTCCAGAACTGATCTAACATAAGCAATGTAAAGCGTTTTTAAGGTATAGGGATTAGTTAGACCTTTAGAGTTGCGGAAAACAAATCCAAGCATAGAGTTGGCCTTCTTAACTATGAATTCTAAATGATTAGCGAAGTTGAATTTAAAGTCAAAAATGACTCCCAGATCTTTTTTGGTTGAGACTCTATCGAGAACTTTGTTCTCAATATGATAATCATATACAAAAGGAGACGAGCAGCGGGAAAATGAAAAACATTGACATTTAGAGATGTTGAGGTTTAATTTGTTGATTTTACACCAAGTTGATAAGCTTTGAAGATCTTCTTGAGGAAGCACACAGTCCACCGGATCCTTAATGCATCTCAGAAATTTGAGATCATCGGCAAACATCAAGGAAAAGGAATTTAAGAGAAAATCAGGTAGATCATTTATGAATATAAGAAACAAAAGTGATCCAAGATGGCTACCTTGGGGAACACCCGAGGAAACATCTATTGGACTTGAGACGATCGAATCAATACGGACATATTGAATGCGTGCTGTAAGATATGAACGCAACCAATTTAACAAGTTAGAATGTATACCTAGTTTTTCCAGTTTATGAATTAGAAATTTGATGGTGAACTCTATCAAATGCTTTGGCAAAATCCGTATATATGACATCGACTTGATATCCTTTTTTTAAATTATTTAAAACCAAGTTGGAGAAAATTGTAAGATTTGTAGAAGTTGATCTCCCGGATACAAATCCGTGTTGAAATGGTGACATAGTCTCTTTTATTAAAAACGAAAGCTTATCGCAAACAATTTTTTCAAAAAGTTTTGGTATTACGGATAACTTGCAAATCTGGCGATAGTTTGATATGTCCTGTTTTGGACCACTTTTATGGATAGGAGTTATAAAAGATGTTTTCCATTCGGAAAGAAATAAACCTTTCTCAAGTGACCTGTTAAAAATAAAACATAGTATTCGAGACAGGGAAGGCGCACAATTCTTTAAAATAATGGGAGGAATTTCGTCAGGACCGGCATTCTTATCGTCATTCATGCTCGATAAAACTTTCTCAACCTCAGTTTTGTTAAAACTTAACTGACCAATGTTAACCGTATTATTAGATGGAGCCAAAGAGAAAGCATTATTGTTATTTGAAACTAAATAATTAGATTTGAAAAATTTCGCAAAATTATTGCAAATGTTAGGTAGGTCAGTGTACGTATATCCCAAATATTCCATATACTTTGGAATTCCATTATTATTTTTTTTTTCAGCAAAAATCCGTTTGCCAAATCTCAGATATTGTCAAATCAACTGAGCTTTTCATTGAATGGACGTAAACTGTGGAGGAACCTGGATAATTTTGGTATTGGTAATGCAAGAAATTATATATCTCAGTCCCATAAACCTTGTATTTGTCAAGTTCATCGAAAAATATTTCGTTTAGGGAACATTTAGATCACCCTTATTTCAGTTTTCGTTTTTTGGATGCTGCTGATGTTGTTGAAAGTCTGCTTTCTGTGAAGTCAAGTGCTGCCAGTCTAGACAATATTAAGCCCAAAATATTACTATATTGATTTCTGTAGTCTTGCTTGTCTTACAGCAAACTCTTTGCTGACTCTTAAACAATCGGGTTTCTAGAAAAAGTACAGCTGTGCAACAGCACTCATTTGCGCCACTGAAGAAATAAGGGCGTTCAAGTATTACGTAACGCAATTTTTGAAGATTTTTGACCCCCCCTCCTACTCTTGTAACGCACCGTAACGTTTTTCTGTACTCCCCCTCCCACTCTCTAAACGTTACGTAACACTCAAGTGACCATTTTTACCCTAAAGTCGCAAAAAAGTATGTTACAATCTAGGGATTCCCTGTGAAATATAAACAAAAAGGTTTGCCAACTTGCGAGAACAAATCAAAAATGACAACCAGACTAATACAATCAAGGGATTCCCTGTAAAACGTAAATGAAAAGGGTTGCCAATTTTGGAGTTTTAATTCCCTAATTTTTTATTTAAAAAAAAAAAAAAAACAATGTTACGTAACGTGTTGTAAAAAAGATCCCTTCCACCCCTGTAACGCATCGTAACATTTTACGAAACCCCCCCTCCTCCCAAATTCCGTTACGTATTACTTGAACGCTCCCTAAGGCAAGCACTGGATAAGGACGTTGTAACCTTTTTAGTCTTGCTTGATTTTGCTAAAGCTTTTGACACTGTCAACCATGTCATTTAGTGTTAAAAAAAAAACTTATGCAGCAGTTTAATTTTTCTACAACTTCCTCTAAGCTTGTACATTTTAATTTGACTAACAGAAAACAAGCAGTTCAAATTGGTGATTGTTTGTCTAGTTGTTTACCTACTTCGTCCGGTGTTCCTCAAGCGTCGATATTGGGTCCTGTACTTTTTTGTATCTATATCAATGAACTTCCAAGTTTGATCTAAAACTGTTCCTATTATCTGTATGCCAACGAATTTCAACTTTACTTCAGTTAAAAACTTTAATTAAAGCCTTACAAATATTGGGGGAAAAAACTTGTACTCTTAGAATCACTTTTACAAGTTTAATAAGTTTTAAGACCCAAAAATAACAGTACCTTTAAAATAAGGTTTTCCAATAAAAGATTTAATTTTGAATTTGAAGCTGACATATTTTGACGCTTCACAAGTAAAAACCAAGCCATTATTATAAATTGAGTGATACACGCTTCAAAAACGCATCAACATTTTCAAAAACAAATATAAATACCCATTGATTTATTTCAACAAAATAGCAAAATGAAACCACTTATTGTAAAGCTCTATATTGAGCTTTTGCATGACATTTCAAAACATTTGTAATAAGCCAAAATTTTAATTTACAAAATATCAATAAGCTTTCTTTCAAAAATTTAAGTTTAAATTGTTTAGTGGAATTTTCGGTACGACTTTAATCTTTGTAAAAAAAAAACAATTTCAATTGGATATTTCTAAAAAATTGTACCAAATGTCATCAACAATATTTTGTATAAGATAAAATAATTTTGAAGTCGATATCCTTCTTGTTTTCAAAAATATCAAATTAATTATTTCAAAGTTTTAGTGGTTTTTGTAGATTCTTATATTTTTGAAGAAATTAGAAGCACTTTTCTAAAACTACAATAACTTTATGGAATCAGAATGTTCTGAAGGTCTTATCATTTTTTGTTCTTATGAAAAATTAATTTAGTTGAATTTTTTTTTAAATTTTCTTTTAATTTACAGAAAAACCGTTTGTTGACTTTATTTAAAATTTATAAAAGTTATGCAACCATAAAATTCCATTAAAGTGGATAACATTATTGGTTCGTGAGATATTTGGACCTAACTAAATTTTTCACTTCTTGTCTTATTAAATTGCTTTTTAATATAATATCTAAAAAGAGGCTGGGATGCGACCCACACTGATAACTTCCCATCCCGTCTATCGATTTGTCTTGCTTAAAAGTTTGTCTAAATGTATCAATTCTTACCAAATTTGCGTTCTATTTTTTGTAGATTTTATTTTTTTTATGAAAAAACGGACTGTTGGATTTTTATAAAAAAATTAGTGAATATAAAAAACAATATTTTCTGTGAAATAAAATAAGTTTGAAGCCAATATTTTTAATTTTTGAAAAGCTATTTGAGCCGAAAATCAATTTTTACCAACTTTTATTAATTTTTTTGTTTAGGTTTTTATTTTTTGTAAAAATACTGTCAATTCGATTTTTCTCAAATTTTTTCCTAATGTTGAAAACAATATATCTTATAAGTAAAAATTAGTTAGAAGCCATAATCTCAAATTTTTGAAAAGATATTTAAGTCAAAAATCAATTTTTACCAACTTTTGTTAATTTTTTTTTTCGGTTTTTAGTTTTTTATAAAAAAACTGTCAATTCTATTTTTTTCAAAATTTGACTGAATGTTGAGAACAATATTTTTTGAAAGATAAAAGTAGTTTAAAGCCAATATCTTAAAGTCTTGAAAAGATATTTGAGTCAAAACTCAATTTTTACCAACTTTTTTTTTATTTTTTTTAGGTTATTATTTTTTGTAAAAAAAAACTGTCAATTCGATTTTTCTCAAAATTTTATCAGATGTCAAAAACATTATTCTTCGTTGCACAAAATTGTTTTGGAGATGAAATCATATTTTAGTCGTAAAATTTTCGAAGTGACAAATTTTTTTTTTCAGTTTTTTTGATTTATAAAAAAAACCGTTAATTGAATTTTTTTCCAAAAATATAATTGTTTTGTATCACGTTACAATATATAACATAAAATTTAATTCAAGTCTCTAGCGTCATTGGTTCATGAGATATTTAGGGTTAACCAAAATTTTCACCTTTTTTTTAAACTGCTATGGTAAAAAAAACACCCACGAAATTTTCTTGAGAGCCCTTTCTGCATCTTTCTGCCTTATTATCTGTATAACAAAGTTTATTTGAAGTCGATATCTCTTCTGGTTCTTGAGCTATGGACGACGAAAAAAACGTCGCGAACGTACGGACGTACGGACGTACGGACGTACGTACACACGCACGCACAGACATCTTTCTAAAAATCTTTTATTTCGACTCTAGGGACCTTGAAACGTCGAGAAATGTCAAAATTTTCAATTCGACAAATCGGACCCATTACAATAACTTCCTATGGGAAGTTAAAAATATAAACTACCATAAATGACAACCTTTGAAAAACTCTCTTTGACATATGATTGAGTTCTAATTTCTGAATTTTACTTGACAGAATTATCATCAAAAAATAATATGCACAAGTTGTTAAATCGTTCCGCCCAAAACAGAGAACAGTACAGTGGGTGTAAAAATAAGACACATGTCCTGTAACGTTCACAGATGTTATGACGAAAACCACTTATTCGAAATTATATTTTTGATAAAAATAGCCACTTTATATATTTCTGTACCAATTCAGCAAATTGAAATCAGTAAATAAAATAATAAAAAAGGAAGCCATTGTGCCACAACCCCCTCCCCCCCAATTCAGGACTTTCGTTTTTTCTTTATGTAATTTAAATAATAAGCGCACGTGTCATACAAACAAAAAAAAAAGAGAAAAACAAAACCATTTACATGATAACATTTCTAAAAATACGTACATGTATCAAAAACCCACGTTCGATACTTACTGTTGTAATAAATCATCTGTCAAAATTCCATGAATAAAAAACAACACTTCAAAACTTCTCTCTTGGAAAAAAAAACAACTATACTTCCATACCTTATTTATTTTTCGTTAAATTTCTACTTATTCAACATAACCAACAAAAAAAAAAGAATAAATATAAATACAAAAATAGCTACATCAAAAAATTCTGAATGAAAACCAACTTTCTTCGTACAAAAACAATATTTTGTCGGTTGAATACATATATTTCAATAAATAAATTTCAATGAAAGAAAAAAAAAAAAAAAAAACAAAAATGATGGAAAGCTCTTTAAACATTTTCTTTTGAATCATTTCTCATTGTATAAGCAATCATTTAATTTAAAAATAGAATTTATTTTCTTCTACAAACACAAACAGAAAAGGAAAACTTTACTTTGGAAAGAACCTACTTACTGATGCCTCTTTTGAAGAATTCAAAATACAACACAAAAAGATTTAAATAGGTATATTGATATCAAATCAAATCTTTCAATAAACCAAATGGCGTAAAATTTGAATAAATATTTAAATTTTAATTCAATAAAAAAAAAAAAACACCAACTCACTTAAACACAAACAGTAAAAATAATAAAATTAAATATTTGTTTTGTAAATTTCTTAGAAATTTATTTTTGTATCATAATTTCTCTGTTTTTATTGAATTTTGTATTTTATTTTGAAAATTTGTGTTTTGTTGAAATTTTATTGTCAATATAAATTGATGTATTTTAATTGAGTGAATAATTTAATAATTTTTGTATTGTTTGATTGTTAAACATTTAAATAATAAATGTTCATTTTAATTTGCATCCGTGTGACTAACATTTATTTAACATTTTATTTAAGAAAAAGAAAGAACACTCACACACATTTTTCAGTGAAAGTTCTTGGAATAAAATAATGAGAATTTATAATCATACGGTGCATTAAATTGGCTATTTGATGGGAGAAACAGATATGTGGTTATTTTTGTTAAAAGTCTGAAAATTATTATTATAACGTAATTTGCTTTTTGGTTTTCTTTTCAATTGAAAATCTGTAAATTCGTTATTAAAGCCGTTTTGAGAAAAAGCAATAAGTTCCGAGTATGAAACGCCTTATTTTTAATTTCAAAATTAGAAAAAAAAAATGCGACCAACTGATAACTTCCCATTGATGCCCTTTAAACGGGATACCGACATAATGCCCAAGTGCAAAATCTCCAAAAACAAAATCCCCACACTTTCAAAAATCCACAAAATCATTATCCCCAAGTACAAAATCTCCAAAAATAAAATCCCCAGGATCTAAATCCCCATGCCCACAATCCACAAACGAAATCCCCAAATCTAATTTTTTCAAACTCCGTCAATACATGTTGGTTGTGTACTTTTCGGAGCTAAGCAAAAGTTCAGAAGATAACGACATTTCAAAACTTTACTTCTGGTTCAAAACCAATTTTCTGGATGCGTCAAAAAGAAAACATGAACACGAGTCAAAGTCAAACAAGATAATTTTCACAATTTGTTTCCCAAAAAATTGGTGTACCAATACAATTTTTTGCTCAACTTTCCATTAGGGCAGCACAAATTTCGACATGCGTTTTTTTTTATTTGATATGTGCAAATAAATAATAATAATTATAGCAATTTTAGAGCGAGGAAACATATTATTTCTATTTTAAATTAATTTTCAAAGGTCACTTTTCCAAATATAACACAGCAAAAATGGTCGATTTTGACATTTCTTCCCTGTTTTTTGTTAAGTGTTGCAATACATGATTTTTTTTTGTTGGGTATTTCTTTGATTTTAGTGCTCTAATGCAAAAAGTACTTTGCATAAACCCAAACTCGCACCCACTCCAAATCCTATAGTGATTCCAAGCAGGGAGGTTGCAGGGGGCAGCATGCCCCCCTTACATACCTAGCTGTTAGTCCGCCGCCGCCGCGCCGTACTATCAATTCAAAACATTATTATTTAACATTGGAATAAATAACGATTGGAAACCATTGCCTTGGGAATGACAAAAATTGGGACATTACATTTTTGGAAAAATGGACATTGGAACACACGGATTGGGAATTTTGTCCTACAATCAAAATGATAGATGTTGTTACCACAATTGAGAAAATAAGCAGCGGTGAAAAACGTCATTTGGAAAAATCGAGCGTGAAAACATACAAGAAGTTAAAAATAAAAAACCAAGGTTGAAAAAAATGAATTTTTAATATTTATATCATATTATGTACTATGATAGATTATTATTTGTTTCATTTGTTTATTTAATACCATGAATTTAAAATGTATTTCTTATGTTTGAAAAACATAGATAGTATTAATTTCTTACGTTTTTGTTGCATAAAAAGATAAACACAACTTAACTTTGTTCTGAATTATTCCCAAAATCAAAATCCTTAAGCACAGATTCACCATATTTTGAGTATATCTAAGAAATTATGTTTCGCGCCAAACTCATATACTCAAAATATGATGAATCTGTGCTTAAGCATTTTGATTTTGGGAATTCTGGATTTAGGGATTTTGGTTTTGGGGATTTTGTTCTCGGAGATTTTAGATTTGGGGGTTATGTTTTGGGAATTTTGTTTTGGGGATTTTTTGTTTTGGGGCTAAGGTACCCAACCCCTTTAAACATTTAAAATTAAATTTTGTATAATAAGGGTTGGTGATAATTTCCCAGGAAAATCCCCAAATCCATAATCCCCAAAACGAAATCCCCAGCAGCGAAATTCTCAAAGAGAGAATACCTAGGGCGAAAATCCCCAAGTGAATATCCCCAAAACAATTATGTTCAAGTAGTGAATCATGCGATTAATGATGATTCACTACCTAAACATAATTGTTTGGAATATATTAAATTTCATTTATATTGCATTAAATGCAATCCAAAGATTTGGAAACAATAACATCATCCATTTCAATTTTTATTCAAAAGAAATACTCGGCACAACAAAAGAACACTTAGATAGCACTAAGCAAGCACTACAAATACAATGTCAGACTGAGAAGTGCAAGCCTTTATAGTGATTTTTTGTTTGGAAACTGTTTATCATTATCATTTATTAATATCACAATAAGAGAATTCCATGAGAGTTTTTCTAAAAACTGCATGCATAAATGAAGATATGCACGGATACTGGGGATTTGGAGATTTCGTGGGGATTTTGGCAAAATAAAATTTGTCTTACGTCTCTGGGGATATTATCAAAATGGATTAAATTTGTTTGGGGATATTATCCCTTGGGGATTTTTTTTTGGGGGGATTCAATACGACACCCGTATAATAAGCCAAAGAATTTATCAAAAGTCAAAGAAGGTCTGTGGAGATAGTTCGAGACATTCAAACACTTCAGTAGGACTCTAATTTTTGTAAGGAAAAATGTTTCAATTGAATTTTTCTAAAAAAAATTATAAAATAATATCAACAAGTTTTTGGAATAGATGAAAAAGTTTAAAGTCTTAAAGTTTGTTTTCAAGATATTAAAGTCGAAAACCATTTTTAACAATTTTTAATAGTAAACAACTTTTGCATATTTATTTATTTGTAAAAAACAACGGTCAGTTCGGTTTTTATGAAATTTTCAACAGATGTCAAAAACCTTATTTTCGAAAGTAAAACATTATTATAAAGGTATTAAAATTTTTGTTTTGTAAATTACCCAATCTAAAAAAAAATGTGTAGTGTAGTACTCGTGCCATGATGGTTAGTGCGTTGGACTGTACCCATCAAATCTTCGGTCGATAAGTCTTCTTCCGAGCAACAGCAAAGTTTTCGAAAAGATCATCAATAGGGCTTTAACTAAGTGGGTTGCGGACAACAAAATAATTCCGGATAAACAGTTCGGGTTCAAGGCGGGTCATGACACAATTCATGCTGCGTCTAAACTCGTTTCTGATATCCAATGGAATAAAACAAAACAACAATGAACAGGTGCTGTTCTGGTTGATTTGGAAAAGGCCTTTGACACCGTATGGTTAGAGGGTCTTTACCTAAAACTGAGCAGGCTTGGCATAAGCAAACCATTGTTGTATATACTTTATGATATGCTTAACGGTAGAAAGTTTGTTGTCAAAAGTGGCAATGTAACTTCTACCACAACATTCTTAATTAAAAATGGTCTCCAACAGGGAGCGGTGATAGGTAGTCTTACAAAGTCAATTGCGTACGCCGACGATCTTATTGCGTACAGAACGGCCCGAAAGGTTGAGGTTATTAGAATTCTCTTGCAGCGTGATTTCGACAAGATTCAGCGATATTGCGACGACTGGAAACTGAAAATAAATGTCCAGAAGTCGGAGACAATTTTGTTCCGGACTCCGTTGGCTAGGGCCACGAGGGATACGTGCAAGAATTGGCGCAAGATGGTCATCGTTGATCTTCACGGGCAGCCATTAGCGAGCAAAAGTGTAATGAAGTACCTCGGTATCTGGTTAGATCAGTATTTATATTTCGATAGACATATAAATGCTGCTCTGACCAGGGCCAGAGGAGCCTTCGCTCTGACGAAACGGCTGTTTTTTAGCAGTCGGCTTGACCCCAGAGTGAAGGTAATTTGCTACATGGCCCTCATACGGCCGATGATCGTTTATGGTTGTCCTGTGTGGTTCAACGTTGCCCCTTCCCAAATGGAGAAGTTTCGGGTGTTCGAGCGGCAGTGTTTACGACGCTGTACCGGCTTATATCGAACAGCCGAATCTTCTTACGTGCATTACTATTCCAACGAGGTCCTATACAGCGGGGCTCGAATCAACAGAATTGACAATTTCGTGATAAAACTCGTTCGAGGTCACATTGCAAGAGCTACGTCTTCGACCAACAATTTAATTTTCGGGGCGTTCTATCCGAACGACGAGTATTTTGAGAGTGCAAGCTTGAGCGGCTTCATTCCACCAGAAGCATTCCTCTTCTTAGATAAATGCGGTCTGATACAGGATAGATTGGCAGTTCCGCTAATCTACCACGTCAGACGACGAACCGTGGATAAGCGACTCCTGTACAATCGGGACGTCATGGCACAAGGCGGAGCAGAGCTCCTTCGGTTCAGTAGGGCTGTGTCCGAAAGGGACCGAACTGATAGGGTGAAGCAGGAGAACCAGTTTTGGTGGCTTCAATCGGCACTTGATAGTGGGTAGTCGGGAGGGGGTTTTAAGCCTTGGCCGGTTTACATACTTTTTTTTATAGTTTTAGGGTTTAGTTTTAAGTAGAATAAACATGGTGGCACAAAAAAATACACAAAAAAAATATATACATATATAAAAAATAAATAAAAAATAAAATAAAAAAAACATGAAATAAGAAAAAAAGGACAACAAATTATGAAAACAAAAAATTTAAGATAGTTAGATTTGCTGCTGTGGTTGCTCTAGTTTTAAGTAGTTTATAGGTAGAATAGGTAGTTTAAGTTTTGTTTTAAGGACCCTATTTTAAGTAGTTTTAAGTAAAAATCAAAAAGGATATTGATATTAGTTTTTTTTTAAATTTTCTAATGAATACAAAAATAAATAAAATTGCATTGAAGTTAAATAGATCTTAGGGCCGAAAGGTATTAGAATTAAGTATTACTGTTTAACTTAGAGTTAAGTTAGTTGTAAGTTATGGTTAATTAGGCTAGTTTTATGAATTTTTGTCTAGCTTTAAGATAGTCTTAAGAATGAATTAATAAAAATGAATTTGGAAAAAAAGTGCGTTGGACTGTCATGCCAGAAGTCTTGGGTTCGATTCCTGCCTATGCCATCTAAAGTTTTTTTCACGGGTACTGCCTCTTGCGAGGAATTGAAAAATTTTTCAAGAGTAATTATTCTTGTCATGAAAAGTGCTTTCTCAAATCAGCCGTTCGGATTCGGCTTAAAACTGTAGGTCCCCTCCATCCCTGACAACAGTACTCACACACAGGAATTGTTGAGAGTTGTAAGTCACTAGGCCCTAGTTCTCAACGGACTATTGCGCCACCCAATTTATTTACATATTTAAACAAAAATGTGTCCATAGGAAATGTCAAAATTTTAATTTGAAAAATCAGGATTGAATATATTTAAAAGGAAAGTTAAAAACACATGATATACAATAAAAATGTGTAAGTTTTTTATGTCAAAAATTTGTTAAAAACGAAAACTTCAAACAAAGTAACTAAGATTACTTAAGTAAAATTTTCTTGTTTTGATGTTTGAACTTCAAGTTTTTTTGATATAACTTTTTAAAATTCTATATTCGATAAGGCAACCGCTTTAATGATATCTTATTTCTTTAAGTATTTTTTTTTTTCAATAAAATGTGTGATTGTTTTTAAATTCATCCATTTTCAATATTAAGTTTGAATTTTTATAGTTTTTCATACAATTTTCGAATCTTTTTTATAAGTCTGCCTTACATAAATCTCAAAAAGCGCTGACAAATATATGCTGAACTGGTTTTTAACAGAGAAAGGCAAAACGATCTGAAAGTCATGTTTGTTTTTTTTTTCTCCGAATCCGACACGTCTAAACAAGTTTAGGATTCGAAATCAGCACTAAAAATCATGAAAGCATTAGATTTAAGGTTTCTCAAAACATTATATAAGCTCAAATTATGACTCATAACTCATAAGAGTTTTCAGAAAGTAATTAAGATACTAAAATGATATAAACTGTAACTAAAAGAATTGGAAAAATTATCACACAAAACATAGTTTTAAGTTGTTTTTAAAGAAGCATATTTTAAAAACTTTATATGATAGACAAATTATATGCCAGATTTAAATTCAGGGCAACTTAATCATTTATTGTTTTGTTTTAGGGATAACTTTTGCCGACCCTTGTTTAAAAAATAAATGTATATTTATTGTGTTCGGAAGAAATGTGTTTAAAATTTGTATTGGGTAAGTTCTTAAATTTCACATCCACACAAAACTGCAAGAAACCATTTTTGTAAGCAAAATTTGGAAATCGTTTAGAGTTCAGTCAGAATTTTACATTTCTTTAAAGTTTTTGGTTGCCTTTAAGTTTTCATGGAAATATTGACTTTTTATTAAAAAAAAGTTATTATTGTTTATTAAATCATCATTTTTTTCGGAAACAGGTGCTAAATTTAACTTAAAGAAAAACGATGCTAGGATGCGACTCACAATAATAACTTCCCATCCGCACTCGTCTGTCGATTTTTCTTAAACAGAACTTTTACAAAATATTAATAACAATATTTTGTGTGAGATAAAAGGTTTTGTTCTTAAGACAATAAAGTCGAACATCATTACGTTGTTTTGTAAGTTTTTATGTTTTGTAAAAAAAGGTGCCAATTAGATTTTTTTTTTTTAAATAACTAAAAGTTAGCAACATTATATTGCATACGATAAAATTAGTTTGATACCACCTTTTTTTTTGTTTCCGACATTTTTAGTCAAAAACTAATTTTTATCAATTTTAGCAGCATTTTTTGAAGTTTTTAGTATTTAATAACTAAAAATTTTGCATAGAATTAAATAATTTTGAAATCGGTATTTTCATCTATTCTTGAAATACTCGAATCGAAAATCGGTTTCTACCAATTTTGCGTAATATTGCCTTGTTGATAAAAATAATACAAAATATTTACCTCCGAATTTACGTGTGAATTTCACCTTAAAAATTGAAAAACTTAAAGTAATATTTTGTATAGGTTTTATTTTTTTGTAAAAAAAATATTGCTTCAATTTTTCTCAAAATTTTACAAGATGACAAAAACGATATTCTTATTTGCATAAAATTATTTTAGGGGTAAAATCATTTTTTGTTCGTAAGATATTCGAGGTGAAAAATTTTGTAAGTTCTTTTAATTTATAAAAAAAATCATTAATTTTATTTTTTTTCAAAATTATACTTGTTTGGTATCAAGTCACATTTTATAATCCAAAACTCAACTAAAGTGGCTAGCGTTATTGGTTCGTCCCATATTTTGAGTAAACCAAAATGTTCATTTTTTTTTTTAATTACTATAGTACAAAAAAAAAACTCAAAGCTCATTTTTTTGACAGTCATTTCTTGCATCTTTCGATGTTATTATCTGTGCAACAAAATTTATTTGAACTGGTTCTTCGACGATGAAAAATGGTTTTCCCAACGTACGTACACAGACGTCTTTCTAAAAGCCTTCGATTTAGATTCTAGGGACTTTGAAACGTCGAGAGATTTCAAAATTTTCAGTTCGACAAATTAATCTGATCTCAAAAACTTACCATGAGAAGTTATAAATACTTTTGTAAAGCAACATTTTTATATTATTTGGAATTCAGTAAGAACCGGTAACTTTTTTTTTTTTTTTTAAATATTTGGTTAATTTTAAATTAATGTTCGCAGAAATATTGACTCTTTATTATTTATTTATAGTTTTTTTTTTTAAATTAAGATAAAATATTCTTTGGAAACTGGTACAAAATCAAAAACACAAAAACTAAAATGTGGAATACAATACTTATAGGATTTTGTTCAAATATTGAAAGTATACCAAAATGTTATATTCAATTACACATAAATATATGTTATATTGTTGTGTTCCTGGCTATAACACATAGAAGTGGCCCGAAATGAGAATCGTGAGGGACTTCATAATAATCTTATTTTGAAAAGTGTTGTGAAAAAATTCAAAATCTATAATTTTTTTTTGACTTTTTCTATTAAAAATATTGGAAAATAACAAGTAAAATTAAAAAAAAAAACTGAGTAATGTCAGTTTTGGAACTTTTCTGTCAGCGATTTATCTTTTGCAATACAAATCTTAGTAATCTCGGACCTTTTTTTTTAACAAAATCCAAGTTCTGAAATGTGTGTTATATGTTAAAAATACAAATTATTAGTCTAGATGTGTCTAAATAATGGGTGATTTTTTTGAGGTTAGGATTTTCATGCATTAGTATTTGACAGATCACGCGGGATTTCAGACATGGTGTCAAAGAGAAAGATGCTGAGTATGCTTTGACATTTCATCATGAATAGACTTACTAACGAGCAACGCTTGCAAATCATTGAATTTTATTACCAAAATCAGTGTTCGGTTCGAAATTTTTTATCGACAAATTTTGTTCAGCGATGAAGCTCATTTCTGGTTGAATGGCTACGTAAATAAGCAAAATTGCCGCATTTGGAGTGAAGAGCAACCAGTAGCCGTTCAAGAACTGCCCATGCATCCCGAAAAATGCACTGTTTGGTGTGGTTTGTACGCTGGTGGAATCATTGGACCGTATTTTTTCAAAGATGCTGTTGGACGCAACGTTACGGTGAATGGCGATCGCTATCGTTCAATGCTAACAAACTTTTTGTTGCCAAAAATGGAAGAACTGAACTTGGTTGACATGTGGTTTCAACAAGATGGCGCTACATGCCACACAGCTCGCGATTCTATGGCCATTTTGAGGGAAAACTTCGGAGAACAATTCATCTCAAGGAATGGACCGGTAAGTTGGCCACCAAGATCATGCAATTTGACGCCTTTAGACTATTTTTTGTGAGGCTACGTCAAGTCTAAAGTCTACACAAATAAGCCAGCAACTATTCCAGCTTTGGAAGACAACATTTCCGAAGAAAATCGGGTTATTCCGGCCGAAATGCTCGAAAAAGTTACCCAAAATTGGACTTTCCGAATGGACCACCTAAGACGCAGCCGCGGTCAACATTTAAATGAAATTATCTTCAAAAAGTAAATGTCATGGACCAATCTAACGTTTCAAATAAAGAATCGATGAGATTTTGCAAATTTTATGCGTTTTTTTTTTAAAAAAAGTTCTCAAGCTCTTAAAACATCACCCGATAGTAATCTAGTATTAAATATAGCCTATGTTACTCAGTGATAATGTAGCTTTCTAATGAAAAAAGAATTATTAAAATCGGTCCAGTACTTTTTGAGTTTATTCGTTACATACAAAAATACAAATCTTTCCTCTTTATAATATTAGTGTAGATTAAATTAAAATAAAAGTCCTACAAGAATAGTTTTTCATAATTAAAAAAAATTTACAAAATCAAATAAATACTATAAAAATATTTCTTGTAAAACGTTTTTTTAAGTTTAATCTTCGAATTCGACATAGTTTTTGAGTTAAACTAAATCAGTACCTAAAAAGTGACCTTCGCTGCGTGACAATTTTGCCACAATAGAAATAGAATAAAATTTTACAGAATTTCAAGATTTTAAAATACTATCTTTATCGCACTGTGCCTTATTTATTTCAATACATTTTTTTACAACCCATTAAATGTAAGCATTATATACTTCCTCCATGATGTAAAAATTACAATTACGTTACAGACATAAAATCGAAATTACTATCCGAGACGAATGCTTATTCTATGCCAATGAATATGTACTACAATAATGTTTACTACTTAAATTCTTTTGTATTTCAACAATATCTAAATTGGTTTGGTCGGGAATTTATGTTTGTTTTGTTTCGTTTGCTTTTTGTATTTTTTATGGCTAAAAATATTTCCGTTCTTACCCCCCTTCGAAAACGATATTTTTTTATGAGCACATTATTTATTTATAATGTCTTGTTTCTCGTTCAAAAACGATTTGTTTAATTTTGTTTTTTGTATTTCTTGATTTTATGTTCCATTGTATACACATAATATTTATAGTGAAGGTTATATATATACTTTATTGATATTTTAATTGCCTTAGATAAATCACAATGTAATATAATAAGAGTCATTAATAGCTAGGTTGGGTTTTTTTTTATGTTTAAGTTGCGAAGAGAAAGTGGTGGAGGCAGAGGTGGAAGCAGTATTGGAAATGATTTGTGAGTTTGCGAAACATAAAAGTTATAGTAATTGATTTAATCATAAGATCAATTGTTAGTTAATGAAAAAATTTGATTTAATTGAGAAAATTTTCGAGTTATATTTTTAAATATTACTCGTATTAATGAATGTAATTAATTAATATGCCGACACGTTGATTAGATATACGGTGTTATTTTTGGGTGAAAAATTTAATAAATATTTATTCATAATGTATGTATGTAGGTTAAAATATTCCATTGTTTGAAAGTTATAAAAAAAGATTAATTTTATATCTTGAGTACTTGAAAATAAGACCATGCATTGTGCTTTCATTTAAAATTTAAAGACTTTTTGAACAAAGGAGGAAGGGGGGGAGTTAAAATTAAGTTTTTATGACATTTCTTTATTTTTTTTTTTTGTAGAAAAAAAAAAAGAAATTGAGTATTTATTTTAATAATTAAAACGGTTTTATATTGACAATGGACTTTTTCTTTTAGACTGGTTAAAAAAATGTCAGGAAATAATTTAAAAAGCGTAAACTAGATAACACGATGAAATAGGGTAAAAATGGTTGCCCTTTAAAAAGTCTAATGTGTCTTCAAAACCAGATATCTCAAAATATTGGTATATTAAAAATGTTCTTCTTTTCCACTTTAAACGTGTGAATTCGGAGTTCTTGAGATGAAGATGAAAGTTGAAAGATAAAAAAAATCGTTTATTTAAAATTAATTTCGAGTTTAGTGTCATTCTGTCTGAGCCATTTGAGTCAAAGTAAGTTTCTGTTAGGAGTAACAAAAAACCTTTTTTAATTTTTAATTGAAAGTTATTGTAGTCGTTCAAATTTTTATAATAAAAAATTTTGATATTCCTTAACGTTTCAATGTCCCTAGAATTTTAATTCAATGTATACTCAATTTTTTTGTAGTATCCGTGGCATGATGGTTAGTGCGTTGGACTGTCATGCCAGAGGTCTTGGGTTCGATCCCTGCCTATGCCATCTAAAGTTTTTTTCACGGGTACTGCCTCTTGCGAGGAATTGACAAATTCTCCAAGAGTAATTCTTGTCATGAAAAGTGCTTTCTCAAATTTGCCGTTCGGATTCGGCTTAAAACTGTAGGTCCCCTCCATCCCTGACAACAATACTAGCACACCGGAATGGTTGAGAGTTGTAAGTCACTAGGCCCTAGTTCTCAACGGACTGTTGCGCCACCCAATTTATTTATTTATACTCAATTTTGTATGGTAGGGATACCTTTTTTTGTCCTCTAGATCTCAAGAACCGGCAGAAATATTGACTTCAAATTTTGTTTGAGATGTGAAGAAAGGAATTTAAATCAGTTTTATAGCAGTTTTAAACCAAAAGTGAACATTTTGGTTGGTCTACACAAATTAATTTAAATTAAAGAAAATCCACAGAATTTGTTTAAGTCACACAAACCTTAACACGGATCAAAAAACCTTAAAAATAATTATATATTGTACCTGACACCAGGTACAATTATCGGAAAAATCTAATCAAAATTGGTTAAAATATTTTTGGACTGTAATATTTTGCGAAACAATAAAGATATTGACTTAAAACTTATTTCGTTGCTGAGACAATATTGTTGATTTAATTTGATTAAAATTTACAAACAATTTCAAAAATTTGGAAAACAGGTTAAAGTTCAATTATTGGTTGATACATTTCTTAAAAGTTCTTTAAAATGCAATATTTTTTTCTGACAAAAAATTATTTAGTGCAGGTTTTTAAGGACGATTAAATGGTATTTGGTTGTGTAAGACCGAAACCACAAAAGTCTAATGTCAGAAATTTAATCAGATTATCATCAAAATTTATACTTAACTTATACACTAGTCTAATGGACTAGGTAGGTAGAAATGGCGATCTCAAAGGCAACCTAGCCTGAGATCCAATTTGGGCTGTAGTGCGCCGTTTTGATACCAAAACTCGTTTGAGCTGTGATAGAAAGGAAAAGATTTATAGAGAAGCTTCATAGCGATTATGTTAGAGCCATTTTGTCGCATTGAGAAAAAAGATTAGGTCTCTAATCTTTGTCTCAGATAGCTCATCCAGTTCGTGAAAGAATGCTTTCCCAAAGCATTTCATTCTAGTGCTTGCCAAAGCAGGACATTTGCAGAGGAAATGGATTATCGTTTCACTTTCTCTTTGGTCGCTGCAACTACGGCAAAAGGTGTTGTAAGAGATACCCAAATTCTCTGCATAAACTCCTATGGGCCAATGTCCGGTACAAACCGCAACAATCCTGGCTATGTCTTGCCTTGGCCTGCAAAGAAGATCGTTTGTACGGGTTTTATTATAGGTGGGCCATATTTTCCTAGATATAATGCAGTTGGGTAAATTGCTCCACCTTCGGTTTGATTCAGTTTGGTAGATGGAAATATTTTACCCTTCATAGCACCAAGAGGAATGTTAACCATTTCCGCAACTGAGCTATGAAGGGCCGATCCTTGCCTGGCTAGCTCGAGGTTAATGTTCAGGCTCGCAATCTCATCGCGACATTGCTGGACCAATTTAGATGAGGATGTAGCCGAGTTAATGGCTTTAATAGCTGCCTGACTGTCTGTGAAGATAGCCGCATTTCGGTTTTGGTTTGGACTTTGTTTAATCTTACATGTTTGTTTATCTTACATGCCTCCCTTATTGCCAGCAGTTCAGCCTGAAAAACGCTAGCAAAGTCAGGAAGCCTAAAGGATTTAGCTACATTTAGGGACTCAGAAATGATCCCAGAACCAACTCCGCACTCCATCTTTGAGCCGTCAGTAAAGATGGTTGTGTCGAAACCTATCGACACGATGTCAACCTCCCAATCTTCTCTGGATGGGAAAATTACCTTAAAACCCTTACTAAGGCTCAAAGTAGGAGTGCAGTAGTCAGTGTCTACTGAGATAATATCTGAGGGAATCAATTTCGTTGTGTTGCTGTGACCATAATGTTTTGACAACCAACTGCTTGATTCCTTCAGCCTAATAGCGCTGCAGGAAACTATGTATTTAATAAAAAGGTCGATTGGGAGAAGATCCAAAATAACGTTTAAGGCGTTGGGCAAGTACGTTGGGCAAGTACGCATAAGTTAAGATTGGACGTACTACGGCTGTGTACGTTCATAAAATCATCTTCGACTGAAGTCCCCACTTTTCGCCGAAAGTTTTGCTGCAGGCGTAGAAGGCAACACAGGCCTTCTTAACCCGCAATTCAATATTTCGTTTCCAGTTTAAGTTAGGGTCGAGTATAACTCCCAAATATTTTGCACTGGAAGACAATGATAGGATTTGACCGTTAAGTCGAGGTAGCGTGAAGGGCGGTACTTTAGTTTTGGTGGTAAAGAGCATCAGTTCAGTTTTACTTTGGTTAACTCCTACACCACAACTAGTGGCCCAGCTGCTAACTTTCTTCAAAGCTGACTCCGTGATTTCACTAATCACAGAGGTGTACTTTCCTGACACCAATAGCACCAAATCATCCGCATAGGCTACCGCCTTCACTCCACATCTCTCTAATTTAACGAGAATTGTATCCATGACCAGAAGCCACAGAAGAGGCGAAAGGACACCACCCTGGGGTGTTCCCCTACTCACGTGTTTCGTTGCGATTGTATTGCCTAGAGTGGCTTGAATCTTCCTACCACTGAACATGGAAATAATCCATTCTCGAATGAAGTATTCTACACCGAACTTAACGAGCGATTCTTCTATGGATTCGGTAAGGACGTTGTTAAAAGCACCTTCTATGTCTAAGAAGGTGGCAAGAGTAAATTCTTTATAATGGATTGTTTTTTCTACAGTACGCACTACCTCATAGAGGGCAGTCTCCGTAGATTTGCCCTTAAGATAAGCATGCTGAGAGCTTTCGAGAGGTCGTCCATCTAGGATTTCTCTAATATGGTAATCAAGAATGCGCTCCAAGGTTTTAAGCACAAAAGATGTTAAGCTTATTGGTCTGAAATCCTTCGCGGATTCGTGACCACGCCTACCCACTTTCGGGATAAAAACTACCTTTACCTGTCTCCACAACATGGGCACATGTTTGAGAAGGAGGCATCCTTTGAAAATTTGTTCCAGCCATGGAGCTGCCACATCATGCAACTTTTGAAGCATAACTGGCAGTATGCCATCCATGTCTGGGGATTTATATGGAGAGAAAGTATTGATGGCCCACAAAATATTTTCTCTGGTTATAACGTAATTGACTTGCTCCACATGATCTACGTTTAGCTCAGCGGTTTTAAGCGATTCGGGGTTATCACTCTCGCAACCCGGAAAGTTCGTCTTCATCAGTAGCTCAAGAGATTCGGCTGGAGAGGCTGTCCAGGTTCCATCAGGCTTTTTTAGAAATGAAGGATAACAATGTTCCTTCGATAAAACTTTGCTGAGCATTGCATAGTCCTTTATGTCTTCGATTGATTGACAGTATTCTCTCCAGCCTTGTCTTTTGGCTGATGACAGGGCTTGCTTGTAAATTTTAAGAGAGTCTTTATACGGTTGGTAAAACTTATGTTTGTGGCAGATATTGAAAATTGTCCTCGTCATTTTCCTAAGGCTGGACAGTTCTTCATTCCACCAAGAAGGAAGGGTTTTACGGCTGTATTTAACTGGGCAAGAGACTCTAAAAGCTTTACTTATAGCATTTTCAAGGGTTTTCACCTTTGATAATGGACTAAGTCCATAGCATTTAAAAATATTTTAATAAGTGCTAGGTCGTCTTTATTTAAACTCATTCACATATTTGCTTCAATTTTTTTTAAATCGCTTCTTTTAAAGAGTGGTATTAATAATTGCTTGGTTCAAAATATCACAAAAAAACACAGCAATGGTTTTTGTAATATTGATGATTCAATTCAATTTTTTTAATGATAAAAAATAAAGAATTGGTATGGAATGTCATTTACAAAATATGTAATTTCGATTAAGATACAAATACAATTATTATTCGCTTCTGAAAAATTTAAAAAAAATCGCTTCGCTGGGCACTTATTGAAAAATTGGTATTTTTGGTCTAATTAAATTTGTTGGTGGGAAAATTCAGACTAAATTTAAATTTCTTAGGCTTGGTAATTTAATTTTTTTCAAATTTTAAGATCAGTTTCAAGATATCTGAATCACCACATAAGTTCCGATACCTTGACTTTTTTGTAAGGTGCAAGCTTCATTTTAATTTTGAAAACGAACATTTGTTTATATTTTCTTTTTTATTTAACATTAAATTTGCTCCTAAAAAAGATAAGTGGCATTTGATTTTAAATAACTAATAAATTAATCCTTGCAAAACTAGTTGAAGAACATTTCTTTAACTACAAAAAAAAATTTAAAAGCTTATTTTTCTAAAGGGCTTCATTTAGACGATCTAAGCATTTTTCAAAAAAAATCCTTATCCACAATTCCATACGATTGCAAAATTGTTTGTTTGTGATACGGAAAAAGGTGAAGTTTTGTGTGTTTAGATTAAAATTGAAATACGACTTGAAAACCCAATTTTTTCCAAAAAAATATTTTCTAAACAAATCAAACTGAAAACACTTCATGCTTAATGATTTTCAACTAACAGAAATATCGATTTCAAATACAATTTGTTTCACAGATAAAGGCATCAAAATGTGCCGGGAAAGGACTTCAAAATATATATAACATCTTATAACATATAACATTTTTGACATCTGTTGTAATTTAAAAAATTCGAATTGACACTTTTTTTCTTTACAAAAAATAAAAAAAAACTAAAAATAAAAAAAATTAGTAAAAATTCATTTTTTATTCGAATATTTCTAGAAAATATAAAGAAATGATAATCAAACTTATTTTATCTTATAGAATACATTGGTGTTAATATTCGATACAATTTAAAAAATTCCAACAGTTTTCTTTAAAAGAAAAAATTAACTAATTAAAAATTGAAATTGATTAATTGAAAATTATTTCATCTTATAAACAAAATGCAGGAAGTCCCACTTATCTCGACAAAAAACAACTTTGACTTTAATATTGGATTCCAAGCTTTTCGAAAATCCTTAACTCCTTCGAACCTGGCTGGGTTTAACATGTCCCACTAGTGTTTAAAAAATTAAATAAATTAGGTGGCTCAATAGTCAGTAGAGAACCAGAGCCTAGCGACTTACAACTCTCAACCATTCCTGTGTGCGAGTAAATGTCAGGGATGGCGGGGACCTACAGTTTGTATGCGGAATCTGAATGAATTGTCAATTCCTCGCAAGAGGCAGTACCCGTGAAAAAAAAAAAAATTAGATGGGACAGGCAGTGATTGAACCCAAGACTTCTGGCATGACAGTCCAACGCACTTAGCATTGTGCTACGGGTACTACCATTTCAATACATTGTGAAATAATTTTTAAATATACTTACGAGGGCGGGTCAATAAGTCCGTGACTTTTGGAATAAAACTCAGATTTTTTGATAAAAAAATAATTTTATTTTTCAACGTAGTCTCCCTTGAGCTCTATACACTTTGTCCAACGCTTCTCCAATTTTTTTTTTATCCCTTCCACAAAAAATGATTTGTCGAGGTCCTCAAAATAGGCCTTTGTTTGCGAGATGACTTCATCATTGGAGTCAAATCTTTTTCTTCAGGTTTGGGAACAAGAAGTAGTCGCTCGGAGCCAAATCTGGAGAATATGGTGGATGAGGGAGCAATTCATAGCCCAATTCATGGATTTTTGCCATGGCAACTGCACATGTGTGCACCCTTGCATTGTGAGCAAACGCGGCACCCATCTTGCGGAAAGCTTTCTCATGCCCAAGTGATCATTCAAAATTGAAACCACTGAGGCATGCGAGATCCCTACGGCTTCCACAATCTCTCACACTTTCAATCTTCGGTCGGCCAACACCATATCGTGAATTTTTTCGATTGTTTCGGGTGTAGAGACCTCAGTTGGGCGTCCAGGACGTTCGGCATCTTCAGTGCTTGTACGGCCACAACGAAATTCAGTAAACCACTTTTTTACCATTGAAATCGATGGTGCAGAGTCCCCATAGCATTTATCAAGCTTAGCCTTGGTCTCGGTAATTGTTTTTTTCGCAAGAAATAATGCTTAATAAGCACACGAAATTCACTTTTTTTTCCATTTTCTCCTCAAATTAGTGAGTAGTCTGATAAAAATAGCTGTCAAACACAAACTAACTGACGCAGCAAGTTTAAATTTTGACAGGAGTCAACTGACAGATCCCTGTTGACAGGAGCAGTGTTGCTGTTCCAGTAAAGAGGTTAGAAATTCAAAAAGTCACGGACTTATTGACCGCCCTTATATATTTATATAAGAATTTTAGTCTAAAGTTCATTTGATAAAGAAAAAATTAAGCACTATTTTCACTAATTTGATGAGTTTACTTCCGCCTTTAAAAACAACACAATAAATAACTTTATTTTTTATTACCTACGAATTTCCTAATCAAAAATTCTAAAATATTACTACGCCCCATAATTAAATTAAAAGATTAGAACTTTTGAAGTTCATAGATTCCAATATTTTTTTTATTGCATGTTTGTTTAAAAACAATTTCAAAAAGAAACAGCAACAAGAAGACTATATTTGACCTGCCCTAATAAAGGTTTACTATATGGTATCTATGTATGTGCCTTCTTAAACCTCACAAACTAAATATTTAAGACTTCTCTGAACGACACCCTTATGCAAATAATAAAATGCAAAACTTTCCATTAAATTCTCATCTAATCTCAACTATATTCTATAATATCAACAGCTTGTTTATCAATTCCATAAATACAAGTCTACAACACAAAACGAGAGAAGAAAAGAGGTCAAGGTTATCAGAGCAATATACATATAAGTAAATATAAGTTCTTAGATAGATAAGTTCTTTATTTTTTCAATTTTTTTATAAGTACAATATTTCATAATAAAAGATATACAAAGCATGACTTTATAAGCCGTCTGTCGGAAAATAAACTAATTAAATAAAAAAATAAAAATAAAAAAAAAATACAATATTTGAGTAAAAAGAGAGAATATTTCACAAAATAAGTTTCATAGTTAAAAATATGTAAATAGAAGAAGAAATTTTTTTTTTAAATTATTATTTTCATTATGTGACTTTTAGTTTAGTCAAAAAAAAAAAAAGAATCATTGAACCATATGGAATAATATTCATCCTTTAAGTATATTTTAAATTAAAGAAAATTATTGGTAATGGGCTTTTAGTTTAGCTAAAACAGATAATGATTTTTAAGTGAGAAAAAAAAAAAGAAAAAAAAAAAAAAAATAGGAAAAACAACAGCATATTTCTCAAGTTTTTTTTTTTTTTTCTTTAATTTTAAGGAAAAAAAGGAGAAGATACAATCACTTTAACACCTTGTTACAAGTCAAAACAAATTCAAACACTCGTTTCGATATTTTCTGGCATGTGAGACATAGCGTATAAGAGGCTTCCAGCCACGATCTCCGTTTAGTACACCGACACATTCCTCTTTGGAAAGAAAACTAGAATAAAAGTAGAGCCTTCGAATTTCCTGTAATATTGGACAAAGTGCTAAAAAATGCAAAACATCTTCGTTTTGACCAAGGTTGCAAAGAGAACACACAGGGTTTAAGTCTGTTCTATGTTGTCTATAATTCAAATCGAGCATTTCCGTTCTGATCTTGAAGATCAAGCTCATTTCCAAAACTGTAAACTCTTCTCTAAAAAAGTTTCCTTCACCAAGTTTCAGATTAAGTTGTGTGTATATATTCCTGGATGTTGATGCAGTCCCTCGCGCAACACAAAGCCTATACATCGAGTCATCTATAACAGAGATACATTCATATAATGCATTTTTTAATGCTTCCACATTGTCCACTGGCAATGATTTTGAAAGGTTATGTGCTACAGCAAGATTATATCAGTTTTTGACAGAACTATATCCACAACTAAAACAAATTTTAAGGAGTTTTTTTTGCAAGTTTTGGTCGGACCGCTTCATAACTTTGATCATAAAATCGGCGTTAGCCTTTAAGTTTTTCAAGAAAATTTGAGGGAAGCCTGACTCTAGGTGGATAGCATAATTAGGAGTGTTGATAGGTAACCTAAAAATTCGCTTGAAAAAATACCTCTGTATATTTTCCATTTCCTCCAACTACTGTTCGAAACCATATACTTCATTACCATAGCAAAAACAAGTATTCACGGTGGCATTGAAAACTTTGAATTTTGAAATTGGATCTACGAGTTTATTTGCGAAGAACTGGGACCACATTGTATTTATTGCAATTTTTGCAGCGGTTGTTTTTTCTTTTATAAAGGTTTGAATGTTAAGATTATTAAGATCATTGTATACCCAAGATACTTAAATTCATTTACGACCTCAATTATCTCACCATCTAAAGTCCAATTCCGCCCATAGCCAATTGATCTATTTCGAGATCTGAAAACTATTATTTTGGATTTGGTGGTATTTATTCTAAGATCCCATAGATCACAAAACTGTTTTAGCTTGTTAATCTGGAGCTGTAGAGTAAGCGGACTGTCTGATAAAATCACTAGATCGTCAGCATAAAGCAAGACTTTAAGAGTAATATCCCCGATCTGAACTCCCCCAGGTATACTGTTTTCGACATCGTTCATATACAGTGCAAACATGATAGGGCTTAGAACACATCCTTGAGGGACACCTGCTTCACAACTAAATTCTCTAGATACTTTCCTACCATTCTGAACAGATGCCATCATGTTTTCGAGAAGTTTTTCGTAGACTCTGATAAATTTAGTAGACAGGCCAATTGCTGAGAGCTTATAAAGTAAGGACCTCCTATTAATAGTGTCAAAGGGCGCTTTTAAATCAACGAAAAAGGCATATAAGTTCTTTTTTTTTTATCAATAAAACGCCTAGCAGTGGTACTGACTACAAAAATTTGATCAAAAGCTCAAAGGTTGGCTCGAAAACCAGCTTGAAAGCAACTAATCATATTATTATCTTCTACCCAGGTCGTAAGTCTAGTATAGAGTATTTGTGTAAACAAATAATAAAAATAATAAAATATAAGTAAATATCTGCAATCATCTTCCTCCTTCATACACTTTTCACATATTTAATAAATTTCAACATAAACTATAATAATCTATATGAAAACCTTTGGAAATTTTAAAAAATCAATATATGTACAAACACAAAGTCATTTCAAAAATATATATAGGACAAAAGGACATACGGTAAGGAGTAAGGACATTCTAAATACCTTTTCATTTTGTTTATCCTTTAAAATCAAATAAGTTTTAAGTTTTGTATAATCCTTCCAAACATTATGAAAATCCTTATTATTTGTAACTGATCTATTAGCAACTGGAGGCTGAGTTGTTTGGGTTTGCGAAGCCGGTGTTATTAATCCATCAATTCCGGCCATATTGTTGAATCCTTTAATACTCCAGAATATGGGGAGATAAGGACGACGAAGTATCAATTTTTCACACTCAAAACAATTTTTTTTTTTCTCTTTTGATTTTATTTTTTTTTTCTGATTCAACCACAAAGCAATTAAATATAATTATAATATGGATTTAATTATTTTAATATTTATAGACGTAATTTTTATCTTTTTTTTTTTTAAATTTCTATCGTTAAAATTTGTAGATTTATATTTTTTCCCACTTGGCAATTATCTACATGAACACCTTGTGTGCGATGTGTATAGTAATTAATGGCTATTTTTACACAACCGCATTGTGAACAGAAAAAAAATAATAATAATTTTAAATTTTAATTGAAATATTAAACATTCTTATTTATTTATGTATTTTTTGTTGTTGTTGTTGTTGTTGGATTTTCCGAATCACTAGCACGAACAATTTAACACACAAAAATCTCTCCTCTCGAAAGTTGGGGGAGGAGAGGAGGAGGATGAGATGGCAACGACAACAACGACGACGACCAAGAGGAGGAGGACGACAGCGACGACCACGACGATGACGACGATGACGAGTAGGAGCAGGCGTAGGGTGGTCTATAGCAGGAGAAAATTAATAATAAATCTCTCGACATGGAACGAGAACACGAACTCATTAAGCAAATTAATTATTCAAATGATTTATGTTTTTTTTTTATTTTTCTCATTTATTTCAAATTTTACATTTTTTCTTTTTATCCGTTTGAATTATAATAATTTAATCAAAAACAATCTCAACGAAATGAACGATGAATAAATTTAAAATAATTTTATTATATCTTTTTTAATATAAACCAAAAACATTTATCAACTCGAATCTATCTTTTAAAGGTGACGCGAATGGGTTGATTGTAATTTGTTTAGGGTAGATCAAAAGACATTTTCCTCACACACATCACAACTTAATAAAAAAATATAAATATACACCCCCGTATAGTTAGAACTCAAAACTATATGTATGTATATCTATAAATGTGTTATTTTTTTTAAAATACACTTTATTAAAAAAAATTAAATTGTTTACACATAAATTAATTTTTGTATTTCTTTATACATTTTGCACTTAAAGCGATAAATTTGCTTTTATTTCTTTCTTTCTTTGTTGTTGTTAGATATTTAATCAAGATAGTAAAAAACCTATCTATCTTTATAATTTAACCCTCTGTGTTATCTCTTTGGGTGTATCTTAAAGATATTGTGATTTTTTTTTTTTTTATTTTTTTTTATTTTTGTTAAATGACACACAAGCAGAAACGAAACCTAATTCCGAAGACGATTTATAATATCGTAGGTATCTTTTGTTGTAGGTAGTTGTTTTTATTTGGTTATGTTATTTCCATAAATGAAGAAACGAGCAAAGAAATAAAAATAAAGAATTTATAATATAACAAGAATAAAAGTTTGCGCAGATAGAGAGTCGGATCGCGAGGCGCGTTCACAGCCTACAGCAGTTCGTAACTCACTGCTCTCAAGAGCGACTGAATACACTAGAAGCGATAAAGTCACCACTGCCACTGCCGCTGTGCTGCCTCCACATTACCGCACTGCCGCCCCGCATCGCCACCAACAGCGACAAGCCGCCTACCTCACTGTTGCGGTGCGGAGCAGCGCGGGGCGGCGGCGTCCTCCTCCTGCTGCTGATGATGGGTGTTTTTGTTTTGTTGCTTTGTCTCACACTTGGTCGTTCTCGTTCGTTGTGGCGCACAAACCATCTCCTCAAAAAACATGAGTTTTTCCAATCGACGACACGACTACGATGACGACGACGATGAAGACGAAAACGACAACAACATTGACGACGACGGACGGTAGCGTGTTTCTCTATGACAACAAATAGAATAATAACCTATGAGATACAAAAGTATCTATCTATCTATCTATGTACGTTTATAAAAAAAAGCAAAAGTATCTATATCTATCTATCTTTTTTTGTATATGTGAGTTTTGGTGGAAGAGATAAAGCTTATTTGGTGCTTCGTTGTCGTAGTCATCGTCGTTGTAGTCGGCTTTTTGTATAACATTTCGTTATGTTACGAGTGCGACTTGAAGACTTAACGTCTTCGTTTTAGTTTCAGTCAGGACGGCCAGCGCGGCGGCGGCGTTATGTAGATGTTCTACTAAATAATAGCACTTTAAACTAGGGTGAGCTATTCACCCTAAAAATAGTCGTTTTTTGTTTTTCTTTTTGTAAAATCTTTATCTAGGAAGAAGGAAAATAAAACACACGAAAGTTTGCGTATATTTATACTATAGAGAGGTAGTTTAAAGTACGCGGCGCTAGTTATTTAATGTAACGACCGACCGCGAATACGACGACGATGATGATGATGATGAAGACGGAGGACTTCAAGAGTAAAAGAAAATTGCTTTAGTATAGTTAGATACTTATATGTATAGTATAGTTATGCCGTCTCTAATTTTTAATTGTGCCATGAAAATAAAACAACAACAAAAATAAATACAAACTCTTTTTGAATGTCTCACTATAAAATTACACCAGACGATATGATGTTGATGACGAGTGACGAGTGACGACCGACAACCGACAACGAAAACAACGTTGTGTGTTTTTAGTTTATGTGTCTAGATGAAGTTTTGTTTTAATCCGGGACTGCAAAGATTTATAACATTGAATGATGGCATTTTGGAAATAGGGTTGCCATTTGGGGTATTTTGTAAAGTTTTTTATTTGATCTTTTTTTTCAATTGTATGACAATGATGACGAGATTTATGGCGTTAGGTGTAAAGAAGTGATTCAATGAAAAGTAACAAATTAGAAAGTTTAATTTTGTTATTAATAGAAACAAATTGGAGAATAAAATAATCTAATCTCAAAAATTTTTATTTTTACGAGTAACTTCCCATAGGAAGTTATTGTAATGGGTACGATTTGTCGAATTTTTTTTCGTCGTCCAGAGCTCAAGAACCAGAAGAGATATAGACTTCAAATAAATTTTGTTATACCTACAGATAACAGTGCAGAAAGATGCAGAGAGGGCTCTCAAGAAAATTGCATGGGTGATTTTTACCATAACATTTTAAAAAATAGGTGAAAATTTTGGTTAACCCTAAATATCTTACGAATCAATAACGCTAGAGACTTGAAATAATTTTTTCATTATATATTGTAACATGATACCAAACAAATATATTTTTAGCAAAAAATAGAAAAAATCGAATTCACAAGTTTTATTTTTATAAAAAATAAAAACCTAAAAAAACATTACTCAAAGTTGGTAAAATTTGAATTTCGACTTACATAAATATCTTTTCAAAACTTTGAGATATTGGCTTTAAACTTATTTTATCTTATGAGAAATATTGTTTTTAACAGTCAGTAAAATTTTGAGGAAAATGGAATTGACAGTTATTTAAAAAAAAAATAAAAACATAAAAAAAAATTAACAAAAGTTGGTAAAAATTGATTTTCTACTCAAATATCTTTTAAAAAATTTGAAATATTGGCTTTAAACTACTTTTATCTTTCAAAAAATATTGTTATCAACATTCAGTAACATTTTGAAAAAAATCGAATTGACAGTTTTTGTACAAAAAAATTTAAAACCTAAAAAAAAATTAACAAAATTTGGTAAAAATTGATTTTCGACTCAAATACTTTTCAAAAATTTGATATAATGGCTTCTAACTAATTTTAACTTATAAGAAATACTGTTTTCAACATTCGATAAAATTTTGAGAAAAGTCGAATTGACAGTTATTTAAAAAAATAAATACCTAAACAAAATTAACAAAATTTGGTAAAAATTGAATTTCGACTCAAATATCTTTTCAAAAATTTGAGATTACGGCTTATTTTATCTTATAAGAAATATTGTTTTCAACATGCGGTAAAATTTTGAGAAAAATCGAATTGACAGTTTTTTTTTTTTTTTACAAAAAATAAAAACCCAAAACAAAATTAATTAAAGTTGGTAAAAAAAGATTTTCGACTTAAATATCTTTTCAAACATTTAAGATATAGGCTTCAAATAAATTTTATTTTATAAAAAATATTGTTTTCAACATCCAGTAATTTTTTTTTATAAAAATCAATCGGTCAGTCATAAAAAATTAAAATCTACAAAAATAGTACGCAAAATTGGTAAAAACTGATGTTCGGTTTTCGATATCATGTGAATAATATAGAAAACATTGGCTTTAAATTAATTTCATTCAACCAATTTGTATTTGTTTATATTAGAAATGCTACTAAAATTGGTAAAAATTGGTTTCCGAATAAAAATCTCGTTAACCAAAATAGATTTTGAAATCAAACTCTTTTATAATATGCAAAATATTGTTTGTATTTTTTAAATGTTTTAGAATAATTTAACTGACAAGTTTTTTAACAAAACACGAAAACCTACAAACCTTTTAAGCCAGACAAATCGACAGACGGGATGGGAAGTTATCAGTGTGGGTCGCATCCCAGCCTCTTTTTTTTAAATCGTTACCTTAGTGACACATATGGTTATAACTCTTTAAATATTAGATTTTTGGCATATTAGATTTTTTTTAATTGAACTAACTAAAAATTGACTAAAAGAGAATTATTAAAAATAAAAATATCTACAAAATTCAAGAGAAGTACATACATACATAGATTTATTTCTTTTGTTACGGGAGTGACATGTTGGTTAAAATGTTGAGTTCGAAATTTTTTACGAATGCAATACTCTCTATATAGTCCATATAGGTCACAAGAAAACATATACTATGAAAATTCAAAAATAAACATTAAGACTACATAAAATATTTGTACTGTTACGGGAGTGACACAACAATTTTTGTGATTTCACATATTTTTTAAAAAGTCTTCCAAATTAGTAACTGTTTTTTTTTTAACGTTTGGTTTACAACCTCGCAATACTTTTTCTGGAGTTGGTGGTTTTGACAGCGTCACTTGATTTATGCTCTGTTTGATTTGCCATTTCATAATAAATAGACTTAATCCTGAACAACATTTGCAAATCGTGCATTTATTGAAGTAAACTGTTGGTAATGCCATTATCTCACGTCGTGGGAGTGTGGCGTGGTCTCCAAGATTTTTTAGGCTTACATATGTGAAGTCGCTTGTCTACGCAGATAAGTCCGAGGCTATTGACGCCATGCAGAGGCCACTTGACCGAAATCGTTTTTAAAACAGAATGGCAAAACCCTTATCTTTTATAAAAATAAGCTAAATTCTTGGCTACAATATTTCATTATATGAATTTTAAAAGTACAAAGTCTGCATTTTAGTGCTGTTTAGGTGTGACGTTGTGGCCTTAGAAAACTAAGTTCGACAAAACTATACTTAATGATAATAATCATAATGTTACGTTTGTAACAAAATGTTATACTTTTAGGGTTGAAAAATGAAAATTAAAGAAATATTTGTATTGTAACAGTTTTCGAAAGAGGCAAAAACTTTGGGAAATATTGTTGTGTCACTGATGTGACACAATAACTTTGTTACTTACTGATTTTAAGGATAGCTTTTTAATTAACAATTATTTTAATTTTAATTCCTATTCACAAGAACACTTAACATATGACTGCTGTGCCACACCCATATTTATTAATATCTTAGGTCTAGCATACTTGTCAAAAAGTCAATATACATATGTATATGTAATTTATATCTTTAATTTCATTATGAAAATAATTTGTCTGCCATTATAATTCTTACAATAAGATTATCTAAATTAAAGTTTTGTTACTATTGTGATATAACTATTTTAAGTTCAAATAATGGCTCAATTTAGGACATTTGTTTTAAATTCAATTCGTTTCACGTGGTAGGTGATTTTTTTATGCAAAGGTATTTCTTCTTAGGTGTTGTTACCTCTGTGACACCAAATTTTTATTTAGTATATTTTGAAATCAAATCAAGATTTTTTAATGCAATTTTTCTGCGAAGGTCAAGAAAAACATGTAATGGGTGATTTTTTTGAGGTTAGGATTTTCATGCATTAGTATTTGACAGATCACGCGGGATTTCAGACATGGTGTCAAAGAGAAAGATGCTCAGTATGCTTTGACATTTCATCATGAATAGACTTACTAACGAGCAACGCTTGCAAATCATTGAATTTTATTACCAAAATCAGTGTTCGGTTCGAAATGTGTTTCGCGCTTTACGTCCGATTTATGGTCTACATAATCGACCAAGTGAGCAAACAATTAATGCGATTGTGACCAAGTTTCGCACTCAGTTTACTTTATTGGACATTAAACCAACCACACGAATGCGTACAGTGCGTACAGAAGAGAATATTGCGTCTGTTTCTGAGAGTGTTGCTGAAGACCGTGAAATGTCGATTCGTCGCCGTTCGCAGCAATTGGGTTTGTGTTATTCGACCACATGGAAGATTTTACGCAAAGATCTTGGTGTAAAACCGTTTAAAATACAGCTCGTGCAAGAACTGAAGCCGAACGATCTGCCACAACGTCGAATTTTCAGTGAATGGGCCCTAGAAAAGTTGGCAGAAAATCCGCTTTTTTATCGACAAATTTTGTTCAGCGATGAGGCTCATTTCTGGTTGAATGGCTACGTAAATAAGCAAAATTGCCGCATTTGGAGTGAAGAGCAACCAGAAGCCGTTCAAGAACTGCCCATGCATCCCGAAAAATGCACTGTTTGGTGTGGTTTGTACGCTGGTGGAATCATTGGACCGTATTTTTTCAAAGATGCTGTTGGACGCAACGTTACGGTGAATGGCGATCGCTATCGTTCAATGCTAACAAACTTTTTGTTGCCAAAAATGGAAGAACTGAACTTGGTTGACATGTGGTTTCAACAAGATGGCGCTACATGCCACACAGCTCGCGATTCTATGGCCATTTTGAGGGAAAACTTCGGAGAACAATTCATCTCAAGGAATGGACCGGTAAGTTGGCCACCAAGATCATGCGATTTGACGCCTTTAGACTATTTTTTGTGGGGCTACGTCAAGTCTAAAGTCTACACAAATAAGCCAGCAACTATTCCAGCTTTGGAAGACAACATTTCCGAAGAAATTCGGGCTATTCCGGCCGAAATGCTCGAAAAAGTTACCCAAAATTGTACTTTCCGAATGGACCACCTAAGACGCAGCCGCGGTCAACATTTAAATGAAATTATCTTCAAAAAGTAAATGTCATGGACCAATCTAACGTTTCAAATAAAGAATCGATGAGATTTTGCAAATTTTATGCGTTTTTTTTTAAAAAAAAGTTCTCAAGCTCTTAAAAAATCACCCGATATAAATAAACTCTTGATATGGCAGTGACACAAAACGACACATTTTTGAAATTTAAACAAAAAAACTGTAACATTTAGTTTTGTTACTGTGGCAAAAATTTGAAATAACATTTACTTACAAATGAGATTTGTTTTCTGCAAAAATAAAAACAAAAAGGATAACTTTTGTTTCTGTTACGTCACAAGTCACAATTATTTAAGTTCAGCACAATAGATGATTTAATTCTTCGCATCAGGTTTACAGGCAATACAAATTATAATAGTACGCCCCAAAATGAGACTTTATACAACATTTTGTTAGTACAGTGACACATCATTCATTATTTTAATCGAAACTTAACATTATTTTTTTATTTTTGTTACAATTTAAAACGAAAGTAATGTCTGTTATTTATTTATTAACTAGCTGGCCCGACAGACTTCGTACTGCCTCAATCGATAAATAAAAGACCTAAACTTTTGTATAAATTAACTTCAAAACAAACAAAACGTATTAAATAAAAAAGCATTTTTTAATGAAGCATGAAGTTTTATTATTATTTTCGACACATCATGTTGCTTACTTAAAAAAAAAGAGTTTTTCTGAAATACTGGCTATTTATAAGGTTTACATTTTTATTAACAGACACACACTGTTATGATACAGTTTGTTAATCAATTTAAAGCTTTCTTATAAACTATATTTTTTGTTTTGTTTTGTGGTGCGTAAATAAACAAAGAAGACGGTTTTCCGACGCGCGAACACGCGACGTATAATTGTCCATGCGCGAAACAGGGAAACTCCAAGTTGATTCCGCAAACTTCTAAAGACTGTCTTTGCTATTTATTTATTGTCAACGCAAAGGCCAGACGTACTGGAAATTGTAAGCGTTTAAAATCGAATGGTAAATCCTCTCCTTTTGTATTTTCCTTTTATGATTGTTGCCTCAATGACGTTATTCATCAGTTTTTTTCACAGCCAGTCTTGTTCCATTGCATAGTCGAGGTTGATTAATGTTACGCAGCATGACAACTGATCCTACTTTTAACTGCAAATTGTGAGGTAATCCAAGCAATTCCAGTGAATTTAAAAACTCCGTGGGGTAGTTGACTACGTCATACTGGTTCATAACGGTGTCGACTGATTTAAAGGAAACCAACTGTCCTGGAAGAAAATTCTGAATGGTCGCATTGAGATCCTCGACATGTTTATTTTTCGCTGCCAATATTGCTCGTTCACCCAGCCAATTATGGTTATTGAACTTTTGCGCTATATAAAACACGCTGAATAAGCTCCTCTTTTGAATCTGTGATGTGACAGAAATATGTGGGTAATGTGATGAATCCGGTCGAGGTGTCCATTGCAACTTTATTATTTCCAATATCTAACAACTGCTTCGCAAACACATTTGCAGTTTCATCATGTTGCAAAAATACTCGCATGTTAGTTGTTAATTGGAGTGTCTTTACATACTGCCACAAATTCGATGATTTTAGGCATGCATTTAGTTCATCAGCAACAGTTGATCGGGGAATAACTGAAAGAGTCTGACGAAAATCACTTGACAACAGAATCATGACCAACAATATTTTGGTTGTCACGAAGATCTTTCAATGTTCTGTCCAGCGCCTCCAGTGACCTCTTATGAGCCATTGTGCATTTATCCCAAACAAATAATTTGCATTCCTGTAGGATCTTGGCCATTGCGCTATTTTTGGCGATATTGCAAATTGGTGTTTCGGTGATTTGCATGTTTAATGGTAATTTCAAGGCAGAATGCGCAGTTTGTCCGCCTTCTAGCAGAGTCGCAGCTATTCCAGATGAAGCCATCTGATCCTCGCCAAAAGCAATAAAATTAAGAACGTTTTTCCGGTTCCTCCGGGAGCATCAAGGAAATAAATTCCACCAGATCCACTTTTCACAGCTTCTATCAAAGTGTCGTACGCAATTCTTTGTTGTTGATTTAATTGTGGAACATGTGCACGAACTGTTTCGGCCAATGCTTCAATGTCGTACTGTTGTTCCCTTTGCAACTCGTGGTTTAATGTATCGTACCTATGAGGATTGGGTAGTGTAGGATTCAAAGTTTCACGGCGCACACGATGTAAAACATCCTCAGACATGTCATCTCTATACTTCAGAAACTTAATTTGTGACAAAACTTAAGATTTATCACACTTAAAAAAATAATCTGATACAGTTACAACTGAAGTTAGCTAAAGTTAAGTTTCGCGAAGACGATCAAATTAATTGGAAATCAGTACTACTAATAGTTTATTACATTTTTTGTGGCGTTCGCGATTCACTTTTGTTTATTTTCGGAACGCGTTATTAGATCCTCCAAAGCGCACGCGAAGACTATTTTCGTAGATATGATTGAATTTGAACTTTATGCAGTGGGAATAAATTGCAAATTGACTCTTTGACGTTAGGAACACACCCAAAATGCTGAGACAAGAGTAAGTGATTATAATTTAATATGAACTTTAGCTTTTAGAACTATTGAACTTTTAGAACTATTGAATAACAATAAAAGTTCAAATTGACACTATAAAAATGGGAAATAGAAAAGGGCTGTTTTTAAGGTTTTCCTGGAAATTATTCGATTTTTTCACGCCTTTTAAACCTTCCCTAGACCTCCACGAACATTTCAAGACTAAGATAAGATAAATCCGTTCAGCCGTTCTCGAGTTTTAGTGAGAATAACGAACAGCAATTCATTTTTATATATATAGTATAGATAGTATAGATTTGATTAATTAAGTTTTTATTTTTGCAGTGTCACTTAAAACGCATACAAACATTTGTCAATTTTGTTGTCAACGAACAAATTAGCTTGACACTTTACTTTACCCACAACACAATGAGAAATGAGAATTTTTTTTTTTTGGTTTCTTGGGCTTTGATGATCAATCAGTTGGATGCGATTAATAATAAAATAAAACTAATCCATCTTGGTTTTACCCTACGTTTCGCCAGTTGTTTTCTAGATTCTTCAGGGGATTTATTTAGTATTTTATATTAAAAAAAAAAAAACATGATTAAAAGTTCCACAAAAAGTGCGAAAAGTTTAACTATGGACAACACTAGTATCACCGTATTTAACAACTAGTGTATGACAACACTATACAAAGAAAGCACTGTTGTCATACACTAGTTTATAAATACTATGTAGGTTTATTTTTTGTTATAGGACTGAGTTTTAGACCACACATTTTTTTGAATATTAACAAAACTGAAACATTAATGGAAATTAAGAAACTTGGATACTTCATTAAAACTAACTTTTAAAATATAATATTTATATTCCACATACGCCCAAGTGACCCATTTTAATAAAATTCGATAAAATCCGTGTAATATAATTTTAAAATTGGAAACGAGAACGGAAATGAAAACGATGCACTTGGAATTGAGCGAAAATCTAAGGATACAGTGTGCAATGCAAGAGGTCTTAAGCTTATTGATTTTTGTAACTCCTACGGGCTAAGAATACAAAATGGTACAAGCTTGTCGGATATGGAGGGTGAACTAACCTTTGTTGGAGGCCAGGGTAGCTCTGTGATAGACTATAGTCTAATAGGAAACGAATGGGCTGAGCACATTGTTGATATGAAAGTTGAAAATGTACCGTATTCGGACCACCTACCAATTGTTTTGACTTTTGGACATTCATCTATGGAGTCGGAGGAAGCAAGGGTTATGAATCTCTTGCCTAAACTGAAATGGAAGCAGGCAAAGGCGATAGAATACCAAGCAAGACTTGATAACTCACTGCGTAGGCAAAGAAACTGCAATCTTGGTCAGCTAGAGGAAGTCATCAAAGCATCATACCCAACAATGACATCCAACAACAACTCTCGGAAGAACTATATTGCGCCTTGGTTTGACGGGGACTGTATAAAAGCTAGGGAATTATCTTTTGGTTGGTTGAGAGCTTATAGATCTTCAAGTGACGGATATTTCAAGAATCAATACTTACAAGCTAACAGTGCTTATAAAGCAATCTGTAAACAAAAAAAGGCAGAATTTTTTGAATCGGAATCTAGGCAACTGACACTATGTAGGAGCTCAAAAGATTTTTGGAACCTCGCAAAGAGTCTGAACGGTAAAAAATTTACCATCCACTGTAGTATAAGCCCAAATCTTCTTGCATCTTACTTCGAAAACTTATTAAATCCTATCCAAGAGAAATTTAACTTTCAGTATGCGTTGCCGAGCTTTCACAATGAAACTCTGGATGCTAAAATAAGTCAACAAGAAGTTATTTTAGCTATTACAAAGCTAAAGGACGGAAAAGCATCTGGTTCAAATGGCATACCAGCTGAGTTCTACAAATATGGCACAGCGGAGCTTATTAACAGGCTGGCAGATATATATAACAATGTTATGGAAACCGGGTTGATACCTCGGGAGTTTAAGGAATCCATCATTTTCCCAATTCATAAGAAAGGAAGTTTGTCCGAACTGTCCAACTATAGAGGCATATCCTTTTTAAATTCTTCATACAAAATCTTCACCCTGATTTTGCAAAAACGCTTAAATAAATGGATCGATGATTGTAAGTTGCTTAAGGAGTTCCAAGCTGGGTTTAGGGCTGGGTATTCGACGATTGACCATATATTCGTTCTTAAAAGTATTGCGGAGTCATTTCTTCACAAAGGAAAAAAGCTGTACACGTTTTTCGTAGACTTTAAATCGGCGTTCGATATAGTTGATCGGCAAGCGCTAATTTACAAGCTTTATAATCTCGGTATGTCATGGAAGTTTGGAAGAATAATTCAAAACCTTTATAGAGACACTTTGGCTAAGGTCTGGAATGGTGAAGAGTTGTCAGAAGAGTTTAAAACGGAATCGGGGGTCAGACAAGGCTGCACATTGAGTCCAAGCTTATTTGCTCTGTTTATTGAAGACCTAGTGGATCTTTTACCCTGTGGCATTGAATACGCAGGACATGTGATAAAAGCGCTGCTATTCGCGGATGATATCGTACTTCTGGCATCATCTCCTGAATCATTGCAGCTTATGATAAATCGACTTTCACAGTACTGCAAGCTTTGGAGTTTGATTGTGAATTTGGATAAGTCCAAAATTTTGATTTTTAAAGCTGGAGGAGGTCGTAACTGTGCGAACGAAAAATGGCGCTACAATGGTGAGGACATAGAAATTGTCAATGAATTTAAATACTTAGGAGTTTTGCTTACGAGAAACTTAAGTATGGAAAGACATCTCAAAGAGAAACTGATGAAGGCTAAAGGCGCTATCAGCGCAACCTGGAATAGATGTTTCTATAACAAAAATATCGCACATAGCAGCAAGTTCAAGATATTTGAGGCAATATCAGAATCAATTTTGTTTTACGCAGCACAAACTTGGGGAGCGAAGCAGTATGAAACGGTGGAGAAACTTCTTCGATATTACATCAAGCGAATTTTTCAGCTGCCACCCAATACACCCAACTACATCATTATCCTTGAAACAGGTTTATCACCTCTTTTCACACGAACCCTGAAGTTGCAAATAGATTACATCCTGAAAATATTGAAAATGGGAAATCACCGGCTCCCAAAGATAGCAGCTCTACAAGTTATGCAAACGAAAACAAGTTGGTGTAACGATTGGATGGATTTAGCTAGGGATTGTGGCATGGAACTGAATCTCAGCGACCTAAACCATGATGCCTTGAAAAGTTCCCTATACGATCTCATTTCCGCAGTAGACCTAAAGCAGCGAGATAAATATTGGATGGACGCAACAGGATCTCTTTACAGACAAGTCTACAGTCAATTAAATCACAACTTGGAAGAAAAGAATTATTTCAAAGATGAAAATAGCATTGCTGAAATATCAATGATGTTGAAGTTGCGAGGAGAGCTATTACAGCTTAATTTCGTACCACATAGAGAGGATTTACCCATAATATGCTCTTTGTGTAACTTAAACGAAAGGGAAGATGTTTTCCACTTTATGGGAAGATGCCCAATTCTTAAAGAAATAAGGAGGAATACCTTCGGAAGCGATATCCTAACGCAAAGCCAAATTATACTCTTGCTTAACAATATGGAAGTTAAAAAATTATATCAGTACTGCAGACTAGCTCTTCTCTATAGAAATAGAATTATAAATGAAAGTTTTTAAATATTTCAAATTGATAACTTTATTATTTTGAATGTTAATATTAATAAAATTCGTTTGATTAAGAATCTATTTTCAATGTAATAATATTTATGTTTTGTCAACTAGGCAGACGGCAATAAAGCCATGCTTTTTGTTTCTTGTAAAATTTGTAATGAAATCAACGTTAAATAAAAAAACGATCTAATCTAATCTAAATCTAATTTTAAAATTTAAATTTAAAAAACAAATTAAATTCACTTAAAAAATAAAATGATTTTAAATTAAATTTAAGGACAAAGACAATAAAAAAAGACCTGGATTCTCGAGTTCATTAAATCATGGATAAAGAAAAAGATTTGTATTATGAAAATCAAAGTATATTAAAGTAAATGTAATCAAGATGATAATTGTAATGTTCTTAGAGATACTTCAAAAAGAAAATAAGCAACACCATGGCAACTATGTTCTCTTAGCTTGAAAACATCGTTTATTATTTTTTTGTTTTATTTTTTAATCTTCCAAAGGACAAAACCCAAAAGGGAGCAAAAAAAAAGCAAAAAAGAAAATAATATAAAAGAAGAAAATATCTTGTTATTGTTAACAGAATGTGAATGAAAGGAATGCAACAAAACAAAAAATAGAAAAAAAAATTAAAAAACATGAGAACGACGACAAAATGAAGAAGAAAACAAATTTCTAAAGGCAAATATATATGTATGTATGTATAAATAGGTATACAAAATACATATAGACTACATAACATAACATAACCAATAAAAGGAAATGTAGGTAGGTACTATATGAATGGGGAGTAACAAGGAACGAAACGGGAGGTCTAGTAGTGTTTTGGGGGAAAAGAGGGTGACTCCTACATACATATATTAGAGTGGAACAGTTGGGAATAATAAGAAGCAAAATGATGAAGAGGAGACACAAAATATTTACTCTTTTTTTCTTGGTTTCTTTTTGTTTATTATTTCCAAAGATGAAAAATTGAAAAAATAAAAATACACGAACAAAAATCCATCCACGGATGTGGTTTTTGACATTAAAAAAAAAAAGATGAATTAAAAATAAAATAGAGAAATAATAAAAACGAGAGACTGGAGCAATGGCATGGAAAAGTTAAAGACAAGCACAACAACAACAACAACGAGAAAAAATAGAACAAGAAGGAGCAAGAATTAAAACAGGGAACATGACACTCGTTTATTTATTTGTGTAGTGCACTGCTTCTGAATGACGTGTTGTTTAGCTTGTTTTACGGTTTTTTTGTTTGAAGTAGTTTTTGTTGTTGTTTTGAGACAGGTGAAAGATGTTGCCAGGTTAAATTATATACCTATTTGAGAAAATTAAATTTATTTGTTTTCCAAGAAGAGGTTTCATTTTAAATAGCCAACTTTTTGGGCAGCTTTTACTTTTAATGATGTCATCTTTAAGATTTGACAAGTAGAAACTACGCCACCACTATGAATAAAACAATGTGAGTTTTAACAAATAATTAAAATTGTTAAAATTCACTATAAAAATTGTGAACATTTTAAAGTCACAGTTCACAGAACTAAAGCACTTTTACGCAGTCGTAAAGCACCTTCTCGGCCGGTAATTTCGAAATTGGTGCAAAAATTTAACTGTTGTGAAAATTTAAAAAGACAATATTGCTGCTGTAGCTAGTATTGCAACAAGCAACGTTGTATCTTCGCTGACTGAGTTCTTGACATTTATGTATCATCTAAAATTCATTTTCAGTGATGCGTCCAATTTTCACTTCGGATTCTATAATACTCGTAAGCCGAATTGTTGCCTTTTTGTAGCTTAAAAAGAACGGTTTTGGGAAAAAATTTTCTCCATTTTAAACGTTTTACTGTTTTATGCGAATTTTCAGGGGTGCAGCTGCATCAGCAGTGTGATTTCACCTTACTTTTGGAAATAGGAAGATATTGCGGTCTCACGTTACGTATAAGACAAGAAACACAATTTTAAAACAAAAGATTTATGATTGTGTTATTTCTCAGTGAGGTGAGCACAATTATTGACCACGGAGGTTTCTTAATTTAACACCTTTAGACTGTTTTCGTTGGAACTAGGTGAAAGATAAGGTCAATGCTAACGCTCCACATTCATCCTATTCTAGACCTTAAATATACAATTCGTGTAGTTATCAATAACATACCGCATTGAATGTGCGAATTGGTGATGGAGAATTCTATGGAAAGGATATAGAGCTGTAAAGCCCTTATTAAAAAACCCTATGTATAACAAAGTTAATAATTTAAAGACAACACTTATAGAGTTTCAATTATTGAATTAAGGAAATAAGCAATTTTTCCAATCTTTTAAATATGCTAATTCGTTATATTATAGTTAAAAACTAGCTTGTTTTTTGAACAAAAAAGAAAGAAACTCAGAAAGACAAAACAAGACTATTTCGAACTCGAGATTTTGATCATAACATGAAAATACGATGGTAGAATAGTCGAAAAAAGTGGGTCCTGCGATTCCATCTGGCTATCTGTCGGTCTTGCCATAAGCTCTTATATTGTCTTAATAATATTTGATGATCAGAATATCAACATTTGTTATTGAATTTTTTTAAAAAAATTATTAGGTTTTTCTTTTAAATTGGATATCTAAAAAATGGTTCAACATTTTTTGGACGAAAATCAAATATAAAATGCATATTTATAAAGTTATAAATAACTGCATACTAAAATTTGTTTAAACAAAAAATTGAAAAAACTATATGTACTGTACATATATAAAAAATTAATTTAAAAAAAAACCGCTCTAACGATTTTCAAACTTATTTTACAGGTATATTTTTAAATCTTAAAATTCACCAGTTGGCAATATTTTCTTCATTGCAATATTACCAATGGGGTTTGATAACCCTTATTCAAATCCGACTTCAAAATAAAAGCATCACGTCAGATTTTTGAAACTTTTTAAAATTCTACAAACACGTACATAGTATATAGATAAGGCTTTTTAAGGCCATCTACATTTATAAAGTAGCGTTATTTCATAAAAATCCATAGTCAGATTTCAAATCTATAATCACTTTGTTTAATATTCAGTTAAAATATTTATATTTATTATTTATTTATTGAAAAATCTTCATAGGTTCTTAGATTAAAGAAAAAAAAACTTATTGTCTAAACAATTCTACTATATCAAAAATAATGTTGAAAACGGGTATTTCTCAAACTTCAGCAAATATTTGAAATCAAATTATGACTTCGAAATCGGTACTTAAAATTTACTCCAAGACTTATTTTTTTTAAAACTATGAAAGTATCAAAATCAAGGTTTTTTTCATAACGTCATTTAGAGTCAAATAAAGACTCATAACTAATGAGAATGTGTAGAAACTAGGTAAGATACTAAAATTCAGAAAAGAAAGATTTTTACCTTGCCAAATCATCATACAATTTATTGTTAAGAGATATTTTGAGTTTTGACTTAGTCTTAAAAACCGCGTTTTAGGTTGTTTTTAGCATTTTTAAAGGGTCATGTTTTAACAACCTGATGTGATAGAAAAATTTGAAGGCGATATTCGAATTTAAGACATTTTAATTATTTGAAAAAGTGTTGTTTTGTTTGTGGGACAGGAAAAAACGTAATTTTGATGTCCATTGTTATGGGCACTAGTTTTAAACGAACTCTTTAGATACAGGAGTGAGTCCGTGACTCAGTCTTGCATTTTATTTTTGTATGTATTATACAAAAGTTGGGTAACTCGATGTCATCAACCAATATATACAAAGTCTGATTATATTTTATTGAGATTGCAATTTATTTTAAAACAATGGAAAGACCTTTATTTAGTCACCCAATTTCAGTTCTTCATTTCGAATGCAAGTTATTAAAAAAACACAATTAGTTCTTAAAACGTCAGTCCTCTGGCATGTCACAACCCCGAAAATCAACAATTAAGTGGCTGTCTATTAAACATTATCATTGATTTGAGAAAACTTATTAAATTAATACAATCTGCGATGTATGTATATAGTTTAATATATACTACAACTTTCATAATGCAGTGTTCTCCACTTTATTTAAAAAAATAAGAAATTTTGTGTTCAGTTTTATTCGTCAGTTTCTTGTGTGTTATTTAAATTTAAAATTCGTGCGAAATATCGCCGACTCAACGTCAAATCCCACTTTGAATTTTAATGTTGGTAATAAAGTTAGTTGCGGGTCGCACAATTTGACGGCCACCAAGACTGTACCAGAGTTTGGGTTATGTTTGTTATCTATACACGTGCTTAGCCAGTCAACACGTCAGTTTTATGGTGAGTCGTTATTTTTTTGTTAATCTAAAGTTTATTTTTATTTATTCGTATTAGACTTTGATTTGTTAAAATGTAGTTTGTTGATATTTGAAATTACAAAAAAAAAAAAACATTAGTCCAGATTATAATCTCAAATTTCGTCTTTTTCGTCAGTAGTGTGGCGTCAGTTCTGTGTCAGGTAAATTGTTATTGTTCTTCATTTCTTGATCATTAGTACTTTTAAGATGAATATTATTAGATTTTGTTTGTTGATTACTTTGAAATATTTAGTAAAACTATGTGAAAGTAGTAAAAGATAAGTGAATAACGTTACGTTAAATGTCAAAAGTCTGTTTTGAAAACTGATGTAGTATTTTCTCCTAGTATTACATATTAATAATTATTTTTAATTGTTACTAAGTGATTTTAAGTGATCATTATTAAATCCTAAGAGATTTTTACTAATTTGTATTAAATTTCTTTATAATACTTTCAAAACTGTGTATACTCGTCAGTCCTCTGGTAGTCAAATTCTGAAATTTTTAAATATCTTACAATGTACTCAAAAAAGTGACTGGCCCGATTGGGAACAATATATTAATTAGATTAGCTATCATATACACCCGAATTTATAGAAGTTTGATTTAAAAACTATCGTAAACAAAATATCCTCAAAAGTTACCCAACTTTTGTATAATCACCCATATAACTTTAATGTATGGGAGAAAAATTGGCATTGAACAAAAAATTAAAAAAAAAGGTGGCGAATGTAACCCTCCTTGGCTATGCCCGAAGGAATCCATCAACACCGCACTCGCTCGATTTAAAAAAAAGATTCAACTTCGAAAGAGGTACATACATACATATATCTTCAGCATTTTCATGAATTAATGAATCTTTTCATCAGAAATAATTGGAATATCCTCTTTACCGATGGTTCAAAGTTGACTCAAACAACAATCTAATTTCTTCAGAAAACCTACCACCATTTTTCTCTTGTATGTTCAGCCGAAGCCTGAGCGGTTTTAAAAGCCACGCAATTCGTCTGCAAATTCAAGAAAAAAAACAGTGATATGCACGGACAGTCTACCAAATTTAGCGAAAACGTCAACTATCGATCATCCTACATCGGCAAAATCAGAGAAAACGTCATCAAACTTGGAAAAGCGATAAAGATTTTTTGGGTGCCAGGTCACATATCGGTGTAAAAGGCAATGAACAGGCAGACAATGAAACCAAAATAACCGCTAGGAACAGAAATTTAGCAATGTCAAAATACCAACCTACCAAAAACGATATTTTAAAATTGACTTGCTCCATTTTATATAATCAAAAAATAATAGATTGGTCTCGTTATCATCACCACTATTCTTCTATCAACCAAAATTGCAGCCCAGTTATCTACCCCACCGCTACTCCTGCAATCATGAACAAATGCTTCACCAGGTTGAGGACTGGGCACACCCAGCTCACCCACAGTCACCTACTCAACAAAGATCCCCCACCCATTTGCCACATCTGCCAACTCAATATCCAGCTGACCTTCAATCATTTAACTATAGACTGCCCGAAAATCAATGAAATTCGTAATTAACTTTTTAACTGTAATCTAAAAAATCTCCTTTGGTTCCTTCCGAGCAAAACATACAAAATATTTTCAAAAATCTTTTTCAGACTATTTAACAATTATTTAATAAAAACCCCTGCGGAGGCGGACGGAGTAAGTCAGACCTATTACTCTTACTTACTCCGACCACCCCCTCCAGCTGGCAATTTAAAACATCATAACAACCAAAAATACTACTTTAATCATTTCAGCTAGAAGCCCTGGTAGCTATTAGCTTTTAACTATTGTTTTGTACATTTATGTATAGTTCAATAAATAATAATAAAAAGAGGCTGGGATGCGACCCACACTGATAACTTCCCATCCCGTCTATCGATTTGTCTTGCTTAAAAGTTTGTCTAAATGTATCAATTCTTACCAAATTTGCGTTCTATTTTTTGTAGATTTTATTTTTTTTATGAAAAAACGGACTGTTGGATTTTTATAAAAAAATTACTGAATATAAAAAACAATATTTTCTGTGAAATAAAATAAGTTTGAAGCCAATATTTTTAATTTTTGAAAAGCTATTTGAGCCGAAAATCAATTTTTACCAACTTTTATTAATTTTTTTGTTTAGGTTTTTATTTTTTGTAAAAAAAACTGTCAATTCGATTTTTCTCAACATTTTTCCTAATGTTAAAAACAATATTTCTTATAAGCTAAAATTAGTTAGAAGCCATAATCTCAAATTTTTGAATAGATATTTAAGTCGAAAATCAATTTTTACCAACTTTTGTTAAATTTTTTTTTCGGTTTTTAATTTTTTGTAAAAAAAACTGTCAATTCTTTTTTTTTTCAAAATTTTACTGAATGTTGACAACAATATTTTTTGAAAGACAAAAGTAGTTCAAAGCCAATATCTCAAAGTCTTGAAAAGATATTTGAGTCAAAACTCAATTTTTACCAACTTTTTTTTTATTTTTTTTAGGTTATTATTTTTTGTAAAAAAAAACTGTCAATTCGATTTTTCTCAAAATTTTATCAGATGTCAAAAACATTATTCTTCGTTGCACAAAATTGTTTTGGAGATGAAATCGTATTTTAGTCGTAAAATTTTCGAAGTAACCAAAATTTTCACCTTTTTTTTAAACTGCTATGGTAAAAAAACCACCCACGCAATTTTCTTGAGAGCCCTTTCTGCATCTTTCTGCTTTATTATCTGTATAACAAAATTTATTTGAAATCGATATCTCTTCTGGTTCTTGAGCTATGGACGACGAAAAAAACGTCGCGAACGTACGGACGTACGTACACACGCACGCACAGACATCTTTCTAAAAATCTTTTATTTCGACTCTAGGGACCTTGAAACGTCGAGAAATGTCAACATTTTCAATTTGACAAATCGGACCCATTACAATAACTTCCTATGGGAAGTTAATAATAATAATTGTGCGAAATGCCACATACAAAAGCTACAAATTTCGCAAAACAAGATTTTAAAAATGATGTTGAGCCTACCATGGCATTATTCAACACAAGAACTTCATAATAGAGCAGGTGTTGAATTGATTTACGAAAGAATTCAAAGACTAAATGAGCGATTTATGTTAAAATGTAGTTTTGCTGAAAATAGTCTCATTAGTGAATACTGTTTATAAAATAATTTTTTTTTTCTTTTCTTAATTTGTACATATTTGTATCATTAATGTTATATATTACTTGTAATTATATCTTTTTTTTATTTTACTTACATGGAATTATTTATTTATTTAATTTATTGTTTATTTATTTATTTATTAATTTATTTGTTTATTTTATTACGTGTTTATTTATTTATGTATATATTTTTGTAATAATTAATTGTTTATTTATTTATTCAATTATATTTTTGTTCATTTGTTTGTTTATTTATTTATTCACCTATGTATTTATTTATTCATCTATTTATTTATTTATTTATTTATTTATTTATTTATTTATTTATTTGTTTATTTATTTATTTATTTATTTATTTATTTATTTATTTATTTATTTATTTATTTATTTATTTATTTATTTATTTATTTATTAATTTATTTATTTTCTATTTATTTATTTATTTATTTTTAATACAAATGTTTAATCATCTAGTCATTTTTAGTTCTAAGTTTTCTCTTTTTATAGATAAAAAAATAAATAAAAACCAAAAAAAAATCATAAAAGAAAAAAAATGTATATAGAAATATATAAAATATAAAAAAAATGTTAAAATATAATTTGCTTAATGAATTATATTACTATTATTGTTATTTATATATATAGATGTATATGTATATATATATATATATATATATTTTTTTTTTTTAATTTAAATGAAGGTTTTTTCTTTCGTGTTTTCCTTCAAACTCACTGTTATTATGTAAATAAATATTGTAAGAAAAAATAATGTTTCAGTAGAAAGATATTATGTATCAAATCTCTGTATGTAAAATGTGCGGTGGCAATCCTTGAAAAAAATTATAACGAAATAAAGAAATCTAATCTAATAATAATAATACAGCGAGGTAAATATTATCGAGCATTCAAATTTAAATACTGATGAGTTCATAAAATTGAACTTAAACAAAAAAAAAAAACAAAATGTTGTGAGCTTTAAAATTGCATAGAAAAATTGTTATTCATTTTTTTTTGAAAACAGCTTTTTCTAATCTGGCAATGCTCTTGCATCATAAATTAGTTGGCATATTGATATCTGCATGCCATTGTTTTATTTTCAAGGTACATATACATACATACATACATACATATATTTCTTTTTTTTTTTGTATATTTTTGTACTCTCATTATTATGGAGGATCCGAGATAAAGAGATGATAACAATGAACCAACAAGACAAAAAGAAATTTAAAAAAAAATCTCTGACTCTGAGAGAATATATTAGTTTTTCCTGGTTGCACTAAAATGCAACTGCAGCGCATAAGTTGCATCCATCGAGAAAAATGCATAAAGAGGAATTCATAGATGGAATGCGTAGTATCTTTTCTATATCTGTACATTTATAGATTTGATATAAAAAAAATTAAAACAAAATACAAGCTTTACCCAATCAGGAATACAAAAATAATCAAAACCCTGATAAGAAGCGAGGAAAAGAGAACAACAAACATAATAAAAAAAAAACAACAAAACAACTTTAGCTAAAGACAACGAAAAAAAGAGAATAAAAAGAAGAAGAAGAATACGAAAAAAAAAACATAAATATAAAGTGAAAAGAGGATGAATCGGAAAACAAGTCATCGCACTATCGCATAAAATCAGCAAACATAAATTATTTATGGGTATTAAGCATGTTGTACCCATTCATTTGCAACCCCCCACTCACCTCTTTTTCACTTCCCTTCTTCTCTTTAAATCTCTTTCCCCTCGTACTCGTATAATCGCTCCTCTTTAACCGGTACTCTATGACTAAGAGCTTAACAACATTCACAATTTGCTATAGCTACATATTGATGTATGTATGTATGTATGTTTTGTGTGTATAAAATGATAAAGACTATATATGTATGTATGTATGTATGGAAGTCTGCCTTTAGTCATAGACTTAACAAGGGGCAATCAATCCATCCAGCGAGGCATCATCCATCCATCCATCGATTTATTATTACTTAATGTGTGCGGCCAATGAACACAAAATATACAAGCAGCACACTAAAGCACACAACAGAACACAGAGCGAACTAAGCTGTACTCGTATTCGTATGTTCGTATAGGGAATTGCGGAAAATGGGGGGTGAATTGATATCGAAATCTTAAATCTTAAAGCATCGGATGAAAAATAAATAAAAATACAAAGTTTTTAAGTACACAACTTGGTCGCATGAAATTGTTCGCATTTAAGTTAATAGCCCCAGAAAGCAGACGATGGATAAACAAGATGCCAGATATCTGTTCAGATTATTTAATTTAAGTCGATCTTGAAATAAATGAAGGATCAGAGGATTATGCCAAGGTAGGCCTGAAAAGGCAACTCGAAGTAGACGACTTTGAAAGCTTTCAATTCTTGAAATATGCACGCCTTGGTAAGGGGATCATACTTGAGAGGCGTATTCAAGAAGGGACGGACAAAGCTAATGCAGAGAGATCGGGTAACGTAGAGGTTGGAATATTCATTTGACCAAATTTTTACAAAACCAAGTGCACCATAAGCACGGAATTTAGTTCTCGGTAACACAAGAGCCCAATAATAACCTCAACAGAGGGAATATGTTGGCTATGGAAAAGTACTGACGGGGGGAAGTTTTTACTCATTTTTGTGAAAAAGTAATTGACTTACATTTGATTATATTAAGATATAAGCTCAACAGGTATTTAGAGTCTGTGAACATACATATTTAGAAAAATCGATCACTTGGCAAATCGACTGGGCTTATTCTACTTGATATTGAAAAGGCATTTGACTCAGTTTGGCACGATGGAGTTGGCATATTTGGTTTCCTTCGTATCTTGTAAAAATTATCCAAAGTTTTTTGTCCAATTGTTACTTTAATGTTTTCGTCAACAACTGTTCGTCTAATTGTTACCAAGTCAACTATGGTGTCCCGCAAGGATCAGTACTAGGTCCTTTACTGTACAATATTTATACTTCTGATATTCCTAGATTACCAGGTTGTCAGATATCCATGTTTGCGGATGATACAGGCATCTTTTCATTCATTGATGACTAATTACTACACTAAATGGAAAATAAAACTGAATGCTGACAAACTACAAGCCATCTTTTTCAGTAGAAAAAGAAAATCTTGTTCCTACCAAGCAATCAACTTACCGTTAATGTTAAATGGGAGCCAAGTGTGAAATATCTTGGTATTGATTAAGACCAAAAACTGACTTTCAAAGAACATATTGCCACAACTCTGCAAAAAGTTAGCATTGCTATAAATATTTTGTATCCTTTTATAAATAGGAAGTCCTGTCTTAGCAACGACAATAAAATGATAATTCTAAAAGTAGTTTGGGGGAAATGTGCAAATTGTTATCTTAAAAAGCTGCAAGCATGACAAAACAAGCTTCTAAAAATGATGCTTAACCTTCCACGATATCATTCAACCACAGACTTACATGAGAAGGCAAATGTTGAATTGACTTCTCTAAGAATCAATAAACTGACTAACGCTTTCTTGCAAAATTGTGAAACCTCTGAAAATCCGCTTATTAATCAATTGGTTTATTAACCATTTTTCCGATATTTTTTAGTTAGTTTGAATTATTCGTACCAGTTTTACTTCGAAACGTCGTCGATAACAGACGTAGTACGATCGGTCCACTCTCATCGTTGATTCAAAGTAATTAAAAAACAGTTAAAATACCACCGAAATTAAAAAGAGCGAGAGGCTCATTGGACTCCGAGAGCCAAAACCCAGCTACGGCAAAACTGTATAAAATGGCAACTGCCACAACGTCAAATAGGTTTGATGGGCTATCGGATCTCTCTGATATGGAGGATGATTCCAATGTTGCCAGTCCATCAAAATCAAACCAAATTGATTTCCCCCCACTTCATATTATTGGACAAAATAGTAAATTTGTATCAAAATACATAAGTGACTTAGAAATCAGTAATTTTATGTGTAAAAATACATCACTCGGCTGTCGAGTAAATTTTTCCAACAAAGATGACACTCAAAAAGTCTCAAACTCACTCAAAGAAAAAAATATGCCCTTCTTTACCCATAACACAAAAGAAAATAAACCATTTAAAGTTGTTCTGTATGGACTTCATAAAGTGAAAGAAGAAGACCTTTATAATGAATTGGTGCAAAATCTGAAACTTGAAGTATTAAAGTATATACAATGAATGTTAAAACCCCTAAGTTCAAAGATCAATGCAATTATTTAATATATCTAAAAAACAAAAGTGTTAAATTAGACGATCTCAGGAGAAACTTTAAGAAAGTTTTCCACACAATTATTTATTGGGACTATTATACAAAAAACCCTCACTTTGTTCCCCAATGTCACAATTGTATGATGTTCGGTCATGGTTCAAGTTTTTGCCATGTAAAAATTTCATGTTCCCACTGCTCAGAACCACATAATGCATCCTCGTGCCCAAATAAAGAAAAAACACTCAAATGCTCAAACTGTGGTGAGAACCATGCAGCAACCGATTCAACCTGTAAAAAAAGACTGGAGTACATAGATTTGCAAAAGCGATTGCGCGAGCGTAACAGAAGTAGAAACCACGCCAAGTACAATCAAACACCAAAAATACATCAGCAGAAAAATTTTATATACGATGCTTCTCAATTTCCCCAGCTTAACAAATAAAAAAGGAAACAATTTCAAAATATAAGGGTGATATTTTAAGATTAATAAAATCAAATCCAAATATTGTCATTTGTGGAGATCTGAACAGCAGACATACTTCATGGGGATGCCAAAGAGAAAATAAATGGGGTAAAACATTATTTGATCTTAAAAATTTCGAAAACTTTGATATTATATATACCAAAGATCCAACATACATTCCTTCGAATAACAGGGGACTTCCCTCCACCTTAGACATCATATTAACAAATAGGCAAGATTTGTTGTCGGTTCCGTTTGTTGAAAACGACCTTACATCAGACCATTTGCCAGTAATATTTGAAATCAAACATGGTGCAAGCCTCTCTTGTCCTGAGAGAAAATATAATTTTCAAAGGGCAGATTGGGATAAATTTAAAACATATTTAAAACTCAAATATTCTTCTTTTTCTCCAACCTCTATAAATAGTATAGAGTTAATTGATGAAAATATTGAACAATTTGAGTACGATGTTGAAGAAGCCTTAAAGATTTCAGTTCCCGTGAGCTCAAACTCTAAAAGTTTCTATGACCCAGCGCTTACTGAGGATCTAAAAAAAACCATCACTTTTAGAAACACAGTCCGACGAAGATTCCAACGTCAGAGAACAGATTTTTTGAAATTCCAGCTTAAAATTCTAAATCAATTAGTTTTAAAGAAACTCCAAATTATAAGAAACAAACACTGAAACACTACCCTATCCCAGATAAAGAAACATGACAAACTAAATTGGAAACTCTCAAAAATATTCAAAAGGCAAAATTCAAGACTCCCTCATCTAAATGTCGATGGAAATAAAATAATTTCAAATGCTCATAAAGCAACAGAGTTGGCTAAGTTTTTTGAAACCAGTCACTCTCTAACACAGAGTTTTAACGACCCAGGTACAGTCAGGGAAGTCGAGTCTAGCCTAATAGAAATCGAGCAACTCGTTACTGACCCTCTCTTTCTTAAGTGCCTCTTGCTGGGTTATTTTCCCACAAGGTGGAAGTTAGCAAAAATCATCCCAATACCAAAACCAAACAAACCACTATCAGATATAACTTCTTACCGCCCAATTAGTTTACTTAGCTGCCTTGGCAAGCTATTTGAAAAAATTATCTGTCTAAAAATGACAGAAATCATTGAAGACAAAAATGTTCTACCTCCAGAACAGTTTGGGTTCCGAAAAGAACGCTCCTCAACTCACCAAATTGTAAGACTTTTTAAGGATTTAAAAATAGCCCTTAATAACAAAAAATCTGTCGGCATGATATCGTTGGACATCGAAAAAGCCTTCGATTATGTTTGGCATAATGGTGTCCTTCACAAGCTCCTAAAAATTGGTCTTCCAACTTACATTATTAAAATAATTAAAAGTTTTTTGAGCGATAGAAAGTTTTACGTTGAAATTCGTCAAGAAATGTCACCAACCTATGAAATCAAAGCGGGCGTCCCTCAGGGTTCATCTCTTTCCCCACTCCTATACAATATTTATGTTGCCGATTTTCCTACCCTGAATTATTGCAAGAGGTCCTTTTTTGCAGACGACACATGCATATATTGCGTCTCTGAAAATTGCCAAGAAATAATGTTTAACATCCAAAAAGCACTAGATGAAATATATTTTTATTTCTATCGCTGGAAAATCAAAATAAATCCTTTAAAAACACAAGCTTGTTTTTTTTATAAAAAAACGAAAAGAAAGTAAGTTGCCGCAAACAAACTTAGTCTTATGCAATAAACCTATTCAATGGGAACAAAAAATTAAATATCTGGGAGTAACTCTAGACAAACGTCTTACATTTTCAGCTCATATAAAAGAAAGTATAAATAAAGCTCAATTTTTTATGAAAATCTTATACCCACTTTTAAACAGAAATTCCCACCTGAGTATAGAAAACAAGTTATTAATATACAAAGTCGTTTTTCTACCTGCTCTGTTATATGCATCACCAAGTTGGTTTTTTTGTGCAAACTGTCACTACAAGAAAGTTCAGCTTTGTCAAAACAAAATTTTGAAAAACATATTGAATCTGCCTTGGCATTTCTCTACAATTGGATTGCATGAAATAGCAAAAATGTTAACTATTAAAGAAAATTGTACAAACATCTATGAAAATTTCATTTATAAATGTGTAAATAGTGAAGATGCTATGATTAAGGATATTGCTCTATAAATTGTATATATTTTTTTTTATATATTAGTTTTAAGTTTTATTAAAAAGCTATTGAGTTTTTTTCATAATTTTTCTCAAAACAAAACCCATTAATTAATTAAATCCCTAGTTCAAAATAATCATTTATAGTTGCTAAGAATTTGTATAACATTCTAATCACTGTATTAAAGTAGCCATATGTACATTGTACCAAATAAGTTCAAATAAATGAAATGGAAGAAGAAATGGAAGAATAATTCGTACCTATGTATGTTTAAATATTACTCGTTAAATTGTTAATTTATTAATCTATTTTCTCTATGTTCATTATTTATACATTCTTTTTCCATACTTATCTATTTATTAATTTACTTTTTTATTAATTAATTTATTTATACACTAATTTATTTATTTATTTATATTTATTTATTTAACAATTTGTTAATTCTCACTAACAAATTACTAATATATTAAAATATATTAATCAATTATCATTTATACTAACCTTTTTTTTTACTAACATACTTCTAATCAAAAGTTTAGAAACCTTAGTTTTATTTGAGTCAAAATGTACCTGCCCTTTTCAATTTTCGTTGAAGGTTTTGTTTGTATTTTCCTTCAAAGATATTATACTTTATTATTATCTAAATTCTATATACAAATTAATATCTACTTGTTCAGCAGAAAGATATCATAGAAAAATATCAAATCTCTGTATGTAAACTGTGCGTTAGCTTACCAAATGTAACTGTTAATACGAAAATAAAGAATATCTATCTATCTAGATAAAGGGTGTCTCTTGCGTTAATTTTGGGACACCCTATATAAGCTGTTTTTTTTACACTAGACTGAGAAACTGTCGAGGTCTAGTTGAATAAGGTAAGAATCATGCCACGACGACGCAATGGGCTTGAAAAATGTTGTTTCATTAGCTTAATGTGAAATATGGGAATATTTAGAAATCAACTCAGGGGTGAAATCGGCTAAGGTGATTGTTGATTGTTGACAGTCAAAATAATCGAATTTGACCTGTGTAAGGTGATAGTCAAATTGATACCTAAAAAGCTGTCACTAGAAAAATTTGATAGTCATTTTCCTACAAATATTTCGTTTCTGAATAGAGCTACCAGACGCTTACAAAAAACGAATGGAAATTTTTTTCATTTACCCTTTTAAGGTACAAAAACACATTATTGTGACCGACAAAGCTTACGTAATTCGAAAAAACACAAGAGAAATAAGAATGTTATAAAAAAAACCAATTTGATACTTTTATTTAGATATTTTATAGAAATTATTTTAAAATTTCACCATAGCAACAATGAATTGTGACAGTTATAATCAGAAATTGTTCAATCGAATTGAATTGAGTTGAATCATCTTACACAGACGGAATGAAAATGATAGTCAAATTTGACTATCAAAAATATGATAGTCAATTATCAGCTTAGCCGATTCCACCCCAGATAAAAAGAAGAGGACCTAATTTGCTACCTTTTGGTACGCCAGAGGTAGCAAGAAAAAGGTAGGAAAGAGCGCATCTGAAGCGAACATTTTATATGCAGCTTTCTAGGTATAAAAAGTAATCCATTGCAACAAATTTGGTTCAAAGCACAAAGTAGAAAGCTTAAAGATTATAAGTGTGTATGATATTTTGTCAAAGGCTTTGTTAAAGTCAGTGGAGATTACGTCTCATTCACTTCCTTTTTCAAGCGCCAAGAGCGTAAAGGACATGACTTCTACAAGGTTGGTATGTGTAAACTTGAATTTCTGAAAACCATTTTGCTAAGGGGAATATGCTTTCAAATGTTTTTGGAATATGGGAGAGTTTGGCAAATCAGCGATAATTATTAATACTATATTTTGGGTCTGTTTTTGTTGATTGGGGTAAGAAAGGAGGTTTTTCACACATGTGAAGATTTCCTTTGAGCTAAATATAAATTAAAAACAACTAAAAGGGGAGCAGAAAATGAAGAAGAACCGTTTTTTAGGAACATGACAGGGAGACCATCAGGTCCAAGTGAGAATTCATAATTTAGTTGATTTGACCTATATATAAACCAGGGTCAATTGGTCGAGGAAGTAATGCATCGAGACAGAAAAAAGGCAGTTATTCAAAATACGCAGTATCCGGGAAAAAAGAGTTGGTAAAGGATTGTTTGATTGTTTATAAAAGGAGATAGTGTTGGAGTGTAGTGTTTTTGAATCATTTATTGTGCTTATAATATATGTTTGAAAGGTATTTTTATTTTTGATGTGCTTTAGTCTGATAAACTTAATTATCATTTCTGTCGCATTTTTTCTTAGTTGAAAAATAAAAATTTAAGGGTTTTAAAGTTTTTTGTAAAATTCAAAGTTAATACTGGCAAAATTATTTTTTTAAATAGTTATATACTTAACACTTTTTACTGTGAGAATTATACTGATTTCAAGTTGAAATTACCTGAAAAAAGAAAGAAAACAAAAATTAATACTGAATTAAGAAAGAAATTTCTTTACAAAATTATTAAAACTCTTATTAAGATTTGAAATTATCTTGTGAAAATGAACAAAATTAAAAAGACTTATGGGTAAGGCATTGATTTCGCTAAAACCGGATTAAACATAATTTGTGTGTTGAATGAAAGTGTTCTGTAAGGGGTTTCAATGGAAATTCACAAATTGTTAAAATTTAGCTACAAGCAACCTTGATTTTTCACTATAAATAATATAAATGATATACCGAGTGATTGATGAACACAATTTTTCGATAAAAGCTTTAAACTAGCGCCCTAATTGCTGCAAACGGTGGCGTTTCAATAATTCACGGTCATCTATAAGACTGGCCGTTACAGCTTTGATTTTTTCCTCAGTTCACACTCTACGTTAGCGTGTTGGTGATTTAATGTCCAAAAATGTAAATTTGATGGGAAATTTGGGCACAATAGCTCGAATAGCCGACTCACTAAGTTGATTAATCTGTCCATAAAATGAAAGAAGCGAGCCATGATCTTTCTAACAGAGCACGCATTTTTATCATAAAAACAATACGAAACGTATGTGAGATGTCAAAAGAAGTGTTATCAAAAAGAAAATAGTAAACAAAAATCACCCATTACACCATTATCACATATATTAAATTTGGTTCAGAAAGGTACATCGTACTATTGTAGCATCATTTCTCATTTTTAATTACCATCAACTTTTATAGAATTCCATGTTTACGAATTTTTTTTTCTACAAACACAATACAATACCTTTTAACAATATTTTGCTTGTATTTGTCTTTTTCCTGCGAAAAATAAATTCTTATTTTAATAAAACAAATAAAATTAAACACAAAATGACAACAGGAGACCCCACTGCTGTTGAAAAAAAAAGAGTGTTTAACTTAACATGACAGACAAGTAGGGGGAAGCAGTGCACATGGAGAATATACAAAATATCAAAACAAAAAGTTAAACATTATAGATTTTTATCGCATATTAATCAAATCGACGAACATTTTGATTAAACAGCGCGACACACAAAACACTCCAATATAGTAGATACATATCTTATAGGTATGTATATGTATGAATGTGTGCATTGTGCAGTGCATATATAATAAATATATTGCTTTCGATAGCCTAAATGGTAACCAGGCCCTGGTGTTGATATACTCGTTTAGTTAAGGAGCTGATGACAGCTAGGTGAAAAATACCTCCTAAAAATGTAATAACTAACTAATTATTTGTTCAAAATTATTTTATCAATTATTTAAGACCCCTCTTTAAAAACCTTAAACTCTTAAGGCTAATGTAAGACATAACACAGTTCTTTAAAATAAATTTTATGATTATTTTACAAATTACAAATCTTTGTCTTCTTAAAATTGTCTAAGTATCTTACTTAGTTTCTGGAAATTATTATCATCATCATTAGCTTTGAGTCTTCATTTGACACTGTACGAAGTTTTAAGAATTCTTGAATTTAACGCTATCATGGTTTTGAAAAATACGTTATGGAATTAATTTTTAGTTTTGATTACAAAGCCGAACTTAGATTTTAACTCTCTGCAAGCAAAATTTTAAACTACTCGTTTTTAACAACATTTTGTCAATGTTTTTTTTTTTCAAAAACTTGCTGTGATAGCCTTGTTAAAACTACGGATTTATTTCTGAAGAAACGTTTTAGCATAAATGGTTCAGCGTTTAGTCAAGTGAAGATTTTTTGAAAATATTATGAAACACTTACAATTTTAAAACTCAATATTCAATATAGAATTGAAAATTTTGAAACTATCAGAATTTTATTGAAAACTAAGAATACAATATTATGAATTTACTTAAAGCCCTTATAAAGGCTTGATAAAGGTATAGAACTTTGAAAGGAATAAGACCAAGACAATTTTTAACTTCCCATAGGAAGTTATTGTAATGGGTCCGATTTGTCAAATTGAAAATTTTGACATTTCTCGACGTTTCAAGGTCCCTAGAGTCGAAATAAAAGATTTTTAGAAAGATGCCTGTGCGTCTGTTCGTTCGCGACGTTTTTTTCGTCGTCCATAGCTCAAGAACCGGAGGAGATATCGACTTCAAATAAATTTTGTTATATAGATAATAAGGCAAAAAGATGCAGAAAGGGCTCTCAAGAAAATTGCGTGGGTGTTTTTCTTTACCATAGCAGTTTAAATTGTATTGTAACGTGATACAAAACAATTATATTTTTGGAAAAAAATCCAATTAACGGTTTTTTTCTAAATCAAAAAAACTCAAAAAAAATTTGTCACCTCGAAAATTTTGCGAACTAAATATGATTTCATCTCCAAAAGAATTTTGTGCAGCGAAGAATAATGTTTTTGACAAATTGACAGTTTTTTTTATAAAAAATAAAAACCTAAAAAAACATTACTCAAAGTTGGTAAAAATTGAATTTCGACTCAAATATCTTTTCAAAAATTTGATATTAAGGCTTCAAACTTATTTTGTCTTATAAAAAATATTGTTTTCAACATTCTGAAAAATTTTGAAAAAAATCGAATTGACAGTTTTTTTTTTTTAAATAAAACCCTAAAAAAAAATTAATAAAAGTTGGTAAAAATTGATTTTCGACTCAAATATCTTTTCAAAACTTTGAAATAATGGTTTCTAACTAATTTTAACTTATAAGAAATATTGTTTTCAGCATTCGATAAAATTTTGAAAAAAATCGAATTGACAGTTTTTGTACAAAAAATTAAAAACCCTAAAATAAATTGAACAAAAGTTGGTAAAAATTGTTTTTCGACGTAAATATCTTTTCAAAACTTTGAGACATTGGCTTCAAACTAATTTTATCTTATGAGAAATATTGCTTTCAACATTCGATAAAATTTTAAGAAAAATCGAATTGACAGTTTTTTTTACAAAAAATAAAAACCTAAAAAAAAAACAATACTAAAACTTGGTACCTGGTAACTTTCGACTTAAATAGCTTTTCGAAAATTAAAAATATTGGCTTCAAACTTATTTTATTTCACAGAAAATATTGTTTTCGATATTCAGTAGTTTTTTTTTATTAAAATCCAACAGTCTGTTTTTTCATAAAAAAAATAAAATCTACAAAAAATAGTACGCAAATTCGGTAAAAATTGATACATATAGACAAACTTTTAAGCAAAACAAATCGACAGACGGGATGGGAAGTTCTCAGTGTGGGTCGCATCCCAGGGTCTTTTTTAATTTAGGCGCCAGTTATAGCTATTATTGGTTTTCATCATTGAAAACAAATACTGGAATTTTTTTGACAGGTCATTATAAATTTCTGTCATTGAAACAAATTTCCTGATTAAAATCCACCGAAAAAAATTTACTGACAGAAATCTGTCATTGGAATTGTGCGAAATTGGATCACAAATCAGTGGAACGATTCGTTAAAATTTTGAACATAAAAGTATCAGCTGGTCAGGAAAATGAATTTCCCTCCGGAAAATAGAAAAATAAATTTTTAGAGAAAAATAAATGCGCAATTACATTTTTTTCCTAAAAAAAAATTTTTTGTGTGTGATTTCCGATCGATCAGTATGTAATTTTCATTTCTAATCAAAGGAAACACCGTAAAATATCGATTCAAAAATTTTTCCGGATCGATTTCAATGATAGCTATAACTGGCCCCTTAACATGAAATTTACTTAATTTGAAAGACAATCTAGTCAGATTTTACGGTAATATTCTGGTCAGAATTTTTTTTAAAGAAGAACGAACCAAATATTCCACCAACTCATGATGGAATGATCATCATCACTCCAAATACGGAAGTTTTGTAAATTAGCTTTATCGCTTATGAATATTTCGAACGAATCCATGTTTTTCAAAGTAAATTTGCACAATTTGAAATGCCAAATCAATCTATAAATAAATAACTTAGCAGCTGACAAAATGGACGTAAGTCAAAATGGTGTTGCCAACTTAAAGTTCTATACCACAATAAAACAAAACTCGTTACACGTATTTTTAAACATTTTTGAAAGTAATATCTAAAAAACCTGACGTGATAGAATGGTTTCGGAGTAGGAAATTAATTAGAGCTATGAAATCCCATTAAAAAGGTTGTCATGTTGTCGAAACCTTTCGACTTTTTTCTAAAATTCAAGTCCAAAGATTAAAAAAAAAACATTTTTTGAGTTTTACGAGTAAAACAAAAAGTTAGATTTAATACTCGTAATTCTTTGCATCCAAAACAATTATTAAGTGCTTTTGCTTAAATTTTGTTACCAATTTTGCCAATTCATTAGCAGTCGCAAGCACCCTAAACAGAAAGTTAAGTTAAGTGGAATGATTTATGTTCTCGTATCTAGGTATTAATATATACCTACGATCGCCAAACTGCTATGAAAAATTGAATAAAGTATAGGGTTGTTGTCAAGCCAGTTAAAAACAGACTATATTATGCTTTAAATATACGATGGTTTGGCGTCATATGGCTTAAATGACACATTGGAATGTAGCATCTAAAAGAGCAAAGCAGAGCTGAGCAGAACAGAGAACGCATTAAGTTAACTTAAGTAGAGATTCCTTTGAAATATCAACTTCAGACGTCACATAGTCGTGTCGTGGTCAAGGAACGGAAAACCCATCTATAATATATGTTTATTTTGTGAATGTTTGAATATTGCAGACAGAAAATTAAATTTTAAATAATAATGCTGAGTGAGTGCTCGCCATAAAGCCATCAAACAGGACTATTATTATTATTATTATAATCATCGAAAGGCTATTAATATATTTTTTTAAGTCTGCAAAAAGCACAAAATTAATTCCTATATTAGGTTCATTTTATGGTCTTGAAAGGACACCATTTAATTTTGTCTTTTGATATGCAAATAGATTTTTATAAAACCCAACTTAAGCATGAGAAGATAAAAAAGACCTTGGGGGCTCAAGGGATATCTAAATATTTAATTTAAATGCATTTCAGGGAAATTAATTGAGTTTTATTTTTTCAACTAAATAAATGAAGAATACAAAAGAAATGATAAAAAGTTAGAAAAAAGGTAAATTGAATATAAATGATGATTATCACGATTTCTTTGTTAACACAAAAGAAAATCACAAGTTAAACGAGGTGACGAGCAAAACGTGCAACTTAAATGGAAAATCGTGATTTTGAAAGTTATGAGTTGTTAGAGGTTGAACAAATAATGTGTCTTTAACTTTAATAACTTCAAAAAAATAAGTCAATTGAATTTTTACAAAAAAAAAAAAAAGAAAATCTCACAAATCACCAAACATTTATTTCTTGACCTATAGTGAGAAAAATTAATATCTTTACGTACATACATTAAGTTGCTGCTTTAAACTTTTGAAGTAACCACAATTTATATCTTTAACATTTTATAGACCTTTAAAACAATGATTTCAATCGAAGTTAATACAGAGCAAATAAGTGCGAAATAATTGATAAGTAGAATTTCAAAAAAGTAAGAATATCTAAGTATTTAACTTATTTTTATCAAAACATGTAAATTTCTATACTTTTGAGAACTTTAAAAGTGAAGCTTCTTTCAAAATGACACTATTCCACCATCTTGTTTTATTCAAAACTTTTCTATGTCCATACAAGCTCAATCTTGGAAAACAAAATTATTCTTATCTTGTGAAAATCAAAGTAAAGCAACTTTCAGAATCGTTTAATCCAATGACATAAGAAAAGGGCGGAATTTTGTCTAATTTTGGGAATATTATTGGGTGTTTTATAGACTTGCGGTTTTCAATCTGGCAATAACTTTTCTAGAGCTTGTCTTTTTGACAGCTGTCACTTGATTTATGTTCATTTTGGTTTGCCAATTCATAATCCATAGACTTAATTCTGAGCAACGTTTGCAAATCGTGAAAATGTATTACCAAAATAATAGTTCGAATCACCATACAGTAACGAAACACAATCAACTTTTTGAAAGCCATTTTTAGTGAGTGCATTATTTCGCGTAGTGGGGCTGTGGATTTGATTTGATTTGATTTATTGAGCACGTTAAAATCCTAACGTTGCAGGTAATTATAAATATAAATAACTATAACAATAAAAATAAAAATGAATGTATATATTTAAAAAAAAAATAAAAAAAATAACACAATTAAATTTCTAATTTGCAAAATTAACGAAAAATCTAATTTTAAACTGTTTTGATTTAATATTTACGTTGAAAGAGTCAATTAAGTTATAATGTTTATTAAAAAAATATTAATTAACTGATTAATCGGACTGTTAGACCCATAGTTCGATCTGCTAAAACTGGGACGTATTGGCAAGCTAGTTCTTAACCCAACACGGGCCGCGTTAAAGTTCAAACGACCCAAAACTGAGAAGGAGGAAATAGATCCATTCATTAATCCAACGATGAAGCAAAGCTGTAAAAACTCTCTATGAGCAGAAAGGGATGTGATATTCAAGAGAATTAGGTTCTGAGGGTAGGAAGGCCATTCAATTAAATTTGACCGAGGAAGAAACCGAAGGTAAAACTTTATGAATTTCTTTTGGACACTTTCAATTCTATTTGTGTGAACATTGTAATAAGGGGCCCATATAACACAGCCATATTCTAATACAGATCTGGCAAACGAAAAAAAATAGACATTTAATTACGAAGGGATCACGGAACTCACTTCCAAAACGTTTAATAAAACCGAGTGATCTATTAGCTTTTTTGATTAGGTATTGAATCGTAGTGATCAGTAAATGATAACTTTGAATCTAGAATTATACCCAGATCAGAAAAGCTGGATTGGACGTGTAAACTAGAGGAGTTTAACATATAATCAAAAACAATGAAATCATGCTTGCGTGTGAAACGCATTGTCTTGCATTTGTCAACATTTAAAAATAAACGATTGTTGTTGCACCATTCCCAAAAACATAGTAGGTCATTTTGAAGAAGATTACATTCATTCAATGAATTTATTTTCCGAAATATTTTAACATCGTCAGCGTACATTAATAAAGAAGAGTTTTTTAAAAAAGATGGAAGGTTATTTATGAATAAGACAAATAATAGTGGTCCCAAATGACTACCTTGAGGTACACCGGAGTTAACTACAAACTTATTTGAGTGATTATGTCTGAAAATTACACTATAATGTCTATCACTGAGGTAAGAAGACAACCAATTGATAAAAGAATCATTTAGTCCAAATCTTGACAGTTTATTTAGAAGAATACTATGATTAATCTTGTCAAATGCCTTGCTAAAATCGGTAAAAATGCAATCAACTTGCAGATTTTTTTTCAAAAGCGTGAAAACAGAACGTTGTGAATTCTAATAAATTAGTGACAGTTGATTTCTTTTTAACAAACCCGTGCTGATTTTCACTAATGATAGAAGAACAATTAAAAGATAAGACATCACAAACTAACAATTTAGGAATAACAGAGAGTTTGGCTATGGGGCGGTAGTTAGTAACTAAGTGACTAGGACCTTTTTTATGGATAGGTATAAGAAAAGCATATTTCCATAGATCAGGAAATGTAGAGTACTTAATTGAGTGGTTAAAAAGAATAAATAGTGGGTAAGATAAATGATTTGCACATTTTTTTAACATGAATGACGGTAAACCATCAGGGCCAGAACTTAGACTGTCGTCAAGTTTTAAAATTTGTTCACGAATTGTAGATTCAGAATCGAAAAATTTATTAGTCATAAGTGGGCATATTGTTGAGATGTCAGAGGTGATCGAGGGTCAGATGGGAGAGTTTCCTCAAAGGACTTCATAAAAAACTCCGCAAACATGTTGGATATAACTTTAGGATCTTGGCTAGAAAATTTATCAAACACCATACATATTGGGTAGCCATCAGTTTTTGTTTTAATATCAACAAAATTCCAGAATTTTTTAGGATTTATTTTAAAATCATTTCCAGTTTTGGTTAGGAATTCATTGTAAAGATAGTTTGAATAGTTGATAAATTCGTTTTTAAAATCAATATAATTTAGTAGGTCGCTATCAGTTTTAGTTTGATTGAACTTTAACCACGCCTTATTTCTTTTGTTTTTTAAGGATTTCAAATGCCGATCGAACCATGGGGGATAGTTATCTTTAGTTTTAACATGACGTAAAGGGATGGTTTCTTAAAAGCAGTCAAATATTATTTTATAAAACTTAAATAACTTATTATCTAGGTTTGAACCACTAAGCAAAGTATCCCAATCAATGAGACTTAATAGATTAAACAATTCATCAAAGTTACATTTTCTAAAATTGAATTCAACAAGATTACAAGCATTCGAAAAGTTACAAACATTCAAGTTCAAAAATATCGATAAAGCAGGATGATGACGATCTTCGATGACAAGTTTTACATCACTATGTGTAACAGCAGCGTCCGTGTTTAAAGACTCGGAAGAGTATACAAGGTCCAGTATTTTATTGTTATTGTTTGGAACTCCATTAATTTGATTTAAACAAAGGGCAGCCATCAAATCTATGAGGGAGATTTCTTTGGAAGACGACAGATTAATAGGCAAAAATTCACCGCCATCATTAGAATTAATCCAGTTTAGATCACTTAGATTGAAATCGCCAACTATGATTATTTCATCGTTAGGGTCAATGTTTTCAGTTATGCCATCCAGGCAGTCGTAAAGTTGATCATATACATCACTGTTGGAGCAAGGCGGAATGTAAGTAGCCACTACGTAGAGGAAACCATTAGGCTTTTTTATCTGTATGCACAAGGCGTGGTCTCCAAGATCGTGCTATTTACCACTGCTTAACTGTTTTGTGTGGAGTTATGTGAAGTCGTTTGTCTATGGAGATAAGCCCGAGGCGCCTTGGAAGAGAATATTCGGCAAGTTAATTCCGGCATAAAGCCCCAAAGGACCCCATACAATAAAAAGTGATTGAAATTTGTGCCTCTCGGTTGAAGTTCTTAATTTAAGCCATAATCTTAAATTGTATGCGTTTTATTTCTTATTGAAAACCACACGTCTAAAAAACCACCTTAAGAAGTATTAAGCTTTAATTTTTGTTGTTCGTAGATGACAAAAAGTGATTAGTTTTAATTTTTTCTTAATAATATTATATAATATAATAAAATTTTTGTCCTATTAAGAGATTGGGTTTATGTTTTTTTAATTTATTTTAAATTGTATGGTAAATAAAATCAATTAAATTATAAGAAAAGCTTTATTCGTTTCAAAAATCTATTATTCCTAAATAAGTTGATTCAAAAGTAAACTATTCCAATCGTTAATTTTAAGTCTTCTTTTAAAAATTAAAATGATTTTTTGTTTAATTTTTAGGTCAACGTTAAAGGTTTAAAATTATTTGTGAGCGATTATTTCCTTAAAATTTTTTTTATATTCAATACAAAAGCTTATTTTTATTTAAGTTTTCCACAATATTCTTATTTAAAGTAGTATTTCGTTCAAGTGAAACTAATACAGCTTTTAAACATTGAGCAAACAGAAACAGATGAAAATTAATTCACTAAAATAAAAACAAAGCTCGTCGTATAATTCAGAATCTTCGTCAAATTTATTCTTAAAATTTCTTTTAAATTTTTGTCTTGGTGTGCCAAATTTAGAACGGCAACACTGAATTACTACAAAATATACTCAAATTTAAGAATTAATTCTTAAGAAATTTTTAAATACTTTATTTATTTAAGAAAAAAAAACGGGTTTCAACTGAAAAAGGCAAAACGGTTTGAAAATCAGCCCTATCATGAATTCCATCGTAATCGGAAATGTGCTCCGAATCCCGAAAAATCGATCACGAAATTCATTCGTAGTGGAAAATCTGCTACGAATTTCGAAGTTCGTGAAATTTGGTACCACTCAATCCGAATGAAACGGAAATTTCGCCTCTTTTTCTACGACAAGTAATTTGTGTCGGAATCGTTGGGAAACAGTTGTGTTGTTTATAAATATGTAAGTATTAACCAATTTGTTTTTCTTTTAATAATATTTGTTGCTTTAAAAGGGCAAAAACAACAAATAAGGCACAATATGAAAGGCTTTATCAATTATTAAATGAGAAGCCGGACATAGCTCTAGGATATACTTAAGCTCCAAAAGAAGATGTGACACTGTTCTGGGAAAAAGTTAAATATGAACTAAATGCTCTTGGGCCACCTTCAAAAGAATCTTCAGTTTGGAGAAAAGTACGTGAAAGATTTTGCTAAAAAAAATATTTTTAAATCCTTCTTAATACTCTTAGGTTTGGTTAGATTGGAAATCTTACGTAAAAAAGAAACTTGTCGACAACAAAAAAGAGATAAATGCAACTGGTGGCGGAGAGTGCCGGCAACATTCCTTCTCAAAGCTGGAGGAAGGAGTCATTCAGCTGGCAGGGCTACAAACTTCACATCAGGAATACAAAACGTACATTCATTTGAGTTTGGAATCTCTGGTGAGCATGGGAGGGTTTCAAAACAGGTCGAAACTGAAAATGTGGCTCCTGAGCTTGATGACCCACCTGTAGATGTGTCCATGTCATCCGATCGTGACACATATCGGAAAAATCAGTCTTCAACTGCCTTAAATGATACTGCGAACCTCTTAAGGAAGCAAATTGAATTGCAAAACAATTTTTAATCATCCATGGTTCCAATGGATAACCAGCATCACCTTAGTGAATCATAAATTAAATTTAAACCAGATAACAAATATTTCTACCACTCTTGTACAAACCTAGAATCCAAGTATTCCTTTCACCTTCCTGATATTTGGATTGGAAGTATCGTCTTGCGTTGCTTAGATTCCATATGTTGGAATCATGGCTCGCACTAGGATAGCGGGCATCAACGTATCTTATTCTTAAGTTGTTGTCACAAATCTTAAACGAAATTCACGAATGGATTACAAGCGTCTCGAAGTATTTTCCTCTGAATTTTCAGGTTTCGCTTTCGTCTGAAGGACTCTATTCGAGCAGTAATTATTGAAAAAGCCACTGAATCCATTTTTAAGCACTTTATATTTAATTTGTTTAACTTTAAAAAAAAAACTTATTTAAAAAACTGGAAATTGATTCAAAATTTATTCGGGTAGTCTTTACAAATGACAATGTTTGACACGAAACAGCTGATTTCGAAAATGAAAATGAAAGCGGCAAATGAGGCAATGCCTTTTTGAATTCCATTCGGATTTTGTGATGTAAATTTTTCGTAATTCGTAGGGTAGAATTTGCTCGGAGATTTTCTACGAATGGATTTTGTGATAGGGCTGAATAAGTTTTGTTCTTGTAACGATTCTGTTGTCTGAAAAATTCATCAAAAAATATATATACAATATATATATAAGCGGGCTATTTTAAAACTTGATCAAATGGTTAAAATTAAAATTAACTCAAAAACATATTTTTCAAAACTATGAAAGTATTAAGTTGAAGGTTTGCTCAAAACTTCATAGGTATAGAGTCAAATTAAGAGAATTTCCAAAAACTAGAAAGACTTGTAATTTTCAATATTTTTAGTTTTAAATTATCCTAAAAAACAGTTTTTGTTTGTTTTTATCATTTTTAAAAACCTGATGTGAAGAAAAATGTATTTATTAAAGACATCGCAAACCTTTAAAAAAGCATTATTTTGTTTGTACTCTCGAATCCCGATTAATAATCTATTTCAAAATAGACCTTACTTTAGAGTACAATACACTTTTATTGAAATCTCGAAATTGTTGCAAATTAATGTTGATAATTTTAGACATTAGAAATGTTTTGAATTTTCAGAATTTTTGGCATTTCTGGTTCTCGTCCTTCGGGATTCTGGATTTTGAACTGTCTGCATTTCTAATCTTACGTCAATTTTCTATAATATTTGATTATTTATTTTACTTTTGATTTTATAAATATTTAAGTTTTGTTATTTTTAAAGAACATTGTTCAGCATTTAAGACATTTGGAACGATAAAATGTATACTGACTCACAGCAAATCTTGGAGATAAAATTAAATGTATTGTTAATTATACTCACGCCAACACTTAGTTTACAAACAAGTTTTTTTAAAAGCTTAGTGAAAATCTTATTCAAAATAATCGTATAGAAATTTTGAAAAAAAAAACAAGAACTTCTAGTTTTGACAACAAAGTGGTATTTTCAGATCGACATATGTAGGTTAGGTTAGGTTAAAGTGGCTGTCCAAGATGGAAACGGACACACTTAGGCCAGTTTAATGGCCCATTGTGATACCACATGAACCTTGAGACTTCCTCCTAAGCTCAATGGAACCAGTTTGAGTTCCTTACGAAACGTGAGAGGCTGATTATGCTGATATGATTTAGATCGTTAAAGAAGAATTCTCCTAGGTAATTCTTGCGTTTTCGAGCCAGAGCAGGGCATGTACAGAGAAGATGAAAAATTGTTTCCTCCTCTTCCTCGTCCATACAGCTTCTGCAAAAGTCATTTGAGAATACGCCTAGTCGCGTGGCGTGCTTTCCTATTAGACAGTGTCCGGTTATGACACCTATTATCGAGCTTATATGTGGTCTGCTTAGAGATAGCAAGCACCTTGATCCCTTTAAATCTAATGTTGGCCACATGTTTTTTGTGACCTGACATGTGGTAATGTTGTTTCACCTGGTGCCTGCCCTCCTCACAGCGTCTTGCATTAGCAACAGTTTACAAGTATAGCGATTGGTATGCCAGTATGTGCCAAACGTGGTAGGATGTGCTGCACTGTACCGTTCCTGGCGAGTTCATCTGCCTTACAGTTACCTGGAATGTCTCTATGGCCCGGCACCCAGCAAAGGTGAATATTAAACTGTTGTGCCATCTCCATTAAAGATGATCGACAGTTATGGACTGTTATAGAGTTTGTAGGTACAGAGTCCAGAGATTTTATAGCAGCCTGACTATCTGAGAAAATACGGATATCAGATGTTGATATCACGCCAGAACAAGACTTTTTTTATCGCCAAAAGTTCCGCCTGGAACACGCTATAATGATTGGTAAGGCGCAATGAGAGACTTAATTTCAGTCGTTCAGAGTACACACCTCCACCAACCCCATCTTTTGTTTTTGAACCAGATCAGATCGATATACTCCAAATAATTTCAGAAATAAATTCAGAAATGAAGTCATGATCTTTTCAACTTCATTTTTTACTTGCGACATATAGGAACTATATGGCAAGTTTTGCATTCGTGCAAAATTTCGAACTTGAGATTTTAATCAAACATGATATTACGATGGTAGAGAAGTCGAAAAAAGTGGGTCCCGCGATTCCGTCCGGTCTGTTTTGTCTGTCTGTCCACGCTCCTACAGCCTAAACCATTGGGTCGATTGAGTTCAAACTTGGAAGTTAAGGTTTTCAGCAGATTCACGTTAAGCGTTTTTTCATTTTTTTTTTAAACCAAAACTAACAGTGGCCCCCATACAATTATTTTGGTCAAAAAACGAAAATTCGAATTTTCTCAAAAACAAACCGATAGATTTTTTTTAAATTTTCTCTAAAATTTTATTTTTAAACTTGGCTTCTTTTCATAAGAAAAACATATTTTTGTATTGCTCAGGAAAGGTACCGCTCATAGAACCGTTATTTTGTTTCTTAATTTTCTCAGCAACTTATCAACCGATTTCAATAATTTTTTTTCTGAATAAGCTCTTATATTGCCTTAACAATATTTGATTATCAAAAGTGAAATTTTTTATTGTTTGGATTTTTAAAAAAATATTGAATTTTTTTTTTTCAAAATTCTATATCTCAAAAACGGGTCAACATTTTTTTACGAAACTCAAATGTAGAGCGTATATTTACAATCACTAAACAAATGCATACCAAAAATATTTTTAGAACAAAATTTAAAAATTTTATATATAAAAAATTAATTTAAAAAAAAACCGCTCTAACGATTTTCAAAAAAAAATTTTGAAAAATCAAGGGTTTTTTGATTTATAAATGGCATCTAAATTTTTGAAGACAAACTTATTTTTCAGGTAAAGTTTTGAATCTTAAAATAGTTTTTTTTTAAATTATTTTAACTGCATTAAATGTAATCCCCTCCCATCTCACCAGATCAAATCCTGTGCGTGAGCCTGAAAGAGCGCATTACATTGACAAAACTTTTATTATATTCAGCCCTATCATGAATTCCATCGTAATCGGAAATTTTTACGAATCCCGAAAAACTGTATCATGAAATCCGTTCGTAGTGGAAAATCTCATACAATTTTGCATTACGAACGGATTTCATGATACAGTTTTTCGGGATTCGTAAAAATTCCGACTACGATGGAATTCATGATAGGGCTGATTACTATCTTTTATCCAAATTAGATAATGCATTTGGTACATATGTATGTATGTATTGTTTATAACTATAACTATTGTAAATACCAATTCATTTCCGGGATGAGTTGTCCTAGGATGAGTTGTGTCTTGTGATGAATCGCGCGGTTTTTTTGACAAATCGAATAGCATTTAAATCTTTGAAGACAAACTTGTTTTAAAGATATAATTTTAAATCTTATATAGGTGCTTTTTTAAACAGACTCTTTGCATACAGGAGCAAGTTCGTGCGACCCAGTCGTGCATTTTATTTTTTCTGAGATATTGACTTAAAAATCAAAAGTAGCAGTTTTGAAAATAGGAACTGAAATTATCTGCTAATTTTGGAGAATATATATTTTGCCGTGAGACATGAATTGAAAAAAAAAGAAAAATAAACAATTTATTGTTTTGTTTTTAGAACACAGCTTCTTAAAATTCAAACCTTAATAAAGGGTGTCCCAAAATTAACGCAAGATTTGAATTTGCCGCCATTTGTGCAGTGAAGTGTTGGCAACCCTGAAAAAAAAGCAATTTGACAGCTAACAGTATAGGGTTATTAAAAATGGAGCGTTACACGATAGAACAACGTGTCTTCATTATTAAAGAATGTTTCAAAAATAGTGAAAGCTTGGCGGCTGCAGTTCGAAAATTTCATACAAAATATGGTCGGAATAGTGTTTTAACTTCGTCAACTGTGAAGAGATTAATTGAAAAATTCATGGAGACTGGATCCGTTGGAGACGCCAAACACACTGGTCGTCCAAAAACAAGCCGTTCAAATGTGAATGTCGAAGCAGTGCGTGAGAGTGTTGCTGACAATCCAGGAACCTCAATTCGACGTCGTGGACAAGAATTGCAAATTTCAAGAACCTCTCTACAGCGTATACTCACCAAAGATCTGTGTCTTCATGCTTACAAAATTCAATTAACACAACAATTGAAGCCTAATGACCATGGACAGAGAAGAGAGTTCGTTGAATGGATTATTGAAGATCAACAAATGGACCCTGATTTTTCGAGCAAAATCATCCTAAGCGATGAAGCACATTTTCATCTTGATGGCTTTGTCAATCGCCAAAATTGCCGCATTTGGGGTTCGGAGAACCCACATGTGATTGTCGAAAAACAAATGCATCCACAACGCGTGACTGTATGGTGTGGATTTTGGGCTGGAGGCATAATTGGGCCATATTTTTTTGAAAATGATGCTGGTCAAGCAGTGACTGTTACTGGTGCTCGATATCGCGACATGATTACACAGTTCTTTCTGCCAAAATTGGATGATATTGATGTGTCCAATATGTGGTTTCAACAAGACGGTGCCACATGTCATACAGCCCGTGAAATAATTCAATTACTGCATGAGACATTGCCAGGTCGTGTACTCTCTCGTTTCGGTGATCAAAATTGGCCTCCTAGATCGTGTGATTTAACACCATTAGGCTTCTTTTTATGGGGTTATTTGAAATCACAAGCCTATGTCAACAAGCCCACGACCACTCGTGCATTAAAGGAGGAGATTCAACGCTGCATCAACGAAATTCAGCCACATTTATGCAGAATGGTCATGGAAAATTTCAACAAAAGAGTGCGCATGTGCATGCAAAGCCGTGGAGGCCATTTGTCCGATGTGTTATTCCATACATAATCCTATTCTATGTACTTTACGAGTCAATAAAAATATAACTATCAAAAGAGTAAAAACGGCGTTTTCTATTTAATTCAAATCTTGCGTTAATTTTGGGACACCCTTTAGAACGAATAATGTTGATAGACATTTTATAGTTGGATGAACCAACAATAACCCCCTATGGGATTTCAAGCAAACTGTTTTTTTGATTAAAAGGATCACTTTAAAACGTTTTCTATCAATTTCAATTCAACCATTTTTTACTAAGCCGCAGAATTTTTGAAACTCACTCAAAATCGAGTGGAATGAAATTTTAATCTTAACTAAAAATTCAGTTAAATTGTTTAAAGGGTTCTATCTTTTGATCAATTTCATAACTTACAATTCTTTTCGAAATCACTGTAAGTGAAATTACAGCAGCTATTATTTTTAGATTTGTATTCGAGATGTAGTTTTCAAAAATGGGCTGAGAAAGACTCTGATGTCTCTTTAGGCCAAGGAAAAATTAAGTTTTTTTGCAAGTCTCTTAAAAGGTTTTGAAAGAACATTAATCTATACTCAAAATGTAATAGAAAAGACATTTGGTGTTTTAAAATTCACTTTCAATGCTTTTTCGTTCACCCAAATACGAAGTAGAAGCTTAAAGTTTAAACAAAACATGTCTAATACGTATTTTAATAAGTTTTGAATCAATTTCTTTTCGTCGGAATTACAAAGATTACAGTGAACCAAAAAAAAAAAGTTGTACAGTCGATTTTCTTTTGTTAAAATTCAATTATCTATAGAGTTAATTGCAATAAAAAAAAAAAAACAAAATACCTACCAAAAATTGGGATTATTTTTAACCTCCAGATTAACTAAACAAAATGTTTGAAAACGGATATTTACTTTATTTTAATTTCGAAAAAAAAGTTAAACCGACATCGATTTTTAGAACTCCAATTTTATTCCGAAACGATCTAAATTTCATTTCAAGTGTGATTGAAATTTAGAATCTAGAATCTGTTCCATTAATTTTTCCAGCCAGCAGAGTTTTTTGAATTTAAATCATTTTCAAACACTTAGAATTTTCGGGCCTCAGATTTTAAGTAAAATGTGCTTCGATGATATCTTTTGACATAAAGCTTCTAAAAATGTTAGCTTTTATTGGTTAAAAACTGAGAAACATTAGGTTTTAGAAAAGAAGAAATTTGTCGAAACTTAATTTGATATTTTTAAGGGCAATTAATTTTTCTGATTTAGGAAAAAGTGTGCGTTTGGAGACATCAGTTTTTTAACTTGATATGTTAAAGTTTTATTTCAAAAAAGCTTATGAACAAAAATTAATTCTAAAATGTTCGGAAAATAAAATTAGGAGATGAAAATCAAAGTTACAAAAAAAGTGCAATTTGGAAATAAGCCAAATTTTCTACCGAGATAGAAAGTTAAAACTTTTAAAATAAGTCAATGAACGACAAAAAAAATCAATTAATTATATTTCAGCAAATAATTGAGTGAATAAGTTATTTATTTTATTTCAATGCCTTTTATTTAGAACTTAACTTTCTATTCATTGTTTAAATTCAGCACGTTTTCTCAATAACACAAAAAAAAAAACTTTTAAATTTCATCAAAATTATGTAAACCATTATTTAAGCTTTAAAAAAGATAATAAAGTTAAATTAAATCAAAAACAAATTTTGTTCTTGCTTTTTAAATATCATCTCAAAAAACAAGCCCCAGAATATCGTGTTTGTACAGAATTAAAATTTGTTTTCTCCCAAAATTACCTCTTTAGCTGGCAAAACACCTATCCTAACAATTTTCTTATCGTCTTCAAAAAATTTATATGGTATATATGTACAATATTTTTATTTACAGGTAACTCGTTATTTATTTATCAGATACACGCAACCTAAATAATATCATGCCAAGCAAAAATTGAAGGTTTGTAGGTAGAAGTTTGTTGTTGTTGTTGTTGCTGTGTTGCTGTGTTGCTGTGTTTTTGTTTTTTGTTTGTTATTTTTCTTTTATCCGGAAATTAAAACTTTTGTCACATGGCGCACGGAAGTTATCCTTTTTTTGAATAGCTACCTACATACGTATTTATTTGTTTGTGGGTTTTTCTTTGTGAAAACTTTTTTATTCATCGCAAAAAGCTTATTTAAAAACAAAATAATGTTAAAGAAAACAATAAACAAAATGGTTCAAAAAACAACCTTGACCATGAATCGACTCATCATGTCATGTCAAGCCAGAGAAACGGCGGTGTGGCGGAAAGCAGGTGTTTCGTCAAAACTTTTTGAAGAAAAGTTGTTTTATTTTTTAATTTGCAAGCAAAATGAGGAAGCCTTTTTTATTTAGACAAATGAAAAAGGATTCTTGTGGGAAAATAAACAATTTTCTTCAAGGACTGAAGAAGATTGAATGAAAAGTTATAAAAATCTAACTTGAGTAACTTCGAAAAATGTATATGTTTAATATATAATTTATAGTAATTAAACTTTAAACTGGTTTTGTAAAAAAATGGTTGCAACAATGACAATTTAGGATTACTTCTTTTCAAATTTTAAACGTCTATATTTGTGTACCTTAATCAGGGTTTACGACGTAATTTAGTTGCCTTGAATTTGATATGAGAACTTAAACAAAGCCGAAAGTGAGATCCGCACCAGACGCGGAAGTTCTACCAATTCGTCTGAAACATGACGCAGTATACACCACGGTAATGTACTTAAATGAATTGCTAAACGTTAAGCTCACTGAAGAAGTTGAGGCTCCACCACCTTTAAGAAGAAGCCCATATATGTATGTACATATAACCGGCACCAAGCATGGAAGAGGTCGAAAAGGCTATAAAAAGGCTCAAATCATCAGTTCCGGGAGCTATGCAGGTCCCGTACACAAGAAAATATATGTCACAATATGCAACAGCTATATAGAGATATCACGTGAGTACAGCCTATAAAATCGGATAGCCCAATAGCTCTAAAACTATCATTGGACAATATCAGTGAGGGTTCATTGCCGGCAAATCAAGAACCCATCAAATTTTTCAGGGAATTCGGCATAACAAATGAATTGACACGACTATGTAGGTTATAATAAAGCCGGATTACTATCCAGACTAATCAACATCTACAATGGATTTGGACAAGGGGATGGTTCTGGTGTTGGAGAAAGCAATCCCTGACTCTGAAACGTCAACAAGAGGCACCATCGTCACCAGGTCCAGCTAGATACTGGCTTACGCAGACGACATCGACAACATTATCGGGAGAACCGAATTAGCTGTACACGATTCCTTTATCCAGATTGAGAAGGCGGCACAAAATCAGGAGCTGCACATTAGTGAAGGAAAACTAAAGTACATATGGTGGCTTCTTCTGACTGTGAGAAGAACAATTGGTCAAACAATCAAGGTAGCTAGCATAAATTTGAAAAAGTGCAATCCTCCAAATACCTTGGGTCAATAGCAGCAGCTGATAACAACATAGAAGAAATGAGCGTGCGGTTGCTCAAAGCCAACAGAGCCTACTTCAGTCTGTCAAAGCCAGAAACATCAAAGCCAGAAGTCAGAAACTTTACCATAGCTTCTAACCTCCTGCTGTACAGAACTCACATATAGATCCTAGACCAAGGTGCTTTATGAAAGGCACTTCGATTTTTTAGGCGCATTCGAGAGGAAGATCTTGTGGAGAATTGTAGGCATTTTATGTGAAGAAGGACGATTCCGGAAAAGCTATAATCATGAACTGTATGCAATCTACCTCGAAGCTGATATTGTGACAAAAATTAAGTTGGACACCTAGACCTTATGAGCGAAGATGAACCAGCTCCAGCTGCAGTTCTTTGCAGTAAATTTTATGGCAGGCGAAAGCGTGTTAGACCATGTTTACGCTAGGGAGATTGCGTAGATCAGGAGCCTTGGGGTCCGCAACTGATTGGCATCGGCTCGCTATCGGGATAAATTATGAGACTTGTTGTATGAGGCCACGAACGAATACCGGTTGTCGAGCCGATGATGATGATGAGTTGCCTTGAATTCGAATCTCACTTTATAATTTTTGTATCAAATCAAGTTTTTAATGTATACCCCTTTAAAAATGTTTCGACAACCAAAATCGGTGTTTTTAAAGCTAACGTAGAACACATCACAATTTTTTTAACAATTGATTTTGCAAAGAACCAACAGGTCTGTTTTTTAGATGCATTTTAAATTATTTTAGTATATTAATTTGTTTTTGAAAACTGTCGTAAGTTATGAGTGTTCTTTTAACACTATATGAACTTTTGAAAAACCTTGAATTTATTGCTTTCATGGTTTTAAGAAATATGTTTTGGAGTAAAATTTTAGTACTGATTTTAAATTCGTATTTCGACTTTTGACTATCTGCTCAAATTTTAAAAGTACCCGTTTTCGACATAATAATTAACGTTTTCTCAATAAATGTATTTTAAAAACCGTTCTACATGTTTTTGTTAAAAACTGTTTAGCATAAATAATTCAGCTTTTCTTTAAGATTTATGGAAGACTAATGAAATCTAAAATTTTATAAAATACTATAAATATCGAAGATAGGGATTATAGATTTAAAAAACAATCATAAATTGAAAAAAAAACTACTTGAACAATCTCGAAAGTCTCAAAAAGCTTCAATGTGTTTTTCTTTTTTCAATTTTAAAAGACGAATATCTCAAAAACTTGATGTCATAGAGTGATTTTCAAAATCCATCGAAAAAGTACAATCTGGTTGTCAGGGAAAATACGTTGTTGACCAGTGTTGTTATTGAAATAATTGATTATATTGAGAAGCAAATTTCTGTGCCGTGGCGCTTAAAACACAATGGATAGTTAACTGGTCTTCAAATCCTTTTGTTGTCGTCTTATAATTAAATTGTTAAATCTATAATTGTTTCGTTTTTTTTTTTAAATTATTTTTTAACAATCATTAAAAGCAACTTTGTCTAATATATTTTTTTGTCATTTTTAAATCTTAAAAACGATCATATTTTTCCTAAACCAAAAATAAACAACCACAACACTGTTAATTAACTTTGATTGATGATCAACAATAAGATGATATTTCAAAGAAGACACAATAAAAAACATTTTTGCTAATTTTTTCTTTTTGATTATTATATAAACAACAAAACAAAAAAAACAACATCTTAATTGCATTCCACTCTCAGTTTTGTCGTTTATCATTATTATTTTGTCAAATTAAAAATAAAAAATCCGCTTTTATCCAGTTGAAGTGATTTAATTTGTTGTGTGGGCAGCATTTTGATTAAAAGACACGACAACGACAGACAGTAGAAAACGTGATCATAAAGCGAATGAGCAACAAATAAAATAAAAAACATAAATTAAGTATATTTAACTACTGTACCGACAAGGGTCGGGGTTCCCGTCGTTTTCCTCTTTCAAATGTGGGAGATTGTGAGGTCATTGTATTTTTTGAGTTTGTTTTGAAAGTGATACTGAGAGACAATTATAATAAATTAGTAGTGATTCTTTGTGTTTTGTTATTGTTGTTGTTGTTCTATCGTCGAGGAATTAGAAAGAAGAAGGTTTTATTATAATATATATATATATATATATATATATATATATATATATATATAGAAGGTTTTACTACAAATATCAACTTCAAAATGCACAAAATTTACGATCAAAGGTTTTCCAATAAGAGGTTTCATATTGAATATCTTGTAGTCATAGATCAAAATTCGTAGTTTTGCAAGAAAAGATTTAAGGCCCTTTTATTTTTCGAAGAGGTCATACAAAATTGTACATTGTGATCTTGTGACTTAACACTTTTAGACTTTTTTCGTTAGGTTAACGTATATGATAAGGTATTTGGCTAATGCTTCAAAATTAATTCAAGACTGTAAGGATGCTATTCTTAAAGATACTAACGACATTTACAAAGCTGCAAGTACGCGAATTGGTCATCGTTGTTTAGTTTTAGTGAAAAAAATATTAATTGATTTCCCTTAAGAAATACTTGTTTAAATTTGAAATATAAAAACTTCTTTTTGGAAAAACCTATAGCTTAACACCTTTTTTAACTCACAGAAATTCACCCTTATAAGATATTTTTTAAGACTCCTTCCATTCTTATTCAAAATTTGTTGCAATTTAAACTTTTATATCAAGTTTCATTAACTTGACATAGTTTCAAAAGCGTTTCCGATACTATTCTAACTTTTGTATTTACTAAAAAATACTGCAGAAAATTACCTTAAATTATTATGTGCCACCCGCTTAGATTATACCACGGTATAATCAATTTTGCAGGGCCTTCGACGATCACTTAGGAAACTTTGGATATGTCGTGAAGAGGCTTAAAATATGTGTCAATAGTTCGAATAATACATTTTCATAAATTAATTTTGTATACCTTAAAATCTTTCATACCAAGTCTTAACTTTGAGTCTGCTGTTTCCAAGATAGACGATGAAATAATCTGGCGCACCTAGGCGTATACGTATTTTTTTTTTTTTATTTATAAAATGTTAAATTTCTTTTTGATCACGTTAAGTTGGTTAGCGAGTTGTAGCACCTTCGCAAAATGGCACGCTTTTTTTGCTTTTAAAATGCCAAATTCCAAATTTCTACCACTTGGTCTCAATAGAAAACCAGCGATTTATATTCATAACATAGGAATGTTTTAAAAATTAGATCGATCATTTTCTTATATAGGGCTTTTCAATAAGAGTGCTACAAAAGTTTGTTTAAATAAAAGAAAAACGAAATTGGATATCAATGAAATTCTTTATTCCTGTGAAAGTACGTTCGGTGCCATTCTGTATGGAACTCGATTTCTTTTGCATGACCACCACGGGCATGCTTGCAGAAATCCAGACGCTGAACCCAATTTTCGACGATTCCAAGCATAAATCGGCCGATACTGCTGCAATTTCACGATGTTTGTACGAAGTTCATCAATCGTCGATGGTTTCTTAGAAATAGTCTAACGGCGTCAAATGGCACATCCGAGGCGGCCAAGAGACTGGACATTATGTGAGATAACACGTTCTCCAAACTTCGTTTCCAATAAATTGATTGTGACATTCGCTGTGTGGTTTGTGGCGCCGCCGCACAGTGGGGCAGAAATGGCCATTTAATGATATCAATTATTTTTTAAGGTAAAAATGCTATTATGATGGCTGTTTGTGTTTTTATGACAAAGGTAGTAGTTTATTGAAACCTCTGGTACAGTTTTAAATTTCGGGAATATTGTATGAATTAACCTGGAATCGCTTATTTTAAAAGTTTTAATTGACGAATTCTACTTGTTTAAAAAATAATTTTTTTCTAACCTATGATCACTTTTTTGAAGAATTTTAGTATTCTGAATTAGAATCCGAAGCTTAAAAATTCCAGCACAGCACGTTTCTGAGATATTCTAAAACAATCTCTTCACGTTTTTGAGAAATAACAATATTAAAAATGTCAACAAAAAATGTTTTTAAATTCTTTTGAGATTTAGATCTCAGTATAATTTTTGAACGCAAAAGTTGTCGTGAGATCTAAAAGCACTTGAAAATAACATGTCTGCGACCCTTCTAAATTCAATCAAAATCCTGTTTTGAAGTGATTTTAATAAACCTACTCTGCGGGACATATTATTTTAATATAATACAAGATTTCTTGCATATTCAGATTAAGATATTTCAAAAATGGGATTTGTTGGAATTTAGTAGTTTCGAATTCGTATTTAAGCAACGAAACCTTGGCTAAGAAACATTTGAGTACACAATTATGTTGTAATTTAGTGTTGTCGAAATACTAGGCTAACTTCTTATGACATTGTATTGATGTCGAGACAGTTTAGCTTCCATTATCATTGACAAAGCTTCTAAAGTAGACATTTTTTTAACTTATTACAGTTTTGCAATTTGTTTAAAAAATCTGGGGATGATGTTGCTTCTTTCACCAAATCAGCTTCTTGTTTTTGACCAGACGCTCGTAAGCTCATTTGAGCTGCAAAAACAAGTTCAGATGTTGGAACAGTATTTCGTAACTCTGCATGCCGTGCGCTTTCGTTTTGTCTGCTCTCTACTGTTGGCAAAATCAAGTGCAGGGCGTCCAACGGATGGGAGATATTTTTTGAACGAAAAGTTTTTACTGAGCCAACTTTTTTCAGACGAAAAAAAACGTTTTTTCATTCGGTGTGAGCGATCCCTTTTAATTATGAACTGGGATTTAAAATGTTTTAAAGCTACCTTTAAATTAGTGATGTGACTTGGGCTACAAAAACTTTTATTTTTTATGTAGGAGTCAACATCTGAGAACTTTTGATCAATGTTTGTTTGCTTGCTCAAAAAATAAATTTCGACCAATATTTTTCTTGAGCATTGGAAATTTTGGTCTTCAGAACCTAAAAACAAGTTGCAAAGTGCAAAATGAGAAATGGTTTTCAAAAAAGTAAGGAGTAGGCAAAATAACATTTAATTTAGTGTAGATGTCAATTTACTTAATTTTTTTTATTTAAGGCTCAAAATTGTAAATAAAATGGAAAGCATAATATTTTTTTGGTAAAGTAAAAATTTTTCACAACCTTTTTTCATTTAAATAATTGTTTGAAAAGTTCAAAAATATTGTTAACTTGCAATTTAGAACAGAAAAGGAGAAGAGAAATTGTATTGAAAAGAAGGACTATTGGTATAACAATTTTGAGATAATTTAAAAAAAAAATTGAAGCACTTAAAAACAATTTTATAATAAAATTTAGCTATCAGAAATTGAATATTGTTCCTAAAATGTTGTAAAATAAATTTATAAATAGAAGTAAACAATTTTTCAGCTTTTTAAATACTATAACTTTATTTTAAAAAATTGAAAACAAATATTTGGGGCAAAAGTCAAGCACTTTTGTTTTTTTGGTAGTATAGGTATATTGTTCCTGAAACTTTTCCCACTTTCAGACCTGCTTGACTTTTGCCCCAACAGAAGATATGAAGTGAAAAGTAAAAAAAAGCCTTAACAAAATTTCTTCTTTTCATTTCAATTATTTCAACATAAAGATTTCTTTTTTTTATATTTTTAAACTTCAATCATAATCTACATACCTTTATCTAGGTGTGACATTTTTTGAAACTTTTTTCCGATCTTAATTTTGATTTTATGAATAAAACTAAAGTTAATCTTTTTTAGCACTTTTTAAATAAGCGATTTTTGCACATTAAAAGTCTACTTTGAGGGGCTGTCTAACCTTGACTACGAGACATAAAAAAAAAACCACACTCTTCATATCAGATTTTCTGTTAACTTTAAGAGAGCGAACTTTATAATCCCGTTGCTTTAATTTTGCAAGGTGACCTTTTTATCATCACCATGTATGGAGCTGCCCCACTGTGCGCCGCCCGTCCTGTTGGAACCACATGTCCACCAAGTCCATATCATCCAAAAATATTCGGTTATCATTGAACGGTAGCGATCCCCATTCACAGTAATGTGCCGGTCTTAATCATCAAGGAAGAAGTACGGCCCAATGACGCCGCCGCGCCGGCCCATAAACCACACCAAAACGTATTTTTTTCGGGATGCAATGATGACTCATGGAGTACGTGTGGATTGCTGCCTGACCAATACCGTATATTTTGTTTATTGACAAAGCCATTCAGCCAGAAATGAGCCTCATCCGAAATCCGAAATTTAGGGCTTTTAATTAAATAAACAACGGTGTAATACATATGTATGTACATGCGTTAAGAAAATTCAATGATGATCCGATGTTAACTTTCGTAAATTGTAATTGTAATTGTTGCTAGCTGTTATTCTTGATTTTAAACATATAAAAAAGTGGCTTTAAATGTCATCAAATTATATCTTACAAAGCAAAAATTAAAAAAAAAGAGGCTGGGATGCGACCCACACTGATAACTTCCCATCCCTTCTGTCGATTTGTCTTGCTTAAAAGTTTGTCTATATGCATCAATTTTTACCAAATTTGCCAACTATTTTTTGTAGATTTCATTTTTTTATGAAAAAACTGACTGTTGGATTTTTATAAAAAAATTACTGAATATCGAAAACAATATTTTCTGTCAAATAAAATAAGTTTGAAGCCAATATTTTTTAATTTTGAAAAGCTTTTTGAGTCGAAAGAACATTTTTAAAAGTTTTAGTATTGTTTTTTTTAGGTTTTTATTTTTTGTAAAAAAAACTGTCGATTCGATTTTTCTAAAAATTTTATATAATGTTGCAAACAATATTTCTTATAAGATAAAAATAGTTTGAAGCCAATGGCTCAATTGTTTGAAAAGATATTTACATCGAAAAACAATTTTTACCAACTTTTATAATTTTTTTTGTAGGTTTTTAATTTTTGTAAAAAAACTGTCAATTCGATTTTTCTCAAAATGTTTCCTAATGTTGAAAACAATATTTCTTATAAGTTAAAATTAGTTAGAAGCCATTATCTCAAAGTTTTGAAAAGATATTTGAGCCGAAAATCAATTTGTTACAACTTTTATACATTTTTTTTAGGCTTTTATTTTTTGTAAAAAAAACTGTCCATTCGATTTTTCTCAAAATGTTTCCTAATGTTGAAAACAGTATTTCTTATAAGTTTAAAATAGTAAGAAGCTATTATCTCAAATTTTTGAAAAGATATTTGAGTCGAAAATCAATTTTTACCAACTTTAGTTAAATTTCTTTTCGGTTTTTAATTTTTTGTAAAAAAACTGTCAATTCGATTTTTTTCAAAATTTTACTGAATGTTGACAATAATATTTTTGAAAGATTAAAGTAGTTTTAAGCCAATATCTCAAAGTTTTGAAAAGATATTTGAGCCGAAAATCAATTTTTTACAACTTTTATACATTTTTTTTAGGTTTTTATTTTTTGTAAAAAAAACTTTCAATTCGATTTTTCTCAAAATGTTTCCTAATGTTGAAAATAGTATTTCTTATAAGTTTAAATAGTAAGAAGCTATTACCTCAAATTTTTGAAAAGAGATTGAAGTCGAAAATCAATTTTTACCAACTTTTGTTAAATTTTTTTCGGTTTTTAATTTTTTGTAAAAAAACTGTCGATTCGATTTTTTTCAAAATTTTACTGAATGTTGACAACAATATTTTTTGAAAGATTAAAGTAGTTTAAAGTTAATATCTCAAAGTTTTGAAAAGATGTTTGAGTCGAAAATCAATTTTTACCAACTTTTATTAATTTTTTTTTGGGGTTTCATACGGACGTACGAACGTACGTACACACGCACGCAGAGACATCTTTCTAAAAATCTTTTATTTCGAATCTAGGGACCTTGAAACGTCGAGAAATGTCAAAATTTTCAATTTGACAAATCGGACCCATTACAATAACTTCCTATGGGAAGTTAATCAGGATTATTAATTATTAAAACTTCATGCTTTCTCCCCGTATTGGTCTTTTTTTTAACTATTAAACTATAGAATAAATCAATGCCTAAACTATCAAACCAGAGTTTAGAAATAATGGTGTCTTTATTAAATTTGACCACATCAATGATCAAGAAAGAAAACTTCCTTCTTTTTTATTTAAAACAAGAAACTGTAGTAAATATTTTGTCGAAATAGCCAGTTGCTTTCTACTTCTCTAAAAATTCTGCCATAATTCTTATACTTCTAGGAATACCCATCACTTAACTTTTCAATTTCAGAAGTACTTCCAAATATAGATTTCTTTCGTCAGCCACACATGAAGAATGTAGTATTTTTTATCCAACTGTGTTTTCAATATTAAAAGCTTTAAGAACAATCGGCATTAATATTTAAAATTCGCACTATGTTTGAACTTTAAATCCTTCAAATTGTGTAAATATTTATTAAAACAAAATTTTTCTAACTTATTGAAACTTGGCTTAAACCTTAACTTTTCGTCGGTGCAAAGAATTTCAGCGAAAGTAGCGTTAATGTGGATCTCATTCAAGATGTAATCAATAACTTTGCCCGAAAGTCATTGATTCCTATGATATCCACATTCGTGGACAGTTTTTTGTTCGACATAATTGACTCTGGCAATATTTTCTAGATAATGAATGATTCATAAATCATTTTAATACGAACAACATGAGGTAACGTCTTTTTCCTCGAAACAAACTTTAAAACCAAACACTTTCCTTACCTACTCTCATAATAAAGTTTTAATTTTAAACTTTATTGACCTCACGTTTTCTGTGGAATAAAATTTGGGCATAATATTAGAATTCATTATGACAAAAAATATTTTACTTTTGTTAATTAAATATTTATGTTTTTCATAAGAAACCTCTTTTGGCAAACCTTTTTCTTTTATTTCGTGACGTTGCATGAATGATTTAAATTACGACCTATTAATATCTTTTTATTTTTTTTTCACATTAAAATTTATGCAAATTCATTTTTTTTTTTGCTTTGATGGGATTTTCTTATTTAGGTTAATCTATACCTAGGGAGATGAACACCATCACAGAAGAGGAAACTGAAAGAAGAAGAAAAAAATAAAAAGATACCACAAAAACCAAATCGTATAAATTCTACTGTGAAATTAAAATTCGATTAACCCTAGGATTTAACCACAAAGAGAACGAACTTGATACATATTAAAAGAAAGAGAAGACCAAAATAAAAAATAAGAAAATATAAAATAAAATAAAAGCGGAACATTATTTATAGCCTTTACTTTTTTTAAAAAATATATCTGAAGGTACCGGGAATGGATTGGATTGGATTGGATATCCCGTGGTGCTTTATTGTGGTGCCGCGCAAAAATGTGTTTGGTTTTTTTTTCTGTTTTTTAAATTTGTCGATTGTAATAAAATCCTTTGTTTTAGATAGACATTTGCAGGGCCGGATTTAGGGGAGGGCAACCGGGGCAGAAGCTCGGGGCCTCCACAAACGGGGGCCCCCACAATAGAGACTTCGGAAAATTTTTGTTTCAAATTTGAACTAGTAAACATTAGTAAACAACTTTTCCTGTGAGATGTACTTTTTTTTGCTCTTTTACCTTTACCTACAGCCTACAGTACTTTGTACATACATGATTATTTAATTATATTAATCTTAAATAACAGAAATCATTGAAATATATTTGTTCACTCCAATCAGGCAATCAGTGAAATCAAATGGCCCTTATAAGAAGCACTTCTAATTCACTACCCATCTTGAGGGAGTACCCCAATCGCTTAATGGCTGAGTGGGGTGGTACTTGCCCGCAACCTCGTAGGTTGGGTATTCGATTCCGTGTCTCGACAATTTTTTGTCTTATACATATATATATGCACATATAAATTAATTGTATATGAAGAATCGGTGTTCTTCAATTTTTGGAAAAAAAAATTATTATTGACTAATTGGTAATTTGTTTCATATTTCTTTATGCAGTCAGGTATGCAGTTGATAAGCAAATAATTATTATTGTGACACAATTAAATGCCATCTATTCACGAACTTTACTGCATGCAAGAAATTGAAAAAAATCGTAGTCGGTCAATAGTAATTTATTTGTATACCTACCTAATTATTGAAGAATATCGATTTCGATTGTCATACAAAATCCACCTCATCGTGACAAGCTCGAAAATCAAAATTTCAGAGCTACATTCCCAAACCTCGAAATTGAATTGAGAATGTATTTGGTTTTAATGGTAATAAATTGCACTAGATAGCGCTCATTTTCAAAAATGAAAATTAAAAAAAATAGGCTTCGAACCACGATGGGACAAAACCGTCTATCGAAAGTTTCTCTACTAAGCATTGTAAGCGATTTACTCCGAGAACTGGATTTCAACGAAATCACCAACGATTTTTCGATGAAAAAAGCTCGAAAGGTTCCGTTCGTTAACCCTAAAATTTAGTTTCAGATAACTCTTTTTTCCGTTTATATTTATATGTATGTGTTTGTTCAATACTCAAGGAATCTACTTGGTTTCACAATAAATTATTTATTGAAAAACTCGGGTGGAAAAAAAAATAGTTTACTTTATTTTGAAAATAATTTGGGGTGAGGGGGCCTCCGATCCTTTATTGCCCGAGGCCTTTGGACCTCTAAATTCGGCCCTGGACATTTGCCTTCCTATACCTACATACTTTACTTACATACATAGATAAAGCTTTATGGTAGTTAAAGAGAGAAGATTTAAACATCACCTTTAAATTTTGATGTAGTTGGTTTTTAATTTAAAATTGAATAATTACCTAAATTAAATGGTTTACTTTTGGTTTTGTAGAATCAAACTGAATATTAAATGGTTTTCCTTTAAATGGGTGATGGAAGTCTAAGTTAATTTATATTAAAACTTTGTCGTAGTTTAAAGTTTAATTTTGTAGAAAAATTGGTAATTACTAGGTTAACATCACTATTAACACGAGACTGTGATAGAAATGTGTTTCATTGAAATCTTCGTCTTTTAAACGTCATCTGTTAGGGCATATTTTTGCATATTTCACTGAAAATGCATATTTTTTGCATTTTTGCTTTCAAAATTGCATATTTTTTATTTTTTTTTTGGTAAAGGCAAGCCATAAAAACAAAGCAATAATAAGAACAAAAGAGTACCCTTAGCGTGATGGTTAGTGCGTTGGACTGTCATGCAAGGGTCAAGGGTTCAATCCCTGCCTGTGCTACCTAACTTTTTTCACGGGTACTGCCTCTTGCGAGGAATTGACAAATCCTCCAAGAGTAATTCTTGTCATGAAAAAGTGCTTTCTCAAATTGGCCGTTCGGATTCGGCATATAAACTGTAGGTCCCTTCCATCTCTGACAACATTACTCGCACACAGGGATGGTTGAGAGTTGTAAGTCACTAGGCCCTGGTCCTTCATGGACTGTTGCGCCACCTAATTTATTTTTTTTTTAATAAGAACAAAAAGACGAAAAAAAAATCAGAAAAAAAATTAAAGCTCCATCCCAGAGTATAAACTTTTAGAGACATAGAATCTGGACTGGAACTTCCTCCACAACCAATCACAACGCGATGCGATGGGGGACATGGCTCTAAGCGATGAACTACTACGTCAAGCATTTTGAAATGATTGTTCGGATTTTTGATGATTTTGACAACGAGGAAGCTGCATTAGTAAAAATTTGTAAAGATCTTCTTAAAAAAAAAACAGAATTGAAAGCCAACTTAATTTTTTGGCATCAAGCTATGGGCTTCTAGTAACATCAATTTCAAAACTTGAATCACGTGGTTTATTGGTCAATTCCAGAACACAAATTATAAGTGATGCAGTGAAGACAATCTACAGCATTAACAGCAAGGCTGCGAAATCAATTAAGAAAAAAATATAAATTTTAATGGAAAAAAATGCTGGCTGGAAAAACTAAAAATAATTGCAATGGCTTTGTCAGGAAAGAAATCCATAGCAGTTGAAGACTAGCATTCAAATACGCTCCGATCACTTCTGTTGACGTTGAACGGAGCTTTTCCATGTATAAAAGTGTTTTGCGATCAAACAGACAAAGCTTCTTTTTCAAAAATTTGAGTGAATACTTAGTTATTTACTGCAACAAAAATTTGCAATAATTTTTGTTATTGATCGCTGACATTAAAAAATGTCTTTTATTCAAAAATGAATTTGCTTTGTTAACTTTGTTTTTTTTTTCTTTCTTAAATAATATATGTGTGTTATTTGCAATTAACTATTCGCCATTAAACAAATTTTTTGCATGTTTTATTTATCTCCAAAAAGTTGGAGCGAAGAAGAAAAGTTTTGATTTTTCTTTTTTTTTTTGATTGGTATTGTTCTTATTAATTAATTTCCTAAATCAAATAACGCTTCTTATAAACATCTTTTACATTTATTAAGCATATTTTGAGGGCACATATTTGATTTTTAAGGGTATATTAAAAGCGCTTAAAACTAGTTTTTTAGGACATATTTTTGGTTGCCCTAGTAATTACATTAAAAAAAAGAGGCTGGGATGCGACCCACACTGATAACTTCCCATTCCGTCTGTCGATTTGTCTTGCTTAAAAGTTTGTCTATATGCATCAATTTTTACCAAATTTGCGTACTATTTTTTGTAGATTTCATTTTTTTTATGAAAAAATTGACTGTTGGATTTTTATAAAAAAAAATTACTGAATATTGAAAACAATATTTTCTGTGAAATAAAATAAGTTTGAAGCTAATATTTTTTAATTTTTGAAAAGCTTTTTGAGTCGAAAGTAAATTTTTAAAAGTTTTAGTATTGTTTTTTTTTAGGTTTTTATTTTTTGTAAAAAAACTGTCAATTCGATTTTTCTCAAAATTGTTCCTAATGTTGAAAACAATATTTCTTATAAGTTAAAATTAGTTAGAAGCCATTATCTCAAATTTTTGAAAAGATATTTGAGTCGAAAATCAATTTTTAACAACTTTTGTTAAATTTTTTGTTCGGTTTTTAATTTTTTGTAAAAAAAAACTGTCTATTTGATTTTTTTCAAAATTTTACTGAATGTTGACAACAATATTTTTTGAAAGATAAAAGTAGTTTAAAGCCAATATCTCAAGGTTTTGAAAAGATATTTAAGCCAAAAATCAATTTTTACCAGCTTTTATAAATTTGTTTAGGTTTTTATTTTTTGTAAAAAAAACTGTAAATTCGATTTTTCTCCAAAATGTTTCTCAATGTTGAAAACAGTATTTCTTATAAGTTAAAAAAAGTAAGAAGCTATTATCTCAAACTTTTATCCCGAACAGGGTTATAAACATCATACCTAGGGAAACGCATGGTTTGGTTCGAGCTGTAAAGAGGTTATTAGAGCTAAAGAAGTAAGTTTCCGTTGTTATAAAGGCGCTCTACTGAGGAAATCCGGAAAAAGTTTGAGCAAGCCTGAAAGGCCTAAAACGCTCATATTCGACGGACCAAATTTATGCATGATCAAAAATTACGGCAAAAAATACTGCAATGTCACAAAGGCATGAAATCTTTTGGTCAATCGTTAAAAAAACATGGGAAATTTTTTCTTTTCCTCGATTCCTACGTTTTGTCAATGAAGCGTTATTTGTTAGCTCTTTAAAGAAAGCTTATCTCCGTTCTTCGCCAATTCAACGCTACCAGTGGATGTTAAAACTTCTCGTGTTCTTGAGCGCGTTATGATCTCGTTCTGAGTGGATGAAAAACGGCATTAGTCTAGCTTATACCCGAAAAAGGCAAAACCTCATCAACCTCATCTATGGCTTAGATGAATTCCTCCATCGATTTATTAGAAATTACCTTTTAGCCCGTTCAATATAAGTATCTAGAAGTCTGCAATCCACAAAATAAATTATGGTGTACCTCAGGGCTCTGTTCTATCTCCAACACTCTTTCTCATTTTTATTAACAGTCTCCTTTCGGCAACTTCTAATCCAATACTTTGTTTCGCTGAAGAAAGTACTCTTAGCTTTTTATACTCGTATCCGGATACTATTTGACTTTTTGAATACGAGTATATCGATGTCATCAATTACGTCGCCCATTTCGGAAAAAAATAACGCTGGACGACCCCTTTCGACAATATTGGTGGTTGTATTAATATTGGCGAAATATTCTAAAATGTTCTTCAGTGACGCACACGTTTTCAAATTTCAAGAAATGGACAGTTCCCTTATACGAACACGTATTATAGAACTAGCTCCAATTTCTAACACAAATTGCTTTCCAGTAAACTGACAATCTCACTTTTTTTTTTTGCTAAATTTGGATTAAAAAAGCTTCTAAATCACTGTAGAAAATTTGACTGAAAATAACTTAGGTATAGCCTTGGAACAAATAAATACAAATTAATCCTTGTCAAAATTTTCCTCTTCGTTTCTTCTAATTTGTAGAAAATTAATTTAACGATAAAATATGTACATAGATTGTTTACCATCAGGAAGTTGAAGCTACAAACTACACAAAACAGTTTGTTTATTAAACAATTCTTGATGCCTTCAAGTTATCCCATCTACAAAGTTTATACTTTATACTCAAAACTAGTGCTATCCAGATACAGTTTGTTTCATTAAGAAATACAAAATTGCTTTTCTCATTCAGTTTTTATTTATAAACAAAATAAAATTTTTTGATTTAAAACTTCAAAACAGAAGTTAGTTTGCAGCATTTTTTCGTGTGTCTGACTGGATGTTGTTGTTGCTGTAAACAATGTGTGCATTTTCACTTATCTGATTGCTAAACGATCGATGTACGCGAGGAATATTTAATCGTGACGATTTTATTTTGTGATTAACTTAAAAAATAAAAGAAAAAACTAAATAAAGAAGAGAACGTGAATAAACAGAAAACAGAACACAAACAGATTGTGATGCATGAGTGAAACTAAAAATGGAACTACGTTTTTTTATAGTCAAGGATATAACGTTCGAAAAAAGGGATTACAATTTAAAAAAAAAAAAAACTAAGCTATAAGGAGAAGTTTTATTAAAATGGCGTTTCGTGAGTTACAAATTAAAATTGAGATACAATCAATACTAGGCACACTTCGAGAAAATGAGATTTAAGAGAAAAATAGGCGTGGCAAGAGGTGGGTTTTAATAAAAGAACGTACAGTTTCAGCTAAAATAATAGGGACATTTCTTTCTTTTGTGTGTAACTTTTTTGAAGTTAACCACAAGAAAAAAATGATGTCATGAAATACGTTACACTATTCAATACACAATTTCGTAAGTACACATACGATATACATAATCCATACAATGCACTTAGTTTACATAGATTTAAACTTTAACTGATCTAAATAATAGAAACACTCGGAGAAAAATCTCATAAAATATAGTAGTCGGTGTTTTATTAGAAGAATTCAAATTTTTAGTCCTTTATTGATTTCCAAACACTGTCAAGGTTTTTCTTTTAATAAGCTATTTAGCGAAACACTGTACTTAAAACCATCCTGCAATCATGTTACAACTGAATAATATAGACGTGCCTTAAGTGAGATTACTAAAATAGACCAAAGCAAGAGTGTTACAAGATTCAAAAAAGCAGAAGAAAAGTCTATGACTTTTAAAGACAAAGTTACTGTTTTAAGAATAACTAGAACTTATTTACATAGCACTTAAAAATCTGCAGATGAATTTCGACATGTAAGTCAACTTTAGATCCCTTCTAAAAGCTGCAATTGCAAAAAAAAAATGGTTTGTGTATTGGAACGAACTAATCGAATGCAATAACCATAAGTTAATTTCCCTGTATTTTATATTTTGTGGGATGAGTTCTTTCTTGTGAGAGTTTTCTTTTGATGAGCTTAGCCTGAAAATGTACCATGAGTAATTTGTTATCTGGTTCGTGCGCGATTTCAACGCAGCCCACACACCACATACCGGAAGCAGAAACCCATCCCAAGAAAAACGTAACACTGGTAATCACAGATTTATGGTAAACCAAATAAATGATTTATAATACATTTTTGGAAGGACCAAAAATAATAAAAAGCTAAGTTTAATAAAAAAAAAAAACAAGAACAACTGAGACTCACTGCAGAATGTTTTAAACGTACAACTTATTTTGAACTTTGAAACAAAATTTTGTACCGCAACTTTCCGCTTAGTATACAACATAAGCCACGGTGTCCATAAGGCGTGAAATAGTGGTGGAATAGACATAAAACAGAAATGCATTTCTTGGGAATTGATTGAAAAATGTTTGTTCTTTGTAAGAAGCGTTCAAACTCAAGATCAGTGTTAAAAATTGTAGTTGAAAGAACATTGCCTTAGAGTTACTTTTCTTGGGTGAACGTGGGTCTAGTCGTCCACAAATTAATGAAGTCCTGATTTAAAACAAAAATATTAAGGATTTTTCAACTTAATTATAAAATATAATCAATCCAGAGGCGGCAAAAATGGGTTTAACGGTTAATGAGGGCAAAACAAAGTACATGCTGTCGTCAAGAAAGGACCTACAACACCGACGACGTCTTGGTCAAAACGTCACCATCGACGGACGTAACTTTGAGGTAGTCAAAGACTTCGTCTACCTAGGCTCCGCTGTAAACGGCAGAAAGCAACACCAGCGCTGAGATCAAACGAAGAATAACACTTGCTAATCGCTGTTTCTTTGGATTAAGAAAGCAATTGAGTGGTAAAGTCCTCTCTCGCAAGACTAAAGGGTCGCTATATAAGACCCTTATCATCCCCGTCCTGCTATACGGTGCAGAAGCATGGACTATGACAAAAGCGGATGAAAGCAAAAATTCTTCGCAAGATCTACGGTCCCGTATGCATCGAAGGGGAGTGGAGGAGAAGATGGAACGACGAGCTGTACAGCGACGTAGACTTAGCCAGAAGGGTAAAAGTCCAACGATTAAGATGGCTGGGTCACGTAGAGCGCATGGAAACCAATGCTCCGGCCCGGGAAGTCTTCGAATCCACACCCACAGGACAGCGCAGTAGAGGAAGACCGCGGATCAGGTGGCGCGCACAAGTGGAAAGTGACCTCACCCAACTTGGAGCGCGAAACTGGAGACAACTAGCTAGGGACCGAGCTAGATGGAGAAGTTTGTTGGGTGAGGCCCTAGTTCACACAGGACTGTAGCGCAACCTTAAGTAAGTAAGCAAGTAATTAATACATAAATTTAATTTAAAAAAACGAAAAAAGTGACCCTTTTAAGTTAAAGTTTAAGTTAAAAAAAAAACAGACAATTATGGTACCTCTAACATAGGTTAATACATACGTCAAAGAATAACGTTTTTGACATGTAGTACCATTTTTAGAAAAATCGAAGCGACAGTTTTCTTGACAAAACATAAAATCTTAACAAAAAACTACCAAAAGTTGATAAAAACTAATTTTCAACTCGAATATTTCGAGTTTAATGAAGGTGTTCACTTCAAAATTACTTAACTCTAATTTTCTTTAAAAAAATCCCATCGTGATTTTTGTATAAAAAATGTTACTAATATTGGTATATATTGGTTTCTCGACTAAAAATCTCTGGAACAGCACAATATATTTTAAAATCAAACGTATTTTTTAACTTTATTTAATCTTTAAGAAAAATCCAAGCGAGAACTTTAAAGGAAAACACACAAAAACCTACCAAAATAACTACTCGTAAACTTATCTTACACAAAATTTTATTAATATTTTGTTATTTTTGAAGTTATCAGTGTGGGTCGCATCGCAGACCCTTTTTCTCCATTATTTTGGCCGTAGTAGTTTTGAATGGTTTTTTATGCCCTAAAAATTAACATCGCTCGAAAGGATAAGATTTAGAAGAAATGGGCGTGGCAGCAGGCGGATTTGATTAAAATTAAATACAGAAATAAAGTTATAACTTTGAAAATCTTTCAATAACTCTGAAAAATTAAATTTTGTTTACAACTGAATTGCTCCCGAAATGCAACACTATAAGCCTACACTTTAACATGTGCGGTTCTTGCTTGAACTAACAACACTTTTAATTTAAAAGGGAAAAAATAAAAATAAAATTGACAAAAAAAAAAAGATTGTCTATCATTCAATCAGAGTAAAGATTTATTTATGAGATTCGCCATGGTGCACTTACTACATGAACGTGATGTGCTATAGAGAAAGAGATGAGGTCATAGGGTCAATTACATATACATACATACATACAAGTAAATGTATACATAAAACTATTTAAAGATATACAAAAAGATACATTTAACAGATTCAACTTGATACATATACTAAAAGGATTATCGTGTGAGTTTTTTCTTTTTTAATTCTTTGGATAAAATGAGTTTAATTTATTTTATTTGGAGCATGAGTGATATTCTCTTTCGAAAAATACCCCTCATTCGTCGTCGCGTCTCATCATCATCCTCATCCTTGTCGTTGGTTGGTTTGGATTGGTTGATATTTCTTGTTGTTGGTGTTGGTTCTGTGTCCTTAACGAAAGACTCGAGACTGAAAGCTGAACTAATTAAATGGCTCATTTCATTACGAATAAATGGCACATAAAGATAATGTACATATATAAATGAGGAAGAGAAAAAACCAACGCGGAAGGACATCAAGTACATACATACACATATATGTAGATGATAAAATAAAATTGAATAAAAAAAAGAAAACCCCTTTCTTCTTTCTTTTTAATTTAAATCCTTTTGAATTTCATATAGATGAGTGAATGCAATCGTAATTTCATTAATCATATGGATTTTTTTTTTTTAATTTAATTTATGAAAGGAGTGCTGTGGTAATTACGCTACAACTATGTTTAACGAAGTACATTAAATGTATATGCATTAAAAAACAGTTGATTGAATTTAATTTATACTTAAAAAGTAATCTGAAAAGGTTTTGAAAAATTGAAAATGTCTTATACCTAACCCTGGCTCGTGGCCTTCTGAGTGTTTTAATCTTTTAGTTTGTCGACGATTGAGAGAGCATGCTTCTTGTAAAGGGTGTCCCAAAATTAACGCAAGATTTTAATTTGCCGCCATTTGTGCAGTGAAGTGTTGGCAACCCTGAAAAAAAAGCAATTTGACAGCTAACAGTATAGGGTTATTAAAAATGGAGCGTTACACGATAGAACAACGTGTCTTCATTATTAAAGAATATTTCCAAAAAAAATAGTGAAAGCTTGGCGGCTGATTTTTCGAGCAAAATCATCCTAAGCGATGAAGCACATTTTCATCTTGATGGCTTTGTCAATCGCCAAAATTAACGCATTTGGGGTTCGGAGAACCCACATGTGATTGTCGAAAAACAAATGCATCAACAACGCGTGACTGTATGGTGTGGATTTTGGGCTGGAGGCATAATTGGGCCATATTTTTTTGAAAATGATGCTGGTCAAGCAGTGACTGTTACTGGTGCTCGATATCGCGACATGATTACACAGTTCTTTCTGCCAAAATTGGATGATATTGATGTGTCCAATATGTGGTTTCATCAAGACGGTGCCACATGTCAACAAGCCCACAACCACCCGTGCATCAAAGGAGGAGATTCAACGCTGCATCAACGAAATTCAGCCACATTTATGCAGAATGGTCATGGAAAATTTCAACAAAAGAGTGCGCATGTGCATGCAAAGCCGTGGAGGCCATTTGTCCGATGTGTTATTCCATACATAACCCTATCCTATGTACTTTACGAGTCAATAAAAATATAACTATCAAAAGACTAAAAACGGCGTTTTCTATTTAATTCAAATCTTGCGTTAGTTTTGGGACACCCTTTACAAGTGGTGTAAGAAAACCTTGAGAAGCCTGTGTCTTAAAACTTAAACATTGCTTTTATTTTTATAGTGTAGTTTTTTATATTTTTTTTTGCTGCTCCCGTGTAGTAGTTGATATTTGGCAGGCTTGTAAAAGAATGCAATCTTTTGGGAATGCAATCATTACAAATCATTTATTGAATTCAACTCATAGATTGCTTTCATAGATTTCAACTGAGGATTGGGACTTCAATGTTTGCTTTCACCAATAATTTGACCTTACAACGAATGCAATGAGTTTTTCTGCAATCATTTGACTGCAATCAATATATTGCAATAATTTAGGATCACATGCATTCTTTTGAAGTCTTTGCATTTCTTTAAAGTTTTTGCAAACTTTTGGAGTATCGTCTTTAATTTTAAGTCTTTGAATTTACTTGAAGTCCTTGTATTTATTCAATTTAAATCTATGCATTCTTAAGTGAAATTTAATTACACAAAATATTTTGAATATCTCACAAATAAAGTTTATGTGTCAGACACCGCTTTTCGATGTCAGAGAACAAGAGACTAATATCAAAACTTCAAAAATGTGTTGCGAAATTTCACTTAAGAATACAAAGACTTCAAGTGAATTCAATGAATGCACGAAAGTCTCAATGATTGGAGAAAAATTAATTGCAGTCTTTTTAAGGTCAAATGGTTGACGATTGCAATCCTTTAGTTAAATTCAATATATATGTATATCTGGTAAAATGTACGAACATTTCGCTCTCAAAGTATATACTTGTCATTTCGGAGGCGGTACTGAGTAAGGTCACCACAAACTCGAGACCCTGACCCTGAAAGGTTCAGTTTTCGATGACTTTGGCACATAAATCAGACTGAATTTGACCGATGGCATCGATTATGTTTACTTTTGAGGGCCGCGATGGTTTACGGCTTATTTGCATAGACCTGCGACTTAAGGAAGTCCCACAAGAAAAAGTCTAAAGATGACAAGTCACACGAACTGGGTGGCCAATTGACTTCGCCTCGGCCGGCGGCGTGAGATAACCATGCCATCAAATCGCTAACGCAGGATATCGATTGTGTCTTGAGCCTTTTGAAGCTCAAGAGTCCAATTTATAAATTCCCTACCGAAACTCAAATGGAAACCGACAAACGAGATGAAATATCAAGCAAGGCTTGATATCTCACTGCTGAGTCAAAGAAATTGTGATCTATCCAAGCTGGATAAAATAATCAAGGAGTCGTATCCAACTGTAACTGCCAACAGAAAACCCCGGGAGAACTTCATAGAGCCATGGTTTGATGTAGACTTTAAACAGGCACGAGAATTATCGTTAAGCTGGCTTAGAGCATACAGATGTTCGAATGATGGCTGCTTTAAAAATCAATATTTGTTGCCTAATAGATCTTTTAAGGCAATATGTAAGCTAAAGAAGGCAGCATTCTTCGAAGCTGAATCCAAAAGATTAGCGTCTTGTAAAAGTGGAAAGGAGTTTTGGAACCTGGCAAAGCAGTTGAACGGAAAAAAGTTTTCAATCCATTTTAGTATAGGTTCTGATTAGCTGGCAGATAATTTTCAGAGTTTGTTGAATCCAACAGAAGGGAAACTTGTCTTTCAATACGCTACTCCGGGTTTTAAAAATGAAACTATTGATGCTGCAATAAGACACCAAGAAGTGATTTCAGCTGTAATGGAACTTAAAGATGGGAAAGCATGTGGACCGAATGGCATACCAGCAGAATTTTATAAGTATGGCACAGCAGAGCTAATCAACCGATTGACAACTATATAATGGGTGATTTTTTTGAGGTTAGGATTTTCATGCATTAGTATTTGACAGATCACGCGGGATTTCAGACATGGTGTCAAAGAGAAAGATGCTCAGTATGCTTTGACATTTCATCATGAATAGACTTACTAACGAGCAACGCTTGCAAATCATTGAATTTTATTACCAAAATCAGTGTTCGGTTCGAAATGTGTTTCGCGCTTTACGTCCGATTTATGATGAGGCTCATTTCTGGTTGAATGGCTACGTAAATAAGCAAAATTGCCGCATTTGGAGTGAAGAGCAACCAGAAGCCGTTCAAGAACTGCCCATGCATCCCGAAAAATGCACTGTTCGGTGTGGTTTGTACGCTGGTGGAATCATTGGACCGTATTTTTTCAAAGATGCTTTTGGACGCAACGTTACGGTGAATGGCGATCGCTATCGTTCAATGCTAACAAACTTTTTGTTGCCAAAAATGGAAGAACTGAACTTGGTTGACATGTGGTTTCAACAAGATGGCGCTACATGCCACACAGCTCGCGATTCTATGGCCATTTTGAGGGAAAACTTCGGAGAACAATTCATCTCAAGGAATGGACCGGTAAGTTGGCCACCAAGATCATGCGATTTGACGCCTTTAGACTATTTTTTTGGGGCTACGTCAAGTCTAAAGTCTACACAAATAAGCCAGCAATTATTCCAGCTTTGGAAGACAACATTTCCGAAGAAATTCGGGCTATTCCGGCCGAAATGCTCGAAAAAGTTACCCAAAATTGGACTTTCCGAATGGACCACCTAAGACGCAGCCGCGGTCAACATTTAAATGAAATTATCTTCAAAAAGTAAATGTCATGGACCAATCTAACGTTTCAAATAAAGAATCGATGAGATTTTGCAAATTTTATGCGTTTTTTGTTTTAAAAAAGTTCTCAAGCTCTTAAAAAATCACCCGATATAACAATGTCATGGAAACAGGAATGATACCACTAGAATTCAAGGAGTCCATCATTTTCCCGATTCATAAGAAAGGGAGCTTGGCCGAGGTGTCTAATTATAGAGGAATATCCTTTCTAAATGCTTCGTATAAAATATTCACGCTGGTTTTGCAAAAACGTTTTAATAAATGGATAGAAGACAACAAGCTCTTAAAGGAGTTTCAAGCAGGCTTTAGGACAGGTTATTCGACGGTTGGCCACATTTTTACCCTTAAAAGTATCGCAGAAACGTTCCTGAATAAGGACAAGAAGCTATATAAGTTTTTCGTTGATTTTAAATCTGCATTTGATATGATCGATAGACATGCGCTTATCTACAAGCTGTATAGTAACGGAATGTCATGGAAGTTCGGAAGAGTTATTCAGAATCTATATGCAGATACAATTGCTAAGGTATAGAATGGAGAAGAGTTGTCGAGAGGGTTTAAAACACAATCGGGAGTCAGACAAGGTTGTACATTGAGTCCGAGTCTGTTCGCCTTGTTTATTGACGATCTTACAGACCTCTTAGCAGGTGGCATAGACTTTGCCGGACAAATAATAAAAGCATTGCTGTTTGCGGACGACATTGTTCTTTTGGCAGCATCACCTGAATCATTACAGTTAATGATAAAACGCCTGTATCAATATTGTCAGCTTTGGAGTTTGATGGTGAATCTTAATTTTGATTTTTAAACGAGGACGAGGCCGCGATTCAGTGAAAGAAAAATGGTTCTATAATGGAGAGGTCATTGAAGTTGTCACGGAATTCAAATAACTTGGAGTACACTTAACGAAAAATTTGAGCATGGAAATGCATCTAAGAGAGAAACTAGTTAAGGCTAAAAGTGCAATAAGTGCAACTTGGAAAAGATGATTTTCTAACAAAAGTATAGCACATAGCAGCAAGTTCAAGATATTTGGAGCGGAATCTGAGTCTGTCATGTTTTACGCGGCACAAACTTGGGGATCGAAACAATACGAAACAGTTGAGAAACTTCTCCGATACTTTATTAAACGAATTTTTAGACTGCCATAAAATACACCCAACTATGTTATTATGTTGGAATCAGGATTATCACCTATGTTCATACGAACCCTAAAAATGCAAGTCGATTACATCTTGAGAGTTATGAAGATGAGCAGTAATAGGTTTCCGAAGATAGCAGCGCTTCAAGTAATACGAACCAAAACAAGTTGGTGTGATGATTGGATAATCAGGATGATTTAATAGAATCTTTATACCAGCTCATTTCTGCAGTTGACATAAAACAACGAGAGAAATACATGACTGACGCCACAGGATCTATATACAGGCAGCTCTACCGTCAGCTAAATCACAACTTGGAAGAGAGGAATTATTTTAGGGATGATAATAGCATTGACGAAATTTCAATGATGGTAAAATTAAGAGGTGAAGTTATGCAGTTGAATTTTAAACCTCATAGAGATGACTTACCAGTTATATGCTCATTGTGCAATTTAAAGGAAAGGGAGGATGTTTTACACTTTGTTGGAATATGTCCAGTTCTTAAAGAAATAAGAAGGAATGCTTTTGGTAGCGAAATACTGACGCAAAATCAAGTTATACTCTTGCTTAACAATATGGAAGTTGAAAAATTATATCAATTCTGCAGGCTAGCTCTTCTCTATAGAAGTAGAATTATATATGAAAGTTTTTAAATATATTATTGAACTATGTTATCTTTTTTATGATTTGTCAACTAGGCAGACGGCAATAAAGCCATGCTTTTTGTTTGTGAACTTTATAAAAAAAATGTTAACCAACGTTATCAAAATAAAAACCAATCTAATTTAATCTAATCTATATTAGTTCAGTTAATAAAGGTTTTCACCTAAAAAAAAAATCCAACAGTTTTAAAACTTGGCACACTTACTAAGGGATGCCTGGTTATGACCCAAAAAAAAGAATCTGACGTGAGCTCTAGCGGCAGTTAAGAGAAACATGGAGTTTATTTAATTTTTTCACGTTTATCTCGAAAACTATTTGTCGTATCAAAAAATTTTTTACCACAAAATTAAAGCTCATTAAATTTTGTTAAAAAAAAGCTTTTTTCGTATCTCCTAAAGTTTATAAAATAACTCTAGAAAAAAAAACATGTTTTTTTTTCGGTTTTTCGGGTTTATCTTGAAAACTATTTGTCGTATCAAAAAATAATCTTCTACAAAATTAAAGCTTATTAAATTAACCTATGATATTAATTAGCTTGTAATTGTTTTAGTTTGTTGTTTAATATGATTACATTGCTTAAAGATTTTATGCACGCTGAGCGGTCTGGCGATTGGAATTCCCATATAAACTGTGTGAAGAATATGATTCCATATTTCCATGCCACCGAACACTTCTCGTATGCCAAATAATGTCACCTGTATTTGTAGGACATGATAAAACTGCCTTCTGTGATGACCCCAGATGAATTTAAAAAACTTTGTGCAAGAGGGTTAATTTATTATGAGAAGAACTGACCGATTTTGGACAGGGCTGTGGTCGGACCAGACAATTGAACAAACTCTAATGCGTGGAATGAAGAGTATGGGTGGCTTGACACGAGGGCGTGGAATCACTGATAGTGCACTTAGCAAATGGGTTCTAGGGCTGACTGCTACTCATGAAATTTGCTCATCACTCGAAGAATTCACTGGCGTTCTTTTTTCTACTATTGAGCAAAATGAAGATTTTGGGGAGGCACGTAAAATTAGAGATAATACAGACATTGCAAAGCTGTCAAATTGGTTCCAAAATCATCCTCCATTTCCAGTTACAAATGAAATCATGTCAATAGCGAGTGGCATTATTGGAGATGATAAAGTAACTTGCTACAATGCTTATTCTCTAGGCATGCAGGCAATGAGCAATATAGTGGGCCAACGAGTTTCAGAAGTAAAAATCAAGCACTCCCTGTGTCTTTTATGTCAAATTCTGTAAGGATTCGAGTTGAAACTGTGGTAATAGATCCTTTGATGATATTCCAAAGAATAAGTATAATTAAGCAGTCCGATGAAGACTTGAAGACTTATATGGAGTATGAGTTGGCTTCCTTTCCATTATCATTGTTTGATGAAAATGGGATGCGAAAAACAAAGAAGTCAGGGCTATACGAAATATTTAAAGTATCTACAACAAATATTGATTTCCTTGACTTTGACATTATTGTGGATGGTGGCTTCTTGCTACACAAAGTATTGTGGCCCAAAGATTCTGATATTTCAACAATTTGCCATTCCTACATTAAGTACCTTCAAAAACATTATTCGGCAAAAAGTTGTACTGCAGTGTTTGATGGTTACACTTCTTTGGAATACAATACAAAAAGAGCAGAACAAAATCAAAGATATAGACTTAAGAAGTCAGTTGATATTCAATTTGATCATGTAACAGTGACAAGACAGGATGTTGAGCCAGATGTGGGTGTAGAAAAGCAGCCCTACACTGTTCAAGCATATGTCATTCTTGCCACAGTGAATGCTTGAATTCTGATCATATTGCAAACGATGAAGACGATTTTGAATTAGAGAATTCAGGTAAAGCTTTTGCAACAACAATGTTGCAACAACAATGTTGCAACAACCTATCAGGTCCATTCATTCACTCGAAGAAGTCGAAGAAGCTGAATCCTCATCAAATTAAAAAATTAGAAAAAATTGAATAAGAACGGTATTTAATGCTTTTTTTTAAATAACTTATATGTTTACTTATCAATTAATTCCTAATACAATACTTAATGAAAGTGACATTTCAACTGTCAAAGGTGAAAGTTTAAAATTTATTCGCTCGTAAAAAAGTTTATTTTTCTCATTAAAGTATCCGCTAATTTTGAACAAAAACTTCATAAAGTAGCTCTTTTTGCCTTTTTTATTTATACAACACAAAATTCGTCTGTAACAACATAAGGTACGAAGTTTTTTCATTGATTTTATTATCGCCAAAAGCCATTTTCGTCGTTACGGTATTGTCCTTATGAACCATAATTGTAAAAAACGAAATATAAACGAAACTTCTCCCGAACCGAACACCAGTAGCAAAAAATACTCATCAAACGAATTTAAGATGGTAGTTGGTAATCTATAAATCGATGAATTGAAAGGCATCCTCAATGATATCTTTGCCGAAAAACTTTTTAAAGATCTTGCTACAAGGGATGATCTAACGAGACTTTACAGCGAAATAAATTCTCTGAAAGAAGAAAACTTGCAACTTAACAATCAACTTTATGTGATGTCGGAAAGATGGGAGCTTCTGGAAAATCAACTTGAATTCTTATCACGTAAGGCCAACGAATGCTCCATTGTTGTACACCTTCCCATAAATGCAGAAACCAATGCAACTCAATTCGCTATACAAAGTTGCAAGGGGCTTCTTAAGCTACAGGAAAGTGATAGTTTTCACATTAAAAAGTCCCGTGAAATTCACAACAACAACGCACAACGGGGAACTGTTGTTCTCGAGCTTCTTGCGGCAGAAATCGTAGACAAGATTATAGCCGCGGCGCACCATCTTAAAAACTCGGGCATCAGTATCTTTCGGGAGTAATCACTTTTATATAGAAAAAAGAGGCAAACACTATTGCAATTCCGAAGCAAACTTCTCGAAATTAATCCGAACGTAAAATCATTGTCAAAGGCGACAAAGTGCAAATTAATAGCCACACATTTGTTTACAAATATTCACGTGAACTTAATGTCAAAATTTATTTGTAATTTATCAAGCAGATGTTTGGCGACAGATCGTCTGAATTTTTTGACTGCGGCGAGGGAGTGAAATTTGCACCAACTTCGATCTCGCCATCTTCTTTACCATCTTCCTCTCAACCGATGATAGCGCCACCTGTGATTCAACATTCACAAGTCGTAAGGGGGGGTTCGCAATAGGAAGAATCTGTCGTCTGCCACAATAGCCCCGCATTACACACTGGCTATACACGTCGGTCATAAGACCGATCCTTACTTATGGAGTAGCGGTATGGTGGACGGCGCTAGATACAGCGACAAATCGCGATAAACTCAGCAAAGTCCAACGAACAGCCTGCCTGTGTATGGGAGGAGCACTTCGCTCCACCCCCTCCGCTTCACTAGATGTTCTGTTCCATCTAATACCGCTGGACTTTTTCAGCAAGCAAACCGCCGCTAACACTGCCATACGGCTTCAAGCCTCCTCTCTGTGGATCAATAATGGAATTGGCCACACCACTATTTTGAACTCGTTCAGAACTATAAGTAGTAATATTGACTACACCATATCCCATCCTCAGTTTAATAACTATAGCTTCAAGGTGACTATACAGTCTGTTACATAAGAGCGTGGTCACTGTTAAATAATAACAACAATTGATTTTTCGAAAATTCGCAAATTTATTGATAATTTGGTCGTCAATACTCAATGCGAATACCTCAGTAGCAAGTCCAATCTCCTGCATTGTCAATTATGGCCTGGCACCGTCGCACACTGGGGCCGGTTGTATGGAGAGCGTGCTCAAAACTCTGTATCTATGGGATTCGTTTCAAAAATGGGTGTATAGTTAATAAAAAGGAAATACAATTCATTAATAAACCAATATTTTTCTTAATTCATTTAAAAAAAAGGTATATGTACATATTTTACAAAGTGTAGCTTTACAAAGTAGATAAAGAAAGGTTTAAGTTTTTAACATTCTTCTTCTAATAAATTCACAACTTCAATGTCGAATGATTTTCTATTTACAACAGGTAATGAGCGCATAAGACTCATAAATGGATCAGATGAGATAAATAAACGATTAAAAATATCAGTAATGTTATCTTTTCTGGATGTCTTTCTACTAAAATATTCCCTGTATGCCTTAAAGTCCTTGTTCCTGGCCTCTTGCGCCTCTTCGCTTAGCATACCAATTGGTAACAAAGCGTTATTGATAATTTCAGACCCATGAATAAGGATTTTGTGTACAGTTGGGGTCATTGGCATCCACGGATATAATTCTACATACAAACGAGCAGTGTCTCGGCAGTAATTTTTGAACTTTTCAGAGTTGATACTAAAGCCGCTTGATATGGCTTGTAGTATCATATAAAATCGTCTGATAAGCTCCGCATTCACTCCTGTCACTTTTGCAGACGTTTCATAATTTTGAAAAAACTTTCGAGCTACGTTTCCGTCATTGCTATTTCCGAAACCAGGCTTTGGTTTGTCTACAATGAGAGACATTTGGTTCTTAAATTCTGTCTGTATTCTATTTTTATTTTCTTCAACGATTAATTTATTTTTTTTACTGACACGCCAAGAAGCTATTGGTAATTTGTATGCAAGATGCAATATACACTCAAAAGTTCTAATCCATGAGTGTAGTACAGAAATGCCAAATGACAAGTAATCACTTTGTGTCTCTTTTTGACCAACTAGTTCAAGATTATTAAAGTCTTTGGACGTTGCACCACATAAATAGCATCTGAGTGTAGAACTTGTATCAGTTAAGGAATTGCAAATTTTTCCATCAACCATGGTAAATATGGGTTTGTGATTGACTTTATATGAATTTCCATTTAAATAAACTAATGAACTTATTAAGTTCCTGATTTCGCCATCAATTTTCTCTTTTTTTTCCTTAACAAGTTCATCTGTTTCTTTTGCGTATTCAAGATTAATGGGCCTGCAAAATCTGGGTGAGGAAGGTCTGGGGTTTTGCCACAAGACAACTGGCATCTCATTCGATTTATTTAATACTAACCGTAAAGGTACTAGGGACGTTAAAAACATATATTTGTCATCAGAAAATTCAGATATAAACTTTTGCTTGTACTGCGTATGGCTGGAACTTCCATCGAACCCCCATTTTGAAATTAAAACAATCTCGTCAGATGGATTTACAGTGCGTAATTCAAAAATATTTTGCTGAGAATTAAGTAAGCGATTGGCTGTGTGATCAAGCAGAGACTGAAGAGACACCTCAGCTTTAGTTTCACTAACAGAAACATTATTAGGATAGCATAAAGACTTTTCTGCCTGAATCATTTTATATGATGGAAACAGATCTTTTGCAAAGTTCCTGATGGTGTCGTATTGCTTTCTTGACAGTTGAGCTTCAATGATCATTGAAAGTGCTTCTCGTGGCGACAATTTTTTTATTTTTGAATTAATATTTAAATCAAGGCAATCTTTTGCGTAGGTATGTGACTCTGCAACTTTCTTAATAACTTCTGCTTCTTGACTTTTACCTGAAGCCCTGAAAGACATCTGAGCAGCAAAAGCCAAGGCATTTGCAGGAATCTCAGAGCGCAAACTGGCCGTTTTTCTACGTTTAGTTTGATCACTACACTCCTCAAACTCTAACGTACGTCTTCCCATCCCCACCCTAGGAACACATGACTTTTGGAACACACAACTCTGTTCCAACCAACTTTTTTCATTTGCTACAAGCCGTTCATTGTGCTTAGAATACATTATCCACTTACTACGTAGCTGGGTCTTGAAGTTCCGGAGCTCCGTTTTAATTTTGTTTTTGTTTTCCGTAGGACAAGCCGTTATTTCCATAAGAAAGTCAACAATGTGATCAAATTTTTTATCGAAATCTTTGTCATTACTATTTATGAATTTATCCACTAAAACTTTTTTTTTAATTATAATTTCTGATGAAGAATCTGAAAAAAAAAAAGATTTTTTTTCAACCTCCACAGCCTCGTTTCTTATAGAATTAATTAAAAAACTTCAAATTGCAAAAGAGGCTTTCACTTCTAGCTTTTGTTTCTACTAAAAGAACATCTATATTATAAATCTACATACTCAGTTTCAAAAGCCTCTATTGCAAATTAGAAAAAAAATGTTTTAAACATTTTATATGGATATTTGCATTTTTAATTTTTTTTTTCCGCGAGTTTTATTATTTATGTTGATAAAAACACTTTTTCCTTATCTACTGACCTTGATTAATCGATGACATTTTTTTTCTTTTTTTTAAACCCACTGAAATTTTTTTTTTTTAACTTTTGATTGACCGATTAGAGCACAACAGATCTTTTTATTTACTAAAACACAACTTTACCGCTTGATTTCTAGCAGCCTACTCCCTCTCCGACCTTCAAAGTTTTACAGATTGATAGGAAATTATGCTAACTTTGCAACAAAAAAAAAATTTTGCAGGAAACCGTTATTCTCAATTTTGCATTTTGAGCACGCTCTTCATACAACCCACCCCAGTGTGCGTCGGGGCATACTTTCCACTAGTTTTTCTGCATATTCTACCGGAAAAGACCTCCAAATATTCCGAATTTGTCGGGAAAGTTGATCTAAATTACATGGCTTGCGTCTGCGAAGCTGCATTTTCATCAGAGCCCACACATTTTCTATGGGATTTGCATCCGGTGACTGAGATGGCCAATCTAAAGTGAGAACTCCGTTTTGCGCCTTCCACTCGCTACACGCTCGACTCCGATGTTTTGGATCGTTGTCCTCTTGAAGGATCCAGCTTTCATTTTTCTTGATATACCATTGCTTAGCAGATGGTAACAAAGCCTTTTGATATATTTTATTCATTTTTTTTGGCATTTAAATTCTCGGTAAATAAGAACAAAGTACCGAAACCTTTGTTTGAGAAGCACCCCCAAACATGGACCTTGACGGGGTGTTTAACAGTCCGTTGAAGCATCCTACTGGTGGAGGTTGTCCAGGCGTGTTTGATGCTCGGAAATGCCCAGAAGGAGGATTCATCAGAAAAAATTACGTTGCTCCAATCGCGGTCCAAGTTTTCCTTCGCCCATTCCGCTCGTTTTTCAACGTGTTTTGCACTCAACATTGGTTTTTCCAAAGTACTGCGATATTTCAGTTTATTGGCAAGCAAGTGCCTGCGAATCGTTCCGTAAGATATGTCAACACCTTTTGCTTTCAATTTCACAGCAGCTTCACGTAAAGTCAAAGTTGGATCTTTCGAGAACAATGCGAGAATCTTTTTTTCGTCTTTTTTTGAGACTTTGCTTGCACTTCCGCGATCAGGAAAATCATCAACGTTACCGACCTTTTTATAGCGATTTATCCACTTGCTAACGAACTGCTTCGACTTTCCCATATATTTCGCAGCAGCAGTTTGGGTTAATTTGGGTCCTTTTTCATGTAAACATAGAAAAATTGCCTCAAAGCGAGAGGCGTAAACAGCACTCATTTCGAAAAACCACTCAATTGAAGACTAAATTTGACAGACAGCTGACTTTTTACAAAAAGCATGAGGGACTGAGGTGCCCTCTATGTCATAGAAAAAGAAACGGGACTCTCTGATTTCTTATCTACGTGTAACAGTGAACACGCTCTTATGTAACAGACTTTACCTCCCAGATCTTCTTGGGAGAATACATCATTTTTGAACGATGGTCCTATAAACTTTTATACAGACGGATCAAAAACGGAGGATGGGGTTGGTGGTGGCGTATACTCAGATAGACTTAACTTAAGTCTCTCCTTTCGTCTACCCGATCATTGTAGCGTGTTCCAAGCTGAAATCTTGGCTATAAAAGAAGTCCTATCCTGGCTTAGAGAAAACGTTATATCAACTAATGATATACGCATCTTCTCGGATAGCCAAGCTGCGTTAAAATCCTTAGACTCTGTCTCTACAAATTCACTAACAGCCCTAAATTGTCGATCATCTCTTACGGAGATGGCTACACAGTTCAAAATTCACCTTTTCTGGGTGCCGGGCCATAGAGACATTCCAGGAAATTGCAAAGCTGACGAACTTGCAAAAAGCGGAACAACTTTACCTCTGCTGGCTCATAATGCTAGCGTAGGTATCCCCTTAGCTACATGTAAACTCATGCTAAAGCAAGATACCATAGAGAAAACAAACTTCAGGTGGAATAACACCACCACCTGTGTAGCGACTAAACGAATTTGGCCTAATCTTAGCACCAAGCGCTCAAAACAATTAATCTCTCTGAGTAGATTGCACATTAGCTACGTTATAGGTGTCCTGACTGGGCACTGCTTAATAGGAAGGCATGCTATTCGACTTGGAGCCCCTGCAAATGATTTTTGTAGGAGTTGCATGGACGAGGAAGAAGAGGAGACAATCTCTCATCTTCTGTGCACATGCCCTGCCTTATCACACAGACGTAGAATCCACCTTGGAGACTACTACTTTAACGATACCAGCGATCTAAAAAATTCAGACATTACTTGTCTCCTACGCTTCATTCGAAGCTCCAATTGGTTCAACGAGTTAAGCTGATTAACTGATCCATGTGGTATCACAACGGACCATACTTTGGTCTAAGTGTGTTGGTCGTCCCAAACCAACAGCCACTTTAACCTAACCTAACCTGCCACAATATTAAAACTAACAATAATTTACAAACTTTAAAAATTTTATCGTATAATATTACAGGTCTTAGAAGTAAGCTTGCACAACCTGATTTCTTTAACTTTATTTAAGATTTTGATTTTAGAATTTTATTAGAAACTTTCTTAGAGGAAAAATACGAAAATGATTGCATAAAATATTTCAAAAATTTCAAAATAATGTGTTCACCTGCAACTAGAACAAACGTCCACGGTAGAGCTAGTGGAGGAATTTTATGTGGTGTCAAAAAAACTATAAATAGCAATTTTGTCAAACTTATTTGTTTAGAAAATAGAATTATTTTTCATATTTTTAATGATAATTTAAAATACTCAGTAATTCCGGTGGACTTGAACTGTAATAACTGGCAGAGTGACTTCGATTGCTTAATTGATTACGTGAATAACAATAATCTGGAGAACATCATGATCATTGGAGATCTAAACGAACGTATTGGGAGATATCAGAATCCTTAAAATTATGAATTACTGTCGCTAAACTTACTAAATGTTGCTAGAAACTCCAAAGATGAACAGTCTAATAGGAACGGACGACTTCTTACCGAATTCTTTGAAAACTTTGGACTATTTGTACTGATTGGTGCGATTACAGACGACGAATATGGAGAGTTTACCTTTATCAGCGGGCAAGGACAGTCAGTGATCGATATTTGCGCAGTATCAACTGGGTGGCTAAATACAACCCCAAACTTCAAAGTCGGCATAGCGAACTTCTCTGCACACCTTCCAATAGAAGTCAACGATAAATTCTTTGATGTAGCTAGCCAAAGCATCTCAAATAATTTCCAAAAGTTAAGGTGGAAAGAAAACAGTGCTACCGTTTATAAATTTCTCCTGGATCGTAACTTTATAGCTCCCTCCCTCCCCATGCCCAACCGGAGTAGAACATTTAGATGAACGAATAACAAGCGTAATTCATATCTTATGGTTTGATAATGATTGCAAGAAGCTCCGCAACCTATCATTTGTGTATCTCAAACTATTTCGATCCACAAATGCATTGTTCTTGAAAAGTATTTACCTTCACGTAAATAAGGAGTACAAGACTTTATGCGCAGCAAAAAGAAGAGATTACAATACTAGTCTGGCGAAGAAACTTGTAGATTGTAAAAACTCAAAAGTTTTCTGGGATAATATTCGCGAGCTAGGAGGACGTTGTCGACATTCGGTGAATACTCTCGCAGCTGAGACACTAGCGACTCATTTTAAAACGCTTTTGTCGGCTGACGTGAATCTCCATACCTTCTCTTATGCTCTCCCCAACTTTATAGTCGATGAACTGGATGGTCCAATACTATTACGTGAATTGGAATCAACTTTACAAAAAATGAAAAATAATAAAGCACCTGGTGTCGATGGAATTCCAGTAGAATTTTACAAAAATGGTACTGAGCAATTGAAAAATTATATTCTTCTATACTTCAACCGATTATATGATGAGTCTTATGTTCCAAACAATCTAAACAAAGCAGTTATTTTTGCAATTTATAAGAGTGGAGATGTGAACCAGCCAGAGAACTATAGAGGTATATCTATTCTTAGCTCATTAAGGAAGATCATCACTTCAATACTCTACGAACGGCTGACCAATTGGATTGAGGACAAAAACCTTCTCAGTATGTTCCAAGCCAGTTTTCGAGCGGGTTACTCAACGCTGGACCATATATTTGCGTTAACGTTTAAAAACGTATAAATATATTTGTGTTTCAAATCATTTCAAATTGGTATCTTTTTGTGTTTCAAATCATATATAAATTGTTAAATTTCTCAATTGAATTGTGTAAATCTAATTTTGAGTTACTTTATGCTTTTTTGAATTTGTTTACACTTTAATTTCGTATTTGAAAAAAAAAAAAAAACTTGTTACTTTTATTTATTTTATTTCATTTTTATTCTTTATAACACTAAATGAAATGTCATATCAGGCAGACGGCAGAATAAGCCATGTCATTATTCTTAAGAAAAGAAATATTGTTAAAATTTTTTTGTTAATAAAGAAGTTATCTATCTATCTATCTCTATCTACTTAATGAAAAGAAATAAGAAAGATATAATGGTATTTAATAATACATATAACCATCAGTCATTCATAAATTTAATTTGTTTCAAGTTCGATTTTGCTATAAGGATTATAAACTTAGTTCTTGTAAGAAATTATGTTGCTTTATTTTGAAAAATAAACCTAATGATACCAGAAACTGTTTCCAAGATAAGCATGAAAAAAATACTTGTTTTCCTTTAATGTGGATGGAGTTATTTAAAAGCTCATACCTTCTATTTTTTCTTTCGGAAATTTAATAAGCTTTAATTTTGTAGATTATTTTTTGATACGACAAATAGTTTTCAAGATAAACCCGAAAAACGGAAAAAAAACGTATGTTTCCTTTCACTGCCGCTAGAGTTATTTTATAAACTATAAGAGATACGAAAAAAGCTTTTTTTTTAATAAAATTTAATGAGCTTTAATTTTGTGGAACAAAATTTTTTGATACGACAAATAGTTTTCGAGATAAACCTGAAAAATTGAAATAAACTCCATGTTTCTCTTAACTGCCGCTAGAGCTCAAGTCGGATTCTTGGGGACTTTTTTTTTGGGTCATCACCAGGCCTCCCTTAGTAAGTGTGCCAAGTTTTAAAACTATAGATTTTTTTTTGAGGTGAAGGCATTTTTTTCGTTCATTGACTGGACTATATGTATGTAATTCAGGGCATTGACAGTGAGGGCGTGGATAGCATCATTTTCGAAGAACATATTCCTTCAGGTGTTACCTGGACCGATTGGAGAAAGTTGAAAATCGGGCTTCATTATTAATGTACATATATAAAGAGCAGAGGATATATCTTCAAAAAGCATCGAAAACAAACACACAGCCTTATTGGATTGAAACCAAGTATACCCCTCGACAATGATACTAAGTAAAAACAAGTATAGGACTTTAAGGTCATATTCCACAATATTTGTATTTAATCAAGTTTCAACATTTCTCAACTCAGACAAAAAATTTAAGTCACACAATTAAGTTGAATTTCATCATCGTCATCATTGCACAATGCACACAAAGTTGCAGCTCTTAAATTCAAAAATCATAAATTGTCAAAAAATACAAACATTGAAAAAAAAGAACAAACAAAACCCACACAAATGTTTTTTTTTTGATTGTTTGTTAATAAAGATAATATTATCTTTTTAAAAATAAAATTTAAATATTTACTTTTAATTTAGATGAAAAATAAAAACACAAAAAAAAAATAATTTAAAAATATTTGAAGGCGGAAATAATTAACACATTTAAAAATTTTGTTTTAACGTGTTACATTCATTTATATTTGATAATAAATTCTTCATCTACAGACAGATGTTCATATAGGAACATATGGAGGACGAACTCACAGGGCAGTACATACATTATACAGGGTGCCTTGGCCATACCTTAAGCGAATGTTCAATGCAAAAAGGAGATTTTCCATAATGGTGCCTCTAAAGGTGTGTTTCAAAAATTTGTTTTTCGTCTGGACACACCTTAAGTGAAATTTTCGACGACCGAGCAACATTCAAAAATTCAGGATTCAATTGGCCTACAGGTTCTGCGGATTTTACTGCACTCTAGTGAAGTGGAGGTGAATAATCCCACAACTATCTCGCGACTGCAGGCGAATATTTGAGTTGAAATAACCCTTTACATACAATTTTCATTTAGTCAAAAGATAATTATCTAGCATCTATACTAATATCATAAATGGGTATGTCAGTTTATTTGTTTGTTTGTTTGCTTGTTTGTCCGTGTTTTACGTTGCAACGAAGTAATATTATGACATAATTTTTTGTGTAGCTACAAGGCTGGAAAGTGTTTTAAACTACTTTGTACCGCGGTAAAATATCTCATTTACAGTTTATTCGAGCAGATACGCCGGAAACACTTATAATAATATATTCAATATATATTATTTTTTTGTTTTAGAATACTCATTACTGACTAGCATTCAATCAGGTGCTGCCTGCTTTTGGATCTATCATTAGACATTTCTTATAAGGGCATTAACGCACGAAATTATGCTGAAACACTATTAAAAATAGGAGATAGGACGGCCGGCGGCGGTTAAAAACTAAAGCCGAGGTTTATGTGACATTAACAGAAGATTTTTGTAATTAAGTACAGAGTAATTCTGAACTTATTGAAAGTGATTACCCTGATTAACAAAATAAAATGCATGACGATTAATTTCTTTGTCAAATAGCGTTTCTAGTATTTAGTCACAAGAAACGATCTTGGACTCAGAAAAGAGATCTTCATACCCAGCAGAGTTTTTTAACTCACTTCAATTGTCCGGTGTGGCCTCAAATAAGCTCCAATTGCAAATAAGCATGACAGTAATGCTTATGCTTAGATGCCCCTCGATTTTGCAAAGATACAAGATTCGCGTAACACAAGTTGTGTGGAACCTTATTAGTGCTTATATCTTAACAGGTCGGTTTTGGAAAGATTACACATTTAATTATTTCTCGAATCCCAATATTTCAACAGAATTACCATTCCAATTCAAAAAAATTAGCTTCAATATGACAATTAATGATTCGCAAGAGCAAATACTTAAAGTATCTGGGTAAAATTTTAAAAGCCGTGCCTTCACCAATTTAACAACAGACAGCGTTACTTTGGGTTTCTCTTTCTTTCTAATGATTGTGGAAAGCTTTCCAACTAACTAATATATACTTTCCCCTCTATGTCATATTTTGATTTTCTTTAGCCATGCGGGCAAAGCTAAATGCTCTCAGTAAAACTGCATTTCTCTCGTCAAACAATTCAACCGTAATACCCTTGTTTCTAGAAATGCCCATCTGTTTACCCTTGAGCCCAATTTTGGGCGTACTGTGAAGTTCAGAGATTCATTTTTATAGTCGCACTTCACGAATGTGCAGTTTTTTTAGCAGACTCCATATTTCCCACTCATTGCAATGTGCAATCATTAAAAAACGAGTATGCATCGGTATCTCCTTTCCAATCCTTCCCCTTTTTCCTAATTGCTCGCACTGTGTTTAGACATTATAAGGGTATTCAAAGCCTTCTTCGAAGCCAACTTAAAGCATCAAATTAAACACAATATAAACAAAATCGCGCGATATGTAATTCGAACAGAATCATGATTTTCAAAATAAATGTGCACAATTTCGAAACGTTAATCAGGCGCCTAACAGTATATCACTTGACAGCTGGCAAAATGGCCGCCCGTTAAAATAGTATCACTAACTTAAAGTTTTATACCTTTAAAAAAAAAACACCCGTTACAAGCGCTGAATCAAGATGTTCATAGCGAAGTGTTATGGATGTGTTCAGTGAATATAAAGCTGATGCTCATTTATGACTTTCATCATCAAAATTTATGACTTTAAATTAGCAAGTCACTTTTGACCCACCCTGTAGCTACATCAAACTAAAAGAATACAAATTTCATTCATACAAAGTTGATTCGTCGAAATTGTTTGGCCATTGCCATGTCAATTTGCACCTCTCTTCTTCTGACTAAAAATAAACAGGTAAAAGACGAAATCAAATTAAAAAGAGAGAAAAACCCCAAGAGGAATTCTTTCGATACACACGTCAGGGAATGTTAAATAAATTCTAAGCCGGTTGCCAGAAAATACTTCAACTTTTGAGATCGTGTCTGACAAAGATACAATGTTGTAGTTTTATTTTGTTTGCTGTTTCTTATGAGTTTAATTATATTTTTTTTGGTTTTTGAGTTTTTGTTGGTTGTTTTTCTGTTTTGGTTTTCTGGTGTGCTCGTGGGTCGTGATTCGCATGTAAATGCAGATTATGTGTAGGAACAAAATGCCGACTGTTACAAAAAGATTAGAATCTGTTTTCTTATTTCTTTCTTTTTTGTTTGCTGTCGGTAAAAACTTCTAATGGGTTTTTCATTGAATTGGTTTTAGATAGGGTATGTTGGAAACTTAGCAGTTGTATGAAGCTAATAGAGGACAAGAAATGTGACTAATTTTCGATATTTGATACGAAAGATAAGATAAGATGAAGGAAAGAATGCAGGCACAGACCTAGTGAGTATTTAGAACGATGCTGAAAAGCTTTTTAACATTAGATCAACTGATTTATTTAAGAATGCAATGAAACAAAAAAGGAAATTTAGTCAAGGAAAATTAATTATTCACCTGGGAAAAATTCCGACAAAGTTGAATTTTGTTGTAGAGCTTTATTGTCCTTAATACTTTCTTAAAAACTTCCTAATACGGACCGGACCAAACAAATTTATAGATTTAAGGAAGAGGATCAAGGGCTGTCTCTTGCAAATCACTTGAAGACTCAAGGTTTTTTCATACAGTTGATAGGTTTAAAGGGAAAATGGTCGTCAATACTGGGTGTATTACATTTAGCCAAAAAGTCATATTGTACGGCATGGAATTTTTGTTTGTTGTGTTATATCCCGTGCAAAGCTTATGGTGATAATTTAGTTTTATTGGTTTCGGGAAAGTCCGTCACCTTGATTAGTAAAATCACGGATATGGCTCTAAAGAAAAGCAGTGAACTAGGTGTTAATCAGAACAAAACTAAGCTGGTGCTCTCTATAAACAAAACTAAAATATCTGCCCTCACTTTACCCTGACTGACCGGGTGGTCAGACCTTGTCCTTATCTTCCAGTGCGAAATATCTAGAAGCCATTATATATCCTTAACTAAACTGGATATTAAACATTAAGAGCTTTGCTTTGCTTTTTTATGCCTGTAAGAAATATCTCTTGATAAAACAGTGGGGCCGTCAATAGTGTACTTACACAGCCGTTGTACAACTTATTTTGCCTTATGGAACAATTGTGAGGTGCGGCCGGCGCGGCGTTTAACAAGAAATACAGTATCGACAAACTAAAGAAGGTTCAAAGAATAGCGGCACAACAGTGTTTAGAATCATGCAGCTCGCTAAGACTTAAAGAATAAAACCGTTGGTTTTCTAGACTCTATAGGCATGGCAACATTAATTAACTGATTCCAGCAAATATTTTTGCGGCAGACACCGACAACTACATTTCTAGCTTGAACGTCAATAAGAATTTAAAAGTCATCTTTTCTGCCAGAAAGGATTCTCAGGATGGTATGGTTACGAAATTCTTCCATACCACTATCTTTACTGACGGGTCAAATATGGAGTGTGGAAAAAAAAGTGTGAAAGCTTTTTAAATTTTATCAGGCCTTTAAATTTTTTCAGTTTCACCAAGCTTAAAATGGGAAATTTTAGGGATATTTTTCTTAAAATAGAGTCATCTTCACAACCCTGTAAAAATAAAACCCCTTTTTTCTTTCTATTACGCGAATTGTTTGAGAAAAAAGAGAAAGCATTATATGTTGAAATAAATGACAAGAATCTCAAAATACAACAGTATAAACTTCTTCAAAATCAAAAACAAACCGTTTCAGTAATCGTGTCGTTCAAAAATAAAATATACAAACCAATTTTAAAAAAAGAGAACGAGGAAGAAATTATACCGAGGCTGAAAAAATGGGTTAATAGATATTGTTGCCCAATTTAAGAACATAAAAGAAAATAAAGCCACAGATGGGGTGACTGTGGATAAAAAAAAAAAACAAAACTTGGCAGGAGATTACAAATATCTTTAACTCCACTGTAGCAACCTCGGACGAAAGGAGTTTTGTGCAGTTAAGAAGCACGTATGAGTCCTTGAAGCATAAAACGAAGAAAAAAATGTTCACTCATAAGGTAAGAACCAAAAGAATTGAACACTCAAAACTTGAGTCAAGGAAAAGTTTGTTTTTCTTTCAAAAACATAAAGTCATTTAAGCAACAGTTAAATCAACGTTTCTCAAAGGTGAATGCACTTGAATCCAAGTTTTCTGTGCTATGATTTCTAAATAGTACATAATTATATACCAACATATGTACCTACCTAACTTGTTTAATGATATTTTGTTTTCTACAGACCGAAATCTATAAAACTGGTGGTGGACCAACAACTTCAGCCCTGAGTTGCCTGGAGGAAAAAATCGCTGGAATGGGGGGATTACAGTGCACACCCGAAAACAACATGTACGATTCCAATGCGGACTTTAATAGCAAAGTAGAAAGCGATTCCGTTGATGTACTTCCGGAGTACTTGGAAGAATTCCAAATAGTTACTCCGTCGAACGACAATAGTGAAATTATTGCGTTATCGCCACCTGCGATAGTTTGTAAAAGCTGGTACTAATACTTCTGCATCATTTGGAGGCTCTTCGTCTCTAATTTCAATACAGATGTTATCCAAAACTGCTTTTGCAACAATGACTGGCATTATTGTTTTTATTAAGGCAAGGAAAACACCATTTCCAAACCCCAAAAGCTCTTTCAATTACATTTCTAGTTTTTATTTGAGATTTGTTGTAGGCAATCTGAGCTGTAGTATTAGGATTTAGTATTGGGGTCAATAAATAATTTCTACACGGATAGCCACCATCACCAAGTAGATAACAATTTGGAAATTCATTGTTTTCAAATCTAGCATGAAAAAGTGAATCGTCAAAAATATTAGCATCATGCCCACTTCCTGGCCATCGTGCCACAACATCAATGAATTTCAAATTACTGTCGCATACGCATTGAGTGTTAATTGAAAACCATTCTTTTCTATTCTCAAAAACACTCTATATGAAGATATAAATCCTTCGTACGTATCACCCTCCAAAACTCATTTTTTTACATTGTTGTATTTGTAATGTGGACGAATTCAACGAGAAAAATTGACGTGTTTTCACGCATACATAGACTCAACTACTGAGTTTTTAGCGGAAATTTCATAAATTAGAGGAGAAATTACACGCACACTTATAGAGTAAGAGCCCAGGGCCGCCAGACGTTACTTATTTTCTGAGTAACAAAATGTATCGTACAGAATAGTGTTAGTGTATACTATGAAGGTATACATACTTGCTAGCTTGGGCCGGCGGCCAATTTACCTGTACCAGGTACTAAAGGTACAAAAAAAATCTCTTACTTTTCTTAAAGTCTGAGTGATAATTTTTGTATATATTTTACACAATTTCATCAAAATTTTAAAATCAATATTGCCAGACAGTTTTCGTCGGCGGTAATTTCCGCCAGACACTTTAAAGTTTGCGAAAAATTGAGGTAAGTTTTCTTAGAGTCTGAGTCTTAATTTTTGTACATGATATTTTGGAAACTATTTCAACACCATTTGCAAACAGCCAGACAAATTTTAGGGGCCAAATATCCACCAGACATTTTTAAAATCTCGCCTTGAGTATGAGTGTAAGATCATTATTCGTACGCTCAAGAGAGAGAGAGAGATATATATACGTGCGCCTATTTCCTCCTTTGTCGGTATACTCTGTGTAATATTCGGTCGTATTTATTTCGTTCAGTGCACCTTTATAAAATATAATGTAAATAAAACAAATATATTTGCAGTGTTTTAAAAAATATCATGGCAAAGTCATTAAACTGTGTTTTTTGTAATAGTTCTGATGTGAATTTAACATTATTTACAAAAAAAACATTGCAAAAGTGTCGAACAATTTCCAAACAAAGGAAGAAACATAACCTCAAATTTAAGGATGTTGTTTTGCCGGGTGATTTGTTTGAAAGTGGTTATCATAGACAGTGTTACAAATCATTTACAGGATTAATGAAAAAATATTATTTGCCAAAATCTACACATACAGAAAAGACTACTCTAGAGGAAAATTCGTCAAATATTACAGAGAATCAATCAGCAGCGTGTTTATCAATATCTGAATTTAATACACAGTGTACTGAGCCACAATCTTCCATTTCACAACCTCTAAGTCCAGCAACTTCTTTTATACCGGACTCCGAAACAATACCTGAGCCAAATATTATACCTGAGTTAATTGAACCGGTCCTATATTCACAAGCAAATAATGTAGTGCTGGAAAATGTTATTTCCTCTTCTGAAATTAATATGTCGACTGAAAGTGATGTAAGTATTGCTCCAAACAATGCTACTTGTATATTTTGTGATCAAAAAACAAAAAAAATTCGATCAAAAAGATTGCCTTTATTTTCATCTAACAAAAAAGATTTTCTGTCTAGAATAGGACTAGAGGATGAAAATTTTACAGAGTTAGTTAATAAAGTAACAAATTATCCAGGACTAAAAGTCTACTATCATAATAATTGTCAATTAAACTTATCATACAAGGCATCTTCAAATAAAAAAACAACTAAAACTCGTTGGCATGATCTTCGTGAATATCATCAAGGAGCTTTTAAAGAAATATGTAATTTTGTTGAAAAAAATGTAATTAAAAAAGGACTCTGCTTTTTTCTGACTTATCTCCATAGATATTATATGGAATTATTAGAGGAAATTGATAAAGAAAATGGCAACAATAATTTCACACCGCACAATTTAGAACTTAAGCTTATAAAAATATTTGATAAAGAGATAAAATTTTTTATTATACAAAATAAAAAACTATTAGTTCCAAAACATTTAATAAGTATCGATGAACAATTATATAACAATTTGAATGATACACAAAGCTGCTTTATTATTGAGAAAATCCGTCTTACAAATCTGTCTTCTCGATTTGTAAGACAACATATAACAGTACAAAATTTAGAGGACGGAGAAGCATCAGTTCCACAAGAGTTAATGGATTTTTATTCCACTCTGATAGCTGGTAGCAATCGAAAACGTAAAGAAAATCCAAAATGTATTCGTCAAGTCAAATCCTATTGTGAAGATATCGTATATGCTGTCTACAATGGTAGAGTCAAAACGTCCAAACATATTATGCTTGGAATGTCTTTGAAGAGTTTAACTAGTAGCCGTAAAATTATAGATATTATTCATATATGTATATGGTCACTGCGTTAGTTATCTGGAATTGAAGAGTTGGAGACAGAAGCGACATATACTTCATTACAGAAGTCGAGTATATGTCCTGAAACAATTAAAAAATCACCACTTCTCTGCACCGGTGTTGCTTTTGACAATTTTGATCGATTCGTAGAAACAAAAAGTGGTAAAGATACGCTACACGATACTGTTGGCAATATTTATCAAAATATTGATGTCAATAGATCAGAATAAACACAATTATCAAATTTACCTGCTGGCAAAATAACTAATCTTGGATTAATTTGTTTATAATATTTTCTATACAAATTTCTTTATATCTTGTAGAAGAACGTGAATAAATATTTTTTTATAGAATTAAATGCTAGTAACAAAATTAATTTTCTAATTACTTTTAGTATGAACCTTTCGCCTATAAGTCAACAATTTATTTCATACTGAAATTTATAATTTGCAATTGAGTACTTAAATATGGTTTAATCACTATTAAAAAAATTTACAAGACTGAAATAGAACATACATTTAATGGGCCTGTGACATAAAACCGTCAAAACATAATATGCGCGCTCATACTCAAGGCGAGATTTTAAAAATGTCTGGGGGATATTTGGCCCCTACAATTTGTCTGGCTGTTTGCAAATGGTGTTGAAATAGTTTCCAAAATATCATGTATAAAAATAAAGACTCAGACTCTAAGAAAACTTACCTCAATTTTTCGCAAACTTTAAAGTGTCTGGCGGAAATTACCGCCGACGAAAACTGTCTGGCAATATTGATTTTAAAATTTTAATGAAATTGTGTAAAATATATACAAAAATTATCACTCAGACTTTAAGAAAAGTAAGAGATTTTTTTTTGTACCTTTAGTACCTGGTACAGGTAAATGGCCATCGGCCCAACTTAGCAAGTATGTATACCTTCATAGTATACACTAACACTATTATGTACGATACATTTTGTTACTCAGAAAATAAGTAACGTCTGGCGGCCCTGGGCTCTTGGACTATTAGAATAATTTTATGAGGCTGATTTCCGGTTTAGCTTGTAGGCAAACTAAGATGTCTACCGAGGATTTATATCTTCATATAGAGTGTTTTTGTCTATTCCTATAAACTTCTGCTTCCGCTCCACCATGTGACTAACTTCTGATGTGTGTGCAATCGATTGCACCAAGAACTTTCGGAAATCTAGCCAAGCCGTAAAATTTGTTTTGAACGTTCATCATATCATGACGATCAGTAGGAAGTGTAATAAATTGCGTTCTCATTAATGCTATATGGTGGGTTACTTTTCGTACGATGCGGCAAACAGTTGATTTTGAGATATTAAACATATCTCCGACGCAGATTTGGAAAGATCCTGTGGCATAAAATCTTAAAGTAATAAGCACTTGATTTAATGCACTGACGGGTTTATTTCGGTTAGTTTTATGCTCCAAATGATGACCAAACAAACTCAACAACTGATCCACAGATGCTTTGGAAAGTCGAAACCTCATTTTGAAGTCAATATCATCATAGTCTGAAAATGGATTCTTGTGAACGCGGAATACTCTTGAACGGCGAATAACTATATGTTGTTCTTCTTCGTCAGATGAAGATGACCAATCTAATATTCTAATTAAAAATTAAAATCATAAAAATGATATTATAAATAGTAATGAATTGAATTTGTTTACCTATTCATTTTGTATTTCCAAATATTGAGAATACAAATTTTACAAAACAAAACAGCCGTCAATCTGTCATATTAATTTTCTAATGACACTTTTAAAATTTAGTGAGCAAAAAATGGGCATTTAGTTTTAAAAGGTGTTTAAAAGCTTGTTTACTTTAAAAACGCTTGGTGAAACCAAAATATCGCATTTTACAGTTTAAAATCCTGTTAAATGTTTAAAAGTTGTTTATGAAATTGGGCATTAGTCTTTTCGGCTACCTGACAGTGTATTTTAAAATTAACAATCAGAGAAGCATGCAAAATACTCAAAATGAATTCAAACCAAAATAGAAACACGGCTATCGGCACTGACAGCCAGGCCGCTGTTATGGCTATCAATTCGACTACATCATCCTCTATACTGGTCTAACTTCCAATTTCAGCATGAACTATCCAGCCTAATTATTAACCTCCTTTTCACTCAAATTTAGGTTCCAGATCATGGGGGCATTTAAAGAAATGAACGGGCTGAGTTGGCTTGCATGCTTGCATCACTCAGAACATTCATTGTCGCAGTTGGGGAAACCAACATGAATGGGAAACTGTCCTGCCCTGGCAAGTTCTAGAATATCAACATTCAGAAGAGCATTCTTGAACAATCTTGATCAACTTTCCGAAACAAAATCAAAGAACTCAAGAAATGGATCTAACGTCGCTATTGACTCTTTTATATATAAATCTATTATAAAATACTCTTTCACAATCCACAGGTCTAACGAGTTTGTGGAATCAAAATGGCACGCGGCGCTCTGCTTGTAACTGCCATACGTCATCTCATTTATTATAACTAAAATAAATATTTTTTTTATGAAAATAGGGTAAGTTACATTTATTCCTGCAATATTACATTTTTCCTATATCAATATTTTCCTTTATCATCAAAAGTCAAAATACTAAAATGACGTAAAAGCTAGTTTATTTTTATATTTAATTTGCCATGAATGCGAATCAAAGCAATCATTTCAAGCATATTTTAAAAACCATTTGAGATAGGTTCAAAGAACAACAACAGAAACAAAAGGTAACATTATTGATGAAGATAGCCAAAAATTAACTTGATCAAAGAATGACGGGTCAGAAAAGATTAACGTCTCCACTTTTCGCTATTCACGTTTTTTTTTTTAAATTCTCAATCAACAGGGATTATACCTAAAATTTCTTTGTTTTATTTTAGCAATTTAAAAAAGTTTATTTTTAAATTTGATTTTTTTTTTATCTTTTTGAAAAAAATCTTGTTTTAAATATTTTTTTTTTGTGTGTGTGTTTTGATATTTAATTATTCAAAGAATTTGAAAATTAGAAAATAAGTTACGGTCTGGTTTTATAATATATTGAGTTGATTTCAAACAGTTGTTCTTTATTCAAAAAAAAAAAAAAAAAAAAAGTGGTGTCTATAACTCTAAAGCTGCCTATAGTCCCCTGAGGGCATGTTGAGAGACTTTTTGAAAGACAGATAGAGCAACAGTGAATGGAAAAGTAAAATACCAGACACAGGTCGTTGTTTCAATAACTTAACGTCTTAAAAACGTGTTCGATATGCGTTTTTTCTTATTTCTGTTAGCAATCGTTATTTTATTTGTATTTATGTATGTATATTTTTTTAAATTTATTTTTAAGCCTTTTTTGTTTTGCCTTATTTGCTTCTGTCATTAAGATAATGATAAATGGAGCGATTGTTAAATGAGATTGCTGCGAACTGTAGATACATTTGTATCTTTATAATTTTTTATGACATGATACCGTTTCGAATTGGTTATGCCTTTACTTTATATACAGACAGACAAGTACCTAACCTAATCAGGTTTTTTCTTTTTAATTAAATTTGACTTTTAAATCCAGTTAAATTGATCATTTTAAATTGATAACAAATATCAAAAGATACTTTATATTAAAATTCTCATGTAAGCAGGTAAGTTTAGGTATAAATGTATCTATAATTTTGTGTTTTGTATTATGCGGTTGGCCGTGAAATACTTTGCATTTCTATGGTTTAATTTTGTATTTGTTGCGACTTATTTTGAATGGGCGTTTTATTTTTCGTTTTTCGTTGAAAGGTGAGAATACAATTGAATAATAATCAAAATTATAAAATACTTATCACTTTTTTTTTGTTGTAGATTGAATGAAATTAATTATGCAGATTTAACATACCTGAAATAGAAAGAAGAAAAAAAAGGTATTATTAAAAAAAAATTAGCTTAAAGGTTGAAATATAAATTAATTGTTGGTAGCGGTAGGTTATGTATTGTATAGGCATTAAAGGTTATGAGATTAACAAGCTATTAAATAGATAAATAATGTTAAATTTTAATACGATGATTCAAAACAGCAATTAGTAATGGTATAGGAAAGTATTTTATTGTGTATAATGAAATAAGGGCGAAATGAACTTTTGTGAACTTTAAATTAAAGCAATTAGACTGATGACCGAGAATACAAATATGTAGGTGATATAATTGCATTTTTGTTGACAGTCTGTAGTTGCCTATAAATATAAGCGTGTTTTGTATAATTGGAACTATTAATTTTTGAGAAAAGGAATAAAAGGGTTCAAGTTCAAGCTGAAGTTTTATTGAGACAATTAAAAACAGTACAATTTGATAAAAACAAAATTTCAAAAACTTTAGTTGGTCGACTTAGAGATATGTCTGACTGAATTAAAATTCTAAATGTTCAAAAACATAATCTATTCAATTATAAATTTTAAAATATACAAGTTTTAACTTGTTCGCTTGCTCCCGGCGAACATTATCTTTATTGAATGTTTTGAACAACAACAACAACTTAAAGGTGCTACCACACATTGTTTTTGGCTGGAGATATAGCTATTTCGTGCTTTGCCACTTTTGCACTCATCAGTCTCCTTTTTTGTGATGCTGAGCTTTTAATCCAATTTTATTTGAAAAACTTTTTATGCACAACATAGGATTCTAACCCACGCATACCTATCAGATTTGCTCAGTCTTAGAGGTCGTGTGCACTACGCACTCCACCACTTTAGACCACTGACGTCACAGGTCGAGATGTGTTAATTGTTTATCAAATGCATTTGAAGCATCAACATTTTTATAAGCTCCTTTAAGTATGCTGTTTTGTTCCGCCTCCATTTCTCTCCATACCTTATTTCGATAGACTTACAATTCGTAGTACGTATCAAAGGGGGAGAGGTTGGAAGATCGGTAACGAACCAGACTATTATCATTATTGCTCTATTTTGGCAAATATAACTTAAACACTAAAAACTATAAATATAACTAAAACTACACTTAATCTAAAGTAAAATACAATTGATATTAAAGTTAAAAATTCTCCTTACATAACATTTTCATATGTATATATAATTAATGGGAACTTTACTGATATTTGCAAAAGTTTATGTTAACAACAATTTTTTCAAATTTTAACAAAATCACCCTTTGTAATTGGAAGGCGAAGCTTTTACATAAAAATGGATTTCGTTAACGTTTACATCTGGTCTTAAAACACCGATAGACCCCTCATTAAGAATATTAAATGGTGACAGATAATATTTGTCAACTACACTATCATTGACATTAGAATCCATTAGTGATCTTATCAATGGGTTTGCATGCAAATTTATTTTTGAAAGTTTTTTAACTAGAAGATCTATTTGGTATTTCATCAAAGGTGTAGTGTGAGTAGCCTCATAAATAGAGTTATTTGAATACCATTTTTTATCAGGCTTTCGGAACAATCCACAACAAAATCTTAATATTTTTCTTTCAAACACTTCCAATTCATTTGCAACTGTCGGTGATATGGTGAACAAAGTACAAAAACTGTACATTAGAATTTTAGTTTTTGCTAAAAGGAACTTAGAATTAAACAGCACTTTTAATAATGCGGTAGCCATTTTTAGTACCGTCCTAGCATGTTTATTAATTTGAAATCGGTTCTGGAAGTTTATTCCTAGATACTTCGTTTCTAGACGTAGTGGGATTGCTTCGTTTTTTATTTTGAGATCTAGGAACTTGCTCTCTTTAACAGCGAGGTAGTGTCCTTTTCCGCTGGCGTTTCTGAAACAAGTCAATCCACACTTATTTAGATTGATTTTTAATCTCCATTTTTTGAAATAGTTTTCGATAAGTTGCAACCTACGTTTAATTTTATTAAGAGCTAGAATTGGTCGATTGTCACTTGCTAATATGATAGTATCATCAGTGTAATGTATTGAACATGGTTCATTAGAATAAGACTCTGAAAGAGGGAAGTCTGGGAGATAAATGTTGAATAAAGATGGACCCAATATCGATCCCTGAGAAACACCTGTATGCACGTTGAAAAAGTCAGTATGCTCAGAATTAACAAAAATTGAGCTTTTTCTGTTTGTTAAAAAACTGAAAATTATTTTGATGAGCCGATTCGGAAAATTGAGCTTTATAAGTTTATAAACAAGTCCCCGATGCCAAAGTGAATCAAAGGCCTTTTGAAGGTCAATATCTAGACTCACTGTGTACATTTTATTTCTAAGATTTTGAATGACCTTATCTTGAAATAGAAGCAAAGCATTTTCCGTTAAGTGTCCTTTTTTGAAACCAAATTGATTGCATGGAATGATATTCCTGTCTTCGCAGAAGCTATTCAATAAGTCAGCTAATACCCGCTCAAACAGTTTACCAATGTTAGAAAGAAGGGAGATAGGTCGAAAGTTATTAACTTTCTTGTAGCTTTGATTTTCGCAATTGGCAAGGTCATGGCTCGTTTCCAAATGTTTGAAAAATAACCGTTATTTATACATTGGTTGAAAATCAACGATAATACTACGTCTAAAGAATATGGACATTTTCTTAATATGTAATTAGAAATTTGGTCGATTCCAGATGATTTTTTATTATTAATGGAAGATCTGTAGAGATTTTACACTTTTAGGAGAAGTAAAAGGAGACAATGCGGATCTATCGCGTTATTTATAGAGGAAAATGTTATCATTGTGCTTGACATAAATGTTTCTTTAAAAAGGTTTACTGATGCCATAACTTGCAGCTCAAAGTCGTCATTTGACTCTGAGTTGGAATGATTTGAAGAGAATAAGTCCTGAAATGCGGATAACTTGGACTGTGTGTCAATTAGCTCTTGTCCGTTATAAAGAAGTGTGTCTTTCGAAATATCGGATCCATAAAATTTTCTACTGGTTATTTTGTCAATTTCCTTGAAATCTTGAGGGGAAGGTATGATTTTTTTAAGCCTCTCAACGAAGTGATCATTGAGATCTATATTAACATTATCCTTTATAAATTTACTTATACATTGAATTTTCGAATAAAGCTCACGATACTCGGGATGAATTCTATTCAAGTGTCGATGATAAAGTCTTTTAAGTTGTTTTAGCCAAATTCTTCGAAGATCAATTCATTTTTTTTTTGTTAACTCTGAAATACATTTCTACTTACAGTTTTTGACATTCCGCAGATTGGAATGGTTTTCTACAGTTGAGAAAATGATTGTATTTACTTCCTTTATAAGGTCATCCATTTCCGTATTTGAAATGTTATTCTCCTTTGGTAAAACGATATTGGATAACGAACGATGCAGAGTTAGTTGAAAAGCTTCCCAGTTTGTGTTTCTGAAATTTCTATATGTGGGTGAAGGTAAGAAAATGGGAGAACAATCTGCGAGGAATACTTCATAAGCGATTCCAAAATGATCAGAAATAGTTGCAAATGTCTTACACATTGAACTTGAACTTGAATTAAAGGGGGATATTATGTTGATTGATCTTAATTCTGGAAAAAGGGTCTCAAAGGTTCATAAATCATAATGAATATTATGTCATGAAATATGGTCAGTTATTATGAGAGTTTAGAAATTATAACGATTGTGCAGAATTCGAATTTAGCTCTGGTAAGTCTATTAAAATAAAACATTTTGAAAGTGATAGTTAAGAGTAAGGAACAACGTCTTTTAATTTTTGACTTTTTTTTAAGGATACTTTAACTTCAGGGGATACTGATGCACATTAAGTTTTAAATGTCTGCATATGCTAATGATTGGGAAATATTAAGCCTGCTGGTAAAGCATACCACATTCGTGTAGTGCGGCTAAAGAACTGCACTTAACAGTACGTCTGTAGTTGAGCTCAAGTGTAAAGTGATGATCATTCCTAGAAGTACGGGTATTACGATTGAATCGTTTGTGGAGAGGATTGCAACTGGCTATATCACAAGAGCATTGTTTATAAAAATTTTGATAAAATAATGATAGACATGAGACCTTGCAGAGTAGTCCTTAAAAAATTCTATCATTCTTAGAGCTCTTTTTTTTAACTCTATCCAAAAGACTCAAGTACAAGCCCAGATATGAGAACTGAACTCAACTTTTGGACAAATAAAACCTTTAATTGTTACCTGTTCAGAAGTGGTAAAAGGATTCTTGCATAACTTAGCAGAATTTTTGGTCAAATATGTGATCACTCCATAAGAGATGGTTGGTTATGCACATACCTAGAACAGTAAGCTGTTCAGTCTCCGCGATGCAAGTACCACCTATGGATAATGGCATCGCGGGATGGTTAGGTTTTTGAGACACTACACAGAATTGGTTTTTCGAAGCATTAAATTTTACAGGGCTTTTTATTCCCCATTGGACAAGATCAGAATTTAATGAGGCTATCATACGCTGCCGTTGGAGCGTATGATAAGGACAAGGATGCGAATCTTAAAACAATTATGGAAAACTGAGGGTACTGTCATCATCGACACAATTAATTGGATTCGAAGTTACAGACAAAAGATCGTTTATAAAAATTCGGAAAAGCGTCGGAGACAAAACGGAACCCTGGGGCACACCAGCGTTTATTTAATGGATATCAGATTCGAACCCGTTCAATACTACTTGAATTGGATGGTCCGAAAGGTAATTTCTAACCCAACAAAGAAGAGATTCATCAATACCAAATGCATGAATTTCGATAAGAGAACCAAACTCTATCAAATGCTTTCCAAATATCAAGTGCAATAATCTTACTATCTCCAAAACGATGTAAAAATTCGTTCCACTGTTCGGTGAGATAAACCATAAGATTTTCAGTGATGGACCCATGTCTACGACAGCCATACTTCCGGTCATTAAACAGATTTCGTTCCTTAAGATATTTCTTAAGCTGGACATCGATTAGCTTTTCCATGACCTTGGAAAGAAGGGACCTATGTTCAATTGGACGATAGTCAAAGGGGGATAGAGTATGATTCAGTTTTTTTATGGACGGGCTGGACAAATGCTATAAACCATTCACCAGAAAAGAGGCCTTTAGAGTAGGACAGATGGGAAAGCTTACGCAATGGTTTTGCCTGAATTGAAGAACACTTCTTTAGAACAATAGTTGGGATACTATCCGAACCAGCGGATTTGTGAATGTCGACATGTTTAAGTACTCTAACAACTGTACTAGTGTGAAAGAAGGTTCGTCATATAGAGTTGTTTACGCTTACAATTACAGGTGGGGTCATGTCACTCATTGGCAGCATCAAACTAATAGAATAGCAAACTGTGCTGCAACTGCAAGCAAATTGGCTTATAGACAAATTGGAGCACAAGAACCGACGATGACGGAGTTCAAATGTCCAGACATTTTTACTACCTTTGGAAATTGTAGTATTTTTATCCGTAATTTCTGGTCATGTCACCATTTAATGCGTCGAATTTGTCAGTTATAGGTCGTTCTAGCTTGTTTGAACTTATTCCGGTCTTTCTCAGTGGGATTGGTTTTGCAAATCCGAAAACTTACATCTTTGATCCTGATATACCCTTTAAAGCTTGAATCAAACCACAAGTTTTCTTTGGGTTTGATAGATTTTATCCTATTCGGGATTAAATTTCTCATTCAACAAAAAATTAAATTTGTGATCATTTCTGCTCTGGAATCAATGTCATTATTAAGGAAGCATAGTGACAAAACTAATTCTTAGTAAAATCACAAAATTTGTCAACTATGCTTTTTAACATAACAATTCGGATTTTCATTTCTGTAAACAAAGTAAACTGAAATTTTTTGTATCAAAATGCAAGATTTAAAAACAGTCAACCTTTTCTAGTTTCTATAGATAAAAATCTTGGGTTTTCTTCGAAATATTAGAAAATATAAAATAAAAATTTAGATTACAAATTTAGAAAAATTAGAAAAATACACTTGACAGTAACAGAATAACGCAGCCATCTTTAAGTTCAGATTTTTAAAGTTCCTGGAAGTCTTATTGTTAGAAGTCCTGTGAACTTTTCTGTTTATTTTTAAAGAATTTAAAAATGTTCGGGAGTAGTAATTTATTTGTTACTGCTAAAACTTAAGTATGGATAATGTGTCTTAAGTTTTTTTTCTGAATTGTATTGGCTTTTGATTGATTTCAGCTCATTTATTTAAACAAATATAAGTTTGATTTTAAGTGAGAATACCAGGACAAGAACCTAATATACCAATTTTAATAGTCTTAAGGACCGTAAAACGATTTCGTTCTACCCTTTGAACAATCAATTTTATTTTAATCGAAATGAAATCGACAAAAATGGACACAATTCCAATTTAAATCGACCCGCGAGAAATATAATCTACGAAGATTGACTTGGTTTAAATGGTTTTATGAACTTATTTTTAAAATTAATTTCTAGAACCTAGCTGATAGATTCGATAGCTTTGGTAGTCTAATGTCCCATTAGAAGTTGGGAGAAAGAGTAATATCATGACAAAAATACGTCAATTTATCGAATTTTGGGCTACAAGTAAGTTTATGTGGGTTGGCCGCATCCCTAAATTGTGGACACAAGTATATAGATATTCCTTTAAAACGGATAGTTTTCAAAGCCACGTACGGGGCGAAATTTAATCGATAAGATTTATAAAATAAAATAAAAAAATCGAAAGCGATTTTCAATATGTCATTGATTTCCTTGTCCTCGGTTCGTGTATCATTTGTTTAAAAGACAATCTTCTTCCCGTTTATTCAGTATCAACAACATAAACAAAATGATGCTTCAACTTTGAAAAACCAGACATTGTTATGTTTGTTTTTGTAAATGTGCAAACAAAAATAAAGAAAACGCAAGTACCCAGTTTCCACGGCCAAATAAATCGTGTTTTTAGGCATCACGCCGCCACCGCCGCCGACAACGAACAGCGCCCTCTACTTCTCTCATCACCAACAATGATGCCCATGAGATATGAGAATTCCTTCTTTATTTTTGTTTGTATCTCAGCCGCTTCGGTCGCACATTAATATTTATCTTCGTTTTGTTATTCATGGACCATGGAATTCAAACTCTTCCTCCATCGCGGCTGCCATCAACAACACCGCCGCCGTCCACCACTGCCCTCTGACGGTATTTTGTGTTTATTTTTATTTAAGTCATTTGGTATTCACACTTTTCCATTTTGCACAGCCCAAACGGTATAGGAATGAATATATCTTTTGGATTGGCCCGTTTTTTTTTTTGTCGTATATAAATATAGAGCGTTCTTCTGTAACTTTAAACTTTAGCTATATGTAACAAATATCTGCCCCTTTGGTCGGAATTGGTACAATGACGACGGTGCATGCGGATGGAACAAAAGAGTGGAAAATCCAATTAAAAAAGAGGAAACTCTACTATACTGACGATGAGACGGTGAAGAGCGGTGGTGGTGGCGCGCAGCGGCCAGCAAAGACGACCGACGGCCATTGAACATTTAAACCTATACATATAAAACTTTGCCTTCTCTCCCACATAAGTTATGCATTTGCAAGTCATATCCTTTAGTTTTTGAATAGGGTTGCCATCATACTTAAAATTTGTATCAGACCAAGGGGCTTTTCATTGGTATCAGATTTGAATGCAATGCATAATAAGACCACAGGCAGTCTTTATTTTAGCATTTGTAGAACAATATACTTTTTGATATTAGAAAAGAATAGAATATACTAGTTGCTAAGATTTTGTTCCTGGCAATAAAATTTCACTTTTCCAAATTCAAATCTGGCTTCAACATCTATGTGTCACGTCATGTTTTGAGATGTAATTTCTTTAAAGAAAATATATAAGATTTTTGGAAGCTATATTAATTGTGCAAAGTCATTGTTTTTCCCTGCAGCTAATGATCAATAAATTAAGGGATTACTGCTTTAAGTGGAACCTTACTGTAAATCTCAACAAATCCAAAACGATGGTCTTTCGGAGAGGAACTGGACCTTTAGCTGCAAATGAAAAATGGTACTATGGTGAAGATTTAATCGAAAATGTCAAAGAATACCAATACCTTGGTTTTACTGTAACGAGCAACCTGAATACCGAAAAGAATCTTGAAAAAAAAAGCTATCGGCTTCCAAAAACGCTGTTGGTACAGTATGGCAAAATATTTACGGAAATTCGGATATCTCATTCAGCACCAAATATCGAGTTTTTACCGCAACGTCCCAGTCCATCATGTTGTATGCTGCAGAATCATGGGGCTGGCGCCCTTCGGAGACCACTGAAAAACTCCTCCGATTCTTTTTAAAACGACAGTTTCTTCTACCGGACACAACACCAAACTATATGCTTCTTATCGAAACTGGGTTATCAATCACCATTGTACCTAAAATCACTTAGATTACATTTCAATTACATTGTTAAACTGATGAACAGCCACACCGATAAAATTGCTAGGAAGATTGCAGTATCAGTCATAAGGTCCCAAAGTTCATGGTTTGAAGAATGGACAAATTTAGCAGACTCGTGCGAAATACCTTTCTGCTTGACTTTGGAAAATGTTACAGAGTGGAAAAATTTTCTCTGTAATTTACTGGAAAGCCTCCATTGCAAAGCAAGGGAAGACAACATAGAGAAGGCAAAAAGCTCACTCCACAGAGAAATATATTCAAAACTCCAATATGATTTAGGCCAAGGCAACTATTTTAATGACAATTTTAGCTGTGAACAAATATCTTTCCTGTTCCGAGCAAGAGGAGAGTTGTTATCTTTAAACTTCATACCGCACCGCAATGACTTATGTAGCTCTGATTTGCTCCATGTGCAATACCAACGAAAGGGAAAATGTATCTAGTTCTGTAATTCTGGCAGAAATCCGACGACAAATATGGCAACAAAATATTTTAGAAGAAGTTGATCTTCTAGCGATATTAAATGGGAAAAACTGGCAACAACTAGCACAATTTATTTAAATAGCAGTAAACTATAGAAGAAAAATAATAAGTGAAAGCTTTTAAATTTAAAATACAAAATCAATTAATTACAAAATTTAAATAAAAACATTAAGCAAGGCTATCATCTGGCTGATGGCCCCTCTGGCCATGCCTTATAAGATTTAAGTGAATTAAACATAATGATTTTGTAAAATTTTTCTTGATAAATCAATAAATCTATCTTATCTAAAAATCTAAAATCTAATCTTGTTTTTCAGTAAAATTTGTAATGGTTTTAAAAATCAGTTTAGATATTTTAAGTATTTCAAAAAAGTTGTTACATTATAACTATCTTAAATAAACTTTAAAGAAACATGGAACCATTTATGCTAAAACTTTTTTTTCAGAAAGAGGCAAAACGGTTTCAAGATTATTGTATATCAAAGAAGTCCAAGTTTTTAAAATATAATGAAAAAATATAAAAATAATGTTAAAAATGAGTATTTTTCTAAATTTGATTAGATACATAATTACAAAACGTATTTTCAAAACTGTAAAAGCATTAAGTTCAACTTCATATAGAATCGAATGATGACTTATAATAATTATTGAGTATTTCGAGAAACTAAGAAAAGTTTTAAAAAATGCTGTAAACTGTTTCTGGAAGACAAAAATCTGTACTTTGGAAAATCATTGCACCAAATATGGTTAAAAATTATGTTTTATTTTACCTTAACCTTTAAAATACAGTTTTAAGTTGTTTTTTACACTTTTAAAACCGGTTATATTAAAAACCTGATGTGATAGAAAAATTATAATGTGATATTCGATTTCAGGACTGCTTAGTAGTCAAGAATTGCTATATTTAACTTCCCATAGGAAGTTATTGTAATGGGTCCGATGTGTCAAATTGAAAATTTTGACATTTCTCGACGTTTCAAGGTCCCTAGAGTCGAAATAAAAGATTTTTAGAAAGATGTCTGTGCGTGCGTGTGTACGTACGTTCGTACGTCCGTACGTCTGTACGTTCGCGACGTTTTTTCGTCGTCCATACCTCAAGAACCAGAAGAGATATCGACTTCAAATAAATTTTGTTGTACAGATAATAAGGCAGAAAGATACAGAAAGGGCTCTCAAAAAAATTGCGTGGGTGGTTTTTTTACCATAGCAGTTTAAAAAAAGGTGCACATTTTGGTTAACCCTAAATATCTCATGAACCAATGACGCTAGAGACTTGAATTAAATTTTATATTATATATTGTAACGTGATACAAAACAAGTATATTTTTGGAAAAAATCCAATTAACGGTTTTTTTTATAAATCAAAAAAACTGAAAAAAAAAATTTGTCACCTCGAAAATTTTACGACCAAAATATGATTTCATCTCCAAAACAATTTTGTGCAACGAAGAATAATGTTTTTGACATCTGATAAAATTTTGAGCAGAATCTAATTGACATTTTTTTTATAAAAAATAAAAACCTAAAACAAACGTTACTCAAAGTTGGTAAAAATTGAATTTCGACTCAAATATCTTTTCAAAAACTTGAGATTAAGGCTTCAAACTTATTTTATCTTATACGAAATATTGTTTTCAACATTCTGAAAAATGTTGAGAAAAATCAAATTGACAGTTTAAAAAAAAAAAAAAAAATAACGTAAAAAAAATTAATAAAAGTTTGTAAAAATTGATTTTCGACTCAAATATCTTTTCAAAACTTTGAGATAATGGATTCTAACTAATTTTAACTTATAAGAAATATTGTTTTCAACATTCGATAAAATTTTGAGAAAAATCTAATTGACAGTTTTTTTTACAAAAAAATAAAAACCTAAAAAAAAAAACAATATTAAAACTTGGTAAAAATTTACTTTCGACACAAATAGCTTTTCAAAAATTACAAATATTGGCTTCAAACTTATTTTATTTCACAGAAAATATTTTTTTCTATATTCATTCGATATAAAAATCCAACAGTCCGTTTTTTCAAAAAAAAAAAATAAAATCTACAAAAAATAGTACGCAAATTTGGTAAAAATTGATACATATAGACAAACTTTTAAGCAAGACAAATCGACAGACGGGATGGGAAGTTATCAGTGTGGGTCGCATCCCAGCCTCTTTTTTATTATTTTATGTTTTAGTCACAGTAGAGCAACCCTAAAATAAACATAGTTTAGAATTATTAAAAACTAAGTTTTATACTTACATATACCGATAAATAGTAATTTTTAGGAATGCCAACAATTTTTTTATATACAAATAAAAAGTACACTGCAGGCCAATAGTTTGAGTCCAACGTAGTATTGATGTCTGGGATTTGATTTTATGAACTAAATATTGGGTTTAACACCTAAATTATTTAAAGGAACAAAGTAAAGTTTGATTTTTGATTCGTAGTTTTTGAAAAAAAAAAAAAAAAACTATTTGTTTGTAAAATGTGGGAAACCCGATTCATCATAATAATGAATTTTGGTTGTTGATTCAGCATTTTTTGACGTGACAACGTCTTAAATTAGGTTGCGGCTGGGAGTCACTTATGAAAAAGTGTAACGCCCGGTAACGTTACGATGAGTCACCGAACGAGAGAGAGGCCCGCCGAATGCCTTGCGTCTCTCTCCCACTCAACTATGATCGGTCTGCCGCGCGCGCAGCACTAGAGAATTAGGCGCATTGAATCGGCGCATGCTTGTGTCTCTGTCTTTGTCTTTCTCGAACGTTCTTGGCGTTGGAAAAACAAGAAAGCGTCATAATACAAGTTCACACGTGTGGTTAAAGTATCGTCAGCTGTGTCTGTAGTGAAAATGTGGAGTGCTTAGATTCGTCATTTACAACAACTACAACAATAAAGGTAAATAATTGTACACTGATATTTCATTATCGTAAACTATGATTGATTGATTAATTGTTAGATTGACACAAAAGTTGAGAAACTGAGTTTATAGGTTATGTCATACTATTGATAAATGTTGATAGTGTTAAGTAAATTATTAGTTTAAAAAATTTGTGCAATTCTTATTTTCATTCAATTCCTTGTTCCTATTGTGCAATTTAATTATATTCATATCAATAAATATTCTACCGAGAAAAAGACGTTGTCACGTAAAATCTTCGCCCGTAAAACCGACTTTACAGGCAACCATTTTTTTTTTGACTTCGTACACACCAATATTTTCAACAACGAACATTTGTAGACCTAAATTTTCAAGTTTCTAATATAAAAGTCATGTTTTGGCTTCATAAGCATTTATTTGATATTCTTCATCTATATAAGTAAATAACTAGTTCAAAATGGGAAAATTCCGAAAACCAATATCGAAAAATGTTCGCCACTCTTATTATTATTGAAGGCAAATCACGGCGGGAAGTTGCTTTGCAGTTGAAGATATTGAAGGGCTGCGTTCAACGTGCCATTGAGCGACATGTTGTTGTTGACCGACGCGACGGTACTTGTAAGTACCAGAATGTTCAACTTCAAATAAAATCTCTATATGAGTAATATATGATACTGACGCCCAACGAGACTTTTAAGTACCATTAATTCTGCGTGTTTTTTTTTCATAGTTTTATCCACGGTTATAACGGTTTTTTATGACAGCATACTAGACTTTGAAAGGAGTAATTTTTTGTTGATTTTGGTAATTATTAATCTTAGTACCCTTTGCGTGGTTACGTCAATTTTTTTTAACTTTTTAGCTGATTTGCATATTCATATTTTGGAAAAACGCTTTATAGATTGAAGTTTTAGTGATTTTTCATATATTTTTACCAAAAAACTGAAGTGGACTGTAAGTACCGTCGGGCTGTGTGATGGCTATATGTTTTTTTTTAATTTGTTTTCTAATAGTGATTTTATTTCTTCATATTATTTTCATTTATTTATAAAGTGCATTATGTCGGCTGAATGAAGAAGATACCGATCTAGAATCCGAAGAAGAATTGGATCTACTTACAATTCGTTCTAGAACAAGAGCTGCTGCCGGATTGAATGAGGAATCAGATGAAGCTGTACTTCAAGAAGAGCTTGATGAGTTGTTGGGTGGTGGCGAGGAAATTTCGGATAATCTTCCGGGATGCAGTAGTTCGAAGAAAAAAATACCTGAAGAGGAACCAAATCGTCAATGGAAAGCTAACAATCTTATAACAGAAATTCCTGAGTTTTTATTGCAAGAAGGTCCTGTGGAAGGTTTTTTTGAGAGCTGCGTCAGTCCAACCGATTTTTTCGTCTCTCTCCTTGAAGTGTGCTCAAAAATATTGTGTACCAATCTAATCTCTACGCCGCGCCGTTCAGAAAAGTAAGGTGTTAGATTTGAAGAAGGGTGAGCTACTAGCTTTTATATAGGAATAAACTTCCTTATGGGATATCATAAACTACCCAGCTGGATGCACTTTTGGAGTGAAAGTGAGGATTTGGGAGTGTCTTTAGTGAGTAAAACGATGATTCGGAATATATTCAATACGATTCTGAGTAGCTTGCACATAAACGACAACAGCCTTATTCCAAGAAATAACAAAGATCGACTTTTCAAGCTTCGTCCAATGATAGATTTGTTGAATGAAAAATTCAGCACTTCCTACCATGGGACAAGACAGCTTTCTGTTGACGAGTCGATGATTCTTTTTCAAGGGTAGGAACTCAATGAAGCAGTACAATCCCATGAAGCCAATAAAGTGAGGTTACAAATTATGGTGCTTAACTGACCAATATGGCTACATAAAAAAAATTTCAATTTACCAAGGAAAGGACGAGCAGCTGGAAAGTAAATGTGAAAATTACGGACTACTCGGCGAAAGAGTAGTCTTGGCAATGACTGAAAAGGAGTGGGGCAAGTAAAAAATAATTTTCTTTGACAATTATTTTTCGTCAGTGAGATTATTAGGAAAACTAAAAACAGAAAAAGGCAACCCGAAAAATTTAAAAGAAGATAACAAAAATGAAAAGAGGATACTTCGATTATCGATCTTCGAAAGATGGGATCAGTTTTTATAAATGCAAAGATACCAGAACAATACTGTTGGCTTTAAACTACTATGGCAACGACGTTTCAACTGTTGCCAGAAGGGATAAATCGGGAGTGCAACACGAAGTCAGCTGCCCTAAAGTCGTGAAAGACTACAACACATTCATGGGAGGAGTGGACCATGCTGATCAACTTTTGCCCGCTTATGGGCTAGACCGAAGGTCAAAGAAGTGGGGGCATCGTCTTTTTTGGGGAATGCTCGAAATTTGTTTCGTAAATTCATTTATCATTTACTGCCAAATGAATGAAAAAGTTCCTCTTCTGGAATATAAAAGATGTGTTACACTGGTACTTTTATCACATAAGGATTTGCATGTTGACAAACGTGGTCTGAAAAGAACATCACGTTCGACTGGGTAATCTGGGTGTTCACTGGCCAAAGTTCGTGGAATCTCGTGGAAGGTGTGAGGTTTGCAGTATTAACAAAATACAGTCAAAGCCATTTTCTAAATGCAGTCATTGTAATGTATACCTTTGCTGCAATGACAAAAAATACTGCTTTTCCCTGTACCATGGAATACATTTTTAATAAATAAAAATTAATGTACATATTCATATTCTCATTCAAATAAAAAAGAAAATAAAATAAAATTTTTCTTATGATTTTTTGTACATTCCATAGCCCAACGGTACTTTTAAGTACCACCAATACGTTTAGTCATTGGAAGTCCTTGAAACATTTAAAAATGAGTAATCCTTCTTAAAACACCCAAAAATTAGATATAATCAAAAAAAAACTTTTTGTTATAATTTTTTCATAGCTTGGTCAACAAAGGGTTAAAACCGGACTTTTTGAGGATAAGCCATGGTCAGGACGACCTAGGTCTACAACTAAACAAGAGGATCTGTTAATAGTAACAACAAGCAAACGAAACAGGAGAAAAATAGCATACGTGCCGAAATAAATAAAACTCGGGACAAGCCGCTGCAGCTGTCATTGACAACAAACGTAGGCTAAGAGATATTTCATCGAGTTGCAGTTCGAAAACCACTTCTTCGACCACAAAATATTGTGAAACGGTTAGGCCCAAAAACCATAGAAACTATACGGAAGAAGCTATTAGCAGAGTTTTATGGAGCGATTAATCTAAATTCGAGGTATTTGGCGCAAAACGAAGGGCTTCCCAACTGTATTGCTCCTTCCATCAAGCATGGATGTGGTTCTGTGATGGTATGGATTTTTCCCTTAAAGTAAGGTGAGAGATTTGACTCGCGCAATTGGAAAAATGAACGAGAGAACCTACAAGAAGATATTGGAAGAAAACGCTGCGATCTCTTGATTTTTTATAATTGAAGATCCGAAGGAAAAAGTGGAGGCGGTGGGAGCTGCTTTTCAGCAAGTGTACAAGGTGAATGTTAGCATTCGCCCCAACCACGACCTGGAAAACAGAACCCTACTTAATCACTTTTACCTTCGAAATGATATGACACAATGGCGATCTGAGAACCGCGGTTTCATGCGATTCAATGACGATTCTTTGCCAAATGCCATAATCGCCAAGCAAACGGGACCAAGTCCCTTGTTAGTGACGAAGGTTGAGCTTCAGCTCATCTTCAACTCAATAAAAAACAAAAAGTCAGTAAGTGCCGATGGTATATCCAACGTTGTACTAAGACATTTACCGATGGAGGCAATTGACATTTACACCACGCTCTTCAATAAAGCACTGAATAATGCATATTATCCAGTGCATTGGAAGACCGCTGTGGTTCATTCTCTCCCGAAAAAGGGAAAGGACAACTCCAACCCGTCAAATCTTCAGTCGATAAGTCAGCAAAGTTTTCGAAAAGATCATCAATAGGGCTCTAAGTGGGCTGCGGACAACAAAATAATTCCGGATAAACAGTTCGGGTTCTTGTCATGAAAAGTGCTTTCTCAAATTAGCCGTTCGCATTTGGCTTTAAACTGTAGGTCCCCTCCATTCCTGACAAGTTTAGTTTTAGTTTAGTTTTAATTGACTCTTTATTTCATTTTAAGTACAAAGTAACAATTTGTTATATATTCAACAAAAGCTTATCTTAAGTCACAATGGTTTGACCTATGGCCGTCTACCAGACTGACATTTTGAAATATACAAATAATATTTATAGTGGCAATGGTTAAAACAAAATTATAGCAAATAACAATTTTAGAGATCTAGAAATCTTCGTTTACTATACAATTTCTATATCGAAGCGCAGCAACAACATACGAGTAAAGTGCATCCCATCCAACGGATCCGTTTAGTATGTCAAGCAGCTCAGTATCATTCAGACTTTGTTTACCGAAGTGTCTGATCCTAAACTCATTTAAAATTGGACAAATTGCGATGAAATGCTTTATGTCTTCACGTTCGTTGCGATTGCACAGACTGCAGAGTATTGGCAGGTCAGGACGGTGGGGAATAAAATTGAGAGGGAGAAGTTCTCCTCGTGTTTTGAAGATAATACTAATCTTATGTAATTGGTTCGAGTTGAGGAAATATGTATTGAGTCTATTGTCAAAAATCAACCCACTGTAGTAGCTTCTAAAGGTTGACTCTCGTGCCTCGGATAAGTATCTGTCATAGAGCGCTTTTCCAAATCGTTCTAATAATGCTTTGAACTTTTTCTGGAGCAAAACGAGTTGTTCATTTTGATTTACCGTTAGCGTTGAGTTACAGAAAGCCGCAAGATTTCTCCACTCTGTTGGCATACTTCCTGATGTTCTAATGGTGTTTTTCAGTATGATTTTTGGCAATCTCTCATCTGACATTTCGAAAATTTTAACGATGTAGTTAAAATGTAGGTATAATGTTTCCATAAACATTGGAGCGACTCCTGTCTCAAGATACAGCATGTAGTTTGGTGTATTATTTGGAAGACAAAATATTCTTTTGATGAAGTATCGGAGGCATTTTTCAACTAGTTCGAAAGAGTTGTATCCCCATACCTGGGAGCCATATAGAAGTATAGCTGACGCTGTAGATCGAAAAAGTTTTTGCTTAGCACTATGATCAATACATCTATTTTTGAAACAGCGTTCCCAAACTGCTGAAATTCCACGCTTTGCTTCTTTCAACTTTCCTTCTAGATGTTTTCTCATGTTAAGATTCGAAGTAAATAAAACCCCGAGGTATTTATATTCTCGCACTATTTCTACCGTTTCTCCACTATAAGACCACTTTTCATTTCTAGCATTTCTGCCACCACCACCTCTGAATATCATTACCTTCGATTTCGATAAGTTGACTTGTAGGTTCCAACATTTGCAATAGTCCTTTAATTTGTTCATCATAAGTTGCAAGCCATCTACTCTTTCCGAGAAGAAAACTATATCATCTGCATACATTAGGGCTGGTATTTTGATTCCTCCAAACGAGATACCACCGCCAACAGCATCTGTTATGTCGTTTATATATAAGGCAAAAAGCAAAGCACTTAGGATACATCCTTGTTTGAGTCCCATTTCTGTTCTAAATTCATCGGAGATAGATTTTCCGTCCCAAACATAAGCTGTGTTGTTGGTGTACAGTGCTCTTAGCGTATTTATTATTTTGCTTGACAAACCAATCGTGGATAACTTATAGAAGAGGTGATCACGGGTGACGGAGTCAAAGGCTGCACGGAAATCAACGAAAAACACATACAGTTTTTTCTTTTTCTGAAGATAATAGTCAACTATGTTGTATAGTGAAAATATATGGTCGATCGTTGAGTAGCTCCTCCTGAAGCCGGCCTGGAACTCTGACAAAATTCTTTTTCTTCGAACCCAATCCGACAATCTATTTTCAATAATCCCAGCAAACAGTTTTGCGATGGTGTTTAAGAAAGCAATTCCCCTATAATTAGCTGGATCTGCAGCGTTTCCTTTCTTGAAGTGTGGGAAAATAATGGACTTCTTGAATTCATCAGGAATTATTGAGTTTTGGAAGATTCGGTTAAATTCATTTGTTAGTAGGGCAATGTACTCATCAGTGGCATTTTTGTAGAATTCATACGGAATTCGGTCATCTCCTGGTGCTTTGTTTGATTTGCAGTTTTCAATGATATTTTTAACTTCAGCTATCGAAAAAGGTGCATCAAGGAAGTCGTCTATCACAAGTGGGGCTGCGTACAGGAACAGAGGAGAAAATAATGTTGTGTTAAGGAGGGACTTAAAGTGATCCTGAAGACTTTGTGCATCCAAATTAAGAGAGATTATATTCGTTGATTCATTTAATGTTTTAACAGCTTTCCAGAACTGAACAGAGTTGCTAGCTTTATTTATAGCCATTACTGTCTTTTGTTCAAAAGATGATTTTTTGGCGCGACAAATTCTTTTGTATTGGGTGTTTGCATCAACATAGAGTTTTCTGAAGATCGGTAGGTTGTGAGATCGGAAGAGCTTCAGGAAACTGAAAGACGTCTCCCTAGCTTTTGTGCACTCCGAGTCGAACCACTTCTGTTTAAAAATGATTTTCTTTTCTGTTTGTTGAATTTGAGGGTTAGAATCTTTGATAATTGTTATAAGAACCTTAGACTCAAAGCTTACATTAAGTTCATGAAGCTTACGTATTTCGTTATTTAAGCTGGTTTGGAACTGTTGTTTATTTCTTTCGTTCCAGAATAATTTTGGAATGAGGTTAAGACGTTTAGTTCCGGCTGGGGTTAAATTTTGGGAAGATTCAAACATAACTTCTAACGGCATATTCTTCTTTTTTTCAATAAACTTACATATGTATATGTTTTAAAAACAAAATTAAAAATATTTGTCTTTGATATTGTATTTATTGTATTTCTCTTCAATTCCACATACTTATTTTTTAGTGGATTCAAACTTTTGGCCTGCAGTGTAAAGCATAACTTGTGTAATTTTTCGAGAAGTTTCAAATCTTAAGTGTTTTTAAAATTCCTCTCACTTCAAAAGAACAAAACAAAAACTCGTTGGCAACCCTACTTTTGAATATCCTCCCTCATATTCTCTCTTCCTCTATGGTCTTCCTTCTTCCTCATTCTTCATTTTAAAGTTAGTGGGTCGCATTGGTTCTTAATCGTTTGGACGAGAGCACACTGCCAGTCGAGTGAGATGATTTATTTTTGGTTATTAAAATAGTTCTTTTTTTTTTTTTAAACTTTTTTTTAAATTATTTTTAGTTTCAGTTTTCAGTGAGTTTTTGTACCTAAAATAAAAACATACATACATATATATTTCTGGATGATGCCTGCAATGCACATTTCGTTTTCGTGTTTCATTGAAGAATCGTGAGCATGAACTCGCTTTTGTTTATTTTTATTTTTGTTTTCATTTCCACAGCCATCGCCATCGTTGCAGCGAAAGGATATTTATTTAATGGAATCCAGGCGCAATTATAAATCAATTTGGTAGAGAAACAATTTTTGTTTTATTTTTGTTTGGTTTTTTTTTGTATTGTATTTGTTGAAAATGAATTTTATTTACTGCAGTGAAATTACATAAAATCATACAACAGAGTTGTATATTGTGTATAAATGGATATGATGGATTTAATTTACGATGATGATATTAGGGTGGTGGTGGTGGTCGACAATTGTGTTAAAAATGACAAATGATGGTTGATTTGTTAGGTTATTATTTCGCAGGTCAAATGTTCTTTTGTTTTAAGTGGATTTAAATAGCAGCTATCTATTTTCAGTAAAGGGGTTTTCCCACAATGGTCTACCGCTACAAACATTTATGTTTGACCTTTCTTACGATAAAATCGGTTTTAATGCCAAACTTTGATGGAATCCTTGTAGTTGTTTGTATTATTTTTGTTGGTGCTGTAATTCCATAGTTTTGGATTTAATTCAGAAATGAATTTAATGTTCTAACACTTAAAAATAAAAACACTTCTTAACACATCGTTTCCGTACGTTAGATTTGTTTTTCTAATTTTCTTTTTGTAAAAATATAAACCTTTTAGACATTGAACTTTATGAGAAATGAGAAATTTGATATCCGAATTATCCTGATAGACAGTCATGAGTATCCGAATAATATAATTATATTCTAAACTATTTAGACTTAATCCAGATCCAGAATCGGTCACCTAATTGTTTCCTATCCTAATATCGGTATAGTCAAATAACAGTTGGAATTTTGTAACGGATATCCGCTGATTTCGGATTTATTTCGTTATTCGAATACTTGGAGGTAATATACTAAGTGAGTTTAATAGATTGAACAAATTGATAGAACCTTTAAGTAGAAAAAGATCTAAGGGACGTGGATCTGAATATCAGCTTTCAAACTAAACTATCCGGATGTCGGATACATTACGGATATTCCGGAAATCCGGTTAACTGAAGATTCATCACACTTTTAAATCACTAAGTTGATTAGTTGGAATCTTAGAGTAGAGTTTTATGGAGATTAAAGTAGAAAGATAGAATTAGCTCAGAGCAGGGGTTGGCGTAGAAGTAGAAGTAGATTTTTTTTTTTAGATTTTTATTTGATCACATTTCAAAAGTTTAACAATATTAGTTGTGTTACCAACGAAGCTTTTGCTTATCTGTAGGTGGTTGAAGTTACAAAGTAAAGGGTGTCCCAAAATAAACGCAAGATTTGAATTAAATAGAAAACGCCGTTTTTAGTCTATTGATAGTTATATTTTTATTGACTCGTAAAGTACATAGGATAGGGTTATGTATGGAATAACACATCGGACAAATGGCTTCCACGGCTTTGCATGCATATGCGCACTCTTTTGTTGAAATTTTCCATGACCATTCTGCATAAATGTGGCTGAATTTCGTCGATGCATCGTTGAATCTCCTCCTTTAATGCACGGGTGGTTGTGGGCTTGTTGACATAGACTTGTGATTTCAAATAACCCCATAAAAAGAAGTCTAATGGTGTTAAATCACACGATCTAGGAGGCCAATTTTGATCACCGAAACGAGAGAGTACACGACCTGGAAATGTCTCATGCAGTAATTGAATTGTTTCACGGGCTGTATGACATGTGGCACCGTCTTGTTGAAACCACATATTGGACACATCAATATCATCCAATTTTGGCAGAAAGAACTGTGTAATCATGTCGCGATATCGAGCACCAGTAACAGTCACTGCTTGACCAGCATCATTTTCAAAAAAATATGGCCCAATTATGCCTCCAGCCCAAAATCCACACCATACAGTCACGCGTTGTGGATGCATTTGTATTTCGACAATCACATGTGGGTTCTCCGAACCCCAAATGCGGCAATTTTGGCGATTGACAAAGCCATCAAGATGAAAATGTGCTTCATCGCTTAGGACGATTTTGCTCGAAAAATCAGGGTCAATTTGTTGATGTTCAATAATCCATTCAACGAACTCTCTTCTCTGTCCATGGTCATTAGGCTTCAATTATTGTGTTAATTGAATTTTGTAAGCATGAAGACACAGATCTTTGGTGAGTATACGCTGTAGAGAGGTTCTTGAAATTTGCAATTCTTGTCCACGACGTCGAATTGAGGTTCCTGGATTGTCAGCAACACTCTCACGCACTGCTTCGACATTCACATTTGAACGGCTTGTTTTTGGACGACCAGTGTGTTTGGCGTCTCCAACGGATCCAGTCTCCATGAATTTTTCAATTAATCTCTTCACAGTTGACGAAGTTAAAACACTATTCCGACCATATTTTGTATGAAATTTTCGAACTGCATCCGCCAAGCTTTCACTATTTTTGAAATATTCTTTAATAATGAAGACACGTTGTTCTATCGTGTAACGCTCCATTTTTAATAACCCTATACTGTTAGCTGTCAAATTGCTTTTTTTCAAGGTTGCCAACACTTCACTGCACAAATGGCGGCAAATTCAAATCTTGCGTTAATTTTGGGACACCCTTTATTTGAATTGATTGGATTTTAATATTAAACAGTTTTATATTAATTAAAGAAAAAAAAAAAAATTATATAAATTCATTAGTGGTTTAATTTAAGAAAAAAGATACATTACAAATTTTTAATTTACTTTTATCAGTGGATAGTGTTTAAAATTTAATTTAAATAGAAAAATTTTAATTTTTTTTACGTTTTGTAAAGTCACGAATATTTTTAAGATTTGAAGCAAGTTGGTTCATAATTGATTATATCGTATAGTTAAGTTGTCGTTTTCCGTAGTTGTTGTACATAATCGGTATTTCAAGTAGACCTTTCGCTCGCCTTCTAGTAATTACACTATGTGAAATAGGTCGCTGGAATCTTAAATCGTCGTAGTATTCAAAGCACTTCAAATGTAGATGGTTTTTATTAATCATGTTTAAAATTCTCCTCTGTAGATTAACAAGTTTATCTGTATGCGTTTTTGAGGCATTTCCCCAAGCTAATACTCTATATCTTAATCGAGTTCAACAAGTGGCATCACTTTTTCTTGAAGTCGGACATTCAGGATTTTTAAAGAAAATGTTGACTGTCTCTTTTTGTTTGTTTGGTGCGCGAATGTGCATAATTTTCGTTTTGGTTGTGTTGATGACTAATCCAAAATCGTGGCTCATGTGTCTGACAACAATTGCTTTATCGTCTGCATATGCAAAAGCTGTGCTTTTCTTAAAAATCCGTAGAAGTGCATCCGTAAAAAGTTTAAAAAGGACCGGACCCAGTTTTGACCCTTGTGGTAAACCATGTGTGCAGCTTCTTTCTTTACTCGATGAACTTCCAACCTTAACTCTAAATGTTCTTCCTATGGGATAGCTCTCCATCCATTTCCATAGAGTTCCCCTAATGGCAATTCTGTAAAGGACATCCAAAAGGTTATTGTGATTCAATGTGTCAAATGCCTTGCTGAAGTCCACGAACATAACCAATACGTGATGGTTTTTATCGGGACTCATGTTAATAGTATTACAGAATTCACCAAAAAGTCTTCCCGTATTTTTACCTTTTTGAAAACCATATTGATTGGATTGCAGCAAGCAGTGTTTTTCAATAAACTTATTTAGTCGTCTTACAACAACTTCTTCAAGACATATTTCAACAGCTGGCAAGATTGAAATTGGCCTATAGTTGAGAATTTCACTTTTTTTCCTCCTTATTCCGTCAGTACCTGGGCTTTTATTAGGATTCAGATTTCGAAGTATATTATAAATTTCGATTCCATCAGCTTCTTCTACGTATTATATTGATTGAGGACGTTGCTGACAAGGCTGTCTTGATGTTTTAACATTGTGCATTGTGTACAATCTTCGTTGCTTGTGTTAAGAAACACTCAGCAAGTTCTTCAATAATGTCAGAAACTTTAGACGTTTTACAAAGATTGTGTTGTGTAATTTCATCCACAGACGCTTTATTCCTACCCAATATTTCATTTATTATCCTCCAAGTTTTTTTCGGATCACGTTTTGCGTTCAGTATTTCATTTTTGTAGAAGTAAGATTTGTTCATTTATATTTGTTTGTTAACATAGTTTCTCATTTTTTTTGTATTCAGATTTGTAACTTTCATTTCGTAGATTATTCTTCCATCTTCTGTACATTGTATCTCTCCTTTTACACAGCTCAATTATTTCCGGGGTTATCCAACTCTTGATTTGACGTTTTTTTTTGTTATAATTTTCAGACGAATCAGCGTATATATATAGTTTCCATTTTTAAAACGAAATTGTTGTATAGTTCATTTACGTCATTTTCCATTTCATATAGCGCATTCCAGTTCGTTTGTTGAATAAGTCGGTTGACTTTTTCTTGATTAATTTTTGATTGTGCTTTGCAATATGTGTTAAACTTTTCTGTATTGTGTTTAATACCGTAAAATGTTGCAAAGTGATCAGATATATCAGTTTCTATAACAGCTGATATTTGTAGTTTCTCGAAAATGAAACAAATATGGGATCAATTAAATTACCAGTTAACATGTTAATTCGAGTACTTTTTTTTGATAACATTTATTAGGCCCTTCGAAGACATAACATCAAGAAATTTACTGGTGATCGTGTTATTAAAATCCTGAGTATCAATATTTATATCACCAAGTACAACCAGATCCAATTCGTTGCGAAGTAGAAGTAGAAGTAGAAGTAGAAGTAGAAGTAGAAGTAGAAGTAGAAGTAGAAGTAGAAGTAGAAGTAGAAGTAGAAGTAGAAGTAGAAGTAGAAGTAGAAGTAGAAGTAGAAGTAGAAGTAGAAGTAGAAGTAGAAGTAGAAGTAGAAGTAGAAGTAGAAGTAGAAGTAGAAGTAGAAGTAGAAGTAGAAGTAGAAGTAGAAGTAGAAGTAGAAGTAGAAGTAGAAGTAGAAGTAGAAGTAGAAGTAGAAGTAGAAGTAGAAGTAGAAGTAGAAGTAGAAGTAGAAGTAGAAGTAGAAGTAGAAGTAGAAGTAGAAGTAGAAGTAGAAGTAGAAGTAGAAGTAGAAGTAGAAGTAGAAGTAGAAGTAGAAGTAGAAGTAGAAGTAGAAGTAGAAGTAGAAGTAGAAGTAGAAGTAGAAGTAGAAGTAGAAGTAGAAGTAGAAGTAGAAGTAGAAGTAGAAGTAGAAGTAGAAGTAGAAGTAGAAGTAGAAGTAGAAGTAGAAGTAGAAGTAGAAGTAGAAGTAGAAGTAGAAGTAGAAGTAGAAGTAGAAGTAGAAGTAGAAGTAGAAGTAGAAGTAGAAGTAGAAGTAGAAGTAGAAGTAGAAGTAGAAGTAGAAGTAGAAGTAGAAGTAGAAGTAGAAGTAGAAGTAGAAGTAGAAGTAGAAGTAGAAGTAGAAGTAGAAGTAGAAGTAGAAGTAGAAGTAGAAGTAGAAGTAGAAGTAGAAGTAGAAGTAGAAGTAGAAGTAGAAGTAGAAGTAGAAGTAGAAGTAGAAGTAGAAGTAGAAGTAGAAGTAGAAGTAGAAGTAGAAGTAGAAGTAGAAGTAGAAGTAGAAGTAGAAGTAGAAGTAGAAGTAGAAGTAGAAGTAGAAGTAGAAGTAGAAGTAGAATTTGAATTTTTTGAAATTTATTCAGATTTCATAAAGACTTAACAATTTACAATAAGTTCCTGCGAATCCTATAGGCTTGTCTGCAGAAGATTGTGTTTCACAAAAATTAATAATTTTAAGTAAGCTTTAAAGTGATAGATTTTAGATATATGTACATATATAATACTAATTTGAATTTAGAAAGAAACTTTTAATATTTTTTTTTCTAGTCTTGAAATTTTCAATGTTTAATAACTCTCGAGGTAATTCGTTGATTGTTGAAGGGACGCTGTATTGAAGTTGTCTTCTGCCATACGTATTATAGTGACTGGGCAACTGTAGCATACCTTGGGCACGTCGTCTGGTGCTTATCGCATGGGCCACTGGTCGAATAAAACGGCTATCATCAGAGTACTCTAGTATTAGCGACATCTTGAAAATTTGATCTACTTGAAGAACTTTAAACGTGCATTCGTTGTGACTCGAAAATCCATGATTAATTTGTTTCAGTGCTGAATTTTGAAGTGTTTGAAGTTTATTTATGTGCGTTTTTGCGGCGTTGCCCCAAGCAAGTATACCATACCGTAGTTTAGACTCCACTAGGGCATAATAGACTTGTCTTAAAACATGTGTTGAGGCATGGTAACGCAAATGGGCTAGTGCGTATAGAGCTTTTTTTATATCCATTCTAAGTTTATCTATATGTTTGTCCCACAAAAAATGGCAGTCGATTATAACTCCAAGATATTTGTAGCTTTCTACTAATTCAATAGTCTTGTTTGTTGCATTAGGGCATGCATTGTTTGTCATATATATTCTCCTCTGACTGGATTTAAATTGTGGGTTTCGGATATGCATCATTTTGGTTTTTGATGCGTTGATCACCAATCCGTTGTCGTGGCACCATTTTACTGCAGCATTAAACTCATCTTGTAATATTTCCGTTGCTGTATCCAAAGACCTGTGGCGGACCACAATCGCTGTATCATCGGCAAAGGCAAACGGAATACTACGTTTAAAAACGCGAATAAGCTCGTTCGTGTAGAGGATGAATAAAATCGGTCCTAGCTTTGAACCCTGAGGAACTCCATATTGAACGCCCTTTTTCTCACTCATAACGTTCTTAATTTTTACACAAAACAGCCTGTTGTGCAGGTAATCTTTTAGCCAATCAGCCATTAAACCTCGTATGCCTATTCGCCCAAGCGCTCTCAGTAAGTTAGAATGGTTGAGAGTATCGAAAGCTTTACTGAAATCCATAAACAGGACAAGGATATGATGGCTTTTATTTAAACTTTCGTTGATACAATTGGTGAATTCAGCGAGCAGTTTGCTTGTATTTTTGTTTTTTTGGAAACCATATTGGCTTTTATGTAAAAGAGAGTTTTTGTCAATAAAACTCTGTAGCCTTTTTGAAATAACCTCTTCTAGACACTTTTCTACTACTGGAAGTATGGAAATCGGTCTATAATTGGTTAGTTGATTTTTAACTCCACTCTTATAGATTGGTCTCACCAATGCAGTTTTTAACATCAATGGACTTTTAGACTGTGTCAAGCTCAAATTAATCAGTTTACATAGTATGGGAGCAAATATGTCTATATGTCTTCTCATATCAGCTGCTCTAATTCCATCAATTCCTGGTGATTTATCTTCGCTGAGAGAGCTTATAATTTTGCGTATCTCCTGTATATTTGTAGCATAAGCAAATATTGAGTTTTCTAGTAAAGCATTTTCATGATTCGATGTAGTATAGCTGCAGTGATGAATAATTTGAGATGTCTGGGTTGAGAAAAATTCTGCACATTCGTTGCACAGTGCTTTGATTTCGATTTGATTTTGAGTTGAGAAATTTTGTAACATTGTTTCGTCAACATTTGCCTTATTTCTTCCTACAATTTCATTTATTAATGCCCATGTCTTTCTAGAATCGTTCTTAAATTTAACAAATTGGTTCTTATAAAAGTTGTTCTTTTGAGCCGCTATAATTTTATTAAGTTTATTTCGAAAGATTTTATATTCCATTTCGTAGCTTCTGTTCATTCTATTATTTTTCCATCTTCTATATAATTCATCTCTTTTTTTGCATTCGGCGATGAGGCATGGGGTTATCCAAGGACTATTTTGTCTTTTGTTATGTGTAGTTTTCATGTATGTTGACTTTTTATAAATTTCATCTAATTTGCAAACCAGTTTATTGTAGAGCGTATCAGGATCTTCTTCGTTAATAACTTCTTCCCAAGTTTCTTCACAGATTAGTTCATTTACTCTGGTGATCCGTATATAAGTAGAACTGACTTTGTTGCTATCTAATGTTTGAAAAGAGTCTGTGGAGTATAAAGTTGGATAATGATCGGTGATATCACACTCAATCACAGCTGAGTTAATTTGTTTGTCCACTCTGCTTACAAGGATATGATCTATTACTGATTTCGTCCCCTTATTAAGATCTATCCTTGTGTATTCAGTAATGACATTTATCAGCCTTAATGATGCCAACATCTCCAGATAGTCTTTAACATAGTTTGATTCTGTATCACGAATATTAATGTTCATATCTCCCATCACAATCATTTCTTCATTTCTTCCCATAATTCCTATATTATTTCTAAATTCATCTATAAATACTTTTTTACTGAATCCTGGCGGTCTATAAACTCCAACAACGTAAGTTATAATATTTTTCTCCGTGTAGCAAATTTTTATGTTTTCGTATGATGTAGTATGCGAGGGTATTCGTCTGTGGCCTAAATTATTCCTAATAAACATCATGATTCCACCACCTCTCTGAGTACTCCTATTTAAAATTTCAAGCTCGAAACCATCTATTTTATAAAAATCATTTTCTTCATCATCTATATTTGTTTCCACTAAAATAATTATTTTCAATGCACTTAAGAAGTGGCTTATATTTAAGCAAAAGTTATTCCAGTGTAATCGCAAGGATCTTATGTTAAAGCATAAGCAAGAACAATTTTCATAATTTTTGAATTGACTAAGATTTAAGCCATTAAAACCACGTAATACCCTACAATTTAAGTTGACAATTAATTCATTATTATTGTTTCTATTTGTGTAATCCATTTTTGATAGAATAGTTTTGTGTTTCTTAGTATATATATTTATATTCACACCGTGTATTGTTATGTGCGTGTTATTCTGTTGATGTCATTAGCGGTGTTTATAATAATAGGTTGTGTGCTCTCAATTTGACGTGCCAATATTCTTCCTGAGCTCTCCCAAACAAATCTCCAATTTTCTTGCTTCGCTTTCTCTTTCGTCATCCACAATAATTGTTTATTATGTTTTGTCAACTGATTGTTTATATATACGGTGGTATCATGTGATGACGATGGAGCTGAAGCTGAAGCTGAAGTTGAACCCAAGTTAAAATCTTTGTTGGTATTTTGCAGCACTGCACTCAGTCTGATGGGACGAGTGGTTCGTGCTTGTTTTACAAATTGAGTCTTGCACATATTTGATGCAAATGTAGCAATTATTATAGATTTTTCAGGGTTTTTTGTTTTAGTTCGGTAGATATCAGTAAGATCATTGTCTTTTATCTCGTAATTAATAGTTTTACCTATTCCTTTAAGAATGTCCGTTATATTTTCGTTTGCGGTGGGGGGAATGTTTTTAATTTCGATGTTATTTTTAATCATTTGTTGTTCCATATTATTTATTTGTACCTGCATGTTTTCTATAATTTCGTCTTTTTTCTTGTTGTTTTCTTTCAATTCGTTTATTTCCTTTGTGAAATCTTCAATGAGACTGTTGTTTTTTGTTATATTTGTATTCATTTCATCAAACTTGGCGCTTAGAAAGACACAGCTTGCAGTGATTTCTTTCATTTGATCTCTCAATAGTTGAATCTCAGCAAGAACAAGCGAGTTGTTCACAGCAGCATCACTTCGTATAATTTCTGGGCTGTTTGGTGGTTGAGTTCTTTTTGGAGGTTGTACATCAGGTGTTAATGACTGTATAACAGACCCTCCATTATTGCCCTTAGCATTAGTACCTTGAACATCAGCGGCGGCGGCGGTGGCGGTGGCGGTGGCGGTGACGTTGGCGTTTGCTATTACCGCGTTTCTGCAGAATTGACACTTCCACGCATCTTTCTTAGGTTTCCCCATGGTTCTCCAAGATCTTTCGGAGATGGTAGTGCACTCAAAGTGCAGCTTGCGGTTGCACATCGTACATGTTACAAACTCACCTTCGTATGGAAGTTTTTCTCTACATTGACCACAAACATTCATATTGAGAGTGTTATGAGATAGCAGGAAAAAGAAAAAAAAATGCTATTTAGAAACAATAAAATTTCAGGAAAAAAACTATAATTTTTTTTTTGTTTCTTTTTTGAAGTCACTGTCTTTTTTATTTGTTTTGTAATTCGCACTTAGGAAAATTTAAATTCTAATCAGAGAGAAAAAAAAACCACTAATATTAGGATCGCTTGAAAAACACGTCTAATCACTTTAAGCTCACAAATTAGATTAGAAGTAGAAGTAGAAGTAGAAGTAGAAGTAGAAGTAGAAGTAGAAGTAGAAGTAGAAGTAGAAGTAGAAGTAGAAGTAGAAGTAGAAGTAGAAGTAGAAGTAAAAGTAAAAGTAAAAGTAGAAGTAGAAGTAGAAGTAGAAGTAGAAGTAGAAGTAGAAGTAGAAGTAGAAGTAGAAGTAGAAGTAGAAGTAGAAGTAGAAGTAGAAGTAGAAGTAGAAGTAGAAGTAGAAGTAGAAGTAGAAGTAGAAGTAGAAGTAGAAGTAGAAGTAGAAGTAGAAGAAGAAGAAGAAGTAGAAGTAGAAGTAGAAATAGAAGTTGATATAATATCGAGATTTAATTAAAAAATAGAATCAGTAAAGAGTCGGAGTAAACATTTCTAAATGTTTATCAGAATATTTTGTTTTAATTTTCAAAATTAATCTTATTTTTTGGTACTGAACAGCTATTTGCAATAAAATAGTAAATAAGTTCTAATCTCAACCATAAAAGGCTAAAATACATTCGAAGAGCTCAAGGGTTCTTTTATAAGAACACCTTTACCATCTAGTGTTTAAAGCTCTAATTACAGCAGTGACAAAATACAGTTTAAACAAATTTTAAAATTTTAACAAGGTTTTTGATTGGGAAGTGGTTCGTGTTTATGTTATGAATACGTGAAAGATTTTATTTTAAGATTTTAATTCTTTGAGACTTTTGGAAAGATGTTTCTGAAAAGTTAAAGCTCACGAATTTTAAAAAAAAATAATCAATAAATTATCTAAATAAAAGCAAACAAATATTTTTCTATTTATAAGGCTATAAGAAGTCCTTGAAATTGAAGGTTAAAACTCCCTATAATACCCTTTATTTACACCCTACAAATAAAATTAAAAAAGAAAAACACTCCCATATCTTGGAAGACGTGTGGAATTTTTATGACTCCTTGGCTTGACATCGTGTTCTTTTGTCCTTATCAATCGATATTTTTATTTTTATTTTTTTGTTTATTTTTATAACACTAAAGTATACTCAAACGTCATATAAACAAATAGGTAATGCTATATACAAGAGGGAAAACATCGCACAAAACGTCGTCGTCGTTGTTCAAAAGGTTAACTAAGGGTTATCGTAAAATTTATTGAACTTGTTTTTTTTTTTTACGGAAAATATCAAAAAAAGAATAAATAAATTGCAACTCTTGTCGAAGTCATCGTCGTCGTAAATTATGATGAAATGAAATTCAATTCCGAGTCGATTTTCCGTTTTGTTGTTTCCTTATATAAAATTTTCTTTCTTTTTCTTGGATCTTGGATCTCATTTCATTAATTCTCAAACGATGCAATGATGACCAGTTGCTGAAGTTGGTGCTGCTGCTGCTGCTCTATCATTGCCAATAAAAAAATCTAATTAAATTTATAATGAGAAAAAAAAGGAATAATATATGAGGATGTTTTTATTTTCTTTTAAATTTTATTCTCTTTGCCAACTGGAGGAAAGATTGCTGATTTAATGATGTGAATGGGGTTTTTATGGTCATATTTTTCCGTCTTCTAGTGTTTTTATTTGTGTGTTTCTACCGTTTCTGTCGCTTCTTTTTTTAGCAGACTAAGGAAAGTACCTATAAACTTTCATGGTGGCGTTTTTCCTTTTTGTTGGTGGGTGGAGGGGGATGGGTGTTTATATAGGTTGTAACTTTTTTTACGCGACTTTTATAGCCTGTTGTAGTACATAGCTGAAGCAATAAATCACAGAAGATTAGGAAATACGAGGAGGAAGTAAAACCAAGCATTTTAGGTCATTGGCATTTTCTTTTTTTTTTGAAAATATTCGATTGTAACTTTATAATTTATTTTTATATTTAAATTGGAAATAATTGACGTGATAATGTTAAAAAAGAAGATGTATTCATTGTTAGAATTGAAATTTAAACAATATGATTATAGCATTAAATTTTAGTAATCTTTTTCTGGTGCGGATTTAGGAACAATTTTTATATCTCTTTATCTTCTTAGGGGCTGTTGTAAGGTGTTTAATTATTTAATTCGGAACTTTGAGTTATCAACACTATTTTAATTGGCTATAACTATCAAATGAATCATTTTAAATTTGGTATGGCATTTCAATGTAAACAGAGTGACGCCTAAACAACGCTTTCAAATTGTGCACATTTTTTTGTTGGAAATCATGATTCTTTTCGAAATACGCGTATGATAAAGCTCCTTTTTGGATGAATAAATACGTCAATAAACAAAACTGCCGTATTTGGAAAGACGATAATCCTCAAGTGTTTGTTGAGACACCGTTACATTTAAAAAAAAACTGATTGTTTGATATGTTTGAAGCGTTAGTGGAATAATTACTCCATACATCAATTGAACAACTATGATGGACAGGAGCTGTGGTTACAACAAGACGATGGTGCCACATGTCATACAGCTCGTGCCACAATTAATTTATCGAAGGAATCGATTGCTAACAGCATTATTTCACGTTATGGTCCCCAAGATCGTGAAATTTAGTATCGCTTGACTATTTTCTGCGAAGATATGTGAAGTCGCCAGTGTACCCTGATAAGATAGAAACGATTGATCACTTAGAGAACATTGCCGATATACGGCCGTAGATCTAAATGTTTTAAAAAGTCGTCGAAAATTAGACCTATGTATATGTTCATATTAAACTACGTCCGAGAAAGCGTGGCGGTCATATGCCAGAAATTATATTGAAATTATAATGCAAGAAGATTATCTTTCGAATAAATTAAATTTCAAAATACCGGAAAATTAATACTAAAATTTGTATTGGTAATTTGATAGGAAGAAGCCAACATTTTCATTAGTGTTTTTGTGCAATTTTGTTGGCTTGTTTTTTTTTTTTACTCCGGAAAAGTTTAAAATGTTGCGGAAGGATTTTGAAACAGAAGTTTTTCTGTGGTACAAATTGTTCGAATAGGGTCGAGAAAAGTAGAAAGTAGTATTTGTACTCCAAATATGTCGATTGACAGTTCGAGACTTTATTGACATTGTTGGAATATCGAAATAGTAAAAAAAAAAAAAAAAAAAAAATTCGAAATAACATTTGGACCTGACAAAATTGAAAACTCAATTTGTGCTAAAAAACCTAAAATTATGCAAATTTGTTTGTATACAGATCTCACCACTCAAGATTACACAACTCTCATTTAAAAAAAAAAAAATCTACGTCTAATAGACACAAAACATTATTTTTAAGTTGCATCTAAATTGAGCATGGTCCAATCTCAAAAAATATTTTCTTGCTTTAAGTTTGGACCTTACGACGTGCATCGCAATTTTATTTGCGAGCTATGACGATTGAAAATATTAATATTTCTCCATAATCTTATGGTCACATTTTAAGAATTGACAAAAATCCTACGAAGAAAAATAAAGCGTTTAAAGTCCTAACTTTAATATTTTATCTGCTCAAATCTTAAGTAAAACTGAACCAGTTGTCAACATTGTGAAGGGGGTATGAATTTTGCCTTAAATATACAATACCCAACATAAATGTCTGAATTGTCAAAGTTTATATGTTACTTTGATCAGATAGTGAAAAAATATACAATTTTGATAAAGATTTGTAAGCTTTTTGTCACTCCAAATTTAAAATTACTTTTAACGACAACTTTTTACAAAATATAATTGAAAAAACAAAATCAATTAAGAAAGCAAATGCTTCATTAAAAACTAATAAAGAATGGATCGTTGCCTTATCCAAAAATACTAGCAAGACTCATAACAGAAAAGATATCAACAACATAGCAACAAACTTCTACAGCAATTTATACAAAACCCAACTAAACAATTCTGACTCTCATTCACTTTTAAATGCTGACACAAGCACTGATTGGCAAGAAGAGCAACAGTTTCTAATTTTACTTAAAAGCGAAGTCGAGAAAGCGATTCAAAGCTTAAAAAACGAGAAATGCAATGGAAGTGATGGAATTGCTGCAGAGTATTTAAAATACGCAAAATGTTCATTGGCTAACTGGTTGAAAGATATTTTCAATCAGGTTTTGGCCACCGAGGAAATCCCAGAACAATGGAAGAAATCCGAAATAATCCTCATCCACAAAAAAGGCAAGACGGACGACATAAACAACTATAGGCCCATTAGTATAATATCTTGCGTTTATAAAGTATTAGCGAAATGCCTTTTCAATAGAATGAAAACAAGCCTAGAATTCAATCAACTTTTTGAGCAAGCTGGTTCAGATTTGGATTCTCAACAATGGACCATCTTCAAACAATGAGCCAAATCATAGAAAAGAGCAAGGAATATAATATAACGCTATATATTGCATTTATTGATTTCCCCAAAGCGTTCGATACAGTTGAGCAAATATTTATCTGGCAAGCGCTAATTAAACAAGGTGTGGAACCGAAAATTGTTCAACACGTGGAGTACGGCAAGGTGATCCACTTTCACCAGCACTTTTTTCCGCAACTTTGGAAGAGATTTTTCGTAACTTGGAATGGGAAAACAAGCGATTGAATATAAACGGTAGATTTCTATCAAATCTTAGATTTGCAGATGATATTGTTTTAATCGCCACGTCAAAACATGAATTACAAACTATGCTAAACGAGCTTTGTATAGAATGCAAAAAAGTCGGTTTATCCACTAATCGACAAAAAACCAAAATAATGTAAAATGGCAACCATTCCATAATAAAAATTGATGATATCGCTTTAGACTACGTAGAAGACTACAATTATTTGGGTCAAACTATATCATTCATCGATAAAGACGTTAAAAATGTTAACCATAGAATAGCAAGCGCTTGGAGACAATTTTGGAATGTGAAGAATCTGCTGGATCTTAATATCTCAACCCAGAAGAATATCTCAACAAGAAAATGTGTTTTCGACTCGACAGTTCTTCCAGTCTTGACATATGGTTGCCAAACATGACAATCTACGAAAGCCCTCGAAAAAAAAGCTCCAATCTTGCCAAAGAGCGATGGAAAATCGATTCTTAAAGTGAGGTTATCCCAACGGATTAACCACGAAAACATAAGAAACCAAACGAAATTTGAAGATGTTCTTCAAAGAACAAGAAGACTTAAATTAGATTGGGCTGGACACATATTCCGAACCTCAGATGATCGATGGACCAAAATAACAACAGTGGACCCCGCGAGACAAGAAAAGAAATGTAGGAAGACAACTCAAAAGGTGGAGAGACGAAATACAGCATTTTTGCCCAAACTATTGGAGAGAAGCTTTAGACCGACAATTGTGGAAGACGAATGGGGAGGCTTATACTCATCAAACTTATTGAATAAAAAAAAAAAAAAAATTGTATGCTTTTAAGAGTGAATAAAGCATGAATAATAATAATTATAATAACATTTATAAATGTTAGACAGTCAAAAATATGTTAGTCAATTTAAGCGTTTAGGTTTTCGCTTAAATAACAGTGAACGAAAAAAAGAACAGGTAACCCCTTTTGGGCTTTATTGTTTAATTTAAACATGAATTTACTTAAAGTAAATTTGTTTACTATAGATGGAATATTTGCTGCAATTTAATGTAAAATTTAAATCAAAAACATTATTCCTGCTCAAACTATGAAATATCTGCCTTCTATTTAAAAAAAGCTACAATGCAAAAAAGATACTCTGGCGTATACGTACTTTTTTGTAACAAATTTTCTTTAAAAGCATTTTCCCTTTAAGATCTTCTTTAAGGTATGTTAAATTTTTTTTTTGTGTCAATTGAAGTGGCATCTATTACATTGTTTTTTTGAAACTTAAGTGCTTCTAAGCTTGCTAAAATGGTTATATTTACTAGATTAAATAATGGTGATTGAAAGTGCGTATGAAACGTCCTAAAAATCTTTTTTAAATAAGATATAATAAATTAAACAGCCATTGCTCTTTTTTTAATAAATATTTGAATGAATTTTTAAACATTTACAGCCTTAATCCAGAACAACATTTATAAAAGGCCAGCTATAGACGCATAAGACCCAACGTACATTTTTATCTAAGCCAACTGACCCCAATATGAATACTTTTTTTCCGTTAGTTCTGTAACATTGGATATATGTATAGCTAATCGGCTGTACTGTAGTACATTTGTCATTTCTATATCTTGTCATAAAAATAAGCCCTCTTTATATAGTATTCCCACGCCCACAAACCTTCCAATCATGATTTCAAAGACATGACACACTTTGCCTTCTTCGCAAAAATATAAAATCCCGTCTGGTTGGGAAGCTCTTAAAAATTCCTATTGATTTATCAAATCAATTTAAACGCCATAAACATCAACCTTCACGCCTTCTAAACACACTGCCCGGTGATGATGATGATGACGATACACCCCCATAGCTACTGTCCTCCCCCACGTTTCTTGCCAACCATCCATCCGTTCTTTGTAAAATTTATCTCATACACACGACTTTCTTTTTTTTTATGTTCTACTATTTTTATTTTATTTTTAAATAAAATATTCTTCCTTTGTTTAAGCGAATTTTAAAGTAGCCTTCACTGGTACTCTCGGAAAAGGGGTTGGTTGCAGGGATGGCGTTGCGCGGCGGCGGGTTGGAGGGTGTACGGGCGTCCCATAAAACAAAATCCAACACAGCGCAGCTCAGAGATATTGTTTGCAAAAATAAATAAACTCAAAGAGTGAGTTTAATTTATTTATTTATCATTCCCCGTCTGACTAGGATCAGTGCCGGGGCCATAAAACAAAACAATGTGAAGGAGCACAGCAGCGTAATAAAAATAGGAAAGCAAAATGGTGGCGGTGGCGCAGGCAGGGGTGGGGTAGGGGGTGTAGGTGGAGGCCCATGGTGATGATGGCGGTGGCAATAGGCGGGGAGTGTTTTTTTATAGGTAACGAACGAAGGGGGGTGCGTTGCGGATTTGGGTTGACTGCGATGGAGATGGTAGAAAAATGAGCACAGGAAACGATTGCGTTGTTTATGCATCTTGCAGAGAGCGAGTGTGTGTTTTGTCTATTTATAACCATTTTTCTTGTCTCGGCGATTTTATTTATATTTTTTTTTCTGTTCTGTTTTTGTATACATTCAACATTTTATCTTTATTTATGTGTTTTTATTGTATTTTTGCTTTTTTTAAAAATTTATTTAAACAAAACAAAAAATAATAATAAAAATAATCTAAGCTACGAGTATTGTGACCATGTCACAATAAATTCTTAAAGCTGATGGAAGGTGACAGACTATCTATAGGGGTGGGTTTTGTACGAAGTCTGCATAAAAACAACCCTTGAGTTATTTGTATATACAGCTATGGCCAAAATAATAGAAATACTTTGGGTTTAACTGATTGTTTGTATAGTAAGTCTCACTTTAATAACTCTCACACTGCACCAATTTTAAGCAACTGAGGTGTCAAAAAAAGAGATGTTTTTTCGAATTGTATTTTCATTGAATATAAATAAGTTTATAATTTGTTGAAAAAATTATTATTGTATTACTCGTACAATAAAAATATGAAATACTGGGAAAATAGTACATCAAAAGAAATGGTTTGTGCATTTGAACGAACTTATCGAATACACAAACCATTTCTATCAATATATAAATTTCCCTGTATTTCGATATTTTTGGGATGAGTTCTATCTCACGTACTGAGTGGCCTTAGAATGAGCTAGGTAAGAGTATAAACCGTGTTGAATGTTTAGTCTCGTTGGCGGTGTCGACGCAGCTCATTCTTCGGAATCCCTCAGGGATACTACTGGAAACAGAAAACTTATTCCAAGAAAAAAATAACTGTGATAATAAAAGTTTTCTAAAAATATTTTGTATCTTTTCGATTCCCGTTTGGGTTAGGCGTTAACTAAAATGATATTTAAATGTTTGTAATTTATTATATTTGAATGAATCAAGTTCATTGTGAGAAAATTGATTTCTGGGTAAACTACTAGAGAGGACATTTGTTGGTTTTTACAGCCTGAGTATAGCAAAAAGGATTAGGCTAACTTTTGAAAAGGCAAACAAATAGAAAGCTTAAGACATTTAACTATATCGGGTTTACCAATAGGGGCTTGACAACTTTGAATTTGATTTTAATTTTTTACTTATCATCAAACTATCATTGTCAATGAATTCAGTAAACTCACTATTTTTACCAAAGTAAAAAATACGAACGAGCGTCATCTGCAAATTGTAAAAGTTTTTTGTTAACCGAAATTCGGAGTCGGTCACCGAAACTTTAAGAGCGTCGTCGTAATTCTCGCCCATGGAGTTACAAGTTTAGTGCGTCCACATATACGTTTTGTGATTTTAACGTTTCAGCGAGCCAACGGGTTGGTCGAAAGAATAAAATCCGTTAATTCTACGATCTCTACCACATTGTGGGGTATTTTGCGTAAGGATCTTAGTTTGCACCCAAACAAAGTGAAGTTGACTCAAGAATTGAAGCCGATTGACCATTTGAAGCAACTTATTTGGCAAGTTGTCAAGTACTCATAGCAATCATTTGGTTGGGGGAGGTCCCGCTAGTACTGCATAAACCACCAAGTTCTTGAAGCGTTAACGAATGATGAATGTACTTATAAGTTTGAAGGGATTGAAAAATATTTTTTTCGTAGTCTTACATATGTGAGAAGAATTCAACCTCAACCCTATAAGTCCTATGATCAATCTTGGAGGTGACATCATAATTCTTAACAATTACTTCTCTTGGGAGAGCAAGTGTCCAATTTTTGTAACGGAAGAAATTATTGGGAAAAAGTCGTAAATTTTGAATTATCATAGAATGATAATTATAAAAATATGCTCTTTAAAGATTACGCTTTCAGCAGCAACACAACTCCAAGTTTACTATAATGTTGACGAAATTTGGATTTTTCAAAGACAAATAATTTACGTTTTTGAGTGATATTCACCAAAACTGGACCATAATTTCATTGAGAACTATTCAATTGAACGCAGACGCAGATATACGCAAGCCTTCTCAGAAAACCAATCTTTGGAGAATTCTTGTTGAAACTTGGTATTTTACTCCTCAAAAAATATGTCTCCATAAAAATATTAATAAAAATTAATTTAATTCAATTTACATAAGAATTTTTCAACTAAATATCAAATAAAATTAAAACACTTTTTTTTCGAAATTAATTTATACTTAAATTGTTTCTATTTTGTATTCAGTTTTGCATGATGCCTACAGCAAATGGATTTCAAAATCATGACACCCAATAATATTTCTTTAAATTCATAAATTAAGAAACATAAATAAAATATTTACTAATAAAATTAAATGATTAAATTTTCAGATTTGTTGGCTTTCATACATAAAATTGTGTTCCTATTATTTTGGCTATGACTGTATATTATAAATTTTATGAGCGAGCTTTCCTACATAAAATGGGGTTGGGAATGGTGTGATGGGGTGGTGGGATGGTTAAATGTTTGTTTAATTATTTTATACGCAATGCCGAGTGCAACATTGTTGCATATATGTATATTTAAAATATTGCAAATTGTGTATGTATCTACCTATGTGTGCCACTTTATGTTTAAAGAGGTCGGAAGGCAGAAAAACGTAGTCGAGTCGCTGATGGGGATCGTTGAGTTTTGCCAACCCACTAAAGCAATGAAAAGGGGGGGGGACAGCAAGGGATGCTAAAAACACCCCTATTTTTAGTTGATGCAAATATAGTTACTACTATTTCTATTTTTTGTGTGTATATGCACTCACTTGCTGTTGTACAAAGAGAAATATTTATGTACCAACCAACGATATAACTCGCTCCACTCTCGCTTCGCTATGATGCGATGGTGGTGCAAATATGCATGAGTAATTTACACAAGTGTCAGGAATGTGCTGCACATAACATAACGATTTAATTTAAATGGAGCATTTGATGGGTTTCCGCAATGTTTTTATTGTTGTTGTTGTTGGTGTTATTATGTTTGTGCATCGTGCTTGGTGTCATTCTATAGCAACATAAAATAAGAACAATAAATAAACATGTATCCGCATGGTGCTTAAGTTATTTATTCTTTGTTTTTTTTTTATTTCTATTTTTAATACTTTTTTTCAAATGAGTGCAGGCAGGGGGCTGGGGTGGGGGTGTGCTTGTGAAACTGAAGCTGTTGATGGCTTTGATGGTTAATATATACATTATTCTTATGCATATTTATAAAGTACAGATACACTTTACCCAACCCTATCTTACCATTTCTATACTGGAGAACTTGAAGTATGGTGGAATTTAATTTTATAAGCAGAATAAGAGATTATGTAATTAAAAAGTATAATAGTAATAGATTGTTGAGAAATGACATAAGTGCTATTATAATATACATCATATGTGAAGTTAACTTGTTGACGGAAGAGAGAACGACGACTACGACGCGCGTTATAAAGCATAACCATGACATACTATATAGGCGGTTTTGTATTTTACCCATCAGCATCACCAACCATTTGAAGCATTGTCTTGTTTATAATTAAAAATACAAAAAAAAATGTTAAAAAGTAGATATAACATAATACTCGTATACTTTGAAAATGAGTATAAAGATTAATTATATTGTTATTATTTAAACATTAGAGAGCAAAGTGGTTTTTCAAAAAAGATGCGCGTGGGTAAGCAGAAACACTTTGATGTTTATTTTTAATTAATTTAAACAAAATTGAACCAAGCTTCTCCTCTTCAAAGTTAATTATTTTGAAAAGATGTTAATGTTCAAGTTGATGTTGATGTTGTAGATTATAAATGTAAACGAATCATCAATTTGAAAAGTAATTTTGCAAAATATTAAGCAAGTTTTTGACACGATTGAGTGATTTGAAAGATAATTGTACTAAACAATAATAATTATTATCTATGTCTGTTTAGTGAAAAGTCTCGAAACATTAGTTTAGTGTCGAATTTTTTTTTGCTTATAAACTTTTATTTTGAAATTGTATGGTCTACAAATTTATAGTTAAAACGATGGAAGTTGTCTCCTATCGTTGAATGAGAAATAAAACGAAAATTAAGTTTTATGATGAATTTCTCTGGAATTGGCAGGATGTCTTCCTTACAGATCCTACTGTTGCATACACCCAAACTCGCACACACCTTACTGTTGCATACACCCAAACTCGCACCTACCATTGTTACTATCAAAATAAGACCACTCAAGCAAAAGAAAAAAAGAATTAAATTAAAATAATAGTTGTTTTCAATTTTCTCAAAAACTAAGACATAAAATCATCTAGTTTTCAGTTTTTGATCAAAAACAAATAAGAGCAATAAATTCTGAAATAAAAACAATGGTAGATAATCTTAAAGTATTGAAAAATTACATTTTAAACCTTTTTTTTTCACTTTTTTTACTCAAATTTTGAGTTTAAAATTAAATTTTTCATTTTTTTTTACTTGAATTAAAAACTGGCTAATAAAATAGCTTTAAAAAAATGTATAAAACTTAATTGTAAGTATCACCGTTATTTTTTAATTATTTTTTTCCATTTTAAATAATAATTTTTTTAAATTGCCCCTACCGCCTAAACGGGGGGAGATAGACCCCCCTCCTATAGTAAAAAATGCTTGTATTAAGCCCCTCTACCAAAAACCGTTATTAAAAAGGGTGTCCCAACATTAACGCAAGATTTGAATTTGCCGCCATTTGTGCAGTGAAGTGTTGGCAACCCTGAAAAAAAAAGCAATTTGACAGCTAACAGTATAGGGTTATTAAAAATGGAGCGTTACACGAGAGAACAACGTGTCTTCATTATTAAAGAATATTTCAAAAATAGTGAAAGCTTGGCGGCTGCAGTTCGAAAATTTCATACAAAATATGGTCGGAATAGTGTTTTAACTTCGTCAACTGTGAAGAGATTAATTGAAAAATTCATGGAGACTGGATCCGTTGAAGACGCCAAACACACTGGTCGTCCAAAAGCAAGCCGTTCAAATGTGAATGTCGAAGCAGTGCGTGAGAGTGTTGATGACAATCCAGGAACCTCAATTCGACGTCGTGGACAAGAATTGCAAATTTCAAGAACCTCTCTACAGCGTATACTCACCAAAGATCTGTGTCTTCATGCTTACAAAATTCAATTAACACAACAATTGAAGCCTAATGACCATGGACAGAGAAGAGAGTTCGTTGAATGGATTATTGAAAATCAACAAATGGACCCTGATTTTTCGAGCAAAATCATCCTAAGCGATGAAGCACATTTTCATCTTGATGGCTTTGTCAATCGCCAAAATTGCCGCATTTGGGGTTCGGAGAACCCACATGTGATTGTCGAAAAACAAATGCATCCACAACGCGTGACTGTATGGTGTGGATTTTGGGCTGGAGGCATAATTGGGCCATATTTTTTTGAAAATGATGCTGGTCAAGCAGTGACTGTTACTGGTGCTCGATATCGCGACATGATTACACAGTTCTTTCTGCCAAAATTGGATGATATTGATGTGTCCAATATGTGGTTTCAACAAGACGGTGCCACATGTCATACAGCCCGTGAAACAATTCAATTACTGCATGAGACATTTCCAGGTCGTGTACTCTCTCGTTTCGGTGATCAAAATTGGCCTCCTAGATCGTGTGATTTAACACCATTAGACTTCTTTTTATGGGGTTATTTGAAATCACAAGTCTATGTCAACAAGCCCACAACCACCCGTGCATTAAAGGAGGAGATTCAACGCTGCATCAACGAAATTCAGCCACATTTATGCAGAATGGTCATGGAAAATTTCAACAAAAGAGTGCGCATGTGCATGCAAAGCCGTGGAGGCCATTTGTCCGATGTGTTATTCCATACATAACCCTATCCTATGTACTTTACGAGTCAATAAAAATATACATAACTATCAAGAGACTAAAAACGGCGTTTTCTATTTAATTCAAATCTTGCGTTAATTTTGGGACACCCTTTATCTTGGCGCCAAAGTTATCGTACTCGTGCCATTGATTTTGTTTCTATTATAATTTAATTACAATGGTCGGAAAAAGTATTTTGACAAACAAAATATCGTACATTTTTATTCAAATATTTTATTTGATCAGTTAAAAAAATATAAAAAAAATGCATAATAATGTTAAGGCCATGAGCTTTCAAAAGAACTTTATATAATTAAATTCAATGTTATAATTCTGCAACTGAAAATTATTTTTCAGAAATATATGGTGGAAAAAGTATTTTGACAAAATATATTATGAGAAAAAAATGAATTTGAAAAAATTAAAAAAAATTAAGGCATAATTTAATAGAAAATGAAATTTCCGTTGCTATTAATGACTTTCTGCAATCGGCCTGGTACAGATTTTACTAAGTTTTGGAGAGTTTGCGGAGAAATTTTCTTCCAAAGGCTTTCGACCTCAGCAATTGTCTCTTCGCGCGGCCCACACATTTTCTATTATGGTTAAGTCGGGGCTTTGAGGTGGCCAATCTAGTGTATTTACACCCACTTCCTTTAGAAAATTAGTTATCATCTTGGCTTTGTGAAAAGGTGCGTTTCTCTTGCTGCAAAAGGAACGAACACCAGAACTAAAAGCGTGGTTACTATTTAAAATATCCAAATATTGTTGTTTATTCATCATTCCATCGATTGCTATAACAAGTCTCCGGTGCCATTAAAGCAAACACATCCCCAAAACATGACGGTACCACCACCATGAGGTACTCGTTTACACACAGGTGCTAATTTGCTTCACATTTTCCTAGGGATTCTGCAAAAAGATTTCTTTTTTGATCCGTGGTACTCAAAACAGCTTTCATCAGTCCACAATACTTTTTCCCAAAATGATGAAGGTTTGTGTAAAAATTCTTTGGCAAACTGCAGGCGTTTAAGCTTATTTTTTGCAATATTTGGGGCATTGTTCTGGCTATGTAAGTAGCAAAGTCAGCCTTCTTCAAACGTTTTCTTACAGTTTTTCTGAAATTTCAATTTCATACTCCTTTTTTATTTCAATTTCTACAGATTTTGGGGTGTGCAGCACATTTTCTTTAAACTTTCAGAGTATTAAACGGTCCTCTTTCTTCCGAAATACCCGCATAATACTTGGTCACCATCTAAATTCTTAAATCTTGGCTAACTTCTGACGTTTTACCCATTATTATCACCTAATTGTTTTTAAATGTCGTCGGAGTTAATAAATTTTATTAAAACGGGACAACATAAACAAAAAATCTCAACTCTGATAGCACGCAACACGAAAGAAACTGCAAAGATTACGATGTCAAAATACTCAGTGTATTCATTAAAAGGGTCCCAAAAAGAATGCATAAGAAAAATAAAATATTTCTGGATTTTACCTTTGCCTAGGTGCTTTGTTTTTGGTTTTGAGTAGCAAAAGATTCCCGTTACATTTCCCAGTTTGCCAATATTAAGTGGTCTAGCATTACAAATAGTATTGTGAAAATACTTTTTCCGACCATTGTACACGCAATTATTGTAATTGAAAAAACATAAATTTTTAACACTTGTAATTGAAAAAATTTAAAGTTCAATTACTAGTAATTGTAATTGGAAAAATGCACTTACTAATTAAATGTAAGTTTTCAAGTTTTTGAGAGAAAGCATTTTAAAATTGCATTTAAGGTAGGTATTTGTTTATTTTTAATTTTAATATATTAGAATTACAATTTTAGGAATTTTGTTTGTAATATGGCGTAAAATATAATTGATGAAAATGATTTTTAGTTACATTTTTGTGTGATTATAATTATTGTAAAAAGTAATCACTAAGGTTTTTTTATCGTGACTTTTGATTCAATTATATTTATGTGATGTAGTACCCGTAGCGTGATGGTTAGTGCGTTGGACTGTCATGCAAGGGGTCTTGGGTTCAATCCCTGCCTGTGCCACCTAACTTTTTTCACGGGTACTGCCTCTTGCGGGGAATTGACAAATCCTCCAAGAGTAATTCTTGTCATGAAAAGTGCTTTCTCAAATTAGCCGTTCGGATTCGGCATATAAACTGAAGGTCCCTTCCATCTCTGATAACATTACTCGCACACAGGAATGGTTGAGAGTTGTAAGTCACTAGGCCCTGGTTCTTCATGGACTGTTGCGCCACCTAATTTATTTATTTATTACATTTGTGTGATTATATTTCAAGTAATTACATGTAGTTAGTGATTGTAATTCTTTAATTATATTTTAAAGTAATGGAAAAAGTGCATGGCGAAGTAGTTTTTAATTGAATTTTTTTGTAATAATTTTGTCCCAACTCTTTACAAGAAAATCCCTAGCGGAATAAGGAAATATCAACTGAAATATTCTCTAAATCAGGGATGTTTCAAATATAAAATGAATAATTATTTCCCTTTAAAAACATTCTTAACAAAATTATTTTATTTTAAGAGAAAATTTAAATCTAAAAGTTACTTGATTTACAAAAAAATCAGTGCAAAACTATTTTGTTTTTTAAACATTTAACGTTTCTGAAAATTTAATTTATTTAAAATATAAAAAAAACGAATTTTCAAAAAAAAAAAAAATGAACATTTGTCAGCCCAAAATAAACATTTTTGCAAATTCCTATAAAAATAAATATTTAATTTTAAAAAAAACTAATATTTTCACAATGAAAATGCGGGTTGAATGGTAATCAAGCTTGTTTTGTATATTTTTGAAATATTATCATTATTCTTAATGGAAAAATTGTTTCTTGTGTCCATTCAAATTTTGTACCAAGTTTTTTAAATTTGTTTTTGACCTTACTTGTCTTGTTTGTGAATGCAATTTTAAATAACTTCTTATTTATATTTAAAGAGCATTCTATACATGACAAAAGCAAAGTCAATAAAAATTCTTTTACTTAAGATAAATTGTAGGAATGCAATTATTTTTGACAAATTAGTTCAAGCTTATCAAGTTTAATATTGAGATCAGATCAAAAACATATTGGGGCATATTCATAGAGAATTACTAAAGTCGTGATTTCTTGATTTATAGTTTAAGGCTTGTTGATTAAATAAACAGAGCAGTGGCGAGGCGTGACTTATTTCTAAAGGTAAGTCGGAGAAAAATGAGCGACTAGAAAAAAATATCAAAAATGTACTTACTGAAATGTACTTGCTGAAAAAGATCTCTCAACTGAAGCAACACTTATCGGAAGTGTTAAAAACAATCTACTCAAATTAAAAATTTGAGGAAATGTGTCACGTAACATATCATCCTTTAAACTAATGTTTATGGAGTGCTACAACTTCAAGGTGACGAAGAGATGGAGTTGTATACAAAACTTTAAGTTAATTTTTTAAAGCCGCAAAATCGAAATAAAATTTGATCATCTCAAAAATTTTACGAATAAAAAATGACATTTAACATCTGGTAAAATTTTGAGAAAAATCAAATTGACATTTTTTTATAAAAAATTAAAACCTAAAAAAACATTACACAAAGTTGGTAAAAATTGAATTTCAACTTAAATATCTTTTCAAAAACTTGAGATTATGGCTTAATTTTATGTTATAATAAATATTGTTTTCAACATTAGGTAAAATTTTGAGAAAAATGAAATTGACAGTTTTTTTTTTACCAAAAATAAAAACTTAAAAGAAAATTTTACAAAAGTTGGTAAAAATTGATTTTCGACACAAATATCTTTTCAAAAATTTGCGATTATGGCTTCCAACTAATTTTTACTTACATATGTATAAGAAATATTATTTTTAACATTCTGAAAATTTTTGGGAAAAATCAAATTGACAGTTTTTTTTACAAAAAATAAAAACCTAAAAAAAAAACAATTCTTAGTAAAAATTTACTTTCGACTCAAATAGCTTTTCAAAAATTAAAAATATTGTCTTCAAACTTTTTTATTTCACAGATAATATTGTTTTCGATATTCTTTAGATTTTTTTATAACAACCTAACAGTCCGTTTTTTCATAAAAAAATTAAATCTACAAAAAAAGTACGCAAATTTGGTAAAAATTCATGTTCGGTTCTTGATATATCTTAAATTAATTTCATTTATCCAATTTATAAAAATTTAAGAAATGCTACTAAAATTGGTAGCAATTTTTTTTCAAATTAAAATCTAGATATTTAACAAAACTAGATTTTCAAACTAAACTATTTCTTTATATGAAAAATATTGTTGGTAATTTTTTTTTTTTTTTTTTTAAGAATAATTCAACTGACAACTTTTTTAACTCAACACGAAAACCTACAAACTCTTAAGCAAGACAAATCAACAGACGGGATGTGAAGTTATGAGTGTGGGTCGCATCCCAACCTCTATTTGTGAATCAAATTGAAAAGAACACCAGTTTTCGCCAAAATTTCAGAGAGAATTGGGAGAAAAAACAAAAATCTTTGCTTTCTAATTTAATAGATAAGCTCAAAGGAGGGGTAGAGCGTGCTATTTCTATCGCTTATTTTTCTTTAAGAAATTAAGTTTCTCAAAGTCATTATTTTAATCTAACAGCAATCTTTTCCTATAAGAGCCATTGTGACTTTTGAGTAACTAAAATTTAAACAAAATACAACCACTTTTCACAAATCACTTCCAATTTAAACTTTAATTAAGTTTTTATCTTTAATTAATAATTTTCTTGTTCACACTTTCATTTATACACCTTGCATTGCAATCTGTATTTTAGAACAAAATCTCATTTGCCCAGTTAATTTTGGCTACTTGTGCCACTTAACTAAAATTACAGTAACTTTCTGCCAAAAATTATTCCACTACGCAATTTTCTTTAAGTGGCAACCCCTACTTCTTAAACTTCATCCGCCGAGAATGAAGGAAAATATCCAATAAGTCCATAGAAGACGGGTTATGTTTGTCTTTTTTTCTATACAGAATGGTTGAATTTTTGTTTGCTCTTTGAAAATGAATAACAAGTGTAGTGCGTTGCGTCAACGTACTGCTTTGCTTAGGCTCGCTCAACCTGACATGCCCAATGCGTATTTCTCCATTTCCAACACTCTTGTTTGTTTTTTGCACAAGCAAGTGAATTTTCAGATACATACAAATTCATCGGATGAAAGTCGGTGAACATCGGGTTATTTCTATGCTTAATAAAGCGTTGGTTGAATAAAGAAGCACGCGCCTGGCGAGAAGTAGATAGAAGAGAAAACGGGAGAGAAAACAAATTTTGTTCTATTCAACGATAAAATAATAACCCGGCATACCTTTAAGGAAGAAAATACATGTTGATTGCATTATTGTAAAGTAATGTCGATGTCACAAGCGTTGCTGTTGTATGATTGTTTATATACATGTTGCGTGAAGTGAAGTTTGATATTGAGATTTACAAAAGGTAAGTCGATGGGAATCGACTTATATGGTGCCATCGCCACTGAAACACAGCTCTTATTCATAGTCAATTTTCCTGATGTGTTTTGTAAAACCCCAGTTTAAGGTTGTATTCTACTACAATTATACTTCAAATGACAGGTCAAAGCAAAAAAATATTTATATTTTCAAACTTGATATTTTGGATGTATAATATAATAATAATAATATGAAAAAAATGTGACTGTTTCTTTATATAAACGATATCGTTGCTAAAAATTCTTGTCGCTTAATTCAAATGAATTGAACCGTGTAAGTATATTTTTCTTTTTCTTGGTGGCATATTGTGCAGATCACCAAATAACTCAAACTCCTCTAAGAAATCCATATCTTCTTCAATTGCGGTATAAATCGACATTTTTATAATTTACTTGTTCAGCTTTTCAATTCACAAACAAAAATCAAATAAGACATTTGGCTGTGATAATAACAACTTAAACAAAGCAATTGCTATGTTGATAGTTAAACCACAGATTAAGCTCTAAACTTAGGTTTAAATTTTTTATAAATAGCCTAAGCTCTGGATTTCATTAATAACAACTTAGCAAGAGTTTAGCAAACATATATGAATATGCGCCATTGAATTACGAGGTTTGATTAGAAAACAACCATGGACGAAAACACAAATTTAAACCGTAAGGGCTGGATATTTTCCAAGCACACAAAAAGGTGTAATGGGGTAGGAATCAAAAAGCGCATAGATGTCTGATTCTAGAAACCTTCTAATATTGTATAATTACACTCGTCAACGAGGAAAAAAAAAATGCACTTTTCTAATGGGTTTGGGTGGTTTTAATGCAAATTCAACTTCAAAATGTATGTATTACGTCAGGTTTTTGACACACATATTTCTTTTTTTAATATTCGAAAAAGCACGTACATAATATAAGTCTTATTAAGGCTTTCTAAATTTATGAAGTAGCTTTTTTCAATAAAATCCGTGATGGTTTTCCAATAATAATCCAATGGTATTTCATGTGGTATTCGAAACATTTTTATAAGTTGGTAGATATCACCTGTCTTACAAAAATCCGAAAGAAACTCTAAGCCATTTATGCTAAAACAGTTTGAAAGCAACTTTTGTTCTTTTAACGAATTTGTTATCTAAACAATTCTATTATATCAAGTTTTTGAAAAATATTAAAAAATATAAAAATAATGTTGAAAAGTTTTATTTTTAAAACTTTAGCAAGGTTTGCTCAAAACTTTATATACAATCAAATAAAGACTCATAATAAATGAGAATTTGCAAAAACTAAGCAAGACACTAAAATCATCTAAACTCTATCTAGAAGAGCAAAGATTTGTGCTTGAAAATCATCATCATACAATTTATTATTGTTAAGAGATATTTTGATTTTTAAAACACGGATTTTGGTTGTTTCAAAGATTTTTAAAAGGGCATATTTTTAAAACCTAATGTGAATTTATTTTAATTTAAGGACTAGATTCCAGTTTAGGACGTTTTAATTTTTAAAAAAAGTATTGTTTTGTTTGTGCTCTTGAAAAAGGTAACAAATTTCAAAATTTAGCTTTGATTATGCCCAGAACACTTCATTTACAACATAAAAAGGCCTGAAAAGCCCTCTTATTAAGTTTTAAAGTTAAGGTGCAATTTTTAAGGAAAAATAAGCTCGATAATACGTAATTCGACAAACTTTTTTCTGGGTAGTATCGGGTTTTTCAATAACAGCGCTACAAAAGTTTTTTTAAATAAAACAAAAACTGTTTTGGATATCAATTAAATTCTCTATTCCTGTGAAAGTACGTTCGATGCCATTAGTGTATGGAACTCGATTTGTTTTGCATGGCCATGACGGGCACGCTTGCAGAAGTCTAGACGCTGAACCCAATTTTCGATGGTTTTCAAGCATAAATCGGCCGATACTTCTGCAATTTCACGTTCGATATTCGTACTAAGTTCATCAATCGTCCCTTGCTAGTTGGCATAGATCATAGATTTGACGTAGCCCCACAGGAAATAGTCTAACGGCGTCAAATCGCGACTGGACCATTTCGTGAGATAACACGTTCTCAAAACTTGGTTTCCAATAAATTGATTGTGACATTCGCTGTGTGGCTTGTGGCGCCGCCGTCCTGTTGGAACCACATGTCCTCCAAGTCCATATCATCTAATTGTGGCCAAAAATATTCGGTTATCATTGAACGTTAGCGATCACCATTCACAGCACAGTAACATGATCATCACGGAAGAAGTACGGCCCAATGACGCCGCCGCCGCTGGCCGGCCTATAAACCACACCAAACCTTAATTTTTTTGGGATGCAATGATGACTCATGGAGTACGTGTGGATTGTTGCCTGACCAATACCGCATATTTTGTTTATTGACGAAGGCATTCTTGAGGTATTTATCGTGTGCATTTCTCTCCACCAGGGAAAGCGTTTGTATGTGATCGCGTCTTATGCACCGGAATCATCTGAGCCAGCTCAATTTATAACAGAGCTCGGAAAAATTTTTCAGTGCTTGGCTGATAGACCATCATTCCCAAGGAGCGGTGCCTATCTGGATCTTTTGCTAATGGACTCAAGACTGACAATAACTGACACTGTGGGTCAAAGACCAAGAAACTGGTTACGGGCGATCGAGTACGACAGTGACCACTGCGGACTCGCCGCCGTAATACGGCTTCCAAACGAACTTGTGAAGTTGGAGGAGTACGTGACGGTGCACTCTTACAATTATAGTAAGACTCACTGGCCGCGCTTCACCAACGCCTTAGCGAGAAAACTTTGGTCTAGAAACATATCCCCACCAATTGACAGAAATTTGACAAATACCGAGATTGACGGATATTTACAACAAAACAAAGAACTATAACGAAATACAAGGAACGAGACACTACGAACTTGTACAGACACAAAAGTAGACTTCTGACAAGGCTTAAACGCTTGTACCGGAGGTTTATTGACCCAAACAATCTGGATCAAAGAAAACTATCGATTAAATTATAAATTATCGATTAATTCTAGTGACCCGAGTATGTTTCCGCGAATTAACAAGATCTTTAGGAGAAATGATCAGAACGACCTTCCTTGTATTAAGCTTCAGAGGACGACAGAGACGTACTTCTGACAGCAGGAACAGGACAGTCTTGGACGATGACTTCTTTGTAGTCGAAGATCCGCAGGAGAAAGCAGAGGCGTTGGGGGCTGCTTTCCAGAAGTGTACAAGGTGAATTCTAGCATTCGCACTAATCACGACCTGGAAAATAGATCCCTGCAGCACCACTTCAAACTGCGTAACGGCATAACACAGTGGCGATCCGAGAACCTCAAATACCATCATTGCCGAGCAAAACGGGACTAATACCCTATTAGTCACGAAGAAAGAGCTCCAGTTCATCTTCGATTCATTAAAGAAAAAGAAGTCAGCAGGTGTCATTGGTATATTCAACATTGTACTACGACATTTACCTCAGGAAGCTGTGGACATTTATACCACTTTGTTTAACAACGTTCTGAATAATGCATATTATCCGGTCCGTTGGAAGACAGCTGTGGTACGAGTACATCCTCTTCCGAAAAAGGGAAAGGACAACTTCAATCCGGCGAATCTCCGGTCGATAAGTCTTCTGCCGGGTATCAGTAAGGTATTCGAGAAGCTTATAAATAGAGCTCTTTCCAAGTGGGCTGAGAACAACAAAATAATTCCGGATAATCAGTTCGGCTTTAAGGCGCTATCCATGCTGCGTCTTAGCTTGTTTCTGATATCCAGTGGAACAAATCTAAAAGGCGATGTACGGGTGGTTGTCTGGTTGACTTGGAGAAGGCCTTCGACATCGTATGGTTAGGGGGTCTGTACCTAAAGCTGCACAGACTTTGCATAAGTAAACCACTGTTGTATATGCTTTATGACATGCTTAATGATGACGGTTTATTGTCAAAATTGGCAACGCAACATCTACCAAAATTTTTGATATTAAAAATGGTCTTCAACAGGGAGCGGTTAACTCGCCGATCTTGTTCAGCATTTACACCAGTGATCTGATAGCAAGTCTGACTCAGGCAATAGCGTACGCCGGCGACCTAATTGCATACAGAACGGCCCCAAAAATTGAGGTTATCAAGACACTTTTGCAGGGTGACTTCGACAAGATTCAGCAATATTGCGATGACTGGAAGTTGAAAATCAACTTTCAGAAATGCGAAACTATTCTGTTCAGGACTCCGCTCTATGGAGCCTCAAGGGATACGAGAAAGAAGTGGAAACATCTTTGCTCTATTAAGACAATCGAGGGCTGATACAAGATAGAGAGGCGGTTCCGCTAATCTACCACGTCAGCCGTAAAATTGTATAGATAGGCGACTCCTTTACAGTCGATACGTCCTAGCACTGGACGGAGCTGAGCGCCTTCGGTTTAGTAGGACTGTTTTCGATAGGGACCGAAGAGATAGGATGAGGCAGAAGAACCAGTTTAGGTGGCTTCAAATTGAGAATGTCATTTAAAGTTGTCTAGGCAGCCGGCATACATAAGTTTAAGGATTAGGTTAGGGACAGTCAGGGTGGCACCAACAAAAAAAAAAATAATAAAAAAAAATTAATAAAAAAAAATTAATAAAAAAAAATAATAAAAAAAAATAAACAAATTAAAAAAAAAAACCTAAAAAGCTTATTGTGGCTTGTCTAGTTTTTAAGTAATTTTAAGTAGTATTATTGGTTTCGGTTAATTTTAAGTAGCTAATGTATTATAATGGGTTTCGTTTTTTTAATTTCGTTTTAAGTTTTATATAAAATAAAAAAATAATGATAAAGATACCAAGTTGTTTTAAAATTTTCTTGGTTTTAGATTAAGTTATTGTTATTTAGTACTTAAATTGTTTTTAGGCCGAAAGGAAGTAGTTATAAGATAATCGATTAACTTTTAGTTTTTTAGTTTTAGATCTTTACGCTAGTTTTTTAAGAATGTTTGTCTAGCTTTAAAATAGGTTTTTGATTTTGATAAAATTAAAAAAAAAAAAAATTGCATGTGGATTCAAATTTTTTTGCTAGACTCTCAATAATTGTTGGTCTGCTAGGACGATTATGACGACCATAAATTGGACGTAGCGCTCAAAAAACAAAACAAAATGTCTTTCATTAATATGACTTAATAATGATAGGATTTACAAAAACTTATAGCTCCTTTGGTTTTGTGTTGCTATGTGCCTAAATTTAATACATAATAATAATTAGTTCTCTATTCATTATCCATTTTTTTTTTAATGATAATTACATTTTCACCCTAATCGACTTTGGAGTGGGTGAACAAAAATCCTAAAACATAAAACCCTAAATTCTAATTTTCCTCTATCCCATATTTCAATCAATGTATTCAATTATAAAAATTTAATTAGGTCAAATATTACATGAGCCTATAGATTTTTTTTCTTTCATAGATATTGATGTACATATATGTACATACATAATTTCTATTGTCGATAACCGCAGGTTGTAAATAAAATAAAAAATTATTTAATTAATTATGCAAACTTAATGCTCATTTTTGTTCTCTATAAATAAATTCAATAATGGCAACTTTGCAGATACATTTATAATATAAACAACTAAACATAATTCTAACTCAATTTGAATTTAAATAAGCAGCCTACATACATATCCCCCGACCTACACTCTACATTTTGAATGACTCTAATTTCAAAAACTAATTAAAATGTTAAAATATTTAGATTACTTTTTTAAATATGAAGCTATATAAACGTGAAGCATACTCCTCGTATATATGAATATTCTATGGAAAATGTATTTTCAATTCAACCAAATTAACGTCAAAATGAATTTCTCTTTTAATTCTCTAATTTTATCGGAATATTATGTTGGGTTTGTTTAAACAAAATAAAAGCATTTAATTTTAAATTCAGATATTATTCAGATTCAAATTCAAATTCCCGGAACTATGATAGTTTAAAAAAAAAGTTAGAACTAAATTAAGTACCTACAGACAAGTTTGCCAATAAATATTTTCGAATAATCTATAGTTTGAGGGTTGGAGTGTCTGTCCATACTCTGTATCTGTAGCCTATAATAAATCCGTCTATAGTTTTTGCATTCGCATTCACATTTCATTTGGAAAATTCAAGTTTTGAATTATTAATTGCAATGAAATTCAATTTAATTGATTGCGTGTGTGTGGTATTATTGCTGGCGGCTGCGTTTGGCCGTCCGGCCTGGCCGGACGAATGGTAGAAGGAGTTTTGTTTTTATGTTTTTGGGTTTAAAACTTATCTGAAGCTTGGGTAATTTGAATTTACGTCTAAAATAATTGAAAGTGCTAACGGTATTCGTTTGGGTGGACACGGACGGTGGTGGAGTGTTGAAATTGGCAGTTGGGTGTAGAACTTAAAGCAACTTTGGAGAGTTGGTGTTGTCCGGTCTTACACCCATCAAACATCAACAGCCACACCACCACATCAATGATGGATTTGGTATTGCAAAGCTCTAAATGGGGCCGGCCGGTATATCGGCATCGGAAGGAGAAAAGTGAGGTGCGAGAAAATGGTTGTTGTTCCCTGTCAAAATATATACAACATCAGAATTGGAACGCAGCCAGTTTAAGACGGACATTTATTTATGTTGCTCTAAATTAAAAGATGTGTGGGCAATGTGTGTGCCAAAAATATACATAAAAATGATTTCGTTTGGTTGAATATTTTTGCGAATTTTTAGGAGAGCGTATGGCTTGAAGAATTTAAAAAGATTTATATTTGATTTATGATTACGTAGAAAAGGCTGATGACTAGGTTGATGGGCTTTTTTCTTTTTATTATTTTGTTTAAATGTTCCGAGCGTTTATTTATGTTCTTTTTTTTTTTTTTTGTTGCTCTATGTGAACATTAATCATTTGAGTTTAGGATATAAAAGGACTTTTATAATTTTGTTCCATATGTTTACCATTTCGTTTTTATAAAAAGCTATTTTCAATACATGTGATGATGTTCGTCAGAAAATTTCAACATAACTTGCAGAAGAAACAACTTAAACTATTAGACTATAAATAATGCTATAGATAGGCCAAGGAAAATGAGGGTGTTAAATGGAACCTTAACATACATTAAACATAAAGTTAAACTTAAATATTCACATGTCATTTTATCAAGGTTTGTTGGTATTAATCGAAAATTAAGGTAAAATGCACAGAAATTTGAATACAAAAATTATTTAAAAATAGCAATTAAGGTTAATTTTTATTGGATCACAGATTTCATTAAAGCAAATTTGGAAAATAATTTTCAACTCTGATTTTTCAATTTTCATCAATTTCTTTGTCACTTTGAAATTTCTAAGTTACATATACGAGTATTTTCGAACACGTTCTAATTTTCGAATTATGTATAAATGTGTATTAAAACACAGATGACAAGTGTGGCCATTTTCTTAAATCTGCAAGAGAAAATTAAGAAAATTAAATAATTTTGCTCCAATGGCAATTTATAAGACTAATTCCGCTTATAGAAGACTAGCTTTTACCCGCGACTTCGTCCGCATTAGATAGTTTTTTTGGATAGTAGTATGAAAAAACCTGAGCTGTACTCTTTTGTACGTATGTATGTTTGAATTGTGCTGAGATGGGATGAGGCTATACTATGTGTGATTGTCATAGGTTAGGTTAGGTTAGGTTAATATATTTTAAGAAGAAGTTACGTTACTGCAATACATTTTTATATACGACGTTTTTTGTTTTTCCTTCCTTTGCCAGAACGTAAAGATTTTGTGGGTTTGAGACTCGTGAGCACGCTACATATAGTTGTCCATGGGAAAAACAGTTTTTAACTTTCAGCGTTTGCCCCCAAACTTTATTTATTGTTATTGCAAATGCTGCTTCAAGAGGAAACTGCACTCTTTTAAACTGAAACGGCAAACCGGTTGGAATTATCGGAATGCGGGGAATTAAAACAAGTCTAAAACTATCTCCATACCAAATTTCATGTAAATTGGTTCAGTAGTTTAGGCGTGATTGAGTAACAGACAGACAGAGTTACTTTCGCATTTATAATATTAAGTATAGATAACACACCGTTTTAAGAAACTTCGAAGAGTATAAATTGGGTGGCTCAACAGTCCATTGAGAACTAGGGCTTAGTGACTTACAACTCCCAACCATTCCTGTGTGCGAGTACTGTACGTACAGGGATAGAGGGGACCTACAGTTTTAAGCCCCATCCGAACGGCCAATTTGAAAAAGCACTTTTTATGACAAGAGTTACTCTTGGAGAACTTGTCAATTTCTCGAAACTAACTTCAAAAACTTTGTTTTTCGTGCTTCAAAATTATGATTTTATCACATTTTGTTAGCAAAATATTTAAGATGACATTTACTGATTTTTTTTATTTGTGAAAATATTTTGTATTTTTTTTTAGTTTTAGATTAAAACATATTTTGTTAAGTTATTTCTTTGCAAAAGGCAGTACCCTGTAAAACAAAACGTTTTAACTTGATATTTTTACTCGTTATTGAGAAATAGCTTACGAAAAAAGGTATACCAACAATACGTGAATAAATGTCAAAGTTTTCAATTTGACAAATCGTTCCTTGTATAACAAATTCCAATTGGAAGTAGGAACATTGATAAAATAAGTTAAGACATAAATTAATAATTTGTTTTATTGTTTTAATTTAAAGATTAAAAAAAGTGCTTGAAATTATCTTAGAAAATTTAAGCTAATCAGCGATATCATATTATCCGATCGGAACGTACATTTCTCCGACTGATATTTTTTTTTTTAATTTTTCTCTTTAATCATACAAAAATCGGTAACAATTCAGGAAAATTTGTTCAACGAACGGTTGAAGAGGGCAAAATTAAAGTAATATTTTTCTAAAATTCGGAGATATTTTCGTTCCGATCGGATACTATGATTTTTACAGTTTTTGTCTAAAATATTTTAGTAGCATAAAAAATAGAGCTTAACATCAAATGCTTGTTTTTCAAAATGTAAGATTGGCACAAGTACGATAACTTTGGCGCCAAGATATAATAACGGTTTTTCGCAATTTAAAAAAAATTATTATTTAAAATGGAAAAAATAATTTAAAAATAACGGCGATACTTACAATTAAGTTTTATACATTTTTTTAAAGCCAACATTCTGTTTTATTAGCCCGTTTTTAATTTAAGTCAAAACTATGCGTAGTTTTTGAAAAATTTAATTTTAAACTAAAAATTTGAGTAAAAAAAGTTAAAAAAAAAATGGTTTAAAGTGTAATTTTTCAATACTTCAAGATTACCGACTATTGTTTTTATTTCAGAATTTATTGCTCTTATTTGTTTTTGATCAAAAACTGAAAACTATATGATTTTATGTCTTTTAGTTTTTGAGAAAATTGAAAATAAACACAACTACTTTTTTAATTTAATTCTTTTTTTTTGCTTGAGTGGGCTTATTTTGATAGTAACAATCGTAGGTGCTAGTTTGGGTGTATGCAACAGTGGGATCTGTAAGGGGGGGCATGCTGCCCCACTGCAACCCCCCTGCTTGGGAACACTATAGGATTTGGGATGGGTGCAAGTTGGAGTGCGTGCAAGGGGGGAGGGGGAAATGTTCGGTGGGTTTCTTTTGCATTTAAATAAGCTGGATTTAAGAAAAATTAATTTACCCTAGGTGTATCTTAATCCATATTCGATTATTACTATCAAAATAAGACTACGTTAATACTTAAGCAAGGAAAAAGTAATTTAATTAAAATATTTTTTTTGGTAACTTTCAATTTTCTCAAGAACTAGAAGACATAAAGTCATCTAGTTTTCAGTTTTTGATCAAAAACAAATAAGAGCAATGAATTATAAAAAAAACAGTAGATAATTTGAAAGTTTTGAAAAACTACACTTTAAACCTTTTTTTTTAATGTTTTTTGCATAAATTTTTAGTTTAAAACAATTTTTTTCAAAAACTATGCATAATTTTGACTTGTATTAAAAACAAGCTAATAGACAAAAATATTGGCTTTAATAAAAGGTATAATAGATACTTAATTGTAAGTATTACCGTTATTTTTTAATTATTTTTTTCCATTTAATGTACATATTTTTTTAAATTGCCCCTACCGCATAAACGGGGGGAGATAGACCCCCCTCCCATAGTAAAAAATGCTTGTTTTTAACTGTTCTATACAAATCCGTCATTAAACTTTGTCGCCAAAGTTATCGTACTCTCCCCGTAAGATTTCAAACAAAAGAAAAATTTTGAGTTTTTTCTCGAAAATTACAAATGTAGGTACAAGGTCCGGCAAAAAGATCTCCCATATTTTAAAAGGCAATAACAAATAAATAAACAATTTAACAGAAAAATTGTATTGAATTTATAAATAGAATTATACTATGCCATTTTACATTAAATAAAATAGTTACTTAGTTTTAAACATTATATCCGTTAAATATTGTCCTCTATTATTAATACATTTACGAAGCCTTTCCTGGAAGTTTTCCATTGCTCGTCGAGTCATTTGTGGTGTAATGGCTGCCACTTCCTGAGTGATTGCCTCCTTAAGTGCTTCCAAAGATGTTGGGCGATGAGTGTAGACTTGGGCCTTTAAATGTCAACAAAGAAAAAAATCACAAGGTGATAAATCGGGGGACCTTGGTGGCCAGGTAATGTCTCCTCGTAAAGAAAGAAGATGCCCTGGAAACATCTCTCTCAAAATGGTTAGTGAACGCTGTGAAGTGTGTGCTGTGGCTCCATCTTGTTAGAACCAGACTTCTTTGTGGTTCCTAGTAAACTGATTTAAGTTTGGTTGGAAGAAGGTCTCAATCATGTGACAGTAGCGATCCGCATTAACTGCAACTCTTTGTCCATTTTCTTCGAAAAAATACGGACCTAAAACACCAAACTCAGCAACAGCACACCAAGCTGTCACATAAGGGCTATGAAGTGGTCGTTGATGAATTTCTTAAGGGTTTTCTGTTGCCCAGAATCGGAAATTTTGTTTATTTACAGTACAGGATCATGTCGTCCAAGTTGAAATCGAATGCGAAATGCTCGCTGAGTAGTAATCGCAGAACCACCATTACGGATATATTCCTCTACGACAAATGCGCGATGCTCACCGTGCCACGCCATTATGATTACTAAAAACGGCACGTTTATTTATATTTATACCCGGAATACCATTTTATCTATAAATAGCTTTAAATATAAACGTCTAAAAATACGGGAGGTTTTTTTGCCGGACCCTGTTACATACTAAATGATATGAAACCAAGTGAAAATTACTTTATTTGATTGCAAAGAATCATTGTTGAGCAAATACAAATATGTATTTAAAAAAATAGTTGAATGCGCAAGAACGACTTTTTTGGAAAAAAATAGACAAATTTAATTTCTTAATGTAAAATAATAACAATAATACAAAATATGTGGCTGTTATACGAAAAATTATTACAAATAAAAACAAAAGAATTATTGCCCAAAGTCTTTTCGGTATTGAAATAAATTGCAAATACAAAAATTCCCATTAAAAATAACCTACTTCTGTCTAAATTTTAAAATATTTAATTTTATATTTACCGTCAGTACATAATAATATTTATTTAATATTTCAGTACATAATAATATTTTATATTTTTTTTTTATTTCCAAAAAACAACAACGAAAAATATAAATAAAAATATACTATGTCTTAAAACATACCTAAATCATTTATAAATCCAAACAAAACGTTTCGTAAATTTATCATTCATTAAAAATTTAAATATTTCTGTACACAATTTAAAAATAAAAATACATTTTCTCAAACCTCCTCTCGCAAAAAAAAAAAAAAAAAAAAAAAAAAAATAAAACAGAACAAATCATAAACATTCTAAAAAGAAAATAAATCAATTGGCGCAAAACAAAATAAATATAAAACCAAAAACATTCCCCGGTTATTACATTTGGCTCGAATCCAACAAATGCGCAGCAATTTAACAAAAAAGTTCAAAAACCTCTTTTTCCTCTGTTTTATTTTTTGCCAATTTATTGTCGCTATAAAATAAAAATAAAACTAATCCTAATACCTCTCTCCTCCTCATGCACAACACCACCCCCTCCCACCCATGAGGATCCACCTCTACCCTTTCGTTAGATAATTTGGACACAATTTAAACTAAAATAAAAACTTGCATGTCATTCAAGTTTTTTTTTGTTTTTTTTTTTTTGTTCAAAGAAAACCAAAATAAAATAAAATAAAATTTAAAATCTGAAATAATAGACCTTGAACTGTTTGTTCATCTTTCGACAGATATACAATAAAACAAAACGAAGTTATTTAAACAAGAAATTTGAAAAACAAAAAAAAAAAAAACTAACAAATCCTCATTCAGATTGAAAAGAACGTCCCTCATCAATTTTCTGTAGATAGTCGAGCCAAATTGCTTTCACCCTCGACGCCAACGTTAGTCGGCAATTGGTTGAAAAATGTTTTGAAAACCACCACCGGGCGCACGTTCTTACTTTTGAAATGTCAACAAAGAGAACGAGAATTTTAATGGGTTATACTTTAATTCGTTTCAGAACTCTGTGCAAAATGGCTTTTTGAGATCAATAAAATAAAAATTAGATCAAAATTTTACAATGCAATTTTGTGACCACCAATAAAATTAAAAAAATAAATCATTTTAAAATCAGCTCAGTTTTTTTTTTTGAAATATTTGAACAGAAGAATTTTAAAAAAATATTTAAAATATGTTTTATTAAACTTATGGATATCATTACAAAATGATAAAAATTACCAAAAACGGTGTTTTCAAAGCTAAGTTAAAACACAACATATCCCTTTACAATAAATTGTTTTATTTTTAAATAATACAATTTACAATTAACAAAATACAATTTTTTACAATAAATTGTATTATTTTAAGTTCAAATCTTTATCTTAATATTTTCAGTATCTCGCTTAGTTTTTGAAGTTGCTCTTAAGTTATGGGTCTTCAATTGAACTAATCTGAAGATTTAAAAAACCTGGAATGTGATTCCTTTATGTTTTTGAATAATTCGCTTTAGAGTTAATTTTTAATGTAGATTTTGAATCCAAACTCAGATTTTAGCTGTATGTGAAATGACTTAGAATTTTTAATAGTTTGTTCAATATAATCCAAAAACTTGATGTTACAAGACTTAAGAACTCTCTGTTCTGTTCTGTTCTGTTCTCTTCTGTTCTGTTCTGTTCTGTTCTGTTCTGTTCTGTTCTGTTCTGTTCTGTTCTGTTCTGTTCTGTTCTGTTCTATTCTATTCTGTTCTGTTCTGTTCTGTTCTGTTCTGTTCTGTTCTGTTCTGTTCTGTTCTGTTCTGTTCTGTTCTGTTCTGTTCTGTTCTGTTCTGTTCTGTTCTGTTCTGTTCTGTTCTGTTCTGTTCTGTTCTGTTCTGTTCTGTTCTGTTCTGTTCTGTTCTGTTCTGTTCTGTTCTGTTCTATTCTATTCTGTTCTGTTAAGATCCGTTTTATCATAAATGCTTCAGTGTTCTTTAAAGGCTAATGTGTTGCAGAATTGCCATGCAAGATGATTTTTTTAAGTAAGTACGATACTGAACATTTTTAAAGAATATCAAAGTAAGGAATTGTAGGTTTGGAAAATCATAACATATTTTATTGAAGAACAAAAACGCGACGTTTTTTTCGTCTTCCATAGCTCCAGAACCAGACGAGATATCGATTTCAAATAAATTTTGTTATACAGAAAATAATGCAGAAAAATGCAGAATCCTTTCTCAAGAAAATTGAGTGGGTGTTTTTTTTACCATAGCAGTTTAAAAAAAAGGTGAACATTTTGATTAACACCAAATATCTCACGAACCAATAACGCAAGAGACTTGAATTAAATTTTACATTATATATTGTTACGTGATACCAAACAAGTTTGGAAAAAATCCAATATACGGTTTTTTTATAAAACTGAAAAAAAATTGTCACCTCAAAAATGTTACGAATAAAAAATGATTTTATCTCTAAAACAATTTTGTGCAACAAAAAATAACGTTTTGACAGTTTTTTTTACAAAAAATAAAAACCTAAAAAAAAATTATAAAAGTTAGTAAAAATTGATTTTCGACTCAAATAACTTTTCAAAACTTTAAGACATTGGCTTTTAACTAATTTTATTTAAAAAAAAAAAAATATTGTTGTCAACATTAAGTAAAATTTTGAGAAAAATCGAATTGACAGTTTTTTTTTACAAAAAATTAAAAATCTAAAAAAAATTAACAAAAGTTGGTAAAAATTGATTTTCGACCTAAATATCTTTTCAAAACTTTGACATTGGCTTCCAACTAATTTTAACTTAAAAGAAATATTGTTTTGAACATTCGATAAAATTTTGAAAAAAATCGAATTGACATTTTTTTAAAAAAGAAAATAAAAACCTAAAAAAAAATTAATAAAAGTTCTAAAACTTGATTTTTGACTCAAATATCTTTTCAAAAATTTGAGATATATACTTCAAATTAATTTTAATTTATAAAAAATATTGTTTTTAACATTCAGTAATTTTTTTGTATAAAAATCTAGAAATAAAAACTTTTAAGAAATGCTACTAAAATTGGTAAAGTTTGGTTTTCGAATAAAAATCTCGTTAATCTAAATAGATTTTGAAATCAAACTATTTAATCATATGCAAAATATTGTTGGTAATTTTTAATTTTTTAAGAATAATTTAACTGATAACTTTTTTAACAAAACACGAAAACCTACAAACCTTGCTTAAAAGACGAATCGACAGACAGGATGGGAAGTTATCAGTGTGGGTCGCATCCCAGCCTCTTTTTTTCATTATCAGAGAAAATTGCAAGATACTCGTATGCCACAGTATAGTTTCTCAGTGTCACAAACGTCACAAAAATGTTGGCAAAATGAAATAGTTTTGTCGTTTTATCTGCCAAAATAATAATATTGGCAATATTATCTTTTCATAACCATAGCAATTTCGAAGTTAACAATTGCAACAAAAATTTAACTGTTAAAAACTTAAAACAAAGAAGTAATTTCCAACTGTAGGTAATACAATTTTTAATTTGGTTTGCTTGTTATATTCGCATAGTTCAATTTTCTTAAACTTATGAATGCCAAACTTAATATACCTGTGACAAAAACTAAGGTGTCACAAACGTAACACTAAAGTATTGACAAATTTGTCAAACTTATATCCTGTAATAAAAACTTAAGGTTTCACAAACGTAACAGAAAAAAATTGAACAGTTTGGTATTTTGTTGATTCTTTTTTCCTTAAACAGAATCGTAATTTCTTTCACATATCACACCTCTTGCAATGTCAAAATTATTCTCAAATATTACTTCAAATATAGAGTTTACATTTGAATTTTACAGAACAAAACATTTCATAAAAATATCGGGTTTTGCAAGGTCACACGTGTTAAGAAACTACATTTAATGTAGTTGTTTTAAAAAAAAAAAGAGGATTTGTGTCACTCCCGTAACAATGCAAAATTCAAATGTCATCAATAAAAGCAAAGGAAACATTCTAAGATCTGAACTTATATCCAGGATAAAAAAAAAACTTTGATTGAGTAGTGCAGAACTGACCAAGTTAGAAGAAAAGTGTGACTTAAGAAACATCCTCATCCCAAAAATGTAATCATTGAATTTGAAAAAATTTCAATATTCTAATGAGAAGGTTAAACAATACTTGGAATTATCTGTTTTTGAAATCGTTTTGCTATTCATCGAAACATGTTAAACCCAACAATTTGATTTTTTTTATTAATTAATTAATTTTTTTTAATATGTTAACCATTTTAAACAAACTAGAATAATTATAAATCCTAAACAAAAAGGCTACGTCTCAAAACTTCAACACAGTGGAATAATTTCTAAGAACACATAACACAATATCTCCTACAGCTCCATAGAAACTTCCAGATTTCTATACCTTCCAGATCTTTCTGGGAGGCTTAGGGCATTTCTGGAAGACGAGTGGATCAAAAACTAATGAGAAAATTGGTGGAGGCAGAGTCGAACATTCTGTATTCCTAAACATTGTTGCGTATTCCAGGCAGAACTTTTGGCGATAAAAGAAGTCTTGTCCTGGCTTAAAGAAAATGTGATATCAACATCTGATATCTGAATCTTCTCAGATAGGCAGGCTGCCATCCTTGGACTCTGTTTCTCCAAACTCTATGAAAGTCCATAACTAAAGATCATCTCTAATGGAGATGGCACAACAGTTTAACATTCACCTTTGCTGGGTGGTGGGCCATAGAGACATTCCTGGAAATTGTAAAGCTTATGAACTCGCCAAAAATGATACAGTACTAACCATTCTATCACGTTTGGCTAATGCTGGCATACCAATCGCCAGGTGGTAAATGGTAAACCAACATCAGGTGGAATAGCATCACCACTTGCTAGGCCAAGAATAACATCTGTCTTACTATAGATTTAAAGTGCTCAAAGTGCTTGATATATCAAAGCAGATTACATAGTATGTATAAGCTCGTTAATTTCATAACCAGGTTCTAACTAAAAAAAAAGCACGCCACGAGCCTAGACGTGTTCTCAAATGACTTTTACAGAAGCTATATGGACTAGGAAGAGAAAGACCTGCTCAAGCTCAAGAACGCAAGACCTACCTATAGGAAAATTTTTGAATAACGATCTAAATGATCTCAGACACACTTACATCAAATGACGTCGTTGCAGATCGCATACCTTGTAACCCAGAAAAGTAAATTTTTCAGGAGAAGCAAAAAACTCGATATCAAAGTATTGAGGACCAATAACATTACCTGCTTTCTATGCGCTTAGCTTTGAAACTATTGTTTTTAGGCTAACAAGGTATTTTTCATTAGATCAAGAAAGCTGTATAAAATAAAAGTGCATCATTACCAGGTATACGATCTACATCTATGAGAACTAGACTTTTACGTTTCGTAAGGAACTCCAATTAGTTTTAAATGGTGATTTTTCAAGTATTATCTTCTTGGCAACATTGGATTAAACAGCTCACGCACGTTTCGTGTTTTGTTTCACTGTCAAACATCTTCAGTTTGGTCTAGATTTTTAACCGTGAATCGTCTTAAAAACGAACAACGCCTGCAAATTATGGAATTTTATTATCAAAATGCGTGCTCTGTTAAGAAAGTTCATCGCGCGCTTCTTCCATTTTATGGTCAGTTTAATGGATCCATTGAAGCGGCTATTCGGGCTATTGTGACTAAATTTCGCACCAAATTCAGATTGTTGGACATTAAATCACCAACACGCTTACGTAGAGTGCGAACTGCAGAAAAATCGTAGCTGTATCGGCCAGTGTTAATAATGGCCATCAATTATCGGTTCGTCGCCCATTCGCAGCTGTTGGGCCTCTGTTACTCAAAAACGTGGAAAAGTTTGCGGAATAATTTAAGTGTGATGCCTTTCAAAAAATACTGCTGCAAGAATTGAAGCCGAACGACCTACTGCAACGCAAAATATTTGGTGAATGGGCTCTTGGAAAGTTGGCCGAAGATCCACATTTTTACCGAAAAATTGTGTTGAATGGGCTCTTGGAAAATTGGCCGAAGATCCGCTTTTTTACCGAAAAATTTTGTTCAGCGACGAAGCTCATTTTTGTCTCAATGGGTACGAAAATAAGCAGAATTGTCGATTATGGAGTGTATATCAGCCAGAAGCATTGCAAGAGCTACCAATGCATCCAGAAAAAGTCACAGTTTGGTGCGGTTTATGGGCTGGTGGCATCATTGGACCGTAACTGTGAATGGTGAGCGCTACCGTGAGATGATATCAAATTTTTGTTTGCCAAAATGCAAGAGCTTGACATGACATGTGGTTTAAACAAGACGGTGCCACATGCCACACAGCACGCGCAACAATGGACTCATTGAGAGGCGAGTTCGGTGAACATTTTATTTCACGTTCGGGACCGGTCAATTGGCCGCCTGGATTGTACGATTTAACGCCTTTAGACTATTTTTTGTGGGGCTATGTTAAAGCTCATGTCTATAAAGACAAGCTCGCTTCAATTGAAGCATTGGAAGACAACATTGAAGCATTTATTCGTGAGATACTGGCTGAAATGTTGGAAAGAGTATGCCAAAATTGGACTAAGCGGATGGACCATTTGAGGCGCAGTCAAGTTCAACATTTGCATGAAATAATCTTCAAACATTAAATTATATGGACCGTACTATCGATTCAAATAAAGATTTCATGCATTTTTCTGAATTGTATGTGTGTTTTTTTAAACTTTCCTATAGCTTTTAAAAAATTACCCTTTATTAAAATCAAAAGAAGGCTTCAAGATTCTTGTGGGAACGCATTGGGCCAAACCTGGTCTAAGTTTGTTCTACTTCATCACGGACAACCACTTCAATCTAACCCAACCTAGGGTATTAACATGTAAATTTAAAACAATATTAAGAAAGGTCACAATTTGGTGAAGCTGGATGGGCCCCATAAACATATCAATTTTTTTTTTTTTTTAACCAATCAAGCTTAGTTTTAATTATTTTATAAATTTTATTTTATAAAAAATGTGTACTTTTGTCACAAACGTAACAGAAGACACTACTATGAATGAGACACTTAATGTTTTGTGTGATGGTATTTGAGAAAGCAGGGAGCATAATGCAACATAACCACTGAAGTAACATAATTGAACTCCAAAATTGTGTTAAAAATTTGTAATTTCAAGTCAAGTGTCACATAAGTAACATAGACAAAATTTATATTTCCTATGATTTTCTAAACGTCCTCGTAGATTTTTCTAAATGTATGTATTTAAGGAATTCACTTCTTCAACATTTTCTTGTCACAAGTGTCACATTTTCGAATTTAACTTTTAAAATTAAATTAAATATTTAAGAAAAATGTGTTACAGTAAATATTATATTTTTCTTATGAAGCCATAACATTACCCTTTATTATATTTTGTATATGGACATAAAATATTTACATCACAAGTAAACATAGAAACAATGCCACATAGTAGGAAAATACAAAAATGAAAAGCGAAATTGCAGTGAAATTCTGCCAAAAATTCTTGTGTACTTTTAAGTGTAAAATAATAGAGCACAACGGTTCCTTTAAATATTTCAAATTTTAAAGTGAAAATACATATTAGATATATATACATATGTATATATAAAAACGAAACATAAATAACACTTCAAAACGCAAACTGAAAACACTGTACCTATGATGATGATGATGATGCCCATGAGTTGTTGGCTATTTTCGAATACAATTTTGTTGTTTTTTTTTTTCTGATTCAAGTTGGCAGGCAAAAAGCTTAAAAAAAGGGTTGGGGGGGGGGCTGTTGACTGTGCGCTGTGCAGGGTCTGGGAAAGACAATTTGTAGAGCTGACCACCTTGTCTGCCACTAACTAATTAACATATTTGAAGTTTGTTAAAATGTTTGACATGAAAGTGATGTTTGTGATGTGGGAGGTGTGGGTTCATACACCACATCCGTATGACGAACGATGACGACGAACGAGAGGGAAAATATGAAGAAATGTTTTTGTAATTTTTATTTGCACGATGAATTTATTTAATTCAATTTTTGTTAAGAGCCAACAATATGTCAAATATTTACAATTTCTATTTTGTGTCATTAAATTGTCATGTAAATTTGCAGTAGGTAATTCATTTTGTTTGCATTATTTACTGTTGTCAGTTGACATTAGCCGTGTTCTTTTGAAAGTGGAAGGGTACACATCCGTTTTTGGATGGAATTCGATTCATGTAATTTTCACTATCTTAAAATATACACGACTGTTAAAGGTCACGTCGTAAAATTTACAAGCAAGGTTTAAAGAAAGGTGTTAAATAATTCTGAACAACATTTTTTTGACTCAACTGACAGCGCAGTTCAATATGATTTTTGTCTTAAAGACGCCAAACCAGCGCAGCGTCATAACTTTTCAGTACTTTATCAAACACGTCACTTACTGTAGGTACGACATTTTTACGAACTATTTAACGACATTGCAAAAATATCCCTAAGTCATTTCTACAAAGAGCAATCAATACATTGAACAATACACAGAAGAAATTTCCATTTCAAAATGGAACCCAGCAAGGCTGTATCGTGTCACCTATACTTTTTTATTGTTGATCTTATGCAAGTTTTATGATAGAATTTAAAGAGTTTAAACAAGACATAAAATCAATTAACATACCTGATGATTATTCCATTGTTGCATTAAATGATCATGACACAATCGGCACGCCTGGATCATTCCACGTGGATCTTTGGGTCGCGATCTGGCCGGACGCGGATGGGTTTCGTTGAATATCGTAAAATACGGACGATCGCGATCTTTCAATTCTTTCGGTTTGCATGTATTTAGTTCGATTAAACTGCCGCGACGTTGTTCATCACCGCACACATAACACACTTCCGTTGTTGAATTTTTATCGGGCATCGATAAATCGAGAATGCCCACTTCGACCGGATTGGGCGTGGTATTGGAGGAGGCGTGTTGTGACGTTGGTGTCCGTGATGCTGATGGTGGTTGAACAATTGGCGAAGAATGATGTGAGTTCCGTAAGTCCAGAACTGTCTCATCTTCGGTGGGATTGGCAGGGATTGCTGATGACGGTGGCGCCACTGGGGCGCTTGGAACGGGCGGCGGAGGTGCTGGATGAATGCCAGCACTGCTGGAGGATCCGTAAGGTTGCGACTTGCTGCTGCCGTATTCATGAGGCGATGTTTGCGGTGGAAGATGATGGTAGGATTGCTGCATGTGTTGTTGATGTTGCATTAGTTGGTGTTGCTGCTGTTGTTGTTGTTGCTGCTGCTGTTGGTGCTGATGTTGCTGCTGCTGTTGTTGTTGCTGCTGCTGTTGTTGTTGCTGCTGCTGATGATGGTGATACTGCTGTTGGAGTTGATGTTGCTGTTGTATCTGCATGTGCAGCTGGTGTTGCTGTTGGTGGTGAAGTTGTTGCTGATGCTGTTGGTATTGTTGCTGTTGGACAGCCACTGCTGCTGCAGCTGCATGATGCTGTTGCTGGGATGGGTAATTTGGCCCCGATATCGAATTCATGTAGGAGATCTGGCCCAGTTTGAGCTTATGATGGGCAAACGAGGACGGTTTTATGTTGATGCCGTCATATGGCGCCGACGTGGGACGAGCTATTTGCTGTTGAGGCGACAGGGCGGACAATTGATGTTGCGACGACGAATGGTGGGGATTTTCTCGGGAATGAGGACGACTATGGGATTTCTCGGTATTGCGACTCGAGGGCCGCTGTCCGGGTGGATAACTCACCGACGGACTCTTTCCATAATAGTCAACTTTTTGTTGCTGGTGCTGTGACGGTGAATCATTGCGGGATGTAGGACGATGAGGGGAATCGTTGCGAAGTGAGGCCGTAGCAGAGTGCTGCTGCGTAACTGGTTGCGGAGACGCATGCAATCCCATTGGATGTTGTCCGTAATCTCGGGACATTGGTCGTTGCACGGAATTTGGATAAGAATATGCTGACGGTGGATAGCTAGATCCTCGTTCTCCTCCACCTCGATCACCGGAACTGCGGTCTCCACCAGATGTAGTCAAGTGCTCAGCACTAAGTCCCAACATCTGGGCTGCATATTCCCCTTGGGTGGCGATGTCAGCTCCAATGTAATTCTTCCCGTCCAGGCGTTTCATGTGATATATCCGCTGGAGAATTGGTTTGTTCTCCCTCTCATACGCATCCCACTGTTCAGTCAGCGACCGATAACAGAGCATGCAAGCCATAACATATTGTTGCGTGGCTTGCAACTGTGGAACTCCAACTGGCGCCTCATGACGCTCTAAAAATGGAAAATATGGTTCCGATAGTCTTTCTGGGTTAGGACGAACCCGAATGGGTTCGTAGCCTCCCTGACCTGCACACACATAACAGAGCGGTATGACTTCAGGAGTTGTGTGGTTGTGGCTACTACTGCTGTTTGATTTTGTATGATGATGATGTTGCTGTTGTTGTTGTTGGTGTTGCTGCTGTTGTTGTTGCTGCTGTTGTTGTTGCTGCTGCTGCTGATGCTGTTGTTGTTGTTGTTGCTGCTGCTGTTGTTGTTGTTGCTGTTGTTGTTGATGTTGCAGATGTTGTTGTTGCTGTTGCTGCTGTTGATGGTGGTGTTGTTGAAGTTGTTGTTGATAATGTTGTTGTTGCATATGATGATGATGTTGAAGAAGTTGTTGATGGTGTTGTTGTTGTTGTTGCTGCTGTTGCTGTTGGTGTTGACTTTCTGGGGGAGACGTTCTATGTGTTGGCAGTACTGATGCCGCTATCGAAGAAGACGAATGTGATTGGCCCAACGATGATGCTACTGGTGCGGCGGATGATTGTGATTGTGGTGGCGGGGGTTCCGATTGCATTAAGGAACCCCCACGTAATTCATTTTTTATATATGCTTTCGCTTTTTCCATAATAATCTGTAAATAAAGAAAAAGAAAAATAAATTAATACCAGTTTTTTATTTAGGAATTTGATTTTAAGAATTAAGATACAAAAAAAATCTATAGTTAATCGGAATTTAATCATTTTATTTCTCTCTTAAAACGACAAAAAATCAAAAAATCGTTTGGTTCCCTTGGGCGTATACGTTCCTTTTGTATTTGATGGATTTTTGTTTTTTTTTTTTTTTTGAGAGTTTACACAGAAGTTAATCATCACTCAGTTAATAGATTGAAAACCAGGGAAACATTTGTATTACTTAACATAACGTCGTGATTATATTTTCTCTCAAAACGATGGTAAATCATTTGGTTCCCTCGGGCGTATACGTACTTTTTTAATTAACATATTTGTAGAAAGTTTTTCTGCATTTTTTTTTTAATAAAAACACCATATAAAGTTAACAAATAATATAAAGTTTGTTTAAATATTCAACATAACTAAAATCTATTTATGATAATTTAATAATCATAAGTAATGTTATGATCACATTTCCCGACTCTTTAAAATGGAAATAAATGTACAACGTATACTTTTTTTTATTTTTACAAAAAAAAAAACTAAAAGCAATAAATAATAAGTAATTTAATAATAAATAATTCAATTGTTTCAACCTTTCACATAAAATAATTAAGTTCGTGCTACTAATAATTCACAATTTTTATATTTGCATACAAAAAACTAAAAAACTCCAACTCGAATGCTAATAATAATTAAATAAATAATTGAAAATGCACGTTTATTTGAGAACTGCATGTTACCTATTTAACCATCTACTTTATATTTATAACTTCATATGTACACAACTGTATGTACATAACATATTTCTGTAGGTGTATGGGCTGGATATATATTTAGCATAGCCACAAACTAGATTGTCAATAATAATGTTTCGACTATTTATTGTTTTCATTTTAAATTATTACACTTAGCTGAATAACCAAACGCCACTTGGAAATGCTATAAAGCATATAAATGTTCATTTTGCATATACACTGAAGGCAAAAAGTTTTTAGCTTGCACTGAAATTAGGCATGGTATTCAAAATGATTAAAGTTAACATGTGATGGTTACATTTTTTTGTAATTTGAGCACCGAATTAAATCTCCAGAAACAAGATAACATTTAAATTAAATGTACACACATATGTATTTATTCGTCAATGATTTTTTATTCTGTACTCAATACAGACGACTTGCACTCGAATAATAACTTAACATGCGATGGTTACATCTTAATTTGAGCACCAAACGAAATCCTTAGAAATGAGATCAAATTAAAAAAAAATATCTATGTATTCGTTTTACAATGATTTTTATTTTGTACTCAATACAGACGACATGTACTCAATTAATAAATATGGACTGGTTACAATAAGAAAAACATAACATTCAACAAACACAATCCTAGAAAGCTATTTCAATAGAGTAAGCTATTTTATTTAAAATGTAAAAGACATTACGAGTTCAAGAAACCTAGTAATGTAATGAATACAAGCAACGGGTACTGAATCAATAGTTTACGTAATTTTATTTTAAAGCGAGCCGAAAAGCAATGAGTGCAATCGATGTTTATTAAGTGCATTTTTGATGAAGTAAAAAATACACCAAGCATCAACTTATTCACATTTAGCGCTAGAATTTTGAACAAGTAACAAAAAGACCTGTCAAAAAACGCTTATGAGCATGAAAATGTCACATAAACATGTACGAGGTGTGTTCAAAAAGTACCCGGAATTTTCGTTTTTTCAAAAAAATATTTATTTATTCGTTAACATCAATGTGGTTCCCTTCAAAGTAGTCCACCACAGATATAATACACTTTTGCCAGCGTTTTTTTCCAATCTTGGAAGGATTTTTGTCCTTGAGCATTCTCAGCGATTCGGCCTTTATTTCTTCAATCGAGGAAAAACGCAGTCCTTTCATAGGTCTCTTCAACTTTGGAAACAGGAAAAAGTCACACGGAGCCATATCTGGTGACTATGGAGGGTGGGGCATGACTACGGTATTGTTTTTGGCCAAAAAATTACGAACAAGCAACGAGGAGTGAGACCTTTTGATGGAACTTGACGTGCTTTTTTCGCTCTTGACTTTGGATGCTTCCAGGTGGACGATTGTGCTTTGGTTTCGACATCATAATTGTACACCCATGTTTCATAACCAGTTATAACCCTTTCAAGCAAACTTGGATCGTCGTTGACGTCATTTAACAGGCTCCTGAGCGATGTTCATGCGATTGTTTTTTTGGTCAAAATTCAGCAGTTTCAGCAAAACTCGCCGAGCTCATAAAAACACGCGAACCTTAGTAACTATACTACAGACAAAGTAAACAGTGAATATTGCTGAAAATTGCATCATACTTTAGGGACATGTATATCAAACAATACAAACAAAATTTCACCTTCGGACTCTCCAGACCCGCGAAATTTAAAAATTCCGGGTACTTTTTGAACACACCTCGTATTAACTAAATATAAACTTAGATGTTACGAAAAATATGTACCAACACAAATAATATTTGTGTAATGCGTGCCAATACAGATTTAATGAATGTGTACATAGATAAATGTAATCATTACATAGATTATGTAAATAACTTTTTCAAATAATAATGTAACGAGTACATTACATAGGTGTATGTAATGAATACAAAGGTTTCTGTTATGACCACATAAATGTTCCTAACGGGCACATAAAAACTCATTGCATTGTCTTGTACTTATTCTAGACAATTTAAGATACATTTATGTAACAAGTATGAACAATATATGAATTTATGTTGTAATTTATATAATTATTTGCATGTAATTAGTAAATAGAATATTGAATATAAACTTTACTCATTACATAATAAAATTTGAATGAATAGTTGACAGACACGGTTGTAAACCAGTATGTAATATATCCATTCAATATTTTAATTTAATTAAGCAACACATAAATAGACTTGTGAACTCAAAAATGTACTGATTACAAAACTTTAATCAGTCACAGAAAACATACAGATTTTTTGGGAAGAAGCGAAATGAACTTTTTTTTATGTTAGGAGTCCACTAATTCTTTATTGGTTACATAAATGCCTGTTATCAGTAAGGATTTCATTATATAAAGAGCACCAAAATTATGTGTGCTGAAATCTATGCGATGAGTAAATACATTTTTGTGTTGAATACATACGAGTACGTTTTTCCCACAGTGTATTTATGGTATTTCAAAAATATACCTATTTAACTTAAAATACTCTTACGTTATTTTATAATGGGTGATTTTTTTGAGGTTAGGATTAGTATTTGACAGATCACGCGGGATTTCAGACATGGTGTCAAAGAGAAAGATGCTCAGTATGCTTTGACATTTCATCATGAATAGACTTACTAACGAGCAACGCTTGCAAATCATTGAATTTTATTACCAAAATCAGTGTTCGGTTCGAAATGTGTTTATCGACAAATTTTGTTCAGCGATGAGGCTCATTTCTGGTTGAATGGCTACGTAAATAAGCAAAATTGCCGCATTTGGAGTGAAGAGCAACCAGAAGCCGTTCAAGAACTGCCCATGCATCCCGAAAAATGCACTGTTTGGTGTGGTTTGTACGCTGGTGGAATCATTGGACCGTATTTTTTCAAAGATGCTGTTGGACGCAACGTTACGGTGAATGGCGATCGCTATCGTTCAATGCTAACAAACTTTTTGTTGCCAAAAATGGAAGAACTGAACTTGGTTGACATGTGGTTTCAACAAGATGGCGCTACATGCCACAGAGCTCGCGATTCTATGGCCATTTTGAGGAAAAACTTCGGAGAACAATTCATCTCAAGGAATGGACCGGTAAGTTGGCCACCAAGATCATGCGATTTGACGCCTTTAGACTATTTTTTGTGGGGCTACGTCAAGTCTAAAGTCTACACAAATAAGCCAGCAACTATTCCAGCTTTGGAAGACAACATTTCCGAAGAAATTCGGGCTATTCCGGCCGAAATGCTCGAAAAACTTACCCAAAATTGGACTTTCCGAATGGACCACCTAAGACGCAGCCGCGGTCAACATTTAAATTAAATTATCTTCAAAAAGTAAATGTCATGGACCAATCTAACGTTTCAAATAAAGAATCGATGAGATTTTGCAAATTTTATGCGTTTTTTTTTTTAAAAAGTTCTCAAGCTGTTAAAAAATCACCCGATATTAGATTGAGTTGATTTTATGGGGGTGTATTTGTTTCAATTTCAATATATACTCGTTCGTACAAAGTATGCTTATTGCAAACCTAGTTGTTTATTTATAGAGTGAACGGGATCAGGGTTATGTGAATAAGGATGTGAATTATATGTTCTCTACACTCCTCATAAAATACTTGTTTTAATATTTCGTTTGGAAAGCAATACATTATTAAATTGAAATATGAATTCTATATTATTTTGAAATAACCATAAATTGTGTATGTATAGCAAAATTTGAGAACGAACCTAATTAACTAGCTACAGAATCACGATGAAATTGAATTTGAAACAGTCGCTATAGTACTGCTGTGTGTCAAAAATGTAATTTCGGGACTTTGTCATATCAAACCGCAATCAAACTAAACCTTATATTTCAAACTATTTTATTATGTAATGCAAAAGAGTTTTCCACTTACAATTTACATTTTGATGTTTAAAAAAACGATTATTTTTTAAGAGAAATATAAATTAATTTTTATTTCAGTTTAAAGAAGAAGGTATGCTATTAACAATCTACCTATTATTGGAAATATCTTACATCATTTTGTCAGGAAAAGATTGACTATAATTTCCGTCTGGAAAAAAAAGAACCAAGTTCATTTAACCCATTTAACATGCAGTGTCATCTATTTTTCTATAACAAACAAAACACGAATCAAGTGTTTTCAACTTCAATCAATAAATTCATTAAATTTGATTGAATAAGTAATGCAACATTTTGTTCTGTTATATTGAATAAATATTTGGTATGTATGTACATATGTACAACAAAAATTGTTTAATGCACATTAAACTAAGTTATTCTAGTGTCAACTATAAAATTTATCCAATTCAATCTGGTTTTGATTAAAGACATAATTTTTTGTATTTTTCTATTTTAGAGCAATGGCAATTGTTATTTCTGGCACTAACTGGTTTGAGTAAGATTTAAAAAATAGATTTATTTTATGGATATATGTAAATAATGACAATATAGCTAAAATGCTCGTGACCTATCTTCATTTTAAACCTAAACACATTGGTTAAGTCAAGACATGATTTCTTTGTATATTCTTATACAATTGATTTGAATTTGTTTATATTGTTCATATACGATAATATAAAATTTGTGCAAAATGTCAATAAAAAGAATTAGAGAAATTATTATATGATTTGAATGTAGAAGCCACTTGATCTATGGCAACAATGTTTACTTTGTCTGAACTTTGCATTAAGAATGTCGTATTATAGGATTGAAGTTTGTTTGACTTTAATTAAAACATCATCATAACAGCAGCCCTCACATAGCTGACTATACTCGTGTTATGATAGATACATAGATATAGACCACAGTGAGGGAACGGATTAATCAAAGAATACATTATAGAAGGATACAGAAAATTGTGTTGGTTTTTAATAAAGACCCTATTGTATATTTAAGGAAAACAAAGAACTAATGAACAAACTAAAACTATAAGATGTTTATTTAATGAAATCAAAAAGTCGAATAATAATAATTAATGAAAAATTGAATAATGTCAAAGAAGTAGAGAATCGATTATAAACAATTATTTACAAAGTAGAATAATAACAAGTAGCTAGATAGAACAAACACCACAGTCTCCCCTACTTAGTAAAGGATATTTAGGAAAGAACACTATCACCAAAACGGACTGGAGGGTGTCTTTCTCTGGTTGATCTTCTAACTTCTTGTTGAACTGGAGGTTTATGACTGATTAATGCTGAAGAATTAGCAGGAATTTCTTGAGCTGGATTATCTTGAGGATGAACGGAGATAATGGAACCAGGATTAGGATTACTTGGTCTTGGAATGTTAAAACTTTGACTTGGACCACATAAAAAGGATTTCTTTTTGACCAAAGTTGTTAGAAGTTGGTTAATATGTCGTTTGACTGTGCGACCAGAGTCAAGAGTAACGAGGTAATGACGCTTTCCCAATTTAGTTTTGATTTCTCCAAATTGCCATTTATTAAGAATTTTGACTTGAACTTTCTCCCCCACTTGCAATGAACGGGATTGTTTGCATTCCAATTCGGAAGGTTTTGGATAATATGGAAAAATAGCATCAATTCGTATTCTTAGTTTTCTGCTCAGGTAGAGTTCAGCTGGTGATTTTCCACAGGCGAGGGGTGTAGCATGGTATCGTAAAAGTATGTTTTGTATTTTTGTATGTATTGGTGTTCGATCATTTGAGAGAGCTTTTAATCGGTGTTTAAGCGTTTGTACATTTCTTTCGGCAAGTCCATTTGTTGCAGGATGTTCAGGAGCAATAAACTTTTGGAAAATACCATGGTTTAAACAAAATGAATGAAATTCATCGCTTTGAAAAATTTAAGCATTATCGGATACCATCACTTGAGGATATCCATGAGTTGAGAAAATATGTTGAAGTAATTGTATGGTACTTGAGCTAGTTGGAACATCTTTGATTACTCTGATTTCTGCCCATTTTGATTTTGCATCAATACAAACGAGGAAGTAGAAATTTTGGAAAGGTCCAGCGTAATCGATGTGCACTCGTTCCCAATTTTCTTGAGGTGTATCCCAAGGATGCACTGGAGCTTTCGGTGGATTAGATCTGTTGATTGCACAATTTTCGCAATTTCTTACCAACCGCTCGATGTCCTTGTCAATATTGTTCCAATATACATATCGACGGGCAAGTTGTTTCATCTTAGTGATACCCAAGTGCGTTTCGTGAAGTTCTGTCAGAATTTTTGAGCGTAAAGAATGTGGAATAAGAATTCTATCTTTCCGAAATATGATACCATCTTTGAGTGTTAATTCGGAATCGGTTGAATTGATTTTCAGGTCGATGATCATTTTCTGAAGATCAGAATCCTCTTTAGTCTTTTCTTTGATGATTTGAGCAGTAACTTCTTTGCTTGAAATCTGTAAAATTGTTTCATTGTATAACACATCGACTTCTTCACCAATTGATTGATCAGCTGTGAATTTAAGGTATTGTACTGGAGCTCGAGATAAGCAATCGACATTCTGGTTACTTTCGCCTGGTTTGAATTGAACAGAATAATTGAATCCGGATAGAAATGAAGCGTATCTGAGAAGTCGAGCTGAAGTCATTTGAGGCAATGCTTTATGTGGATGAAGAATTCTTGACAAGGGCTGATTGTCTGTTACAAGTAGGAAATGTCTGCCGAATAGATATTTGTAAAAATGAGTAACCCCAAAAATAATAGCAAGGGCTTCGCGGTCCAGCTGGCTATAATTTTGTTCGGATTTCGTCAGAGAACGTGAAGCGTAAGCTATGGGTTTTTCAATTCCAGTTAAAGTATGACTCAATACGGCAGCTAGTCCATGAGGACTGGCATCAGTTGTTAGAACAACAGGCAAGGTAGGATCAAAAGGCATGAGGACTCGGTCGCTGCATAGTTCGGCTTTAAGTTTGATAAACCCTGACTCACATTTTGAAGACCAGTACCATTTTTGTCCCTTCTGGAGAAGACAGCGCAGAGGATGTGACATAGTTGAAAAATCTGGGATAAATCGAGAGTAATATGTAACAAAGCCAAGAAACTTTTTTACATCATCAGGATTCGAAGAAGAATGCATATCTTGTATAGCACGTACTTTTTCTGGAGATTTACTTATTTTGTTGAATTCAATTACATGTCCCAAATAACTTATCTTTTGTTGTAAGAATGAACATTTTTTTATATTGATATGGAGGTCGTATTTAGTGAGCTTGTGTAGACATGCAACAAGGTTTTGAAGACATTCGTTTCGTGATGGACCGTGGACAATTATGTCATCGAAATAAGCTTCAACTCCTTGAAGTCCTTTGAGAATTTGACATAGTATTCGGTTGAAATCTGAAGGTGCGGTCTTGATTCCAAAACTAAGACGGCTCATGCGGTAAGTGCCTCGATGTGTTGATATGGTTTGAATTTTTCTACTCTCTTCGTCGACTTCCAAATCTAGGTAAGCTTTGTACAGGTCTAACTTGCAAAAATATTGAGAGTTCCGTAGGCTGTGTAGAACGTCATCAATTCGTCGAATCGGATGGTTAGCTTGTACTAGTCGTTCATTAACGCCACACTTGTAGTCCACACAGAGACGTACTCCACCATCAGGTTTCGGTATCACAACCAGAGGAGAACCCCAGTCACTTGCAGAAACTAACGTAATAATTCCATCTTCTTCAAGTGAATTAAGTTCTTTGTTGACTCGTTCTTGTAGAGCATAGGGCACGTTTCTTTCTCTGGTAAAAATTGGTTTGGCACCATCTTTGAGTTGAAGAGAAACTTGAAAATCTGGAACACAACCGACTTTTTCTTCAAATATTGCAGAAAATGGTTTGAGAATGTCATCGATTGAGTTGTGTAGTTGAATTTGAAACACGGTTGACGGGTTTAACATATTTGAATCAATTGTCTTGAGTTCGATACCTAGACCTCTAATCCATTGTCTTCCTAGAAGAGCATCATGACCATCTGGAACAATATGTAACTCACCAATCATCTCTTTTCCTCCGTAAGCAACATTAAGCGAAAGCCTTCCTAATGGTTTGATAATATTTCCTGAGTATGATCGAAAAGCAACATGGGATTTGGTCAAAGGTAGGTTTAAATTTAGATGGCGAAAATCATTTTCGGCTAGAAGTGAGTATTTTGCACCTGAATCTACTTCGAATTTTTGAGTCTTATTGTTGAGAGTCACATCAATGAGGTATTTGTCGCAATTGTTGATTTCGAATAAATCCACTATTTCGTCTTCAATTAATTCTAACTTGTAGAGTCCATAATGCTCAGCTGAATCTTTGGCACAATCTTGGACATCAACAGCGTTCGTAGAATATTTGCTGGAATTTTTATTTTTAGATAAAAGTGTTGAAAGACATACCTTTGAAACATGACCTTCTCTTTTGCAAGAGTTACACTTGAGTTGTGATTTGTTGATATGGCATGAGGAAACCTTGTGATTGTTTCGTCCACATCTTAAGCAGCAGTTTTCTATACCCAGGTTCTTGTAGTTGATAAATTGATGTTTTGAACTGGAATGACCGTATGACTTTGGGCTGTTGTTTGAAGAACACATGGAATTCGAATGATTTTTTGCAGTAGTCTTGCTTCTTGAGTTTGAAATTTTATTGATGTCAGTGTGTGAGCTGGAAATTGTTGAAATTTGTCGCAGTTCCTTGCTTTCGATTTTTGAAGCTTCAAGAGCCGTTGCTTTGAGTAGAATTTCATCGAATGTAATATTTTCAGACTGTAAAACTTGTTCACGTAGCCAATCATCTCTCAGACCACGAATAAATTGAGCACGTAGAAAAATTTCAGACACGGAAACAGATTTTTGGCATTCACATGTCACGTTGAATTCACATTCAAGAATGTTTTTTTGTAGCGAGGACACAAAATCAGTGATATTTTGATTGTCCTTTTGAAAAACATTAAGAAAATAATGTTGAGAAACCACCACATTCTTCTTTGGAATTAGCATCTTTTTGAAGTTTTCGATTAGGTCCTTAAGATTTAGGTTCTTTACAGGTTTTTTAGGTCCTAGAAATGCAGCTAGGTTATTGTAATGTTGTGATCCAAATAGGAGTTGTGCTTTTTTGGCTTCGTCTGCAACATTTTTCATGCTGCAATAATTTTCGAAACGTTCTAGATAATTTGAAAATTTTTCTTTTTCGGCGTCGTAATTTTCAAAAGATTGAATATTTGAATGACCTGAAGGTATTTGCAATTGTGCAACAAGGTCAGTTGTCACCTTCTGTTGATCCTGAAAAGCTTGTAAAATTTGATGCAATTGCTTGGAATCCATTTTTTCTCTCGTCGCCAAATTATTGTATATTTAAAGAAAACAAAGAACTAATGAACAAACTAAAACTATAAGATGTTTATTTAATGAAATCAAAAAGTCGAATAATAATAATTAATGAAAAATTGAATAATGTCAAAGAAGTAGAGAATCGATTATAAACAATTATTTACAAAGTAGAATAATAACAAGTAGCTAGATAGAACAAACACCACAGACCCCTAAAACTAATAATTCAAATAAATTGAACATACCGTCTCGTCTCAAATTAGGTTGAAGGCGCCCGTTATTAAGTTATAATTCTGATTTATTTGTTAGAGGTTTGAGATTTTTGAATAGGTTTTTTTTGGAAGAATTCATAAGATTTCAGGATCATTTGTTTTCCGAATTGTCAATTAAGCAAAATTAAAATATTCTTCAAAATATATGATTATTTGAAAATATTACAATAATATCGAAAATAAGTTGAATAATGCAATTAACATTTCTGAAAACTTAATTTTTTGTTTTTCTGGCCAACAAACCAAATGCTTTATCAAAGGATGTTTGTGATTCTAAAATAGAATCCAACATTCAAATATCTCACTTAAATTGCTCGACCTAGTGTTTAGCCCTAACGATGCACTATAAAAAAAATTCAATGATACTTTTGTATCTGAAGATAATCATCACCCAACGCTATTTGATCACTGTCAAGAAAACTTTATTAATTTTAATAATGATATTACAGACAATTTCATTTTTCATTTTTGAAAAGACTGATTTTGTTAAAGTCAATTATATCTAGTAGATTGGTCTAGTTTGAATAATTGTTTAAATGTCAACTCAATGGTCTTTGATTTTAATTGTTTTATGTTTAATTGTTTTGTTGAATCTGTTCCTCTTGAAATTGTATCTTCTTTCCAGATTAATAGAAATTAAAATACTTAGACATCGAAGACACAATTTAAAATCAGTATACAAAATGTCTTCAAGTGAAAAGATATTTTGAAAAAAAAATTCAAAGTATCTTTATTAAATTTAGAAGGTGCAAATATGTCTCAAAAAGAGTCCTAGGTATTTTGGACTTTTTCGGACTTCTTTAAAAGTGCCTTCAATGATGATGCTTTCAACTGTGATACATTAAGCTGTGAAACCATAAACGATGATAAATTTGAAGTATAAGATCAAAGTTGATCTATTCAATTTTATTGATTACTTGACTGATACGAACTTTAATACTAATGCATTGCAAAAATTATATCCAATCTTGATAATACTTGTTTCTCAGGCCCTGATGGTATACCATCTACTATTTTGAAAAACAGTTTAAGTCATCTGTCGTTTTCTTTGTCATTTCTTTTTAATTTCTCAATATCTTCGTGTGTTTTTCCATCTATTTGGAAAAGTTCTTTTTTAAACCCCTTACATAAGAAATACAAAAACAGAAGTTAAAAGTACAGACCTGTTGCTGGATTAGCTGGTATTCCTAAACTCTTTGAGTCTATTATTTTTGAATAACTATGGTTTTATGTTTAATGTTTGATCTTTACAAATCAGCACGGTTTTACTAAGGGGTGTTTTTTTTCAATTTCTTAATAGAACTAACTGAAAACTGTATTAACTCATTTGGATTATATTTTTACTGACTTTAGGCCTTTGACAAAACTCTCCTTTCGAGGTTTGCTTATTAAATTAAGAAAACTTGGTATTGGTTATCATTTCGTAAAATGGCTTCAATCTTATTCATTGGATATATCATACTCTGTACTTTTCAATGGTTGCGAATCAAACAAGTTCAAGTTTAATTCTGGAATTCCACAAGGTAGTCATTTAGAGCCAATTCTATTTATTTTATTTATAAACGATTTATTGTCTGTTAACTCTGTCTGTTTTGATTAGCGTGTTCGTAACTGTGTGTTAATGAAATGTCTGTTCTTGGTATGTTATTCGATGGAAAATTGAAATTAATTTCAAATTAATTCAATTTTTGGTTGGATTAAAAGGAAATCGAAACGATTTTCTGATCTTTATGTCATAAAGCAGCTTTTTATAACATTTAATCGTCCAATTCTAGAAAATGCTTGTCAGGTCTGACCATAAATCCAGACTTGAACTGGTCCAAAAAAGGTTCCTGAGATTTTCGCTGAAGGGGGTTGGGATGGGCTAATTCTACGATCTCCCACCTTATCAGCACAGACTGTATCTGGATAAATGGATATACATATAACTTAAATTATATATCCAAATTAATAAATCGAAATATTTACTCTTTGCACCTTATGTCTCGCTTTAAAAGAAACCTGAGGAATTTAACCGATTGTATTCTAAGATGTCGTGCTAATTAGGAACAATGTTCTACTTTGAATAGCTTTTCTACTTTTTTAATGAACTTTGCAAAGCTAGTACTTAGTTTATTTAAACAAATAATTAAATTTTCATTAGTTATGCCTCATGAGTCTTTATTTTACACACATTTATTGAGAAAAATGAAAGCTTACGCTTTAATACGCTTATCAATCGGATTCAATCAACTTTTTTAGTTTTAGTTTAGTTTTTAGTTTTATTTCATCAATCAGATGAATCTTATAGACTAGATACTAATAAAAAATATAATATAATTGTTGGTGGAAATATACTAATATAAATAAATAAATATCACTATAAATTACATTTTTTATTTATAATTTACAATTAATAAGTACAACTTAATGATAAAAAAAGATTAAGTCTTGAAATTTTTTAAGAGGTTACAGTATAAATATTATTAAAAACATATTGTTTAAATGAGTCTCTCGAAACATCAATATTAAAATCAATCAACCGGTAGCGTGTAGTTCTAGAGGGTATATTTACACAATTAACTAGTCTTCGTAGAGGAGGACAATTGATATGAAATGTTACGATGTCTATTATAAACATTAAAATAAGCCCTACGAATATAAAGAGATTGCATACCAAACAATAAACATCGAGTATAATAAGAAGGCCTTATAATCCTCCAGTTTAGCTTATAAAATGCATAACTTGTAAAATGTTTCTGAACTTCTTCAATTCTGTCTATTGAATTATTGTAATAAGGGTTCCAAATAATGCTACAGTATTCAAGAACTGACCTTACCAGTGAATTGTGCAGAAATTTTAAGGTATATGGATCTGAGAATTCCTTGGTGTTTCTTTTTAAGAAACCAAGCATTTGATTTGCTCTGTTTATGATATAATCATAGTGCGGTAAGAAGGAAAGTTCTGTGTCTAAGATTTGTGTCTAAGATTAAGATCCTAGATCCTTCTTTCTTGTTACACGCTCTAAATTTGCATGGTTGATAGTATAATCAAACACTATGGGATTAGAATTGCGGAAACACGACAAGACTTGACATTTAGAAGAACAGTAGGTGATTTAGCTTGCAACAATTTTCGATCCTTAACAAATCTTCCAAAAGAAGAGCACAGTCGGCTTGACAAAAAATTTTACGGTGAAGTTTGAGATCATCCACGAAAAGAAGGCAGTTTGAATTATAAAAAATATCAGGTATATCATTTACAAACAACAAGAATAATAATGGACCCAGATGGCTTCCTTGTGGAACACCAGATGCGACCGAGATATATTTCGAGTTAACTATCAACTTTTACTATTTGAATTCTACCAGCTAAATATGATTCAAGCCACTTTATTAGGGAAGAGTGAATACCTAGAGAAGTAAGTTTGTTTATTTAGATTTGATGGTTAACTCTGTCTAATGCCTTTGCAAAATCTCTAAAAATAACATCTGTTTGCAACCCTTTTTCCATATTTTTAATAATGTTATTGCTTATTAATGCTAAGTTTGTTGCGGTTGATTTCCCTGCTACAAACCCATGTTGAGAAACCGAAATATGGTTCTGAAATAACACAGTTAACCTGTTGCAAACTAACTTTTCAAAAACTTTGGGAATACATGAAATTTTACAAATGGGACTGTAATTCGTTACATCCTGCTTTGAGCCCGATTTGAAAATTGGCCATAAGAATGAAACCTTCCAGCAATCCAAGAATTGCCCTTTGGCTATTGAAAGATTAAAAATCGACGAAAGTGGTTGAGCTACTGCAATACCACATTTTTTAACAACATAGCAGGAATCCCATCAGGCCCTTCAGTTTTATTAGCATCCAATTTAGATAAAACGTCTTCTACTTCAAAAGGACTAAAAACTAAAGAACCAATATTGACCAATCTACTCATATAAGGTAGTTTCTGGATAGGGGGAGTATCTTAAGAGTAAACCGGTTGAAAATAGTCAGCGAACAAATTACAAATTGTGGGTAAATCACTAGTAATTGTATTTTGATAACTCATACTACTAGGTAATCCGCTCATTTTACGCCTTGACCTTATAAAATTCCAAAATATCAATATCAAGGTCTGAAATAGTGGATCATTTTTACGGAATTATTTTCCAACACAGAAACGAAAAAAAAAAAAAACAAATAATAAAACCGTTTTCAAAATTAATTCTTAAGCTTTTTAAGGAAAACTTTATTTCAATATAAACTTTGGACTTTATATTAAGTGTAAAAAACAACTTTTTTCAAATAGTCACCTCGGAAAGATTCTTCAGTGATATTGATTTAAATGTGTCTAGATTTTAAAAATTATTTCGCGCAAGCATGGTCAAAAAGATCGTTATTGCAACCCACATTTTTTGATCGATTTTAATAGAGTAATGTGCAAAAAGTGGCTGTATTTAAGGCAGCAATTTGTAAGTAGGTTTTAATAATTTAAACGAAACGTTCGATTATTTAGCAATAATTTTATGACACTTCAGTGAATTCAGCTGAGTTTGATAAGTGTCAATTGCCCGTCCTACCAACATGAAATCTATATTTCAAAAACTTGAAGTTATAGCCTTTGTTACACGTTATATACATATATTATCAATTAAAAATTGCTTTTAAACTGCTTTGCTTTTTTTCTGTTAAAAACTTTACTAGGTATTACAAATGGTAGACAATTGTATTTTCCAAGAATGTTGGGTTATCTTCTGTAATAAGTTTTGGTATTTTGCAAGCTTCAGTAATGGTTAAAATATGGTTTCAGGTGAAAAACATTGATGTTATAATATGGCCAGCGTAGTCTTTTGAATTGAACGACGAGCTTAATATTTAGCAGATTCTATATCGAAATAAAGTCTCAAAAAACAAACGTGACTTTTGGCCCCAATCAATAAAAATTGCAATAGTGTTTCAGATCCTATTTTGTTGGTTCTTCTGGTCAGTATGACTTGGATATATTTTTTCTCTGAAACGTGGCTTTAGGTTTGGCAAGTTAAAAAACGATTAAGTAAACGAAATGTTCTCTGGTTTGGCCGACAATGTGTCTTTTGTTTGTAATTTTAATTTAGAAAGGTGGTATCTTAAAAGTCTGACATGATAGAATAATTTTTGAGTCAGATTTGTACTTATGGCATTGAGAAAGAACACTTTAAATGAACTGGCTATTGAAAACTAGCTATCCAAGTTAATGTTTTTTAATAATCATTGGATTTTGCAGCAGTTTTCCAATTCTCGAAAAACATGATATTCTTCTTCTAAAAAAAAGTAGTTTAAATGAAAACTTTGTTGTAGGGAAATCATGGTTTTTGAGGCTCTCGTATTTTTGGTTAACTTATTTCACCGCAAATAATATCAGTTGGTTCCATCTAGCTGATCAAAACGTTTAGCCCAGCTTATCAATCAGTTTCAATGGGCAGATAATTTTACAATAAACGGCATTAGTTGGCGTCAAGACGCTATTGTTGGTTGAAGCCCTTGCAAATTCTTGATTGTGATTTGACACTTAGGAAAATTAAACAAACAAATAAATTATGACCAAGTTATCAGTGAAAGATTTGACTTAAGCATTTAGTGTTCGCAAATGTATGGAAATAGAAGTGCAACATTACATGGTGATCAAATGAACAAAATCTTTATTAAAAAATATAATTAGCGGTCCTCTCACGTTTTCGGCAAATAAGAACAATATCACATTTTAGTTGTTTAATTGATGAACTGCAACTGAATTTTATATCCTATAGGTACAAGCAATTAAGCATATTTCGAATTGAAAACAAAAATTGAAGTCTCACATCTGAAAACAGGTTAAAGTTCTTTCTTATAAAAATTCTACAAGTATTTTTATTTAATAAGGAATAAGTCACGAAATAAACTCAAAGAAGTCGATTTTTATGTAATTCGACCTAACTTTGTCAAAATTGCGGCACGATTCATCCACAAGCTACTTAAATCGCATCAAGTCATGTAGAGTTTAAAAAAAAAAAAGAACTAAAAATAAAATAACAACCTACACAAAAACTTTATTATTCCTCTTTTTGAAATTCTTAGTATCACATTACGAAATCCTTTCCGCATTCGATACATTATTTTTTTTTTCAGATCATAATTGCCTTAAAGTCGAAACCAGAGAATGTCAAATAACTTGCCAACATGAATAATCTTCTTAACTTTTCTTCTTCTTTCCATTCAAAATTTATGGAATTAATTTTGTTTTGTACTTGAACTTCAATTTGTAATATGAGAAGCAGAGTCATGCAAGAACGTTTACCTCAAACCGAAAAAAAAAATAAGAACAAGAAATCAAGAAGGGCGGACAAAATCGAAACATCATACCTTATAACCATTAATGGCCAGGTGAGAAACTTCTCCCTTTAAAAAAGAAAAATAAAAACTCAAAGCCAAAAGAACAACAAATCCAATTAGACTCATCAAGTCATCGGCTTAAAATATATTAAAAAAAAAAAAAAAACCTTATATTTTACAACACTCGACTAAAAGTCCATCGTTTGTTAAGGCCGATCCGAGCTTATAACTGCAAGGAAACATGACACGCAATATTCAAGTAAATTACTTTCTGACGCAGCAAGTTCTGGGACTGGGCAGAGTTACCTCATCTTGAAAATTTAATAATTTCAATATTAAATAAAAAACTATATCACGATGACAAAAGGCGTGACGGCCATCGCCATCGTCGTGAATTGCACTTAAAGTATGTCAACGCTAAAAATTAGCTCAGCTTGGAGCTTCTATACTGAAGGGCGCGGAATTGAGGAAAAAAAATGTGAAGACTCTTTTCTAAAGTCTAATCGAAAGTGACATTCTTCATGTTTTTATTTTTGTATTTCATTCTATGGATAGGAGGAGACAAAAAAAGATAATTTTAAAAGGATTGTTTTTCTATGGTTAAGAAAAATAAACAAAACAAAATAAAACAAACCCTTTATTGTGACAGGACATAAAATGAAAACAAAAAAAAAACAGATACTAAAGCTCATTCATGGCTCGTGGTAATTAAAATACAGAAGTTGAAATCCCTCTGAACAATCGAATGACATGAAAATATACAAAACATACAAAAAAAGGTGATTCCAAAACCTGCCATGAAGCCAGTATTGAGTAAGGAAAAAATGTAAAGGGACTTAAAAGGTCGTATGTAGTTGTTTCAAGTTCCAAACATAAACAAATGTTTCAGATTATTCATAAGGACATAATGAATTACACATAAACATTGAATCAATTAAAAATATTCAAAAATCTACTTTATGTTAAAAAAAAATGTTTTGTTTCAGAAATTAAAAAAAAAATAAAACATGAAAATGTGAATTTTTTAAAAATTTTATTCTTTTATAGTTTTTATTTTCATTATGTTTGAAGTGACAATTTTAAACCGGTTAACTTAAATTTTTGAATATACACTGCTTACCACTAGCATGAGGCCATATAATTTGGAAACGTTTTTTGCTTTTTATGCCTGGTGGAAGCTTTAGACCCGGAAACTTTTATTACACGGGAATAGGTACGTATTCCTCATTACAAATTTATAAAATTAAAGGTCAAATTAGAAACAAGCGTTGGAATTTCCTATAAAAAAGGTGCTTCACTAGGATGAGGCTATTTAGAAAGTTTCCGTGAAGGAGTTTTAAAAACTCCTGTATAGAATATCTAAAAAAAAAAAACAATTTTCATTTAATATAAAGCACAAATAGGTTACAGAAAGACTTTGAAAGCAACAGAAAAAGCAAAACTAGATGCTTTCAAGGATTTAGGATTCTCAGGACGTGAAATAGCAAGGAGACTTAAGAAAAGCGAGACAGCTGTAAGCAATTATTTTGCTGATCTGCAAACATATTGCAACAGTTAAAAAAAAGGCCGCAGAGAAAAGTGGTTAATACAACGGCTTGCCTCAAATTCCACTCTACCAGCGACTTAAATAAGGGACAAAATAGAGTATTAGACAACATATGTAACAACGGTTTGAATGATAACACAAAAAAAAATGATAATATTCAGAGAAGAAAATTAAAAAAAAAACCTATTTCAAAGCAAGTACACAAGGCTCATCGACACATTTTTGCAAGAGAGCGTTTTGCTAGTGAATGGAAACGCGCTGTCACTTGGGATGAAAAAAGTTTAACTTAGACGGTCCTGATGGTTACAACTTTTTTTCTCCATGATTTGAGATAGGATGAGCTTATTTTGACAAGGAATCATAGCCTTTACCCGTGGCTTGATGGTTCTACTCCAAACCTTATTATAGATGTTTTCTCCCAAAAATTTCTACCAGGCATAAAAAGCGAAAATCAGTTGCAAAATTTGTGGACTCATGCTAGTGGTTTTGAGGGTATGTTGGACTATACATTTTTATTGGAGATAAATTAATTTTTTCTTATATTGCTGAGAATTTTGTATAGGTAAGTTTTACTTTTACTTTTAGAAGCGGCGAGTTTATATACCCAATTCGAACAGCTAATTTGAAAAAGCACTTTTTATGACAAGAATTACTCTTTGGGAAACTTGCCAATTCCTCACAAGAGGCAGTACCCGTGCAAACAACTTCAGGTGGCACAAGTGGGAATTGAACCCAAGACTTTTGGCGTCCTATGCACTAAAAATCACGAAGCCTAATTTGATACACTTAAAATAAAGAAAATCGGATCATCAAAATTTTCGAACACTTTGACTCGTGTTTTTTGTAGTTTTACGGTAACATTATCTAAAAAAATAAAAAGAAGCTGGGATGCGACCCACACTGATAACTTCCCATCCCGTCTGTCGATTTTTTTGCGTACTATTTTTTGTAGATTTTAATTTTTTTATGAAAAAACGGACTGTTGGATTTTTATACAAAATTTACTGGATGTCTGTGAAATAAAAATAGTTTGAAGCCAATATTTTTAAATATTGAAAAGATATTTGAGTCGAAAATAAATCTTTACCAACTTTTATTACTTTTGTTTAGGTTTTTATTTCTTTTAAAAAAAACTGTCTATTCGATTCGAAATCTCAAATTGTTACTGAATATTGACAACAGTATTTCTTATAAGATAAAATTAGTTTAAAGCCAATATCTCAAAGTTTTGAAAAGATATTTAAGTCGAAAATCAATTTTTACCAACTTTTGTTAATTTTTTTAGGTTTTTAATTTTTTGTAAAAAAAATTGTCAATTTAATTTTTCTCAAAATTTTACCGAATGTTGAAAACAATATTTCTTATAAGATAAAATAAGTTGGAAGCCGATATCTCAAATTTTTAAAAAAAAAAGATATTTGAGTCGTAACTCAATTTTTACCAACTTTGAGTAGGTACTGTTTTTGTAGGTTTTTATTTTTTATAAAAAAAACTGTCAATTCGATTTTTCTCAAAATTTTACCTGATATCAAAAACGTTATTCTTCGTTGCACAAAATTGTTTTGGAGATAAAATCATTTTTTATTCGTACAATTTTCGAGGTGACAATTTTTTTTTCAGTTTTTGAATTTTCGTGAGATATTTAGTGTTAACTAAAATTTTCACCTTTTTTTTAAACTGCTATGGTAAAAAAAACCACCCACGAAATTTTCTTGAGAGCCCTTTCTGCATCTTTCTGCACTATTATCTGTATAAAAAAATTTATTTGAAGTCGATATCTCTTCTGGTTCTTGAGCTATGGACAACGAAAAAAACGTCGCGAACGTACAGACGTACGTACGGATGTACGTACACGCGCACGCACAGACATCTTTCCAAAAATCTTTTATTTCGACTCTAGGGACCTTAAAACGTTGAGAAATGTCAACATATTCAATTCGACACATCGGACCCATTACAATAACTTCCTATGGGAAGTTAATATTTGAAACAAGTACAATTTGAATCTGTAAATTTATTTTGGATTAATCCCAATTGCACCGATTTTAAAAAAGATCCCTACAACTCTTCAACACAAATAAACAAAAAATAATGTTCCCTCCATATTTGTCACAAGTCTACAAATTAACATAACATTGGAAACTATTTCATTAAAAAAAAAAAAGCTATCAAAAATGCAAAAATGGCATTTACAGTGCGACACTAGGCGTATACGTACTATTTTTACAATTTATTTCAGGTGTAAAAATTTCTCAATACCAACAGCACAAGCCAAATAATACGACAGATACAAGAAATTTATATATACTATTATGAATTCAAGAGCGGCAAATGTTCATTTAAACTCTTAAATGCGAAGCTTTTCTACTAATTTTCAATTATAAATATAATTTGCGGTTATACAAAAATAACTTCTCAATATTTATGAGAATAAAAATATGACTTGGCACATGATTTAGAGTGTGGATGAGATGGTTCAAAAATAAACATACAATTTAATGCAAACTTATCTGAAGTATATTGTGACGTTCAATAACATAAATTTTAACTCCAATCAAGATTTTTTTTTTTTCAATTAAGCAAAAAGATAGTGCCGACATTTAAAATTTTGAAATCAAACTTTTACAAATAACACAAATAATCACTTTTCAATATTTTGGTACAGCTCAATAAATAATTCGATTTTGAAAATAAATTGTATGTTTAAGTAATAATATTTTTTCTAGGTAAATAGTATAAAACATTTATCAAACATTTTAAGCATTAATTTAAAAATCAAAAAAGAGGCTGGGATGCGACCCACACTGATAACTTCCCATCCCGTCTATCGATTTGTCTTGCTTAAAAGTTTGTCTAAATGTATCAATTCTTACCAAATTTGCGTTCTATTTTTTGTAGATTTTATTTTTTTTATGAAAAAACGGACTGTTGGATTTTTATAAAAAAATTGCTGAATATAAAAAACAATATTTTCTGTGAAATAAAATAAGTTTGAAGCCAATATTTTTAATTTTTGAAAAGCTATTTGAGCCGAAAATCAATTTTTACCAACTTTTATTAATTTTTTTGTTTAGGTTTTTATTTTTTGTAAAAAAACTGTCAATTCGATTTTTCTCAAAATTTGTCCTAATGTTGAAAACAATATTTCTTATAAGTTAAAATTAGTTAGAAGCCATAATCTCAAATTTTTGAAAAGATATTTAAGTCGAAAATCAATTTTTACCAACTTTTGTTAAATTTTTTTTTCGGTTTTTAATTTTTTGTAAAAAAACTGTCAATTCTATTTTTTTCAAAATATTACTGAATGTTGAAAACAATATTTTTTGAAAGATAAAAGTAGTTTAAAGCCAATATCTCAAAGTTTTGAAAAGATATTTGAGTCAAAACTCAATTTTTACCAACTTTTTTTTTATTTTTTTTTTAGGTTATTATTTTTTGTAAAAAAACTGTCAATTCGATTTTTCTCCAAATTTTTCCTACTGTTGAAAATAATATTTCTTATAAGATAAAATTAGTTAGAAGCCATAATCTCAAATTTTTGAAAAGATATTTAAGTCGAAAATCAATTTTTACCAACTTTTGTTAATTTTTTTTTTCGGTTTTTAATTTTTTGTAAAAAAACTGTCAATTCTATTTTTTTCAAAATTTTATTGAATGTTGAAACTAATATTTTTTGAAAGATAAAAGTAGTTTAAAGCCAATATCTCAAAGTTTTGAAAAGATATTTGAGTCAAAACTCAATTTTTACCAACTTTTTTTTATTTTTTTTTTTAGGTTTTTATTTTTTGTAAAAAAACTGTCAATTCGATTTTTCTCAAAATTATATCAGATGTCAAAAACATTATTCTTCGTTGCACAAAATTGTTTTGGAGATGAAATCATATTTTAGTCGTAAAATTTTCGAAGTGACAAATTTTTTTTTTCAGTTTTTTTGATTTATAAAAAAAACCGTTAATTGAATTTTTTTCCAAAAATATAATTGTTTTGTATCACGTTACAATATATAATACAAAATTTAATTCAAGTCTCTAGCGTCATTGGTTCATGAGATATTTAGGGTTAACCAAAATTTTCACCTTTTTTTTAAACTGCTATGGTAAAAAAACCACCCACGCAATTTTCTTGAGAGCCCTTTCTGCATCTTTCTGCCTTATTATCTGTATAACAAAATTTATTTGAAGTCGATATCTCTTCTGGTTCTTGAGCTATGGACGACGAAAAAAACGTCGCGAACGTACGGACGTACGGACGTACGGACGTACGGACGTACGTACACACGCACGCACAGACATCTTTCTAAAAATCTTTTATTTCGACTCTAGGGACCTTGAAACGTCGAGAAATGTCAAAATTTTCAATTTGTCAAATCGGACCCATTACAATAACTTCCTATGGGAAGTTAATAAGGTTTTTATTCAAACCGAAAATATTTCGAAATCATGAAATCATTTTAAGTTACTTAAACTTTGGTCTGACAAGAATTATTCTGTCTGATATTGATGAAATGTAACACGTTAAAAAAAAAACATTTAAAAAATCACGTATACGCCGCAGTGTGTTTACTGTAAATAATCGGGAAAACATATATTTTCGTACGATTTTTTTATTTATAATTTCAAATAGGTTTCATATTTTCTTTTAATTTTATTCTACTCAAACAAATTATGGAAAATATAGTTTTTTATTTTGTATTCAGCGTTTTGTTGTAAGTTTTAAAAATATATTGTCGCTCAATTTTTAAGTGTAACTAATGGATTGGTAGAAATAAAAATTGACAGAAGTTCTTTAAAGTTTTTACATACATAAAGTTAATAGCGAATTATATCGAAAAAAGGGCTGCAAAATAATTTAAACTAGAGTAACTGGTTTATAAACGACTTCAACGATTACAATGCTTTATTATTCTATATTTTGGCATTTAAAATTTACAATAAAATATTTCTAGGGGTTTGAACAAAACAAAAAAAAAACAATCTTTTAAATGTTCGAAATAATAAGCCACTTTTCCTTCACTAGGGGAACTACAAATTCTTTTCAAGCCGTTTTCTTTTACGAATCCTTAAAATCCTCTTACAATAACCATCCCATTTACGAATTCCAAGTTGGAAAAAGGAAAACAAAGGATATAACACGCGCTTCCCATGTAAATGAAGGAACACACACATTACACATTGTAGGACGTTTTTTTTTACATAAAGGCACCTGTCGATTCAATGAATCCAGAACCAGATCCTTCATCGCAGATATTTCTTTTGTGTTCGTTAACGTTCGTTGTTGTTTAAAAACTCAACAACACGCCATATACTAAGAATAATGGTATGGCGATATTATGCGATGTTCGTGCCTAAAGAATAACATTATGATTTAACTTTCTCTCCCTTAATATTATAAGTGTACATATACATAAAGTCCAAATGTATAGTATATATAATTAAGGGTGTTCTCTTCAAGCCTTTATAAGTATTTCGAATTGCTAATGAGTATAAGCTAAATAATTTTCATGCCAAGTGGTAATCTGAAAATTGTACTTCCGCAAATAAGTAGATATAGACATATTTATATGTATATGTATGAAATAAAGTCAATGAAAAGGATCCAAGAACAAAACAAAGAAAAAACAACAAGAATCAAGGATATTCTCCTATATATGTGTGTACCTAATTAACATGTAAAGGACGCACGTGATTTGATATGATAAATTATTTTTGTTAAATTTTTGTAATAAAAAGAAAAACAAATAACCTTGAATTGGGCGAGAAAACAATTTATTTCTACCACAAAATTTTGCTAAAAATAGTTTTGAGTATATTATACATATACAAATGTATACAGAATGTCAAATTGGGTTGGATTAGCATGTTAATCTTATCATATGCAAATAGGAGTATAATGTAAATGGAAGAAATTAGGTTAAACTTTGAGTAATAAGGAATGTTAATTGGATTTTTTTGTAAGAGAATAAAAATATGGAAATCGTAGACTTGGAACATGATTTAATTTAAATGAGATGTTTAAAAAAAAACACATAAAATTGAATGGAAAGTTTAAACTTTGTGACGTTTAAAAACATAACTTTTAAGCTTGTATACAACTTTTTTTTAAAGCCAAAAGATCGTGCCAACATTTCAAATTTGGAATAAATCATTTTTTAACACGTTAACACCATGGCAATCACTTTAATAGCCATTTATCAAATATCATAGCGAGGTATGTATTTGTATAATGTTTTGGGTATCAAAATTGAAAGCTACTTTTCATACGAATCGAAAACCCTGGCAACCAGTTATATACTGGGTTAACTTGGTTTAAGCAATATCTTTAACTTCCCATAGGAAGTTATTGTAATGGGTCCGATTTGTCAAATTGAAAATTTTGACATTTTTAAACGTTTCAAGGTCCCTAGAGTCGAAATAAAAGATTTTTAGAAAGATTTCTGTGCGTGCGTGTGTACGTACGTTCGTACGTCCGTACCTTCCGTACGTCCGTACGTGTCTGTACGTTCGCGACGTTTTTTTCGTCGTCCATAGCTCAAGAACCAGAAGAGATATCAACTTCAAATACATTTTTTGTATAGATAATAAGGCAGAAAGATGCAGAAAGGGCTCTCAAGAAAATTGCGTGGGTGGTATTTTTACCATAGCAGTTTAAAAAAAAATTTTGGTTAAACCTAAATATCTCATGAACCAATGACGCCAGAGACTTGAATTAAATTTTATATTATATATTGTAAAGTGATACAAAACAAGTATATTTTTTAAAAAAATCCAATTAACGGTTTTTTTTATAAATCAAAAAAAAACTGAAAAAAAAATTTGTCCCCTCGAAAATTGTACGACTTAAATATGATTTCATCTCCAAAACAATTTTGTGCAACGAAGAATATTGTTTTTAACATCTGATACAATTTTGAGAAAAATCTAATTGACAGTTTTTTTTTATAAAAAATAAAATCCTAAAAAAAACATTACTCATAGTTGGTAAAAATTGAATTTCGACTCAAATATCTTTTCAAAAACTTGAGAATAAGGCTTCTAACTAATTTTAACTTATAAGAAATATTGTTTTCAACATTAGGAAAAATTTTGAGAAAAATCGAATTGACAGTTTTTTTACAAAATATAAAAACCTAAAAAAAAAATATAAAACGTGGTAAAATATCAAATATCTTTTCAAAACTTGGAGATATTGGCTTTAAACTATTTTAATTTTTCAAAAAATATTGTTGTCAACATTCAGTAAAATTTTGAAAAAAATCGAATTGACAGCTTTTGTACAAAAAATTAAAAACCGAACAAAAATTTAACAAAAGTTTTTAAAAATTGAATTTCGGCTCAAATATCTTTTCAAAAACTTGAGATTAAGGCTTCTAACTAATTTTAACTTATAAGAAATATTGTTTTCAACATCAGGAAAAATTTTGAGAAAAATCGAATTGACAGTTTTTAAAAAAAAAACCTAAAAAAAATTTTATAAGAGTTGGTAAAATTTGATTTTCGAATCAAATATCTTTTCAAAACTTGAAGATATTGGCTTTAAACTGTTTTAATCTTTCAAAAAATATTGTTGTCAACATTCAGTAAAATTTCGAAAAAAAATCGAATTGACAGCTTTTGTACAAAAAATTAAAAACCTAAAAAAAATTTAACAAAAGTTGGTAAAAATTGATTTTCGACTCAAATATCTTTTCAAAAATGTGAGATAATGGCTTCTAACTAATTTTAACTTATAAGAAATATTATTTTCAACATTCGATAAAATTTTGAAAAAAATCGAATTGATAGTTTTTTTTACTTGGTAAAAATTTACTTTCGACTCAAATAGCTTTTCAAAAATTACAAATATTGGCTTCAAACTTATTTTATTTCACAGAAAATATTGTTTTCGATATTCATATATCATTTGATATAAAAATCCAACAGTCCGTTTTTTCATAAAAAAATAAAATCTACAAAAAATAGTACGCAAATTTGGTAAAAATTGATACATATAGACAAACTTTTAAGCACGACAAATCGACAGACGGGATGGGAAGTTATCAGTGTGGGTCGCATCCCAGCCTCTTTTTAATGTAATTAAATTTCATTGTAGTACCCGTGGCATGATGGTTAGTGCGTTGGACTGTCATGCGAGAGGTCTTGGGTTCAATACCTGCCTGTGCCACCTTAATTAAAAAAAAAAAGTTTTCATGGGTACTGCCTCTTGCGAGGAATTGACAAATTCTCCAAGAGTAATTCTTGTCATGAAAAAGTGCTTTCTCAAAATTAGCTGTTCGGATTCGGCATATAAATTGTAGGTCCCCTCCATCCCTGACAACATTACTCGCACACAGGAATGGTTGAGAGTTGTAAGTCACTAGGCCCTGGTTCTCTACGGACTGTTGCGCCACCTAATTTATTTTTTTTTTTTTTAATTTCATTGCTTTGCAAAACTTGTAACTACAAAATAAATAAACTTTTCAAAAATTCAACTTTTATCCAATTTTCAACGTTTTTATCTTGTTAGCTATAAAGTTAGGAACATTTGAAATACTTTAGGAACAATCTTTTGCTTTTTTTTTAAACAAAATGAATGTTTTTAAGCTATAATTTTAAGAACTATAATTTTAAGAAACAAGTTAACAATATTTTTTGTTGTAAAATAATTATTAAAAGATTAGGAAAAACGGTAAAAAATATGAGCTTTCAATACTTTTTGTAAAAACATTTTTAAAATTATACTTTTGGGTCAGGAATTATGTTTAATATTTGAAAACAAAACCTGAATACTCGTACTCAACGTATTTTTAATAGCTCTTAAATCTTTAAAGTAAACCCTGTCGCATCAATGACCAAAGTTTTAGCTCTCCTCACACTAACCAAATTTTGTCTTGGTTCATTAATTTTGGAGAACAGACTTATTCCTGTTCGAAGCTCAAGAATGACGAATGACGGTTAGGTATCAAAAAAAGGTCAATTACGATATTTAACAATCTAGAGATTTAGAAGCGTGTGTTAATGCTAACAATATATCAGCTCCGAATTGCACTTGAGTTGTATGATGTTTTTAGGATGCCAGCACTATTTTTTGTTTCTATTTCAAAATATTACTTTATTTAACAAAGTACTATGCTAAGCAATAGTTGTTAAAACCATTAAAATTGGAATTGTCCAATGCTAGAAACTTAGTGCCTTTCTAAATTCTAAGCAAAATGCATCAAATTTTAAGTCACTAAGTCATCACTGATTGTATAGCTGCACAAAAAGCTAAGAATTATGATCTATAAATTTGCTGAAGCTTCTCCTCTGACTTCCAAGTGAGATTCATTTTAATTCACAAAAAAGCATTAAGTAACTAAAGCTATAAAAATAGATGACTATCACATTTTAGTATATTGTCGAATCTTTAAGAAATTTTCTCAAATGTCTTACAATTATTTGAACTTCCAATTTTGTGTAAAAAAAATATTGCCAGAAATGGCATTGTTTGCTAGTGTCAGCTAATCATTTTAACTGTCAGAACCAATTGTTTAAGAGATCTGACAATTGCTAACAATTTCTTCAATCTTTTGCGTGGTTGCAATATCGAGTCAGCTTACCAACTGACAGTGAAAATGTAAAATTTTTGACCAAAATCTATCATAAAAAGGTACTTGGTTAAAGTCAACTCGTTTGTAGATTATTGTCAAAGCATTTACTGACCTAATAATATAGGAAGCTCTAGAAAACGCCTTGACTCTGCTAAAGCAATTACGAGCTGTTTCGAAACAATTCTTTTTGACTAAGGGTTGAAACAACATCGAAAACATCTTCAAGGGATGCCTTAAATTGGCATACATCCCGATGTCTTAGAGACAAGTTAAAGTTGTTTTTATTCCAAAAGCCGGAAAATCCAGCCACGTTAACCCTAAAGACCTAAGACCTATCAGCTTATCATCATTCCTTCTCAAAACTTTTGAACGTTTGATCGATATCCACCTAAGGGCAAGTATTGATAAGTCCCTCCTTTCAAAGGCTCAACACGCCTACAACAAAGGGAAATCAGTTGAAACGGCTCTACACAGTATAGTAAGTACAATCGAATATTCCCTCCATCATAAAGAGTACACCTTAGTTGCCTTCTTAGATATAGAAGGTGCATTTAACAATGTCGACACATCTGCAATTGCACGTATATTGACATCTCTGAAGGTAGATAAGTCGATCAGCGAATTGATTAATCAAATGCTGATAAGCAGGATTATCAATTCAAAACTGGGCGATTTTACTACACAAAGGGGTGTCAGTAGAGGTACGCCACAAGGTGGTGTCCTATCCCCTCTCCTCTGGAACTTAGTAATAAATGAATTACTAATTACTCTAGAAAGAGAGGGATACAGAGTGTTTGCCTATGCGGACGATGTTGCTATTGCGGTAACGGGTAAACACCCCAATATACTAAAAGACCTCCTACAAAACGCTTTAAATAAGCTCACCAGATGGGCTAATCGGTGTGGACTAGGCGTTAACGCACAAAAAACTGACCTTGTCCTCTTCACAAGGAAATACAAAGTCCTACACATTGACCCTCCCCTCATAAACGGTGTACCACTTAAATAATTCTCTGAACAAGCAAAATACTTGGGTCTCATTTTAGATAAGAAATTAAGTTGGAAACCTAATATTCAAGAGAGAATAAACAAGAGTAGCCCTGTTCTCCTGTAAAAAGGCCATTGGTAATAAATGGGGCCTACATTACACTGCCCCGCATTACACACTGGCTATATATCTCGGTCATAAGGCCGATCCTTACTTATGGAGTAGCGGTATGGTGGACGGCGCTAGATACAGCGACAAATCGCGATAAACTCAGCAAAGTCCAACGAACAGCTGGCCTATGTATGGGAGGAGCACTTCGCTCTACCCCCTCCGCCTCACTAGATGTTCTGTTCCATCTAACACCGCTGGACATTTTCAGCAAGCAAACAGCCGCTAACACTGCCATACGGCTTCAAGCCTCCTCTCTGTGGATCAATAATGGAATTGGCCACACCACTATTTTGAACTCGTTCAGAACTATAAACAGTAATATTGACTACACCATACCCCATCCTCAGTTTAATAACTATAGCTTCAAAGTATACCTCCCAGGTCTTCTTGGGAGAATACATCATTTTTGTACGATGGTCCTATAAACTTTTATACAGACGGATCAAAAACGGAGGATGGGGTTGGTGGAGGCGTATACTCAGATAGACTAAACCTAAGTCTCTCCTTTCGTCTACCCGATCATTGTAGCGTGTTCCAAGCTGAAATCCTGGCTATAAAAGAAGTCCTATCCTGGCTTAGAGAAACGTTATATCAACTAATGATATACGCATCTTCTCGGATAGCCAAGCCGCGTTAAAGTCCCTAGACTCTGTCTCCACAAACTCATTAACAGCCCTAAATTGTCGATCATCTCTTACGGAGATGGCTACACAGTTCAACATTCACCTTTTCTGGGTGCCGGGCCATAGAGACATTCCAGGAAATTGCAAAGCTGACGAACTTGCAAAAAGCGGAACAACTTTACCTCTGCTGGCTCATAATGCTAACATAGGTATCCCTCTAGCTACATGTAAACTTATGCTAAAGCAAGATACCATAGAGAAAACAAACCTCAGGTGGAATAACACCACCACCTGTGTCGCAACAAAACTAATTTGGCCTATTCTTAGCGCCAGGCGCTCAAAACAATTAATCTCTCTGAGTAGATTGCACATTAGCTACGTTATAGGTGTCCTGACTGGGCACTGCTTAATAGGAAGGCATGCTATTCGACTTGGAGCCCCTGCAAATGATTTTTGTAGGAGTTGCATGGACGAAGAAGAAGAGGAGACAATCTCTCATCTTCTGTGCACATGCCCTGCCTTATCACACAGACGTAGAATCCACCTTGGAGACTACTACTTTAACGATACCAGCGATCTAAAAAATTCAGACATTACTTGTCTCCTACGCTTCATTCGAAGCTCCAATTGGTTCAACGAGTTAAGCTGATTAACTGATCCATGTGGTATCACAATGGACCATACTTTGGTCTAAGTGTGTTGGATGTCCCAACCAACAGCCACTTTAACCTAACCTAAATTAAGGGTTGAAACTCGAATCAATCAAATGACTTCTATTTTCTTATCGATAACTTCTAGATTAAATTTTTTCATCGAGTTTACAGCATAAGAAATTCGAATGTCTTAAACCTAATGATTTCTAGAACGACTGGAAAGAATACCTACAAAGAAGCTTAGTCATATTCTTAAAAAAAAAAAAAACTTAAATAAACTATAACATGCAGACTTTTGTAGTTTTTTTTTTTGTCTATTTCAATTGCTGTCCCAATCTCCTAGTTAATTTTTCTTTTGCTGCAGTCATCAAAATCCGAAGGTGCAACGACTTAAGAACATCATGTTCACTTCACTTTTTTCAACTTAAGTATAACTCTTATGTTAGGTAGGTAAGTATTCGTATACTTTATGTCTTCAGAATCAGCTTATGTACAAACAAGGTAAGTAAGAAGAAGCATACCTAGTTGCAACACTCTTGTTCCACTTGATCTTTGTTTCGAAAAAAATTAAAAATTTATTCAAAAATGCCCCCAAAGCGTTGGCTTCTCTCCATCTAGGCTGTGTAGTGAAGACTTTACAAAAAAAAACAACAACAGAAACTGTCTGCTTCGAATAAAAAACAAATATAAACTAGTGTCTTTTACTGACAATTAATCACTCCCCTGAGGAAAGACGAAGCACAGTGACACATGAGCATGAGTAGAACTTTACAAAAAACAACGTCAAACGTCACATTTGCATATATAGAAGTCGCTTCTGCTTCTGCTATTGTTTCGTCTTCAAATGATGACTGTGTATGACTATTTTTTCTATATACGAGTAGCTACAGCCCTCTCACCCTAATTCCTAATCTACTCACTTGCATTGTATTTGAAAATAAAAATACAAAACTATAAGAACTTCAAAAAGCCTACACCGACCGACCGAGCGACCACCTGGAAGCCAAACAATCACCCACTGCAGCAAAAATATAACTTCATTCATGTGAATAACACTCAAGGCGTTTTGCAAGTTGCTGTTACCATCATTCCATCAGCAATGCAGGTTGTTCTGTTGGGTGCTCCGCTGGCTGGCTGGCTGGGACATAGAACATGCAATGACTAATCCCTTCCTCGGTACGCTAACTACAACAAGACGTTAATGACAACAGTCTGCCGCATGACGGATATTGGTTCTTGGTTCTGTGTGGCGACTGGAACAAGGGCTTGAGCTTCGTGATGTTTTGGGGTGGTTGAAAGAAGGGCGTTTGGTTGTTGCATTTGGAGCGAATCGATTGTTAGCAATTGCATTGGTCAAGTGCGGCCAGTAGGTATCGCTATCGATATCGGTTCAGTAGAAACAAGCTAACATATCTAACAAGACTTAGTTATGACAATATATGCTTATGTATTGTATATATATGTATGTATAGGCATAAGTACATTAACTTTAATGCGGTGATATAAGGGTGCTGAATGACTGAACACAAATGGCCGCCAAAGTTTTGTTATGAAGGCGTTCAATAACTCGGGTAAGCTTAGAGGACGGTCGTGTAGCAGCGACCGGCGGCGGCGGGCGGCGCGGCATGCGTACCAAAATAGACTTTATATATACTGTACACATGGTACAGGTTTTAGTGCAAGTGGCAAAATCGACTTAAAGAGATTATGTTTTTATATGGTCTTTATGCATTTGAGGGAACGTGAGAAGCGCCACAAACTATAATCGGACTTGTGAATGCTTTCTGTATATAGATAGTGTATAGTGCAACACTTAATCTTTTGTATAAGATCGTATTAATGTTAGTTGATTTTGCGGGGAGAATGAGAAAGGGTTTATTATGAGAGAATTAAGAAAGACGTTCAAGAAATTACAACAACTAACCAAGACAAAAGCTGACAGTGTGGAAGATAAGTTTTTATAAAATGAAAATTCACTTATTTTGATGAGTTAGATTTCCGATTTTCAATGCTAGAGCTATTAGTGGCTTTGAAAAAAATGAAGGATAATAAGGTTCCGGGTTTAGATGGCATACCAGCCGAGTTTTACAAAAATGCCAGCTCACAATTTCTAGAACAAATTTTGCTTTTAATAAACAAGATGTTTATAGATGAGACAATTCCAAATAGCTTCCGATCTTCATACATTTCTGTGATCTTTAAAAAGGGAGATCCTAACCTACCGGAAAACTATAGGGGAATCTCTGTTCTCAGCTCTCTGCGGAAAATTTTCACTCAATTACTGTACCTAAGGCTTGTTTCCTGCGTTGAAAGGAATAATAAAATAAGTTATTTCCAAGCTGGGTTCAGAGCAAATCTCTCTACAATATACCAAATCTTTACTCTAACGAGTGTTGCTAAACGTTTTATTGATAAAAAAAGAACCTCTATGCATTTTTTGTAAATTTCAAAGCCGCCTTTGACACTATAAACAGAAGTTTACTACTTTTCAAACTTACAGATATTGGCTTGTCTACAAAGTTCATAAGAATATATGAACAACTAATATCAAATACAAGTTCAGTAGTAAAAATTGGTATGAGATTGTAAAATCAATTTAAATCTGAAACGGGTGTACCACAGGGTTGTATTTTAAATCCCTTGATTTTTTCCCTCTTCATCAATGACATTGAAGATCAAATTCCAGGTGGTGTTATTTTTGGAGATGTATGTAGTTATCAAGGTGCTTTTATATGCAGATGACCTTGTCATTCTAACCGATAATCCAGATACTTTGCAGCTTCAGATTAACAAATTAAAACAATATTGCGATACTTGGGACCTTAAAATCAATACTTCAAAGTCAAAGATAATGGTTTTTAGATCTCAGAACCGCAGTAATAGGACTAATCGCAACTGGCACCTTGGCGGCTCAAACATAGAAGTAGTGACTGATTACAAATACCTAGGATTTACTATAACACATAACCTAAATCTTGGAGCCCATTTTAAAGACAAAGTGAAGGTAGCAAAAGCAGCTATCAATTGTATGTGGTCAAACTTCTTCAAAAGAAACTCTATAGATGCGTCGACTAAATTTAAAGTCTATCAAAAGTTCTCTCTTATACGCTAATGAAATTAGAAGTAATCGAATTAGTCCAACGGACTCCCTTCAGACTCCCTGCTAATACACCAAACTACGCTATTTACATTGAATCTGGCCTGCCTCCAATTTACTTAAAAAACCTTAAAGCTAACGCAGACTATATTGTTAAAGTCATGAGTAGACCTAATAATAATATTCAGAAAAAGATTATTTTGATAGCTCTACGGGGTAGGTACTCTCCTTTTAAAGACTGGTTTGATTTGGCATCAGAATATAACTATCCGTTGTCACTAAGTATTGATAATTTAGAAGTATTTAGAAATGAACTGTATGACCTTATTTCTATTATAGATGAAACAATGTATCTAAAATCAATAACCCGTGCAAGAGAGTCTGTTATAAGAACAGCTTACTCTAAACTCAACTTATGTCTCGGGTATGACAACTATTTTCGAAACGAGTTTACTGCCAATGAGATAAGTCTAATCTTTAAAATGCGCGTTGAAATGCTTGAGCTCAATTATAGACCTCACAGAAATGATTTGAATCCGAATTGCTTACTATGTAACCTTAATCAGGCTGAAAATATTTTGGATTCCTTGGCAACGGCCTAGTCACTGATAAAGCATCGGTTCCCCTCAGTCGTTCTTTGACTTTCAAAGTGAATACAAGTGTTTGGAAGTGATTAGCAGTTGACTTTTAATTTAAAAAAATATAATAATAAAAGTGCATTTGTAGGGTTTGCATTTAAGACGGCAGTGTGCCACCATTTTTAACAAGTAATCGGTAGCCCAGAGGAGGTGGCGTCCGAAGATAGCTCCAAGGGTCGTGGGTTCGAGTCCCAGGCGGAGTCGACAAGAAATATCATCGCTTTTTTTCATAACAGGGAAATAGTCGATTTTATTAACTGGGAAGAAAAAAGAATGGAGAAGGAGAAGAAAGCAGGGGTATCGAAAGATACCTCTGCTGATATATCGGGTGATGCGAAATTACTGCCAGCAGCGGTACCGCGAGTCACCGTAAAATCGGGTCATGCATCGGACCCGCAAACATCGATAACCAAGAGGAAGAGGCAAACACAAACACCAAATCTGGTTAAAAGAGCCAATCCATCTAAGCGGGCAGCTTTGAAAAAAAAGCTGCCAAAACAAAGTAAGGAAGTGACGTCATCAGAGAGTGAAATCTCTGAGGGTGACGACTCTGAACCCCCCGAGTACATCTCTGATGGAGGAGAAGGTCAGTATAGGTCTCCGAAGAATAGAAATGAGATCCTATCGCAGCCAGAGCCGTCAAAAGAAAAGGCGTTGGAGGTGGAGTTGGACCTCCAAACCGAGACAAAGCTGATGGAGGCCCTCCAAAACAAACAGGCCAAAATAAGCCAATACGAAGAAAGCCTTAAAAAACTCAAGGAGGAAATTGAGCCGCTCCTCAGCCAACTAAAGCTGAAGCAAGAGGCGCGCCGCCAACAAGAGGCAGCTCAACGGCAACAGCAACAAAAACAACAGCAGCAAAGACAACAGCAGCAAAAACAACAGCAACAACAACCACAGCAGCAAAACAAACAACAATCAAAGCCCGCTCCCAAAAACACAGGAGCGGAGCAAAATAAAAAGACGGCATCAGCAGTGACAGGCCTAATGTCTGAGGGCCCATCGACTTCGGCTAATGCTAAGCAACAGCAACAACCAAGGCAGCAGGAACAGCAGAAGCAGCAGCAGCAGCAGAAGCAGCAGCAGAAGCAGCAACAGCAACAGCAACAGCAGCAGCAGCAGCAACAGCAACACCAGAAACAACCACAGACAAAAAGGGAAAAAATACCACCAATAAGGACACACAGAGTTGACCTGGACGACATAAAACAGGTATGTAAGTCGGCCACTAAGGGCAAATTTCTAATAAAAATTCTAAACGAAAAAGAAAAGAATTATTCGGTCCAGTGTTTCTCACTGGCCGAATACAAGTTAGTAAAAGGGTTATTAAAAGAGGTCACAGCTGAGTTCTTCAGCTACACGCCTAAAAGTGAAAAATTTAAGACGGTCCTTCTGAAGGGCATAAGTTCCTGCACGGAACCGGAGGCGCTCTTAGCTGAGCTCCGTGAAAATGCCAATGATGATCTCGATTTTATCGGGGTCAAGCCTTTCACTACGTTGAAGTCCAGGCGAGGGGGTTACAGGCTGCCAATGTTCCTCGTAACATTATCGCCCCAAAGTAGTTTTGAGAGTCTGAGGGAAATCAAATGCCTCGACTATCAAGCCATACACTGGGAGACATTAAAAAGGCACGACGACATTTTACAATGTACGAAGTGCCAGAGGTTCGGCCATGCCGGTGCCAACTGCAATATGCAGTTGCGCTGCGTCAGGTGCTCCGAAACCCACAACGAGGGAGAATGCAAGCTGGGGAATGAGCGGGTTGAGGATTTGACCCAGCTCAAGTGTGTCCTTTGTGGAAACCAAGGGCACCCGGCTAACTATAGGGGTTGCCCTAAGGTCCAGCAAATGAAACAAAAACAGGCCAGTCAAAAAGCCGAAGGAAGTCGAACAGTTCGACAGGCTCCAACACAAAAATTCGTGGATCCCAAATTCTCTTACGCCCAAATGGTGTCAGCGAATGGGAAAACGAGACAGGCTCCACCAACGGTTGCCCCAAAGGCCCCTGTGCCTAAGGCACCAGAGGTGCAGCCTGACATTGTAGCCTTGTTGTTGAGCATTCAAGGTCAACTTACAGGGCTGCAAAGTCAGATAAAGGAGCAAGGCAAAAGGGTAGATCATCTCTACTCTTTGTTGCCTGGCCTGGCGCAATTTAGACCATAATGGGCGCGCTGCCGGAGACGCGCCTTAAAGTCCTAGCTGTGAATGTAAATTCACTGATTAGGATTGAACGAAGAGCCAATATGTTCCAATTGTTGAAAGACTACAGTCCCGATGTGTTTATGGCTAGCGAAACTAAGCTAAACCACAAACACAAATTGACTCATAAAAATTACAATATCGTAAGAAGAGACCGGCCCGACTCCACTCAAGGGGGCGGTGTCGCTCTCTTTATACGAAAAGGCATTAATTATAAGGTCATATACAACAATGAATTGCGAAAGCTCAAGACGCTAGAAGTTTGCGTTGTATGCATCTCTCTCACTCAAGGGAAGCGGATGTATATGATTGCGGCTTATGCGGCTGGAGCTCCGCAGGTTACTTACTTTGCTTCAGAACTCGAGATTCTTTTTAGGGAACTGAAACTGAGCTTGGAAGAAAACTATTTCATCTTGGCCGGTGATTTGAACGCAAAACATGAAGATTGGGGAAATCAATATAGTAATCCCAGCGGTAACCATCTTTTTAATTTGATGAATCTTTACAGCGTTGAATATGGCGTCGACCTGCTGGCTACTGAAAAGCCATCGTATCCAAGAAGCGACTCCTTTCTGGATCTTTTGCTGTACGACACAAGACTGACAGTTACAGACAAAGTGGGTAATCACCCTCGAAACTGCTTACAGACAGTCGAGTACGACAGTGATCACTGCGGACTGGCTGCTGTAATGCAGATTCCGAACGAACGCGTGGAGTTGGAGGAATACGTTGCAACGCATTCTTACAATTACAGTAAGATGCGCTGGCCTCGTTTCACCAACGCCCTAGCGAGAGAACTTCGTTCGAGTGACATAGCCCCACCAAACAACAGAAACCTGACAAATACAGAAATTGACCAACATTTACAACAGATGGATGAAACAATAAAACGAACAATGGAACGGACAATACCAAAGTACAAAGAACGGGACCAAATGGACGCTTACAGAAACGCGACTATTGACACACTACGTAGGCACAAGAGTGGCTTACTGACAAGACTCAAAAACTTGTACAGACGACTCACAGACCCACATGACTTGGAGGTTAGGACACTGAAGTCGTCAATAAAAAATGTCAATCTGTTGATTAAGGAGAACTACAGGTTATCAATTAACAAGTACTGGGACCGCAAGATCCGGTCAGTTAATTCCAGTGACCCTAGTATGTTCCCTAAAATCAACAAGATATTCAGGAAAAAGAACGACAATGACCTTCCGTGTCTGAAACTCCAAAGAACTGAAGAAAACAGAGACGTACTCATGACAGCGCAAATAGATCCAGAAGAAGCCATCTTTGACGATGACTTTTACATAATTGAAGATCCGAAGGAAAAAGTGGAGGCGGTGGGAGCTGCTTTCCAGCAAGTGTACAAGGTGAATGTTAGCATTCGCCCCAACCACGACCTGGAAAACAGAGCCCTACTTAATCACTTTTACCTTCGAAATGATATAACACATTGGCGATCTGAGAACCGTGGTTTTATGCGGTTCGATGACGATTCCTTGGCAAATGCCATAATCGCCGAGCAAACGGGACCAAGTCCCTTGCTAGTGACGAAGATTGAGCTTCAGCTCATCTTCAACTCAATAAAAAATAAAAAGTCAGCAGGTGTCGATGGTATATCCAACGTTGTACTAAGACATTTACCGATGGAGGCAATTGACATTTACACCACACTCTTCAATAATGCACTGAATAATGCATATTATCCAGTGCATTGGAAGACCGCTGTGGTTCATCCTCTCCCGAAAAAGGGAAAGGACAACTCCAACCCGTCCAATCTTCGGTCGATAAGTCTTCTTCCAAGCATCAGCAAAGTTTTCGAAAAAATCATTAATAGGGCTCTGACTAAGTGGGCTGCGGATAACAAAATAATTCCGGATAAACAGTTCGGGTTCAAGGCGGGTCATGACACAATTCATGCTGCGTCTAAACTCGTTTCTGATATCCAATGGAATAAAACAAAACAACAATGCACAGGTGCTGTTCTGGTTGATTTGGAAAAGGCCTTTGACACCGTATGGTTAGAGGGTCTTTACCTAAAACTGAGCAGGCTTGGCATTAGCAAGCCATTGTTGTATATACTTTATGATATGCTTAACGGTAGAAAGTTTGTTGTCAAAAGTGGCAATGTAACTTCTACCACAACATTCTTAATTAAAAATGGTCTTCAACAGGGAGCGGTGAATTCGCCGATTCTCTTCAGCATTTACACCAGCGATCTGATAGGTAGTCTTACAAAGGCAATTGCGTACGCCGACGATCTTATTGCGTACAGAACGGCCCGAAAGGTTGAGGTTATTAGAATTCTCTTGCAGCGTGATTTCGACAAGATTCAGCGATATTGCGACGACTGGAAACTGAAAATAAATGTCCATAAGTCGGAGACAATTCTGTTCCGGACTCCGTTGGCTAGGGCCACGCGGGATACGTGCAAGAATTGGCGCAAGATGGTTATCGTTGATCTTCACGGGCGGCCATTAGCGAGCAAAAGTGTAGTGAAGTACCTCGGTATCTGGTTAGATCAGTATTTATATTTCGACAGACATATAAATGCTGCTCTGACCAGGGCCAGAGGAGCCTTCGCTCTGACGAAACGGCTGTTTTACAGCAGTCGGCTTGACCCCAGAGTGAAGGTAATTTGCTACATGGCCCTCATACGCCCGATGATCGTTTATGGTTGTCCTGTGTGGTTCAACGTAGCCCCTTCCCAGATGGAGAGGTTTCGGGTGTTCGAGCGGCAGTGTTTACGACGCTGTACCGGCTTATATCGAACAGCCGAATCTTCTTACGTGCATTACTATTCCAACGAGGTCCTATACAACGGGGCTCGAATCAACAGAATTGACAATTTCGTGATAAAACTCGTTCGAGGTCACATTGCAAGAGCTATGTCTTCGACCAACAATTTAATTTTCGGGGCGTTCTATCCGAACGACGAGTATTTTGAAAGTGCACGCTTGAGCGGCTTCATTCCACCAGAGGCATTCCTCTTTTTAGATAGATGCGGTCTGATACAGGATAGATTGGCAGTTCCGCTAATCTACCACGTCAGACGACGAACTGTGGATAGGCGACTCCTGTACAATCGGGACGTCATGGCACAAGACGGAGCAGAGCTCCTTCGGTTCAGTAGGGCTGTGTCCGAACGGGACCGAAATGATAGGGTGAAGCAGGAGAACCAGTTTTGGTGGCTTCAATCGGCACTTGATAGTGGGTAGTCGGGATGCGGTTTAAAGCCTTGGCCGGCTTACATACTTGTTTTATAGTTTTAGGGTTGAATTTTAAGTAGAATAGGCATGGTGGCACAAAAAAATACAAAAAATACAAAAAAAGAAACATACACAAAAAAAAAAAAAAAATACAAAAAAAAATACAAACAAAAATACAAAAAAAAATAAAAAAATAAAAAATAAAAAAATAAAAAAAAAGACAACAAAATATGAAAAAAAAAAAACGTTAGATAGTTAGATTTGCTGCTGTGGTTGTTCTAGTTTTAAGTAGTTTATAGGTAGAATAGGTAGTTTTAGTTAGCTTTAAGTTTTATATTAAGGACCTTATTTTAAGTAGTTTTTAAGTAAAAATAAAAAAGGATATTGACATTAGTTTTTTCTAAATTTTCTAATGAAGACAAAAATAAATAAAATGAATTGAAGTTAAATAGATCTTAGGGCCGAAAGGCATTAGCATTAAGTATTATTGTTTAACTTAGAGTGTCCGTATGGGACCAGTAAGTTAGTTGTAAGTTATGGTTAATTAGGCTAGTTTTATGAATTTTTGTCTAGCTTTAAGATAGATTTAAGATTGAATTAATAAAAATGAATTTGAAAGACCAAAAAAAAAAAAAAAAAAAAAACATCGGTTCCCATCGATCACCGAAATCAAGCATCAGTGAGCGTGGTTAGTACTCAGATGGGGGACCGTCTCGAAACCTACCGCGTGCTGTTGTCATGTGTTCTTTCTTTCTGTTGTTCTTTCTCTTCTGTCCTTCTGTCTTGTATTAATGTCTTGTGTTGTTATCACCTTATATAGTCTAGTCGCTCAAGGTGCTGTGTTCTCTACTCTGTACATTTATGTGCTGAGTAGTGTGTAATGTAATGTAATGTAATGTAATATTTCGGATTCCTTAGCTTTTTGTCCAATAATACAGAAAATCCGAAGATTATATTTTAATAAAAGTTTTTTTTACAATTGAAGAATGTTTTGCAATTTTAAATGGAGAAAGTGAATGGAAAACTCTCATTCGATTTGTTTCAGAGGCTCTAGCATATAGAAACATGTATATTAACTTTTAACACATGCGGTCTAATGATAAAATTTGTTTTAGCTAAACTAAAAGCCCAATTTGTGTATTGAAACACTTTAAATTACTTTTTATATATGCCTTCGTTCTTATTTATAATTATATTATTATTATTTATTATAATTGTAATAATTTTTTATGTAATTAATATTTTATATTATAATGTTTGTTTTCAACTGTTCTTTTCATTGATATTAGGTTTATATTTTAACTGTTTAATGTAATTTATAAAATGTACTCTCTCTAAACGTATTTATTTATCTATACTATTATATAAAAGCGAAACCATTTTAAAGTCCGTAACGCATGATCTCAGAAAGTAGTCAACCGATTTATTTGAAATATATTTTATTATTTTCTATATTGTTATGAGAGTGTTTATGGCTTTAATTTTTTTTCATTAATTATTTGTCAAACTTAAATATTATTAATTTTACATTTTTTGTCCATTTTTTTTCATTAGTTGACTTATACAACCACTCATATCTTAAAACCTATACAATAATCGACAAAGATTAGCATTGCTTCATAAAGTCAATATTGTTGCGCAAATTTTAAGCCTAAAATCACTTCTAAGCTAAACATACAACCTGAGAAATAAATTAAAACAAATTATAAAATTATAAACTTTTTGAATTTATTTTATCCAGGAAATTAGATTCCATCACAATCGCGAGGTCGCTGCTTTGTTTCATTTCATTATCATTCCAACATTTTTAATTTTCTTTTCTTCCCATGCTCTTTCTCTCTTAATATATTTTCTGGTTCGAGGAAGTGAATAGATTATAATTCTTAAAATTTAAAAATAAAAAAAGTTCTATCATAATAGCTTGAATTACCAATTTTGTATCACTTCCTCGAACAATAAAACTGAAATTAAGTTAAAATTTTCTTTACAAATAACTCAAAGAAGGTACTTACAATGACGTCGATAAAAAGAGCACACAAATGTAGGTAGGTTAAGTCAGTTGCACTGCACTCAACATGAGCAGATGAATAAAAAAATGTGTCTATGGATATTTACACACGCATACCTATAGATGTATGAGAACATTAAAAACACAAATTTATTTTTTTTTACCGCAAACTATATTTTTCGGTTGCAAAAAAACGTTTCTAGGTATGAATAAAAGAAAGAAAAGAAGAAAATAGACACAAATTTCGTTCTGTTTTCAACTAAAAAATTGAAATGGTTTTGTATTTTGTTTGTTTTCACGTGCGGCTTGGCCTTTACTACGTAATATTTTACTTAAGTTTTTTTTTTCTAAAGTGTTAATTTCGGTAAGGAAGTGTTTTTTGATTATAAACTAAAATTAATATTATTGTAGAAAATATGCTCAGTCCCATTGAGAAATTTTTTCATATGCTAATACTAATATTCAAAAAATTTTCGTGGTTACAATTTGCGAAGCAACGCGAGCACGGGTCGGCTAGTTTCTTATAACTAGCATTTTCGGAAGACGGCTTATAAGCCATGCATGTAAATCTTTTAAACTAATTCTGTTAAATAAATTATGTATGGAATAAAAGAAAAAAAAATGAAAATTTGTTGAAATTTTGAAAACTCTACGAAAATTTTAAACAAAATATCGAACCTTTTTGAGTCATTTTTTAATTATATCACTTTTTCGACGATAGATGTAAAAGCTAAATACAAAAAACAATTACTCGCATGAAGTCTCACAAACGTCACAAAATTTTAATATGGACTATCAGCAAAAATAAAATAGTTTTAAAAGTATAACAAAAATATAACATTGAAGCGTCATTAACGTAACACAAAATATTAAAACAAATTAACACAAACAAAAATTTTATACAGTGTAATTTAGTTGAAATTGTCTAAGTAAAAAATGAAAGTGAATCCAAAGTAAATACTGAATCGAAGCGTTAATTGTCACTGGGAACGCAAGGCAAACCGTAAATTGAAATCGTTTGAAGTCAAGTGGAAGATCAGTCGGAATTAGTATTCGAGAAATAAATACATTTTCACCTGCGTACTTTCCGTTAATAATGGTTGCCTCAATCAAATTCGGCATGTCTTTTCACCGCAAGTCGAGTACCGTTGCAAAGTCCCTGTGGATTCAAATTACGCCATATCATAATAACTGAACCAACTTTGAGTTGCAAGTTATGTGTTGGAAATCCTGGTAACTCCAGAGTTCAAAAACTCCGTTGGATGTTGTTACTTCGTCGAATATCCTTCAGTGTGAAGTTAAGTGCTTTAAGTGATTTCTTATGTGCCATTGTGCACTCATTCCTAACAATGAGCTTGCATTTCATCAACAATTTTCCCATTGCACTGGATCGGGAAATATTGCATTTTGGAGTATCAATTGTGTTTAAATTGAGTGGCAACTTAAGCGCAGAATGTGCAGTACGACCGCCTTTTAGAAGAATTGCCGCAATTCCAGATTATGCTAACGCCAAAGCTATGTCACATCTTGATCGAATAGTGGCCAAAATCAATGAAATGACAAATGTTTTCCCTGTTCCTCCAGGTGCGTCCAGGAAGAATAGACCACCAGTATTATTGTCTACCGCTTGCATTAATTTTTCGTATACTTGTTTTTACTGTTCATTCAGAAACGGCACATTATTTCGAACGAATTCCTGCAATGTATCAACATTGTCGCATATAAAAACATTCATCATTTCTAGGATGAACAGTGTACACTGTACATGTACATGCGACCTAGCGCATCAGTGGAAAACACCTGTGGCCAATTTGGAATTTTCTCTTATTTTTCATTTATATAGAACTAGCGGCCCGTACCGGCTTCGCACGGGTAGACATAAATAGGTACATATATTTAAGTTATGAGCATGCTAATTAAAATGACCATGAATCACTAAATTAGAAAACATTTTTTTGTCCTATCATTAATACTCTTCGCAGCGTATGCGATTAAAGACATTTTATGGCTAATTTTTGTACACCTTCGGTTGGTTTTAATAGGAATTTCTAAAGATTTTTATAGTAATCTAGTACTAAATATAGCCTATGTTAATCAGTGATAATGTAGCTTTCTATAGAAAAAAGAATTATTAAAATCGGTCCAGTAGTTTTTGAGTTCATTCGTTACATAAAAAAATAGTTGGGAAAGACCTTAATTAGAAGAACAAATTTATTTTACAAACAAAAATCTTGCTACAAAGTTTGAAAACTTCCTAAAGCAAACACTCAATAAATATCTAAGTACCTTCTTTACGAGTTTGTACAACTGTACATTAGAAAATACAATTTTGACAATGTTTGAAAACAAAGAAGAACAAAAATAAAAACAGAACAGAACAGAATAAGTAAATGAACGAACACACCTTATATTTTCATTTCTAAATAATTAACATCACTTAACATTGTATAGATAGATAGGTACCATAGGTAAGGATAGGTGCCACCGCCACAGCGCCGCGCCGCACCGCCTACATGTTGGGTCTTTTGGTGTATTATAAACTATTCATTTCAACACGCATTTAGCAGCAGGTACATTGTTTAGCTTGTAGTCATTAAAATAAATTAGTACACACCAATTCTACCTATAGATAGGTTTAGGTACTTCAATACCTGATGAAAATAAGGGTTCATGGAAGTTCAAAGACCGATTTATCATCAAATTTGTTTCGATTTGTTTTTGAGTGTTAAGTAAAAAGTGGGTAATTGAAGAGATGTGTATCTTTTGTAAATAGGTACGTGTCAATATGTTGATAGATGCGGGTTTTTTGTACTTTTAAAGAACTCAAAATTACCGACATTGTTCTATTTTAATTAACCCTCAAGAGTCAAGATACATGAAATGTTAATTTTAGCTGTTTTTAGGTTTTCAACTTTTTTAGGATGGATTGTGGATTAAAATTTAAAAGGCATTACAACAGAGCTTCCATTTAGAAGATTGAAAATGATTAATGAAGAAAGGTCAACATTTTGAAGAGAGATCAATATTTTTAAGAAAAATCAATTATTCAAGAAGAATTTTACAAATTTGAAACATAATCAATTTTTTGAACACAGATCAAATTTTTTCGAAGAAAAGTCAAATGTTTAATGGAAAATCTTTGACGAAAAGTTAAACGTTTGTAGAAAAACAAATGCAAAATGTAAAATTGATTTTTAATGTTTTTTGAAGAAAAATCAAATTTTTTGAAGTAAAATCAATTTTTTTGAAGAAAAATCAAATTTTTTGAAGAAAAATCAAATTTTTTGAACAAAAATCAAATTTTTTGAAGAAAAATCAAATTTTTTGAACAAAAATCAAATTTTTTGAAGAAAAATCAAATTTTTTGAACAAAAATCAAATTTTTTGAAGAAAAATCAATTTTTTTTGAAGAAAAATCAATTTTTTTGAAGAAAAATCAATTTTTTTGAAGAAAAATCAAATTTTTTGAACAAAAATCAAATTTTTTGAATAAAAATCAAATTTTTTGAATAAAAATCAAATTTTTTGAACAAAAATCAAATTTTTTGAACAAAAATCAAATTTTCTGAACAAAAATCAAATTTTTTGAACAAAAATCAAATTTTTTAAACATAAATCAAATTTTTTGAACATAAATCAATTTTTTGAGCATTAATCAATATTTTGAACATAAATCAATTTTTTGAACAAAAATCAATTTTTTGAACAAAAATCAATTTTTTGAACAAAAATCAATTTTTTGAACAAAAATCAATTTTTTGAACAAAAATCAATTTTTTGAACAAAAATCAATTTTTGGAACATAAATCAATTTTTCGAACAAAAATCAATTTTTTGAACAAAAATCAAAATTTAGAGTTATACGCCAGTGTACATTCTGTTTACAGCTAAATTAAGACTTTTTCAACGTTCATAAGACTACGCGCTACAGCTACACCACTGTACCAAGCCCAAAAATCAAACAAAAAATAACATATTTAAAATCTCACTCATAAAATGAATTGTCTTCTCGTCCTCTTCCTCTCTTACCTGAAAATAAAAATGAAACAAAAATATTAATTAGTATGATTTCATTCAAATCAAATATCTAGTCAAAACTGCTACACCTCAAAAATTATTATTGATTCAATTAATTAACAAAACAAGACATAATGTCTGTGTCATACATTATAGATACATCTCTGTAAATACCTATCTAAATACGTATAGATATATAAATAGCATGACATCAAAAATGTTTGATGAATTAATAATGACAAAGATACTAATAGGAATCAGACATGTTAAAGATATGTATGTGTTTCGAAGTGTATACACCTACATTCAACATTCATTAATTTATGACGTTTTGACATCATATCACGTTTTGCAAAACAGAAGCATCAAAATTTATTAGTATCAACATTCGAAATACATTTAAAAAATTAAAAAAAAAATCAATGATTTTAAATAACTTGCAAGGATTCAAGTATGGAACTGGATAATAACCAGATTTTCTGGTAAGCTTTGTGTTTAGATGAGTTTTGCGATAACCAGATGACTGATTGAATACAGCAAGTCCATTGAAATAAGAAATGCATTCACAAAGTCATACAAAATGTACACCCAGTGCTATTTGATAGAGGCAATGCAAAGTCTGAAATAATCCGGTTAAACTAGGTTTTACGGAACTTACGAGTTTTATGGCATCTAAATTATTGTTTTTTGTTTATTGACCGAGTTAATAATGTCAACTAAATTGGATACCACTTAAAGTTAATTGTTAATAAAACTTTGCAATTTTATGCATTAACCAGGTCTAGCCAAGGGAAGTTAAATTTTTAACTGGAGTAATTTTCAAAGTCATCTTACTTAAGGACACTTTTTGTATTATAAAGGTTTTGACTTATGAACTACATTTTGTATAATTGGTTGTACTATTATGCTATTAAAAAAAGTTTTTCCATATGAACTTAATTTAATGATCCGGAATGTATCATAAGTGAATTCAAGAGAGAAAACTTAAAAATATAAATTGTATACGATATGATAACACCCGGGCGCCAATCCCAATATTTTGCATATACATATAACAAAAATATGTAGCTTCATTTGGCAAGAAATGAAAACAAATATTGTGATCACAAAAGGTTTTTTTTTTTTTTTTAAATTAATTGGGTCGACGCGGACGGTCAAACATAAATAAACACTGGCAAATCGTGAAATCGTGCGTAATTAATATTTTCTATATTTTTGTTGTTGGCAACACAAGGCATTGTATCTCTAGTGTATGTAAACTGGTCTAAAAATAATGATTTTTATTTTGTTTATTCATAAACAAAGAAAAATATTAACTCAATTTGAATTTAATGAATGGATGAATGAATGGAAACATCAGTTAAATTGCATAAATGTTTATCTATACACAAAACACTTTAATTTTATTTTAAGAAATGTTAATTATTGTTACAGAAAGAAGAAAGACGCGTGGAGGAAACACTTCTGACAAAAAATAATGCAATCATAATTTTTATTATATCAAGGAACCTCATAACAAACGATAAATTATTATTATCAGAATGGGTTTTTGATATTTAATCTTATGTTTTCAGACTGATGATTTATGCAAATCAAATGAATTTCCATTGAAGTCTTTGATAACGAACATTTTTGGCGAGTTTCCTGCCCGACCAACATTTATTATTTTTAGAAGATATCACAGAGGTTTTTCTAGTTCAATTAATAATTCCTTATCATTTATAATGGAAACAAGTTAACGATCTTCTTTTGTGAGGGTTTACAAATAAAATATGTTTTATCAATTCAGAATAATACAAACAATTTAAAATTTTGTCAAAAAAAAATAATATTTCCTCTATTAAAGAATTGATAAATCCTTGAAAAAGACTGCTAGTAAAATTTTCAGTATCAGTATAAAACATTGTTTGTAGACCTTGGTTTAATTAAGTGTTTTAGGCGATTTTTGACATCACCGCTGAATTACTACCCTCAGATTTTGTTGCTATTTGAGAAGGATATATTTAGCTTTCAGAAAGTTGAAAGTTGTGTCCTTATAATATTAAAATAAAGTTAAGCAAAATTCATTTTCTTGAAGTGATTTTCTAATACTTTGGACGTTGATTCAGGAGGCATTGACCAGCTAAAATTAACGTTTGATGTTGAAGAGTTCTACATATACATTGATTATTCTTAATTACGAAAACGAAAAACCGGTTAAAAAAATTGAGGTTTTGAAAACCCAAAACAATCATTCGATGAGTGATGCACTGTACAGCCTTAGCTTAGGCAACTAACGACTTGCTTATAAACACTGGAACAAAGTTTTGTGTACAACGGTTTTCTATGCCAGAAGAAGCTAAAATCATATTTAAGAAGTCTCTCACACGAAATGGTTAAACATTATCCAGGATTGATGGAAGCGTATGATATGGCCTTGAAGAATATTTTTATTATTTTATTTATTTATTTAAGAAATATTGTGCTATCATTTTCTTAATTTAAGTATTTCAATACTTAAAAAAAAAAAAAAATATTTTAATTTCCGTTTTTTTAAAGGAATTTAAACAATTCAATTTTACAACAAAAAGCAGTTTTATATACAAATTTTTTTCGAAGAAAACTATTTCTCATATTTAAATATTAGGTAATTATTTTTTTCCAATTCAAAATTTCAGAAAGATTTTTTTTATATCGGGTGATTTTTTAAGAGCTTGAGAACTTTTTTTTAAAAAAAAACGCATAAGATTTGCAAAATCTCATCGATTCTTTATTTGAAACGTTAGATTGGTCTATGACATTTACTTTTTGAAGATAATTTCATTTAAATGTTGACCGCGGCTGCGTCTTAGGTGGTCCATTCGGAAAGTCCAATTTTGGGTAACTTTTTCGAGCATTTCGGCCGGAATAGCCCGAATTTCTTCGGAAATGTTGTCTTCCAAAGCTGGAATAGTTGCTGACTTATTTGTGTAGACTTTAGACTTGACGTAGCCCCACAAAAAATAGTCTAAAGGCCTCAAATCGCATGATCTTGGTGGCCAACTTACCGGTCCATTCCTTGAGATGAATTGTTCTCCGAAGTTTTCCCTCAAAATGGCCATAGAATCGCGAGCTGTGTGGCATGTAGCGCAATCTTGTTGAAACCACATGTCAACCAAGTTCAGTTCTTCCATTTTTGGCAACAAAAAGTTTGTTAGCATTGAACGATAGCGATCGCCATTCACCGTAACGTTGCGTCCAACAGCATCTTTGAAAAAATACGGTCCAATGATTCCACCAGCGTACAAACCACACCAAACAGTGCATTTTTCGGGATGCATGGGCAGTTCGTGAACGGCTTCTGGTTGCTCTTCACTCCAAATGCGGCAATTTTGCTTATTTACGTAGCCATTCAACCAGAAATGAGCCTCATCTCTGAACAAAATTTGTCGATAAAAAAGCGCGAAACACATTTCGAACCGAACACTGATTTTGGTAATAAAATTCAATGATTTGCAAGCGTTGCTCGTTAGTAAGTCTATTCACGATGAAATGTCAAAGCATACTGAGCATCTTTCTCTTTGACACCATGTCTGAAATCCCGCGTGATCTGTCAAATACTAATGCATGAAAATCCTAACCTCAAAAAAATCACCCATTATAAGCACTAGCGATTTTGGCATTTCGAAAAAAGTAAGGATAATGTCAAAATAAGTCTTTATTTTAGTTTAATTCAATTTTTTTTTGATATTTTGGAAATATAATTTTTTGAAAAAAATTTCTAAATATATTTACCATTTACTTTATTGAATTTACATAATTAGTGCAGCAAGATTTGGATATGAAACAGACAAATTTTCAATTTAAGGTCAAGCTGGAATTACTGAAATTTGGGTTTTAACTTCTGTTGACTTTAAAAAAAAAAAAGAATTGTTTTGTGGATCTTTAATAGTTCTGATATGTACAGTAACTAAACTTTTGATTATTGCCATTTTGTTGTGCCTAAAGAAAACTAAATTGTGCTATTTTTTTGCAGTTCTTAAAACACTTTTCGTATTTTTGTATTTGTTTCGGATGTCTTTTTTTTAAACTAATCTTAAATACTTAACATAACAGAAAATAAAACATAATCTTGTATTCAAATTCAAAAGCTGAAAATATAAAAAGCGATCTAGACTATGCGAACATTTTTCCACATGATGTTTAAAAATACCAAACAAAATTTAATAGACAATCAATCATGACAATCAAGTATGACTATATATAATAAAATTGTATCAAATTTGGAATAATGAAACGTTGACAAATTTCCTGAAATCTAATTTTTTGAAAGAATATTAGCTTAGCTATTTTTGGGGAAAATAACTTGCTTTTTTGACGAACTTTTATGAATTTTGAAGAAGCTCCCATTTTTTAAGAACTAATTTTAAGCCTTTTTTCTATAATTAGTAAAATTAGTATGAAGCTAATGCGGCAATTTTGGCGATTGACAAAGCCAAGATGAAAATGTGCTTCATCGCTTAGGATGATTTTGTATGAAATTTTCGAACTGCAGCCGCCAAGCTTTCACTATTTTTGAAATATTCTTTAATAATGAAGACACGTTGTTCTATCGTGTAACGCTCCATTTTTAATAACCCTATACTGTTAGCTGTCAAATTGCTCTTGTTTCAGAGTTGCCAACACTTCACTGCACAAATGGCGGCAAATTCAAATCTTGCGTTAATTTTGGGACACCCTTTACATACATTTGCTTCCAGTGTTTTTGATTAAAAAAAAATGTTTTGGTTTTTTTTTTCGAGTTTCGATATTGGGGGTCAACAAAATTTTTCACTTCTTTTTGAAAATCAGAATTACTTCAGGTTTTACTTGCGACATATAGGAACTGTATATCAAGTTTTGCATTCGTAAAAAAATCGAATTAGAGATATTGATTAAACGTGACATTACGATGGTGGATAGGTAAAAAAAAGGGGATTCGGCACGGCGCGTTCAAACTCGAAAATTAAGGTCGAAGCCGATTTGAATCCATTTCTTAGGAATATAAATAGTTTGTTGGTTCAAAATCGAAATTTCAATTTTCAAAAAGACGGCCCAATATATCTTTAAGAAATATTATCTACATTTTTTTTTTCTCAACTTTTTTTTTCTATAATAAGCACACACTCAAGGGGATATTACTATCCTTATTATGCAGAGGCACAGTTTGAGCACTAGGAAGAGGAGAGGGGGTTTAAAAGGAGATGTCGGTGCCCATTGGTTTTGAATTCCTGAACATTGCAATGACTAGAAAAGACAGAGTGTGGTAAGTCATTCCACATTCGCGTGGTACGGCTAAAGAACGAATCTCTGTATTTGACAGTACGGCCGAAGTTGGGCTCGAGAGTATACTGATGAGCATTCCTAGAAGTGCGAGTATTACGGTTGAACTGTTTATGGGGAGGAATGCAACTGGCTATTTCACTAGAGCATAAGCCGTTGATGCCGACGATGTTCAAGCGAAGTAAATGGACTTATGATGATATTATCATCTATCAATTTAAATGCTCTACGTTCAATACTATCCAAGAGGCTTAAGTAAGTTGCAGGAGCACCAGCCCAGAGATGGGAGTTATACTCAAGCTTTGGACGTATATAAGTCTTGTAAATAACAGCCAGATCAGAGGGGGAGAAAAACTTCTTGCATCGCCTTAGAAAACCCAAACATCTTGCGGCATTTTTGGCGACATCGCGTATGTGTTCGTTCCACAAAAGGTGGTTGGTGATACACATACCGAGAATATCGAGATGTTCAGTCTCCTCGATGCAAGTGCCATCCATGGATAATGGCAATTGGGGTATATCTCGCTTTAACGATACAAGACAGCATTGCGTTTTCGAAGCATTAAATTCCACGCGGTTTTTTAATCCCCATTGTAGAATGCTGTTTAGGTCAGAATTTAATGAACTTATCATATTTTGTAGTTGCAGTTCCACATCCGAAGAAGAGGGATGTGAGTCTGAAAACGAATATGAAAAGCTAAGAGTACTATCGTCAGCGAACCAATGTATTGGATTAGAAGTTGCAGACAGGAGATCATTAATAAAAATGAGAAAGAGTGTTGGAGATAGAACAGAGCCCTGGGGCACACCAGCATTTATTTTATGGTTTTCAGACTTGAATCCATCCAATACTACTTGTATTGAACGATCCGAAATGTAATTACTAATCCAATGAAGCAGGGATTCATGCAAACCGAAACCACGCATATTCGATAAGAGAGCCTGATGCCAAACCCTATCAAATGCTTTTGAAATATCAAGTGCAATAATCTTACTTTCTCCAAAGCGATGTAAAGATTTGCTCCACTGTTCGGTTAGATGAACCATGAGATCACCAGTGGACCTATTGCTTCGAAAGCCGTACTGCCGGTCATTAAGAAGCTTTCGATCTTCAAGATATTTCTTGAGCTGATAATTAATCAGCGTTTCCATGACCTTGGAAAGAAGGGACGTAAGTGCAATCGGTCGGTAATTAGAGGGTGAGGTAGATTCGCCTTTTTTTTGGGGATGGGCTGGACAAATGCAGTTTTCCATCCTCTCGGAACGAGACCTGAGGAGTAGGACAGATGAAAAAGCTTACGCAGTGGTTTTGCCAGCGTTGAAGAACACCTCTTCAGAACAATAGCGGGGATACCATTCGGACCAGGATTTATGTGTGTTTAGATCTCTAAGGACTTTTGCCACAGTACGAGTGCGAAAAAGAATTGGTCCCATAGAATCACTAACTCGCTCAAGTACAGGCGGAGTCATAACACTCACTGGCAGTGTAGAATTGGCGGCAAATTGCCTAGCAAAGAGATTAGCTCTCTCTAAAGAGCTAATAAAAGGAGTGTCATTGACAACGAGCGTAGGAACCGATGAAGAGGAAGAATTCCTCATGTTTTTCACAAATGACCAAAAATTTGCAGTATTTTTTGCCGTAATTTTTGGTCATGTAAAAATTTGGTCCGTCGGATATGGGCGTTGCAGGCCTTCCTGGATTGTTTGAACTTTTTCCGGCTTTCCTCAGTACGGTTTGCTTATAGCAACGGAAACTTACCTCTTTGGCCCTAATAACCTCTTTACAGCTCGCATCAAACCATGCGTTTTCCTTAGGTCTGATACTTTTAACCCTGTTCGGTATAAAAGTTCTCATTCCCAGGAGAATTAAACTTGTGATCATATCAGCGCTGGCGTCAACGTCACTATCGAGGAAGCATAGTGACCAGTTAAAGATCCTGAAGTGATTATTGAGACCGTCCCAGTTGGCTGGGAGCTCTTTCTTTAACTGAACAGTTTTTACACGAGAAATTTGCTGATATAACACAATGGTCAGATGTTCCTAGAGGAGATAGAACACTAACAGTGTACTTATTAGGGTCAGAGGTAAGAAACAAGTCAAGTGTTTTCTGCTCGACCTTCAACGTCCGATATTCTGGTGGGCTCGTTGACCAGCTGAGTTAGGTAGTTCAACTCAGGAAGATTTCTGCACACACTCCATCTTGCCTTCTTTCAATATCGTGCCTGAAGGGTTTCCCTCATAGAACCGTTATTTTGCTTGTCTATATGAAAGTTTTTCAAAAACAAAATACATACAATTCAGAAAAATGTATCAAATATTTATTTGAGTCGATTGTACGGTCCATATAATTTAATGTTCGAAGATTATTTCATGCGAATGTTGACCTTGACTGCGCCTCAAATGGTCCATCCGCTTAGTCCAATTTTGGCATACTCTTTCCAACATTTCGGCCGGTATCTCACGAATAAATGCTTCAATGTTGTCTTCCAATGCGTCAATTGAGCTTGTCTGTATAGACATGAGCTTTAACATAGCCCCACAAAAAATAGTCTAAAGTCGTTAAATCGCACGATCTAGGCGGTCAATTGACCGGTCCGGAACGTGAAATAAAATGTTCACCGAACTCGTCTCTCAATAAGTCCATTGTTGCGCGTGCTGTGTGGCATGTGGCAACGTCTTGTTGAAACCGCATGTCATGCAAGTCAAGCTCTTGCATTTTGGCCAAAAAAAGATGGATATTATCTCACGGTAGCGCTCACCATTAACAGTTACGTTACGATTCGCATCATGTTTGAAGAAGTACGGTCCAATGATGCCATCAGCAAATAAACCGCAATGCTTCTTGCAGATATTTACCCCAAAATCGACAATTCTGCTTATTTACGTACCTATTGAGACAAAAATGAGCTTTGTCGCTCGCTGGAAGAAGCGTGCGATGAACTTTATTAACAGAGCACGCATTTTGATAATAAAATTCAATAATTTACATGCAATTATAGACCAAACTGAAGATGTTTGACAAAACACGAAACGTGCGTCAGTTGTTTAAACCAGTTTGCCAAAAATATAATAGCTAAAAAATCACCCTTTACAAACATTTTAGTAATTTTTTTGGATTCTAAAAAATATTTGCATTTTTTATTTCAAAATTCAATAACTAAAAAACTGGTCAAGATTTTTTATCGAAATTCAAATGTAAAAAGTATAACGAATTTTCAAGAAAAATGTCTTGAAAGGGGCGAGGTGCTGCAACCATAGCCGTTATAGTTATAATTTTGCTAATATCATTTTCCATTGGTAAACAATTAGATTAAAGTCTACTGATTTCTTTTAAAAATATTCTATTTTTTGTTATATTAAAATAAAATGTCTTATTGATAAGCCATGTACATTATTTGAATGATAGGAGAAAAAATTCAATCTAACTGTCAGCTTACATTTGCATCTAATATCTTTGAAATGGATAAAGCTTTTAAATTAAGAAATATTAAGGCTTGTACTCTATTGTGATACACTTGGTTTAACTTAGTAACTGACAACATGTGACAGTTGTTAATTGTATGCTGCCTATTGGAATTCAAGACATTTCGTTCAAAGTTTTACATCAAATCAATCAAAATGTCATGTTTGTTTATAGAAAACAAACAACTTTCAATCTCTCAATCAACATCATTCATGTTGGTCACGTTCATATTAATCACATCATCGCATCGTCGGTCGTCGTCGTCGTGTCCTAAAATTCACATTGATTTAAACCTAATGAATTAAAATAATCTATATGTAAAGTTCAGAAAATAGCTAAGTGTTCCAAAAACTTTCAAGGTTCTATTTAATAAAAATAAAAACAAATTGATAGGTGTTCCCACGTTTAAAAGCAACACACAACATCAATTTATAACATTCACCCACAATAAAAATAATAATAGAAGATACAGCGTTTGAAATTGCAAAAAATAAATATGTCAGGGTTATCTTGGCTGGCTTGACTGTGCTGTTCTGTGTTTTTTTTTTTGAGTTGATGAATATTCATCATTTCCATAATCCTACTTCCATCATTAATATTATATATTCTGATGGTCTCCTTTGCCCTCATCATATGCCTTTATTCTTACTTTTCCTTGCCCCTGCACCCAGCAAGGGTACGACGACGAACGACGACGGACGATAAGAAGGAAATTAATCTCAAATGAATAAATTATTACGACTTACTAACAACAAATTGTACAAAAATCTTCAAAGGCCATCAAAAAGGTTATCGCGCTGTGCTGTGGCTTTGGTTATGGTGCTGTCAAAGTGCAAAGTAGCAAACATCAGTCAATGATGTTAAAGTAAAATGTACGATTCTGATAATTTCTAATCTCTCTTCTTTTTTTTTTTTAAATTCATTTTATTTCGTTTTATTTCCCTCTTTCCGTCTTGTTGACTTGTTTTATTGCGCTATTAACTGAATTCAATTCGTTGATGTGATCTATTTTTGTCTGCAAAGCATAAAAATACAAAAACAAAAAAAATATAAATGACTCGAATTAAAATTCAAAGAAGAAAATTCAAGACCCGCTGATGATGACTATACCCACTACTACGCTAGCTATAGAAGCTATAGACAACTTGAACTTACACGACCTTCGATTAAATGGGGATTGGGAGCAAGATACGAGCATTTCCTTTCCTATTTTAATTAATTTGCTGGCTATGAAGTAAAATTGAAATTGAGATATTTCAAATGAAATAAAAAGGAAATAAATAAATCTAAGAAACAAGTAGCATCATACAGTACTGTGTAAAACTTTTGCAACTATCACACTATCGTATTTATAAAAGTTGTTCCAATCAAATTATTTTTATTACTTTAGACTTTTGTATGTGTCAACTTACTGTTCATAATCTTAAAGCACTGATCCACAGGCAAATTCTACAAATACACGGCTTTTCAAGAACAATAATGATTTCAGCTGCGCAAAACATTTGCAACTAGTTGCCATTTCTCTTTTCTTCTCATTTTGATAACGGTTAATTTGGTTTATTTTGAGGTTGGTAAGTTTATACGTGTAGCTTGATTTGTTCAGTTAGTTTTAGCCAGGACTTGATCGATAAGTTTTTTAAGATAAATTCATTGTTTTTAAAATGGTGGGAAATAAATACTTATTCATCGGATGTAAAATTCAGAATTTTGAGTGATTTCAAAAAAAAAGATAAATCAACTAAAGGGTGTCCCAAAATTAACGCAAGATTTGAATTTGCCGCCATTTGTGCAGTGAAGTGTTGGCAACCCTAAAAAAAAAGCAATTTGACAGCTTACAGTATAGGGTTATTAAAAATGGAGCGTTACACGAGAGAACAACGTGTCTTCATTATTAAAGAATATTTCAAAAATAGTGAAAGCTTGGCGGCTGCAGTTCGAAAATTTCATACAAAATATGGTCGGAATAGTGTTTTAACTTCGTCAACTGTGAAGAGATTAATTGAAAAATTCATGGAGACTGGATCCGTTGGAGACGCCAAACACACTGGTCGTCCAAAAACAAGCCGTTCCAATGTGAATGTCGAACCAGTGCGTGAGAGTGTTGCTGACAATCCAGGAACCTCAATTCGACGTCGTGGACAAGAATTGCAAATTTCAAGAACCTCTCTACAGCGTATACTCACCAAAGATCTGTGTCTTCATGCTTACGAAATTCAATTAACACAATAATTGAAGCCTAATGACCATGGACAGAGAAGAGAGTTCGTTGAATGGATTATTGAACATCAACAAATGGACCCTGATTTTTCGAGCAAAATCATCCTAAGCGAAGAAGCACATTTTCATCTTGATGGCTTTGTCAATCGCCAAAATGCATCCACAACGCGTGACTGTATGGTGTGGATTTTGGGCTGGAGGCATAATTGGGCCATATTTTTTTGAAAATGATGCTGGTCAAGCAGTGACTCTTACTGGTGCTCGATATCGCGACATGATTACACAGTTCTTTCTGCCAAAATTGGATGATATTGATGTGTCCAATATGTGGTTTCAACAAGACGGTGCCACATGTCATACAGCCCGTGAAACAATTCAATTACTGCATGAGACATTTCCAGGTCGTGTACTCTCTCGTTTCGGTGATCAAAATTGGCCTCCTAGATCGTGTGATTTAACACCATTAGACTTCTTTTTATGGGGTTATTTGAAATCACAAGTCTATGTCAACAAGCCCACAACCACCCGTGCATTAAAGGAGGAGATTCAACGCTGCATCAACGAAATTCAGCCACATTTATGCAGAATGGTCATGGAAAATTTCAACAAAAGAGTGCGCATGTGCATGCAAAGCCATGGAGGCCATTTGTCCGATGTGTTATTCCATACATAACCCTATCCTATGTACTTTACGAGTCAATAAAAATATAACTATCAAAAGACCAAAAACGGCGTTTTCTATTTAATTCAAATCTTGCGTTAATTTTGGGACACCCTTTATTTGTAGAAAGGTGTTATGCCATCATAGAGGAGGAAGGTCTCGAAGCACCACAGCAAAAGATGATTGAAAAATAACAAATTTCTTCCGAAGTTACCCATTGACCCATCAACTATCAGATGCCGCGCACTGCAGGCCGAATTGCATGGTTTTCAGATAGCAAAAGAGCCATTTATTTTTTTAAAAAAATGTGAAAGCTCGTTTGGCTTTTGCAAGAACTCATCTTAATTGGAGTCCCCAAAAATGGAAAACGGTCTTATTTTCTGACGAATCAAAGTTCAATATTCACGAATCGGGTGAAAAACAACATGTCAGAAGGCCAAGAGGTGAGAGGCTAAATCCAAAATACACTAAATGGACGTTCAAACATGGAGGTGGTTCAATTTTGGGTTTGGCCTGCTTCTCTGGCCAAGAAATCGGGCCAATTCAACAAGTGGAGGGCATAATGAAGTCTGAAGACTATGTAGGCATCTTTTGTAACACCATGCTTCCTTATGCCCATTGGAAAATGAACGTTCCAACACGACAATGATCCCAAACACAAGTGTCGAAGTTGACCATAAAGTGGATTACAGAAAAAAGGATTGAGGTTTTACCATGGCCAGCCCAGTCCAAATCAGACCTAAACCTTATAGAGAACCTGTGGGAAATTGTGAAGAGAAGAATTGGGAGCAACATTTTTAAGCACATAAGTGACCTATTCCCTGGAATTCAGAGGGGCAGTGGAATGACATTCCAAAAACGGTTATTAATAATCTTATAGCTTCGATGCCCAGAAGATATACAGCCGTTATAAAAAATAAAGGGTACGCAATTAAATATAAACATTTCCTTGCCTTGAAGTATGAAAATAGTTTGAAATTAAGTTGTGAGATCTAAGTTGCGAATGTTTTGCACAGCCATTTTACCAACTATTAAAGTATTTAGTTATTTATTTTTTGTTTAAGTGAAGAGTGTTCATTTTTTTCCAACAATTATAACGTAATATTAAAAATGTTTAGAAAACTAAAGAAATAATTTTGCTGTTTAATTTTATAAACAATTTTTTTGTTTAATGAAAAATGTTGGAGGTTCTAGTTGCAAATGTTTTGCACAGTACTGTATGTAGATATGGGGTTGTGTTTTATTGTTTATATATCAACTTGTATTTATTATATGTTTTTGTTTGATAAATTTGTACAGATTTGAATTTGATTTGTTGGATTTTTTGTTTAGTTTAACATTAGAGTACATATACATACAATACATACATTTGATTTTCAAGGAGTCAAGCAAACTTGGCTCCAAAAAGTGTCGTTATTTTAGCTTTGAGGAAGGGTGCCTTAAATCGATTGATCGGTTGTTTTTAGTTTTTGTATGTTCTCTATATGTTTTAGTATAGCTTGAATGAATTTCTTTTCCGAGTTTATTTAATACAAATTAAATGACTGGAATATTTAGGTACCTCATCATCATCATCCACACTTTAATTTGAAGTGAAAAATTCCAAAATAAACAATTTTTAAATATTTACAACTAGGACAGTTTTTACAACAGAAACGTTTACAATTTTGGTTGGCTTGAAATATAATTTTTAAACTGTCGGGATCTGAAAAACAAGTAAGATCGCAATGGTGAGGATTTTTATAATTAATGTTATTTCTATATCAATGTTACATTGAACATTGAAAATAGTATTAATTTATTTATTGAAATAATTTACAAACTTAATTTATAGATTATTTTTAGAAAGACATCAGGATAGCCAGACCATATGATGCCGTCTCTTAACTATTTACATATTTACATTTAATTATCAAATTCTTTATTTCAGGTTACTTTAAGTAAAACAAAATAGAAAAAAAAAATAATTTAGCAAGCAAAGGATAATTATGTTTAAATGAGAAATAAAAAAAAAAAAATAAAAAAAAAAAAAAAAAAATCGGCAAGTTTTTTGGTTATGTTGTCTGATGATACTTCAATTTGGCGAGATATAGGACATTCGACAAAGATATGCCAAACAGAGAGTATCGTTCCACAATTCAAACATTGCTCAGAATCTCCAGCATTATAGCAATGTTGAGTGTTAAAAATAGCTTTTCCAACTCTTATTCGGAAGAGTTTTATGCTATCTTCTCTGTTTAGAGACCGATTGTATGGTATGGCGCGTAAGTAGGTTGATGTTTTTTTAGAAAAGTTTCAGAATTTTGCCAGCTTTCGATGAGCTCTTTCTTATGATCCTGAATCAAAGTTCTGCGTAGGAGTTTATACAATTTGGGATACTTTACAATGAGTGGGTAGTTTGTAGCAGTTCTTGCTGCAAGGTCTGCTGCCTCATTTCCTTTGATTCCGGAATGTCCAGGTATCCATGTAAGAATAATATTTTTATTGGCGAATAAACATCTTCTTATAAGCTCCAGAGAAGGGCATTTATTTGTCTCATTTCTAAGACCCATGAGGATACCAAGATTATCGGTTACAATGAGCGATCGGTTAGAGTACGAGTATTTTTGGGCAACAGATATGCCTTTATAAATTGCTGTAAACTCTGCAATGTAGCTGTTCGCAGATTCTGGTAAAAGAGCTTGGTGAATAATAGATGTTTCAGAATTTGGTTGTAACTGAATGACTGCGTATTAAAACCAAATGTCTTCTTTGTACGAACCGTCTGTGTAGAAGATTCTATCAGCGTTATAGGCAGAGATCATTTCTTGGTGAAGCATTCTAAATATGTCATCAGTAGTATTTTCCTTTTTGTACTTAGCAAGATTAGTGTTAATGGGAAGTATATGTATTTTCCAAGATGGTAGATTACCTCCTAATGTTTGAGTATTATTGAATGAAAAAATAAAAAATAAAAACACAAAAAACAGTTTAAAGGCGTTAAATCGCACGATCTAGGTGGCCAATTGACCGGTCCCGAATAGGTCCATTGTTGCGCGTGCTGTGTGGCATGTGGCACCGTCTTGTTGAAACCACATGTCATGCAAGTCAAGCTCTTGCATTTTGGGCAAAAAAATGTTGGATGTCATCTCACGGTAATGCTCAGCATTCACAGTTACCTTACGATTCGCATCATCTATGAAGAAGTACGGTCCAATAATGCCACCAGCCTATAAACCGCACCAAACTGCGACTTTTTCTGGATGCATTGGTAGCTCTTGAAATGCTTCTGGCTGATATTCACTCCAAAATCGACAATTATGCTTATTAAAGTACCTATTGAGCCAAAAATGAGCTCGCTGGAAGAAGCGCGCTACGAACTTTCTTCACCGAGCACGCATTTTGATAATAAAATTCAATAATTTGCAAGCGTTGTTCGTTTGTAAGACGATTTATGGTTAAAGTATAGACCAAACTGAAGATGTTTGACAGTGAAACAAAAACGAAACGTGAAACCAGTGTTGTCAAAAAGATAATAACTAAAAAATCACCCTTTATATCCTTTTCGATATTATTAGTCAAAACTGAAACTACTATGCATAAAGACCACGTTTGTGATAAAGCTCATTATATCATTCGGGGAAAATAGTATTCCACTATTCGTTTTAATAAAAGATGTTAATTTTCAAGGTAAGTTTATATTTTTTGGAAAAATTTAGTTTTTGTTTGGTTTTTGAACATAAAAAGGCTGTTGTAAGCAAATGCCTTATTGTTGTACATCTGCAGCATTGTGCAAAAAACAAGACATATTCGATACGGTATAGTAGTGCAGAATGCGCCCAAATAGAAAAAGTGTCCTTAGCGACCAGCAACTTTAGGCAATAATCAGTTAATGGTGCGATAGTGAAGATCGATTCGACTCGATATTTCATGCGACTAATGTGATGATCCTTCATTTGTCTAACAGAAAAATAACTCGTCAGGTAACAAATCGGACAATCCACTGCCACCAGAAACTTTTTTCAAGCCTACTGGGTAATCTACAACACATCTGTTTTCGACTACTCGAGAAATGTCAAGAGGAGATACCATCAAAAGTTTATATCATATGGAAGAAAAACCTCGAGCTCATTCAAGATCAGATAAATTTTTTAGGCAACGAGGGTTTTCCAAACGATGCCATGCCAGTTTTTTGCTTATTTTTTGATTCAAGAAATTGTTGGACTTATACGCGATCAAACCAACATATACAGCGTACAAAAAAACCAAGTGAACCTATAAATGGTGTAAGTACCGATATCCGTCAATTTTTTGAAGTAATTTTATACACATCAATTATACGGATTCTAAATGTAAGAAATTATTGGTGTGATAAAATGGGAATATCAATAATCAAAGACATTATGATACCTAAAAACTTTGCATTTCAATGACAATTCAAAACCTTACACTCAGTCCTGAAGTGATAGACTTTGTATGTAAGACCAAGGATTGAAATACTCAACGCTATTCAAAAGTGGCCCTGGAAAGGTACTTGGCGGAAGATGAGCAATTGTGCCCAACCAAGGCTCGAAGTATTTTAAAGCAATACATTCCGGCTAAACCCCACAAATGGGGCTTTAAGCTAGTAAGTAAGTAAGTAAGTTATTCATTTATTAACAGTTAAATACAATAGTTTGTTACAAAATTTTAATCTTAAAGCTATGGCTTAGCCGTCAGCCTGATTGGCAAATTTATATTTTAATTTTAATTAATGACTATAAATAGAATAAATTTTCAATAAATTCAAAATGGTAGGTATTTAAATGTATTCAGATATTAACAATTTTCTGTATTTGTAAACTGTTTTCAAGAAATTGCTAAGGGTTTTCCATTCACATTCGTTTAAAAGTTGTACAGATTCTTGTAATGTTAAAGTGGCTTTACCAAAATGCATAATTCTTTGTGGTCTGAATATAGGGCATATACTAATAATATGAAAGCAGTCTTCTTTTGCTTTAAGGTTGCACAGCGAACAGAATTGGTTAAAGCTTCCATTATAGGGGTTCCCATTGAGGTGAAGGACCTCGCACCTTGCTTTGAAGATTATAGATATTTCATCATATCTTAACGAATCATGGAAGTAGTTCCTTTGTTTTAGATTGTAATCCAATTGGCTGTATAAGACTCTGTTATCAGACTCTCGCGCCTTAAGGATGAACATATCACGGGATGCGTCTTCATTCTTCTGAATAATGTTGTAGAGATTTTCTTTCAAATTGCTTAAGTTGTTAGTGTCAATTATTAAGTTTTCACCACAAGCGTTACCAATAGTCTGCCATTTTTTATACCACCAGTCTTTGTTCCTTAACTCATACAAAAACAGTTTCTTCGAAGGTCGATATTCTTCATAATGACTACATAGCTTAATTATGAAGGCAGCTTGAGGTTTCAGAGTGTTGGTTAGGAGTTTTGGAAGACCAGTTTCCAAGTAAATACAATAATTTGGTGTATTTTGTGGCAGGTTAAATAGTTTCTTCAGAAAATTTCTTTGGAATAATTCTATTTCCTCGTACTCATCTGCACCCCAGACTTGAGAAGCGTAGCAAAGGGTTGATTTGACAACTGAATTAAATATCTTATGTTTTGAGGATAAAGTGATTCTTTTGTTTGAAAAAACATTTTTCCAGGTTAGGTTAATTAAGCTTTGTGAGCTATTGCTTTTCTCGGCTAGGTGGTTCTTGAAACTAAAAGTTGAACTAAGTCTCACACCTAGGTATTTAACTTCTCTCACGGTTTCTACAGCTTGTCCATCGTAATACCACTGTCTGTCATTATGATTTCTTGAATGTCGCTCGAAGACCATCATTTTCGATTTTTCTGTATTTATAAATAGATCCCTTCTCTTGCAGTAGTTTGACAAGCGATTTATCATCAATTGCATCTGCTCAGGTGATTCAGCTAGTATGACAAGGTCGTCTGCGTAGAGTAACACATTGACTATAGAACCAGCAATTCTGACTCCATCAGGTAGATCATCTACTACGTCGTTTAAAAAGAGTGAGAACAATAATGCACTGAGGAGACAGCATTGTTTCACACCAGAATTAGTTCCGAACCACTTCGAGTACGTTGTACCATCCCAAACTGCTGCATTAGTATCCGTGTACATTTCTCTAATCACTTTAATGAATTTTGACGATATACCAAGTTGAGACATTTTGTAAAAAAGAGCGTCCCTGTTAATAAGATCAAAAGCAGCTTTGAAATCAACAAAAAAAGAGTATACTTTTTTGTTCCTGGCTTGGAACGTTTTAACAATAGACGTAAGAACATATATTTGGTCAATAGTGGAGTAATTCTTTCTAAATCCCGCTTGTAGTTCAGACAGAATGTTTTTCCTTTCAACCCATCTTTCTAATCTTTCAACGAAGACACAACAGAAAATTTTTGACATAACATTCATGAAAGAGATTCCTCTATAATTTTCTACAACGTCTAAAGGTCCTTTTTTGTGGATCGGGAAGATCACAGATTTCCTGGACGAAGAGGGGATGCTTGCCGTTGATAAAATTTTGTTGAACAGGGTCCTTAAGTTGTTATAGAATTGGGGTGTTGCATTTTTAAAAAACTCATAAGGGATATCATCCTCACCTGGCGCCTTTCCATTTTTCGCTTTCATCAACACAGATTGTATTTCTTCAATAAAGATGTCGGAGTCTAGTGATTCGTCAATGCATAAAGGTTCTGCGTATGAGATTATCAGATTAGAATTATTTGAGAGGAGAAGTTTAAAGTGGTTTGCAAGTAATTCAGCCGATATACTTGTACCGATTTTATAATTCATTCCGTTGATTTCCCTCGCAATCTTCCAGAATTCCTTGGCGTTTCGAGTTTGTCCCAAAAGAAGAGCTTGTTGGTTTTCAAAGTCAGTTTTCTTTTGACGACATAAGTTTTTTTAAACTATTTATTTATTTAAACTATTTATTTTGTGCGGGGTCAATGGTTCTGGTTACAAGTTCAAAATTTATAGTGGCCAAGAAAATGTTATATGCGAAGGCGAACCACAGTTGAGTGCTACATCAAAAGTAGTTGTATACTATTAGCGAGGCAAATACCAATAAATTTGAACTATATTCTTAACTTCTACAACTATTATACCTCTTTGTCGCTTATCGAATTTTTGGCATTCATAGTCTTGAATTAATGGGGAGATTTAGAATTCCAAATTGTAAACTCATTTTTTAAAAATCAGCCAAGAGGTACTTCAGTTGTGTTCGTTGGCGAACAGACGAATTTAGATTTCAACAACTGCTTGGAAGGACAACAAAATTGATTCACTGGCGTCAATTTTTCGAAGGTAAGAACCCCATATCCAATGTTCAACGATATAATAAAATCAACAAAGCTCACTTATCTATTAAATGACCGTTAAATGGGATGAGTAGACTTGATGGATAGTATTATTGCTAAACACAAAATTAGACTTAGAAGAAGTAGAAGTCTTGATATAAGTATGGCAAATGCATGGTTATTCTATCGCCGCCGCCGCACCGTGGCCCGTTTTGACTTTTTTGGTTGCAATAATCATATCTCCTAAATGAATAAAGATATTGCTTTAATTTTTTTTTATCTTGAAGGAAATTTCCAAGGCTATAAAAATTGTGACTTTCAAAAAAAAAATGTTTACAGGGTGTTTCAGAAATTTGTGTTAAAATAAGAAGTTTTAACAAAGGTGATAAACATAGCAGTATTTTAATATGCAATCGTCAAAATCAATTTTTTAAGTAATCTAAGTGAATCGAAACAGTAGAGCAAAAAGAAAAAGAACCAATTCGAGTGAAAATTTTAATTTTAAGGAATTTTTTTTTATTTTCCAGTATTCAAGAATACATAATGTATTTTGGTGATATATCAAAAGTCAAACAGTGTAAAAAGAAATAAAGACAAAACAAATTAATATTAAACACTAAATTTCTTGAAAATAATCATCTATGTACATAATGTCCGGGGAAATGTGTAATAAACTCATCATTTCTGGAGAGTATCGTTCTTTCAGATCTTTTTGGCTTCTCACATGCCTTAAGGAAGAAATAAGTGGATCCGAAGAGGTTGCAAGCATGTTAAATAGGTCCTCATTCTGCCGAATCCTTGAAACTTTAAACGTGGGCGAGGGTTCCTCCAATGTTCCCCATTTGTAATATTGAGTCGAAGTGGGACAACTGATGCCATGAACATGTGTGCGTCTGTTTCTCCATCTATTGTATTTATTTTTTGCTTGTAGGCACTTTGTCCAGATGATCCATCGCAGCCCCATTTACTCTGTAACGTTAGACTTCTTGGAAGTGCCATTATTTGATCCTCCGTTTTGCTTTCTATTAGCCGCATTGCTGTATGATCCATCATGTTTTGAAGTTTCACTCTAGCTAATATTTCCGTGACTTCGCAGTTTTCGGGAACTGCTTCTTTTTTCGCAACCGTAATCATATTGTAGGATGGCAAGACATCTATGTTGTGATGTCTTAACGAAGTTCTCAGGATTTTATATTTTTCTTTTGAGACTCCCAAATCCATAAATAAAGCTAATGCGTTCCCACTGGTGTATTTTATGGGATTGTGTTGGGGAGTGTGAATGCTTTCCTTGACTCTTTTGACACGAAGTGGACTTGCAGAAGATATTGCCTGAATTATATCACTCTTCCCCTTTTCATGGTCCTTATTGTATCTTATACTCAAAGCTTCAGAGAGATGTTCTGTACACATCTCCTTTGTAGCTTTGATTAGTTTTTGGTTTTTTAGTAAATGTTGCGCACTCATTGACTGGCTTCCTTGGTCTTCCTCTTGATGTAGTTGGGAGATAACCCGCTTCTTCTGTTTGTCCGGTATTAATATGCAGAGATAAGGAAAGCCATTCTGCATTCTTTTTGAAGTTATTTCTCGATCTTTTGGCTGCTATCCATTTTCTATCAAGGTTGTAATAGAATTGTTTTAATATCTGTTTGACTGCATTTGCATCTGGTAGTTGGTATTCACTTTCCGCGGCAGATAAAAACTCATTACAACTGCTAGCATTGACAAAAAGTTCAAACAAATCCTAATTCGGAATATCCATTTTAAATTGTTTTGAAAAATAAAAGCAACTGCTCAAACGCTCGTTTAAATTCTAAATGATTATTTTAGTCTAATGTTTCATCTTTTTATACCTAAGAGTAAATACCTGCACTCAAGACTCTTTAATCCTTATATTAATTATACTTAAAGACACCCCAATAAAACTACCTGTCTGTCTACCTTTATACTAACATATTCCAAAATTGTTTTATCCTTAAATCTTATCAATAAATTCTTAATCCTTATCAATAAAAGTACCTGATCATAATTCAATCGTACCCGAAAACAAATGCATTATTTAAAAATTTATTACAGGATTTAAAAAATTAGCTCTAAAACTCTTGAAAATCTTAGGTAATAAACAAAAAATAAAAATGATTTATTTTTTTTAAATAAAATCATCTTTTTAAATCCACCACACACAAAATAAATAAATCCATAAAAAAGAATTTTCCATAAAAAAAGAGGGGAAAAAAATGACTGACTTTATCAATTCAAATCTTCCTAGCTCAGTTCGATGCAAAATGACGCAGTTGATCTTTTGGATTTATGTTAAGAAATATGTAAGGATTCTGAATCAGTTGAGATCTTAGCACCACTCGTTGAATCTTTTTTTTCTATACAATTTGAAGTCGAAAAAGTGTACAAAAAGTAGTGTTTCCGAAAACATTAAATTAAACAATAAAAAATATTTTTTTTTATTATTATCGATCTAAATAATGGCAATTCATATTATAAAAACAAAAACGAAAAGCGTTTCGAAGCCCTTTTTCTAGTTTTTACATTCAAAGTTAAGAAAAAATATAAAAAAATAAAAAAAAAATTATAATCATAAAAAATCTTCAACTTTGGCCTGCTCTATAAGGCAAACCAATAACCCAAATTGGATAATTTTTTCGATTACTGGAGCTTCAAATATTTGTGAATCCAGTGAACTTAAAAGTTTTGCATTATAGACCCACTCGAAAAATGAATATTGCAAGCAGTTTTGCTTAAACGGGCCACTGTGCGCCGTGTCAACAACAAAAAAAACTGGACGGTCTACCAACACCTACCGCCAAAGGAACTTTGTCAAGCCATTGACCAATATGGAGGGGGGGGGGGGGGAGAATTTAATGCAAAATGCCCAATTACAATGGTTTTAGAATAGTGAAAAATGTGGATTAGATTTCTATACTAAATAGTGATGTTAAAAAGTAGAAGCTAAGGTGAGAACAATAACAATATTTGTCTCCGTTTTTTTTTACCGAACTTTTCGAAAATTCTTGCCCTTTAATATTTTCACTTAAGGAAAGACTAAAACAAGCTTAAAACGTTATAATTTGAATAATTTTAAGACCTATTAGAAAACGAAACTGTTACATTAAAAGATTGATTTGGAGCAGAAACAACAAAGCTGTTGCATAAAACGTAACAGACATCAAGCAAAGCTAAGCCTCAAAAAAAAAAAAAAAAAAATAGTTATTAAAACGCATTTGCAATAATTGTATGATCAATTAGATCTTTACAATAATTCTTTTAAATAATGGCTTTAGGAACATCTGTTCGAATTGTTTAATTTCTTAAATGAATGAAGTTTCAAAAGCCAGAAATATAATATTTATCCACGATTAGTTGATAGTTGATAGCGATGTTATTGTGCCAGGACCTTATTTTCTTTTAATTAAATTGATTCTATTAAATCAGTTCATATCTTTAATTCTAAAAATTGAAAATTCCTTTGTGAAAAAGTTTCCTGGTGTTTTTATATATGTATGTAGAAGAAGTATAACAGAGTGCTTCCAACTTTCATCAATCCTTTGTCCACATCACTAATACCATACCTCTTGAACAATACATTTGTTTCGGATTCCATTAAAAGAGTAAATATTTTATCAGGATATACAATACAATATATCTACTTCATCACCACTCCTTTTTGAAATACAAAACATTAAGGAAGAAAATAAAAACAGAAAAAAAAAAACACAAAAATAGCAAAAATCTTCAAAAGAATCAGCAAAATTAAAGAAAAAAAAACAAAATAAACTATAAAAATATACTTAATATGGAAAAACAAAAACAACAACACTATACTACTAAAACTACAAAGAAAGTCCTTTCTTTTCGCTTCTACACTACTTCACGTACTATATTAACCCCCTCCCCTAAACCACCCACCTCCTCTACATCAAAATAACACGACCAGAGGAGAGAAGGAAAAAAAAATCAAGTCATTTTCAAGAACCCAAAGGGGTGTTGTCCTAGTTTTTATATGTTGTATTTTTATTTTATTTTTTCTTATTTCTTTAGTTTTCTTTTTCTAGTCTATTTTTCTTTTCTATAAATTGTTCTATTAAAAGTAATCAAAGCAACTTTGTCCGACAGCGCAAAGACAACTATCAAGACCTGTACAGTGTACACACCCATTTGAACGTTGTATTCTATGGCCAAAATTGGTATAGAAGAAAACTTTATCCTCGAGCCAAGGATGGCTGGGAAAATACTCGTACATATATGTGGGTATGTATAGTTTGCTGTGGGGTAAGGACATTGGAAAATAGCAACAATAATTCGAAAAAGAAAGTCTTTCTATATATCTATCTCTTTCTATCTCACTCTTGGTATATTTATATTTTTGCATTTAACGTCGCGCGTCCCGTATAGTGAAAAACTTTTCCACGCAGACACCAAAAGTATGCAACACAGTTCGTCTTCATAGTTTTCGTTCGTCTGGTTGTGGGGAGGGGAAAGGGGAGAGATGGGAGATGGGTTGAATGGGTAGAGCAGGACATAGAGGATGAAGTAGAAAGTTTTATCAAAGTTTTATCATCTTTGGAAAATAGTTTTCTTACAATTTCATGTTTTACTCGATTTTTCTTTTTTTTTTATTTTTTTTTTTGTTCTTTATAATAATTTTACTCTTTTCTATGAATTTCCATAAAATGTTGTTTTTTTCTGTTCTTTGTACTTTTGAGAGTAAGGTGCAAAAAAAAGAAGATTATTCAAAGCAAAATAAGTCAAAACATTCTTACAAAAAATTAATGAATTTCACAATATCTGAAAAGCTTTGCACAATTTAAGACTTAATTGTTCGAAATACAACACACAATTTTATGACAGCAACATTTTCTATATTCCGAAAACTGTATTAACTTCTACAATTCCTCCGCTCAAAGAATTCAATTACAATACGCAAATTTTTAGGAATATTGAACCTAATTTCGAGTGTACTTTTAGCTACAGAGATTCTTTCTTTAGCCGCACTACACGAATGTGGAATACTTTTCCTGGTTCATTATTTCTCACTTATCACTTTGTATAGACATTCTCAATACCAATGCTCATCAGTATCATTTTTTTAAACTGCTAACACTGTTAAAAATCATTTTAAGAGTATGGTCAATCAGTATTTTTTAAGGTCCCAAAATGAAACACTGTAGAAACACAACTGCAACGTTTCAATAACCGTTGTATGTTTCGTATGCACATTCTTTGAAGAAAAAGAAATAGTTGTCTCAAATATTTTCTAAAACCTTAAAATTCTGAAAACCCATTTGAATTGTCCAATTTTTAAAAACCTCAAAAACTCTCTAACATACACTTTCAAATCCTAAAAAAGAACCCTTAAATTAATCAAAATCCTACAGTTTGGAAATTATTTCTTAATAAAAAGTAAAATAAAATAGTGTTAAAATGGGATATTGAGATATTCAGTGTCTAAGAAGCTTTATTTAAATTGTAAATGTCTCATACTCATTAAGATTCAAACTGTATTTAAAAATAGGTGTGTAAGAACATACTAAAAATCCTAATTTTTCAATTTGCTGCAAATTCAAAGTCCCATTTTTGTATACTACATTTATATATTGACATTTGGGACATTCAAATAATTTTTTGGGATTTAAGAATAATAGAACATGAAAAATATGTGTTGCCTAAATTACAAAAGTGAAATTGAAAAAAATATTGCTTTGGGATATTGGAGCAAATATTGAGATATTGCGAACTATTGGACTAAAAAATAAGTGTATATCAAAGTAATCCTTAAAACATGCCAACATCCCATTCATTTAAATTTTTAATGGATAGGTATGGATTAAAACGTATATTCCATTCTTCAACATTTCAAAAGTTGAGTACATATTAGACTATACACCTTAATTTTTAGACTGTAGACGCTTCAAACTTGTGAAGAATTTAATTATCTCAAACTACTTACTCAAAATCCCATTTTTGTTAACTATCAAACATTCAAAATCATTTTTTTTTGTTTTATTTTTTTTTTTCTTATTTCAAGATTACACAGTTTGTCATGGTTTAAAAAATAATATATTTTTAAGGATATGAAAATGTTTAAATTTTATACATAAGTACATACATTTTGAAGTCAGAAAAAAATGTTCGCATTTTAATTTATTTCGGTTTAAACATTTTGAAATAATACTTTTTTCTTGAAAAAAAATTGATACTTCATTTGTAAAACAAACAAACAATATGTGCACAGCTCTGTAAATATCCTTGTTCTTATTTTTCTTATGTTCTAATGTGTGTTTTCATCCTTTTGCTTTTTGATTTGAAGAGAAAACTTTTCCTTTTCCTCGTGTTATTTAGTTTTTTTTTCCTTCTTCTTCTTGTAGTAGAAGTAGAATATAAAGTAGAGGGTTAAAGAGAAGAGGGAAACAGCGGAAAGTAATTTCTACTTTAAGGATGTTTGAAGACGATGTCGGCAAAAAACCAACTCAAAATAAAAAGAAGAAAATAATATATGTATGTATTTATAAGGACGATGGTATGATGTGGCACGGCACGGGTCGGGTCGGGCTGAGAGCGCGTTAAAGTGGATGTGTATGTTTTGGTTGGAAGATGACTTTTATCTTTAAGATTTGAAAGACAGAGAAGCAAAGGAATAGAAAAAAAACAAAGATGAAAAAACACGAACGAAAAGTGGAAAACTTCTTCAGAAGATAGATGCCATTTAATTCCAAAGTTTTCTTCTTCAACACTACATTTTTATTTTTAGAATGTTTTTCTTTTATTTTCTTCTTTTGAGGGAGAAAGTTTCCTTTTTCTTTTTCTTTTAAGTTTTTGTTTTTGTTGTGTGTTTTTGTTCTTTAAAGTTTTGTTTTTATTAATTTAATGCTAATTAAGAATTTTGTATTATATTTTGTTTTGAATATTTTGTATTTTGATATTGAAACACATACCCAAACCAGTGGAGGTTAGAATAAATTTATTTGATTGATTTTTATTTATTTATTTATAGAAAGATTTGATGAGGCCTCCTAACTCAAAATAGGTTTTTAAGGCCCAGTAACATTAATATTTTACATTTTTTTCTCTTAAAACTAAATGATAAGATGAATGATAGATATATGTATAATGAATTATATAAATTATGTTCAAAGATGATTAAAATAAGGTGTTTTTAATTCTATAGATAATACAAAAGAAAAATAGAAAGATATATTCATGTGATTCAGAATTAAAAGAAAACAAAATTAAGAGAAAGAATTATACATAGGTAGGTATTCTCGATAAAGTAACTTAACCTAATATTAAAAAATGATTATGTACGATATAACAAAACAACAAGAAAAATATTTTATTTCCTTAAATTAATCTAAATTTTACTGTAAAGTCCAATTTGCTTAAGAAAATTAAGACATCGTTTTAAAGAATCTAAATCATTTTGGTTTAATATTTGGATATTTTGTATTTCAAAAGAGTTTCTCTCCTGTGCAGATAAGAAACAAGTCTCAAATATATGTCTAACAGATAGAACTACACTGCAAGCACATCTAGGGAGCTCGTTAGGTTGTTTAAATAAGTAATCATGAGTGAGTCTAGTATGACCTATTCTAAGCCTGGTAATTATTGTAGCTTCTCTTCGGCTAAGAAAATCTATTGAGTTAAATGGGATGTCTAACCTGTCTTTTATGAATCGGAGTTTATTTGTTGTTGGCAGTGAGATCCATTGAGTATTACATTCAATTTTTATTTGTTTCTTTATAAGTTGTTTCAAATCTTTGTATTGAAAAGCAAAATTTGTGTCTGGAGGTTGTAAGGTTGATTTTTTTGCCAGACAATCAACTTCATCATTAAAACCTAATCCTAAATGACCAGGTATCCAGAAAAATACGAACTTTTTATCTTGCTGTTTATTTAATAGGTCTTTGATTTGTATTGCTATTGAGTTTGTTGTATATAATTGCTGAAGGGTCTGGATTGCAGCTAATGAGTCCGAACAAACTAAAATATTTGAGATGTTACTTTTTTCAAAATATTCTACTGATTTAAATATCGCATAGAGCTCCGCAGACAAAATGCTGGTATTTTCTGAAAGTTTAAATAAAGATTCTACAGAGTCAATTTTAAATGCACATCCAGTTTGTCCATTTAAAACTGAGCCATCAGTATAGCATTTTTGAAAATCTGTATATTTTGAGACTAATTGTTCCAAGAAAGTTGCCATGAACTGCTCCTTAAGGGTTTCTTTTTTAGTGAATCGGGTGAGGGATAGGTTGAACTTGAAATTTTTGAATTGCCATGGAGGATATTTCTGAAATCTTGTTTGGTCGAAATTGTGATTTAAGGGAATTTGGAGTCTATTGAGTGTAGTTTTTGCTCGAGTTATGGAAGATTGAAATCTTAGAGGTCTATTTTTAAGTTTATTAAATATTTCTTCATCTAAAAACTTTTCGTAGAGTATATGGTTCTTAATAGAAAGTATCTTGATCATATAAAACGAAATTTGCTTATCACGGCGGAACCTAAGGGAAAATTGTTCGCTTTCAGCTAAAATGCTAGGTACGGGACTTGTTCGAAAAGCACCTGTAGAAATTCGAATTCCAGTGTTGTGTATAGATTCTAGTTTGTTAAGATTTAATTTGTTTGTTGAGCTATACAGAAAACTTCCATAATCTATTATCGGGAGTATAACCATGTTATGGATTCTAAGAAGAAGTTTTCTGTCTGATCCATAATTAGTATTTGCAAGAATTTTAAGAAGATTGAGAGCTCTTGTGGATTTTGAAACAATATGTTTTATATGCTGATTCCAGTTTAATTTTGAGTCAAAAATTATGCCTAAAAACCTATGTTTTTTTGTATATGTGATCAATTGATTATTCAAAAATAGGTCAGGATAGTATACATTTTTAATTTTTCTAGTAAATAGTATGGCTTTTGTTTTGTTTCCTGAAAATTGAAATCCGGTTTCGTTACTCCATTCGCTAAGATTATCTAACGCACTTTGGATAGTTCTTTTGAGTTGGTCTAAGTTTTTTGATGTCGAAAAAATTATTAGATCGTCAGCATACATCGCTATTTTAACTTGAGATTTTATTTTAACAAAAATATTATTAACAGCAATAAGGAATAATGTAACACTTAACACAGATCCTTGAGGGATTCCGTTTTCCATTTTTTGAGTAGATGACATATATTTTCCCAAAACCGTATAGCAAGTGCGATCTTCAAGAAAATGTTCGACAAAATGAACGATATGCCCTTTAAGACCCATTACTAACAATTCTTCGACAATTTTACGTTTCCATACCATATCATATGCTTTTTTAATATCAAAAAAGATAGAAAGGACGAATTTATTGGAAGCAAATGCTTCCATAACTTCAGACTCGAGAAACATCAAATTATCGGATGTAGATCGGCCCTGCCTGAAACCTGATTGGCATCTACTAATTTTGTCGTTGCTTTCCAGGAACCATTTTAAACGCTTATTAATCATCCTTTCTAAAATCTTACATAAGCAATTTGTCAGGGCTATGGGTCGATAACTGGAGGTTGAATTAGAATTGTTTCCCTTTTTAAGAACTGGGATGAGAATAGCTTTTCTCCAATTAGATGGAAAGGTGTTGGTTAGATATACTTTATTAAAAAAATCAAGTAAATAACATTTATTCCAGAAGTCCATATTTTTTATCATATCATAGTGTATTTTATCAGGTCCAGCAGATGAACCTTTACAATCTAAAAGAGTATTTTCAAGCTCATCAATTGAAAAGGCTTGATTATAACTGATTGTTTTATCAGGAGGTATTTTAAGGCGTTTGGATTCAGATAAATTTTTATGAATAAGGAAAGTTTGAGAATAATTATCAGAGCTTGAGAATTTATGGAAAGAGATGGCAAGTTCTTCACAAATGTCTTTTTGTAAAGTTATTAATTTTTCATTAACAATAAGTGAGGTAATTTGGGTAGATTTAGATTTCCCGTTAAGCTGTCTAAGTTTCTTAAATACTTCTGATACAGAAGTTTTACTAGAAATGCTACCTACGTATTCTTCCCAGGATTTTTGTTTATGAAATCTTATTATCTTTCTTGTTTTATATTTTACAGCTATAAAATTCTTATAGTCAACCAAATCCAAAGACCTTTTGTATTTGCGAAATAATCGGTAACGAGTTTTAATAAGGTTCTTAATTTCATCATTATACCATGGGACGCTTTTATGGCACTTAACATTCTTTGAAAAAGGCATTGATTTATCGGCAGCTGTTAAAATATTGCGTCTTATAAAATCTTCATACTCGTCAATTGTTACGTCACCATTTTCTATTTTTAAGTTTAGTTCTTGTCTAAAAATGTCCCAATTTGCTTTTTTTGTTAAATAGATTTCCCTGTGATTATTATTAGATTCTGAGTTTAGAATTGGCATGATAACAGGAAAATGATCACTGCTATGTAAATCATCTTCAACAAGCCATTCAAAATGGTTTTGAATAGTGGGGGAAACTAGTGTGAGGTCGATTGCACTAAACGTTTTATGGGCAAAACTAAAGTGAGTTGGTTTACCATTATTTAAAATATTAAGACAGTGCTCATGAATAAGATTTTCTACCATTTTACCTCTAACGTCACATTTTTCAGAACCCCAAAGAAAGTTATGAGCATTAAAGTCACCGAGTAAAATATATGGAGCATCTAACTGCCTTATAAGATTATCTAAAACTGACCTTGAAATATTTTCTGAACCAGGTAAATAAATATTGCAAATTATAAACTTTATGGGATAAAAAATTTTAACAGCAATGGCTTGTAGATCTGTTTGCAGTGAGAGCTCTTCCGAAACAAAATTTGAGTCTACTAAAATAGCAACTCCTCCATGAGAGTTTGTAGTAGATTCACAATTTTTATAAAAAACATTATAATTCTTAAATGAGGGTACATAATTTTCTTTAAATCTTGTTTCTTGAATACAAAAAATAAATGAGTTATATTTATTAACTAATAATTTAAATTCTTCGAAATGGTTGAGAAAACCATTGCAATTCCACTGTACTAAATTTAGTTGTTTACTCATGATCGCTTAGATTTAAACTGGATAAGCTGCTTACTTCCATCTTATTATTTTTGTCGGTTTTATTTTGTTTTTTAAGTTCTCTTTTCTTTCGTGTACTTAGCTTAGTTGGAAGAATAGAAATTCTCTCTTTTCCTGTGTCAAAGATTTTAATGGGTGGTTGGTCATTCGATGATGATGTTGATAATGATGACGCAGATTCTGATTCTTTCACACGTTTGTTTGTTTCTATATTATTTTGTTGTTCTTGCAGTGTTCGTGTTGTATTGTTTTTCTGGGAGACTTCAGGTGTTGTTTCTTTCTCTTTTGCCTTACAGGTGCAGCGGCATTGGCAATTTTGATTTTTGATGGTGGTGGTAGGTGGAGATGTTGAGGTTTGTAGTCGTTCTCTATGTCTTTTGATTGCTTCTTTGATGCCGACTCGTTCTAATGCTTTGATTTTTTGCACCTCTCTTTCATGTAAGTATTTAATGCAAGACGTTGAAAGGGCATTATGGTTAAGTTGGCAATTGATGCAAAAAGGTGATCTGTTGCATTTCTCCATCTCATCTTCTCCGCTGTTGCTATGGAAAGTTTGGGAGCAGTTGGCACATTTTTTTTCGGCAGTGCAATTAACAGTTATATGTCCAAACCTTAGACATGTAGTGCAACGTAGCGGTGCGGGGATGTATGGCCTGATTTTAATGTTATCGTAGCAAACGCTAATTTCTTTAGGAAGGTCGTAGGATGAAAAATGAAAAATATAAAGGTTCCCTTCTTCGTACTTGTTGTTGGTTGAGTTTTTAGTTTTGATTCTTTTAAAATCAATTACGAGTTGGTCTTTTAATCCATCAAGTATTTCATCTCTTGATAAGGAGTTAAACTGAGGACAGTGTGCTACACCTTTACTTCCGTTAAGGGTCTCATGTTCCGATATTGAAATTTTAATGAAGGGATTTAGTGTTTTAAGCTTTATGAGCTTGTTAGCTTGGGATAGTGTTTTTGTTTTAAGCAAAATCTTTCCGTCACGCAAACGAGTGCACTGATCGATGGGACCACTTACCTTAGCAATCACGCGTTGTAATAAGAAAGGGGAAACGTTATTCATGGTTTGTCCATCGCATCTCTCCATAAGTAAAAACTTTGGACCGATTGTTTGGTTTTTTAATTCTTTTGAGTTGTCGAAAAAAAGTTCTTCAATTTTTGTGAGAATGGAAGAATTATTTGTTTCACCCATTTTAAATTATGTTGCACTTTGTTAATTTTATTTAAATTAGGTAAATAAACACTTTAAGGTCACTTCAAATTTCACACTTCACAATTTAACTGACAAAAGATTTAACGACCCGTTCGTGGAGACTATCAATGGTCAACTGCCTTGATTGATTTTTTAATGCACATACAATGTAGGTACAAGTTTTTTTTATAGATACAGTTATGGTCATAACAATAGGAACATTCCTTATTTTAGAATCTAACTATTTTTTTATCATTAAGTAAAGCTTACTTTAATAAGAAAATCAAAATCAGCGATGTTTTGAGACGTAATTCAGCTTTTAAAGGGTTCTTCGTATCTTGGAGGAGGCTAACCTTAAAGCACAATCTCCATTAAAGGTGAAATTGTAATAAAAAAAAAAAACAAAAAAAAAACAAAAAAAAAACAGAGGCGGGTAGCAAGTGGTTTCATTATGCAAACGTATACCATGATGCCTTTAAGGCGCAAAAGAGGAACGGAATGGAATGCACTTTGAATTGTTAAAACAAAAATTAATTTATTTGGAATGTATTGAATAATCTTTGTTTGGCGCCCAATGTGAGAAGCATTCAACCGCAAGCTCATACGATCAATTTTCAAACTTTAGGGTAACTGCACAATACTTGTGTCGAATTTTTGTTATGGATCTTATAAGTTGGAAAAAGTCAAATACGAGGATTTTCCGACAAGTACTTAGCCTCACTGTCCAAAGACGATAGTATCGCTAGAGATTTACTTTCGTCTAATACATTCTCCTTGACGGCCACTGACAGAATTTTAGGCAAATCGAATTTGTACATTCGTTTTGACTACGTGTGACAGCAAGCTTGTCCAGGAGCTTTAGAAAAGATAAAAATAGATCAATATCGGTCGGTGATTCGATTCTTGTTTTTGGAAGGGGAAATTGCACAACGAAATCAAAGAGCAGTTCAATGCGACCGTCAAAAATTGGTATAAAAAGTTTTAGGTGGTCGCACATCCGTTTTTGTAGTAGACTTTTCGCAGCCAATATGCTTCAGAGAATGCTTACATTTCGGCTGGAAGGCGATGGCTACAGTGTTTCCTGGGATTCACATGGTGTACTTATAGAAGAGCGATTCGATCAGAGGAGAAGGAATATATTATTGATTTAATTCGATGCCAAATTGAAGAAAACATGGAGACATTTGCCAACGAAACACGTTGGTCTTTTACCTCGCAGACCTCAAGAAAACCAATTTTTAGGATTTGTTTTAGAGAAGTTCGAGTGATGCTGGATCAAGTGTAAAAAGCTTAAAGTAGAATATGTTTAGAAATAAGTTCTAATGTTTTTTAAGCTAAAGGCCCCATCATATCTTGATATGCTATAGAATGTTACCTAAACAAAATATGCACCTTAGATGGCGTTTTCAAAGGCGTTTCCTTCAATAAATCAAATGTGCCATGAGCTGTCTTCTTGAAACCAAAGCTCCTAAACATCATGGTCAATCAATTAGTATCGTAAAAGTCAGTAATAACGTTCTTGCCATCATCGTTTTTCAAGAAGTACTGAGCAACTATTCTATCGTCTCAACATACACTAAAGTTGAGGATTATCATCACTCCAAATACGAAAGATTTGTTTATTGTCGCAACCATTTAACTTCATCGGTTAATAAAATTTTAGCCATACATATTTCGAAGAGAAGCGTCTTTTTTTGGATATTGATCACTCAGGTTATGAAATCCCTTATAATGATTCAACACAGAAAGAGAAGACAGGATTAGAAATGAGATACCAATGCACATAAGTTTTGAATGTCTGCACATTATAATGGTGGAAAATATTGAACCTGGTAATGCGTTCCACATTCGTGTAGTGCTGTTAAAGAAAGAATCCCTGTACTTAACAGTATATCCGAAATTGAGCTTAAGGGTTAACTTATAAGCATTTCTAGAAGTACGGATTTGACGGTTTGACGAATTGTTTAAGGGAAAGAATACAACAGGCTATTTCAGAAAAAGAACGATCGCCTATATTTTTAAGAACTCTTTTTTTAATTCTATCCAAAAGACTCAAATACGTCATTAGGAAACTAGCCCAATTATGAAAATTATACTAGAGTTTTGAACGAATAAAAAACTTTTAAATTGTAGGCAGATCACAAGGGGTAAAAAACGTCTTGCATCATCGGAGAGAACCTAAAATTTTGGCGATGTCAAATATGTGATCACTCCCCAACAAGTGGTTTGGATGCACATACCTAGAATTGAAAGCTGTTCATGGGTAGTGGCATTGGAGAAGCGTTACGCTTTTGCGACAGTAGACAGTATTAAGTTTTTGAAGCATTACATTCAACACGTTTTTAAATTCTCCATTGGGCAATGCTCTCAAGATAAAAATTGAATGAGCTTATCATACGCTGCCGTTGGTAGTCTACATCCGAAAAACAAGGATGAAAATATAAAAACGAATTTGAAATCCTAAGGGTACTGTTTAGTGGGTCAGAAGTTTCAGACAAAAGATCATTTATAAAAATAAGGAAGAGTGAAGGAGACAAAACGGAGCCGTGGGGCACTTCAGAGCTAGCTGTGGATACCAAATTTGAACTGGTCCAATACTACTTCAATTGAACGGTCCGAAAGATGATTTCTAACCCAACGATGTTAAGGCGTTTGTCTATTCATATTGAAATGCAAAAAAAAAGTAACTTGACGACTGACAAAATGGTCACCAGTTTAAATCGTGTTGCCAACTTGAAATTATGTTGTTATTTAGTTAACGAAACTCTGATATTATAGTAACAATTAATATTTTTTAGTGGTACATATTACCAATAACTCGACCTGACTCTCTTTGAGCGCAAGATTAAAGACAGCTGACATAAGCTTCCTAATAAAACCTTTTTTTTTAGAATTGCCACTAAAATGTGGTACTAAATGTCTTCAATTAAATTTTGTACCTAATATTTTGTCCATAGCTGTCGTATATTCAAATAATATAAATCGAAGGAAATATTGAGTGTCCTTGGCATGAGAAAAGTGTATGTATGTATGTACTCGTGCTGGTCATACATATGCTTATATACATTTTTATATTATTTATGTTGTCAAGGATTAAGAGTAAAGGTACGAGAAATGATTGATGGAAAATAAAATAATATACGAGATCATGTTCGATAACTCAACATCAAAATCCACATCCACACATATTTTTCGATTCCCATTCCCAATCCCATTTTCATCCTGACTCAGTGATGCTGCATAGAGGGGGTTAAATCGCTAAAGCATGGTTCATACATACAAGTATATCCATATCCATGGTAAAAACAAAACCATGGCAATACATTATATGGAGAATAAATTATTCCAAGAATTTTGTTATTCGACTGTTAGGATCAGAGCAACATAGTTACGAAGAGGCAAAAAGGGATAATAATATGGGCCATGGTAACTTTGTTTTTGGTATTTTGTGCTGAAATTCTGGAGATGAAGGAGGAGGTTAAACACATACCTTTATACATTGTATTCTTAGTCATATATAAATATATATATATATATAGAGAATGCCCTGAAAGAAAACAAAACAAGTCCTTTTTGCCAAAGCAACATGTGGAGAAGCGATTTTGGGGGCTCTTTTGATAAGCATATACATATATAAACTCGTAGTATAGAAGAAGGAAGTGGTCGCCTTTGGGAATAGTTGAAATTATGAAGGAATGTTTAATTTTAGATAGACTTTCCCACGTCTCTATCTCTATAAGTCCTTCAGCAGCACATAGTACGAGAGGAAGAAGGTTCAACATTATTATTTAAATGTATGTAGGAAGGAGTGAGAAATGACTATTATTATTATTATGATGGTTTGAGGACTTTAAGAAAGCCATTTAAGGTACCTATGTACATATATATTTAAAGGACTTTAAAAGAGGGATTATATTGACTTTGATATGATGGTTTGGGGTTTTTCTTGATTGTTTTATGATGTAATTTGGTTTCATTAAACTATATTATTGTATAAATAACTAAAACAAAAACATTGAAAGGAAATGGTAACACATGGGGTTTAAATTTTTAAAGTTTATGAGCAATTTTAGAGAAAACTTCATTATCTTGGGTTGTATGTGTAATAAAATTCTTTGGGAAGTGGAATTGTTATTTGGTATTTTGGAATTAAAAAGATAAACGAAAACAAAAACGATAAACGAAAATAACCCGTTTTTTTTTTTTTAATTTATCTAAAACCAAATGGGCTGGATAACGCTGTTCTCGCAAAACGATGAAACGACAACAACGCCACCCAAGGCGGCTTTTGCTATCCCAAAATTCCTACCAAACAATGAATTTTTTGGGATAACTTTACGACTTTCATATTTGCATATACCTTGAAAAAGTTTATTAGTATGAAATCACATCAAGATCAATAAGCAATAGTCGTGATCAATTCTTCCAGAAATATCACCTTCAGTAAATTTTCCGTGCAAGATTGCGAATGTTAGTTGCTTACCTATTCCAGTATTGTTGCAAATAACCGTCGCGTCGTCGTTCACATTAATATTTTCTGAAAAATTTAATTCAGTGGGGCTACATTCCGTAAGCCTAGTGGCTTACAACTCTCAACAATTCCTGTGTGCGAGTAATGTCAGGGACGGAGAGGACCTACAGTTTTATGGCAAATCCCAACGGCTTATTTGAAAAATCTCTTATCAAGAATTACAAGAAAACTTTAGGTGCCACAGGCAAGGATTTAACCCAACACCTCTAGCATGACAGTCCTACGCACTAGTTATCAAGCCACGGGTACTATATATCTTGTAAATCCGGCCATAAGAAAAATCATTAGACATATCTCGGTGCCGCAATCCATTTACGGTAACAGTTCCACCAGCCTTGAGAATAAGGATGGGCCAACCACTCAGCTAATCCAAAACCTCAACAAATATAGGGCAACAATTCTGCTTTTAATGTAGCATACGCGGTGAAAATGGGTCTCGAAGATGATTTTTAGATGAAAATCTAGATCAATTTGATGCATTTCGAAGAATCAAAAATTTAAGATTTCATCAACATTAAAGCAGCAACATTATCAGCTGTTCTTTAGTTACACACACACGAACACACTAAATTGCCCTAACAATCATTTTTACCATTTTTTAAATTAATTTCAACAACAAGCAGAATGATTTCATTCTGTGCTAAATTTTGTTGTTAATCTAAGATAATGTGCTCTCAGATTTTATTAACACTGCAGGCTTAGAGCATACAGATGTTCGAATGATGGCTGCTTTAAAAATTAATATTTGTTGGCTAATAGATCTTTTAAGGCAATATGTAAGCCAAAGAAGGCAGCATTCTTCGAAGCTGAATCCAAGAAATTAGCGTCTTGTAAAAGTGGAAAGGAGCTTTGGAACCTGGCAAAGCAGTTGAACGGAAAAAAGTTTTCAATCCATTTTAGTATAGGTTCTGATTAGCTGGCAGATCATTTTCAGAGTTTGTTGAATCCAACAGAAGGGAAACTTGTCTTTCAATACGCTACTCCGGGTTTTAAAAATGAAACTCTTGATGCTGCAATCAGACACCAAGAAATGATTTCAGCTGTAATGGAACTTAAAGATGGGAAAGCATATGGACCGAATGGCGTACCAGCAGAATTTTATAAGTATGGCACAGCAGAGCTAATCAACCGACAGACAACTATATATAACAATGTCATGGAAACAGGAATGATACCACTCGAATTCAAGGAGTCCATCATTTTCCCGATTCATAAGAAAGGGAGCTTGGCCGAGGTGTCTAATTATAGAGGAATATCCTTTCTAAGTGCTTCGTATAAAATATTCACGCTGGTTTTGCAAAAACGTTTTAATAAATGAATAGAAGACAACAAGATCTTAAAGGAGTTTCAAGCAGGCTTTAGGACAGGTTATTGAACGGCTGACCACATTTTTACCCCTAAAAGTATCGCAGAAACGTTCCTGAATAAGGACAAGAAGCTATATACGTGTTTCGTTGATTTTAAATCTGCATTTGATATGATCGATAGACATGCGCTTATCTACAAGCTGTATAGTAACGGAATGTCATGGAAGTTCGGAAGAGTTATTTCGAATCTATATGCAGATACAATTGCTAACGTACGGAATGGAGAAGAGTTGTCGAGAGGGTTTAAAACACAATCGGGAGTCAGATAAGGCTGTACATTGAGTCCAAGTCTGTTCGCCTTGTTTATTGAAGATCTTACAGACCTCTTACCAGGTGGCATAGACCGGACAAATAATAAAAGCATTGCTGTTTGCGGACGACATTGTCCTTTGGCAGCATCACCTGAATCATTACAGTTAATGATAAACCGCCTGTATCATTATTGTCAGCTTTGGAGTTTGATGGTGAACCTTAATAAGTCCAAAATTTTGATTTTTAAACGACGAGGAGGAGGCCGCAATTCAGCGAAAGAAAAATGGTTCTATAATGGAGAGGTCATTGAAGTTGTCACGGAATTCAAATACCTTGGACTACACTTAACGAAAAATTTGAGCATGGAAATGCATCTAAGAGAGAAACTAGTTAAGGCTAAAAGTGCAATAAGTGCAACTTGGAAAAGATGTTTTTCTAAAAAAGTATAGCAAATAGCAGCAAGTTCAAGATATTTGAAGCGGTATCTGAGTCTGTCATGTTTTACGCGGCACAAACTTGGGGATCGAAACAATACGAAACAGTCGAGAAACTTCTCCGATACTTTATTAAACGAATTTTTAGACTGCCATCAAATACACCCAACTATGTTATTATGTTGGAATCAGGATTATCACCTATGTTCATACGAACCCAAAAAATGCAAGTCGATTACATCTTGAGAGTTATGAAGATGAGCAGTAATAGGTTTCCGAAGATAGCAGCGCTTCAAGTAATACGAACCAAAACAAGTTGGTGTGATGATTGGATAATCAGGATGATTTAAAAGAATCTTTATACCAGCTCATTTCTGCAGTTGACATAAAACAACGAGAGAAATACATGACTGACGCCACAGGATCTATATACAGGCAGCTCTACCGTCAGCTAAATCACAACTTGGAAGAGAGGAATTATTTTAGGGATGATAATAGCATTGACGAAATTTCAATGATGGTTAAATTAAGAGGTGAAGTTATGCAGTTGAATTTTAAACCTCATAGAGATGACTTACCAGTTATATACTCATTGTGCAATTTAAAGGAAAGGGAGGACGTTTTACACTTTGTTGGAATATGTCCAGTTCTTAAAGAAACAAGAAGGAATGCTTTTGGTAGCGAAATACTGACCCAAAATCAAGTTATGCTCTTGCTTAACAATATGGAAGTTCAAAAATTATATCAATTCTGCAGGCTAGCTCTTCTCTATAGAAGTAGAATTATATATGAAAGTTTTTAAATATATTATTGAGCTATGTTATCTTTTTTCATGATTTGTCAACTAGGCAGACGGAAATAAAGCCATGCTTTTTGTTTTTGTTTGTAAATTTTATTAAAAAAAAAAAAATGTTAATCAACGTTATCAAAATAAAAACCACTCTAATCTAAATCTAACACTGCAGGCTACAGCAGCAGCTGTTCTGTAGCTACACAAGAACTTGTATTGAGAGCTTTGTTTTTTTTTTCAGGACAGCTGTCAAAATGTAGCCCCTTTTTAAATTTCAAAAAAAGACATTACAGTATCTAGTGCAAGCCTGTGTTTTTTTTTTTTAAATAAGCGCACACTTAAGGGGATATAACTACCCTTATTATGTAGACACAGTGTGAGCAATAGAAAAAGGGAGAGAGGGGTTAAAAGGAGGTGTCGGTGCCACATTAGTTTTGAATTCCTAAATATTGTAATGGCTGGGAAAGACAGAGTGTGGTAAGGAATTCCACATTCACGTAGTACGGCTAAAAAACGAATCTCTCTATTTGACAGTACGACCGAAGTTGGGCTAGGGGGTATACTAATGAGCGGTTTTGCCAACGTTAAAGAACACCTCTTCAGAACAATAGCGGGGATACCATCCAAACCAGCGGATTTATGTATGTTAAGATCTTTTACGACTCTCGCCACAATACGAGTGCGAAAAAAGATTGGCCCCATAGGATCACTAACGCACTCGATGACAGGCGGAGTCATAACACTCACTGGCAGCGTTGAATTGGTGGCGAATTGCCTAGCAAAGAAATTATCTTTCTCGAGAGAGCTATCAAATGGAGTATCATTGACAACGAGCGTAGGAACCGAGTAAGAGGAAGAATTCCTCATGTTCAATTCAGTTCAGTTCATATTTATTTGCAGTTTAAGGCTTAGACTATTTTATAATGAATTAAATTATTTAAGAGATACAGAAGCTTGTTCTTTACATCTACAATACAATAAATTTACGACAATATTTTAATTTTACTATGGTTATAATAAATTATTAAGGGAAAACCCTACAAGAAAAAAACCCTTACGTAATACTTAAAAACTAAAATTGCACAAAAACCCAAATTTTACTCAGGCAGTATAAGTTAAAGATTAAGTATGAGTTCATTATCTGAGTAAGAACACCTTTCAAAAAAGTTTTCTTGTAGTTTGTATAGGACAAATTTAATTCGGTTGACATTTGCTCTTTTGTGTAGACGAGTAGTTGAATAAAACCATGGCAAATTTAGTATAAGTTTCAGGATTTTATTTTGGCTTATTTGAAGCTTTTTTATGTGCGTCTCAGCACAGTCAAACCATACTGGAGAACCATACTATAGGACCGGTTGGAAAACAGTTTTAAAAATTAATATTTTATTATGTATGCTAAGTCTAGACTTTCTATTTATAAATGGATATAATATTTTAATTAAAAGATTGATTTTGTGGTTTGTGATTGATATGTGTTTTTCAAAAGTCAGTTTTTTATCGAGTGTGACTCCTAACTATTTACAATGTTCTGACCATTAAATATCAGTAGAGTTTTTTTTCAGCATAGGAAGGAAACTTTGTTTTCTGCGTCGAGTGAACCACATAGCTTGACATTTTTCAGCATTAACTTTTATTTTCCACTTAGTAAAGAAGTTAAGAAGAGTGTCTTGTGAATTCTGTAAACTAGAAAGAGCTTCTTGAGGGAGAACACTTGACGCAAAAAGCGCAGTATCATCTGCAAACATGTCTACTTCAGTATTGTTTCCAAAATGTGGTAAGTCTGACATAAAAATGTTAAAAAGGATGGGCTCAAGTACAGATCCTTGTGGAACTCCAAAGGAAATATCATACATGGTAGACTTAGCAATTCCAGTGGATACAAAAAATGTTCTATTTTTGACAAAGTTCGTTATAATTTTAATGAGGTAATCAGGGAAATTAAATATTATAAGTTTATAGATAAGTCCTTCATGCCATACTGTGTCGAAGGCTTTTTCAATATCTAGTAGTACTAGACCAGTGGAATGTTTTAAGTTAAGGCTGTTTTTAACATACTGTTTTATTCGTAATATTTGATGATTAGTAGAGTACCCAGCTCGGAAGCCGAAATGCTCTATAGGATATACAATTAGCTTCCTCCACATGTATTAAAAGGCGATCCTTTAAGACTTTTTCGAACATTTTACTTAGTGTACTTAGTAAGCTTATAGGCCTATAGCTAGTCGGGTTTTCTTTTGGTTTGCCAGGCTTGCCAATTTTTGCTATTTTCTACTTTTCGGGGAAAAAATAGAGTTTAATACAAGCGTTAAACATAAATGTTATGTATGTTATACCTTTTTTATGTAACTCTTTTAATAATCGGTTACTAATACCATCGAGACCAGGTGATTTTTTTATTTTCAATTCTTTTACTAAGTTTTTTACTAAGCGGTTGTTGTTGATAAGTGTACTAGTTTGGTTAACAGAAGCACTCTCTATTTCCCTAAGTTTATCCCTTACGAGAACTTCGTTTTGAACGTCGCTCAAGTGAGCTGATATATTATGATTTTGGCTAAATGTTTCAGCCAAAATGTTTGCTTTTTGTTCAGGAGTTACAAAAACCTCATTTTGAACTCGAAGGGGGGGGGGGGGATATTTATTTATTTATTTATCAAAAAATAACTTACAAAAATAAATTTATAAAATTATTTATATTGAAGACATCAGGGCGGCAAGACCATAGATGTCGTATTTAATTTTTTTTTTTTTTAAGTAAAAAAATTAATAATTTATGAAAAAATTAACATCGAAAAAAAATATGATGTAATGTTATGTTATTTATTTACAAAAAAAAAATTAACTAATATTAATGTTTAAATATCTTTAAATTTGTTGTGTAGGGTTGTTATTGATTTTATGCGTTGATAAGTATTAATGTCAGATGGGTTTAGTATTTCGCCCATCTGTTTCTGCTTGTCTTCCAATGAGTTGGTATTTTTTATTAGGCGAAAAATCGGACATTCTGCAAAAATATGCCAAATTGAGAGAAATTCTTGACAATTTTCGCACTCCTCTGGGGGATCGTTTGTGAAGAAATGACGACTCGTAAACAAAGTTTTTCCAACTCTGATCCGAAATAGTGAAATACATTCTTCTCTGGTTAGGTTTTTGTTGTATGGAGTTCTGAGGTGTGTTGAGTGGTGTTTTCGAAGAAAGTTCTCCTCTTTTAGCCAAGAGCTTTTGAGTTCTTCTTGCTCATTAGCCTTGAACATTTTACGGATAAGCTGAGATATAGGTGGCAGTTCTTTTAAATATGGATGGTTAGTGGCTTCTTTTGCTGCAATATCTGCTAGCTCATTTCCTCTTATACCAGCGTGGCCTGGTATCCAAGCTAGGGTTATGTTGGTTTTCTCATAGAGAATGCTTCGGATGTAATTAAGAGTGGAGCAGTTATTAGTTGCACTTTTGATTCCGGAAAGGATACTTAGGCTGTCAGTGAGTATCAATGTCCTTTCTGCCCAGGTTTTTGCCACGGACAGTGCTTTCATTATTGCTGTTAGTTCTGCTAGATAGAGACCTTGAAAAGTGATGATTTCTTCGTGGTTCGCTTTGAGCTCGATGACTGCGTATGTTGAGGTTTTATCCCTATAGGATCCATCTGTGTACAAAATTCTCACTGGATTGATGTTTTCAATCAGCTCACGGTGAAGCATAAGGAAGTGTTCCTTTGGAGTGTTTTCTTTCTTGTGACTAGAGAGGCTGGTGTCGATTGGCAGTAAGTGTCTTTTCCATGGAGGGGGGGACGAATAGTTGAGCTTCAAAGACGTTTCTAAAGGCATACTTCCATGAGCCGAAACAAGGCTTAATATTTTGCTAAGGGAAGATATTGAATTCTTCCTGTTTTGTTTTGGTCTGTGTTGAACTTCTTGTGAAGCAGAATAAAGAGGGTGATTTATGTCTGTAAGTGCTTTACTTATTAAATTAATTGCTCTTTTTTGTCCTAGCCTATTAATTGTTTTATAGCCAGCTTCTATTCTGAGAGCTTCAATTGGAGTTGTTTTAAGTGCTCCTGTAGCAGTTCGGTAGCACTCATTTATGGCTATATCGATGCTTTCCAGGTTTTTTTTTAGTTGTCCACATAAAAAGAGTGAGTCCATGCTGGAGCGTTCCTTCAACTAAGGTTTTGACTATTTTAAGGGCCGTTTCTAGATGTGGACCTTTCCGGCGGGAACATATCATTCTCAGAGCATTGTTCCGATTCTTAAGTTGGTTGATGGTGTGTTTTATATGGAGATCCCATTTAAGATAACTATTGAAAGTAACACCAAGGACTCTGAGTTCTTTTTTGATGTTGACTGTGGAGTTACGAATCGTAAGAGGAGTAATTGAACATTTTTTTTTCCGACAAAGGTGAAGCGCTTCTGTTTTGGTAGGTGGAACTTTCGCACCGGTTTCCTGTGTCCAAGCATAGATTATAGAATCTGCAGATTTCAAAATTTCGTTTACATTTGATGGATCACCAGAGGCTACCATGAAGATATTATCTACATATAGACCGACAAAATCTAGACCGTGTTTTGGTAGTGAAAGCTCTCTAATGAGTGCATCAATATAAGCATTATAGAGATACACAGACAAGGGAGATCCTTGTGGAGTTCCGTTTTCCAGTTTTAGCTTTTTTGAAGTAAAGCCGTTGACATCAACACAAAAAGTTCTTCCGGATAAAAATGATATTATAACCTTTAACATTTGCTTAGGGACTCCCCATTTGTGTAATTGTTCGATGATAGGAAATGTGGTAACGCGGTCAAAAGCTTTCTCGAGGTCAGATGACATGACTAAACTGTGCTTACAAGATGAGAGGTTATCTGATAGTTTATGTTCCATTAGGTGGATTAAGGATTGAACTCCTCTGTTCGGTCTAAAAGCATGTTGTTCATTACTTACAGTTTCTTCCATAAACCAGCCTATTCTACGTCCAATAATTTTTTCAAAAATTTTTGAGAGAACAGGGAGAAGAGATATCGGTCGATACCCTTCTATGTGGTGATAATTATGGGAGCTCTTGGGAATCGGCTTGAGTATAGCTTTTTTCCAATCGTGAGGAAAGATACCAGTCCGAAGGATGTTGTTATATAACGCGCAGATTCGGTTTTTGAGATTATCGGCAGCTGATTTAACCATATTATATGTGATTTTATCATGTCCAGGGGTAGTTCCGTTAAGCGATCGTAATGTCGTGTCAAACTCTATTCTGGAAATATCATCTGCGAGGTGTGAGTACAAGTTTTCTTGAAGAGGTAGGTCATTTAAGTTAGATGTCAGTTTTTTCCTAATAACGTTATCCGGAAAAGTTTTATTTTCACTATAGCTTGCCCATGTTTTTGAGAACGTATTGGCTATTTTTTCTGGATCGTTTTCTAATGAGCCATCTAGAAAAATATATGGAAAGTTTTGAACTGAATTGGATGATCGCAATGATTTTATTCTATTCCAAAGTGTTTTTGAGTCTAAAGCCGGATCCATGGTATTCACGAAGTTTTCCCACAATGATCTTTTTGCTTTAATAGATTCAAATTTAACTTTGGCACAAGCCTTCCTATATGCTATACAATTAACGGATGTGGGATATCTACGCGCATTTTTCCAGGCTACATTTTTTGTTTTGACTAAAGTCTGAATATATGAATTAAACCATACTGGATTTTTTTTAGGAGTGTCTTGTGTTTGTCTAGTTGTTGGCATAGATTTCGTAGCTGCACTTCTTAAGATTTTTTTGATTTTGGCTGCTTCTTGGTTGGTGTTGTTGGATGTAGGGTTAGTTGCGCATAGAGAATGTGTTGATGAGACAAAAAAGTTCCAGTTAGCCTGACTTTCTTTGAATCTTACAGATCGTTTATTCAACAGTTTTCTTTCTTGGGTACGTATCATTATTGGAATATGGTCTCTATTTTCCGCATAAGGAAGTACTTCCCATTGAAGAAGTGGAGCTAAATCTTCAGATGCAAATGTTACATCAACAGCAGAGAAGGTGTTTCTTGTATTAAATAGAGTAGGTGAACCATCGTTTAAAACAACCAGGCCTTTATCATTAGCAAAATTTTCAAAAAGAGTACCTAACCTGTTAGTTGTGTTAGAGCCCCAAATTGTGTTTTTGGCATTTAAATCTCCTAAGATCAAATGATGATTGTTTTTATCACTTCGGATGTCATCAAGAATTTCACTTGTAATGTAAACATCGTGCTCTCTATAAATATTTGTTAGCTTAATTGGTATTTTTGCGGGAATTTCTATTGAATGGTAGAGAAGATTTGTAGATGAAATGGTGTGGGAGGTGACAGGTATACTAGTTTTAACTAAGAACCCTACGCCTGATTTCGAGTAGTCATAGCCTTTATTATGATGAAATGGTTTATAGTTTTTAATTTTAAACATGTATGAATTTGAAGCAATGAAGTGTGTTTCCTGTAGTGCTATGATGTGTGGATTGTATTTTGCGATTAATCGTTCTAGAGTATGTTTGTTATTAGTATAGCCTTGGATGTTCCATTGGAGGATAATGAAATCATTATCCAGCAGAGTCATTATTGTTTTTTAAAGTTTTTAGTTGAGTGAGTATAGTTTGTTGAGTTGGTTTGGTTGGTGAGTGAGAGTGAGTTGTATGTATTTTCTTTTGCAGAAGTAGAGTTAGAATGCGAGTTATCGGAGTCAGAAATATCACACATTTCTGTGTCAGATAGCGATGACAGTTGTGTTTCTTCTGTAGGAGTATTGTGTGCGTAATTTTCGGATTGTGTAGGAATGGGAGTGATGAGAGATTTGTCAACTGAGCTCAGCTCTTCCATAAGAGAGTGATGCTGCAGGTTTGAGGATTGAGTTGTGGGTTCATTGTTAATTTCGGTTTCGACGAGAGAGAGCTTAGATTGTGTTAGATTTTGGTCGTGATTTAAATCGAGAGTGGTTTTGATTGTAGTTGGTGGTGATGTTATTGAGGTAGAAGCGGGATTTGAAGATTGGAGAATGTTTGAGAGAATTTTCTCATTTTCAATTCTCTTTTTTATTATCTCTGCCATGGAAGGCTTCGAACTATTTCTTTTTTTAGGTGGTGGTAGCTGATGAAGATTAGGATTATCATTATAAATTTGCCAAGCGTCGCGAACAGTGCAACGACGATCCGCTTTGATTTTGTTGACGGACTTGTACCTGAGGAAGGCAGGGCAGGAGGGATCATATGAAGTGTGATTTTCGTCGTTGCAATTAATGCAGAAAATACGAACACATTTGTCATGAGGTGGAGGGAAACAGCAATCTTTGCAAATCACCGAATTTGTGCATCGGTTTTTGGTATGGCCAAGCTTTTGACAACTGACACAACGCATTGGATTTTGTATATATTCCTCAACCTTGCAGTTCAACCAACCTATTTTAACTTCATTTGGACGGCGAATTTGATCGAAAGTGAGGATAGCTGCTCCGGTTGCAACTAATAAATCATTTTCTTTTTTCAACATTTTTCGCACCTCGATAACCTTGAATTTTTTTAGTTCTTCGAGTAATTCCTCTTCGGTTATATTTTTGATGTGAATGGAATAAATTCTACCCTGAACAGAATTAAGGCTAACGTGATTTGTCACTTTGACTGGGATTGAGTCGATAAGTTTACATTTAATGAATTTATCAGCTGTTGCAACATTAAGTACTTTTAGTAGCAAGTCACCTGACCTCATTGACTTAACCTCCAATATGTCTTTGGAAATGTGCTCTAATCCGCGATTGATTCGAATAGGATTGTAGGTAGACAATTTACGCAATTGATCGCCTTCTTTTTCTAAACCAGTGATGACGATGTATCGAGGCACATTATCATCGTTTTCAATTACCGGTAGATTAGGGAAATCATCACCATTATATTTTCTTTTGTGTTTTTTATTCCGGTTTAAAATTACCTCTGATTCGAGGATTTTAAACCGGTTATGATTGGGGGGATCCGTCTCCCCGTCCATAATAGAAATTTTTGTGTGAGATTATTGAATATTTGCTTTTCTTAAAAATTTATAATTCACCGCAGATGGTAATAAATTGAGTGGAAAAATAATTAGGAGTCTTTAAGAGTAAATCACAGCTCACACAGATTTAAACTCACGTCTGTTCACGGCGTTTGCCAGCTTAGGACTGGGGGGGGGGATATTTGAACCTTTTTTTTATTATTTTTTTTGTGACTCCAAAACGGTTTGGACCCTTTATCGAAACCAGATAACAAATTGTTTCAGTTTTGATTACGGAGCATTAAGATCTCGTCTTTAATTCGGAAATTTAGGATTTTTAGATTAGTTTTAAATGAGTCCAACTTATACCGAATCCACTTTCTTCTCTCAGAATTTCGCAAACGAATCAAATGTAAAAGTTTATCCGGCAGGGGTGGGGAACTTGAGTTAAAATTGGCACATTGAATCCTAGGAATAGATACCTCAGCAGCTCGCAGTATTACTTTTTCAAACGTATCTGTCAGAATTCCTCATGTTTTTTACAAATGACCAACAATTTTTACCGCCTTTGGAACATTGCAGTATTTGTTGGTCATGTATAAATTTGGTAATTCGGATATAGTCGTTGCAGGCCATTGGCTTTCTCGTATTGCCAAACGGTTCTCTTAGAAACTCTTTCTTTAACTAAAGAGTTCTGACACGAGAAATTTACTGATATAACACAATAGTCAGATGCGCTTAGAGGAGATAGAATAGTGCACTTACCAGGGTCAGGGGTAAGAAACAAGTCAAGAGTGTTTTCTGCTCGACCTACTGCGTCCGATATTCGTGTGGGGGCGTTTACCAGCTTAATTAGGTGGTTCAACTCAGCGAAGATCTCAGCAAACACTCCTTCGGGTGTTGTCTGGCCCAAATGTTGAAGCCATGAAGAATTGTGTACATTGAAATCGCCCGTAAAAACGATTTCAGTGCGAGGATAGGACGAAACAATTCTTTGGATGGAATCAGACAAAGCATCAAATTCATGACAAGTTGATACTCTGTCTAAATTAGAGCTTTCATAAAGGAAGCAATAGTGAATGATTAGCTTATTTATGGAAAATTTAAACCACATATATTTAAAGAAAGAATTGGTGCAAAAGCCCATATTGTGGTAGGAGCTGATAAGCAACATCATTCCTAATGTATATGGCGAGGCCATGATGAGAAAATAATAAAGACACCAAGCTATACCCATGAATAAAAAATTCAGCAGGATGTACTATACCTAAATAAAGTTAAAAAAAGACAACGTAAGCGTTCCAAAGTCCTACAATTTTTTTTTTGTAGTAAATTGGAAATAAATCCAAGTTGCAGCAAATTCGTTTTTATAATTAAATGCCCGATTATTATGCACCCCCTAATGTTATTAACTGTTTATGCCTACATTTCAACAAAACAAACACACAAAATTAATTAAATAAAATCACCTACGTCTCTTAATAATACAGTCATCGCCGCCGCCTTCGCCTGCCGCCGCCAAACCGCCACATGTTAACAACACACTTAATTCAGATACTTTGTTATTATACTATCCATTTAATATTTAAACAAACAAAAAAAAAGTAATAAATTATCACAAAGTAGATAAACCTGAATATTTCCTTATATAGTATATGGTATTAAAAGCCATTACACATTAAACATAATTATAATAAGAATAATAATAATAATGATATTAATTTAAAATCATGCAAGCAAAACGTGTGACAAACTTAATCACTTAGATTAAGCAGCTTCAACCAATAACATAAATAAAATTCTCTTATACCGAAAATTCAAAAGAGAGACAGAGAAGGATAACTAAAAATTATACCTCTGGTTAAGTCTCAAGCAAGCCAGTTTTTTTTTAAATTGCGACTGCGACAACTTTTTAAGTGCACAATCAACATTTATACATATCTGACCCCAAAAACCTGTACAACTCCAGAAAACCAGAAGACACTCTTATTATTATTATTCCTGTTTTTATTTTTAATCAAGTATTTTTGTAACTTATACAATTCCCGACTTGAGTTTTTATTTTTGCCGACAAATAAACAAAAAAATGACCTCAAACGTCGTCAGGCATTAACATCACTTTATCATCGTCATTTATGGTGTAGCTAGCTGCAAGCCACCACGCCACGCCGGCCGCCGCCATATCAAAACCAGTATGCGACCAACTTCCAATTTCATGAATCAGGCCTACAACATTCACAAAAAGATTAAACTCCCAAAGATATAACCAAAAGCAAAGCAAAACTTGAACATTGCTTGGTTAGCAAATTTCTTTGGGTCAAAGGGGCATCTTTGGAATGAATTAAGGGTCAGTTGCCTTCTACTTTTTCATGTTTATTAAAAAAACAAAAAAAAAAAAACTTACAACAAAAACTCGTCGTTTTACATTTTATTTGCTTATTTGTGTTTTTCTTGTGTAAACTTCTTGTGGTCGGTTCTTTCTTTATTTATTTATACTTTTTATATGTTGAACCGGTTAAGATTACGAGATCGAGGTGCCCCCTGGAGGTTTTAACAAAACACAAAAGTTCAACAATTCTTGTGAGTTTGATGAACGTGTTTGTTGGCCTGGTTGGTTGCTGTTTCTGTTTGAGTATCGTTTTAATTTTTTCCTTTCTTGGGTTTAAGAGGCTAGAGCCAAGAGGCAAGGCGCAAGCTGCAAGTATAAACGTTTCTTGGATTTATTATGAGTATATTTTTCTATGCGCCAGCTTCCAGGTGTAAACAAATGATTAATCTTTGGCCTTCGCTTCTTTTCGTATATGGAGTGGTGAGGTAGTGAGATTTTTATTTTTGTTGCGGGTAATTTATAAACATGTTGTATATTATACTTGGTAAATGTTGGATAAAGTATTGAACTCAATTTTTACCATTTTGACCATGGCATAACAAAATGATAAATTAAAAGAACTTAAGTTAAACATTTGTGTGAAAAAATGTATTTTGACCATTTAAGGTGAATCCGAAAAGTTGAAAGTGGAGTGTTAGTCATATTATCACCCGGTCTTTTAAGCTGATTTGCTTGAATTTTAGAACATAACATTTTGAGATAAAATTCATCTGGAACGTGATTTTGATTATTAACACAAATATTTTTGAAAATATTTTCAATGTGAGATAGTTCCCTTTTCTGAGTAAAATTAAAGTTAACTTCTGAATCATATTTGTCAATAAATATTAACATTGAAGATAGCTCATAGTTAACCAAATACATTTGGTAAGTTAATTCGAGATAAAACATACAGAAGTTTAGAAAACAGTATTCATATCTTAAAGAACCGCCAACGGAAAAAGTTTTACTATTGAATGCCCCACTGATCTCCACTCCATTGCTGCTGGTGCTGCTATTACTCCTGTTCCTGCTGCAAGTCATAAATAAATTATTCTTGTTTATTAAATAATTGTTATTTTTTCTTCTTCTTCTCTTTCTTTCTCTTTTATTTTCTTTATACTCTCTTTTTATTTCTCTATCCACTCTAAAGTCTTTGGCATTATTTTTGTTTGTTATTAATATTTGATTTTTGATTAAATATGAGTGTTGAATTTTCTGATTACAGTGTGAATGAAAAATCAACGCACGCTATGATAAATGTCCTTTCTAATTATCGTGATGGTTTTAAAGTTTGTCATTTAAATGCTCGTAGTCTTAATCAGTATAAATTGGATTATTTAAAATATATATTTGCGGATTCTGGTGTCGATGTAGTTTGTGTTTGTGAGACATGGTTTAAGCATGATATTTGTGACATGCAGTATAATATACCTAATTATTTTATTTCTAGAAATGACAGAGTAACAAGTACATGGGGAGGTGGGATAGCAATTTACTGTAGATCTTCCCTTAAACGCAAAATTATATGCAGTTCGGTTGGTTTGGACGTTGAGTTTTTGATTGCTGAAATCCACGATGGTTGCACAAAATGCTTGGTCGCCTGTGCATATGTTCCGAACCGAAGTTGTTCTCCTCAATCATTTTTTTCTGTTCTTTCACAATTCTCACATTTATATGAGCATGTAATAGTTCTTGATGATTTCAATGCAGACTTGCTAAAAAATGATTCTCGAGCTTTCCAAATAAAAGATTTTGTCTCTTCTTTAGGACTTCAGATATTTAATACTACTTATCCAACGAGATTTGCAAAAGATACTACTCCCAGCCTTCTTGATTTGGTCATTTTATCTTGTCCATCGTCTGTTAGTCTTTTTGACCAGCTTTCACTTGACTGTATCTCTGATCATGATCTCCTGTTTTGTACATTCAATATTAATTTTAATCACACTATTGCCCCTCTATCATTCACTTTTAAAGATTTTCGGTCAATAAATGTAGATGCTCTCCATTACGCCGCCTTTACAGCCCCTTGGGATAAATGTCTTTTTACTCCTGACCGTGATTCCAAGCTGAACTGTTTCCAAGAAATACTTCTTGGATTATTTAACGAGTATGTTCCAGTAAAAACGGTAAATGTCCGTAACAAAAGTTGTCCTTGGTTCACATCTGACGTTGTTGACACTATTAAAGTTCGCAACAAGTTTTATAGAAAATGGAAACATTTTCCATCTGATTCTAATTGGATGGCCTACAAGGCAGTAAGAAATCGTTGCACTGTGGTAATACGTAACTCCAAAAGAAATTATTATGCATCCAAACTAAATACAACCATTCCCCCTAAAACTCTTTGGAGTAATTTGCGACAGATTGGTATATCCGGTACAAGAAATGCTTCTAAGTGTGAAATTGATCCTAATGTGCTAAATAATAACTTTCTCGAAAATGATGACCAGGAGCTAAGTTTAAGTTTCTCTGAAACTATTAATTCACACATGCAAACGATACGGAGTTTTGAAATTGAATCGGTTAATGAGAATGATGTGATTAACTGTATTAGTTTTATCAAATCAAATGCTGTAGGTGAAGATGGTATACCACTTCGATTCATCAAACTAATTCTACCTTATATAACATCCAGCTTGACTCACATTATTAACCATTGTATTACTACGTCAACCTTTCCGAAGTCATGGAAAATAGCAAGAGTTGTGCCTGTTGCAAAAAAATCCAACCCAATGTCAGCTACTGATTTCAGACCTATAAGTATTTTACCATGTTTGTCAAAAGTCTTTGAAAGATTAATAGCCAAACAGATCCTTCAACACTTGTCTCATTACAACCTCCTCTATGCTGGACAGTCCGGTTTTAGATCTAACCACAGTTGTTCCACAGCCATGGTAAAAATATTGGACGATATAAGACAAGATTACGATAAGGGACATGTTACGCTTCTTTGTCTTCTTGATTTCTCAAAGGCTTTCGACAAAGTGAACCACAAGATTCTGTGTTTGAAATTGAAATATCTTTTTGGTTTCGGGAATTCTGCAGTGGCTCTACTTGAAAGTTATCTCTCTGACAGACTTCAGAGAGTTGTAACTAACGATGCTTGCTCAGATCTATTACGTGTGAAACAGGGTGTTCCTCAAGGATCAATTCTAGGCCCAATTATCTTCTGTATGTTCATTAATGATTTACCATCTGTCTGCAAACATACTGCAGTTCACCTCTATGCTGACGACGTTCAATTGTATCTAGCTCGGCCAATTGACAACACAATTGATCTTGTAAGTAAATTAAATGAAGATCTACATGAAGTTTACTCTTGGTCTATAAAAAATGGTTTGCTACTAAATCCCAGAAAATCTCAAGTTATTCCAATTACTAAAAAGAAACTGGATCTTAATACTCTACCTGATGTTTTATTATCTGTAGACAAGCTAAACATTGTTCAAACTGTGACAAGTCTGGGATTTGTTCTGAATTCAAATCTATCAGGATACGACCATACAAATTCTGTTATAGGTAAAATATATGGATGTTTTCGGAAATTGTGGATGGCTGCAAGTTTTACTCCACAAGATACCAGACAAAGGCTTGTTAAAAGTCTTATCCTACCGCTTATTACTTACTCTGAAGTCGTATACCCTAATTTAGATTCTTTATCCCAACGAAAACTTCAAGTTGCATTTAATGACTCGGTAAGTTACATCCATGGGCTTCGTAGATATGACCATATTTCTCACTATGTGAAAAACTTTTTGGGAAGTACTTTAGACAACTATATTGATGCCAGAAATTGTATCTTCTTACCCCATCGTATTTATATGAAAAACTTAATTTTGCTCGTTCCCTTAGAACTTTTAGTCTAATTCCCTCACGCTATAACTATCTCATATCATCCCGTTTATTTTTTATTCACGCCGTTAAATTATGGAATTCTTTACCAATAAGTATAAGATCTATCGCTACTGCCACTCGCTTCAAAAGTGCCATCTTTCTTCACTTCACTTCAACTTAATCTCAAAGCTACTCTTTCTTTTTTTTCTCATTTATAAACTCTTCTTCTTCTTTTCAAACTCTTTTCCTACTGCTTTATTTTCTTTTTCTTCATTTTTAAAATCTCACACTTCCTTGCTTCTATCTCTAAAATAAAAACTCAGAATTTTGTAAATTTAAATTTAGTTCTAAGTTAGTGAATTTAAATTGAATACATATATAACTAAATTAGTTCCTATTTATCTTATCTCTATGTACTACAAAAGATATTAATCTTAATGTACAAATGTTAATAATATGTATACAATAAATTGAAAATTGAAATTGAAATATATACCTATATATATATATTATATATACCTTTAATATGCCAAAGACACAGTGTGAGCATTAGGAAAAGAGGGAAGGGTTGGATAGGAGGTGTCGGTGTACATTGATTTTAAATTTCTGAACATTGCAATGACAGAGAAAGATAGAGCGTGGCAAGGCGTTCCACATTCGCGTAGTACGGCTAAAAAAAAGAATCTCTGTACTTCATAGAACGGCTGAAGTTGGGCTCAAGGGTAAACTGATGGGCATTCCTAGAAGCGCGGGTATTACGGTTAAATTGTTTAAGGGTAGGAATGCCACTGGCTATTTCACTAGAGCATAGTCCGTTAAAATAACAGTTAGAAAAGGTGAGATAAAAAACCTTGCGTCGATGTTCGAGTGACGTAAACGAGTTGATGATGTTAATGTCACCAATCATTTTAAAAGCTCTTCTTTGTATACTGTCTAAGAGGCTTAAATAAGTTACTGGAGCACTAGCCCAGAGATGAGAGTTATATTCAAGTTTCGGACGTATATAGGTCTTGTAGATTGTATATCCAGATCAAACGGAGAAAAATTTCTTGCAACAACGTCTCAAAAAACCTAGACATCTTGCGGCATTTTTGGCGACATCGCGTATGTGATCGCTCCACAAAAGGTGGTTGCTGATGCACATTCCGAGTATGTCGAGATTTTCCGTTTCGTTGATGCAAGTGCCACTCATAGATAGTGGCAAAAAGGGTTTACCACGCTTTACCCTCTACGGGATATACTTTCGCATTCCACAAATAATTTATTTTGTAACCATATCTGAGCTGGAATCCACGTAATTGTCGCGGACACCTAATGACCAGCTTAAGTTCCTTAAGTTCCTTAAGAAATCGATGAGACAGTTCCAGTTGGCTTTCTTAGTAGAGGTTTTAACTAAAACTTGGGATTTTTGATAACATTACAAAAAAAAAAAAAAAAAAAAAAAAAAAAAAAAAAAAAAAATTGAACTAGACATTCCCTGCTTTATTTTAATCGTTTTTAAAGATATTAAAAGAACACAAGAACAATTTAAATAAAATCGTTCTCAAAAATATCTTTGTACGGGCCTGAAACTTAGTTTTTATTTCGAAAGCATGTGTCGGTGAACATTGGTTTTAAATTGGTCTTAAAGATTGCAATGACAGAATAAGATAGAGCTGGAGCTGGAGCATTCCACATTCGTGAAATAGAGCCAAAGAACGATTCTCTTTCAAAATTATTTGTCAAAATAGTTACATACTTATCTCTTTTTACTGTGAGAATTATGCTGATTTCAAGTTGAAATTACCTGAAAATATAAAGAAAAAAAAAAAAACAAAATTAATACAGAATTAAGAAAGAAATTTCTTTACAAAATCAATAAAATTCTTATTAAGATTTGAAATTATCTTGTGAAAATGAACAAAATTAAAAAGATCTATGGGCTGCCTCTTATAGAATTTTATCTTCTATAACAGAAACACCCCAAGATGAATACGTATCTGTTGATGATGTTTCCGCTATAATAAAAGAGTTGCGAGTAAGGAAAACCGATGGACTTGAAAATATAAAAAATGTATACCTCAAAAATTTACCCAAGTCAGGAAGAAAGTATCAAAACGTTTATTATCAACGCCTGTTTGAAGAATCAATACTTTCCTGAGACCTGGAAAATAGCGAAGGTTATACCAATATTGAAAGCTGGTAAAGACAGGGAAAATCCTAGTAGCTATAGGCCAATCAGTCTTCTTAGTAGTTTGAGTACAGTGTTCGAAAAAGTATTTAAAAAAAACTCAACTTATTAATTGAAGAAAAACATATTTTTCCTGACCAATAGTTTGGATTTAGGAGCCACCACAGTACTTTACATCAAGTCCTTAGGATTTGTAACATTATCAAAAATAATCGTTCTGAAGGAAGATCTACAGGTATGGTCCTATTAGATATCGAAAAAACTTTCGACTCTGTTTGGCATAATGATCTTATTTACAAATTGGAAACATTCGCGATTCCAAGTTTTCTCATAAAAACAATTCAAAGTTTTTTATCAGGAAGATGAGATGTTTTCAATTGTACGTTAATAAATGTAAATTCGTGTTAGTTAATATTCAGTATGGTGTCCCTCAAGGTTCAGTTCTTGGTCCTGTCTTATATAATGTGTACACGTCTGATTTTCCACAGTTACCTTATTGTGAATCAGGGATTTATGCAGATGACACCTGCATACTCTCTTCGCATGAATTTGGTCTCAATATTGACACCAATCTTCAAAATGCATTTCATATTTTAATGAGATATTATCACAAATGGAAAATTAAACTAAATGCTGGAAAGATAAAATCAATCTTTTTCACGAGAAAAAGAAAGCGATTATTTCTTCCCAGTAATGAACTGCAAGTCAACGGTGCTACTATAAAATGGGAGTCCAATGTGCAATATCTAGGAATAAACCTTGACAAGCGGCTTATTTTTAAAGAACATATTAGTAAAATAATTAAAAAAGTTAATATTGCAATTAAAATGTTATACCCGCTTATAAATAGAAAATCGCATTTAAGTGCTGAAAATAAGATCATTATACAAAAGGTTGTGTTTCAAGCAATGTTGTTGTATGGATGTCAGGTGTGTGGTAATTGCGCAATCTCCCATATGAAAAAAACTCCAAGTGTGTCAAAACAAAATTTTAAAAATGATGCTTAATCTATCCTGGCATTATTCAACTAATGATCTTCATAATCAAACAGGTGTTGAATTGATTTGCACAAGAATTCGAAAATTAACTGATAATTTCTTAATGAACTGTGATATTTCTGACAACCCATTGGTAGTGCAATTAAACATTTAAAAATGTATTTATTTATTTTTGTTATTTATTACTTATTTATTTATTTATATTTATTGAGCTTATTTATTTTTAATTACTTATTACTTTCTATTTATGGTTATTTATTTATTGTTTATTATTTGTTATTTGTTATTTATTATTTGTTATTTGTTATTTATTATTTATTATTTGTTATTTATTATTTGTTATTTATTATTTATTATTTATTGTTTATTATTTATTATTTATTATTTATTATTTATTATTTATTATTTATTATTTACTATTTATTATTTTTTTTTTTTTTTTATTATTAAGTTAGTATCTGCTTTTGGTTTTTTTAGATTTTGTTGCTAAATAATTTTATTTATTGTTTATTTATTTATTTGTTTATTTATTTATTTACTATTAATTTATATGTTATATATTTTTTTTTTAATTTACTTATTTATTTATTTATATTTATTCAATTTAAATGCAACTTTTTTATTACTTTAGGTATCCTATGTATTTTAAAATTCAATCTATTTCTTAATGAAATGTTTGTTTTACTTATATATATAAATGTTTTCTTTTTGAATTTGTAATTATAATGTTGTAAAAATAACTTATTCAGTAGAAAGATATATTTTTAATATCAAATCTCTGTGTAAACTGAGCGGTAGCAAACCAAATAATATTTTAAGAAAGAAATAAAATATCTATCTCTATCTAAATTCAACACGATTTTTTATTCCCCATTGTACAATGCTGTGTAGGTCGGAATTTATTGAGCTAATCATATTTTGCCGTTGCAGTGAGTCTGGGAACGAATATGAAAAGCTAAGAGTGATATCGTCAGCGAAACAATGTATTGGATTAGAAGTAGCAGACAGGAGATCATTTATAAAAATGAGGAAAATGGTCGGAGACAAAACGGAACCCTGGGGCACACCAGCATTTATTTTATGGGTTTCAGACTTGAATCCGTCCAAAACAACTTGTATTGAAGCTTCCGTTCCTTAAGATATTTCTTAAGCTGATAATTAATCAGCGTTTCCATGACCTTGGAAAGAAGGGACGTAAGTGCAATCGGTCGGTAAATTAGAGGGTGACGAAGATTCGCCTTTTTTGGAATAGGCTGGACAAATGCGGTTTTCTATCCACTCGGAACGAGACCTGAGGAGTAGGACAGATGAAAAAGCTTACGCAATGGTTTTTCCAGCGTTGAAGAATACCTCTTCAGAATGAAAGTTCGAGATGAAACGAACAGATAGTTGTTTTATTTTTTTTTTGTGACACAGTTTTCTAATATTTTGTCTAAAAAGGATGCAAGAAGTTTAAAAAAAAAAAATGTTTTCACATAATACATGTTCATATAAAAGTACGATTTTCTTTTCCAAATATTTGTTTTTGATAGTTGTTTTTATTCAGTAGTACCCGTGGCATTATGGTTAGTGCGTTGGACTGTCATGCGAGAGGTCTTGGGTTCAATCCCTGCCTGTGCCACCTTAATTAAAAAAAAAAAAAAGTTTTCACGGGTACTGCCTCTTGCGAGGAATTTGCAAATTCTCCAAGAGTAATTCTTGTCATGAAAAGTGCTTTCCCAAATTAGCAGTTCGGATTCGGCTTGAAACTGTAGGTCCCCTCCATCCCTGACAACTTTACTCGCACACAGGAATGGTTGAGAGTTGTAAGTCACTAGGCCCTAGTTCTCAACGGACTGTTGCGCCACCTAATTTATTTATTTATTAGTTGTTTTTATTCGAAGCGTTTTCACCTGTAGCTTTTCAAATAAAAGAAATTCTATCTGTTCACACACCTTGAACACATCATTGGGTCTTGTGAATAATATATAATATGCTAAAGCTTCTTTTGGACCAAGATAAAGCTAGCTAGTCATTATTTTATTAGCAAAATCTAGAAAGTTCTAGCTTAAGCATTGCTTCATTAAAACAATACAAAGAAATTATATATAAATATAAGTAACTTAAGCTAGAAAACTCTAGTTGACTTAGAAGGTTAAGCTAAAATTGTCATTTTCGTTACCGAATTTTTGATTTTGTTTTTCAAATCAGTTTACTTTTTGTACTTTAAGTATTACTTTCAAGTAAAAAGAACTTTTCGAGCGTTAATGCAACTTAACCTACGATTGATGGATAAATTCAAGAAAGTTGTTGTTATATCGCAGCCGTTTAGTCTACTATTCATCGATTTAAAGTCCATCGGATAGACCGTCAAGCTTTAAATTTGATACGGGTACGGAACATTTTAGTGTCATTCCCTTGAACTTGCACCATTAAAAATAAATGAATTAGGTGGCGAATCAATTCGTAGAGAACTAGTGACCTAAAATAGTGACGTACAACTCTCAATCATTCCTGTGTGCAAGTCATTTCAGGGATTCTCGGAACCTACAGTTTTATGCCGAATCCGAACGGTTAATTTGAGAAAGCTCTTTTCATGACAACAATTACTCCTAAGGGTTGAACAATTCCTTGCAAAAGTCAGTACCCATGAAAAAAGTTTAGATGTCTTTTCAAAGAAATTCCAAAATGGAAAAAGAGCTTTAAAGATTTTTTTTAAAAGAAAATTTGTATATATTTCTGGCTTGCTCATTTCTGTGTATTTTATTTTTCCGTTTATTTCACTTGAGTTATTACCTTCATTTCTATCTAGTTGATGTTGTTGTTGTTGCTGTTGTTTGCCTTGGCTTGGCTTTCTGATAATGATAATGAAGTGGTCAGTCGTCGTTGTGAAGCCCAAAGCGAAAAATGGAAAGATTGGGAACCATACTATAGATGCAATATTCATTTGGTATTGCAGGCACAAGAACCTGTGTTTTAATTGGCCCAGAAATTATTCAAAAATACCGCGCTCCTGACAGATTATTTCATTGTAAGGCGTTTGAAGCCAAGGTGTAATACCGAATCCAGCATCTGGAAGAACAATATCATTTCCCTGTTTCTTAATAAATATATTGTTAATCTTTTCAAAGGCTCGCGAGTCATAAACTGAGTCTGGCTACTGAGCGTCCACACATGTGAATTCGTCAGCTGCATTGCAGAGCTGAAATCCAAGTTCCTTCAGATATCTCAAAAATATCCAATTCTTTGAAGAGGTCAGTGCACCGCCTGTCCTAAAAAGTAATTAGCAAGCCACTGCATATAGTTTCTTTTAAAAATCGAAATAAATTATCACTAATCTCTGACCGTTTCTATAAAACTTTGACTATCTTATACATTTAAAGTCGGTCATATTCTCACTTCAACAGAAGAGTAATCTTAAAATAGGAGGTAAACAAAGCTTTCTATTTAGGAGTCCAGAAATTTGATATTTTTGTAGCTTTAGTATATTCTAGCTTAAGCTATTATCAATCACACAATTTGGAACTCAACCTGGAAAAACAAGCTATTTCAAAAAATAGCTATTACCAGAAGACATCTTTTAGTTTCTAGGTAAAGCTTATTTATAATTACACAAAACCTAGCTTTTGACTTATGAACTTTGTCCAAAGATTATGGGATATTAGTTCCGCATCAGTTATTTGGAGATGTCTGGCAATGCATTTGATTTTTCCTGGGAGTTTTCTACAGTTTTTGACAGACTCCAGTAAGATCGCAATTTCTTGAGGGTAAAAATAAGAACTACTTTTGCTCATATTTTGGTTTGTTTACAGAAAACAAAAACCAATAAAAAAAAACAGTTTAATGGCAAAACAAATGAAATTCATGAAGTCGTTTGACAGGAAACCGTCAACCAATCTATCAAAAAATTTCAATTTCACTGAAAAACAAGTCCCTAAAGGGATATTAATAACAACAAGTAGGTATAGTACAAAACTCAACGCAACAAATATAATGTTTTCAATTTTTACTTTGTCCTTCAATACTTGTCTTTTTTTTAAAAAGGCTTTCTAAAAACGACGCACGTTACATTATTTTGTCTAAAGATATTGGTCTTAAGGATTTTTTAAGTTAATATTAACACAAGAACTTAAGTCGGTCGAGTAGATTGGGGCCTTGAAATGCACCCAAATGATCCCGATTTTCATCGAAAAATAAAATTCAACCCGCAACTCGAATGTTAAGTTAGTAAGCATTATTATTGCCTTTGGGGCTCGTAAGACCAAAAAATGATTGTTGAAACTGATTTTTGTGCTTGCAATGTGGATGGACCTTACTTACTCAAAAATGGGGCGAGAGTTATGGCCGCAATTAGAAGATATCGATGTGAACTACATTTATATTCACTGAACCAAAAAGGTACGTAAATATAATAAAAAAAGTTCGTTGAGACAATGAATAAAATGATTGAGTTTGTCCAATAAACATAATTATTGTGTCAGTAAACTATCGTTTATTATTCTCCATTTCCGGGTGAAAATTTTACAAACAATTTAAAATTTTCATTTATAACCACAATAAACTGAGTTTATTGATTTTAATAAATCCATTAATAAACATAAACAACCGTTAATTTTTTCCGTTTATAGTATTAATAAACCCGTTTATAGCCTTAATGAATAGAGTTTATTAATTTTAATAAATGCGTTCATTAATATAAAAAACCGTTTATTATTTCCGTTTATAATATTAATAAACCTGTTTATAATCCCAATGAACAGAATTTATTAATTTTAATAAATGCGTTCATACATATAAACAAATGTTTATTATTTCCGCTTATACCTCTGGTGGGGGGAAGCCTCTGTTAATATCCAACTTACTTACCACTGATCCTTGCTTAGCGGCGATCGAAGTCCAACTGGTTTCTGCGGTCTGGTTCACTCTTTTCAACTTCCTTACTTCTATTTCTTTTGCTTCTACTTCTCTTTTTCTGCTTCTACTACTTTTTTGTTGGTCTTGTTCGGTTCTACTAGGCAACCTTTTAGTAACAACATAGTGTCAATTATATCCTTGCGAATGACAAAATAACATTTGCAAATTAATGTCACCGAGTTCTGGCCAAGTTGAGATGAGTGTGAACACAATGCTCGGAGCAGTGACAGAATGCATGTAATTTGTTCGTGTTTTCGTTGTAGATTTGTAATGCGTCATAACAGTATTTATTTATTTATAAAAGTAATTAGCCAAAATTATTACCTTTATAAAATTAAAAACAATTATAAAAGATAGATGTATTAAGCTCTAGGACTTTTACTCTTATAGAACGAGTTATAAATATAACTAAAACTCATCACTGATCATTTTACTTATTTTGACTGCAGCGTTACTGCGATTCATAAGAATTCGTATGAAATGATATGAAGTTTAGCGATATACCTCATACAATTTCATACAAATAATGCTTTTCCGTGCCATGAAGTTTAGTTCCGCTGAATTTGAGTGCAGTGTTATCTTTATGATTTAATTTTTTTTTGTCAAGGAATCAATTTTATTTTTGCCCAATCTTCCGCATACATTTTTTTTATATGTATGTAGGATGGAGGTTGGGATATAATATTTAACAATTTGCCTCTTAATAATGTTGTTCATAGCCACAATAAATGGTTCACTATTTTCCAATTACCAAAGTGTATTGTGTCAGTGAATAAGATTATACAAAATAATAAACTTATTGTAAATTTGAGAATTGGTTGTGATATTGGATGAAGGTTGGGATATAATCTTTAACAATCCCTTTTCAAACATCTTGTTTATTGTCGCAATAAACGATTAATCATTTTTAATAACTAAAATGTTTGCGGCAATTAATAGAGTTATTAATTTTAATAAACGGTGATAAAGTGCTTTATTTTTTATTTAATAAACGGCCGTTAATAGTATTAACAAACGATTATCAAACGCTGAAATTTTTTTTAATAAACCGTTCACTCTGACAAGAAAAAGTTTGTTGTGACAATAAATAAGCAGTTAATAAACGCCGTTTTTTATATTAATGCACGTTTGTTTTTTCAGTGTTCAACAAAAAGACTTTTCACAAAAATTTTGTTGACCGTGTTTCTTTAAGGATTGATCAAAATTGGCCACCGACATTTTGTAATAAAACATCCTTCGACTTTTTTCTTTTAAACCACAAGAAATATAAGACCTCTGCCTATACACACAATCGATTCAAGACGTTAAAGATGGAAATCGTGCAGTTATCGTGGTTATATCGAGTCGCATATGTTTAAATTGGTCAAGGATACATTCATTTAAAGGATATGGTGCTTATATCGTATTTTATTGCTTATGACATTGATTTCTCTTAAAAAATAATCGTATTTTTTACTATCAAAATTTTTCAATTCGATTTCTTTCAATTTGCATCTCATTAATTTATTGGAAACTTGTAACACTTTAAACAAAAACCTTTCCCTCAGTAAGTTTCCCACCATGAACATATAAATAATTAATTGATAGATACATGAATAACTTAGCAAGTTACTAATTGGAATACTATATAGGTATTGTGTGAATATTGTCTAATAACACGTATTTTCTAATATTTTTATTATCCATGGAAATAGCTAATAAAAATATTTACGATCTCAAAAAAAGACATCTACATTCTACATCTACAAAAAAAATAAAAAATCCAATTTTTATTATCTGATGTATGATATAAAACATCTGTTGAAGTTATTAAAATTATCTTTATTTTCAAATCAGTTATACGAGTATCAGTATATGTTCAATTAGTAAACAGTTAAGCTTGAATCTATAATTTTCAAAATAAAGGTGTGTGGATTATCTATCAAAACCTATCAATATGGTTAATTTTCACATTTATTTTAATAGTTTTGAAAAATAATCTCCTTTCAAATTTTAACTTCATCAGTTAACCACTCGAAATGATAAATTAATTTATTTCTATCACAGCAGCAACAACAACAACAAAATAACTCTTATTTTATACCTAATTCAAATGACCATCAGCAAAATTTGTGTTAAACCTCAAAGTAGGTATAAAGTAGTCAAAAGATGAAGCCGAAAAATAAAAAAGAATTATAAACTTATTCCAAAAACAATCTACATAAGAAAAAAGTCAATGAACTTCATTTATGGTATAAGATACTTCTTTTATATAAAAATGTTTATATATAAAGCTGAGTCATATAATAAAAGTTTAATGTTATTTTTCCTGATGTGTTTGATGTTATTTTGTTCTCTTCTATTTGAATAGTTAATATGTACGTTTTGTGGATACGTATTTGTATATCTTTTATCTTTATTGTTTTATGGAAGCTTTACGGCGGAATATTCCTTTTTCTTCTTCTTCAAAAATAAAGAAAATAACATATAACTTCAAAATTTATGACCGAAAAGATTTTGCAATATAAACACAACTTCACTTAACTATCTTCATTAAGTATGATGATAAAATAAACAGGAAAAGGTCATAAAGGCGGTACTAATAGTGGTGATAGTCTTTTTCTTTCATGTTACTAAAAGACTATTTTTAACTCAAGAACGGCTTTACCGATATGGCTGAAAATTGGTGAGTAGGTAGCTTAGAGCCAGGAGACGGATATAGGATACTGTTTATCCCGTTCGACAGCGTTCCCGTATGTTGACTTGATTGAGTAAGTATTCAATAGATGGCGCTGTGTCAAACTTCCAAACGTTAATTTTTTTTTTTTTTAGATTTAGATTGATTTTATTTAAACATAAATTTTTAACAATAATATGGTTAATACAATCAATATGATGCATGGCATTGCCGTCTGCCTGATTGACAACTAAAAGTATAGCTTTATACATAGATTAAAAAAAGAAAGTGCAGTTTAAGATTAAAACGCTTCATTTAAAATTTGATGTCTATATTTAGATAAGTGCTGTTTTGCAATATGCATATAACTTAGATAGATAGATAGATATATTTATTTGTTTATAAGCTTAGCTTTTACAAATTGATTGGCATTATGTAAATATTACATTATTTCATAAGGTAAGTGCAATATAATTTTAATTCATCTAACAGAACAATAAGGTAAGATATGAATCAACAATTATAAAGAAAATAAAAAAATAATTACTTTTATTATTTAAACTGAAATCTGGATTTATCATTCGTTAAGGATAAAAGCTCTTAAGTTAAGCGAGTTTCTAACATATTTATATACATTCAGTGCAACGTTTTGATCTTCAACTTTCATTATACTATTCATGTCAGTTAAGTTCATAGGGGATAGGAAGTGGTTTCTAACTGCATTAAAAATTGGGCATCCTAAAAGGAAGTGTTCAATTGTATCATCTTCATATGTATTACACAATGTTCAAATGTTCATTGGGTCAAATATATGTCTCTCATCGTGTAAAACTATTCTGTGGGCATATCTGTTTGCGCACCTAATTTGCGCTAAGACTTTATGCACGTATGGTTTGCAGGATGAATTCAGGCACGGAGCCGGTTTATATTCTGGTTCTTGTATGTTCGCTAAATAAGGAGCATAATAGCAGCAAGAAGTTGAGTTAGATGCCTTCCTGAAATCTTCATTTATAATGCTTCTCTTCTTGTCTTCAAGGATGCTTACATAGTATTGACGAACAGATAATAAGTTTTGCTGTTCCCATATATCCATAAAATTACTCATTAAGGCGGAATTAAATTTTGTTGCCCAGTTTGGTCGTTGGGAGTTGTTATGGGTTCTCAAGATTTCGTTGTAACACTTTTTAATTAGGCGCCCATCAGAGGCATTCAACAGTTTTTCCCAGAAATGCAAAGCTCTTTTCGCTATCTCGTAATCTAATGGAAGTGTACCAGTTTCTAAGCGAACCACATTGCTTTGTGTGTTTTTAGCTAGACCAAGCAACTTCTTTAAAACTGAAGTTTGAATAACTTCAATTTTGTCTCCAGCTTCCAGACCCCATATCTCCGCACAGTATAGTAAAGTCGATTTAATTGTTGAATTATAAACTTTGATTCTTCCTTCCCAGTTTTCCATGTAAGGGCTCCTCATAGCTTTTTCGGTTACTGCTGCTGCTGCTCTTGCCTTGGTTTTGAAGACATTCATGGTTTCATTCCAAGATCCAGTTCGACTCAAGGTTATTCCCAGATATTCAAAGCTATCTACAACTTCAATTAAGTCTTCTTTATATGCAAATCTTTCCGGGCATGATGATATTTTTCTTTTTGCAAAGTTTACTATCTTCGATTTTTCCGTATTTAATGTCATATCTTTTGCTGTAAAATATTTTCAAGTGATTTCAAAGTTTTTCTTAAATGAAGCTCAGATTGAGCGAAGACAGCAATATCGTCGGCATATGCTATCAGGATAACATTTGTTGTTTCCGAAATGTCTATTCCTGTAAGGCCCTCGATTCTTAAGAATTCTTCCAAATCATTTATATATAAGTTAAATAGGAGGGCACTTGATGGATCACCCTGTAGAACATCCTTTGTGACATTCGCTTCTTCTGTTAGGCCGCTTGTTGTCTTAATAGCAATTTTGGTTTTCACATACATATGTATATGTTTTGAAATGCATGTATTATTTTCCCACTTGCTCCAATGGATCTAAGGTGGGTCCATAGCTTATCGTGATTCACACTATCGAATGCTCCTTTAAGGTCAACAAAGATTACAAAAAAACTTCCCTTCTTTTTTGCAAGAGTAATATCTGTGATTGCACTTGGGATAAAGAGGTTATCAGCACAACTTCGTCCTTTTCTGAAACCGTTCTGGAATTCAGGAATTCTTCTTCTGCCCACTCTTGAAGCCTGTTTGATAGGATTTGGGTGTAAACTTTCATCAAAGCATTTTCGGTCGCTATAGGTCGATAGTTCGTTGGTAGAGATTTATCACCTTTTTTAAATATCATTGTAATGTCTGCTCTAAAAATGCCTGATAGGTTTCTTCCTTCGTTATCGAACAGGCTTTGAAAGAAAGAAACTAAATATTCAAACCATAGGTTTGGTAGATGCTTAATGAACTCGTTTACAATCCTATCCGGACCCGCGGATTTATTATTGCGCAGCCCAAATATAACTGTTATCAGTTCGTCCATGCTTATGTCTCTATCAAGAAATGGATGATACGTATCGGCAAAAAGTCTATACACTACCTCATTGCCACTATACATATCCTGGAGGTAATCGTCCCAAACTTCCTTCGTAATATGGTTTCGAGCAATAGAGTTCGGTTGGATGCTTTTGATTGCTCTCCAAAAATCTTTGCTGTTTTTTGTGTTTTGAAGTTGTTGTGTTAGGTCCTTATTGGATTGCTTTTTAGCGGAGTTCAAGGTTGATACGTATAATTTCCTGCTGGAGATGTACTCTGATCTTTTGTTTATGTTATTAGGGTCTTTTCGATAACTTCTCATTTTCTGCTTCATTTCTCGCTTTTGCAATCTGCAATCATTATTGAACCATTTATTCTATTTCTATGCATATAACTTTGTGACTTCCATTTCCTGTAGAAGGCTTATGATTTCAGTATTTGAAAGAATGTCACTGCCTAGGATAAGTCTTCTTATTTCTCTCAGTATCGCACATCGCCCAACAAAATGAAAAACATCCTCGCGCTCATTTAAGTTGCACAGGTTGCATAAAATCGATAAGTCATCGCGGTGAGGAATGTAGTTCAGATTAAGGAGTTCTCCTCTTAGCCGGAACATGCACGAAATTTGTTCGATGGTATATTTGTCGTGAAAGTAGTTTCTTTCCCGGAGATCGTTGTCTAGTCTACTGTATATCATGCGGTGCAATGAGCTTTTGGCTTGCTCCGTGTATTGTTCTCTTGAGGCATCATCCAGACGAGCTATTAGGCAATATAAAGTTGGTTTCCAAGAGGAGAGTTACTGCAGTTTAGGTCAACATCCACCTGCTCGGAAAGTTCTAACCAGTCTTTAAACCATCCACTTCGGAAGTGGATTGTTTGAAGAACTACTTTTTTAGGGAGACGATAACTTGGCATATCCTGAGCTATAAAGATGTAATCGACCTGCAGCTTGAGTGTTTTTATAAATAAAGGCGATAGACCTGATTCCAACATGATCATGTAGTTTGGCGTACTCGAAGCAAAGTGGAAAGTCCGTTTAATGTAAAATCTAAGCAGTTTTTCCACTTGTTCATATTTCCGACCTCCCCAAGCTTGCGCCGCATAAAACATAACTGATTCCGATACAGCTTCGAAGACCTTGAATTTACTGGAATGCGTAATTTCCTTATTATAAAAAACATTGCTTCCATGCTACGTTTATAGCTGTTGTCGCCTTAACAAGTTTGTCAGTGAAATGTTTTTCCATGCTCAAGTTCTTAGTAAAGCAGACTCCTAGATATTTGTATTCTTTCACCAACTCTACTCTTTCACCATTATAGTGCCATTCCTCACTTGTACCCGATCTGGATTTACTTAAATTTACCACTAGGTTCCACCTATTACAATATTCAGCAAGCTTATTTATCATTAGCTGAAGGGACTGCGGGGTATACGCGAGTAGGACAATGTCGTCAGCGAAAAGAAGAGCTTTAAAGTTAACGCCTGCGTACTCGATTCCTGCTGGTAATGCTTCGACGATATCATTAATGAAGAGTGCAAACAAGCTTGGACTGAGTGCACAGCCCTGTCTAACTCCTGATTTCGTTTGGAACCACTCTGATAAGCATTGGCCATTCCACATTGATGCTTTGGTAGTTTTGTATAAATTTTCCAATACTGTACCGAACTTAAGCGACATTCCTAACTGGTAAAGCTTGTAAAATAGGGCATTGCGATCCACGGTGTCGAAAGCAGCTTTGAAATCAACGAAGAATGCAAATAGTTTCTTATTTCTCGATAGAAACGAGTCAGCAATAGAGCGAAGTACAAAAATGTGTTCGACGGTGGAGTATCCCGATCTGAAACCAGCTTGAAACTCACTGAGCAGATTATTAGAGTGTATCCATTCATTTAAACGGCTGAGCAGAATCAAAGTAAATATCTTATATGACGAGTTCAAAAACGAGATTCCTCTGTAGTTTGCCGGAACTTCAGTGCTTCCCTTCTTGTGGATTGGGAAAATCAAAGCATCGCTGAATTGGTTTGGGATGGATCCTCCCTCTAAGATCTGGTTGAATACTGCTGTTAGAGATACAACAAGAGAATCTGTACCATATCTGTAGAATTCTGCGGGTATACCATCTGAGCCCGCAGCCTTTCCATCCTTTAGGTTGTTTATCGATATAAACACTTCTTCCCTTGAAATTGGTGCATCTAAAGCTACAATTTAATAGCGTGTTGCTGAGGCTAAAGTATAGGTTACATTTATTTTTTAGTAAACGAAATACAGTGAATTTTACTTTTTCAATTGTTGGTGTTAGCATAGTCGGCCACGTGTTACTTAGACTGAAGTTTATTATATGGAATATAATACAACCAAATACGCAATGCAATAAACTGCCATGCTATTTCTGCACTGTTCTTCAAGAAAAAAATGAATTGATTAAGAGTATTTTTCCGGATATACAGAATAATTACTTAAATCATAACTGGCTCAGCCATAGGGCTTTATTGACACCCAAAAATGTTGACGAAATTAAATTCCAAATACAACACTTTTTATCAGGCGAGCTGATGTCTTTTAAATCAATCGATATTGTTGTTAATATAAATGATACTGTACATTTTCCAATTGAATTTTTAAATTCCCTAGATAAACCTGGAATGCCACCACATAATCTTAAGATTGGTTCACCTATTATTCTCCTGCATAATTTGAATCCACCTTAATTATGCAATGGTTCACGTTTGATCATCAAAAAGATCACCGGAAATATTCTTGAAGCAACCATTTTAATTGAAAAGTTCAAAGGAAAAGTGGTCCTGTTGCCACGTATTCCAATGATACCGTCTACCATACCCTTTAGAAGGTTACAGTTTTTAGTTCGTTTAGCTTTTTCCTCAAGGCCAAACAATGTCTATTTTCTCATGAGCAACTATATGTTGCATGTTGACGTGTAGGAAAACCGTCGAACCTATTTGTGTTAGCGAAAGACAGGTTAACCAAAACTATTGTGCACCGATTAGTGCTAAATTAAATTGAAATTAAAAGTATTTATAATTCAAAATAAAAAATATTATTGTAAGAAGATTTTAAACTATCCGCCTACCTCATTTATAAGTTTAACTGTCGAATTTTATTTACTAAAAAGTTTTATATATGTATATATATAGTGTCATTTATTACAAACTTTTATATAATTTATAATAAATTTTAAATGTAATTCTTTTGTATTGAGTTTTGATTGTACGAAAATTTTGATCAATTGTGTTCAAAGTCCTTCCCCTTCAAATTTCAAACCAGTAAATTTGTATAAAAGCTTTAACGCTTCCGTCTTCGTTCGTAAGTAATAATTTAATTGTAATAAAGGGTAAAGGTAGTTGAAAATCAGTCATGAAGGTCGCCATGTGTTTTTACAAATAGCATTTATGTATGTATGTATGAAAGCATGCTGGTGCCCATATCTGATGTTCTCCTAAAGTTCCCTTTAAATAATGTAAAATGTCGAAAAATGTTAAACAAAGCAAAGCGTGGCCGGCTCTGCTAAATTAAAAAAATATTCGAGGTGACAAATACTTTATTTTGAAAATATTTTAAAAATTATACTAATTTGGTATCAAATACGAAGTCGCTAGCGTTATTTTTTGTGAGATACATATTTGGGGTCAACTAAATTTTTATTTTTTTTTTTAACTATTAACTCATTTTTTTAAGGTCCTTTCTGAATCTTTGGATGTTATAAGTTGTAAAACTGAATATATTTGAAGTCGATATCTATACTGGTTCTTGAGATATGGACGAAGGAAAATGGTATCCCGAACGTTTGGATTTATATTGCAGGGACGCTGAAACGTCGATAAATGTCAAAATTCTCAATTCGACAAATTGGACCGATTACAATAACATCCTATGAGAAGTTTAATATTATAAATAAATTAAAATAAGTCTGAAGTCAATATCTTTGTTTGTTACTTATTTTATTCATAAACTAGCGGCCCGTCCCGGCTTCGCACGGGTAGACATAAATAGGTACAGATATTTAAGTTATATGCATGCTAATTAAAACGACCACGAATCACTAAATTAGAAAAAAAAATTGTATGCTTATCTACAAGCCTCCCTGTACACTACGTTGGCGGCTGTGGTATTTGTAGGTGGCAACAAAACGTATTGATTTTCGGGAGATCCTACTTGAGAAAGTGCCACATACAATTGCCCGTGGGAAAAGCACTCTTTCCTTAAGTCGATACCAATTATGGAAAAGGTTTGTCTCTGGGATTTTTTTATTGTTAGGGCAAAGGATATTTTTAAAGGGAACTGTAACCTTTTAAAAGATATGGGCAAATTAGTTGGTATCATCGGGATCCGAGGGACATGTGCGAGCTGACCGGCCGCGGGACCCGTAATGATAGTTGCTACAATCACATTATCTCTTAAATCTTTGATCAATAGTCTTGTACCATTACACATGTTGGGAGGGCTTAAATTTCTTAAAAGCATAACAGGCGTACCTATTTTTAATTTTAGTTCATGAGGTTGCAAGCCAGCAGGATTGAGGGAATTTAAAAATTCCTGTGCGTAGTGCACTCTATCTTCGATGTTGCACACGGTGTCACCAGATTTGTAACATTCAAAATCACCTGGTACTTTTTCAATAATAATTTTGTTTATCTCATTTACTGAGTCGTTTCTGGGTGACAATATCGCTCTCGAACAGAGCCAATTTAAACTTCTTACTGTAAGATTGTTGATGTCGGGATAGATTGTGTCTATAAGAATTTTTAGACTGTGAACAGTTTGAGTCAATTCAGTATCCAACAGTACTTGGGAGCTGTTTACAATTGGAGTAGTAAATTTTCCGTCTCCTAATTTAAGTATATTTTCTGAAAAAATTACCACCGCGGTTATTTCATAAATGTGCTCTCATATTCATGCGCAAATTGAGAGTTTTAATTGATAGCCACAAAGGTGATGATTTGAGCACGTGTAGGTACCTTTTGTTACAACTGATAGGGTTTGGTGAAAGTCTCCAGCGAAAACAAAAGTTACGCCACCCATCATATTGCATGGGTTTCTTATATCTTTTAATGTACGGTCCACTGCTTTTACATGAGCTCTATGGCTCATGGTGCACTCAACCCAAATAATCAGCGACGTGTCCTGTAAGAGCTTTCCCAATGGACCATTCTATATATTCTATAATATTGTCGAAAATTTGTTTGTCCTATCATTAATACTCTTCGCAGCGTATGCGATAAAAGACATTTTATGGCTAATTTTTTCACACCTTGGGTTGGTTTTAATAGGAATTTCCAAAGATTTCTATAGTAATCTAGTACTTATTATGGCCTATGTTACTCAGTAATAATGTAGCTTTCTAATGAAAAAATAATTATTAAAATCAGTCCAATACTTTTTGAGCTTATTCGTTACATACAAAAATACAAATCTTTCTTCTTTATAATATTAGTGTAGATAACGAATTTTGATATTTTTGTTTGAAGACTGGAATATTGTTTTTCAATTTTCCTTTATGAGCGATAAATTTAATGGTCAGTTCTGTTTCATGTCGTTAAAGTCTTACCTTTAGCCCAGTGCTACTATCCCTTAGCGGCACTTTAATCGAGTAAACTTGTCAACTTTCAATACTCGATATATTATGAAATGGTCACATATTCAACATTGGCAGAAATGCTTCTAAGTGTATTAGAATTCCAAAACTATTCAGACATTTTTCACCCATCTGATTTGGCTGTTATTTACAAAGCTTTCTTTCGATTAAAACTTGAGCACAAATCACATATTTAGAAAGCTGCCGACATAACACAATATAAAAAATAATAGGCGATAGAACTATAACCAAAATCTTTACATTGCCACATTATTTTAACTTCATCCACCGTATTATCGTTTTATTTTTCCTTAATAAGCAAAGATCTATCAAAGTAGCTAGAATGCCAGGAATACCCTCCAGTTTACTCTAAAAATCAATTTCAGATGTCAAGTAAAGAGATTCATGTTAAAACAGCACATCAAGAATGAAGAATGCTTTACCCAACTCTCTTTTTTTGGCCCATTTAATATACGATTTCATTGTGTTTAAACATAATAAGGGTAGTTTTAATCCATTTAGTGTGTGCAGATCTTAGAAAAGGACGAACCAGCAAACAAACTATATAAGACCGACTTTAATTCAAAAAATTTGTCTCTGCTTGGTAAGAATTTAATGAAGAGCGTTGAAAATGATCAATAACGATATCATTGTTGATTCATTTACGTTACTTTAACACTGTTTTAATATCTCTCGTCTTGCCTTTCTTGTCAATAGTTTAAAGGGTTATGCTCTATCAAAATAGCCAGTTCCATTGCTTCTTTTAAATAATTTAACTGTTTAACTTTCGCCCATCAGTTTCCTACGTTTAAACAATTTAATTGTAATACTCGCGCCTCTACAAACGCTCATCAGTATAATCTCGAGCAGAGTTTCACTCATATTTTCAAGCATAGATATTTGTTCTTTTGCCATACTACACGAATGTGAAAGCACACTCTGTTTTTCCTTGTGATTGCAATATTCAGAAATTCAATACGTTCTTTTGCCGTACTACACGAATGTGAAATGAACTACTCTTTCTTTCCAATTTTCAGGAATTCAAAACCAATGTACACCGACAATTAGAAGAGTACCAGTAATTCTTCGAGTGCTTGAAACACTGTGTCGCAGTGACTAAAAAATCAGTTCCGTTTTCGTTCTATTTTTAAAAAAAGTACTGATTTCTAATTGAATTTTTCAAAGCCTTTTTACCCCAATCATTAGAAAATCTGTAGCTCGCCTTTCCTTCCACATAATTTTGCCTATTTGTTTAAATATCATATTTTTATCATAAAAATATAAGCAAAAATTTCGAAATGAGTTCACAGACATTTATACAAAAATATTATCTATTGTTTGACGTCACTTGCGTCACGTCTTGTTTTGCTTTTCTTTGCGCGTTTTAAGCAATTACTCTTGCATAATTTATTTCTTTTATATATTTACATTTAATTAATTTTCTACGACCACACAATTTAATTAACTTTTTTTTGTGTGTTCAATTAAAATCACATTCATTTCTAATAATAAAAAAGAAACACAAAATTCCCTCCGAACATAACAAACATTCATTTTCAAATCAAATTTTGTACACAAATCAAAAGAAAAAGAAGAATAGAAGAAACAAAAATATCAAGATACCTACTCTTCAATTTTGATGAAGAAAAAGAGAGAAAAAAAAACATTAATGAAATATGTATTAAATATAACAACATCTCCCCCAGATTGACTCCAAGCAGTCTCTCTGTACTACTTGTTAAAGTTCTTCGCCTCCCCAAAAGTGTGTACCTTTTATATACGTTTTTCCCTCAAACTTCTTTGAAAACAAAAAGGAACAAAACAAAAATACCACACACCGCCTTGGCAGCCGCCGCGCCGCGTCATGGTCGCCCATAACCTAAAGCAAACATTCTCAAAGCTTTAAGTTCAAAACAACCACATAAATTACTCAATTAAATTAAGTCGACCATCACTTTTATTTCATAACAACGCAACGCAACGGAAAGCAACTCGACAAAGAAGGAGACTACGACAAAACATAACATCAACATCCATCTATCCCGTATATTCGTTTTGTCCGTCCGGGATCTGATGTTCTGCCCCCTCCTGGTTGTACAGGAAGAAGGAAGAAAATGTTTGTGTTGTTTTTATTTTTGCTTCCTTGACAAATATACAAATTAAATAATCCTCCATCACACGAACGACACGACGAGGATGACGAGAAGTAAGGTTTTTACCTACAATTCAAATGTTCCCAAACGCCAAGGACGAAGAATATTTACGATATGGCGATGCAGAAGAAGAAAAAGACTACGAAAGTATCTAGATACTTCTTCAAGCTTCAGGGAAATAATATACAAAAAAAAAACAATACACATCAAATTTTAATATCATATCTGGGGATCCCCTTGCTCTCCTCAATCATCGCAATGGCACATGGAAAATTCACAAACGCAATAAGGATACTTTTAACACACAGTGGTGACGCAACAAAGGACCTCGGACTAATATGAACGATTTTTGTATGAACTTTTCATCAAAGATTTTTTTAAAATTTTCGGTGAAATGAAATTTCAAAAAGATACTGTAGCATAATGTGAGAGGGAGAAGCTCCTCGAGATCTATAACAATAAAATTTAACCTTTTTGTGATATCCGCCGAACTTGAATCAGTTCCACACCACTGTGCTTTAAATAATATTACACAACATGACTATGACAAGTGTATCCATGTATCCATGAAATCGGGTGCAGGTGCGGTTTCAGCAAAGCAAAAAATGTATATATTATAAAATTTATATTGTATATTGTATATTTTTGGGTTCGGTTTTATGAGATACACAAGTCTCTGCTCATAACCCGCTCCCTTTTATGTCTGCCAAAAATAGACGCATACTATACCTATACACATTTGTATCCTTACGTAAAACTTCATTTCATACTTCGAACATGACAATTTTCATAATAAAAAATATAAGAAAAATCCTTCAAGGACAATGAAAGTATAAAGCAATAATATAAAAAAAAAGAAATATCAGAGGAGAGAAAGCACAATGGAATGATGATTTAACCTTATTGTTTGTTTCAAGTATTGTATTTTATTTTTATTTGGTAGGATATTATATATGTACTTTTTTATTCGTTTTCTTGTTTTTTCGTTTTAGGGGAGGAAATAAATAATATAGGCAAGATTTTTGTTTTATTGAAGGGAATTTGTACCGTTTTTCTAAAGGGGACTTTAATTTTTTTTGGATGTCAGATTTAGGTATTGTTCAAATCTTCGTAAAAAGTAATTTTCAAACCAAAAAAGTTGATTTTTTTAAAACTAAACAGAGATTTTGGTTTGAAATTTCATAAACACTTAAAAATTTATGTCAGATTTAGGTATTGTTCAAATCTTAGTAAAAAGTAATTTTCAAACTAAAAAAGTTGATTTTTTTAAAACTAAACAGAGATTTTGGTTTGAAATTTCATAAATACTAAAAAATTCATTGTTGAAATAATTTCTAGAAAAAATGGCTGGGATGCTACAAATTTACGAGTATATATAAGGCTAGCAGACCCGCCCACGCGTTTCTGTGGCTAAATGAAGTATGAAGGATTTAAAAGACAAAACTTAACACAAATTAACATTTATTTAATAAATACTGTAATTATCTTTGATTGTAACAAATCGTAGTTCCTGTTTTACTTTTGATCAATCGGTTCTTTTGTTAATAACGGGTTATTCATTTATCGGTTTCAAAAATATAGAACTGGAATTCGACATCTGTCAAACTAAGTTGTTAAACTATTTTTTTTTTTGTGTCAGTTGAAAGTCTGAAATTTACGAAAATGAATCGTTTGAATATCGCACAACTCATAGGTTAGGTTATGTTATAGTGGCTGTCCAAGATGGAAACGGACACACTTAGGCCAGTTTAATGGCCCATTGTGATACCACATGAATCTTGAGGTTTTCTTCCTAAGCTCAATGGAACCAGTTTGAGTCTCTTACGAAACGTGAGAGGCTGATTATGCCGATATGATTTAGATCGTTTAGATCGTTAAAGAAGAATTCTCCTAGGTAATTCTTGCGTTTTCGAGCCAGAGCAGGGCATGTGCAGAGAAGATGAAGAATTGTTTCTTCCTCTTCCTCGTCCATACAGCTTCTGCAGAAATCATTTGAGAATACGCCTAATCTCGTGGCGTGCTTTCCTATTAGACAGTGTCCGGTTATGACACCTATATTATCGAGCTTATATGCGATCTGCTTAGAGAGAGCAAGCACCTTGAACGTTTTTAATCCAGTGTTGGCCAGATGTTTTTTGTGGCTTGACACGTGGTGATGTTGTTCCACCTGGTGCCTGCCCTCCTCACAGCGTCTTGCATTAGCAAAAGTTTACAAGTAGCGATTGGTATGCCAGTACGTGCCAAACGTGGTAGGATGGGCTGTACTGTACCGTTCCTGGCGAGTTCATCTGCCTTACAGTTACCTGGAATGTCTCTATGGCCCGGAACCCAGCAAAGGTGAATATTAAACTGTTGTGCCATCTCCATTAGAGATGATCGACAGTTATGGACTGTTACAGAGTTTGTAGAGAGATTTGATAGCGGCCTGACTATTCGAGAAAATACGGATATCAGATGTTGATATCACGTTTTCTTTAAGCCAGGACAAGACTTCTTTTATCGCCAAAAGTTCCGCCTGGAACACGCTACAGTGATTGGGAAGGCGGAATGAGAGACTTAATTTCAGTCGTTCAGAGTACACACCTCCACCAACCCCTTCTTTTGTTTTTGATCCATCTGTATAGAAATGGATTGACTCATCTTCCAAGAATGTCCTATCCTCCCAAAAAGATCTGGGAAGTATAGAAACTTGGAAATTTCTGTCGAATTGCATTTGGGGGATGCTGTAGTCTGTGTGCTTTGGAATTGATTCTAAATAACTAAGAATTACGGAGTGGCCAATGTTGTTGTTAGTCCACTGCGACGAAGCTTTGAGGCGAATAGCAAAGCTTGCAGCTATTTGTTTGCTAAAAATGTCAAGAGGTGTTTGGTAGAGTAAGGTGTCCAGTGCCGCAGATGGGGTCGGGCGAAGCGATCCGCTTATACATAGGCAAGCTGAACGTTGGACTTTATTTACTTTATCTCGGTTTATACCTTTTTCTAAAGCAGTCCACCATACTGCCACACCGTACATTAAAATCGGTCTGATTACCGATGTGTATAGCCAATACGTGATTCTGGGTTGTAAACCCCATTTATTACCGATGGCTTTTTTGCAAGAAAAGAGAGCTACAGTAGCTTTTTTGACTCTTTCCTGTACGTTGCGTTTCCAATTAAGTTTTTTATCTAAGACAAGACCCAGGTATTTAGCCTCGTCTGAGAATTTTAATTGGATTCCTTTAATATGGGGAGGAATGACAAATGGAATTTTGTATCTCATCGAAAATAAAACTAAATCAGTTTTGTTTGGGTTAACGCCCAGTCCACACCGATCAGCCCAAAGTATTAGTCTGTCTAAGACATTTTGTAAGAGTTCTTTTAGCGTATTAAGATGCTTTCCTGAAACTGCTTTAGCAACGTCGTCCGCATAGGCTATCACTCTGAAACCCTCCGCATCCAGACTAGTTAGGATTTTATTCACCACTAGGTTCCAGAGGATAGGGGATAGAACACCACATTGCGGTGTCCCTCTACTAACGAATCGTCTGCCAGAAGAGTTGCCCAGACGCACAACTCATACAAATTGTTAAAACCTACTAAAAAAAAATGGTGATTCTGCCACAGCCACATATCGTGCTTTAAGAGCAGATTATGGTTTATCGTCCAACTACGTAAGCAATTGTCAAAATTGTGAAGAAATTTGAAGAGACTGGATTGGTTATAGATATTGTAAGGCTTGTGCATAATCGTTTCGCTCGTACCACTGAAAATATCGCTGCTGTAAGTAAAAGTAATGCCGAAGACCCGAATATGTCGATTCCTCGTTAACTTCCCATAGGAAGTTCTTGTAATCGGTCCGATTTGCGAATTAAAAATTTTGACATTTCTCGACGTTTCAAGGTCCTTAGAGTCGAAATAAAAGATTTTTAGAGACATGTCTGCGCGTGCGTGTGTATGTACGTTCGTACGTTCGCGACTTTTTTTTCGTCGTCCATAGCTCAAGAACCACTACAGATATCGACTTCAAATAAATTGTGTTATACAGGTAATAAAGATGCAAAAAGGACTCTCGAGAAAATTGCGAGGGTGTTTTTTTTACCATAGCAATTTAAAAAAGGTGAACATTTTGGTTAACCCTAAATTTCTGACGAAAACAATAACGCTAGAGACTTGAATAAAATTTTATATTATGTATTGTAACGCAATACCAAACAAATATATTTTTGGTAAAAAATCCAATTAACGGATTTTTTTTTATAAATCTAAAAAAATGAAAAAAAAATTTGTCACCTCGAAAATTTTACGACTAAAATATGATTTCATCTCCAAAACAAATTTGTGCACCGAAGAATAATGTTTTTGACATCTGAGAAAATTTTGAGAAAAATCGAATTGACAGTTATTTTACAAAAGATAAAAACCTAAAAAAAAAATAATAAAAGCTGGTAAAAATTGAATTTTGACTCAAATATCTTTTTAAAACTTTGAGATATTGGCTTTAAACTACTTTTATCTTTCAAAAAATATTGTTGTCAACATTCAGTAAAATTTTGAGAAAAATTGAATTGACAGTTTTTTTATAAAAAAATAAAAACCTAAAAAAAATCAATAAAAGTTGGTAAAAATTGATTTTCGACTTAAATATCTTTTCAAAAATTTGATATTATGGCTTTCAACTAATTTTATCTTATAAGAAATATTGTTTTCAACATTCAAAAAAATTTAAGAAAAATCGAATTGATAGTTATCGTACAAAAAAATAAATAAAAGTTGGTAAAAATTGAGTTTCAACTGAAATGTCTTTTCAAAACTTGAGATATTGGCTTTAAACTAATTTTATCTTTTAAAAAAAATATTGTTCTTAATATTAAGTAATATTTTGGGAAAAATCCAATTGACAGTTTTTTTTACAAAAAATAAAAACCTAAAAAAAAATTAATAAAAGTTGGTAAAAATTTATTTTGGACTCAAATCTTTTCAAAAATTTTAAATATTGGCTTCAAATTAATTCTATCTTATAAAAAATATTGTTTTCAACATTCAATTAAATTTCGAGAAAAATTAAATTGATAGTTTTTTTTACAAAAACAAAGAAACTTTACTAAAAGTTGGTAAAAATTGAGGATTAAGTAATTTTCGACTCATATATCTTTTAAAAAATTTGAGATTATGGCTTCAAACTAATTTAATTTTATATTTCTTATGTTTTCAACATTCGGTAAAATTTCGAGATAAATTGAATTGAGAGTTTTTTTGTACAACAAATAAAAACCTAAAACCAATAATAAAACTTGGTAAAAATTTACTCTAGACTCAAATATCTTTTCAAAAAAACTATTTTTATCTCACCAAATCTAGTGTTTTCGACATTCAGTATACTTTTTACATACATCTACAACAAAACAGTACGCAAAAATGGTGAAAATTGACGTTCGGTTCTCGATATCTCGTGAACAATAGAAGATATTAACTTCAAATTAGTTTCATGCATCCAATTTGTATTTGTCTATATAAGAAAAAATTGGTTTTTGATTAAAAATGTCGTTAACTGAAATAGATTTTGAAATCAAATTATTTCATCGTCGGGATGGGAAGTTATCAGTGTGGGTCGCATTCCAGCCTCTTTTCGTTCTTAGGAATTAGAACTGTCTTACGACGATGGAACGACTGTCACCATCAATTCGGAGACTTTGTTTTGCCTGCTATTGAAGAATACAACTTGGAGAATATGTGGTTTCAACAAGACGGTGTCACATGCCACATAACTCGAGCGAATATGGCTTTATTTTTTTCTCGTCGTGGCGATATTAAGTGGCCACTAAGATTTTGTTTTTGTGGGGCTACTTGAAAGACTGTTGTTGCAGATAAGCCTTTAACTCTTAAACACTTAAAAACCAACATTCTTCAAGTTATGGCTGAGATAGCGCCCAATATGTGTCAAAAAGTGGTCGAAAATTACCTCAAAAGAATTGATGCTTCCAATAATTCGCGTGGTGATGGTCATTAAATTACTCATAACGTCAACGTTCAAATTTTATAATTAAAAAGTAAATATCATGTAATAAATTATTTTATATGTGTTCTAGCTAGTACCCGTGGCGTGGTGGTTAGTGTGTAGGGCTGTTTAACGGTAGAAAGTTTGTTGTCAAAAGTGGCAATGTAACTTCTACCACAACATTTTTAATTAAAAATGGTCTTCAACAGGGAGCGGTGAATTCGCCGATTCTCTTCAGCATTTACACCAGCGATCTGATAGGTAGTCTTACAAAGGCAATTGCGTACGCCGACGATCTAATTGCGTACAGAACGGCCCGAAAGGTTGAGGTTATTAGAATTCTCTTGCAGCGTGATTTCGACAAGATTCAGCGATATTGCGATGACTGGAAACTGAAAATAAATGTCAAGAAGTCGGAGACAATTCTGTTCCGGACTCCGTTGGCTGGGGCCACGAGGGATACGTGCAAGAATTGGCGCAAGATGGTTATCGTTGATCTTCACGGGCAGCGATTAGCGAGCAAAAGTGTAGTGAAGTACCTCGGTATCTGGTTAGATCAGTATTTATATTTCGATAGACATATAACTGCTGCTCTGACCAGGGCCAGAGGAGCCTTCGCTCTGACGAAACGGCTGTTTTTTAGCAGTCGGCTTGACCCCAGAGTGAAGGTAATTTGCTACATGGCCCTCATACGGCCGATGATCGTTTATGGTTGTCCTGTGTGGTTCAACGTTGCCCCTTCCCAGATGGAGAAGTTTCGGGTGTTCGAGCGGCAGTGTTTACGACGCTGTACCGGCTTATATCGAACAGCCGAATCTTCTTACGTGCATTACTATTCCAACGAGGTCCTATACAACGGGGCTCGAATCAACAGAATTGACAATTTCGTGATAAAACTCGTTCGAGGTCACATTGCAAGAGCTATGTCTTCGACCAACAATTTAATTTTCGGGGCGTTCTATCCGAACGACGAGTTTTTTGAAAGTGCACGCTTGAGCGGTTTCATTCCACCAGAGGCATTCCTCTTTTTAGATAGATGCGGTCTGATACAGGATAGATTGGCAGTTCCGTTAATCTACCATGTCAGACGACGAACCGTGGATAGGCGACTCCTGTACAATCGCACAGTGGGGCAGCTCCATACATGGTGATGATAAAAAGGTCACCTTACAAAATTAAAGCAACGGGATTATAAAGTTCGCTCTCTTAAAGTTAACGGAAAATCTGATATGAAGAGTGTGGTTTTTTTTTATGTCTCGTAGTCAAGGTTAGACAGCCCCTCAAAGTAGACTTTTAATGTGCAAAAATCGCTTATTTAAAAAGTGCTAAAAAAGATTAACTTTAGTTTTATTCATAAAATCAAAATTAAGATCGGAAAAAAGTTTCAAAAAATGTCACACCTAGATAAAGGTATGTAGATTATGATTGAAGTTTAAAAATATAAAAAAAAGAAATCTTTATGTTGAAATAATTAAAATGAAAAGAAGAAATTTTGTTAAGGCTTTTTTTTACTTTTCACTTCATATCTTCTGTTGGGGCAAAAGTCAAGCAGGTCTGAAAGTGGGAAAAGTTTCAGGAACAATATACCTATACTACCAAAAAAACAAAAGTGCTTGACTTTTGCCCCAAATATTTGTTTTCAATTTTTTAAAATAAAGTTATAGTATTTAAAAAGCTGAAAAATTGTTTACTTCTATTTATAAATTTATTTTACAACATTTTAGGAACAATATTCAATTTCTGATAGCTAAATTTTATTATAAAATTGTTTTTAAGTGCTTCAATTTTTTTTTTTTTTTCAAAAAATTATCTCAAATTTGTTATACCAATAGTCCTTCTTTTCAATACAATTTCTCTTCTCCTTTTCTGTTCTAAATTGCAAGTTAACAATATTTTTGAACTTTTCAAACAATTATTTAAATGAAAAAAGGTTGTGAAAAATGTTTACTTTACCAAAAAAATATTATGCTTTCCATTTTATTTACAATTTTGAGCCTTAAATAAAAAAAATTAAGTAAATTGACATCTACACTAAATTAAATGTTATTTTGCCTACTCCTTACTTTTTTGAAAACCATTTCTCATTTTGCACTTTGCAACTTGTTTTTAGGTTCTGAAGACCAAAATTTCCAATGCTCAAGAAAAATATTGGTCGAAATTTATTTTTTGAGCAAGCAAACAAACATTGATCAAAAGTTCTCAGATGTTGAATCCTACATAAAAAATAAAAGTTTTTGTAGCCCAAGTCACATCACTAATTTAAAGGTAGCTTTAAAACATTTTAAATTCCAGTTCATAATTAAAAGGGATCGCTCACACCGAATGAAAAAACGTTTTTTTTCGTCTGAAAAAAGTTGGCTCAGTAAAAACTTTTCGTTCAAAAAATATCTCCCATCCGTTGGACGCCCTGCACTTGATTTTGCCAACAGTAGAGAGCAGACAAAACAAAAGCGCACGGCATGCAGAGTTACGAAATACTGTTCCAACATCTGAACTTGTTTTTGCAGCTCAAATGAGCTTACGAACGTCTGGTCAAAAACAAGAAGCTGATTTGGTGAAAGAAGCAACATCATCCCCAGATTTTTTAAACAAATTGCAAAACTGTAATAAGTTAAAAAAATGTCTACTTTAGAAGCTTTGTCAATGATGATGGAAGCTAAACTGTCTCGACATCAATACAATGTCATAAGAAATTAGCCTAGTATTTCGACAACACTAAATTACAACGTAATTGTGTACTCAAATGTTTCTTACCCAAGGTTTCGTTGCTTAAATACGAATTCGAAACTACTAAATTCCAACAAATCCCATTTTTGAAATATCTTAATCTGAATATGCAAGAAATCCTGTATTATATTAAAATAATATGTCCCGCAGAGTAGGTTTATTAAAATCACTTCTATTCACAGGGTTTTGATTGAATTTAGAAGGGTCGCAGACATGTTATTTTCAAGTGCTTTTAGATCTCACGACAACTTTTGCGTTCAAAAATTATACTGAGATCTAAATCTCAAAAGAATTTAAAAACATTTTTTGTTGACATTTTTAATATTGTTATTTCTCAAAAACGTGAAAAGATTGTTTTAGAATATCTCAGAAACGCGCTGTGCTGGAATTTTTAAGCTTCGGATTCTAATTCAGAATACTAAAATTCTTCAAAAAAGTGATCATAGGTTAGAAAAAAATTATTTTTTAAACAAGTAGAATTCGTCAATTAAAACTTTTAAAATAAGCGATTCCAGGTTAATTTATACAATATTCCCGAAATTTAAAACTGTACCAGAGGTTTCAATAAACTACTACCTTTGTCATAAAAACACAAACAGCCATCATAATAGCATTTTTACCTTAAAAAATAATTGATATCATAAAATGGCCATTTCTGCCCCACTGTGAATCGGGACGTCATGGCACACGACGCACAGTGGCCCGTTTTGACTTTTTTGGTTGCAAAAATCATATCTCCTAAACGAATAAAGATATTGCTTTAATTTTTTTTTTATCTTGAAGGAAATTTCTAAGGCTATAAAAATTGTGACTTTCAAAAAAAACTGTTCACAGGGTGTTTCAGAAATTTGTGTTAAAATAAGAAGTTTTAGCAAAGGTCATAAACATAGCGGTATTTTAATATGCAATCGTCAAAATCATTTTTTTTAAGTAATCTGAGTGAATTGAAACAGTAGAGCAAAAAAAAAAAAACTGTTTACAGGGTGTTTCAGAAATTTGTGTTAAAATTAAAAGTTTTAACAAAGGTGATAAACGTAGCGGTATTTTAATATGCAATCATCAAAATCAATTTTTTAAGTAATTTAGTGAATTGAAACAGTGGAGCAAAGAGAAAAAGAACCAATTCGAGTGAAACAGTGGGGAAAAAAGTATTTTTTTTTAATTTTAAGGCATTTTTTTTTATTTTCTAGTATTCAAGAGTACATAATGTATTTTGGTTATATCAAAAGTCAGTGTAAAAAGAAATAAAGACAAAACAAATTAATATATAAATACTAAATTTCTTGAAAACTGTCATCTAAGTCCGGGGAAATGTGTAATAAACTCATCATTTCTGGAGAGTATCGTTCTTTCAGATCTTTTTGGCTTCTCACATGCCTTAATGAAGAAATAAGTGGATCCGAAGAGGTTGCAAGCATGTTAAATAGGTCCTCATTCTACCGAATCCTTGAAACTTTACACGTATTCTGATATCGATATTTCTTGTAGTCTTTATTTTTGCATTCCTGGGCTTCTTCTGACAGTTCTCCAAGTGGTAGTGATTGATATTCAATGATATTTTGACTATGAACCAATATTTTGTGTAGTGTAGGTGTGAGTAATTTTTCAGGATACTTTTGTTTTAAAAGCTCTGCAGTTTTTTTTGTATACTCCCCAAATTTAACTGCATTCACTACTTCTCTGCAATTTAAAACGTTCAATATTACTTTGAGCCTCATTATAACTTCTCCATTGACTCCAGTTATTCGAGCGGTTGCATCTGACTGTTCAAAAAATCTTCTTGCAGTGTTTCCGTCATTAGTGTTTCCAAACCCTTGCTTTGGTTTATCCACATCAAGGCCAAGCTCATCGCGAAAACGCCTTTGGATCTCTTGTTTTCTTCTTTTTTCCGCCTCCTTGGTCCCAACCGATTCATCAGTACCTTCTCCTTCTTGTCGAAGAGTATACGCAAGCTTCAAAATAAATTCCATGCATCTGATTGTAGCGTGCAGTGGAGAGATTCCATATTCGTAATTATGTTCGTCCTCAATTGATTCATCTTTATTGAAATTCTTTTGTGTCCTTTTGCATATCGGACATGACCGCGTAGACTTTGTTCCCGTAATTCGTTTAATACTCTTCCGTCTATCATAGTTAAAAAGAACTCGTGATTCACAGTAATAGTTGTTTCTTCATTAACTTTATATATTGTTGGTTGAATATCTGCTATTTGACTTTTAATATTATTGACTGTGGTATTTATGATGTCACTAGTCTCTTTAACATATTGGAACATAATGGGCCGACAGAAATGAACTGATGATGGGCGAGGGTTCCTCCAATGTTCACCATTTGTACTATTGAGTCGAAGTGGGACAACTGATGCCATGAACATGTGTGCGTCTGTTTCACCATCTGTTGTATTTATTTTTTGCTTGTAGGCACTTTGTCCAGATGATCCATCGCAGCCCCATTTACTCTGTAACGTTAGACTTCTTGGAAGTGCAATTATTTGACTCTCCGTTTTGCTTTCTATTAGCCGCATTGCTGTATGATCCATCATGCTTTGAAGTTTCACTCTAGCTAATATTTCCGTGACTTCGCAGTTGTCGGGAACTGCTTCTTTTTTCGCAACTGTAATCATATTGTAGGATGGCAAGACATCTATGTTGTGATGTCTTAACGAAGTTCTCAGGATTTTATATTTTTCTTTTGAGAGTCCCAAATCCATAAACAAAGCTAATGCGTTCTCATTGGTGTATTTTATGGGATTGTGTTGGGGAGTGTGAATGCTTTCCTTGACTCTTTTGACACGAAGTGGACTTGCAGAAGATATTGCCTGAATTATATCACTCTTCCCCTTTTCATGGGCCTTATTGTATCTTATACTCAAAGCTTCAGAGAGATGTTCTGTACATATCTCCTTTGTAGCTTTGATTATTTTTTGTTTTTTAGTAAATGTTGCGCACTCATTGACTGTCTTTCTTGGTCTTCCTCTCGATGTAGTTGGGAGATCACCCGCTTCTTCTGTTTGTCCGGTATTGATATGCAGAGATAAGGAAAGCCATTCTGCATTCTTTTTAAAGTTATTTCTCGATCTTTTGGCTGCTATCCATTTTCTATCAAGGTTGTAATAGAATTGTTTTAATATCTGTTTGATTGCATTTGCATCTGGTAGTTGGTATTCAATTTCCACGGCAGATATAAACTCATTGCAAGTGGTAACATTGACAAAAAGTTCAAACAAATCCTTATTCGGAATATCCATTTTAAATTGTTTTGAAAAATAAAAGCAACTGCTCGAACGCTCGTTTGAATTCTAAATGATTATTTTAGTCAAATGTTTCATCTTTTTATACCTTAGAGTAAATACCTGCACTCAAGTCGCTTTAATCCTTATATTAATTATATTTAAAGACACCCCAATAAAACTACCTGTCTGTCTACCTGTATACTAACATATTCCAAAATCGTTTTATCCTTAAATCTTATCAATAAATTCTTAATCTTAATCCTTATCAATAAAAGTACCTGATCAAAATTCAATCGTACCCGAAAACAAATGCGTTATTTAAAATTTTATAACAGGATTAAAAAAATTAGTTCTAAAACTCTTGAAAATCTTATGTAATAAACAAAAAATAAAAATGATTTACCTTTTTAAAATAAAATCATCTTTTGTAAATCCACCACACACAAAACAAAGAAAACCATAAAAAAAAATTCCATAAAAAAAGAGGGGAAAAAATGACTGACTTCATCACTTCAAATCTCCCTAGCTCAGTTCGATGCAAAATGACGCAGTTGATCTTTTGGATTTATGTAAAGGAATATATAAGGATTCTGAATCAGTTGAGATCTTAGCACCACTCGTTGAACCTTTTTTTTCTATCCAATTTGAAGTCGAAAAAGTGTGCAAAAAGTAGTGTTTCCAAAAAAATTAAATTAAACAATTAAAAAAATTTTTTTGTTTTTTTTTTTGTTTTAACTACCGATCTAAATAATGGCAAAGCATATCATAAAAACAAAAACGAAAAGCGTTTGGAAGCCCTTTTTCTAGTTTTTTCATTCAAAGTTAAGAAAAAAAATAAAAAAATAAAAAAAATGATCATCATAAAAAATGTTCAACTTTGGCCTGCTCTATAAGGCACACCAATAACCCAAATTGAATATTTTTTTTCGATTACTCAAGCTCCAAATATTTGTGAGTCCAGTGAACTAAAAAGTTTTGCATTATAGACCCACTCGAAAAATGAATATTGCAAGCAGTTTTGCATAAACGGGCCACTGTGCGACGGAGCAGAGCTCCTTCGGTTCAGTAGGGCTGTGTCCGAACGGGACCGAACTGATAGGGTGAAGCAGGAGAACCAGTTTTGGTGGCTTCAATCGGCACTTGATAGTGAGTAGTCGGGATGGGGTTTTAAGCCTTGGCCGGCTTACATACTTGTTTTATAGTTTTAGGGTTTAGTTTTAAGTAGAATAGGCACAAAAAAAAATATACAAAATACAAAAAAAATACAAAAAAATGCAAAAAAAAATTAAAAAAAAATAATAAATAAATAAATAAATAAAAAAAAAAAAAATACATGGAATAAGAAAAAAAATTACCAAAATATGAAAAACAAAAAAATGTTAGATAGTTAGATCTGCTGCTGTGGTTGTTCTAGTTTTAAGTAGTTTATAGGTAGAATAGGTAGTTTTAGTTAGCTTTAAGTTTTATATTAAGGACCTTATTTTAAGTAGTTTTTAAGTAAAAATAAAAAAGGATATTGATATTAGTTTTTTTAAATTTTCTAATGAATATAAAAATAAATAAAATTGAATTGAAGTTAAAATAGATCTTAGAGCCGAAAGGCATTAGTAGTAAGTGTTATAGTTTAACTTAGAGTGTCCGTATTGGACCAGTAAGTTAGTTGTAAGTTATGGTTAATTAGGCTAGTTTTATGAATTTTTGTCTAGCTTTAAGATAGGTTTAAGATTGAATTAATAAAAAATGAATTTACAAAAAAAAAAAAAAAAAAAGTGTGTAGGGCTGTCACGCCAGAGGTCTTGGGTTCAATCCCTGCCTCTTGCGAGGAATTGACAAATCCTCTAAGAGTAATTCTTGTCATGAAAAGTGCTTTTTCAAATTAGCCGTTCGGATTCGGCTTAAAAAAACTGTAGGTCCCTTCCATCCCTGACAACAGTACTCGCACACAGGAATGGTTGAGATTTGTAAACTGGGCTTGCCATTTGACTAATTTAATTTGTTTGGTTTCGAAAAATTCACTTTGAAATATGTTTCCTAAAAAATGTGGCAGGAAGTGTATTAAAAAAAAATGTTTAAAATATTATTATTGATTTTTGGGCTGATTGCAAAAAATGTTGAAAAAGGGCGATTAACCCTATGAATTTATTTTGGAAAATGTAGTAAAACTGTTAAGATTATTTTTCTTTTTTAATGACGAAACTGTAAAAAAAAATGAGCGTGGCAGTGAGCTTGTCGTATTTAAACTATTATATGAACTTCACAATCTGTGCAAATTGGATTAATGTACCCTTGGCGTGTGGGTTAGCGCGTAGGATTGTCATGCCACAGGTCTTGGGTTCAATCTCTGTCTTGGTTTTTTTTTACGATTACTTGACAGATCCAAAATATTGACAAATTCTCCTAGAGTAATTCTTATCTTGAAAAGTGCATTTTCTTATTTGCATTCCAGCAAAAACTTTACGACCGTTAGCCCCTGTTTCTTTACGAGCTGTTGCGCCACCCTTTTTATTGATAAATAAGGTCATTTAAAAATTAGGCGTTATAGTTGTCATTTTATATACCCAACGTAAAGAGTACAAAACGAAAATTGGAGTAAATTTGTAGGATTAAAAAAAAAATTGCGTATACGTCCCAGTGAACCATTAAAAATAAATGGTTTTTATAAATTATCTAATTGCATTTATCTTGATCTGTATATGAATTTAACGAAAGGTATAATTTACTTAAAAAACTTAAACATGTTTTCCTTTTTTAACATTTGTTTAATAAGATTAAAACTATAGCAAAAGTAACCTAAAGAAATTGAACACATAAAGGGAGAAATGCTTTCTACATTAGTTGTGAATCACATTTCCCTAGAGATTCATAATCATAACTTATATACTTTGTTTAGTATTGAATATATGTTTGTTGAAATCACCAAGGGAAATTAAATAAATCAGTATGCTTTGAATATAGCATTAAGTCATTTTGAAAGAGTTTTAAAAAAATTTTTAAAGAACTAAAAAAGGAGAACTAGAAACATTGATTGCCTTCAAAGGTCATTTACATTTTTTTTTTTTTTTTTAATTAATACAAACCCGTGGCATGACGGTTAGTGCGTTGGACTGTCATGCTAGAAGTCTTGGGTCCGATCCCTGCCTATGCCATCTAAAGTTTTTTTTTCACGGGTACTGCCTCTTGCGAGGAATTGACAAATTCTCCAAGAGTTATTCTTGTCATGAAAAGTGCTATCTCAAATTGGCCGTTCGGATTCGGCTTAAAACTGTAGGTCCCCTCCATCCCTGACAACAGTACTCACACACAGGAGTGGTTGAGAGTTGTAAGTCACTAGGCCCTAGTTCTCAACGGACTGTTGCGCCACCGATTTATTTATTTTTTAATACAAACCTAATTACAAACCTAACGTATTAACGTTTGTTTAAAAGCTTTTAAATTCCATGAAATGTTAGGAGTTGTAAGTCTAAGACTTTTATTTAATTGTCGCAAGCCAAACACATTATGACTATTGCGAACAAAAATTACAAAAAAAAACACTTTATTGTTTCACACAAACAATTAAGTCAAATTAACGAACAAAAAAATAAACAAATTAAACATTAATTATAAACGACTTACACGTGAATGCATTTCGAACGCTTCGGTGGCGCTCATCATCAGCACTAACTCAATTGACACAAACAATTATTAGTTTTGGTAAATCCAGAACGAAGAAGAAACAGTTAGATTTTTTGTAAGTAAAAAGTATACAAGAGAGAACAAAGGTGATTGAATGTCTCCTCCATCCACATTCAAATTGTTGTTTTCTTTTTCGATGAAATAGCTTTCATAAGCATCAAGTCTATTAAAGTTGTTTACATTTTTTATTAATGTAATGATGTGCTCTTTCTCATCAGAACTATGACCTTCCGCAATTACATGATTTTTTTTTTTTTTTTACACTTCAGAATTTTCAGAAAGTAGTAAGCTTATAGCAAGCGTCAAACTACGATCAGAGGCTCATCATAAGTGCATGTGTTAGTTCTTAGTAAAAAAATAATACAATTATAGCCTAACACACGCACAAAATACAAAACATAATTAACATTTAACTATTACAGAACAAAAAATAAAATGAGAACGTTTACGATAGTGGAGCACTGGTTCTAAACAATGATTTTAATCCCACCTTATTCAAATTTAAATCTATCAATGAACAGTTTAAGTTATATAAAATGCTCATTCGACTTAAAGCTTTATTCTTTCCATAGTTAGTTCTATGGAAGTAAATATGTATAAAATCAAATGTACGCAGGTGATGAGTTCCGCCTCGGTATTCAAATGTACACAAGATAGCAAATAAGGTGCATCGATTTCACCATTAATGAGTTGATGAAAAAATACTAAGTCATTATTAACACGCCTTTGATGAAGAGATTGCATTTGAAGAAGCAGAATACGATGTTCATAGGGAGGCAGATCATAAGGATCATCCCAAGGAAGACCCTTTAGGGCAAAGCGAATGAAGTTATGTTGAATTGATTCGATACGTTTTCTATGAATTTCGTAATAGGGAGTCCATACCTGCGCAGCATATTCAAGATGAGGACGAACATGGCAATTATACAAAGAAAGAGTAACATAGGGATCATTGAACTCCTTTGCCCAGCGTTTTATAAAACCAAGCATAGAACTTGCTTTATTAATAATCAAATTAATGTGATGTGTAAATTCTAAGTTGGAACAGAAATGAACACCTAAATCTTTAAATGTGGAGACGCGAAAGATTTTTTGTTGTGATATACAATAATCAAATACACTACCGATTCGTTTTTTAGTAAAAGTTATCGTCTGGCATTTTAAAGGGTTGAGTGAAAGGCTATTTTTCCCACACCAAAATGTGAAATTATCAATGTCGGCTTGTAAAAGAATACGATCATGGGTGGACTTTATTATTTTAAAAATCTTCATGTCGTCAGCAAAAATGAGTACTTCACTTGAGCGTAGACATGACGATACATCGTTAATAGACAGGATAAACAGAAAAGGGCCAAGATGGCTTCCCTGGGGAACACCAGATCGGCAAAAGCCGATTGTTTTAGTTTTTTCTTTTTGATGCAATTGCAATGTTCTTTAAATCTTACATTCAAGTTTCTTTTTGTTTGTCCAATGTAACGTCGTTTGCAAACTCCACATTCAATAGCGTAAATTCCCGATTTTTGTTCTTGGTCAACTTTATCTTTTATAGATGCAAACATGTTTTTCAGTTTTTGGCTATTAGAGAACACTGGTGAAATGTTTTGTTGATTTAAACGGTTTTTAAATTTGTTCATTATTTCTGGGACATAATCAAAGACTTCTCTTTTCATTTCATTCCTGAAATCCAAACAATTTTGCTTAAACAAAGTTGATTTTTCATTTTGGTACACTTTCATTGAATGCTTTTTTATAATGGAATCCACAAGAGTCTTGGAATAACCATTTAAACTAGCTACATCAAGTATGTACTCATATTCTTTTTTAAAATTTACTATAGATAGTGAAAGATTGACAATACGATGTGCCATGGAATGAAACGACGCGTGTTTATGTTGAATAGGGAAATAAGAATCACTGGTTATTATTCTTTTTGTACTAGTTGGCTTATGGTATATTGCCACATCAATTTTGTCCAACTTTCTTGTCAGTTCCAAGTCTAAAAAGGCTAGTTTTTGATCCACTTCTTTTTCACTTGTGTTTATTGATTCGCATTGATTATTTAAAAGATTTAAAAAAATTATCACCTTCTGACTATTTTAAAATTGTAAAAATGTCATCCACATACCGATAAAAAACTTCTGGTAAACTACCTTCAGCTTTCAATTTCATTTCAAGCTTTGCCATATAAATTTCAGCAATGAAAGGGCTAAGCGGGTTACCAATACTTGTACCTTTTGTTGACTTAAAATATTCACTGCGAAACTGGAAAAGACTATGGTTTATACACATGTTGGCAGCTTTTGTATAAACAGATCTTTTTTCACTTGGCACATTATTTTCTATAAGATAATCATCTAATGCCTTAATAGCTTCATCAACAGGCACACTCGGAAAAAGAGACACAACATCATACGAAAATATCTTTTCACCCGGTTTTAAAACTAGGTTTTTTATATTTTTACAAAACTGTTGGGAATTTTTCACCGACACACTTTTAATGGGATTTAAACAACTCATTTCCCGTACCAACCACTTAGCCACTTTGCTACACGCAGTATCTATGCTCGGAATTATGGGTCGTAAAGAATTTCCCGGCTTGTGAATTTTTGGCAAACCGTGAATACGAGCAACTTTTGGGTTGGATACAATTAACGAAAACTGCAATTTTTTGTTATTAAACACATCACTTATTTTTTTTCTTAGGCTATTCACTTCATCTATCATTTTTGGCAAGGGATTTTTCTTAACTTTTTGATAATTTCCTCCTTCAATTAACTTTTTCATTCTTTTGTCATAATCATCTTTATCTAATATAACTAGTTTGTTTCCTTTATCTGCCTTAACGAAATAACAATTTTTCTTTTTAATTGAAGCAATAGCCTTATTATATATATTTATTTATCACAGATTTTCGATCTTTTGATTTATATGAGTATATTAAATTTAACGCAGTAGATCTTATACTTTTCTGCACATTATGTCTATACTGAAATAGGCAAATGATCCTAAGATGCCTTATAATAAAAATAAAACTAATTTGGTCATACGTCTTATAAGTGCTATAGATTACCATTTTTGACTGAATGCCACTTATTTTTAAATATTAACTAGAATTTATTTAAATTCTGTATTTTCTAAACAGTATTTTCCAAAATACTTTAATTTAAAAGATCCCACTGTGAACCTTTAGAAAAATAAAACTTCTTATGGATCAACATTTTGATAAAAAAAAAAAAAAAAAAAACTTTTTCAAGTGTTTGATGTTATTAATTTCAAATACCCAAATCATTAAAAAGTTAGTCGATTAGAAAATAAATACAAAACTTGCCTTCACAATAGATACAAGCAAAATAAAACTTTTCTAGAAGCCTTAATTTGATTTAATTTTATTATTATTATTGCTAAGGATTGGTCCTCAATATTCACAAACAAAGTTGGTTTATTCATTCTTTAAAACTTTTATTTTGTGAATACCAACCAAAAAAAATAACTATAGAATCGTGACTAATGGATAAACTTATTATGGTTCTTTATCTAAAATTCTTCAAAAGGCTCTATACAAGAAATAATTTTTATTTTCATGATTAATCTTTTAAGAGGTAGTAGCTATAGAAGTATACACAAATGTGAGTTTTCATTTAAATATTTCATAAGATGACTTTATAAGTTTTGCAGTGATGTTATGTAAATATGTAGGTATACAGGAAGGCATACCTAGGTAGTGTTATTAGTTTTTGAATATTCTTTTTATAAAGGACGAAATATTTCTTCTTCAAAATTCATATTCAAGAGTTTAATATTTTTGTTTAATTGAAAATATTTGGAAAGAGATTAAAAAGTCAGAAAGGATAACTTTTTTTCTGGTTCAAAAAGTTTAGTTATGCTAAGTTTTCCTTTAGAATTATAAAGAAAATATCATAAGTTAAAACTTATAGTTACAGAATGTTTTAAATAAAGCTGTTAGGCTGTCATATATTGTTTAAATAATATTCGATAATCTAAAATGTCTAATTATATTATATATTTTTTTTTTGATTTTGAAAATGTTTGTATAAGATTGAATAAGTTTAAAGTCAATACCTTAATTTATTCTCAAGTCGAAAATTTGTACCAAATTTTTAGTAGTTTTTTTTAACCTTTCATTTTGTGTAAAGAAAAAAATTGTTACTTCTATGTCTTGAAAACTACCCAGGAAAACTTTATTCTTTTTTGCAAACAATTATTTTGGAGCAAAATTCCCAAAATCGAGTGTTATGAAATATTAATTGAAAATCGAGTGAAATTTTTGTACAGGGTTCTATATTTCGACCGATTTCATAACTTCGAATACTTTAAGAAATCACTAGGGCAGCTGATGTAAATTCGAAGACATCACATCATAAGTTTTTAAAGATCGGTTGGAAAAACTCTAAAAGTGCTTTGTTGTTACTCGAAATAATATGGAGGACAAATTTGTCGTTCAAAACTTCATTCCCTCAAATATGAAGTAGAAACTGCAATTTTCCACAAATAAAGTCTGTTACAAAAATTACAATGAGTAATTTAAAATGTATTTAAAATCGATAGTGTTATTGGTTCATGAGATATCTTAAATAAACCAAATTTTTTAAAACTTTTTTTTAAACTGCTATAGTAAAAAAAAACACTCAATAGATCTTTTTAAATTGGCAATATCTCAAGAACGAGCAGAGATATTGACTATACATTTTCTTTTACAGATATGTAATAAACCAGAGGGAAGCAGAAAGGGCTTTAAAAAAAATTGAGCTCATGGCTTCTGGTTGACCCAAAATATGTCACGAACTAATAACTAATAAATTTTATATTAAATAATGTGAAGTGATATTAAATTAGCATAATTTTAAAAAATAAAACGATCCTACTGAATTTTTTATTCATGGGTATTGCTTGGTGCCATTATTCTTCTCACACCATGGTCTCGCCATATATATTAGGAATGATGTTGCATATCAACTTTTACCACAATACGGTCATTGTACCAACTCCCTTTTTAATTTCATGTGGTTCAAACTTTCCGTGAATAAACACATCATTCACTATTGTTTTCTTTATCGGAGCCCAAACCTGGACAGAGTTTCAACTTCTCAGGACTTTGATGCTCTGTCTGACTCCATACAAAGAATTGTCTCCCTGTATCCTCACACTGAAATCGTTATTACGGGCGATTTCAATGTTCACAATTCTTCGTGGCTTCGCCATTCGGGCCAGACAACGCCCGAAGGAATGTGTGCTGAGATTTTTGCTGAGTTTAACCATCTTACTCAGCTTGTCAATGAGCCTACTCGTATATCAGACGTTAACGGCCGAGCAGAAAATACACTTGACTTGTTTCTCACCTCTGATCCTGATAAATACACAATCAGTGTATTGACGCCTCTAGGCACATCGGACCACAGTGTCATATCTGCTAATTTCTCGTGTCAAACAAATCCAGTTAAAGAAAGAGCTCCAAAGAGAACCGTTTGGCAGTACGAGAAAGCCGACTGGGACGGTCTCAATAATTTCTTCAGGATCTTTAACTGGTCGCTATGCTTCCTCGGTAGCGACGTAGACTCCAGTGCAGATATGATTTCTAGTATGATTCATCTGGGAATGGAAACGTTTATCCCGAATAAGGTTAAAAGTATTAAACCCAAGGTTAAATCATGGTTCGATTCGAGCTGCAAAGAGGTTATCAAGGAGAAAGAGGTGAGCTTCCGATGTTTTAAAGCCAACCCAACTGCGAAAAACCGGAAAAAGTTTAAGCAAGCCAGGAAGGCTTGCAACGCCTATATTCGAAGGACCAAATTTTTACATGACCAAAAATTACGGCGAAAAATACTGCAATGTCCCAAAAGCAGTAAGAATTTTTGGTCATTTGTAAAAAATATGAGGAATTCTTCCTCTTCCTCGGTTCCTACGCTTGTTGTCAATGACATTCTTTTTCTATTGATAAAGCTTACTTGTTTGCAAGGAAGTTCGCCGAAAATTCCACCTTACCAGATAGTGTCATGGCTCCGCAGTTCCTGAACGCGTAAATGATTCCATGGGACCAATCTTTTTTCGTACTCGTACTGCGGCGAGAGTTCCTAAAGATCTCAACATTCATAAATCCGCTGGTCCGGATGGTATCCCCGCTATTGTTCTGAAGAGGTGTTCTTCCACGCTAGCAAAACCACTGCGTAAGCTTTTCCATCTATCCTATTCTTTTGGGCTCGTTCCGAGTAGTTGGAAAACTGCATTTGATCAGCCAATCCCAAAAAAAGGCGAATCTTCTTCTCCCACAAATTTCCGAACGATAGCACTAACGTCCCTTCTTTCTAAGGTCATGGAAACGCTGATTAATTTATCAGCTTAAGAAATATCTTGAGGAACCAAAGCTTCTTAATGACCGGCAATACGGCTGTCGTAGCAATAGGTCCACTGGTGATCTCATGGTTCATCTCACCGAACAGTAGAAGAAATCTTTACATCGTTTTGGAGAAAGTAAGATTATTGCACTTGACATTGCAAAGGCATTTGATAAAGTCTGGCATCTTGCTCTCTTATCGAAAATGAGTGCTTTCGGTATCGACGACTCTCTTCTTCGTTGGATTAGAAATTTTCTTTCGACCCGTTCAATACAAGTTGTTTTGGACGGATTCAAGTCTGAAACTTATAAAATAAATGCTGGTGTGCCCCAGGGATTCGTTTTGTCTCCAAACCCTCTTCCTCATTTTTATAAATGATCTCCTGTCTGCCACTTCTTATCTTATACATTGTTTCGCTGACGATAGCACTCTTAGCTATTCATATTCGTTTCCAGGCTCACAACCCTCCTCTTCGGATGTGGAACTGTAACGGCAAAATATGATTAGCTCATTAAATTCCGACCTACACAGCATTGTACAATGGGGAAGAAAAAATCGTGTGGAATTTAATGCTTTGAAAACGCAATGCTGTCTTGTATCGTTAAAGCGAGATAAACCCTCTATCTATGAGTGGCACTTGCATCAATGAAACGGAAAATCTTGACATCCTCGGAATGTGCATCAGCAACCACCTTTTGTGCCGCAATATGTCTAGGTTTTTTGAGACGTTGCAAGAAATTTTTCTCTCCGTCTGATCTGGCTACAATCTACAAAACCTATATACGTCCGAAACTTGAATATAACTCTCATCTCTGGGCTGGTGCTCCAGTAACTTATTTAAGCCTCTTGGACAGTATTCAAAAAAGAGCTTTTAAAATGATTGGTGACATTGACATCATCAACTCGTTTACGTCACTCGAACATCGACGCAAGGTTTCTTGCCTCACCCTTTTTTACCGTTATTTTAACGGACTATGCTCTAGTGAAATAGCCAGTTGCATTCCTCCCCTTAAACAATTTAACCGTAATACCCGCGCTTCTAGGAATGCCCATCAGTTTACCCTTGAGCCCAACTTCGGCCGTACTATGAAGTACAGAGATTCTTTTTTTAGCCGTACTACGCGAATGTGGAACGCCTTGCCACGCTCTATCTTTCCCTGTCATTGCAATGTTCAGAAATTTAAAATCAATGTACACCGACACCTCCTATCCAACCCTTCCCTCTCTTCCTAATGCTCACACTGTGTCTTTGGCATATTAAAGGTATACAAAACCCTTTTAGTGTTCGCTAATTATAAAAAAAAAAACAATAATTTTTTAACGTTTTTTTATAACTTACAAAATTGAGGAAAAATATTTGTCACCTCGAATATTTTACGAATAAAAGTGATATTGCGTTCAGAATAATTTTATACAAGAAAAACCGAAGTGACTATTTTTACAAAAAATAAAAACTAAACTAAACATTATTAAAAGTTGGTAAAAACTGAGTTTCGACTCTTAAGAAAAATTAAAGATATTGACATTAAACTAATTTTACCTCATTAAAAAGTTTGTTTTTTTTTTAATCCTTTTTTTTTATAAAAATTAATATCTACAAAATTACTACACAAAATTGGTAAAAATTTATGTTCGATTCTCAAAATCGCGTATTCACTTAAATATCATTTCATTCTATGCCAAAATTTTGTCGTTAACGTAAGATAGTGGTCTTAAAAAAATCCGATTTGTATTTTTTTTTATATAAGAAATAAAAACTTTCAAAAAATGCTATTAAAATTGGTAAAAATTGGGTTTTAAAAAAAATTATTTTGACAACTTTTTTTGCCTTCTGCAAAATTTGCAAGTTTTCGACAGCAGACATTTGAAGCTCTTGCAATACGTCTTGCTTGTTCAAGTACCGAGATAACCAGAAAGGTGACCGTCGCTGAACACAATTTGTTGGTAAAAAAGTAAATATTAAGCTTTTTAAGAGCCCATTTATCAAAAAATTCGGTACGTCGCGGTCGTTCGGCTTCACACCTAAATTCTTCCAAAACATTATGCACGCAGTGGATAAGGCACAGAACCGAATCGATAATTCACGGTCATCACTAACACTGACCGATATAAGTACAATATTTTCCTCAATTCACGCTCTACGTAAGCGTGTTTGTATTTTAATTTTCAAATAATTAAATAATTGGTGCGAAATTTAGTCACAATAACTCGAATAGCCTCCTCAGTAGGTGTAGGTCGATTAAACTGATCATAAAAAGGTATAACTGTTTAATTTGATAATCAAATTCAATAATTTACTGGCGTAGTTCGTAAGACGATCCATGGATAAATGATAGACCAAACATGACTGAGGATGTTTGACAGTGACACAAATCACTAAACGTGAGCTGTCAAAACCAGTGTTACCAAAAATAAAATAGCAACAAAATTAACTTTTACAAGACCAAAGTTAATTAATTTGTTAGATGAAATATGGTTTAAAAAATGTATTTAATGTAACGCTCTTAATCTCCTACAAAATAATAATTCATATCAGACAAACTATCCCGAATTTCCAAAATACCTTACTTACTAAACTTCTTCACGGCTTAAATTTTTTTTTTTAACTATAGCTAAACTTTATTCGATATTCATGATTCAGTGTTTATTTTATATAGGTTTTGATATTTATTAAGAAAGATTTTTAAAAAAACAACCTATAGTTTCTGACTTATTTCTTTCACTTTCACCACCCTGTAGGACTTGTTGCTTCACTTTAATTTAAGAGAGCTGTAGGAAAAATTCAAAAGATTAAACGAAGCTTTGCACCAAATTTTTTTTTTTTTTGTCAAAATAAGGCCATTCATTCATCTTATATAAACGGTTTAAAAGCAGGAATGAAGTTCGAAAGTTTTATGAACAGGTGAAACGAAATTCACAAGTCCATAAACCTAGAACTGAAGGCTGCAAAGACGAAAGTGGAAACATCATAGTGGAACCGCAGCCAATGCTGAGGATATGGAAGGACCACTTCTGCAGACTGTATAACGGCGACGACGAACCTAATTCCGCTGTCAGGCAGGATGATCCATTCAACATAGACGACGAAAGCCAACAATCCCGTCCTCCCGACTTAGACGAAGTAAAGATTGCCATATATAAGCTGAAGTCCAATAAAGCCGCTGGAGCGGATGGCTTGAATGCCGAGCTTTTTAAAGTAGCTGAAGATAATTGGGTTAGGAGCATGCACCAACTTACCTGTAAGATATGGTCGGAAGAAAGCATGCTCGATGAATGGAACTTCAGAATTGTTTGCCCGATTCGAAACCCTAAAGACCCTCTAAACTGCACCAAATATAGAGGAATCAGTCTACTTAACATCGCTTACAAAATCTTCTCTGCCGTAATATGTGAACGTCTAAAGCCAATCGTCAACAACCTGATAGGTCCTTATCAGTGTGGTTTTAGACCAGGAAAGTCCACAGTCGATCAAATATTCACATTACGGCAGATCCTGGAAAAAACCCAAGAACATCAAATCGACACCCACCATCTTTTCATCGATTTCAAGGCCGCATATGACAGCATCTACAGGGACGAGCTGTATAGAGCCATGCCTAGTTTTGGCATCCTTGCCAAACTCGTCCGTTTGTGCAGGATGACCATGGAGAATTCACGCTGCTCCATAAAGGTTGGAAACAACTTAACTGAACCTTTCGATGTCAAAAAAGGTTCTAGACGCGCTGTCATGTGATTTTTTTAACATCGTACTTGAAAGAATAGTGCAAAGCTCCCACGTCAACACTAGAGGCACTATCTTTCTAAAGTCTGTCCAATTACTAGCATATGCTGATGACATTGACATAATCGGAAGAACTCAGCGTGATGTCAATGGGGCTTTTGTGAGTATTGAGGCAGAGGCGGCAAAAATGGGTTTAACGGTTAATGAGGGCAAAACAAAGTACATGCTGTCATCAAGAAAGGACCTACAACACCGACGTCTTGGTCAAAACGTCACCATCGACAGACGTAACTTTGAGGTAGTCAAGGACTTCGTCTACCTAGGCTCTGCTGTAAACGCAGAAAACAACACCAGCGCTGAGATCAAACGAAGAATAACTCTTGCTAAACGCTGTTTCTTTGGGCTAAGAAAGCAATTGAGTAGCAAAGTAGGGACCAAAGTGTCGCTATATAAGACCCTCATCATCCCCGTCCTGCAATACGGTGCAGAAGCCTGGACTATGACAAAAGCGGATGAAAGCACCTGGGTCGTTTCGAGAGAAAGATTCTTCGTGTGATCTACGGTCCCGTATGCATGGAAGGGGAGTGGAGGAGAAGATGGAACGACGAGCTGTACGGGCTGTACAGCGACGTAGACTTAGCCAGAAGTGTAAAAGTCCAACGACTAAGATGGCTGGGTTACGTAGAGCGCATGGAAACCAATGCTCCGGCCCGGAAAGTCTTCGAATCCACACCCACAGGACAGCGCAGTAGAGGAAGACCGCGGATCAGGTGGGCGCACAAGTGGAAAGTGACCTCACCCAACTTGGAGCGCGAAACTGGAGACATTTAGCTAGGGACCGAGCTAGATGGAGAAGTTTGTTGGGTGAGGCCCTAGTTCACACAGGACTGTAGCGCCACCTTAAGTAAGTAAGTAATTAAAAAACGTATTAAATTACACAAATTTTCCACGAATTCCTCAAATTTTTCCCAACGCAAATTCCTTAAAGCATTTGCATTGGTTTTCCTTCAACGAGAAAAATTAAAATAATCCAAACCAAATCCAAAAATAATGTTCAAAATTAAAATAACAATTTTTTAAAACATCCCCATTATGACTAAGTATAGTTACAACTTGCAGACACACACTTTCGCACATTCATTAAGAAAAAAAAGTAGGTACACCAATTAAGTCTTATAGTTGACTAAGCTTACTTTTTCTTCTGTTTAACTTATTCTGCATAAAGTTTTTAATAATAAAGCTTGTTTTAATTAAGAAAAAGAAGTAGAAAAAACTTCTATATAAAGGTCCCTATGTCAATTAAGTCAATTTCCCAAGCGATTATAATTTTCTCTGTCGAATCTGAATTACAAATTAGAGATACATTACCTACGAACACTATGTAAAACTTTCTTTTGCCTTTCTATAGCTGCCTACATAAGTTTGGCTTAAGGGTAAAAAAAGAAACACGCGATAACGACACTTACTCAAAATAATCACAACAACAACTACTACTACTACTACTCACTTTTTATACAACAAAAAAAAAACTGTTTCCTTTGCATTCATAAATTATTCATTTTTATCTCGTTTGTTTTTTAATGTATTTTTACTGAATCTAAAAGTGGCGAATTTTATATAAAAGCCCTGAATAATAAAGATGCATATTCTTTTGGTTATGTTCTTATTTCTTTCTTTTGCCTTTTTTCAAACTGACTGGGAAGTACATTTATATGGAAGTTCGAAAACTAATCACCATTTAATTGACAGAGATCAAACTTTATATGAGTCCAGTTTTGCTTTATTGGACTATAATTATTGGCAATTGAAATACAAATTAAAAAACCAGTAACCACTGTTAACTTGATTTTTCAAATATGTACTATATTCCGTTATGATTCTTTGTTTCATTGAACAAAAATGACGATTGAATCAAATCTAATTTCACCACTACTTTTAATTCTGAAAAATATTACCAAAAAGTTAAACAATTCAAAATGTGTATGGAAGTCATTAACCTAAATTGTTTCTCAATTCTAATTTGTTCAATTTGAAAATTTGTTCAATTACAACATTTACTCGTTTTTTTAGGTAAGTACATTTTTTAAGGGCAGACATTTTTTTAGGCCAAGTTTGCATGTAATTAGAATTACATTTTTGAAGGAGGTAAACCGAAGTGTAATTATTGCAGACGTGTCGTCGCCTCGTCGGCTTCGTCTATGTAACATTCAAAATAGTTTTGTTTCATTTTAAATTGCTTTTTTGATTTTCTTTAATTATACATATATGTATGTTGTATGAAGAATTTAAACAAAAGCTTCAGGAAGATTTAATTATTGTATCGAAAGGTTTTAACATATTTTTACAGTCTAACGATAGTAGACTGATTTCTTGAAGTAGACGGTTTTTATAACAAAAAAAAGAGACTCGGTTGAAATCCACGCTGATAACTTCCCATCCGCGCTCCATCTGTCGATTTGCCAAAAACTTCAATAAAATATTAATACAAATATTTTGTGTGAGATGAAAAAAACCATTTCTTATCAATTTTGCGTTGGTTTTGTAAGTTTTAAATTAAGATTTTGTTAACAGGATTTTTAGTCGAAACACGATTTTGACCAATTTTAGTAACGTTTTTTGAAAGTTTTGTATTTCTTTTTGAAAAAAAATACAGATTGGATTTTACTGTTATTTACAAAATTTAGCACAAAATTAAATAATTTTAAAGTCAATACCTTTGTTTGTTCGAAAATCAATTTTTACCAATTTTGTATAGGTTACTAGCGGCCCGGTACGTGCTTCGCTACGTATAAGGCATAGTAATTAAAAAAAATTGTATTAAGTTCATTTATTCAAACAAAAAAATATTTTAAATTGCTAGCTATTTAAAAGTCCAAATGACCCAAATGATATATTGTTTATATTATATTTATCAGCAAAGAGTAAAAACTAAAAAATAAAAAAAAAGAATTGGGTACTCTTACTATGGTGGGTCTATATGGGTTAGTTTAAAACAGTTGGATAAATAATATATTTTGTTTTTCCATTTTGAGCATGGGGTATCGACTCTGGAACAGGCAACATAAATTTGGCCATGTGAAAACATGATTCCTCCAAATTGACACCACAAACGTGAAGTGTTTGCCCTTGGGCCTTATTTATGGGCATCGCAAATGATTAACGCACAGGATATTGTAATCTTTTGAATTCAAATGGCATATCAGTTGGAATCATAGGGATACGCGGTATCAAACACACTTCTCATTTTGATTTACCAGTTAAAATTGTAGTTCAATCAAATTTGGCAATAACTTTTTCACTGCCAATCTGGTGCCGTTACACAGTTTTGGTGGATTAATATTTCGCAATAATATAATCAAAGAACCAATTTTCAGATTCAAGGAATGCGGTGTTATATACCAGCCGGTTCCAATGAATTTATTTTTAAAAATTCAATTGGATAATTCATTGCCTCATCTTGATTCATAACACTGTCAATTGATTTATATGTCGTGAATACACCTGGCAGTTTCGCTTGAATTTGAAAATTAATGGCATTGATATGAATGTTCTTCGGTGCTAAAATGGCGCGTTCTCTCAACCAATCATGATTTCTGTAGTTCTGAAGAATATTCGGAAAAACACATTCAATCAACTCATCTATGGATTGCGCAATTGTACAAAAATTGTTCGGTAAAGTGATCAATCCGTTGATACTGTCGATTGGTATTTTGCCATCACCAATTTCTAACAATTATTTTGAAAACTTATGGGAATTTGCCCTGACAGCAATATCAGAGCATCACCAAAAAGCTGTTGATTACCGCGTAAATCTTGCATTATTCGATTAAATGCTTCTATTGATTTTTTACTCGCACTCATCCAATAAAATAATTGATGTTTATCGCAGAACCTTTGCCATAGCAGAATTTCGTCTTGCTCGTTGCATTTTACCTTCACTCAACAACTCAACAATATTTTAGAAAATATAAACATAACAAAGGAATAATTATCGCTGATAAAATGAAATGACATATGATGACATTAAATTTGTTTGACAGAACTAACGTCACTTTTTTGTCTTCGATTGTTTTGCCAAAGGTTCAAATTGGCTCTTAAACTATTTATCTTATTTATCAATGATATCGTGGAAGCTATTGGAGGGGAAATAGAGCTTAGACCTTAGACGAGTAAGAGTGCCATGTCCGTTATTTGCCGAAGACATAGTTTCTGGCAGTCTGAAGATTGAATGCAGCGAATGAACCGCCTCGAAAACTATTACAGTCTTTGGAATTTGTCAGCGAAACTGGAAAAATCGAAAATGATGATTTTCAGAAATGGAGGGTGCAGATATTCTCGGAATGAAAAGTGAAACTAAAGGGTGATTTTTTTAGTTATTATCTTTTTGGCAACACTGGTTTTGGGTGCAGGGAATTAACTTCACGGGAACTACCTTCACATGGGAACTAACTTCACCACTAGTGGGAATTAACTTCACTTTTTTTTTGTGAAGTTATCTCCCACTGAAGGCGGGAGATAATTTCATCAGAAAATTGTGTGAAGTAACTTCCCATCTACGATTGAAATATATGAAAAAATATCAAGCGTTGAATTGTAAATCAAAACAAAAATATGTAAGTTTTAAGCAATAAAAGCACCTGTGGGTGGCCCGCTTCGCGGGTTCTCAGGATTTGAACTCACTTTTTCGGGGTCCACCCGGTCACGCAACTCCGTTGCTCCGCTTAGGGTATGCAAAGTCGCCAGGCAGGCGCCAATATCAACAGCTTTTTTAAATAAAAGCACCTTTGGGTGGCACGCTTCGCGGGATCTCAGGATTTAAACTCCATAAAACAAAGTCTTGTGGTATTGAAGTGCTCCAAGTTTTGTCATTTGGTGATTCTTATTAAGTAGGACATTAGCCCCAACATTTTTATTTGGGGCTTCGGTTTTACTTGGGTGGGACTTAAGGCCCAAATTCAATGTCGATTTTATGTCCCACCGTAGTGAGACATAAGCCCCAAAAAAAAAGTTGGGCGTTATGTCCCTGGCCCCTATGTTCCTGCGCCGCCCGCCTATGCATTAAAGATTTTCTTAGATTAGCGTATGCGAGAATAAAAATAACATAACATGTTAATTTACTTTAACTGTACTAAAGAGTAAAGTTAGTTCCCACCTTCCGTGGGAAACAGTTACACATGAAAGTGAAATTCATTCCCACAAAAAAGTGAAATTATCTCCCACCTTCAGTGGGAAATAACTTCACCAAAAAAAGGTTAAATTAAATCTCACTAGTGGTGAAGTTAGTTCCCATGTGAAGGTAGTTCCCGTGAAGTTAATTCCCTGCACCGTTTAAACAGCTGACGCGCGTTTCGTAATTTTTTTCATTGTAAAACATCTTCAGTTTGGTCTATAATTTAACCATGAATCGTCTTACAAACGAACAACTATTGCAAATTATTGAATTTTATTATCAAAATACGTGCTCTGTTAAGAAAGTTCATCGCGCGCTTCTTCCATTTTATGGTCAGCTCATTTTTGTCTCAATGGGTACGAAAATAAGAAGAATTGTCGATTTTGGAGTGAATATCAGCCAGAAGCATTTCAAGAGCATTTCAAAGTCACAGTTTGGTGCGGTTTATTTGTTGGTGGCATCATTAGACCGTACTTCTTCAAAGATGATGCGAATCGTAACGTAACTGTGAATGGTGAGCGCTACCGTGAGATAATATCCAACTTTTTTTTGCCCAAAATGCAAGAGCTTGACTTGCATGACATGTGGTTTCAACAAGACGGTGCCACATGCCACACAGCACGCGCAACAATGGACATATTGAGAGGCGAGTTCGGTGAACATTTTATTTCACGTTCGGGACCGGTCAATTGGCCGCCTAGATCGTGCGATTTAACGCCTTTAGACTATTTTGGGGCTATGTTAAAGCTCATGTCTATACAGACAAGCCCGCTTCAATTGACGCCTTAAAAGACAACTTTGAAGCATTTATTCGTGAGATACCGGCCGAAATGATGGAAAGAGTATGCCAAAATTGGACTAAGCGGATGGACCATTTGAGGCGCAGTCAAGGTCAACATTCGCATGAAATAATCTTCAAACATTAAATAATATGGACCGTACTATCGATTCAAATAAAGATGTCATGCATTTTTCTGAATGTTATGTTTTTTTTTTTGAAAAACTTTTTTAAGTCTTTTAAAAAATCACCCTTTATTTCATTCAATGCAGATACAAGTTATTTTCTATGAAGAAGCCAACTGACTCTGAAGAAAAGATACAGGTATCATCGGCGCAAATTGGTTTTTCAAAGTTGGGGAAGGAGGAAAAATCATAAGTGAAAATATTATATAAGATAGGAACAAGTACAGAGCCTTGAGGTACACCCGCACTTATATCAAAAGCATCTGAAAAGGAATTGTTTACAGTAACTCTAAATGTCCTCTTACTACTTAAAAATAATTGTACAATCATTATGAGGTAAATCGGAAAATTTTGAGTTAAGAACTTATGTAGCAAAGCGTTATGCCAAACGGTGTCAAACGCCTTTTCAATGTATTGTATTTTATTATTTATAAAAAAAATATTATATTTGCTTTTTTTTATATATTTAAACCACAAATTTTTAAAAACTTTTCTTTAGGTAGGTTATTTATATTAAAAAAAAAAACAAGCTATCTATTTAATCTTTGGGTACAAACATCTAAAAATCTAAAAATATCGGTAAAAACCGAAATTTGAAAACTTTTTATTTTAATAAGATCCTCTTAGAAAAAATATTTTAAAAACCTTCTTATAAACTTTAAAAAAAACCCAAATATTTTATGAAATAGGTAATCTGCTCTTCTATAAATTCCAACCAAGAAAATAGAAAAAAAAAAGAATCACACAAAAACCAACCCAACTCAACCCAACCCTAGCCGCAAAATAGACCTCGACCAGCCATAGCAAAAAAAAGATACAAAATGTATCTCATTATATTATTTATTCATTCTTAGATCACATCATATAGATAGGAACAGAAAACTCAAATTTCCAATTTATATAACTTTATACTTCAAAGGAATACATAATTTTTCTTCTTAAAACATTCAGTTAGATATATGTATCTTTAGATATAGGTTGGTAAAGTCGACTCGACTCGTAAGGTATGTGGTGACGGGAATGGGAATGAGAATGAGAATGAGAATTTGAACAGGAACGGGAACGGGATACGGATGTACCCAGTCATGGTGCCTTGGCTTGTCAGTTTCTGATTTGAAAGGCACGCAACAAGAGCGAAAAAGTAAAATGAAATACAAAAATACAAAAAAAAAAGTTCGAAAAATACGAAACCCAACTCAAGTAAAGTTTATTCAAGTCTTTTGCACGCTCTCGATAAAATTAAACTTTGCACGTAGTTATTCGTATGTGCAAATCAAATAAAAAATGGTTACAGCAAAAATAAAATAAAATAAAAAAAAACTAAATAACAACAAAAAACATATAAAAATAAAACGGAAGTGGAAGTGAGGTTTTTTACATGTACGTACAGCATATTTTCAGAACAGCTAAAGCAGCAAAAGTAGAAGAAGCAGCAGCGGCGGCGGCGGCGGTAGAAACATGGTAGTTCTAACTCTAATAAAATAGGTCATGGCTGTGTGTTGTGTTCGGGGAGTAAGGAGGGTTTATTTGCCCCCTTCATCGCCTACATCAAGCCCCCATCTCTAAAAGAAGAGACTGGACGGACTTACGGACTTCTATAAAACACACGGACCAACTAAATATGTAGTCTATTCATTCTTTTTGTATGCATGCATTTATTTCTGCATAGTTTTGCATGCATAAATTCTCGAAGTTCTCCTACACTCAGAGTTTGAATATAAATTGCTGTGTGTACCTAACCCTGCCCTGGCTCGGCCTGGCATGGCATGGCATGGCGGGCGTGGCGTTGGCGTTGGAGAATAGTGAATAAAACTGCGATGAGGTATTCAACAAAGTTCATATTAAAAAAGAAGAAAAAAAGAATGTAATGAAAAATGTGTGTGAAATACCTAGATACGAGTATATCCAACGTTTATAATATAATATTCATATATTTTGTACGTACGTAGGTATATCTCAATTTCGCGCCAAAAAAAAAATCGATAAAACTTGTTTTTTTCCTTTAAGAGCTTCTCTGACTTTAAGATGACCATAAAGATATGCTTTGACCAAAAAAGGAGACTAAACAAAACAGGGCAACACGAAAGGATTTCAAATAAAGAAAACGTTTTCAAAACCAGACGAACTTAATAGTCAGAGGCGTAATGTGGAAGATTTTTGCTAAGTTTTTGAATCAATTTGAAGGGTTGAAGAACCATCCTTGAAATTTTTTTAAATTTAATTTTAAATAATCCACAAGGACATCAAAAATGTTGGCCGAAAATAATTGTTGCTAGGAAAGACCTTTAAGAATACGCGGTTTTTGAATTAAATCCTTATTTACTACTGCTCAAAACTTCAAATGCAAAACTCTCAATACTGCATTTTTTTTGTTTTGGTAGACTCATAACTCAGACGTTTTTCAACCGATTGGTGTCAAATTTTGAACATATCTTGAAAATATATTCTCTTTAGAAGTAAAGAGTGTTTTTTAGAGGCGTAGAACTTTAAATTGGAAACATTATTTTAACTGGCGGCCAATAGTTATGGAACCAAACAAGTCCTGGAAAAGTCAAATGAATTTTATTTTCAAAGACTTCAAAGCCGCATATGATAGAACAAGTCCACAAGAACTTCTATTAGCTATGTCTGAACTCGGAATTCCGTAGAAACTGATCCAGCTATGTCGCACTAACGTTACAAAAAATTACATTAGGTAAAAACTCATCCGAGCTATTTCAAACATGTGCAGGGTTCAGGCAAAGATGTGATTTCTTCAACATAGTCCTGAAACCTATAGTTTGCAAGAGTGGTGTTAACCTGAAAAGGCACTATCTTTATCACAATTGCTAAGCGGACGATATCAACATCATCAGCCGCTCCAATCGAGCTGTTCCAGAAGCATTTACAGATATACATAGATGAACAGGCGAAACGAGTTGGTCAAGAAATGAATGAGGACAAAGCTAAGTGTATGCTATCAACAAACAAAGCCTTATCTGTTCACCGCCTAGAACGAAACTTCACTGTTGGTAGCAGTCATTTTGAGGCAGTCAAGGAGTTCATCTTCTTTGGAACAATTCCACTGAGGACACCTTACTTGTACTAGCGAACTCCTGTTACTCGGTTTGGCTAAACAAATGAGTTCAAAACTTCTTTCTCGAAAGACAAAGAGCACGTTATACAAAACTCCAATTTTACCACTCAAGGGCGCCGAGTGCTGGACGTTAACTAAAAAAGGGGAGTTGATACTGGGCACTTTCGGGAAAAAAATCCTTTTGCGGATAGTTGGTCCTATATATACGAAGAGGGCGAATGAAGGAGCAGATTTAATAGTGAACTAAAATAGCTGTATTAAGATGTGGATATAGTCCAAAGAGCCACAACACACCGACTGGCTCAGCCACATTTGAGCGAATTGACAACAATGCTCCAGTAAAGAAAATCTTCGAATCCCAACTGCCAGATTTGAGACGACGACGCACGTGGCAGACAGAACCTCCGCTACAAATACCAGGCGGTTACTAATAAAATGATGGAGAGAGCTTGCAAGGGGCTGCGGAAGAAAGCAATATCTGAGGCTGAGACCCTTAAGAGCCCGTTCACACGATGCCGAATCGGTGGTTTTGCCGTATCGGCGATTTTGCCGTGGCAATATAATTTAAATGAGTATATTCAGACGATACGGCATTTAACCGTGTACGGTAAAATCACCGATTCGGTCGATTTTGTCATTCGGTTTTGTCACTGCAAATCGTTTTCGGTCGTACGGCAAAAAAAACGATTCGGTTTATAGTGGCAATGTATTTACATACAGTGCGTTCAGACGATTCGGTATTTTGACCGAAAGTGCGTCATTTTTCGTCTGGGCTACTGTGGAATAATGTATTGCTAGTATATAGTCGTTTTTGTGTTTTACACCGAGTACGGTGTAGGGTTGAGTACGGTGTACGGTTAAATTACCGTACCGTCTGAACACTCGAATCGAAAGACACCGAATCGAGAAAATATCCGATACGGCGAAAATACCGAATCGTGTGAACGGGCTCTAATGGATCAGTATCCGGATAAGTAAGGAAGTAAGATTTATTTTGTAGAATTTTTCGGCTTTTTAGGGACCTAATCCCTTAAAAAAGCAGATATATGCAGGTTGGGATGATCAGCAAATAAAACTTAGAAAAAAATGTGTGCATTTAAAAATGAATTAGTAGAGAACATCTTAAGGGACTGATAAAGGGGGACCTAGAAACACACTCAGTACCATGATCTTCCAGGCAGAATTGAAGACAATAGAAAATAGCGCAGAACGTCATTTTGAAAGACCCTAAAGAAACTAAAATATTTCTTTTATGTTAGAAAGCTAAGCCAAATTAAAAGCATTAAGTTCATCTTTAAATGAGGTGAAACTGAAATATGGGAATGCGTTGACTTACTGAATTACCTAGGTTAGTACAATAAATATCTCACTTCGTTCGGTACCGGTTTATGTTGGAGTCCACCGCAATAAAGAAGCAGATTCTAAAGAATGAAGAGGAACAACGTTTCTTCAGTCCTATTAAAAAAATTAAAGCGATCAAAGTGCTTGCTATCTCCAAGCAGATAGCATATAAGCTCGACAATCGGTGTCATAACCGGGCACTCTCTAATAAAAAGGCACGCCACGCGGCTAGGCGTATTATCAAATGTCTTTTGCAGAAGCTGTATGGATGAGGAAGAGGAGGAAACAGTTCTTCACCTCCTCTGCACAAGCCCAGCTATAGCTCAAAAACGCAAGTATTTTCTAGAAGAATTCTTCTATAGTGATCTAAATGGTCTCAATCATATTAAAACAATCAGACTTTCACGTTTCGTAAGGAACTCAAACCGGTTTCATTGAGCTTAGAAGAAAGCCTCAAGATTCATGTGGTATCACAATGGGCCATTAAACTGGCCTTAGTGTGTCTTACTCCATCACGGACAGCCACTTTAACACAACCCTACCTATTAAAAAATAGGAGAAGTGTTAAGAAAAGAAGCTTTACAGGTTTCAAACGAGACTTGTCACATAAGATTAAATCTGACGAGGAAGCCAAAAAAGCATAATTTTAATAAATAAGAAATTACTAATTCGGAATTAAGATTCATGTAAGTTTTCGTAATAGGAACTGCAATTTAAAAAGAGACACCAGCTTCTTAGATACGTCGCTATGTGGGCAGCTGCCACTTTTGAAATTTAACAAGCAAAACTAAGCCATTATTAAAAATAGAACGATACACGTTCAACAATGCTTGGAATTATTACAATTTACTGCAAAAATGGCTAAAAATTTGCAGTCACAGTTCGCTCAACCAAAGCACCTTAAAGTTGCGCTGTAAAGTACCTTCCCGTGCGGCAATATTAAAACTGGTGAAAAAATCTGAGCTTCTTTTAAGTTAAAGTTTAAAAAAATCGAAGCTGTGTGCGTCGTTTAATAACAACTATGAAATTTGCTTGTTCAGTCTCCAGTCTTGACGAAAACACACGTTTTTCGATTTCTCATCGATCCTTGGAATTAAGCATTCCAAAAACTCAAGCCTATGGATCGCAAGCAACTTCATATCTTGACATACATTCTTGGCATCCAAGAATGATTTTTGAAAAGCCTCGCAATCATGTCACTTTTTGTTTTCTGTTTTTTTGGCTGCCTTTATAATCCTCGTTACAAAAAAAACTGTCAAGAAAAAAAATCGGATTTCTTGAGTTTTTTTTAATTTTTAGCTTGAACTTCTTGAACTATTCCTAAAGGTTCTTTTACTATATAATGGTAATACAAAATTCAGAAAAAAATCCCCAAACGAACACCCAAAAAAAAAAAACATATCTTCAACTTACGATCTAAGAGTGTTGAGGGAAGATATACTCGTATTCCAAAAAAAAAAAAAAAAAAATATATATGTATTGTATATGTACATATATAAATACCTTCTTCCATTTTGGCGAAGAGGGAGCATCATCATCATCTAGAGCAACATCAGCATAATACATAAATAACCCTTTTTAGGAAAACGGGTCTTTTTAAATTCTTTTCTAATGCAACAAAAAAGAAAAGAATTATAAGAAAACTGGGCATTTATTAAATTCAGCAAAAGGGAATTTGGTATCTTATAGGTACACGTACATATCTATCTATAAACATATCTATAACTATGAGAAAAAAAGTTATAAAATAAACATTGAAATTTGATTCGGTATTTTTTGTTTCTTCATTTTATGGATGAAAAATAATAAAGATTATGTTTATCTTTGATTTTTTTCTGATTGGATGGCCTTGTTTCTAGGTCTGTGTTTCCATAACAGCCGCAGGATCAAATGAAGAGGGTTTTGGATGTTTCGTTTATGTTTTTATTTCGAAAAAATATATTTTTTGGGTGTTACAAGTTCTATATTGCTTTTTTGTGTTCAAGATACTTTATGCCACGCGAAAAGGGTTAGAAATAATTAGTAATTCTTTTTTTATTTTAAGCTTTCGAGTTCTTAGAGCTTGAAGAAATATTGTTTTCAAACTAAGTTTCCTAATAATACGAAAAATAAAACAAACAACTTTGCAAAGTAATTTCTGTTGGACATGATAATAAAGACTTCCGAAAAGTGGGTGCGATGACCTTAACGAGTGTGTTCTTCGATAACATAAATATAAATTTTTTAATTAAAACTCCATATTATATTTATTTTTCATAAAATCAACTTTAGAAGATAAACATTTTAAAATATGAATGTACATTCTATTTTCACATGATTTTCCAATATTTTCGATAAATTTGGTTCATCAACCATGACTTCCACAAGTAATTCTTGCATTTTTTACAAATTTTAACAACAATTTTTTTCTAGCCACAATTTTAGCAACCATTTTCACATAATCACAAAAGCGTAATGGTCAAAAAGTGACTACGTATAAAGTAACACTTTTCTGTAATAAATTCAATAACTTAGGACGTTATTCGATTTCTTAAAGGATCCATTATCTTAAGTTTCAATTATTTAACTACATATTATTATTGTGACAATTCAAATGACAGCTGAATTTGACAAGTGTTTAGACTCACTTAATATGAAAAAAGTGTTTTTCGTACAAAGAAAACAATTTGAAATTATACTAACAAAAAAAAATAATTGTATGTTTAATGTCATGTTTTTAGAATCACGTTGAACAGATTGTTTCTGATCGGAAATCACACATCTAATCAATTATATGTATTTCCTGTTACTTACTGATCATAGAAAATCACAGCACTTACCTGAAAAAAGAAGAAAAAATATGTTATTAATTGTTTAAATAAAATATTGAGTCAATTTATATTGTTGTTATTTTTTTTTCTGATAAAAATACTAACTAATAAGAAAATCTTATCTTTAGACTTATTCCAAAAACTTTTATTTTATTTGAAAAAAAAAAAAAAAAAAGGAAGTTCAATCAAGAAAGATAACGGTTTTTTAAAGATAACACTATGTTATAATGTGATATTTAGGAGGTAAATTGAAAACTATAATAAGTCGCGTTTAATAAAGGGCGTTTTTTAAAAGTCCATAGCATTTAGTTGGCAACACTTTTTAACTAGCGGTCATTTTGACAGCGGTCAAGTGATTTAGTTTCAGTATGGTTTAACATTTCAACATCAGTAACTGACTATTTGGTGAGCTAAAATTGAACCTCCAGACTAAAACTCATCTTTGTTTTATTCCATTCCAAAGTTTTATACGTTTATAAGAAATACACCCTAGAGAAATCAATTTAAATAATAATAACTTTAGTTTAAAATTAAGCTGTTTTTTTTATTATGCAATCACAAATCAATCAACTGCTCGATTTTTGTCTGAATAAATTTTACAAAAACTGGTAGAATACAATCTGTAAAAAATGCATTCCTTCATTTTTAATTCAATAAATTAGATTTAAATCACAACAAATCAAGCTTTTTCCAAAAATAGATTTCATCTTGAATAGCCAGCTATTTGGGCAGCACTGGCACTTTTGGAGCTGTCATCATTTGACATTTGACAAGTCAAAGTTACTCCTACGATAAAGTTATTTAACAAAGAGTTGAAATTGGAAAAAATCACTGCAAAAATGGATAACATTTTGCAGATACATTTCGCAAAATTAAGACACTTTGTAAAGAGGTTAGTTGTTGGGAATATTCATGCTGTAGTCTGTAATGTTGACGAAACCCTAGTTTATCGTGCTTCAGAACGTCATTACACCGCATCTAAGGTTTTAAGGCTTTTAAAGTTCAGTTAATACAAGAACTCAAGCTGGTCAAGTAGCAGATATGTTCAAATCAAAATTTCCATCCAAAAATCATTTTCAGTTACCCTTTTTTTAACACGGAGGAAGGCTACGTTAATAAGCAGAATTATCTCATTTGGGGCTCGGAAATTACAAGAATTATTTAAAAGTCTCTTCATTTGGTGCGTTTCACTTTTTTGAGCTTTTTTTGCTGGTAATGTGATTTGACATTACTTCTTTAAAAACAATGCTGGGACAACTAGTACGGTGAATGAATTGCATTACCGAGCTTTTATCAATAATTTTATATGACCGGAATTGGAAGATTATGATTTGAAGGGCAAATTTCGCAACAATTGCAATTTTCCAAGAAAATTGACCGAGTTATTGCTCAAAGTAGTGATCAAAATGGGTCTCGTGAAGATAAGGTCTATTCTTTAACAATGCCCCACAATCGATCAAAATTAAGAAAAAAAAATCGTAAAAACATGGAGGGCATATACATAATGTACCTACTTGTCGAAGAAGACCGACATCACCCAGCATTAGACCTATCTTTTAATTTAAATGTATGTAATGTTCCTAATTGTTCCAAAGAAAATCTTGAATTTAACTTTAAAAAATGCAGACTTAATGAACTTTTCAACCTGTTATGTAATGTTAACTGGAATCATTTGTTTGAGAACTGACATTAATGCTATGTGCTCTAAATTCTACTGTGTTCTCTTTAACTTTTTTTATGAGACCACACCATTGCGAAAACCGCGCAATATTTCTAAATCTCCTCCATGGTTTGACTCTTGCCTAAAAAACTTAAAAAATAAAAGAAACAAGGCCTGGATTAAATATAATAAAACAAAAGCTGATAATGACTTGGTAATATACAATGTTTATTGACAATTCAGATATTCTTTATAATGACTTTATTTTAAATACCGAAACTGACATAAAAAACAACCCAAAAAACTTTTGGAGCTATGTTAATAGTAAGAGAAATACTGACGGGTATCCAAACTGCATGTCATTCAACAACGAACTTAGCCACGACTCTGAAAAAATTTCAAATATGTTTGCAAATTTTTTCAAAGATGCTTTCGAAGTAGCAAACTCCTGTCAATCGCCTGAGTTATTGGTTCTCTCACAAAATTTTCCTCATTTGAATTCAATTAGTCTTTGGATCTCTGAAGATGATATCGTGATTCGTAAAGCTTCAGAACTTGACATTTGTTATAGCCCTGGTCCAGATGGTGTACCTTCTTATATTTTTAAAAAATGCGCATCATATTTATCCTATCCTCTTCATATTCTTTTTAATGAATCGCTCAAATCTTCAGTTTTTCCTGAAATTTGGAAGAGTTCATACATAACACCGATACATAAAAAGGGTAGTAAAAATGAAATAAAAAATTATCGTCCCATTGCAAAACTGTCCGTCATCCCTAAGTTATTTGAGTCCATTATTTGTAAAGTCATATCGTTTAATTGTAAGTCTATGATTTGTGACAGTCAACATGGTTTTGTTCAAAATAAGTCAACAGTTACTAACCTCTTCCATTTCAGTTCTTTTTGTTTAGATTCGTTTGAAAAACGGAAACAAGTTGACTGTGTCTTCACAGACTTCAGTAAGGCCTTTGATAAATTGTGCCATAAAACATTAACTTCCAAACTTAAATCCCAAGGTTTTAACGATAAATTTGTTAGTTGGGTTTCGTCGTACTTATATAATAGATCATACAGCGTAGTTTTTAGGAATGAGCGGTCATCATATTTTTATACCAACTCTGGCGTTCCACAAGGTAGCCACTTAGTACCTTTACTGTTTATTTTGTACGTTAACGACTTACCTTCTATTATAAAACACTTATCTGTTTTAATTTACGCTGATGACATAAAAATGTTCAAACGTATTGACTCACTTGACGACTGTTTACTCCTACAAGATGATCTAAATAGTTTTCGCGAATGGTGTTTTACAAATAAGCTTTTATTAAACATAGACAAATGTAAATCAATGTGTTTTACACGCAAACAAAATGTTTTGACTTTCAATTATCAATTAGACTCTTCTTATTTGACTAAACTCTCTACTTTCTCTGACCTAGGTATTATTCTTGACTCAAAATTAACTTTTACAACTCATTATGACTATATTATTAAAAAAGCAAATAAGACACTCGGATTTATAAAACGGTTTTCACATGATTTTCGCGACCCTTATATTCATAAACTTCTTTATATATCATTTGTAAGTCCAATATTGGAATATGGCTGCATAATATGGGCTCCCTTTTATTCAGTCCATATAAACAGAATAGAAGGAGTACAAAGAAGATTCATGCGCTTCTGCCTCCGTTTCTTCCCATGGTCCAATAGGCTGGAACTTCCACCGTACAATCATAGGCTCACGCTCATAGATCTTCCATCGATTTCTAAACACAGAGAGTACATTCAGCTGTGCTTTATTATAAAATTAATCAATGGGTCAGTCATATCACCATCAATTTTGGAACAATTAAACTTTATTTATAGCCGTTCAAGTATTAGAAGACAGTCCCCTCAACCAATTGATTTCAGTTTACAAAAAGTATTACTTTTTGGTATATTCCGTAAGCGATGATTTTAAAAGTAAAACATTTAAAGTAAATTTTTTCAATACTTCAGTTTAGCATTTTTTTTTTTTTTTGATTGATTTTGCATTGTAAATTTATAAATCTAAGAATAAATGTAATATTAGTCTTAAGTTCTAACGTTAGTTTTTTTAACGAATTCAATAAATAAATAAATAAATAAATAATAGTAGGTATACACACAATTGTGGTCGCCATTAAGCGACCATTTGGGATTTATCGTTTTTCCATATATGTATGTTAATGGAAAACAATCATCTTTGTAGTGAAATAAACATCAATTGATTTTTTTTTTTTAATATTCTTTTTTTTATATCAGAATGAGACCTTTTATTAAAAAAAATTAGTAGATTTCTTTTGAAGTCTTGAATTGTTGGACTCTCAAGATCATTTCAATTTGTATTTGCTGTCGCAATTGAAGGTTGTAGTTTTCCATATTAAATATTAGAAAAGTAGTTTGCAAAGAAGTGAGCCTATATTTTAAAAGGTCAAATAAGCATCCCATCAAATAAGTAGACACTTAGTTTAGTTTTTCTTAAAAAATCTGGCGATTCCTGGGCAGCATCTCCTGCAGAATCCCTAGAACTGCTGTTGGCTGCGCATTTTCCGGGTTGTGAGAATAACAACCCTCAAACTCTTAATTCAAATGGCGTGTCGACGGCGGATATAGAACACATTGATACCTTGATAAATAAGGAAAATATTGCTTTGTACAAGTCTCCAGGCCTGGACGGCATAATGCCGATCATGCTTCAGAAAACGCAATTTCTGGCGATTCCTTGGCTGGAGATGATCTTTAAAGGATGTCTCTGTCTAAATCATGTTCCCGAGTCTTGGAGACATGTTAGAGTAGTTTTTATCCCGAAGGTCGGCAGGCGAGGACATGAATCCGCGAAGGATTTTAGACCAATAAGCCTTACTTCCTTCGTGCTTAAGGCAATGGAGCGCATTCTTGATTACCATATCAGAGGCATTTTAGATGTACATATGTCCTCTTGAGAGTTCTCAACACGCTTATCTTAAGGGCAAGTCTACGGAGACAGCCCTACATGAGGTAGTGCGTACAGTTGAAAAAACCATACATTACAAAGAATTTACTCTCGCTACCTTCTTAGACATAGAAGGAGCTTTTAACAACGTCTTAACAGAATCTATTCAAGAATCACTAGTTGATCAGGGTTTAGAGGACTACATCAGAAATTGGATTTTATCCATGCTCAGTGATAGAAGAATTCAAGCTACCTTAGGTAACACTTACTTGACCAGGTGCGTATAAACAGGGGAACACCTCAGGGGTGTTCTTCTTTGGCTTCTGGTCATGAACAAAATTCTTATTAAACTGGAAAGTTGTGGTGTGAAGGCCGTTGCTTACGCAGATGATTTGGTGATACTGGTATCAGGAAAGTTCAACCGGGCTACAAGCTGTGGCCTGGGTGTCAATAAAAGCAAAACTGAACTGATGCTCTTTACTACGAAAACAAAAGAACCACCCTTCACCCTCCCCCGCTTCAACGGTGAAACTCTTTCCTTGTCTTCCAGCGCTAGATATTTGGGAGTAATACTTGACCCAAAGTTAAACTGGAAACTTAATATCGAAGAAAGGGTCAAGAAAGCCAGCATAGCTTTCTATGCCTGCAATAAAACCTTTGGCAAAAAGTGGGGTTTGCAATCGAAGATAATCTTGTGGACGTATACAGCCGTGGTCCGTCCAATCTTGTCCTATGGTTCGATTGTTTGGTGGCCCGCGCTTAGCAAAGCCTACAATATAACTAAACTAAAAAAAGGTTCAGAGAACAGCTAGTGTTGGCTCCACTGGAGCTTTGCGCTCATGTCCATCGGACGCCCTAAACGTTTTTCTCTACCTCTTACCAATAGACCTGCATATCAAATACTTAGTATCTTGCAGCGCGTTGAGACTTAGGGAATCGAATAGTTGGTATTCTAGGCCCTATGGTCATAGTAATATTACTAATCTCATCCCAGCGGACATCTTTTAGACAGAAACCGACTACTGCACCCCTACTGTGGACCTCAGTGCGGATTTTAAAGTTATCATCCCATCTCGAAATGAATGAGATAATGACTTAGTGACGAGAGGCTTCGACACAACTATTTTCACTGACGGCTCGAAGATGGAGTGTGGGGTCGGTGAAGGAATATTCTCCGAGTCTTTAAATGTCTCACTTCCTGACTTTGCTAGTGTTTTTCAAACTGAACTACTCGCGATCAAGGAAGCATGCAAGTTACTAAAACTAGATCCAAATCAAAACCGCAATACAGCTATTTTTTCGGACAGTCAGGCGGCTATTCAAGCGATTGGCTCGTCCACTTCATCCTCCAAATTGGTTCAACAATGCCGAAGTGAGTTAGCGGGCATGAACGTTGGACTCAGGGTCACTCTCATCTGGATTCCGGGTCATAGAGGCTTTGAGGGCAATGAACGAGCTGACGAACTGGCTAGGCAAGGATCAGCCCTTCATAGCTCACTCGCGGAAAGAGTCAACATTCCTCTTGGTGCTATGAAGGGCAAGATCTTCTCAATTTTCCTCGCTGAATCAAACCACTGGTGGAACAGTCTAACCAACTGTAACATATCTAGAAGGATATGGCCCACCTAAAACAAATCCCGTACTAATAATCTTATTTGCAGACCCAGGCAAGACATAGCCAGGGTCGTTGCTACATGCACCGGACACTGGCCTGTTGGAGAACACGCATCTAAGCTGGGCATCCCCCACAATACTTTCTGTCGTAGTTGTGAGGACCAGCGAGAAAAGTAAACTGTTCTTCACTTCTTATGCAAGTGTCCTGCCCTAGCCAAAACGAGAGCCAAAACATTGGGAAAGTCCTTCTTCAACTACCTCAATGAGCTCTCAGAACTGGAGATCAAAGATTTGATCTACTTTCTAAAGGCAACAAAGTGGATTTGATGCGTATTTTTTTCTTTTTTTTTAACTAATTGTTTCAGTTCCATCTTGAACTTGAGATCGCCAGCTGGCGCACTCAAAACTCAGTATTATATATAATCCCTCTTTTCACTTTATAGGTCAAGCGAGTATTTTATGGTATCAAAACGGCGCAACTCAGCGCTAATTGTGTCACCGAGCTAGACTGCTCGTGGCCACCATTTCAACTACTACTACTAACGCTTTAAGATTGGGATAATAGATTTTTGATTTTTAGAGATTTTTTTTTTAATTTTCTTAATGCGTTCGAAAACATGAGTTAATGTTCAACTCATGTTTTCGAACGCATTAAGAAATTAAGAAAATGTCCATATTATAAAAAGGTTGTTGAGTTATTCTCTTATAAAATCTACTTAATCCAAGTTTAAATTACTCTGACAATACAATATAAAGTGCTGCTTAAAAGAATACTGACCTCATTAATTTTGATTACAGCAATAAATTCTCAACAACACTTTGTCGTATGCAATGCATACAATATTTTATGTATTATATACACTTTACTTCCAGGTAGGTAAATTATACCTACTTACTTAATATACATACATATATTATTTTACACATCTGTTCTATACCCTATATGAGAATATTACAAAAATTTATTCCAATTACCCTGATAAACCCATAATTTAAAAAGGACATGAATATGTACAAATGTATATACCTTTATTTTTGTAAGTTTGTTAACAAAAAAAAAACAACAAAAACAAAACAAGACTTAAAGTCATCCTACTTGTACAACGTTGCATGGCACCTTGTATAAAAGATAAAACAACATGCCAAGAAGCCTGGGAAGGAATCTAGGTGTATCCATATAAATAAATAATAACAACAACAAAAAAGTTTAAAAAAAAACATCCATTTTAATGTATAATTACTCTTATAGAATGCAATCTCTTGACAACATTGTAAGCAACGATGTAATTATAAATCGATAAACTGGTCTCGAGATATAAAAGTTCCAATTTATTTATTTTTGTTTAAGTATTTATTTGCGGTAACAAGAAGTAAGTTTACATAGGAAGGTACTTTTATTAAGGTAAGTTATAAAGTCAAGCAAAAATCATTTTACCACATGATGGTCTTTTGATCTTCGGCACATGTGTCTTTAAAATTATGTCCCTCAAATTAGCAAAACCAATTTAAAATTTTAGAAAACTAATGATTGCGTTAACTGTCTGGAATATGTCGCCAAAGAAAAAAGTTGAACTTTATTTCATAAAGATTGACAATTTATTAATTTCAGGTTTGCTAGTTTGTGAATTGAAAAATCATTAAGTCATAAGCAAGTTAGTGACTTATGAATTAAAAAAAATTAATTCATAAGTCACCAACTGACTTATGAGTTAAAAAAATTTAATTTAGAAGTCACGAACTGACTTATGAATTAAATAAATTGAATTCACAAATCACCAACTGACTTATGAATTAAATAAATTCAATTCACAAATCACCAACTGACTTATGAATTAAATAAATTCAATTCGCAAATCACCAACTGACTTATGAATTAAATAAATTCAATTCACAAATCATCAACTGACTTATGAATTAAATAAATTCAATTCACAAATCACCAACTGACTTATGAATTATAAAAATTCAGTTCACAAATCATCAACTGACTTATGAATTAAATAAATTCAATTCACAAATCACCAACTGACTTATGAATTAAATAAATTCAATTCACAAATCATCAACTGACTTATGAATTAAATAAATTCAATTCGCAAATCACCAACTGACTTATGAATTAAATAAATTCAATTCACAAATCATCAACTGACTTATGAATTAAATAAATTCAATTCACAAATCACCAACTGACTTATGAATTAAAAAAATTCAATTCACAAATCATCAACTGACTTATGAATTAAATAAATTCAATTCACAAATCACCAACTGACTTATGAATTAAATAAATTCAATTCACAAATCACCAACTGACTTATGAATTAAATAAATTCAATTCGCAAATCACCAGCTGACTTATGAATTAAATAAATTCAATTCACAAATCATCAACTGACTTATGAATTAAAAAGAATTAAATCGAAAGCCACCAACTGACTTATGAATTAAAAAGAATTAATTCACAAATTATCTACCTACTGATTTATGATTTAAAAAAGGAGGTTGCCTATTTTTGTTTGGAGCGTGCAATCAGTGCGTTCAATAATGAAAGTGATATCAAATAAAAGGTGATATTTAGCACGTTATGTTTGTCAAATATTACCAAGATAGTTGATGGCGTTTTTTAGATATTTGGATTTGAAGTTGATTAAAACAGAAAGAGAATGTTACTTCTTTTTTTGTTTAAACTGCTGTAGGAATATAACTGTGCTATGAAACGAAATCTTTCAAATAAAATCAATATTATTTTTCTAACAATAAATATTTAGTATTAACTTCTTGTAAATCAAGTGTTTTTTAACTTACCCTTTAACCATCGATATTTCAGAAATATCAGTGATGAAATATATACATTTTCTTTGTATTATAAATAAATTTAAAAAAAAATATATGCACCTTGGCGTTTCTAAGAAATAGTTCATACAAAAAAATTTACCATTTTACACTTTTAAATAAAATTATTTAACCCAAGGTACTTATAAAATAAAATATGCATATAAGCCAGTTGGTGGCTTGTAATTTAATTCTTTTTAATTTATAAGTCAGTTGGTGGCTTGCGATTTAATTCTTTTTAATTCATAAGTCAGTTGATGATTTGTGAATTGAATTTATTTAATTCATAAGTCAGTTGGTGACTTGTGAATTAAATTTTGTTTAATTCATAAGTCAGTTGGTGAACTGTGAATTAAAGCCATGAGTTAAGCTGTGAATTAAGCTTTTGCAACGCTGATTAATTTACAACGTGACAGTTGCCAAAATCTGTTACACAAACAATTTCACAATTTTGAAAATCTGTAGGAAAATACTCGACAGTTGTCATTTTTTCATTTCATAAAGAAATTGTAATTACAATGTATTGTCAAGTATTTTTCCACAATTGTCAAGAATTTTCTGACAAATTTATGCTAAAAATTCTTTTATGAAATGAAAACAAAAATACAATTTACATATTTGTCAGGACTTAATTGACAATTACGACAGGAAACTCAGTTTCGGTCAAGTGTTGATAGTGACTTTGTTAATAAATTATCTTTATTTTCTAAAAGTAACATTATCATTTTGAAACTCTCGATTTTTATTATGTTTTATGCACTTCGCTTTTTAATAATAAAACACGATCTTGCAAACTGTGACATTTTAAAATTGAAAGAGTGTCAGCGTTTTGTTACTGGAACATCGAAAAAATCGGTCGAGAAACGATGAAAATGGAAACAAATGCAAAGATTTTGTTCCATATTTCATCATTTTTCGATCATAACACATTTCAAGATTATAAAGGGTTTTTCAATAAGGGCGGGTAGATGTTGAAATGGAATAAAACTAGCTGCGTGTGAGGTATTCACATTTAGGGCATCGGTCGATTGTGTTTGTTTATTTGCATAGACTTGCGACTTCAACAAATCCCACAGGAAAAAGTCTAGCGGGATCAAATCGCATGACCTTGGTGGCCAATTCACATTACCCCTGCTAGTGAAAACCTTACCCTCAAATCGTGAATGCAAAATTTTAATCGTGACGTTTGCTGTGTGGCACGTAGCGCAGTCCTGCTGGAACCACATGTCGTCTAGGTCCATATGGTTCAATTTGGGCCATAAGAAATTAGTTATCATCGTTATGTAGCGCTCGCTGTTGACGGTGACTGCCTCATAAACGACGTTTTTAAAAAACTACGGACCAATTACGCCGCCGGCTCAAAATACACACCAAACGGTAACTTTTTGAGGGTGCATTGTCACCTGGTGAACCTCGCGTGGGTTGGTGTCGTCCCATATACGGCAATTTTGCTTGTCATGAACTTTGAGCTCCTGGGTCAGTTGGATCTTGTACGGGTGTAGGCCCGACGCAAAATTCGTCAAGTTCAAGGTTGCGAAAGGCCGAGTTCTTGTGCACGGCGAGGAATAGACTGCCTCGGGTTCTGCTGTACACTTTCACGGACCGCGGCGATGTTCTCGGCTGATCTTGCATTCTTTGAACGTATTGGTGTTGACTGATTGTCTCAAATTTGGCCACCAAACGTTAAAGAGTCGACTGTGAAAGGCCACCACGTCTACCGTAAAACTTGTCATGATGATTTGGCATAAACAACTGAATAATAAACAAAAGATTTGACAGATGTCAACAAAACGAAATGGCCGCCACGGGGCGCCAAAATCTACCCGCGCCAATTGAAAAATCCTTTAATATGAAATTGCCACGACAAATTTGTCAGCATATGACAATGTCAAATTTGTCACATGTCAATATTATATGAAATACAGATTTGTCAGAAGAGTGTGACAAATTTTGTAGAATTGTCACCTGTCAATTTGTATGAAGTAGGTGTTGCGAAAACCCTTGCAAATAATAGGTCCGTTCGCGTACTTTCTGCACTACAATTCTTAAAAAGAAATATTTTAAAGAGTGAGGGGGGTAAAATTTTCTCACCAAAAAAAAACTACAAAAAAGTAAGCGAACGGGAAAACAACAAATTTTTCACACAATATTACTGTCTTGTTGCTGTTCTTTGAAAATTTGTTTTTAAATTTTATAACTTTGCTGTCAGTTTCGAGCTAAATTATTTAATTTATTTGAATTTATATCAAATTAGAAATTTTCACAAATCAGCCCAAAGAAATTTCTTGGGCTAAAATTCGTAGATTGGGGAAATATTTTACTCTCTCGTGAGCGCTCTCTTTAACGAAAAACTACGAAATTTTTGAGTACGCGAACAGGATTTGGTTAAATTTCGTATTTTTTAGTAAAATTGGACTGTTTTAGGAGGGTACGCGAACGGACCTAATGCATAGTTGTAGTTATTTGCGAAATAGACAGCCTTCTTTGAAAAACGAACTTTTTTTACAAGTGATTTGGCGTTTATTCATTAAAATTGACCAAAATGTTCAGGTTTTAAGTCCACCGAGATTGAAGTTGAATCTGATAGTTTTTTTAATTTAAAAAGGAGAAAAAACGTTTTGAGTAAGATTTATATGATATAGGCTTAGAGATCAAAAGTAACTTAATAAATTTATCGACTTATTCGATTATTGTTTTATAATCTCACATTTTTAACAACATGCAATTTTTTGACAAAATTCTAGACCTAAAGGTTGGTTTAAGGAATTAAAAAGGATAGTTTTAAATGATTTCAAAAGTCTGCCAAGAAAGCTGTAAATAAGACTTTAAAGGTAAACAGAATCTTAGATGGATCGAAGCTACCCAATACGAGTAATAAGTTTAAAATTTTCAAGGCAGTTAAGTGAAACAGCATTTCATTAAAAATCAACTAAGTACAAAACATAAAATCCAAAAAAAAAAATGACAAGAAAATACACTCGTAGTCGTATTTGACGATTTTGAAAATGAGAACATTTCTATAAACCAAATGAAATCGAATTTAAAAAACGAGTAAATTCGTTTTCAGTGTTTTACATTTACATAGATTTTAGAAAATTTTCAAATCATTCAAGTCTAAATCAGTAGGAAAGAAAATTAATCGTGTCGATTTAATAAGTCACTAATTCTTAATTTCGAATTTATGTCGAACAAAAATAAAATTCAGAACCTAGCCGATAGTGCGGATCTTAGGGGAAAGTACTTATATCGGGTTTTCTAATGTAGGGACTTGACAACTTTGAATTTAAATTAGTGAACGCACTCAATAATCATCTAAATATTCAGTAAACTCAACATTTTTATGATGAAAAAGTATGCGAACCAGCAACTTCAACACATTATAAACATTTTCTATCGCAATTCAAAGTCAGTCACCGCAACTTTAAAAGCTTTTACTCCAATTTTTTCGGGTTTCCGTAGCAAACGATCCGAATCAGTCAATTCCACGGCGGCGGGCGGCGGGCGTTCTCAGACCACTTACTTACTTACTTAAGGTGGGGCGCTACAGTCCGGGGCGGACCTGGGCCTCAACCAACATGCGTCTCCAGCCAGCTCGGTCCCTAGCTAGCTGTCTCCAGTTTTGCACGCCAAGTTGGTTGAGGTCCTCACCCACCTGAGTGCGCCACCTGAGTCGCGGTCTTCCTCTACTGCGCCGTCCCTCGGGATTGGATTCGAAGACCTTCCGGGCTGGAGCGTTGATGTCCATTCGCTCTACATGACCCAGCCATCTAAGCCGTTGCACTTTTATTCTGCTAACTAGGTCAGTGTCGCTGTACAGCCCGTACAGTTCGTCGTTATATCTTCTCCTCCATTCTCCATCTATACGTACGGGACCAAAAATCACCCGAAGAATTTTTCTCTCGAAGCATCCTAAGACGTTCTCATCTTTCTTTGACAGGGTCCAGGCCTCAGCGCCATAAATGAGAACCGGGATGATAAGTGTCTTATAGATGGTGATTTTAGATGCTCGAGAGAGGACTTTACTTCTCAATTGCCTTCTAAGGCCAAAGAAGCAGCGATTTGCAAGAGTTATTCTTCGTTTGATTTCAGCACTGGTGTCGTTGCCTATGTTTATAGCGGTGCCTAGGTAGACAAAGCCCTTAACTACCTCGAAGTTATAGCTGTCCATGGTGACGTTTTGTCCAAGACGTCGTTGTTCAATGTCCTTTTTTGATGATAGCATATACTTGGTCTTGCCCTCATTGACCACTAAACCCATCTTCTTCGCTTCCGCCGCAATGCTCAAAAACGCTCCACTGACATCACGCTTTGATCTTCTAATTATGTCAATATCATCTGCGTATCCGAGTAATTGGATGGACCTTTGGAAGATTGTGCCTCTAGTGTTGACGGTTGAGTTTTGCACAGTTCTTTCCAGAACGATGTTGAAGAAGTCGCATGACAGTGCATCGCCTTGTCTAAAACCTTTTTTGACATCAAATGCATCGGTGAGATCTTTTCCGACCTTGATGGAGCAGCGTGCATTCTCCATCGTCATTCTGCACAAACGGATAAGTTTGACAGGGATGCCAAAACTAGACATTGCTCTGTAGAGCTCTTCCCTATGGATGCTGTCATACGGTGGGTATCGATTTGAAGCTCCTGGGTTTTTTCCAAGATCTGCCGTAATGTAAATATTTGGTCGATAGTGGACTTTCCTGGTCTGAAGCCACACTGATAAGGACCTATCAGATTGTTGACGAACGGCTTCAGACGTTCACATAGTACGGCAGAAAGGATCTTATATGCAATGTTAAGGATACTGATCCCTCTGTAGTTGGCGCAATTTAAAGGGTCTCCTTTTTTATGTATCGGGCAAACTATGCTGAGATTCCACTCATCGGGCATGCTTTCTTCCGACCATATTTTGCAGATGAGTTGGTGCATGCTCCCTACCAAGTCATCGCCTGCTGCTTTAAATAGTTTGGCAGCTATGCCGTCAGCTCCAGCAGCTTTGTTTGACTTCAGTTTAGATATAGCTATCTTCACTTCGTCTAGGTCGGGTAGGCGGAATTGTTGATCTGCGTCGCCTAAGTTGAGTGGTTCTATCTCCCTTACACCGGGATTCGGTTCGTCATCGCCGTTATATAATTTGGAGAAGTGGTCTTTCCATATTCTCAACATAGACTGCGGTTCTACTACGATGTTCCCCTGATCGTCTTTACAGGCTTCGGTTCGTGGCTGGTACCCTTGGGAGTTTGTTTTTACCTTTTGGTAAAATTTACGAACCTCATTCCTGTTGTAACATCCCTCTATCTCCTCGATCGCGCGCTTCTCGTGCTCTCTTTTTTTCCATCTAAGAAGCCGGTGTTCCTCTCTCCTCCTCTGCTCGTAGAGCTCGCGAGCAGCTCTGGTCCTTCTGTGCAGCGCCGTTTTGTATGCCCCTTGCTTCGCTGCGTGCGCTTGTCGGCAGACCACGTTATGGCGTATTTAGCGTGATCAAGTTGACTCAAGAATCGAAACCCATGGATCATTTATCCGAAAATCGAGTACTTTAAGGTTTTTTCCGGCCACAATATTTTTTGACAACATTTTTGAGGTCCTGGAGGATTATTTAAAATATAAAACTTGATTTTACGAAAAAATCTAGGGTGTCCAAAGGACTTAATGTTGAAAGAAAAAAATGAAACCAAAAATAGTTTACAACAGAAAAAAAGTAAGTCATATTTGCAAAAGAATATGAGTGATCTTTTCTTTTTCGTAGAAAAGCCCAACAATTTTAAAACTTCACTTCCACTTGACCACTTAAGTGCCTTTAAGAAAACGATGGTTCTTCTCTTACTCCCAAAACTCAGAAATGGAATTTAAAAATGAGCTATGAGAAACTTGAATGCAATTTATTTTTATAAGGTGGCACTTTGAAAATAGTCCATATTCCATTTATACAAAGAATGATCTCGTATATATTCAAACAAAAAAAAGCAAGTACATGCAACTCACTCTTGCACTTTATTTTTGTACTATTTTTTAATCATTAAACAACTTAAAGTTGCTTTACCAAAGCGGAAATTCAACAATTTATTCAAAAGGTTGGTAAACTTACTTCTTCTCATCTCGTGTGAGAATATGAAGAGAGAAAACAAAATTTTATTATAAAGCAAATATAAATAAAAAAAAAAAAGTTCAAATGAGAACGTCGTCGTCGTCATCGTGCGTCGTTCGTTCTGTCGGTCCGTGCCGTCGCGTCAGTCGGGCGGTATATGAGTAAGGAAAAAAATTAGATAAATTTAATTAAATCCCATTTCCCGGAACTCTACCATCAGGGACATTGCATACACACATTGTGAATATCTCAGCTATGCCATTCTTCGTCATATATACAGCTATGGCCAAAAAAATAGGTACAAAACATTAATAACTTTATTTACTTAGGTCCTCAGACCTGTTAGTTAAATCCGTTGGGGACCTCTTAAGGGGCATAGGGCCTCTACTACGCCTATGCCCCATCGTGTGCGTTTTCCGGAGATATGTTTCAGCTCCCTCCAAGTCTTGCATAGTGACGCTGATTTCTCCTCGACAGTCCTGCGCCATGTGCTTCTCGGTCGTCCAGCTCTTCTTCTTTCTTGTGTAAGCGGATTCCACTGCATTGCTTGGCCTGCAATGCAGTCGTTACCTTTTCGAAGCGTATGGCCAATCCATTGCCACTTACACACATGTTCCTGACCTGTCCTTCTAAGAAGGACTTCATTGGATATTAGGTTTGGCCAGAAAATCCTTAGAATGCTGCGAAGACATCTATTCACGAAGGTTTGCAGCTTCCTTGTAATGGCTAAAGTACCCCTCAGGTGCTGCACCCATAAAGAAGTACAGACTCGAAATTTTATGCGAAACAGTCGTAGCTTTGTTCTTAAGCTGATAGTTATTCCTCCAAATTTTCGACAACATTCCGAACAGCGCTTTTGCTTTGCCGATGCGGTAGATGACGTCTTGTTCGGTTCCACCTTCAATGGAGACGAAACCTTCAAGGTGTTGAAAGCTCTCCACTTTCTCCACCGGTTGTGAGGAAATATTTATTTGAGAGGATGGTCGGGTTACGAGGTTGATCATTTTTGCTTTGCCGGATTTAATTTTCAGCCCCGCGATTTCTGCTTCTCTTTCCACACTTGTTGTCATTTAATGGAGATCCATGATCCTATTAGAGAGTAAGCAAACATCGTCCGCGTAATCCTAGTGCTTTAAATACGATGTCAAAGTCCATTGGATCCCTCCGCTACCTGACAAAGCTGCGCGCAGTACATCGCTTATCACCATCAAAAACAATATTGGCGACAGAATACAGCTCTGTATGACTCCGCTACGGATTTCAAAATCATCTAACAACCTACCATCGTTCAGAACGTAACACTTGGATCCATCATATGCTGTTTTCATAATAGCAATTAGTTTTCCTGGGATGTCTCTCCTCCAAACAAGCTAACCAGATGTACTCCCTGTTGAATCTATCAAAGGCCTTCTAGAAGTCGATAAACAGCAGGTGTAGGTGTTCTCTGAAGACTAGAGCTTGACGATCAATTCTTTCTTCCACTCATCGGGGAAGCTTTTGGTGGTCCAGGCTTCGTTTATGAGCGGATGAAGCAGTTCTTGGTTGATGACATTGGCGCTGGTACAAAACATAATTTTTGGTAATTATGTCCTGTTTTTAATGTTTTTTTTTTAAATTTATTTTTAAAAAAGTAATATTGGTTGCCAATATTTTGGAGCTCAAAATTAGAACACTTTAGATTTAATCTTCAAAAAACAATGTATTTCAACAAAAAATGTTAACTAATTTTATTTACATATCGTTTCTGTCCCTACATTTATTAGTTTAACAACATATTACGTACACCTAAACTTAAAAATAAGAAATGTTTATATTATGTCGGCCATAGCTGTAGACATGTACAGGACATACATTTATAGATGCAGATTCAGATTCAAAAAAAAATCTTTGTAGGATAAAATTTCCCTTTTATGCACACTCATTTTTTAACAACCGGATTTATGCCCTATTTATGGTGGAATGGGTGCATTATATTATATAAGGGAAGGTACGACGTTAAATTTCAACTTAATATTGTCTGTTTTATAGAAAAAAAAAAGTACTACCACCTCATTTCCCACCCCATCCCATTCCATCACATCACAGATATATCCATTTTTATTTTATATTCGCCCACAAATGTGAAATTTATATTTGCAAAATAAAAATAACCTAAAATAAATTACTATACGATATTATACGACGACGCTGACCAAATGTGAGTTTTATTAAAAATACGTTATAATAAAAAAAAGTTTTGCATTACTGATTGGATAAAAATAAATTTTTATTAGGTTTAATATTTTTCCTATATTAAATTATTATTATTATTTTTATTATTGATTTATGTGAAGTTTTGAAATTAAAAAAAAAAAAACTTCGGAATTCATTAAACAGTTTTTATGAAACTATTTGAATGTTAACTATTGATGTTTTTTTGTAAGCATGTCTCTTAATATAAAAAGTTACGACATTTATGATAAAATATATCATTTAAATGTAAAAAAAAAAATCAAATACAATTTAAATATACATAGGTGTTTTATCTTTAAAACTTGATTTTTTATTTTAGAATATTTGTTTCGACAAAATGACGAAATGACGACATTTAATTTGTTTTATTTGGATTCAAAAACCCTATTTGCTAAAAAAATATAATAATTGCGGTGCAGAACCTTTTCAAGGAACTGAGTTGAAATTGTAGTTTTCCGGGTTATTAGGCTTTTTCTTAAGACACACATTTTTGTAAAAGAGACGAAATAGATATACCGATGCAGTTAACACTTCCGTGAAATTAAGTAGACGGTAATTAGGTCTAATCGATTTTATTTCATTGAATTATTCCCTTTATGACTTAAGACCCTCTTCTTAAAAAAATGGACTTCATATCCCAATGCTAACCCACTCCATTAAGGTATGAAACCCCATTATAATTTGGATTTTATAACCCTGGGCCTCAGTGCCCTGAGACATTTTGCATCTTACTAGATTTTAATGCTAAGTTGACATCAAAAATATACGGGTTTTTTTACCCATCTGTAGAAAAATTATGGGGAGAGTACGATAACTTTGGCGACAAAGTTTAATGGCGGATTTGTATAGAACAGTTAAAAAGAAGCATTTTTTACTATGGGAGGGGGGGGATCTATATCCCCCTACATTAAATGGAAAAAAAAATAATTACAAAATAACGGTAATACTTACAATTAAGTATTATACCTTTTTTTAAAGCCAACATTTATGTATATTAGCTTATTTTTAAATCAAGTCAAAACTATGCAAAGTTTTTGAAAAAAATTGTTTTAAACTAAAAATGTATGCAAAAAAATTAAAAAAAAAAGGTGTAAAGTGAAGTTTTTCAAAACTTTCAAATTATCTACTGTTTTTTTTTTTAGAATTCATTGCTCTTATTTGTTTTTGATCAAAAACTGAAAACTAGATGACTTTATGTCTTCTAGTTCTTGAGAAAATTGAAAATTACCAAAAAAAATATTTTAATTAAATTACTTTTTCCTTGCTTAAGTATTAACGTAGTGTTATTTTGATAGTAATAATTGAATATGGATTAAGATACACCTAGGGTAAATTAATTTTTCTTAAATCAAGCTTATTTAAATGCAAAAGAAACTTTGCATGCACCCCATCTTGCACCCACCGAACCTTGCCCCCTCCCCACCTTGCACGCACTCCAACTTGCAGAATTAAATTAAAATAATAGTTGTGGTTATTTTCAATTTTCTCAAAAACTAAAAGACATAAAATCATCTAGTTTTCAGTTTTTGATCAAAAACAAATAAGAGCAATAAATTCTGAAATAAAAACAATGGTAGATAAGCTTAAAGTATTGAAAAATTACACTTTAAACATTTTTTTTTAATTTTTTTACTCAAATTTTGAGTTTAAAATTGAATTTTTCAAAAACTACGCATAGTTTTGAAAAGGCCCAAAGAATGAAATAATGAACTATAGGCCCATTGCGAAACTATCTGTGATACCTAAACTATTTGAGTCAATTGTGAGTAATGTTCTTTCTTTTCATTGTAGTTCTATTATTTGTGATAGCCAGCATGGCTCTGTCAAAAAGAGATCCACTGTAACTAATTTATTTAACTTCGTGTCCTTTTGTCTAGATGTATTTGAAAAACGCGGGCAAGTTGATTGCGTATTTACTGACTTTAGTAAAGCCTTTGACAAGTTATGTCACAGTACGCTAATTCTAAAATTATACCATCTAGGATTTAACAACAATTTTATAAATTGGATTTCTTCATACTTAAAAAATCGTCGTTATTCTGTCTTGTTTCGTAATGAAAGTTCAATTCAATTTGTTGTCAATTCTGGCGTCCCTCAGGGCAGCCACCTAGGTCCTATTTTATTTGTTTTATTTATTAACGAATTGGTTTCAAACTTAAAAAACTCGTCTGTCCTTGTTTATGCTGATGACATTAAGCTTTTCAAAAGTATAAAATCCTCCTCTGACTGTTTATTATTACAAGAAGACTTAACAATATTTAGGGAATGGTGCAATAAAAACCGACTTGTTTTAAATGTTGACAAATGTAAAACTATGAGTTTTACACGTAAAAAAATTCCGTTTTTGTACAACTATACGTTTGATTCTTGTCCGTTATGTAAAGTTTCTATGTTTTCTGACTTAGGTATTATTCTAGATCCCAAATTATCATTTAATGATCATTTAAGTTATATAATTAAAAAAGCCAATAGGGTTCTTGGATTCATTAAAAGATTCGGTCGTGATTTTCGGGATCCTTATGTTCTTAAACTTCTATTTATTTCGTTTGTTAGACCAATTTTAGAATACGGCTGTGTGGTATGGTCACCTTATTACTCAATACATGTTTCAAGAATTGAAGCGATCCAAAAAAGGTTTCTGCGTTTCTGTCTTCGGTCTCTTCCATGGGCAAGGGAAAATCTATTTCCGCCTTATTCTCAAAGACTAGCTTTGATCAGCCTCCCTTCTTTGACTAACCACAGAAAATACATACAATTTTGTTTTATTGTTGGGATTATTAATGGTTCGATATCATTACCATCAGTTCTAAGTAAATTAAATTTCAGTTTCAGTCGTGCAAGTTTAAGGCGACAGCAACCTATTATTCAAATATTTAGCAGATCAATGGTGTATGTAGCCCTTTCAATCAGTTAATAACAATTTATAACGAATTTCATTTTTGTTTAGAATCTGTAAATGATAATATAAAATGTAAACAATTTAAACTTATGTTTTTCAACAATATTGAATAATAAATAATAAATATAAATTATGATATTAGATATTATTAGATTATAAGAATTGTTAACGTTAGATTTTAACGAATTAAATAAATAATAAAATAATAATAATAAAATAATAAATAATAATTGAATTAAAAACTGGCTAATAAAACAGAATGTTGGCTTTAAAAAAATGTATAAAACTTAATTGTAAGTATCACCGTTTTTTTTTTAATTATTTTTTTCCATTTTAAATAATATTTTTTTTAAATTGCCCCTACCGCCTAAACGGGGGGAGATAGACAGAATCCCCCCCTCCCATAGTAAAAAATGCTTGTATTTTTACATTTTTACAGAAAAATGTTATAAGGTAAATTTAAACTTGGAAAATTTGTATAAAAAAATGTATTTGTACAATTTTTTTTTGTTACATAGTGTCGCAAGGCAAATGTGTGTATTTAAATAAGTCATAACTTCCTTTTCGAAGATTGTTTAATGTGGTGAGAAGGACGAAATGTAGTAGTTATTTTATCACTATTTTATTTACTGCTTAGTTTAAGGCACTAAAATCGAATTAATGGTCTCGTAGGAATTCAAAAATAATGTGGTAGATTATAAACGGGAAAAACCTTCATATTCTAAGATTTAAGATATTGCATATCATACATTTCTATTACTGAAAACTTAAAACGCGTTTATCTCAATACTGCATTATTAATTTGGCCGTATTCATAACCCATATCATTTTTAACCGATTGACTTAAAATCTTGAATTTATTCTTCTTGGCAGTACTTAGGAGTTTTTATAAAGGGTTTTTTGGAGGTGTAGAACTTCAAAATTGAAAAATAAGTTTTTTTAATTTACCTTATTTAAAGGATAATGTTCTGGCAAATTATAATTTAATTATGCTTTCTGGTGTAACGGGTAGCTTACACGTTGTCTAACCTAGAGGTATAATTTTCAATGACTTTTTGTAACATTTGTAGCCATAACATTGGCAATAAAGGCGCGAATGTTCTTATAAAAGTAGTTAATCGTTTCGGGTAAATCAAATATCTCCACTGAAAACAGTCAAGCGGCGGCGTCAAATAGCATGATCAAAGAGGCCAATTCACTTGTCCGGCTATCCGGCTACCAAATCTTTTTTTGTATATATTGTGCACGCACTCAAGGGTCTATGAATACCCTTACATTCCACACATTATAACAAGTGGGAAATATTAAGCCTGGTAAAGTATCCCACATTCGTGTAGTGCGGCTAAAGAAAGAATCCCTGTAGTTAACAGCACGTCAAAAATTGAGCTCAAGGGTAAGCTTATGAGCATTCACGGAAGTACGGGTTTTACGGTTGAATTGTTTGAGGGCAACTGGCTATTTCACTAGAGCATTGTCTCTCACGAAAACTTGCGGCGGTTTTCAAGAGTAGCAAATATCGCATTAATAGAACAATAGCCTATCATTTTTAGAGCATTTTGAACGAACAAAAGCTTTCTAAACTATAGCCAAATTAAAAGGGGTATAAAAAATTCTAACATCGTCGTAGGAAACCTAAGAACTTAGCAGCAAATTTGGTATAGTCAAGTATGTGATCACCTTATAAAAAAATGGTTTGTGATGCACATACCAAGAACTTAAAGCCGTTTAGTATTCTCGATGCAAGTATCACAAATAGATAGTGGAATTAGAAGAGATTTACGTTTTTGCGAGAGTAGACAACATTGGGCTTCCAAAGCACTAAATTGTACACGGTTTTTGATTGCCCATTGGACAATGCTGTCCAGTGTCCACATTCAAAGGACAAGGATGAGATTCGTAAAACAAATATGAAAAGCTGAGGGTACTGTCATCAGCGAAACAATTAATTAGGTAAGACATTTCTGAGAAGAGATCACTTAAGGAAGAGTGCCGAATTACCTTCCGAAAGGTAATTTCTCACCTAACGAAGAAGAGATTTACCAATACCAAATGTCCGCATTTTCGATAAGAGATGCCTAACTCTATCAAATGCATTGGAAATATCAAGTGCAATAATCTTACTCTCTCCAAGAAGATTTAAGGGTTTGTCCCACTGTTGGGTGAGATAAACCATGGGATCACCAGTAGACCTATTCATACCCAAGCCATACTACTGAAACAAAATTCTCTTATAAAAATTTCCAACATAACCATGATTTTCTAAATAAATTTGCAAGCGTTGGTCAGGCGTCAGTCTTTTTATGTTAAAATGCCAAACCAAGCTTAAAACGAATCACTTGACAAAACTGCCGCTAGTTAAAATAGTGCTGCAAACTAAAGGTTCTATTTTACAATAAATTTACATAAGGGTGATTATACAAAAGTTGGGTAACTCGATGTCATCAACCAGTCTTATTATATTTTATTGAGATTACAATTTATTTTAAAACAATGGAAATGCCTTTATTTAGTCACCCAATTTCAGTTCTTCATTTTGAATACAAGTAATTAAAAAAACACCATTAGTTCTTAAAACATCAGTCCTTTGGCATGTCACAACCCCGAAAACCAACAATTAAGTGGCTGTCTATTAAATATTATCATTGATTTGAGAAAACTTGTAAATTTACTACAATATGTGATGTATAAGTTAAATACATATATACTATAACTTTCATAATCCAGTGTTCTCCACTTTATTTAAAAAAATAAGAAATTTTGTGTTCAGTTTCATTCGTCAGTCCCTTGTGGTTGTGTGTTATTTAAATTTGAAATTCGTGCGAAATATCGCCGACTCAACGAAAAATCCCACTTTTAATTTTAATGTTGGTAATGAAGGTCGCACAATTTGACGACCACCATAACTATACCAGAGTTTGATTTATGTTTGTTGTCTATACACGTGCTAAGCCAGTCAACATGTCAGTCCTATGGTGAGTCGTTATTTTTTGTTTCTAAAGTTTATTTTTATTTATACATATTAGACTATGATTTGTTAAAATGTAGTTTGTTGATATTCGAAATTACAAAAAAAAAAAACACTAGTCCTGATTATAATCTCAAATTCGTCAGTCAGATGGCGTCAGTCCTGTGTCAGGTATATTGTTCTTCATTTCATGATCATTAGTACTTATGTATATTGTAATATTGGTAGATTTTGTTTATATTGTTTGTTGATTACTTAGAAATATTTAGTAAAACTATGTAAAAGTAGTAAAAGATAAGTGAATAACGTTACGTTAAATGTCAAAAGTCTGTTTTGAAAACTGATAGATATAGTATTTTCTCCCAGTATTACATATGTATTAATAATTTTTAATTGTTACTAAGTGGTTTTAATACTTTGAAAATACATGTGCCATTATTAAATTCAAAGAGATTTTTACTAATTTTTATTAAATTTCATTATAATACTTTCAAAACTGTGTATTTTATCAGTACTATGTTACCTTGTCAGTCCCCTGGCAGTCAAATTCTGAATTTTTTAAATATCTTACTATGTACTCAAAAAAGTGAATGGCCTGATTTGGAACAATATATTAATTAGATTAGCCATCATAATGGGTGATTTTTTTGAGGTTAGGATTTTCATGCATTAGTATTTGACAGATCACGCGGGATTTCAGACATGGTGTCAAAGAGAAAGATGCTCAGTATGCTTTGACATTTCATCATGAATAGACTTACTAACGAGAAACGCTTGCAAATCATTGAATTTTATTACCAAAATCAGTGTTCGGTTCAAAATGTGTTTCGCGCTTTTTTATCGACAAATTTTGTTCAGCGATGAGGCTCATTTCTGGTTGAATGGCTACGTAAATAAGCAAAATTGCCGCATTTGGAGTGAAGAGCAACCAGAAGCCGTTCAAGAACTGCCCATGCATCCCGAAAAATGCACTGTTTGGTGTGGTTTGTACGCTGGTGGAATCATTGGACCGTATTTTTTCAAAGATGCTGTTGGACGCAACGTTACGGTGAATGGCGATCGCTATCGTTCAATGCTAACAAACTTTTTGTTGCCAAAAATGGAAGAACTGAACTTGGTTGACATGTGGTTTCAACAAGATGGCGCTACATGCCACACAGCTCGCGATTCTATGGCCATTTTGAGGGAAAACTTCGGAGAACAATTCATCTCAAGGAATGGACCGGTAAGTTGGCCACCAAGATCATGCGATTTGACGCCTTTAGACTATTTTTTGTGGGGCTACGTCAAGTCTAAAGTCTACACAAATAAGCCAGCAACTATTCCAGCTTTGGAAGACAACATTTCCGAAAAAATTCGGGCTATTCCGGCCGAAATGCTCGAAAAAGTTACCCAAAATTGGACTTTCTGAATGGAACACCTAAGACGCAGCCGCGGTCAACATTTAAATGAAATTATCTTCAAAAAGTAAATGTCATGGACCAATCTAACGTTTCAAATAAAGAATCGATGAGATTTTGCAAATTGTATGCGTTTTTTTTTAAAAAAAGTTCTCAAGCTCTTAAAAAATCACCCGATATATGTACACCCGAATTTGTAGAAGTTCCATTTACAAAATATCGTAAACAAAATATCCTCAAAAGTTACCCAACTTTTGTATAATTACCCATAAGTATATTCAAAATTTCAAGTCAATCGGTTGAAAATTGTCTGAGGTATGAGACTGGCCAGCTAAAACTCTTATTATTGAATTAAACTTTTTGAGTAATGCAAAAAAATCATAAATAATTTTGAAATATATTTGATACTTCAAAAACTGAGTACTTAAAGGTCTTTTCGCGCCATAATATTTTAAAACTACGTTTATAAGGTTTTCAAAAATTCTAGGTTGGCCTAACCCCTTTATAATTTTGATAGGTATTTAAAAAAAAAATGATAATCGAAAGTAAAACATTTACAGAAAATATCTAGACACAGTACTATAACATTTCCTCTTTTGTATCTCTTAGTGTAAGTAGCTATTTTTAAAAAACAACCAAAACAACACTTCCATCAAAACTCATTTCTAGGGTAATTCTATCCCATGTCTATATACACATGAAGTCTAAGTACTCCCATTAATTGAATTTTAATGATGAACAACAAGACTTTAATACCCATTATCAGCTATAGGTACTCGTATGTACATATGTATATGTACGTTAAAGAGAGTATAAACTCTTTTTCTATTCAGAATCAACTTCCGGCGTTAATATACCTATACATACATTCCGATGCCGAATACAAAAACTTTTTGCCACCCGTTTGTAAATATACGACGAGAGTTTATCTATACAAAAGTACACAAGTTGCATAAAATGAAAATAAACTATTTAATTTATTATTGCAGAAGCAACTTATTTCTGAATACGTAGACGTTCAGTTTATATACATATGTACATACATATGAAGATAGATATAAAACTTTTTTGTAAAGTATGTGAAATAAAAAAAGTTCATACACAGTGTAGACTGTAGATAGAGTAGCATAAAGTCTTCTTCTTCTTCTTGTTTTATAACTTTTTTCGAGGAAGCACTTAATCCCTAACAAAACCTCACTTTTTTTTTGTACGATGATCAAAGTTCAAAAACAACATAGACATTATTTTTGTGTAATTTTTGTTCATACTTTTTGAATTTAACAAAATTAAAAAAAAAAAAAAGACAGACAAAAAAAAAACAACAACAACTTCAAAAAAACCATGAAAAATTAAACATAACACAGTTTTGTTGGTATGTAGTTTTGTATGTAGCTCCAACTTGTATAGGTAAGCTTTATGGAAGGAAAAACTAGACCTTATCCGGTGTAACGTCCGTCCGTCCGTCCGTCAGGTTGTTTAAATCCCCAACATAGAAATACATATAGACATTCAAACATTCGAAGAGGAAGAGATATTACCACAGAATACAAATATTCTATACTACCCCCTGCCAGCCTGCAAACCTGCAAACCTGCCACCCTTACAGCCACTTGCCCCTCTTTCAGTTTTCCATCAAATGTGTACATTCACAATTTTTCCGGCACTCAAATTGAACATTTTTGCAATTCACAAAACTCTTGTAATACAGTAATTTTGTTATAAAGCCAACGTCCGTCCGTCCGTCCGTCCATCCGTCCATCCGTCCATCCGTCCGTAGCGTCCGTCCATCGCTTTTTCGCTCCGTGATGGTTCATCGTTCTTCATTTCAATATAATACAACAACAACAAAGAGAAGAAAAGAAAAGTAAAAATAAAAATAAAAAGAAGAAAATATACACAACAAACAAATTCTAGGAATGGGAGTGCACTTTAAAAACAAAGTCAAAACCCAATACACCCCCTCCCGTTTTGTCCACTGCCCGTCATGGAAGCGCGCCCGGCCGTTCAGAGCCCGCTCCACTCGATAAAGCCTGATAAAATATTGTAGGTTTGGAACATTTTTATAGATAGAGATAGATGGGAATGAATGAATGGTTAGAGATGGATGATTGTATACTCTTGGATATACTTGGATGACAGGATAAGGGTCCCGGGATTGGAGGGATTTCCTCCAGACTCTTGTCATTGAATTGATATTTTGAATATTTTTTTTGTTTTTTCATTTATTTTGTATGAAATTTCTATAACTCTCGCTACCTCGAAGGGTGGTAGCCTTAGCTTTAGCCACCCCCAGCAATAGCTTTGTCGATGTCTTGCGTTGTTTTTCATCTCTGGATGACTGGAAAAGTATTTCTGTCTATCTACATGGTGACAGTCGTCAGTGATGAACGAACGAATACGACTTCATAGATGGATGGATGGATTCTAAAGGGGGCTTATATTCAATATTTATGTATTTGGACGGGGGGATTTATGTATGTTATGTATATATAAACTTACAAAATTTTTTGTTTTACTTTTGGGTGCATTTTTAGGTAATATTGATGCACATAAAGTTGCATGTGCAGCAGAAATATTTTGCTTTTGTTCGTTTCTATGCGGCGGATTATCTTTGAAACGTTTGCTATCTGATCCAAAAAGTAAGTAACGTATTGCATTTGTTTTGGATTATTTTGATTTTGACTTTGGGAGAATTCTCTTTATTTTTTGGATGATTAATATTTCTTTGGTTTTTTGAGGCATTTTCTTTTTAAAGCACAGATGAACGTCAGGAAGTTTGTGATGAAAATTTGCTTAGGAAATGCATAAAGATTTAGACAAGAACATTGCTGAAGTTCTAGAACATCCAGAACTGGTTCATTTGTTAAACATTTTTATTTTGTCATTCACCAAAGAGTTTTCATTTATCTGCAGTAATTCAGAAAAATTAAACAATTACATTGAAAACATTTTGACAGAGCTAATTTTGACTAAAGAACTTATCACTTATATGTACGTCCTTAATACTCCCTTTAATATTAAACTGGTGAAACAACAATTCTAAAACGCAGCCATCTTGTTTGATAATTTAAAAGAACTTTAGGTATTTCTTTAATAAATGATCTGAAAACCAACTTGCAGACATGCAATAAGTAATATTTCCTTACAATACAAAGTACTAAAAAAAGTCTAAAAAAAGAAGCCGAGATCTGAGCTTGCTAGAAATTCTAACCCCCCCCCCCCCCTCAAAAAGAACAAATGTCAACATCACCCCAATACCTATAGATCCTACCCGAACCCCCCATATACCTCAAATTTCTGACTCAAATTCAGCTCCCAGTAGCGACTCCGTTACAGTAAAAACCAATTCCATCCCCATCAAAGCTGTTTTGAAACCAAAAATTATTTTTATATCTCGTCTGGACCCAGTAACAACGCCAGAAGATATAACTTCGCACTTAGTATCTACCAAGAGCATACCTTGTAGCTCATCCATTAGGTGTTCTAAGATCAGTAAACCAAACAGCTTTGTTTCCTCTTTCAAAATAGTAACGAATCCCACGTTCTTCGATCCCATTTGCAATACTAATATATGGCCCGCTGAGACTTTGGTCAAAGAATTTTCACAAAGTCACAAACGAGGTGTTTCTATGAAAACCTCTTCCCTCTTCTACCAAAACGTAAGGGGACTTCGTAGTAAGACTGCTGACATTTTTCTTAACTCCCAATCATTTCCACATGACGTATTCGTTTTGACAGAAACTTGGCTTAATTCAAGCTTTTCCGACACAGAACTTTTCAGTCAAGAGTTCGAAGTTTACAGAAATGATCGTCATGTTGGTAATGCAAAGGATTTAGGTGGAGGTGTTCTCATAGCGGTAAAAAATACATATCTATCTTCTTCTGTATCTTTTCCGTTTGAACTATCAATTGAACTGGTCTGTGTAAAGTTAATGGTACAGACTAAGACTATTTTCATTTTAAACGTTTATATTCTTCCAAAAAGTTTAGAGTCTGTTTATAGCGAACTCTCATTGGCATTAGACTTTGTTATCAGTTTGTCCTGCTCTGACACCAATATCTTACTTCTAGGTGACTTTAATTTACCACAGCAAACAAGCTGTATTAAAAACTCAAAAAATCGAATTCTCGATTTAGTCTTTTCTTCTGACACTATTAGTACTCTTGTTCTAGAATCTAGATCAGGAATTACTAATATTGATAAATATCACCCCCCCTTGGACATTTTTCTTGACTTAAGTAATCACCTTACTGAACACAGTAATTCCTTTGATTGCTTATATAATTTTGACTTCAGAAAAGCTAATTTCCAGTTGTTGTCTGAAGATTTAATCACTTCTGGAATTGCTGATACTTTAGCATTTTCTAATATTGACGAAGCAGTTTCAAATTTCTATAAGATTTTTAATAATTGTTTAGAAAAAAATGTACCTTTAAAGAAATCAAGAAATACAAACTTTAGCCACCCTTGGTACACGAAAGAATTGCGTTTACTACGTAACAAAAGAAATAAGGTATGGAAAACTTATCTCAAAACTCTGTCTCCAATCAATTTCTCTTTTTATGTTGAACTTTTTAAAGAATTTAAGTCTCTTTCAAATTATTTATATGCTTTTTATGTTACTGATATGGGCACCTCTTTGAAAGAGAATCCTAAAAAATTTTGGAAACTTGTAAATTTAAAGAAAAAATCAGATGGCTTTCCAGTTAACTTCACTTACAAGAATCTTTCTTTAAATAAAACTGTTGATATCTGTAACGCTTTCGCAACAAATTTCCGTGAATCATTTGTTAATAGACCTCAAGAAGTTGATGAAGTATATTTTCACAATCTTCACTCCTTTTCGCAGACTAGCTGTAGTCACATCCCTGTGCTTCAGAGTACGGTCCTTGATCTTTTATCCGTGTTGAATGATGACTGCTCAGCCGGTCCCGATGGTATTCCCCCATAGTATTAAAAAAGTGTAGTAATGCATTAGTTGAACCCCTTACGTTCTTATTCAAACTTTCTCTAAAAACAGGCAAATTTCCCAGTTTATGGAAGAAGTCATTTCTTACACCAATTTTCAAGAAAGGTAACAAGGCGGATATAACAAACTACAGGCCCATTGCAAAGCTTTCTTGCATTCCTAAAGTGTTTGAACAAGTTCTATGTGAAAGTGTAGCATTTTTTAGTAAGAATCTCATTTGCGAACAGCAACATGGTTTTGTGAAACAAAGATCAACCGTTACTAATCTCCTCACATTCTCAAACATATGTTCAAACGCTTTAGAACAAGATTATGAAGTTGACTGTATATACACTGACTTTTCCAAAGCTTTTGACCAACTTAGCCACGGAATTATTTTATTTAAATTTAAAGCTCTTGGTTTTCCACCATTTTTCTTAGCTTGGATCAAATCATACCTTGAAAACAGATCCTATGAGGTAAAATTTAGAAATTGTCATTCTGAACCTTTTGTTGCTCAATCTGGTGTTCCCCAGGGAAGCCATCTTGGCCCTTTTCTATTCATCCTATCTATAAACGACGTATCGTCATGTCTACGTTCAAGTGATGTTCTTATTTTTGCTGATGACATGAAAATTTTTAAGATAATAAAGTCCACCCAAGATCGCATCCTTTTACAAGCTGACATTGATAGTTTTACATTTTGGTGTGGCAAAAATAACCTTACCCTCAACTCTTTTAAATGCCAGACGATAACTTTTACTAAAAAACGAATCGCTAGTGTATTTGATTATTGTATATCAAAGCAAAAACTCGGTCGCGTCTCCACATTTAAAGATTTAGGTGTTCATTTCTGTTCCAACTTAGAATTTACACATCACATTAATTTGATTATTAATAAAGCAAGTTCTATGCTTGGTTTTATAAAACGCTGGGCAAAGGAGTTCAATGATCCCTATGTTACTCTTTCTTTGTATAATTGCCATGTTCGTCCTCATCTTGAATATGCTTCGTAGGTGTGGACTCCCTATTACGAAATTCATAAGAAACGTATTGAATCAATTCAACATAACTTCATTCGCTTTGCCCTAAAGGGTCTTCCGTGGGATGATCCTTATGATCTGCCTCCCTATGAACATCGTATTCTGCTTCTTCAAATGCAATCTCTTCATCAAAGACGTGTTAATAATGACTTAGTATTTTTTCATCAACTCATTAATGGTGAAATCGATGTACCTTATTTGCTATCTTGTGTACATTTGAATACCGAGGCGGAACTCATCACCTGCGTACATTTGATTTTATACATATTGACTTCCATAGAACTAACTATGGGAAGAATGAAGCTTTAAGTCGAATGAGCATTTTATATAACTTTAACAGTTCATCGATTGATTTAAATTTAAATAAGGTGGGATTAAAATCAATGTTTAGAACCAGTGCTCCACTATCGTAAACGTCTTTATTTTATTTTTTGATGTTATGTAATAATTCATGTTAAATGTTATTAATTATTATGTTTTGTATTTTGTGCGTGTGTTAGGCTATAATTGTATTATTTTCTTACTAACAACTAACACATGCACTTATGATGAGCCTCTGATCGTAGTGTGGCGCTTGCTGTAAGCTAACTACTTTCTGAAATTCTGAAGTGTAAAAAAAAAAAAAAAAGTACATGTCTTAATGGACTTGTAGGTTGCTTAAGGAGTATTTTGTAGACAATAATGTTTTTGATAGGTTTTGCAGAATCGACTAAAGGCAAAGGTTAGTGAAGTAAAGTTCGGAGTTTGAAATTTATGACACTTGAAAAACTAACTAACTGTCTTGTTCCAAATTACGTTCAAAGAAAAAAGTTGACTAAAAATGAAGTCTCTTATGTTTTTTGAACCTGCCTAATGAAGTGTTTACATCAGTTAGTTCCGTTCTAGCGGTCCAAAGTTAATAATTTTCGTTAACTTGAACTTTTTCTATATTATCCCAAATACAGTTGCTTTTTTTTACAGCCTTTAAAACGGGCTCTAAATCATAAAAAAAAAAGAAATCTAAAGTTTTCGAGTTATTATTAAAAAACAATTTACTCGACCCCCCCCCCTCACTAAAATTTGTTGGGGTACTGTCCTCAAAGAAGAGAATCTGACTTCTGTAGCAAGTGTGATAAAACATTAAATCGCAATCAATCTCAACAGCTTATCATTTTAAGCATTAACCTGATGAGAACTCTGCCAATAATCCCAGATTAGGCGTTTTATTATCGCTTCGAAGTGTAAGCCTTAGAACAGCTTGTACAATACAACGATTTCGGGCAACTTCTGAGTAACGGAAATCCAGTTTATTGAAAAGTGTTGAGTGGTTAACGACATAATTATATGATTTTTCTTCGCAAATGAGTTTGGAAATCCCGTTTTAGTCAACGGTTTTAAAGCTCTTTTGACCTATTTTGTTTGTACTAAAATTGAAGAAATTGATTTGGAAGACATCTGGTTCATGCAGAACTTCAACAATGCCACAAAGCCCATAATACTGTCGATCAACATTCACCAAATACCCAAATCTTGTTATCTGGCATCTTTCCTCGGAGCTGCGATTTAAACCCTCTGGGTTTTCTTAGCCGCGTTTGGGAGAGAACTCTAATGGGAGAGGAAGAACGTACAAATTATGAAATAAGCAGGTTACGTAGCTGGCATTATTGAAGAGCAGCCGCTTCGGAAAACTTTCTGTAACACATTCTTCAGTAGCCAACAGTGCTGTATAACATGCGCTCATGCTGAAGCAATGGCGGAACCAGGGGGGGTGTCGTAGGGGTCATGACCCCCCCCCCCTGGAAGATAATTTGTTTGTATTTTTGTAGGAATTCCCTTCAATTCTAAACTAATCGTATTGCGTTGATGGATATGACTCATATTATATTTTGATTTATTTATTGTTTTTATCGGGTGATTTTTTTGAGGTTAGGATTTTCATGCATTAGTATTTGACAGATCATCATGGGTGATTTTTTAAGAGCTTGAGAACTTTTTAAAAAAAAAACGCATAAAATTTGCGTAAAGCGCGAAACACATTTCGAACCGAACACTGATTTTGGTAATAAAATTCAATGATTTGCAAGCGTTGCTCGTTAGTAAGTCTATTCATGATGAAATGTCAAAGCATACTGAGCATCTTTCTCTTTGACACCATGTCTGAAATCCCGCGTGATCTGTCAAATACTAATGCATGAAAATCCTAACCTCAAAAAAATCACCCGATATATGAAAACTAAATTTGTATTTTACTTCCCTAAACTTTGTTGCTAAAAGTACTACTTTTAACTGAGGATTGGACCAAGAACATAACATGAAACGGAAACTAAGCCCTTTTCCAAAAACGCAGCACAAATTCATTAACTTCATGACTCCAGGGGGGGTCATATGAGCCATAAAGCTAATACAGTTAAGTTGTATTAGTATAAAGATTTCATCTAAAGAATTGTTAGTTTGCTGTTGAAAACAACTAAAATGTTTGTTTTCACGCAATTAAGAATTTGGAAAAACTTTAGTAATGCTTTAAATTATTTTCATAAAATTTTCTAAGTAACAGAGCAAAATATTTAGGTTCTTAAGAAAAAACCTTTAATAAGAGATCGTCAATTTTATATGATATCTTATTTTTTTTGATGCGTATAAATATTGAACATTGAACTGATTTTTGCTTGCGACATACATATGTATATGTATAGGAACTACATACTCGTATATGGCAAGTATTGCATTCATAAAAAAATTCGAACTAGAGCTTTTAATCAAACATGACATTACGATGGTAGAAAAGTCGAAAAAAGTTGGTTCCCCGATTCCATCCGTCTGTCTGTCTGTCCTGGACTCTACAGCCCAATCCATTGTATAGATTGAAAAACAAGGTTTTCATCCGATAAGCGTAAGGCGTTTTTTTTTCATTTTTTTTTTAATACGAAAAATAACAACAGTCCCCATACAATTTTTTTGGTTAAAAGTTGAAAATTAGAACCGATAGGTGTTTTTAAAACTTTCTATAAGTTTGTTGTTATTAATTTGGCTTCTTTCTAAAAGAAAAACGTATTTTGATACTGCTTTAGAAAGGTGTTCCTCATCCTTATAAAACCATTATTTTGTTTTTAAGTTTTCTCAAGAATGGACCGATTTCAATAATCTTCTCAGCAAGTTTTTGTTGATGATCAAATGATCAAATTGATCAAAAAATTAAGTTAATCTAGGTTTAAATAAAATGGGATTTAAATTTTTGAGAAAAATTTATTTTGCAGGCACCTTTTCAAATCTTAAAATATATTTAATATTTTAAAACAGACTTTTTGGAAGAAATTAGCAAGTTCTAGCGACCCAGTCATGCATTTTATTTCTTTCAAAATTGATTTTCTGTTGAATAAAAAAACTTTTAAGATCTTAAAAAATTAAAGAAATATCGTTTTTAAAGTGAATTTGCTTTAAATTCTCTAGAACTGAGATTTAAACACGAATTTCAAGAATTTTGGTAAACTAATGGCTAATTGAAAAACATAATAATCGTTTCATATTTATTGATATAAAAGCTTTGAATCTCTTGAGAACTGAAATGAAAAGAGATTCTGAAACGTGTAATTTGTGTGTGCCAGACAAAAGTTTGTTCCCAATTTATTTGTTTACCTTAATTTGTTTGTATTTAATTTTTTAGAGAAATTAAGCACTTGAATGCACCTATTTCCTTAAATTCAAGAACCAAACATTTTTCTCTCTATAATTTTTAAGTTTTTTTGACTTCTGAAAATTAAATTCGAAAAAACTACGTTAAAAAAAGCCAGACAATTCTTAATATCAGATTATTTCTCATTTTCGGGGTTTTTGAATTTTTGTAGCGTTTTTCGCATTAATAGAAATGGCAAAAAAAAAATATTTTTGAAAAAAAGCTCAGTTTCAAAATAAATGTTTACACTTCTGCGTGAAAGCAACAAAACCCCCTAAACTATTGCGTTTTAGCTCTTAAACTTGGCATACTGTTGGAATCTTGGAATGCTTTCATATGTAGGGACTAGGGAGCCATCCAAATTAAATAGTAAGACCTTGCTGGACAACAGTGTTCTAAAATAACTTAATAACTAAAGTTGTCACTTTAGCCCTTGAAATGTTTAAATTTAAGGTTACGATACACATTATGTTATCTAAATTTTGTTAGCCTCCTTTACAGAACATTAAAGAAAATTTTTGAGTGGTGACTAAAAACTCATCTATATGTTAAGTGTGTGACACCACCCCCCCCCCCCCCCCTGAATAAAAGTCTGAATCCGCAATTGTGCTGAAGAGGTGGCGTAGACCAAGACAACGAATGCATTAGGCTGCGTAACTGAATGAAATTGTGTCGTCTCGCGATAAAAACCACTTTGACCTCAAAAAAGATTTCCGAATTTGAGAATACACTATTGGCTTCTATCAGTTACTTCGATCCAAACATCTGTAGCCTAGCCAACCAAGATTAAGGAAGTTTAGTTTGAAGTACCTGTCCGGAATGGAGTTAGACTCACTTAGGCTAGTTGTTGGACCATTGTGAAACGACATAAATCTTGAGGCTTTTTCCCAAGCTCAATGAAACCAATGAGAATTCCTTACGTAAAAGAATAATAATATTAGATTAGTGTGTTAAAGATCATTTAGATCATTATAAAAAAATGGTCTGCGTTTTTGAGCTAAAGTAGGGCAGATCACAGGAGGAGGAAAATTGTTTCCTAATCTTTCTCGTCCATACAGTTTCTACAAAAGTCAAGTGGCGTGCTTTCCCTTTAGACGGTGTCCGATTATGACACCAATTAACGAGCTTTATACGCAATCTTCTTAGAGATACCAAGCACCTTAAGGGCTTAAAAATCTAGCGTAAGCAAAATGTTCTTCGAACACTGTTAGGTGGAGGTGGCTTTTTTTTATAAAGGGTTTTTTAATAAGGGCGGGTTGATGTTGAAATGGAATAAAACAAGCTGTTTGTGAGGTATTAACAAAATTATTTTTTTATTTGAAAGGCGCATGTATGCTATTAAGTGTGGAATATGACATCATTCAAATGCCCGCCTTGGCTTCTGACGGTACGGATCCGAGTGGTCCAATTTTTTAATGACTATTCCGCATAGATCCGGCTGAATTTGAGCGATGACTTCTGTTATGTTCACCTTTAGGGCATCGGTCAATTGTGGTTTATTTCCATATACCTGCGACTTTAACAAACCCCACAGGAAAAAATTCTAGCGGGGTAAAATCTCATGACCTTGTTGGCCAATTCACATCACCCCTGAGCGAGATAACCTTATCCTCAAATCGTTCATGCAAAATGTCAATCCTGGCGTTTGCTGTGTGGCACGTAGCGCCGCACAGTGGTTCGGTTTGTATGGGAGCGCGGAAATAAATCGATAAAACCTGTATTATAAATCGGAGCGAAATGAAATTTGGTACACATGTTTGGGTTAGGGAAACACACATTTCCTTAAAATTTGGATTAAAAATAACAATTAGAAGAGGAGTTATTGAGATTTTTCTAAATTTTGGGGTTCGGTTTGTATGGGAGCGCGGAAATAAATCGATAAAACCTGTATTATAAATCGGAGAGAAATGAAATTTGGCACACATGTTTGGGTTAGGGAAACACTTATTTTCTCAAAATTTGGATTAAAAATAACAATTAGAATATGAATTATTGAGATTTTTCTAAATTTTGGGGTTTATTGTTCATATAAAAAAAATAACAATTTATGTTTTGTAACACTTTTTGCTTTAATATGTAAACATTACAAAAATACTTATATTACTAATTACATACATAAATAATTAAATAAATAAACAAATAAATAAATGTATAAATACATAAAAATAAATTACATAGTCATAAAAAAATATTAATTAATTAATTCAAGAGCTTCTTCACTCAATGGAAGGTTTTTTTTTTTGGTTCCGGTCTCAATTTGGTTATAAAGGGATCAGATGATATCATGATCATGTGGAAAACATCCTCATTTGTAGATAGCCGAGAACATTTCCTCGAGTGGTGGGTTCTGTAATATTTGTAGTCCTTATTTCTGCTTTCCTGGGCTTCCTCTGAAAGTGAACCCACTGGCAAAGATGCACTTTGTATTACTTCTGCTCCGTGTAATAAGATTTTATGAACATGCAGGCATGTGATACCAAGGGTATAACGAAATCGCCAATTTAGCTGTCTCTTCAGAATAAACCTTAAATTTTTCTGTATCAATTGAAAAATTGCAGCAAATTACTTCCAATATGACTGAAAGTCTCGTTATCAACCTTGAATCTATTTTGGTGATCTCTGCAGTCAGAAGCGGATTTTCAAAAAATCTTCGTGATGTATTGCCGTCATTTGTTGTTCCAGTTCCTTGCTTTACAACGTCAACCTTGATACCAACCTTTTCGATGAATTCAGCTTGGATTCGATTTTTTTCCACTTCCTTAATAGCACGAGTGTCCTCACATGTTCTCCATGATTTAAAGCTTAAGTTGTAGCCGAGGTGCAAAACGTATTCCATAAATTTAATCCTTGCATGAAGTGATGATATTCCTAGTTTAAGAGCATCTTCATTCAACATCTTGGTACTGATCTTAGATAAATTATTCATCTCCGAAGGCTTAGCTCCACAAATGGTGCAGTTGCTCGCAGAACTAGTATTTGTGACAGCTTGAGCAACTTTTCCATCTATCATCGTGAAATAAAGATGGTGTCTAACTTTTATGGCAAGTGTGCCAATATTTATTGAGGTCATCTCCAATCCCTCTATTTCATTTTCCACACGGTTTTTCTCTTCGCGTATGAGGTCAAGTGTTTCCTTTTTGTGTTCAAATTTCAATGCTCTGCAATATCGTGTTGAAGACGGTCGGGAATTGATCCATGTGGGATTGTTTTCGTCAGTTGGTAAGGTCATTTTGAGGGGCACAATCGACGTCATGAAAAGATGTGCATCCGAAGCTTCCTGATTCCCGATGGAAAATGTCTGCATATATTCGCTCTGTCCAGATGAGCCATCACAGCCCCACTTTGTATGAAGTTCTAAAGTTTGGTTGTTAAGTTGTTCGAGCTCATCACTTGGAATTGTTTTTAAAATTCTTCTTGCAGTGTGATCTAGCAAATCCTGAAGCCTCACCATCGCAGATGTTTCGGTTACTGCTATGTTGTCTGGGTAGCAAGATTGTTTTGCCTCAATAATATGGGGGTACTTTGGGAAAATATCATAACCGATCTCTTTTGTAGCTTTTCTTAAAATTTCGTATTGGTATTTCGATAGTTTTGCTTGCGTTATAAGAGCTAAGGCAGTATCTGCGTCAAATTCTGAGAAAAAAAGTACAAAAAAATCATGAATTAGTATTATTACTTTTAAATACTTTAATTTACTTTAAAAAAATATTTACCTTTTAATTTTGAAGAAGATGAGGATGCAGCATTTATAAGCTCCTGTGATACAGAAGATCTCAGTTTATCTACTTTTTATCTTTTTGCTCGGTCAGAGCACGATGTAAAATCTTTGTTTGGTCTACCACGAGTAGAATCAGATAAAACGTCTGTGTTATTATTATTAGTTTCTAATTTAACCACAAATTCACTATTTAACCAGTCCGTATATCTTTCAAAAAATTTGGTTTGGTTATAACTAACCAACATGTATCTCCGTTTAAATTGAGAAAAGAATCTTTTTTTAATTTCTGATGTTATTAAAAAAATATCATTTTCGCTCAAGTGAGGATACTCTTCGTATAGAAACGGTTCTATAAAATTAAGACCTTTAATTAGAACTTCACACAAAACAGTGTAACTTAAAACAAACTGTGACATGTTAATTTCTTTTTATTTATTTCTAACACCTTGCACAATGAACAATAGATTAATAATGACTTATTATTCCATTTTTTGTTATCTATATATTTTAGTGACAACCAAACTATTCTTATTAGGTCTTACCTATCCTGAAAGGGTTTTCCGGAAAATGATCGTAAAAAAGAAATTGTTTGTTTGTCATTCATATAACAGGTACCAATTCATATACTTAACATCAAGTATTAGGAAAAACCCGTATACAGGTAAAACCACAAAAAGCACCTTTTTTTATTTTACCTGTCCCTATTTTTTGCGTAATATAAAAAATTTTAAGATTATACCTGATTTATTTTCATATTATATTTAGGTACTTCCATATAGTTTAATACATCATAATTTTTTTTATTTTTATTGTAATTTTTAAATAAAAGTTAGGAAACAATTGGAAAATAAGTCAGGCAAAAAAAAGTTTTGCGCCAAAATTATGAATTAATTTTATTTTATTTTTTAAAGAAAGGTACATATATTTTCTAAAAATTAAGCTCTTATCTAGTTATTTGTGACAAGTATTTTCGAAGAAATTGTAATTTTTCGGGATCTATCGTCGTCAAAACCGTGTTTTTTAAGACCTGATTCAGGTGAACAAAATTGAACATAAGTCACAGGGTTGGATCCAGACGGATTTTATTCTTTTTGGACTAGTAAGGTGAATATTGTAGCTTTCAAGTGAATGTAGTCAGAGCGTGTAGGCAAGTGTAGCTAAAATTGTAGCTCTAAGGAAAAAACATAAAAAATTTCATGTTAGAGCTCTCTGCTCTGACTTATCTAAAATATACATATATACATATATATATATATGCATATGTTTTTTTTTAAGCTTAAAGTACATGTTTTTGAAATAAAAATAAAAATTCTGGCTTAAGGTTTTATAAACGCTATTTTTCGTGCCAAGAAGTTAGTGCAAGAAAATATAGGAATTTCAAAATTGAAAAAAAGGGTAACTTTGGAGCCCTGTATCTTTAATACTTATGAACAAAAATTGCTCAAATTTTCAAAAATCATAGACCAACTATATAACTATAATAAAATAAAAAAAAAAACTTCATACTAACACTTTCATTTTTTTGATTTTTTTCCGCATTTAAACCACTGTGCGCCGTCCTGTTGGAACCACATGTCGTCTAGGTCCATATGGTTCAATTTGAGCCATAAGAAATTAGTTATCATCGTTATGTAGCGCTCGCTGTTAACGGTGAGCGCATCACTAACGTCGTTTTCAAAAAAGTACGCACCAATTACGTCACTGGCCCAAAATCCACACCAAACGGTAACTTTTTGAGAATACATTATCACATGGGTGAACCTAGCATGGGTTGGTGTCGTCCCATATACGGCAATTTTGCTTGTTAACACAGCCATTACTCCAAAAATCCGCCTCGTCACTAAAGATCATTTTTCGGCCAAAATTGTGGTCCTCTTCCAAACGATTCGAAGCCCACTCAGCGAACAAACGGCGTTGTCTATGGTCATGAACTTTGAGCTCCTGTGTCAGTTGGATATTGTACGGGTGTCAACCAAAGTCCAGACGCAAAATTCGCCAAGTTGAAGTCTTCGAAATGCCGAATTCTTATGCACCGCGAGGAATAGACTGCCTCAGGTTCTGTTGTAAACTTTCACAGACTGCGGCGATGTTCTCTGCCGATCTTGCGTTCCTTGAACGTACGGGTGTCGGCTGATTGTTTAAATGTTTACTAAATCGGTCATCTCAAATTTGGCCACCAAGCGTTGAAGGGTCGATTATGAAGGGCCACCACGTCTACTGTAAAATGGGCGCAATGCCCGGAACGTTTGCGTTAACGAACTTTCATTTTGATAATAAAGTTTTATCATTTGAACGTGTTGTTTAATCGTGTAACTTGCCATGATGATTTGGCATAAACAACTGAATAATAAACAAGAGATTTGACAGATGTCACCAAAACAAAATCTACCCGCGCCAATTGAAAACCCCTTTACCATCTTGATTTAGCAAAAACCTTCAGCATTAGCCAAACATTAGTAACTTTAGATTCAAGCTCAATTTTCCGATTTTTTCTGAACAGCAAAAGATTCTATCCGTCAAATTTTTAACCATAACCAATTTGACGTTTTGAATTTTTCCCAAAACGTATCAAACTTGTATTTAATTAATTTTTCTACGAAAAAGGTGTTTAAATTGAAATTTTATCGAATCTGCTAATTAGCGCACAAAGTTCGACATTCAAAAATAAAGGTCATAAATAAAAAATCTAAGGTTAATGGTAATTCTGCCGAGCGGTAATGTTTTTTTTTATATTTTTCTTGAGTTTTAGGTAAACAAAAATAAAAAAAATTTAAAAAACGAATTGTCGGCATTAAAAATTTGTATTTCCCAATTTTGTTCGTTTTATTTCATTTTTGTTTATTATGTTTGTTTTTATTATAAAATTGCATACAACACAGCTACCGTTATCAACATGTAAACAGCAATATACAAAATATCTACATACATACATAACTATGTAAATATGTAGGAAATAAAGAATTATACGAATTTGCTATATTTAAAAAATGTTTTATTATTTTTTTGGATTTTAAAATTCACATGAAAATACACACTGGTTTCTTTATGGGGCTGTAATTTTATTGATGATGTTGATGTCGATGGCTATAGATGAGAAGCACGAGGCCTCGTTGGCAACGTAACGACCGACCCACCGAGTGACGACGTACGTACATAAGCTTGTAAATGGCGGCAAGCATGATGGCAAATAATGATTCTGCTGTTGTTGTTATATTATTATGTATTTTTTTTTCTTATTAATTCTTATAAGGTTGCTGGTGGCAGCAACCAGCAACATCTATAAAGCCAGCAGAATATGATGTACTTTAACAAACTCGTACCTACCTACCTACCTACCTACACGCAAAACATGCGAACGTAGAGCTTTATTTAATGCGGGGAAAGTTATTAATCGTAGCACGATATATGCAATAAAATCGTATTTTTGTTTTGTGTATTTTGTATTTGCGTTAACCTACTTCAAAGCATTTTTATTATGTTCTTTCGAATTTTTTCTGTTAATTTAAATTAATATTCCAGCAAATGGTGATTATTTTGCAAAGAAGTAATGATTGCAAAATAAAAAAAAAAAAAAAAAAAAAAAAAAACAAAAATTATATAAACCTAAAGCAAAAGTTTTGAACTCAAAAAATAAGCACACATTTAATGTGGTTCATCAACCCTTCCTAAGATATATTTCTTCCAATAAAAATGCGTTGGCAGGATTACTTTTCTGGAGCTGTTGAATCACTTTCTAAATTAGAACGTTTTAATGTTTTTGTTAGGGGACAGTTGACTTTAAGAACCTTACAAAGACATTCAAGAGTGTATCTTGTTATAAACTACCTACACCACTAAAAAAAATTGTTGATCCACCCCCATGAAAAAAAAGTTGTTGTGGATTTGTGTGCCTCGATTTAAGAGTCATTGCCAAAAACACGCAAATATTTGTTTCCGAAATCTCAAGCGTTACACAATTTAACTCGAAAATCACGCATAATAGTGGAAATGATTTTGTCCAAAATTGTCTACTTAAGAGCCCCCGCAGACTGCAGACTTTTTATCGGCCGATAGTTTGGTCGGCTTCTTAATCAGTATGGAGAGGAATGCATATACGCACACTACAGCGATTCAGTACCGGCCGATAAAAAAGTTTGATAGGCTACCCGATTACATTCAAACTAATCTGTCGGCCAACTATCGGCCGACTGTTTAATCAGTATTGGCGCATACACGCCTGCGCATACATGACGATTGTTTAGTCGGCCGATAGTTCAGTTCGCTCTGTGATTTGGCGTCCTGTGAGTGTATTTTGAATATGGCGTCGCCCAAATCACAATTGTTGATTCGAGAATAGTCGGCCGACTGTTGGATAGTCTGCGCCCTGTTCACCAACCAAACTGTTTAGTTGGCTCGGTGTGCGCACTTTCAGCCCAACCCGACCAAACTATCGGCCGATAAAAAGTCTGCAGTCTGCGGGGGCTCTAAAGGTTCGATTTCGATAGGACTATGGCTATATGACTGTGGATCACCATTAAAAATCTTCTACTGCTGCTTTTCAAAAATGAATTTAAATGTTCTAAAAGTAAAAGTATTGATTAAGGTGGACGTAGTGGTTTCTTTTTAAATCATAAGTTATTTCACACTGACAGAGATGGTTCCTGCTTAAAATCCTGATAAATATGGGTATCATACTTCAAACGAAAGAAATAAGTCGCTTTAAGTTTGAACACCTAAAGGGTGATTTTTTAAAAACTATAGGAAAGTTTTTCAAAAAAAAACATAAAATTCAGAAAAATGCATGAAATCTTTATTTGAATCGATAGTACGATCCAAATGGTCCATCCGCTTAGTCCAATTTTAGCATACTCTTTCCAACATTTCGGCCGGTATCTCACGAATAAATGCTTCAATGTTGTCTTCCAATGCGTCAATTGAAGCTGGCTTATTTGTATAGACATGAGCTTTAACATAGCCTCACAAAAAATAGTCCAAAGGCGTTAAATCGCACGATCTAGGCGGCCAATTGACCGGTCCTGAACGTAAAATAAAGTGTTCACCGAACTCGCCTCTCAATAAGTCAATTGTTGCGCCTGTTGTGTGGCATGTGGCGCAGTCTTGTTGAAACCATATGTCAAGTCAAACTCTGGCATTTTGGGCAAAATAAAAGTTGGATATCAGCTCACGGTAGCGCTCACCATTCACATTTACGTTACGATTCGCATCATGTTTGAAGAAGTACGATCCAATGATGCCATCAGCCCATAAACTGCACCAAACTGTGACTTTTTCTGGATGCATTTGTAGCTCTTGCAATGCTAGTGACTGATATTCACTCCAAAATCGACAATTCTGCTTATTTACGTAACCATTGAGACAAAAATGAGCTGACCATAAAATGGAAGAAGCGCGCGATGAACTTTCTTAACAGAGCACGCATTTTGATAATAAAATTCATTAATTTGCAAGCGTTGTTCGTTTGTAGGATTATTCATGGTTAAATTAATTAAATAGAAAATTGAAGATGTTTGACAGTGAAACAAAACACGAAACGTGCGTCAGCTGTTTAAACCAGTGCGTGTTGCCAAAAAGATAATAGCTAAAAAATCACCCTTTAGTTGGGAAATATCGAAAACTTATTCCCAAATTGCCCTTTTTAAATGAAGCACCCACGGGGCCTGTTGTATTTACAAAAATTTCGTCAGACTGGCATTCTACACAATGTTCACGGTCCCCGAAGTCGTTGTACAGTTTGGACCATGGTATAAAGAATACAAGGTATGCTGTATATGAGATGATAGGTCGCCATCTTGTATTCGTGTGACGTCATTGCGAGTGACAGCCAGTTTTGTGCGGTTTTTATTTCTTAATGTTTTGGTTGATTTCATTTGCAAAAGTAAATAGACAGTGTTCCCTTGAAAAATATAAATAATTGTAACTTCTTTTTAAATAAACAAACTATTTACATAAATGTAAATATGCCAAATTACTGTTGTGTGAAAAATTGCAAAAGTTATTCAAACAACAAAAAATGTGAAAACCTGAGATTTTTTTGCTTCCCAAAAGATCCAAATCTGAGTTTGGCTTGGGTTAAAGCTTGTGGAAAAAAAAATATTAATACCAGCTTTGCACGAATATGCTCGTTGCATTTTAAAGAAGACGATTATTGTCTTAAAGATAAGCTTATGAATGTGCCATTGTCTAAATCAAAACTTGATCCGAAAGCCGTACCAACCAGAAACATACCTGAAAGTTGCGGTGACAATGCGCTTGCTTTATCAAGGACTCTTAGGGCGGACAAAAGGAACAATCGAAGAACTGTGGCAAGTTGCCTCCAATATTATGAAGAAAAAGAAAATGTTTCACCCAATATGCAAGAACAAATGCAGCATGTTGTCGAGATGGAAAATTCAATTTCAACTCAAACAGAGTAGGTTCATTTTTATATTAAAATATTAAAATGCATTGTGTTAAATCAAAATTTTTTTATATACAGAGTTGATATGGAGTGTAGCAGAGAGCTTCAAATAATCGAGTTGGAGAAACAGTTGCAGCTTTGCCAAAAAGAAAAAAAACAATTGGAAGAAGATAACTGCAAGCTCCGCAACCTTGAAAGCTCTGTTGCATCTATTTTTACTGATGGCCAGATCAAACGACTAAAGAATCCCAAGAAGAAATTGAACTGGACACTGGATGATATATCGTCAGCGATTTGTCTACATTCTGCAAGAAAAGCAAACCTCATTTACATGGGTTGATGCAATATCTGAAGGTGGTCTGCACAAACCATCTCCAGAATTTATGGAAAAAATTGTTGCTCTTGAAAACATATTTATTAAAATCAATAGCAATAAGATACATGTGATAAGTGATTACTTAAAGTTTCACTTAACAAACTGTGATGATAAATTTACCTGAAAAGGTTAAACTTTTGTTCTTTAGATGTAGACTTTATTTTAGAATAAAGTCTTTAAATAATACTAATAACGAAAAAAAGAAACAAACGTAAAAAAAAAAATAAAAACTATTACTTAAAAGAGAAATACCTAGTTTATCTTCTTATTTCAAAGTTTTACATATATAGAAATTGAAAACCAAACTCAATTCACCCACTAAATATTTATAAGAAAATGGGATTTCTATAGTTTCGATTTCCTCTTTTCCTTTCCTATATCCACATATTCTACAAGTTTCCGATGTGGCTACAATTCCAATATCTGTTGACTTGGTTACATTGTTCAAGGGCATTATTGGTTCTAAATTCTACAAAACAAACAAAATTGGTTTAAATAGAATTTAATTTAATTATTAATTATACCTTGAGAAGATCAAATTTATCAAAAAACCACAAGATAATTTCAATTCAAGCAATTGGAATCGTGAGAATTTTTGTTCAATAATCGTTCACACTTTTTCTTCATGAAATGTTTGGCCATCTAAAACTATAGATAATTAAACATTAATCAATTGTAACAATATGTTTAACCATATTATGAACCACCTACCGTAATAACTGTTCTTCAAGCAAAATATATACAATAGGCCAGGGATTAACTAAACACTTAAGAATCACTAAGGACCTTTTTAACACTATCAATTTGAGGTGATGCTGGTCTTTGCAGAACATACAATAATATAAATGAAATAAATTATGAATGTTTCAATTCTCAATAACAAATAAATTATTGTTTAGTTTTTTTTTTCGATCTGCCGATTGAGAACCAAAGAATATCAAAGAACATCATAAATAAGAAAATTCACTCGCAATGACGTCACGATTCAGTCTGTGTGAGCAAGAGTGTGAAATCTAAGTAACGAATTTTAAACTTACCATTAATCTGAAAAGCTTAACATTTCATGCATTAGCGAAAAGAGACTTCTGCATAAATGTCTGGCATTATTGGCTGGCAAGCTCAATTTGACTTAGCAATTGAAGGGGGCGCACGACCATCGCTTCGTTATCGCTTCGGAGTTTGGGCCTTAGAGTAGCTTGAAGAGGCTATGGGCAGCTACGAAAACAAACAAGCAAAATTGCCACATCTGGGTCTCCTGGGAATACTAGAACGTTTTTGCCCAGAAGTCAATGCATCCACAGAGAGTGACAGTGTTGTGAGTGATAGAGTGGTGGCATATTTAGACTATATTTCGATCAACTGTGGAAGATAAAGTTCCTTTTTAACCGACTTTTTCTTTACTGAAAATAAAAACATAGTTCTAGACATTTTCTAGTTTATCCAGGATGGTGTATCAAAACACATAGACCATGTCACAATCACCAAATTTATAAGTCGTGTTATTAGGTCTATTGTCGATGTAAATTGCCCACATCTCTCGGGCTGCAATATGAACCCTTTGGATTAATAGGTAACCATAAAACACTAACGTCTAAGAACGATTCAAGAACTTAAGTTCAATACAGCCCGAGAGTATCTATAAGGTCTTCGAAAACTTGAATGGCAGAGTGCCCTACTTGGAAGCTAGGCGACACGTTCCATAATTAATGGGACTGTTTGCTCTTCCTAATGAAGTCATAATATAATTTACTTGTTTGCATTTTTTAAAAGGAACTTTTAACTAAAAACTCAGTACTCGACACCAGAACACATAAGATAAATAAGATTCATTCCGAAACCTGCTACACGATCTCTTTACTGTCTTCTCCACTTCGCACTTTTCTGCTAAAATGGATCAGCTCAATAAATCGTGATATCCACCCCATTTTTAAATCAATCAAATTCAAAATTAAAAAAAACTGAACCAATATGTTGATCCAAACCGATAAATAAATTAAGGGGACTAAATTTTAGGGAAAGAACGCAACGAGTTTTTTTCTAAATCTCATGGAATAGGGAGAAATAATTTGTCGAAATTGTCTGTACCTGTCTCAGCCCGAACACAGTTTCAAATAACTTCAACCAATAAAGCTACAGACCCTAGAATTCAGCCTTATTTCGTTTAGACATTGGAGCGAAAGTCGAAAAGTATTGCTAAATGTTGTACCTACCTAGATTATGCTGCGAAAGAGCTCTTTTTTTGAAAAAAAAAATATCCAATAATGAAAAGAATGATTTTACTAAAATTGTAATTCTCAGAAAAGAAAAAAAAATCTTTTAAAGTAAGACTCTTATTGCTACGAGAAGGTAGGTACCTAACCTACCTATCTACTTCGTTTTTTAAGATTCCCTGCTAAAACTCTTGTAATGCAATAAAGTCTGATAAAAGGATATGAGTTGATATGATATAGTAGGAGTAGCTAGATAAACGCGTTTATCATTTTCGTTTTATATGTATATTAAAGCTAAAGCTTACCTCTTTCTCGATGTATTTTCTTATCCTCAAAGATATTTAATGCAAAATCTTCAACGTTGTCGTCGACTCAAGTAGATTCCTTGCATCGATTACCCCTTTGATTAATCTCCTCAGCTTGTCTCTCGAGAGTATAATCCCAAAATATGTGCGTAGTCTTGGAGATTCGGATCAGATCACACAATGAGACGATGACGATGACGACAACGAAAACGATGACGATGACGACAACGGACGACGACGGCAACGACGAATTTGAAACGGCAGATATCAAGGTGAATTAAGAAGGTAGGTAGGTAGGTTGGTATGTGCGAGCGACAACGACGACGGCAACGACGTACGAATACGAGCTATTTAATCCCAATAGAGGCTGCACACTCAACGCGACTTAACCCAACCAGCAGACGAGCCAGAAGAGAAGGAAAAGGGGGATGTTGGTAGAGAACGGGTTGCAAGTTGCGGGTGCTACACTGCTACACTGGTACAATGCTATAGAGTGCTTAAGGGGGAGGAATAACAACCGAAATACGACGACGAGGACGATGACGAGGAGAAAACGCGTAAACGTGAATTTAATTATAATCCAATAAAGGTCGTACGCGGCAGGCAAGAGGCAGAGTATAATAATCCTCAGTCCTTGTTAGAGTGGATTTTGTGTTGACGCGGCGTCGACGAGTAATAGCGGAGGAGGGAGGTTGCAGTATGCAGTTGCAGTGCAGGATACCGATATTCAGCCCAATGCCCAACCCAGCTCAGCTCAACCCAGAAACCCTTTTCTCTCGCTCCAAATCGACGACGGCAAACAACGACAATGTAAAATTTATTTTATTTTATTTTTCTTTATTTTTGTTGTTTTTTTTTTATTTTTTTGTTAATTTCGCGAGAAGCCTTTTCGATGTGGATTCAATGGTTTTTGAGTTGGAAATTTATGATGACCGCACAACAGACAGACGGACTATCCGCAGTTTGTCAAACTCTCATTCGCCTTCATGTCGCGTAGAGTTGGGAAATTCCTGGGAAGCAACTTGGCATTTTCACTTTAAAACTTGCTTGCTCAACAACACTTCTTTAATCTTCCCCGGATTATAACATACAATTTAATTATTTCCCCAGAGGATTGCTCAATTTGGGACAACGGCCACGGCAAACATTAAAATCACAACATTCAACAAAACTACGACCAGAAAAACACTCCACTCCAGAGAAGAAAACTCAAACTCGATCACGGATTTTCAGATTCTACGATTTTCGGATTCTCGACAACTTTGGGGATTCGTTTTCGTTTTCTATTTGGGTTTCTTTTGGGATTCACGAGGAAAACAAACCACAAGCGGAGCGGCTTAAGCTACTTTAACACTTTTTCCTCTGACGGACGAGAAGACGATGGGCGGCGAAAGAACGACAGCGACGTGAATGACGAGATGACGAAAACCAAAAGACGACAGGGCAGACAGGCAGTATAGGTTTAGAGATGGATAGAAACTCGTCGTGTTTGAGTTTTGACAAATAATGAAAAAACAGGAAAAAAGTAACCAAGGAACGAACGAACGAATTGATGGATGAATGGGAATTTTATCTTCTTTGCTTTTGCTTTTTTCTTTGCTTGTTCACTCGCGATTGTATATTATTTTTCTTTTCTCGGCTTATAACTTTGCTCACAATTGATTTGAGGGTATAAAATTTAATTCATTTAACGCGCACACTTAATGGGTTTTGTTTAATTTCAATTAAACAGATTTATTTGGTTTAATTGTTGGTTTAAAAAAAGAAAGAAAATAACCAACGAACGAACGATACTCTGCAGATTCTTGAAGCGTCGTCCATCTTGGATTATATTCTGTCATGTCAGATTTTTTTTGTAGGCCAAATGGAATGAATGGTGCTTTGGTGGTATAGGGTTGGCTCTTTTTGGTGGAGATGGTTTTAAGCGCCGGGTAATGATGGTTTCTCTTTTGTGTACATGTAAAAAAGTTGGAAAAAAAGTTATGTTTATTTTTCGTGAATGGTTGTTCGAATTGGTTTTATTCGAAATTCGAAGCGGCCATTGCTGTTTCGACAATTGCGAATATGTAAGCCGCATGAGAATGTAGATGGCACCACGAGAGTTAAAGGGAAATTATTTTATTAAGTGGGATATGTAAGATTATTTAATTTCAATTTAATTTTAAATAATTTCGTAATTTCAATATCACCCAAACAACTCGAAAAAATCCAATGTAACCTAATTTCATACAAAATTATTCTATCATACAAAGTTTTTTAAAATAAACATCTTTAAAACTTTTAAGGACAACATAGTTCTTAGCAAGTTTGATGATTTTGCAAAGCACAAATCTTTGTTTTCTAGACAAATTTTAAATCATTTTGAAGTTTTCATTTGTTATGTCTTCTTATTTGACTCTATGTGGACAATTTAAAAGACATTGAATTTAATGCTTTCATGTTCAGTGCTGATTTTGAATCTGAACTTTCTGCTCAAATTTAAAAAAACAAACCGTTTTGAACATCGTTTTTCTAGTCTTTCAATATAACAAGTGTTTTTTTCAGACGTCTTGTTTTCAATCTGGCAATATTTTCAATATTTTCGGAGTTCATCGTTTTGACAGCTGTCAATTGATAAATGCTCTGTTTGGCTTACGATTTCCTGACAAATGTTGGTAAATCATCAAAATTTATTACCAAAAGAATAGTTTGATTCCATAAAGCAAACGAGATAATCTAAAGGGTTTTTCAATTGGTGTGGGTAGATTTTGGCACCCCATGACAGGCCATTTTGTTTTGGTGACATCTGTCAAATCTTTTGTTTAGTATTCAGTTGTTTATGCCAAATCATCATGGCAAGTTACACGATTGAACAGCACGTTCAAATGATAAAACTTTATTATCAAAATGAGTGTTCGCTAACGCAAACGTTGCGCGCATTGCACCCATTTTACGGTAGACGTGGTGGCCCTTCACAGTCGACTCTTCAACGTTTGGTGGCCAAATTTGAGACGACCGGTTCAGTAAACAATCAGCCAACACCCGTACGTTCAAGGAACTTAAGATCGGCCGAGAAAATCGCCACGCTCCGTGAAAGTGTGCAGCAGAACCTGAGGCAGTCTATTCCTCGCCGTGACAACGCCGCGCCGCCGTTTGTGCGCTGACTGGGCTTCGAATCGTTTGGAAGAGGACCACAATTTTGGCCGAGAAATCATCTTTAGTGACGAGGCGCATTTTTGGATGAATGGCTGTGTTAACAAGCAAAATTGCCGTATATGGGATGACACCAACCCACGCGAGGTTCACTAGTTGATAGTGCATCCTCAAAAAGTTACCGTTTGTTGTAAATTTTGGCCGGCGGCGTAATTGGTCCGTATTTTTTTCAAAACGACGTTAATGAAGCGGTCACCATCAACAGCGAGCGCTACATGAAGATGATAACTAATTTCTTATGGCCCAAATTGAACCATATGGACCTAGAGGACATGTGGTTCCAGCAGGACTCCGCTACGTGCGACACAGCAAACGGCACGATTAACATTTTGAATGAACGATTTTGAGAGTAAGGTGTGATGTGAATTGTCCACCAAGGTCATGCGATTTGACCCCGCTAGACTTTTTCCTGTGGGGTTTCTTGAAGTCGCAGATCTATGCAAATAAACCACAATCGACCGATGCCCTAAAGGTGAACATAACACAGGATCCGTGCCACCGTAAGAAGCCGAGGCGGGGATTTGAATGATGTCATATTCCACACTTAATGGCATACATGCGCCTTTCAAATAAAAAAATATAATTTTGTTAATACCTTACACACAGCTTGTTTTATTTCATTTCAACATCTACCCGCCCTTATTGAAAAACCCTTTCTTTTTTAAAAGACACTTGTGGTGAGCGTCTCTTAGATCGTGCGATTTAAAACCGCTGGATTATTTTTTGTGAAGAGTGTCCACAACTCCACACAGATAAGGCCGATACGTTTGGTGCCTTGAAAAAGAATATTCATTGCGTTATTGCTGAAATACGGTCCCAATTGGTACAAAAAATTGTCGAAAATTGGGCCTCTGGTCTGGAATGTTTTCTACCCAGCCGCGGCATAATAGCAATCTTTATAATGAAGCTCAATTCTTGACCATAACCTTCATTGTATATGTTTTATCTCTTCTTGAAAACCTCACGTCTAAATAAAACACTCTTTATGAAGCTCCTACAAGTATTAAAGCGGGAGAAATATTAAAAATGTAGTAAACTCCTATAAAACAACTTAAGAGTGCACAAAATGTCAAATTTAATCTTGTCTTTAACGGAATCCGATGAAAGAGTTGCGTGTGGATTCGGGCGGATTTTGACGTTTTTGGTATAGTCGATATGCGAAAATTGACATTTAATTCCCTCCTGTCAGACGACGTTGGAGATGTAAATGGAATAGCTGTCAAAGTATTCAATGTACGCAAATGCAAATGTACGAACACAACGCGACGCAACTGGAATCGGAGCCGCAGCCGGAGTCGGAATAGTTGACCAACTTTTAACTTTGACGTACGACACATGTGACGTTTCCATTTTTGAAGTGAATAACTTGGTGATTATATTTTTTTTAATAGTTTTTCAATAAAAAAGTGGAAAAATATTTAAATAAGAAATAAAAGTGAACAAAAAAATATTTTCTGAGAAAGTTTATGTGGTTGTAAACTGCAAGTATACCTACCAAATAACATTAAAAAGCCGTTCGACACATTGTGTGCGTACTTTTTGTGAAACGTACGACAACTTGTGACAGATTTTCCGACTCCAGTTACGACTCCGGTTCCGATTTTGCATTGTGTTCCAGCAGTTAAATACAAAAATTAAAAAGGGGAATAAAGCCCCCGCTCATTCGCATAGATTAAAAAAACTCCAAAAGAAAAAGTTTAAGAGGGTCAACTCTCACAAAACGAGACCAAAGAAGTTTCTTATCGTCAAACTTAGAGCCCGTTCACACGATCCCGAATCGGCGGTTTTGCCGTATCGGCGATTTTACCGTATAAGCCAGTGGCAATATAATTTAAATGAGTATATTCAGACGATACGGCATTTAACCGTATTCACCACCACCACCAACCGTATTCATACGGCATTTAACGTATATCACCGATTAGGTCGATTTTGTCATTCGGTTTTGTCTCTGCAAATCGTTTTCGGTCGTACGGTAAAAAAACCGAATCGGTTTATAGTGGGTATGTATTTATATACAGTGCGTTCAGACGATTCGGTATTTTGACCGAAAGTGCGTAATTTTTCATCTGGGCTACTGTGGAATAAAGTATATAGTCGTTTTTGTGTTTTACACCGAGTACGGTGTAGGGTTGAGTACGGTGTACGGTTAAATTACCGTACCGTCTGAACACTCCAACTGAAAGACACCGAATCGAGAAAATATCCCATACGGCGAAAATACCGAATCGTGTGAACGGGCTCTTATATAGCGTTTACGAATGGCATTGATGATGTCCTGCTTAGACAGCGACGAAGCACATTTCTCACTCGGTGGGTATGTTAATAAACAAAAATGTAGTATTTGGGGTTCTGAGAATCCTCAAGTTATTGAAGAGTAGTCATTACATTCACAGAGAGTCACTCTTTGGTCCGGAGGTGTGATTGGACCTTACTTCTTCGAAAACTACGATTAGCCGACAGCTACCGTCAATTCGGAGCGTTATGGTCATATAATAGGTAACCGACTTTTTTTGCCTGCTATGGAAGAATACGACTTGAAGAATTTGTGGTTTCAACCAGATGGTGCCACATGCCACACAACAACACAAAGTGAATATGGCTTTATTGCAAAAGACATTTACTGGCCACGTAATTTCTCAGCGTGGGGATATCAACTGGCCACCAAGATCATGCGATTTGACACCGCTGAACTTTTGTTTATGGTGCTATGCAAAAGACCGTGTTTATGCAGATAAATCTTTATCTCTTGAGCACTTAAAACCAACATTCGTCAAGTTATAGAGCTGAGATACCGCCCATTATGTGCCAAAAAGTCGTCGAAAATTACCTCAAGAAAATTGACACTTGCAACAATTCGCGTGGTGGTCATTTAAATGGCGTAGTGTTTCACACATAACGTTCAAACTTTATAATAAAAAAGAAATATCATGAAACTAAATATTTTGCATTTGTTTTATTTACGTTTACTTTTGAAACCGCAAAATGGATAATCCAGTATTATATGTAAAGTATATTGCTAACGTCTCAAATTAAACAATTTAATTTCTTTACATATCTTTTTATCCAGGATCCAGTGCGTAGGACTGTTATGCCAGAGGTCAATCCCTGATTTGGCAAGAAAGACTGCATAAATGACAGCCCACTTGACAGATTAACCTTCAAAAACATGGTGGCTATCAAATGTCAAAGTTAGGAAGTCTCAATTTGAAGATCATTTACTAGAGATGGAAATTATTTGTTCCTGTGACGAGAGATCTTAGAGATCAAGAAGAGTTTTGACATTTAGTAAATACATGCACTTGAGTGCAATAAGGTTTTATACCCACACGTTTGACAAATTTTATATAGAAAACTGTTTGTAAAGGGTGATTTTTTAAAAGCTATAGGAAAGATTTAAAAAAAAATACATAAAATTCAGAAAAATGCATGAAATCTTTATTTGAATCCATAGTACGGTCCATATAATTTAATGTTTGAAGATTATTTCATGCAAATGTTGACCTTGACTGCGCCTCAAATGGTCCATCTCTTTCCAACATACTCTTTCCAACATTTCGGCCGGTATCTCACGAATAAATGCTTCGAATGAGTCAATTAAAGCGGGCTTGTCTGTATTGACATGAGCTTTAACATAGCCTACTCAAAATAGTCTAAAAGCGTTAAATCGCACGACCTAGGCGGACAATTGACCGGTCCCGAACGTGAAATAAAATGTTCACCGAACTCGCCTCTTAATAAGTCCATTGTTGCGCGTGCTGTGTGGCATGTGGTACCGTCTTGTTTAAACCACATGTCATGCAAGTCAAGCTCTTGCATTTTGGGCAAAAAAAAGTTGGATTTCATCTCACGGTAGCGCTCACCATTCAAAGTTACATACGTTACGATTCGCATCATCTTTGAAGAAGTACGGTCCAATGATGCCACCAGCCCATAAGCGGCACCAAACTGTGACTTTTTTTGGAGGCATTGGTAGCTCTTGCAATGCTTCTGGCTGATATTCACTCCAAAATCGACAATTCTTCTTATTTACGTACCCATTGAGACAAAAATGAGCTTCGTCGCTGAACACAATTTTTCGGTAAAAAAGTGGATCTTCGGCCAACTTCCCAAGAGCCCATTCACCAAAAATTTACCAGTTGTATTTTGAAAGGCATCACACCTAAATCCTTCCGCAAAATTTTCCATGTTGTTGAGTAACATAGGCCCAATTGCTGCGAACGGCGAAGAATCTATAATTGATGGTCATCATTAACACTGCCCGATACAGCTGCGATATTTTCTTCAGTTCGCACTCTACGTAAGCGTGTTGGTGGTTTAATGTCCAACAATGTAAATATGGTGCGAAATTTAGTCACAATCGCCCGAATAGCCGCTTTCAGTGGGTCGATTAAACTGACCATAAAATGGAAGAAGCGTGCGATGAACTCTCTTAACAGAGCACACATTTTGATAATAAAATTCAATAATTTGCAAGTGTTGCTCGTTTGTAAGACCATTCATGGTTAAATTATAGGCCAAACTGAAAATGTTTTACAGTGAAACAAAACACGAAACGTGCGTCAGCTGTTTAAACCAGTTTTGTCAAAAAAATAATAGCTACAAAATCACCCTTTACTTCACTCCTGCAAAATCAAAGTCAAGTGTGCGAGTCATGTAGGGAATAGAGGCGACCTAGAATTTGATTCTGATGTCCGATTTTATAAACAAACACTAAAAGCACTTTTATCTAAAAGCTTTTTAAATTTTATCAGGCCTTTAAATTTTTTCAGTTTCACCAAGCTTATAATGGGAAATTTCAGGGATATTTTTGTTAAAATAGAGTTCTCTTCACAACCCTGTACAAATAAAACTCCTTTTTTCTTTCTATTAAGCGAATTGTGTGAGAAAAAATGAGAAAGCATTATATGTTGAAATAAATGACAAGAATCGCAAAATACAACAATGTAAACTTCTTCAAAATCAAAAATCGTGTGTCGTTCAAAAATAAAATATGAAAATCTTCTTCAGATAAAGATGACCAATCTAATATTCTAATTAACTATAGCTTCAAAGTGACTATACCTCCCAGGTCTTCTTGGGAGAATACATCATTTTTGGACGATGGTCCTATAAACTTTTACACAGACGGATCAAAAACGGAGGATGGGGTTGGTGGTGGCGTATACTCAGATAGACTTAACTTAAGTCTCTCCTTTCGTCTACCCGATCATTGTAGCGTGTTCCAAGCTGAAATCCTGGCTATAAAAGAAGTCCTATCCTGGCTTAGAGAAAACGTAATATCAACAAATGATATACGCATCTTCTCGGATAGCCAAGCTGCGTTAAAATCCTTAGACTCTGTCTCTACAAATTCACTAACAGCCCTTAATTGTCGATCATCTCTTACGGAGATGGCTACACAGTTCAACATTCACCTTTTCTGGGTGCCGGGCCATAGAGACATTCCAGGAAATTGCAAAGCTGACGAACTTGCAAAAAGCGGAACAACTTTACCTCTGCTGGCTCACAATGCTAGCATAGGTATCCCCTTAGCTACATGTAAACTCATGCTAAAGCAAGATACCATAGAGAAAACAAACTTCAGGTGGAATAACACCACCACCTGTGTAGCGACTAAACGAATTTGGCCTAATCTTAGCGCCAAGCGCTCAAAACAATTAATCTCTCTGAGTAGATTGCACATTAGCTACGTTATAGGTGTCCTGACTGGGCACTGCTTAATAGGAAGACATGCTATTCGACTTGGAGCCCCTGCAAATGATTTTTGTAGGAGTTGCATGGACGAAGAAGAAGAGGAGACAATCTCTCATCTTCTGTGCACATGCCCTGCCTTATCACAAAGACGTAGAATCCATCTTGGAGACTACTACTTTAACGATACCAGTGATCTAAAAAATTCAGACATTACTTGTCTCCTACGCTTCATTCGAAGCTCCAATTGGTTCAACGAGTTAAGCTGATTAACTGATCCATGTGGTATCACAACGGACCATACTTTGGTCTAAGTGTGTTGGACGTCCCAAACCAACAGCCACTTAAACCTAACCTAACCTAATATTCTAATTAAAAATTAAAATCTTAAAAATGATTTGTTTACCTATTCATTCTGTATCTCCAAGTATTGAGAACACAAATTTTACAAAACAAAACATCAGCTGTCAATCTGTCACATTAATTTTTAAATGACACTTTTAAAATTTAATGAGCCAAAAATGGGCATTTAATTTTAAAAGGTGTTTAAAAGCTTGTTTACTTTAAAAACGCTTGGTGAAACCAAAATATCCTATTTTACAGTTTAAAATCCTGTTAAATGTATAAAAGCTGTTTATGAAATTGGGCATGAATTTGGAAAAGCACTTTTAATGACAAGAATTATTAATCCTTGCAAGAGGCACTGATTCAATCCAAGACCTCTGACATGACAGTCCTAAGTACTTAGCATCGCGCCACGGGTACTAATATTTAAAGACAGTCCGGAAAAGAAATAGAAATTAGGGCTCAACTTTCCTTTACCGCAGCACGAATTTTCACACGCGGTTTAATCAATAGATATGCTCTAAAAAATAATATTAGTTGCAATTTTAGGGCGAGGAAAAATCCTTTTCTATTTTTAATTAATTTTTAAAGTTTCACTTTTTCGCACAAAAAACACACAATAATAGCCATTTTCCAGATGTTTTTTCTTAGTTTGACAGTTCTTTCCAATTTTCCATTCGTTTCAGTGATGCCAGATGTACTTTTTTTTTGGATTTTATTATAAATTGTTCCTTTTATTTGATTTTTTTAGGGAACTTTTAAATAAATTTGTGGGAAATTTGGGAAATTTCCCTATTCTCACTTTTTAAATGTTAAAAACAATAATATTTACAATATTACTTGAGAAAAAGCAGTTATTTAACGGAAAATATGCCGCAATTTAAGAAAAGTGATATTGCATTATTTGAATGCAATTTTATTAAATCAAAATGGAAAGCAAAGGCGAAAGTGTTCCTGGGTGTTCAGTAAAAGTTGAACAAATTACCCCCCAAAAAAAATTTAATTCTGACGATGTTCGGAAACAGTGGTAATTATTAAATAGTTTAATAAATTATTGTTTTTCTCAGTGCGACAGGGGTACGTGCCGAGACAAAAAAAAAGATATCACGTTCTGTTGGGACGTGGTTCGAAGAGGCGCGTATCCCTGTGCAAAGAATTATGTACTTGATGTACAGTTTCGCCCGGAAGTTTCCGTACGAAACCGTAATGGTGGAAGATTTTACTTCCTCTTCAAGTTGTGTGTCAACGAGAACCATCGCGGATTGGTATAGTTACTGCCGTGAAGTTATCGTTGACCACTTCTTGGAGAACCAAGAAATTGGTGCCAAAATTGGTGGGCCTGGACGCGTCGTTCAAATTGACGAAAGTAAATTTGGACGACGAAAGTTCAACAAAGGTCGGCGGGTAGATGGTCATTGGGTTCTCGGTATGATCGAGGATGGATCTGAGGATCTCAGGTTGGAGGTGTGTACTGGGAATGTACGCAGTGCTGAGGTTAGTTTTTATAATTATATAAACTATTCAATATTAATTAAGTTTTTTTATGTCAGGTACTGATTCCTTTGATAAGGAAGCACGTTGAGGATGGGACGACCATCCATACCGACTGCTGGAGGGCCTATGATTGTCTGGGAGAGCATGGTTATATACATAAAAAGGTGAACCATAGCGATCCCGACAATCCTTTTGTAGCGGAGGATGGTACGCATACCCAACGAATAGAATCCCAGTGGAGGGTGGTAAAAAGGGCTTTCTATAACGATAGCTACAACCACAATTTCGCGGACTGGGTTGTGGAGTACCAGTGGCGGCGAAATATTAAAAAAAAATGCTTAGATCCCTTCGAAGAATTAGTAAAGGGCATTATTCATATATATTGCAATTTTAAAAAAGATCAATAAAAATAAAAAAAAAGAATTAATTATTTTTTACTTTGTATGTCGTATTAATTTTGTAAAGGTAGGTACTGTTCAATGAAAAAAAATTAAGTACAGAGAGCTTTGCGCATGCCGAACCTCGCACCCACCTCAAATCCTATAGTGAGCCCAGGCAGGGGGGTTGCAGGGGGGCAGCATGCCCCCTTTACATACCACTTCTTATGCGTTGGACTATCCATTAAAATCAACTTTAAGTAGGCGTAGAGAGTGAATAATAAAAAAAAATTCAAAAAAGTGGGATTAAATCCGAAAAATAAAACATTTTTTTTTAATATTTAGGGGGTTTCCTCGCTCCAATATCTTAATCCTGTTCTATTGAGACCCCTACCTAATTGCAAAAAAAAAAAATCAGACCGAAATTCGTGCTGCGCTAATGGAAAGTCGCTCCGAAATTAGTTCAAATGTCTTCGGTAGGTTCTGACCAGATTTTTTAATAAAATTCTTGAGTGAAACAGATCCACCTGTCAAAATTCAAACTCATATTTGGCATCTGTCACTGGTGATTATAGTGTTTGTGTTTGTTATGGGTATGAACACAAATCCAATGTGAAATTTGCTCACAGAAATTCCCTAATGTAATAAAAACCTTGCTGAAAAGTTTTTGTTTCACGAAACCCGAAATATGAAAAGAAAGTAGATTGAAGGAAAAAGTCAACTTATTTTGAATTTGTGTAGATTTTATTTTTTTTTTGTTCATTCATTTTTCTACTTTAACATCTATCTGTTATTTTTGTTGTTATTTTCTTACATATCTTTTTTGTTTTGTACATTTAACATTAAGTTTATACACATTTTAATTCTTTCAAGTATATATAATATTATTTTATATTTGTTTCTTATTTGTTTATATAACTTTCTACTGTGTTAATCTTAAATAAACCTACTCGCATATACTATTATAGAGACGATTATAGAAATATCTATACCCAATTAATATATAGTTATATGGTGTAGAGTTTGATTTGTGTATTACTGGTTCAAAGTTTTAACAATATTATTTATTTTTATTTTCTTCTTTTTGCAAAAGAACATCTCTCACTATATATAATTATACATAATGAAATATAATCTTTATAAACAAACAATTTAAGAATCGAAAAAACAGAACCTTAAAAAATATATAAAGAGCTTTTTTGCAGTTATAAGTCTTATGGAAAATAATGCACTCAGTTGATGTTGATTTTTTATTTTTAAATTTATATTTTTGTTTTTTTTCTCTTTAAACTAATTTTAATATTTAAGAAATACATGATTTAGTTTTTTGTTTTTTAATATAAATAAAGTTATACGTTGGAGAATCTTATATTTATAACAATACAAAATTTTATCTTCTTTTTCTATTAAAAGGTAACTGGGATTTACATAAAAATAACTTTTGTTTACCCTTTTGAGTTTTTTCTTTTTAATTATTAACTTTATCAGGGACACAAAGCTTAAACTAAATATTAAAAAATATATATGTTTATTTACTTTCTATATCTTTTCTTTAAAATATTTTCATTTTCATTTTTATTTAAATTTAAATATGCGTCCATCCATCGTTTAATTCCATTCACACTTCATCATTTTTAAATACCATGCATTCTTTATTCAAAATTCAAAAATCCAAATGGAAAGAAAGGATTAAATAATTTGTTTTATGGATTTTATTTCCACATCTACATAGTTTTCAAATAAATTTTATTTGCATTGATTGTTATTTTGTTAAACTGTGATTATTGACTGTGAAATATTAAATAGTGATACTTAAATGCTATTGAAGGAATTCAAAGGGTTTATGTTTCTTTTTTCTTTTTTAACTTCAATTTACTTATTTAAAAAAAAAATAAAGATTAATAAAATTAAAATAATATAAATTAACAAAGAAAACATAAACAAGAGCTTTTTAAAACTAAAAATATAATAATAAGATTAATAAATCACATCTGTTATCACGGTTATCTTCAAGCGCAAAAATTAAACGATAAATCGCATTCGATTCTACTTCGATTTTCTTTTTTCATTTTCTTTTTCTTTCTATATTTATCTCGTTTTTTTACGATTTCTTCATCTGTTTTTCATTTCATTTTACAATAATAATTTGAAAATAATATATAAATTTGATTGCTTAAATTCAGATCGAAACTGAAACTTACCACACACACGGTTTGGGGTGTGGTGAATTTAGAAATTTGTTTTAACCAAAACACGAATGTACTCATGGCTTAAATTCGAATTCGAAGAAATCAAAGAAATACTTTTTGTTGTTATTGTTTTTTACACAACTGGTACACAAACCCATTCTAAGATTCGAAATAGCCAAGACCAAAGCCAATTCTAGGCAGCCGCTGTAATTTTCGGTGTCGAAATTGGTGCTGTGCCTGAACTATTCGTGGGTGAATTGCTGACGGATGGGGCAGCGCTGTCGTCATTATTTGTGTCATCATTGATGGCATTTATGATTGTTCCATCGGGACCAGTTGTGGTGTTATTGGCCAGCATATTGGCACGTAACTCTGGGGGTAGGAATATTTTGACAACGTTAGTGATTTTAACTCGGCAATTCGGGCAGTTGGTCAATCTGGAATAGAATGAAGAAAATATGTGTTAGAAAGAGAGGAATTCATATTTTATGGTAACAAATCAACTGTCAATATAAACAAACATGGATGCTATGCAACTGTCATTTTAAACTAAACGAAAGTGATAGTGCTCAAATTGCACTATTTTAACTAAATTCATTTTGACATCTCAGCGAGAAGTGGTTGAGACATCAAAATAAAAGACGCATTGTCACATTGACAGTTTTGATTAAATTTTGTTTTGTAAAGAAAAAGCTTTAAAAAAATTGATTTCTTACCTTGCTGCGCACTGACTGCACGCCATAACATGACGACACGGATTAAACATACTATTGATTGAACGATCCATACAAATTTTGCATGTCATCGCTTCTGAGATCCTTGTATCGACACATCGTTCAATTGCTGCTTCTCTTTCTTCTTTCTCCTTTATGGCAAAATCTACTTTACCCCCAACAATTGCACCATCTTTCACCGTACTTGGCAGTAATCTACTTATGTCATCTGCCGTACTTGTTGATGCCGATGCTGTAATTTCAATACCTCGTTCGTGTAAAATTCGTCGAGCCTGATCGTGAACCTCACGGCAAGTGCGTTGTATATCGAAAACATAACGTTTTCCTAGTTCGGTGTCTTCTTTAAACATCGAAGCAATAGTGCCTTTGAGATCACGTGTAAATTGATTTGTTACCACACCACGTACTTTATCACAGACATAGAATGCATGGCGTTCGGTTATCGAACGATAGAGACCAGCAGCGATTGCATGTTTTTGCAGTTTGATCTCGAGTTCCTTGCGATCGTTGTGATCGTCAACGTATTCTAATTTAAAGGTACGCCGGAAGGATTTAGCTGCTGCAATCGCACTGAATGGGATGCTGCAAAGAAAGTAATACAAAAATAATAATTAGTAATGTGTGTAAAGAGGGATGAATATATTTAATGGTCATTTGACAGTTGACAGTTGGTTTGACAGCTAAAATTTGTATATTTCCCACCCCATGAACTATCACACAATATGTGTTCGAAATTACAAATTCAAACTCAAGATAAGGGCTTTTATTTATCAAACTACTTAAGGCTAGTCAATTCCAGTAATCCAAGTCTTATCACTTTGACAGCTAATATACAGTTACAAATTTACAATTCTCACATCTAAAAAAAAGAAAAAACTACAATGGAAACAGAATCAAAACAACATGCAACAAGCGCCACATGTAATCTCTTGAGAAAATTTCTACAGGCCTATCAGTAAATTATTCATATGTATGTATAATGAATTTCCCAGAACTGCCATGATATTTCAAAAGTCACTTAGTCTAGCCCAGCGGCACAGTGGCGCTATGCAGGGAGTAATGCATTTTGCGGGTTTTGAATGAACTAAAAAAAAAAAAATCAACAAAAGAACCACAAAGTAATTTTCCATTTTTATAATTGTGGTATGAGGAACTTAATGGACGCACTTGATAACAGAGTTTTGTTCTTGAGGTAATTAAATTTCTTATGGATTCGATAATTTTACATTCATCGGGTTTGTGGGTCAGTAACTTATTTGGAAACTTAGCCAATCAAAATAATTTCCTTCTTCTTGGAAAGTAACCTTTCCTTTTTGCCTACGCTACGTCAAAAGCCACATCACACATTTTGGAGAATTTCTATTTCATCGAAGTTGAACTAAAGATTAGAAATAATTTCGTTTATAAATAATTTCACACAAATGGCTGTTATAAATAAACAAACGAGGAAAATAAAAGTGTGGATTTTTAAATTTGTGAAAATTTATCAAAAATTCAAAATTAAGATGACAGTAACATAAAAAACTACATTTATGTCACTTTACATGAAGGATTAAAATGTAGATGTGTTTAAAGGGGGATTCTCATTCTCAAACGCATTCTCAAATATACTGGATAGGTATTATAATACGTTGGTATGTTGTTGGTTTGACAAACGAGAATACGCACGCAAGCTTGTCAAAACTGAAGAAAATTTCATATCAAAGGTATATTTCAAGCATTGCACAATGGACATTATTAAAATTATTTATTTTTTTTGCAAACTTTGTAAATACAATTATAGGAAAATTAGGTAGGTTTTAACCAATGAAAATTCCAATAAAAAGACACATTTGACAGCATGTTTGACAAATGCGAACACTAATGGTTTCCATCTATAAATTCATCAAACCAAGTATGTATGTCAAACATGTGAACTTATCCTTAGAAATCCACATTAAGCATATGGACTAAGGTCACTCAAGTTGAGAGTTCAAACTGGAGTTCAGTTGAAATGATTTTGGTTAGAATACTTCCGTTCGAACGGAAACGGATCTGACCACAATTTGAATAATTAACACCATTGACATTTAATTTCCTAAACTGTCAGTTTTTAATTTAAAAGAAAATTAATTGTTTTGAATAAAAATTATGTGAATAAAATGTTAATGGGCCTTTGGCAAATGATAAGGAAAGACTGACACAGCATTATACCAAAAAATGTTAATGATTTCGAAAAATTCTCATAAACATTGCCCAACCTTAGCATTTCAATAAATGTCTCCTCAATTTGTTTTCACTTTACCCAAACTCAACTTTGAATAGCAATTTCCAATTACTGCTCCATAAAAGTGCTGATTGGATCCAATTTACAAAGTTTTATCATTATATACCTAAACCTTACCAACAACAATAACAATAACTAACAAAACGACACCCCACATCGTCCCATGAAAGATCACAATTTAAAATAAACTTCCATCACTCAATCGCACAAAGGACATCATTAGTTACATCTGTCTTCACAAAAGTAATCTTTAAAAAAAATAAAAATAAATAAACCCACCTTAAGGATAAGCACTAAAAACTTAAAAAATACAAAAACCAAAAAACCAAAAAGAAAAAATAAACCGAAGAAGGAAAATCATCTTAATATGGACAGAAACATTCGTCCTTAAGGTCAAATGGGGCAGAATTTTTGCCTGTTTACGAGATAAATCTTTATTTTTTTTTGTCTTGTTGTCACACTTATCTTATTCAAAGCTCTCTCTCAGTAATGTCATAGCCAAGCTATATAGCTCGAGGATTCATTTTTATCTTGATAACACGAAATCCAACACAGTCAGTGCGGTGGTTGTTGAATGAAAGATATAGTGCAGGATGTGAGGATACTTATAAAAATACCTACATTTAGATGGAATTATTTTTTTATTTGAAAAACAAGTTCCTGAAAAAGAAATATACGGGACTATGACATTCCAAGTTAAGCTATGTTGTGCTTTATGATAAATGGGGGCAATTTAATGGTTATTACACAAAAAAAGTCCAAAGTCAACACTAAACCAAACTTATACTTAAAACGAACTCCTTCTACTTAGTTCTGTTCGATTGGAAGAACACAGTAAAATCCGGACCCCCGTGCGGACTAAACGTCAACGATACTCATAAATTGAGTCAATAATCTGACAGAATATAATACATAACGATTTTCCGTCATAAAAACGGCACACCTCACTCTCGTCATCATCATCGTCATCGGTTGTCCCCGTTCCCGGTAGGTAAACAAGTTTCAATCGATCAAGCTCTTTAACAAGGTAAATTATTATACAAATAGGGTCAATCGGGAAATTATAAAATTTACGTCCTGTTCTACTTTTTGTTCTTTCTGTTGTTGTTGTTGTTGTTGCCTTCTTGATTGTCATTCTCCGAATCACTTAAGCAAGCCTCATACCTTATTATATAATTCAGGAACATGTTCGTTCGCATAAATAATCTCCCTAGGGAAAGACACCTTTTTAATACATATATAATATTCCATGTTCAGCAAGGAACAACATCATCATACACTCATATGAGTTTCTTTATGTGGGCATCATCGACCCGACCATCATTTTCTTCTTCTTTATTCGTTTTAGTTTCTGGCCCAAACATAGATGTTGGAGAAATTGAATAAATCAAAGAAGCTGTTGAACGAGTAGAGAGTAAGTCGACGACGACGACGATGACCAAGAGTGCAAAATATACGAATTTTCAAGGAATAAGGTTAGACTGGATTGTTCCTAACTATACATAAATGCTATACACTACACATTCTGGTTAAACCAGTAGCAAATTGCCATAATGATTGAGGATGAGCAGAAGACGAACGATGACAGGTGCGGTCGCTCATCAATTATTACATTGCCAATAATGGAAGAAAAAAGAAATTACATTTTTCCAAACTATACTATCTGGTTGGAAGTGCGTTGACATTTTTATATTTTGCAAAACATGTGAACATTATGGTTTGATATTGTATTTGACATTTTGATTTATTTTGACGTTTTGTTAAACATGTCGAATAAAATGTTTCCTAAAAATGTTTTCCTAAAGAAAAGCCCCTTTGACAGCTTATTTTCAAATATTTTAAGGTAATGCTTTCAACCCTTTGTAAATTCCATTTCAACTAAATTTTTGAGTATTAAGTGATAAAGCCTAGTACGCTGCTGATGCGAAACGAAAAAAAAAATTCCCATACAAAAATGACATGACGAAATCATAAACGAAAAATTTCGCTGTGCTTTTCGTTTTCCAGTACGCTGCTGAACGACGAAATGTGACATTTTAGTGGAATTCTCCACTCTTTTCGTTCTCAATTTAATTGCCTAGCACATTAATTGCTTGCGAAATTTTGACGTTTAATTTTTTTATTGAAAAAAAAATTGTTTACTCGTGACTTTCGGTGTTTTGACTTTGATTTATATTTGATTTAAAATTTAAAATAAAATGGATTTGTCTAATGTGTTCCAACATTGCATTTCTGAATCGAAAACTCAGGATGTTATTGGTGATGTGCAAGAAGTGATGAAGACAAGCAGTGAAATTTAACTTAAAGACATAACTCTCCACAAATATTTTTCCGCTGTGGTTTTCGTTTTAATTTCGCTCTGCACTTGGAGACCGCCGAAAAATTTCGTTTCGCATCAGCAGCGTACTAGGCCTAAGAACGAATTCGATGCTAACTCAACCTAAGCTTTCGAACTATCATGTAAACAAGGTAAGTTCTGCTACAATCTTCGTTCATCCAATTTCTACAAGGTCTGTTTTATAACTTGAGAGTAAGACAAATCTTAGTTCTATTCAAATATTTTCCCGTGATTAACTTTTGACATTTCTACTGTCAAATATGAGTGTATTTTTACTGATATACGTCAGATAACGCACAAAATATTAAAACTCTGGTTTTTTACAATAAAAAACCTATCTACTTTATGATTTCCGTAAATTTCACTGTTAAACAGACTGTAACTGGGTTTCTCATTAGAGTATGTGTTTTGTTTTTTATTTTGGTTTAAATGAAACTTACTTGTTTTTCTCATCTCCAGTGCAAACCGTGATGCCATGAGCACCTACCGCAATATCACAACGCACTGGATTTTCATTTGTGGTAACACCACTAAAGATCTCCTCCCCATAACCAGGCAACTCTTGAATCTCCTGCAGTAGCCAGTACTTTGCCGATTTTGGTGGCATATTCAACCTGGCTAGTTTCTCATGTTCGACAGCAATTTGACGAAGAAACTCATCAGGCAGCTCACCGTTGGTATCATTTGCTGGCCTTATGATGTAGTCCTCGTAAATTTTTAGTGGTGATGTTACCATTAAATTTTCCACGCTTAAAACATCCGTTGAATTGTTTGATACTGCTGCTGATGATGATGTCGTTGATGCTGCAGATGATGTTGACGATGATGAAGCTAATGTTGATGATGACGATGCGGATGTTGTTGCTGATGCAGATGCTGAGACTGAGGCTGATGATGATGCGGCTGCAGCAGCTGTAGAAGGCGGTTGTGTACTAATGGCGGGACTTGACGATGATGATGTTGAAGCTATCGAATGAACACCTACGGCTACGGCTATATGCGGATGACTATGGTGATTGACCGAATGATGTGGATTGTCAATATTTTCACAGGATTTTTGTTTAGAAAGGCGACGTTTTTTTAATGTAAATACATAATCCTTCTCTTTCTTTTCCTTATGTTGTTGTTGGATAAGTTTGAGAAGTTGTTCTTGTTGTTCCCGTTTCATGCGTAGGGGGCATTTGGATTTCAATGACATATCATTAAATCGAATACTATCGGCTTGACACAAAAGTGCACTCAATTTTGCAGCGTTATTCCAATCTTTGGCATTAAGTCGGCCTTCGAGTAGATCCACCTTGGCTTGCATGTAAAAGAGATTACGGACACTTTCTTGTAGGATAAAATGCACTGGTACCCAGAATTTTACTCGCAATGCTAGCATCAGCTGAATGCCACTGCTACAGCTGCCATCTTGAGTGAGGCGATTGCGGAGATTTATCCATTGGCGGGGTCTGGTTTCTTTCTGATTGGGCAACCAGTGTTCGAGTCCGAAATATTCCATTTCACATATTATGCCGAGGGCTTTGCAAACCTGAAATGAGAAGAATAAATTATTTCATTAGTATCGGTTGTAGTTTATGAAAATAATACGGTAAAAAAATGCATTCTTTCTGTCAGAATTAAACGGAGTTTGACATTTCTATAACAACATTAATCAGTTTTTCCGAAACATGGAAACAGATCTCATGGAGAAAAAATGTCAATCTTAGAAGAACAAATTAACAAAACGCGTCAATTTCTTACATTTTTGTTTTAAATGCAGTTTTGATCTGTCAGAACAAGGAACAGACATATAATTACTCTTAAAACTGGTCTAATTTTGTTTAAAGAACGTTCCCGAAAATAAATAAAGAACTATTTATGTGGAAACTCCACAGGGTTTGGTGAATTAACAAAACTTTTATTTTGTTCCGAATTAATTTTCTCTTTGTTCTCTTTTGTGTAAATTTTTAAAACTTATTCCAATCAATTTTAAATAAATATAGGATTCAATTTTAATTAAATTCGATCCCCTGAAATTCCCATAGAAGAAATAAAAATGTTATTTCAAGTGGAAAATAAACCAATGTAATTCACCTCAAAGTCAACACACCACACTGTGGTCATATTTTAAAACCAAAACAGCTTTTCACTTGTGTCAACCGATGACAACCCCAGGGAGATGAACGATGCAATTGGCCACAAAAAAGAAAAAAACAGAATAAAAAGGGATTCAAGTCGAGTCGAATCGAAAAAGAGAGCACCAAAATGACAATCAAAAAGAAGGAAATATCTTCCATTTAAATTGTATTTTCCTCGGGAGGTGGATGGGTTTGTATTAAGTATACATTATGTGTGTACTGTATAGCATACACATACAAATTTCTGTAGCTATTACATAAAACCAAAATCCCTCTATGGCAGTAAATGGATGTGTTAAATTGCATTTCACATTTTTCAAAAAAGGGATACGATCTCTCTCGCAGATATCAGGAAGCATCAGTGAAGCCTTATAGAAGAGAAAGCACATTTGTCTCATCGGAATGGGTAAAGTGTCAGAGAGATTTGGTATAGGATTTAAGATATCACAAGAGCTTTGATGGTGGGAAATGTGTCATTTTAACTGTTAATTTCTCTCTAATACATTGTTGAGGCATAGAATGCTTGTTCCGAAAGAGAACAAATGATAATTACTTGGTTGTTTTCAAATCCCGCTCACTCGTTTCATATGTCATTAAGCTCGTTTCCATTTTCGAGAATTTGACAGAAGCCAATGACCCTATTTGTCTCATTGCAGTATGTAAATATACTTTCGTGATTTGAAGTCTTATCCTTGAATGTTTTTCATTTCAAATGACAACATTCACATGGCTCAAGTGCATACTTACCCTTATTTTTGTTTTTGTTGTCTTGTGTAAAGACTCTCTATCCTTGTATCTACATTATATTTTTTTTCATTAAATTCTCGTCGTTTTGACGAGTGGAACTTTCGTCTGCTTTTGATGTTGGAATGGATTTCAGAAAAAAAAAAAAAACAAAAATCCAAAAAAAGCTGTTGGGATGTGGTTTAAATAAACACAGTCATTATTTTGAAGGAAAGAAGTGTCTGTCTGTCAGTAGTGTGTTAACGATGAAAAACTGAGGTAGATGAGTTTTTCCTTCTTTTTCTTTTTTTTTTTTGGAATATATTTGCATGAGATATCCTTAAAAAACTTCTATTTTGGTTGCTTTTTAATGATATTTGAGTCATGTTTTTTCATTGAATATTTTAAAAAAATACACGAATATTTTCGGAAGAACCACATAATATGCCAGATTGCGTTTGAAACTTAAATGTATTCAATAAAGGTATGTACGTGTTTTAAATATGTTAAGCGGATTTACATTCCAGTGTTTTATTTGACAGTTTTGTTGTTCTACGATTCTTCGTATTTCACCTTGATTGCGGATACATTTAAAGCACGTGCAAACTTTGTTGATTATCACTTAGTTGAGAATTGTTTAAATTAACACAATTATCAGCTTAACCAAATTCAACCCTAATTGAACCTCAGCTAATCCACTGAAATCGGTAATTTGCCATTTTTTGTGAACTGTCAATTTAATGATAAGCTATTAACGTCAAATACTATTTCACTCATCAAAGTTCTAGATGGCGCTAACACCGATCTCGATAATTCACAATAAGTGTTTTTTACAATACTCTTTTCGTAAATCGTATCTCTTGTGAATTCATGGATAAAACTTAAAATTAACTCATAGTGGTATAAGTTGAATAGCTCTGAAAAATATAAAACATTGTTTTTACAACTAAATGATTCATAAGATGAACTTTTCGAGTTGAGCTTGATGGCTTTTGCGATATTACTTTCGAGGTTTATAGATATAAAAAAAACATCCAATTTCAACGAAGCCATTATACCTTCAACTTTCTTCGATGAGCTAACCGTAACTATGTACCAACCAACCTAACTTTTAAAATTACTTTCTTTCTTATACTTTATTGCAACAAAGAAAGAGAAAATTTAATTCTCTGAACTTCCTGACGAACCCACAAGCACACTTAATCCAATTTCCGTGAACAATTAAAAGCAGTTTCCACCATCATACCACAAAACTCCTTTTAAAATTTTCACCATCGTCCTGACCATAATAAAACCCACAAAACACTGCCACACTAAACATTGAATTTATCACGGATAACGGATCCGAATTCTTTGTTAACTCAGTTGAGAAAAAATAGAAGAAAAACCAAGACCAAGCCCAAGCCCAAGCACTCAGGAAGACTTAACTTAATGGATTTCATAAAGCCTTTGAATCCGTTTTCCCTGACAATGGGTGATAAATTGGTAAAAAGTTCTAAAAAGCATTCTTTATTCCCCACCGAATGAAAGAATATCCTTTTCTATTTTTGTTTTATTTTTTGATTGTCTTTGTATTATTGTTTTTGGTTTTCAATTTAATTGAATTTCGAAGCCAAAAACAAAATAATGATGACTGGAAAACAATAAAATCGTTGAAATGAAATTTCGATCATAATGTTTTTTGGGAGGAAACCTACCATCATCATAAACATCATTGCCATCACCCAAAAAGACAACAAAATGATACAATTTAGTTTTCGGGGGAAATAGAAATTTTTCAGATGAAATTTATTCAATAAATAAATAAACAGACCAATTTATTGAAATTAAATTATGTTGGGAGACAAAAAATAAATATAAAATCCACTGATGGGATGTAAACAATGCATTAAAATTGATTGGTCAACATTTTTAAAACCCAGGGGAATCGTGGGAAAAAACTAATTCTAATCCACATTTTAGAAAACAAAAATGTTTTATCTGATTGCGTCCCTATTCAAATTAGGTATTTACAATTTTAAGTGTAATGAGGTTTTAGGTGAATAAAGGAGAGGAATGAATTCAATTTGAATTTTAAACAGAAAACTCAAAATGTTCGTTCACTTTTGCTTTCGTTAAGTGAAGAGAACACATTTGACAGCTGAATTCATTTGTGCCAACAAATTTCGCAGCAAAATGGCTTCCCTTTTGATGCTAGTCTTTTTGACGTTTGGGTTCGAAATTAAATTATCATCTAGATTGACCAATGTGAGCGAACACCCACCGTCAATATGGACTATGACATATTTCTCAAAAGTCACAGGTTTGACGCTTCCCTTTTGAGGCTTGTCATTTTGACGTTTTGTTTCAAGATAAAATGGTTGTCAAGATGGACCAATATGAACACCGTCAACATGGATTATGGAATTTCTCCAAAGACACAAATTTGACGTTCGTTTATAACGAGCAATGTCTTTAACTTTTCAATGACAGATTTGTGGGATTCCCTGTTGAATGTTTTAAATTTAAAGCAATTCAACACCATTTTTTAAAAGGAACATATATTGACGATTGAAGGAAAATACTTCTGCAAAACAAATTCAATTTATTATTTCATATGCTGGTTTATAAATAAAGAAAATGTTCGTATACTTCAAGTACGAGTATTTAGGTCTGTCCTTTCGTTTTTTTTTTAATTTTGTCTTTCCATCGTTATTTAATCAATATGGATTGTTGTGTTGTTATTATATTTTTTTAACGATAACAATGAATGGTGGAAAATCAATACCTCCCTGATTTTTGTTTTTCAATTCGTATACATTATTTATAATTGCGTTTTAGTAAGTACCTTTGTATATCTAAATATAAATATGGCCTCTTTTGATAACTCGATAAAAACGACAACAGAACGATGATATTGACAAGCTTATGTAAAAAGTCGCACTTCAAGGCTGCTAGGTACGTCAATAACGTCAAAAGTCTTTTCAGTTTATAATATTATTGACAAATACAATTATTAGGTATGCAAAAGTTGTGAATAAATAACGTACCTATGTGTACTTAAAACTTGAAGTAGTATCGTGTGTAATTCGCTTCTTGAAATAAAAGTTGTTGTTTTTTTTTTAGTTCAAATAGTGACATTACAAGTTGACACTTATATTCAAGTAAAATTGTAGTAGATTGATATTTCTTATTAAAATGAATTTACAACTTTCCAATATCTGATGGTATAAAAGTTTATAAGTTCTAACCTTTGTACTTTTATAACAAAATGATATGTACAAAAATAAAAATAATGACAAGGTTTAATTTTTAATTTCATGTAAGTAGGTGGGTTAAATTTTCAAAACAAATACACGCATATATAATATGGGAAAATGTGTAATAATTTATTTCCCTCATTATATTGTCTTATCACAAAATTGCATTTTGATTACCTACTTTAAGCTATCTCAGTTAAAATTAACTTAATTTGATTACATTTAAAAGTACGTTTAGAGTACTTATTATCTGAGAAAGTTTCTTTGTTCTTTACACGAGGCGATGCACGTAATAAAGTACTTTAAATATAAATTTAAAACATGATAAATTGTTTCAGTTTAAAAAACATGACAAAGTGAATTTGGAGCAACAATGTAAGACTAACGAACTTAATTTTAAATCTTATTATGTAATTTGACAGATAAGAGAAATAATTAAATGAAATTTTTCATAAAAAAAGAAAATAATTAAAATATTGTCACTTATTTTAGAAACAATTAATTTTTAAGATCATTTTAATAATTGTAAATGATATTGTCTCAATTGTACTAGAATTGCACTTGACATTAAGATTCAATGAAATAAAGTTTCAAATGTCAACCTTCAATAAAATATTCCCATACAATAAATGACATTTTTAAGATGATTAATATAGCTAATATCAATATCAGTTATATAATTCATATCAAGTTTTTAATTTTTTTTCTTAAGTTATTGCGCATTCAAAACAAGTACATGCTGGCAGACCAGATTAATAGCGGCCGGCGTTGAGATATTTCAAACCAATACAACAAAACAAAACTAGCTTATGTAAACACTACCTAAATATAAATCGAGGGCAATCAATTATTTAGTCCAATCCAAATGTTTATTTTGTGTTGCTTTTTCAATGTGGGAGGAGTTTAATTTATTGTTATAAAGTTTGTTTTAGGAATTGTCCTAATATTTTATTGCCCTTAAATAGAAAAAACACAACAATGTATGCACCTGTTTTTAATTAGCATTTTGATAAATATTCAAATACTTTCTGAAAACTATAGAAAAGTAATACTATTCAAAGTCCAATTACAATTTCTTATACAACACCATAAATAAATGCTGTTCAATAAAAAGGTCATCAAATATACAGGCTAAGGTTTTTCATGCACAAACTATTATCTTTCAAAACAATGTGTTGTGTATAAGGATTAATATATGTAAGTGAAGTGTGAACACGCCTCAAGGAAAGTACAACACTGTTAATGTGAAGATAAACGTCAATTCAATACGTCGAGATGACAGCTGTTTAAGTTAAGGCTCCTTGTACACTAGGTTTTCCTTACATCCCATTCACATGAAGGAAGAGTAATATACATTTTTGAGATATTTTTGTCTGTGAATGAATGTTTCTACGTTAAAAACGTTTTTTTAGTTTTATGAATGCCTTCTAAAATAAAATACCTTGAAAACCTTATATAGATTCTAGGGTTGTATTCATTTCTAATAAAAAAAGTCAAGAGTCAAGTGAACGCATTACAGGTAAGTTTCAAAAGTGCCTTACGAATATACGATTTTATTCATTTGCATTTATAATATCAATAATTGTGTTCCATTTCGAATTCATGTTGAATTTAATAAGTGTTTTTTTTTATAGGTAGGTGCAAGGAAAAGTGGAAATAAGTTTCCATTATAATTTTCTCCATTTTTTTTAGTTGCAAATAATAAATTCAATTCAAAGTGTGACATATTTCAAGTCAACATTATTAAACTGTTGCTAAGTTAGAAATGAATTTTGTTTGAACTTTGTGTGACTAATTTTGATTTCTATTGTTTAATACTTGAATACAAAAGGTAATAAATAAAAGATGATTAGCTGGACTTGTATACCTCTTGGTTAATTAATATGATAGTTAAGTTAAAAATAATGTTAGCAAATGTCATATCCTTTAATAGACATTAAGCTCTGACTAAACTTTCATTTAAAATTGCATCATTAAAATCATTATCGTCCATTTTTGAAAACAACTTGATTCTCATAAAGATATCAAACTTCAACACTAAATCTGAATGCTTCTTCGTAAAAAAGTCATTCTTTTTTAATTTCGCTCAAAAATGTCAAACCAGTTCATTATGGAAGAAAACAAAAACACATACAGTTCATTCTATATACAAAAAAACAGAGACATCAAACACGAATGTTGGTCGTGATTGCTTAAAAAATCAAATCAAACAAAATGATGAACAATTAATCGGATCTTAATTTTACTACCGCTGTGCTGCTGCTGTCTTTTCTAAAACATAAAACAGAAAACAGCTGTAGTAATTGGTATATTATGTACCTTATGTCTGTCATTAAGATATTATATCTTTTTTGCTCAATGCCGGATATAAAGTTATGATCACTTTTTTATTGAACTGATAAAATGAAGAGACAAACGTGTGTGAAACTCTTTGATATCACACAACAAAAGAGACTCAAGCGTTTGCTAAAGTGTTCATTCTGTAAATGACGTTTAGAGACGTCAAAATATTTAAAATGACACTTTTATCAAAAAATTCACTTCTTTGGAGAGCTCTTATTTCAAACAAAACCGAACCGATTCAAACTCTTTTTTTAAGAGAAATAAAAGATATTAATAAGTAAGAATTTTATAAAAATGGCTGAGAAAGAGCATGAAAAAACCGCGAAATTGAAAATTGGACTTTGAACAGCGACCCAAACAGATATTGGACTTTGGACTCAATGTTAGTTTAGTGATGATCGTGTAAGTTGCATATTATACTATTTGTTGGCATACACTTTACTTTTTTTTAGATCAGACTTTTTAAGTAAGAAACAAAAAAGAAGATACTTTACTCAGAGGGGCACAATAATTGGAAATTGTGGGCAAAAAAGTGAGGGCAAAATAAAAATGGGTGTGTGTGTTCGTTTATGTACAAAAGACATTAAAATGTTTCTTGAGTCTTGAGGTTTTTTCCATTCGTTTTTTTTGTGTGTTTGTTTGTTATGTTGTGTCCGTTGATTTGATTTTCTTTTTCTACATTTTGTATCTTTTTATCTTGTAGGTGAGTAATAATTTTCTTTTGTTATTAATTTTTTTCTTTATCGTGAGTTGGCTCTTCCATCAGCATAGGTTAGGTATAGATCATAGACCTCGTGGATCATGGTCGTTGCTTTGTTTATAAAATAACCGTTCTCTTGGTGACAGAATGCGTAATGGGCATTTACATATATGGTTTTGCGAAATCGGTTTGAGGTTTGAATAGCAGATGTGGCAATCGGATTGAGAATATTGACTTCAACTTGTAATGATTCATGACGATTGATAAATTTAGGATAATGGTATTTTAAGGTTACCATATGAAGTTCTGAAGTTTTTGAGACTACAAAATGAAAGATTCAACTCAAGTCAAACTCTTATTAACTTAGTTTGAGTCAGTATGTGTGTATGATTTGACTTGAAACAATTATTTACTTTGCCATAAAATTTAACAGAAGAATAAGTCACCAAACAATTGATAGATATCTTCAAATTCACTTTCAAATTTGGAATTTGACACTTGGTTGTGTCAGAAAGAAATTGCTGACAATTAAAAATAAATTCCCTCTTTTCATTAAACATTTGGAATGGTGGTGTTTTAGGTCTACCCACATAATATAAGGGAATTATGATTATGACATAAAGCATAAGATTGAATTTCCCCCAAGCTAACCAAAAATTAACCCCTGATGTTACATTAATTAAACTACATATATAAAAGTTTTACTTTATGCTATATACATATGTACATCCGTTGCTTTATACTTAAAACATAAAACTTTTGAATCCCTCAACGTTTGTCAATTTAACATGCTCCAAATCGTTGAACACAGCATCATCAGAATAACCATTGTTTAATGTCGGTATATTCATTTCATATTTATTAAATGGGGGGTAATAAAAACAGAAAAAAAAACACACAACATCATCTCAACAACTACCATCTTCCCGTTTAACTTGCATTGCATTGCCTTGCCATTGCTGCCTCCAGCTGCGTTCGTTGAAACAATTTCCCAACACACTATTCACTCAAACCATCATTTCGTGAAAAAGAGTTCTTCTCGTTCCCTCTGCCCCACTGCTGTTTTATATATTTACTTATGTATGAAAAGAAACACCCTTCCTCACCCAACCCAATTCAATCCAACCATCAACAACATCCCAACGCCAACCCAATCCCAACCAGTTTGTTGTCTGCCATTGTGTGATCACTCGGTGAGCACGTGCCATAAAATTGTCCATTTGACGCGGTGTGCACACTGCTCAAGCCCCAGTGAAACGGCAACAAGAACGAACCAAAATAAAAAAAAAAAGAAAAGAGAGAAACATAAACAAACATAAATATACAACAGAAAAAAATAATAAACAGAAAATATTAAAGAGCAAAGCAAACGGACCATGAATGGATTGGATGAGGCGCGCAGGGGCAATGAGGATGAAGCAAACACAATCGCGGTACGGGACGGGATGCTGGATGTATATCTTAGAGTTTCTTCTTTTGGTTCATATAATCGGTTCGCCTTCACTAGCGATAACGAGTTATACCACTCTACTTCTCACAAATCAACTGCATTGTCGGCAGCTTTTGCATCAGTGAATCCTCCGTTATAAATACAATGAGTTTGTCTCTTTCAAAATGCGTTTCAATCTGACAGGCTTCTTTTGTTTCTTATTTTTTACCCACCCCTGCCAGATGTCGCTCTATTATCTTGAATTTGGATGAACATTTTAAAAACAAAAAATGTCACTGAAGAGAGTTTGTATCACACTCTTTGTTAACCATACATATGTCTGCACTTATGGAGACAGATCACTAATTAATAAATTTAAAAAAAAAGTATAAATGGATTTTCAACTTACGTCAATTTGACAGCTACCGCATTGTTATACGAAAATAGATGATCACAAGCAATTTCATTGAATGTGCCCCCAGCCCAAAGCAATAATGAGTTCTGTCAAGTCTAACGCTCGTTTCTCTTTGTAAGCGATGCGTAATCGAAATGTCAGAAATGGAATTAAGGCTGAATGTCAATTTGACAATTTTCAAGTGTTCGTTAAGATTTTTCCTTCGTTCAGAATTTATTAAAGATTTAAGGAGAAATTAATTAGGAAAGTTTATTGCATAAGGTATAAAACCAATAAAATAATCATTATATATCTTTCAAAACAATCTAAATTTAAGAAATTGTCGGTCTTTTTGAACCCTGTATATTATAGGTATTAATTTCTATCTATTCTTAAAGCTATAAATCCTTATTGTACACAAATCTGAATGAAAAATCTTGAAACAAATTAATTAGTAGACAAAAGTAGACAAAATGCCAAAGTTTATTAAAATAACTTTTTTTTTTCGTCGTTTTTGACGTCAATAAAAATCTCTGCCATTGCAGACACAGAAGCGGGCTTAGGTTGGGGTTAATATGTAAGTACAAAATACATATGGCACGTGTGTAGAAAGTCTTTTGAATTTCATGAATGTATCTATATGTACATATGTACTTGTATATTCATATCTTTTGAGCAAATACATTTTTAAGAACATACGTCAAATGCATTAAATGTAGACAACATAATCTTTGAGCTTTATAATAAGAGGGGTTAATAAAATAAAGAATATTTTCTTTGAACTTATGTATATGAACCAAAAATCAGAAATGAAAAAACACAAAACCAGCGACTTGAAAAATTCTTTAATTCTTTAAGTTTTTCAATTATTTGTACGATATATTCATCAAAAACACACACAAATTCTTATTAAAATAGGATTGTTTTCTCAAAGAATTCCAAAATCTTCCTCTTTTTGCGAAATTGTTATTTCAATGACCTTTCAACAAATTTGTATTTTTATCAAAAAAAAAAAAGAAAAAAAAATGGCCATAAAGAAAACAATTTCAAACACGCAGAAGACATCAAAATATAAGAAGCATTAACAAATCATCACATTTTGTTTTGATTCAAGATCTCAATTAATTTCGATTTTATGTTTTGACAAATCATCAAAGATCATCATTCAATGCTATAATGTTGAAAGTGAAGAAATTTTTATTAAACAATTTCAACTTAGAGTTTTATTTTTTGTTGTTGAAAAGTTCAATGAAACCATTCAATTTTTGTTTATATTCTTTAATCCAAATGGTTTAAGATGCCTTTGGAATAATTGGAATAAACAATTTATAGACATAAAAGTTTGTTTTTAACTTTTTTTTTTTATATTTTTTTTCGAAAAATGTCAATTCTCCAAAGTTACGATTTTGACGCTTGTTGCAAGGCATTTTAAATGGATAAGGTAAATTATTTTCTTGTTTCTTAATAACTGCCAATTTTGACAGATTTAAAAAAAGTTAATTTACACACTTGTCAAAACACAATCGGCTATCGATTCTGACTTTTACTTTTCTTTTCTTCCGATCAAAGTGTTATTGATCAAAAGCTGTACGAATAAACATATAAGGAATCTGTCAACGAAAAGTGACAGCTATACTTTGGTGATTAGAAAGAGAGTGTAAAAAATGATGCAAAGTTTGACGTTTATAAAGGTTCGATTTATTTCTTTTTAAAGATCTGTTCGCTTTTGTAAAAGACAACATTTTTTAAATAATTTAGTTAAAAGTCACAGCTTGTGTTTGTAATCACTACATTTTTAATAAAGAATATTATTTTTCCATTTGTCAAGTTGTCTGATTATATATCACCTTGTATATAGGCACAGTGTTATGTTATGTTCTTTGTTTTTCTGTTGTGTATGAGGTTTTAACATTATGGTTATCGCATTCAGTCAGCACATATCTACACCTACCACAACAAACTGTTGGAATGACAATGATATAAGTATAATTTATTATTAAATATCACAGAAAAAATTCCGTGACGTGAGTGTAAACCTCAATGAAGGATGATAAAATTACAGTAAATTATTTTATAACAAAAAAAAAAACAATGTAAGTTTTATTTCAATACTACATACATACATAAATATTAAACTACGATTAAACTGATTGCCTCTTCTAACAAGGGAGAAGTTAAACTTCATTTATAATGAAACAAACATTGATGGAAGACATTTCACTTGAAGTTTAACCTTCACACTTAATCTGAAATATCACAGTATTCCAAAGCAAAAGAAAGAATTTTAATCCGTTTGAATTTTTGACAGGTCATCATCTGTCAAAAACTCTTTTCCTGATCTTTGTTTACACATTTCTGCAAACAAACAGATCTAAGTGGTCAGTTTATAAATTAAAAATTAAAATCCTACCAACAGTGAAGAGAAAATCACATAAAAAAGACTTATCTGTCAAATCTTAGTCACAAATGGGGATTTCTTCCGGAGGGTCATAAAAATTAGGTACCTGTCACACTATATACACAAACAAAAAAACAATAATACATATATTTAACCACAACAAATTTTCATCACGACATTTTTGTGAAAATCGTGCCAAATAAATATTTCCGTGACAGATAATATATAGGAACATTATACCACAACAAGTCCTAAAATGGATAAAGCCAAATTAAGTAGATTTTATACGAACATACCTATGTTAAGTATAGTTATGTTTATATATATTAAATAAAATAACCTAAAGGTAACATTGTTCAAGACTTAAATAAACATCATCACAATTTATACATATAAAATTGCCCTTGAAGTTCCTATATATGACCATCTAGCCAAAAATTACCACAATTTATTTCTCTTAACGCAGTTATTTTTATTGTAGGTTAGGTAGCTATAAGCTAGGAGCGTGTTTTGGTCTAATCGAGGAAATTTCGAATACATTTTTGTACATATAGTTTACTAGTTTACTCTCGCCTAACGCACATGAGAATAATTTAGAAAACTATAAACGTATTCGTATTTATAAATGATGGTAAAGAATATACTTTACTTGGTATACAAGGTAAAATGCCCTCAATCGATATTATATTCACACAAAAGATAAATTGTTTAGTATAAATTAAGTTAATTGTTTCCTTCGAACTAATTTATTGTAATTGCCTTTATTGCTGCTATACACTTTGTAAAATTGGTTAAGCTATTAAATTGCTTCTCTAATAACCCGAATGTAAACAATAATATATATACAAATCTATTTGGGATTCGATTGGGATGTTTGTGTAATGAAAGTCCTTTTATCCTTTTTGTTGTATATGATAATTGAAGCTATTACAAAAACTATTATGAATTGCTTGAATAGATATTTGCTGTCGAATACAACAAATTTTTAACTTTAACATTAATGCAAAATATTCATTTATCAGCCATAATCAGTACATAGTTCGATAAACCTGTGGGGAGCTTTACGAATCTGACATATGTCAAAGTGAAAAGTGACAGCCTACACTTTAGGAAACTGACAGTTGTTGCGATTGAGCCAGGCGATTTTATGATTTAAAGATTTTTGCAAATCAATCAAGTTGCATTAATGAAGCTTCTAAATATATAGAAATCTTTTCACTGAATCAATTTTATTGCATTTTTTTCTGCAAAGTGGTGGATTGATAATACGGAGAATGCAACAAATTTATCACTTCAGAAAATTTTAAACATTAGTAAAACTTCATCTGTCACTTCGTCCAAAATGTTAAGGTTGCGTTTAGTAAATGCAACTTTTACATAACGTAATCGAGTTAAATGCATCAACTTTTGATGTTTAAGGTTGCGTTTAGTGAATGCAACTGTTACATAACGTAATCGAGTTAAATGCATCAACTGTCACATTCAAAAAGGTGTTGACTGTCACTGTTACCTATGACAGGTTCTTAAAGCGCTCTTTCGACTCGGATTCTTCAAAAAATTTCACTAAACAAATACATTTCTGCAGACATAGTTACGTAAAACGGAAACCCTATGGAAATAAGTAAGTAAATGCATGCATCACTGAAACTTAAAAGAAAGAAATGTGCATGCATGCACTTTGACATTTAATGACAGGCGTGTTTTACTGAATGCATGCAATGCAAGTGTTATCGCATCGGTATAAAATGAAATAAACTACAAATTCTATAGATATGCTTTTTACAATCTCAAGTATGTAGTTAATTAGTATTTGTTTTATTTTTGTTTAAAGCTCATCAATTTCAATATTGATAGAGAGTAAAAGCATTTATTAATTTTTTTATTTGTTATAAAATATTGTTGGCTAGCAACTATCTTATAGTCTTTCAATTAATAAAATATTTAAAACCTTGAACATTTCAAAGAGAATATAGAAACCCATATTGATTGACTTATGTAATCTATTAGCAGTGTGCATCAAGTATAATTAAAAAATCATTCAACTTTGAATATTATCAGATGAAATCATCAAGTATTATAAATTCTTTACACTTTACAATATTGGTTTGCACTTTGAAAAGTCTAAAGCGAAAGTACATCTACCTATTATACTACAGTGACTTGAGGCTAGGCTAATCTTCAAAAGTATTACGTCATAGTAAAGTAATAATAATTATAATTAAACAAAATGCTATAAGTTTGAATTATTGTTAGGAGATAAGACTCTTGTAATCATCAATAAGTTTTAGTGTAAAGATGAACATTATAGATTTCTTGACAAGCACCTTTTAAGGCCTTGCAGGGTGTCTGTAGCCAAATGTTAATGACATTCAAATTGTAAAAAAACTGATTAATCTTGCAAAATTTTGTTTTTCTTAGTTCTTATCAGAAAATTGTTATATTATTTTGATAGTATAGTTTTTCTTTCAAGAAACTTAAAGGTTGAATTGACACTATTGTTTGATTACCGATAGTTTTTTTCTAATACGAAACATTTCAGTCCTTTCATAAAAATTCAAAAATAGTTCTAAAACTCAAACTCAAGATGTCACTTCAGATAATTTTCAAGAAATAGAGAAATGGCAGCGTTGTAGTTGTAGTTCTCCAAAATTCTTGCTATCACTTTTTGTTGAAAGATTAATCAAATTCCTGATTTTTTGGCTTAAGCTTAATCCTTTAACATGAGATAAAAACCATCTCATGAAATTCAAAGTGTTAACTTGACTTGTCAATCAAATGTCCTTGGATTATCCTGAAACAAGACTTTTCCTTCTAAAACACCAAAATCATAGGCCCATTCGATGGCAAAACTTCAATCTTTCATAAAGTGTAATCAAAATATGACCAAATAAAATGGCATCATAAAATTGCCTAAGGGACTATCTTAACATAATTCTAATTTATTTTCCTGTATCTTAACTTGCTCTTTATGCTTTGAAGTACGAGTATAATCAAATTATTTTATCCTTGGTATTTTGTTTTTAATTGACTTTCTTGGAAGTATGTATATACACTTTAGGGGTCGAGTATAAAATTACAATAAAATTTACAAACAGTTTAATATTCATGTTCAGATTCAAAATGTCAAAGATACCTATTTAAACACCAACATCAACAAAAAAATACCATGATAATAAAATCCCTTAATCCATTAAATCTCAGATTCATCGCCAAAAGCCGTCCGTCGTCGCGTCCGTCGTCTCTAGCCGGCCGGCTAAAGTGAAGAAGGAAGGTTAAGTAATTTTCTACTTACAAACAAGAAATTCATCCCTTATTTGTGTGTTGGCTTAATGGTTCTTATATTCAATGTTTTTTTTTCCGCTCCTTCTTGATGAAGGCAACGAAACATTATAATAAGGACAATAAATACCTATTTCCACCTACCCTTTCCTTTTCATTGTTTATTTGGTCCTTTTTCAATTATCGTATGAAAAACGAAAAAAAAAGAAGAACAAAATCAACACAAAGAACGCCCGGAAACACAAAAATTAATTAATCCTGAATCCTCTTAAACTAAACCAAAACACAGGATCTTTTTTAATCTTAATTTCTTAGAAATTGACAGGACATTTAGGTAAAGTGAGACAAGAATAAAAGGACAACACAAAAGAGAAGTGATAGAGGAGAGTATTGGATAGATTTTTTCTTCGATTTATTTATTTCATTAGTTTATTTTATTTTTTCTTATAATAGCTATCCTGTCAACTATTTTCTCTCTGTTGCTTGTCAAGAAACTACAAATAACCTAAATACGAGAAGGATTTTCCTAGAAACGGAAAAAAAGAAGATATCCTTTATTTTCCAGCAACAAGAGATTTTTCTCTTTTCTAAACATTCTTATGTGATGGTCGACACTTCTTTTATTTTGTTGTTTTCGTTTTATTGCATTTTTGTATTATTGGTGGAAATAAAAACAAAGCCTTATGCTGTCTTGTCTTGATTCTATTATAAAGATACTATAGAGCTTTCTAAAAGTTATTGATTTTCTTTAACCCCCTCTTAAAACCTCTGTATAAGGTTGTTTTTTTTTTCGAGCAGTCGATGCAATGTAGCCTCAGCGTCAATCTTTACAAAAACAACAACAACTTATATTTTATGTCCCAAGGCAACACTCTTGCCATGATATTGGGGGCGATTTGAACTTGGCCAAAACAAAAGCAGGTGTGTTTTTGTTGTTAGTTTCGGAATAAAAAAAACAACCTTTCTCCATAGGTTTTGAAGTGTATTGGATCAATTATTTTATGCACTAAAAAACAAACCCAATAACAATACCACAAAAACAAACGTACTACAATACCAAATTCCTATTTTTTCCTCAATCCGGTTTTTCTTTGTTGTTTTGTTTTTTCTGTTTTTGAAAGCCTTGCGATATTGAATTTTGCTTTTGCAATTTATTGGATTAAAATGCATATAGGGCTTCCATTTTGTTTTTCATTTAAAATGAAAGTTCTAACGTGTTCAGCATACTTGTGCAGATATATGGAGGGTTGGTAGGATGGCACTCTGATGATGCATGCTGCATTGAATAGTTATAGACCTCGTTATTGACATTCCCTTGCCAATATATACATACAACATTGGTTTGGGTGACATGGCAGAGGCTAAGATTTAGAAACTCTATGCACATCCAAGTATAAGCAATGCAATGCATGCATATAATGCACAAGGATGGTTTTTTTCTACTGGTATAAAGGTGAAACTTTAGCAAGGTGAAAATTGATTTATGGAAAAAAATATTTATATGTAGATATTGCATACATTATGGTTTCAAGGATTTTTGCAATAGTTGTATTGAAGTATCTTTGGTTGTTGGTTTCTGGGGCTTTAGGAGTGCCTCAGGTGTATTTTATGGTATTGGTACTACTTTTTTTGTTTTTACTTTTTTAGGGAAAAAGAGATAAAAGAATTCAAATAAATCAAGAAACAATCAAAAGCAATAAGTCATACATTTTTAAGACTCATTTAAGAACATAATCAAAGTATTGCACAAGGTTGACTACGACAGACCTTTAAATTTGTCCGTACTCTTCATGAAAACTACTAATATTTAATTTGTAGTTGAATTCTTTTGGAAAAGAGGCATAACAAACAGAAATTTTTCCAATAGTATTGTACACCTTCAATTAAAGTAAAAAAAATAAAAAATGAAAAGCGAAAATAAATTGAAAGAATTTTTTTATTTGGTCAGGTATTTTCGAAGAAGTGATATTTTCATGTTTTAGAATTTAACTGCAAATTAATTCTATTATTAAAAAGATGTCATGAATGTTTGAAAATTCAAGAATTCCAAAAGCTTCAAAAAATTTTGAGCTTTCAATACTTTTTCAGAAGGTTCAAAAATAAGATAACCTCGAATTTATGGTAGAATATGTGTTTTTTTTAAATCAATTTAAACATTCGGTGTTAGTTGCAATTTTTTGTTACAAATTTGTAAAGTTTGAATCTTTTAAAACAAATTGAAGTTAAATAATTGGCTAGCTAGGTATAGAAGAGATTTGAGTAACATTTTGTAATTTTAGAGATGATGAGTAAACAGATATTTAATGAATGTTTGAATTGTGTTCAATTCATTTATGACAATTGAATTTTATTTATATTTACAATATTAAGATCACATTGGATTTGTAATTTTAACACAATCCTACAAATAATGTTTAGGAACCAGATTCGATCTTTGATTATTCTCTTATCTACTTTCAATATCACAACAGGGAGCCTCAGTTGGGTCTCCAATTTTTTTCTACGCTATATTCGATTTTATTACAAATGTTAAGTAGCTTCTCACAAATAATAACAAAAATAATCTCTAAATAAATGTTAAGCATGGTTTAATTAGTCAATTTCTATAAATAAGACTTTTGCCACATTTCGGAGATGACATTTTGCACTCTGTGCCATAAATCCGGTGCTTATGAAATTAAAATAAAAAAAAAAATTGTGATAAGAAATACAACAAAACACAGCAAAACACGCTCCCGCAAACAAAAGATTTATAATTGATTTTTTTTCTGTTTATTCTTCTTGTATGAATAATTGTTAAGCTATTAAAAATATTTATACCTTAGATGAAAATTTCAATTCTAATTGAATTTTGCTTTCATGGTACCGCTACTGGTAGCTGTCATCAAACTTTTAATAAATCACCTTATATATTTGAATATTTTGTTTGATTAATGTTAATGAACAAAGTCCATGTTTTAATAAGACATAATCTCTTAAGAAAATGAATAAAATCAAAATTAATTTAATTAAATACCAGCTGAATATGAAATTGTGAGAAATAGATAAAGGAATGGAATGTGGTAGTTTAAGAATTGAATAATTGTGTATTAATAGATGGTAATTACAGACATCTGTAGTTGAAGGGAGAGTTTTTTCTTGCATACAATTAAAAAGTTTAGAAGTACCTACCTATTTTAAGGATTGAAAATAAAATCAAGATATTTATTTTGTTTAGTTTAAGGAAGTAATTATTTCTAAAAATCGTTATTAGAGAAGCTGTTAAAAGTTGAAAATGTTTTGATTGTTGCAATTTAATATTAAAGCAAAATAATTATAGACTTATTTTTGTTAAAAATCATTTTATTCAAAACCTCTCCCTTCGTCCTTCTTTTTTTATATTCAAAAACAAAAACACAACTCAGAATAAGGAACTCGGAGATAAATAAGTACGTTTTGTTTTAAAAGGATATTTATGTCACGAAAAATATTAATGCATGTAAATTTAAATCATCCTTTCTTTTTTTCACAGTTAAATAAAATGATACATTGTATACATATGACACTCTTTTGTATAAATGAAGGTACCTACTCTTCTATGGGATATAATTGGATCCAGAGTTGCATGAAATATTCCTCCTTTTTTCACGAGTAATAACTTTTGATTACGGAAATTTCTTTTTAAGCACGTTTTTCCTTTATGCACAGCAGTACTACTGCAGGCAGAGGATCTCATATTTTGATTAGTGAGGTCATGATATTTTTTTTTGTTTTTTTTTTTTTAAGTAAGAAGCAATATGCATCTATAAAAATTAATCTAGTGTGGATTATTAATGATAGGACAATATTTTCATAGAACAAAAAATTTAAAAAAATCTTAATTATGTTCTTAAACTTAAAAAGATTTGAAATGAAAGCAAAAATTCATAACTCAATATTCCAGGCATTTCTTTAAATAATGGGTGATTTTTTTGAGGTTAGGATTTTTATGCATTAGTATTTGACAGATCACGCGGGATTTCAGACATGGTGTCAAAGAGAAAGATACTCAGTATGCTTTGACATTTCATCATGAATAGACTTACTAACGAGCAACGCTTGCAAATCATTGAATTTTATTACCAAAATCAGTGTTCGGTTCGAAATGTGTTTCGCGCTTTACGTCCGATTTATGGTCTACAGCGATGAGGCTCATTTCTGGTTGAATGGCTACGTAAATAAGCAAAATTGCCGCATTTGGAGTGAAGAGCAACCAGAAGCCGTTCAAGAACTGCCCATGCATCCCGAAAAATGCACTGTTTGGTGTGGTTTGTACGCTGGAATCATTGGACCGTATTTTTTCAAAGATGCTGTTGGACGCAACGTTACGGTGAATGGCGATCGCTATCGTTCAATGCTAACAAACTTTTTGTTGCCAAAAATGGAAGAACTGAACTTGGTTGACATGTGGTTTCAACAAGATGGCGCTACATGCCACACAGCTTGCGATTCTATGGCCATTTTGAGGGAAAACTTCGGAGAACAATTCATCTCAAGGAATGGACCGGTAAGTTGGCCACCAAGATCATGCGATTTGACGCCTTTAGACTATTTTTTGTGGGGCTACGTCAAGTCTAAAGTCTACACAAATAAGCCAGCAACTATTCCAGCTTTGGAAGACAACGTTTCCGAAGAAATTCAGGCTATTCCGGCCGAAATGCTCGAAAAAGTTACCCAAAATTGGACTTTCCGAATGGACCACCTAAGACGCAGCCGCGGTCAACATTTAAATGAAATCATCTTCAAAAAGTAAATGTCATGGACCAATCTAACGTTTCAAATAAAGAATCGATGAGATTTTGCAAATTTTATGCGTTTTTTTTTAAAAAAAAGTTCTCAAGCTCTTAAAAAATCACCCGATAGAAAACTCTTGCCAAACATTTTTTCCATAAGATTTCCAAACAGATAATTAATTTTTGGTAATGGTTTTATATTTAAAAAAGATATTAATCTACCTAACGAAAATTTTCCACTTATATTATAATTCTCCTTGAACTTTTAATGACATTATTTTATTCACATCTTTATGCATATGATGTCATTTTTATTTTTAAATCCAGACATTTTTAAAAAGAACAAAGAGAGAATAATAGAAACGAAAAATAAAAAAATGTATTTACCTAGCTACTATTCCTAAAAATATAAACAATATAAACCAGATGCGCGAGTTTGTTGGCCTACTAACTCATTTGTTATTTTTTCTTTGTTTTTCCTACCAAAGCCTTGATGAGTGTATTTTAATGGAAATTTCCAAATCTGTTTCTAAAACATTAACAAATTTAATGAATTCCCACTATTTCCATCCAGAAAAACAAATTTAAAATAGAATAATAAAATCCCACGTTGGGCGCCATTTTGCATTTAGCACTTCTCTTTCGAATTACCATCGTTAGTCCTTCAAAGCTGTCATTTATTTAATCAGAATAGCTAGAAGCAATGCAATGAACAAAGAAAATTATAATCCTCTTATTCCAATCAACCATAATTCAAGTAGTTGATTGAAATTTAAGTAAATAAATTCGCTCACTTAAAAATGCTTTTTATCATCAACACTCGACATGTTGAAAAATCTAAATTAATATTTAAAAAAAAACATGCAGAAGGTATGTGGGTGAATTTATCAACACGCCTTGCCTGGCGTTGCCTCCAACAGGCTTATTAGTGTACAAATAACATATAAAATCAGCTATTAAATTCATATGGACGAACGTGCCAAAATGCGAGTGCTGCTGCTACTGGTGCCACTGCTGCTCTCTATAAAACAGTTCCCTTATATCACAAAAATAAAAATATATATATAAACATTATTCGTGCATGCTTCGCTCTTATATTGAAAAGAGACACATAAAGTCAATAAAATAGTTTCTGTTTCTTGTTTGTCTACTTTTATATATTTTTTTTGCTGCTCTCTGTCTTCCTTTCAATCCACTTTTTCGTTTTGGGTCTACACAAAAATAAAAAAAAAAAAAATAAAATTATTACGATTGGACTTTGGACTTCACGTATCCACCAAGTGATTATTGGCCTCATGGTATTCTACATATCTATATCTTTATATAGATGAGCAACGCCAGCCAAGCTAATTCGTATCTGTTTACCCACCTATAGATATAATATGTATCTATACAGTTTAAACATGTTAATTTGGATTGAGATACACAAATTGTATCTATAAGATAACAATGTATCTATTTTATATATGAATTTAGATTTGAATATTCTGTGAATATTTTATTTAAGATACAAATTGATAGAATTGTTGAAAATTGAAATATACTCTCGATATAAACATGAAAAAAGAAAAAGTGTTGCCTCGATAAATTCAATTTGACCTCTTTAAGATTATTTCTATGGAGGAGATACATACTCGTAGATAAAGTATCTCCATCTTTATACGTATTGATAGATTGAAAAAAAGTAAAATAACTTGTATCCTTGTATTTTGTAAGTGTTTTTCCTTTTTTTTTTGTGTATGTTTTGTTTTTGATAAAACAAATTTATATTGGATACCGAAATGAACCATTTGTGTCCTTTTTTTGGTCTTTTGTTAATCTAAAGATTTTATGTGTTTTTCCTTGACAGTTTCTCTTGAGTATTTTATGAAAATATATTTGAAATTGTATGTATCTTTGTGACTTATCAAAACCACAAACTGACAACCATCACATGAATAATACTCGTATGTATGTTTGTAGATAGATGTATGTATATATAAAATGGAAGTGTTTTGTGGGTGGAAAGAAATAAGAGGTCAATCCCATGTTAAACTAGTTGACAGTTGTCATCTGCCGAGGCTTACAAGAGTTACACAAGTTACAACTTACAACTTAAAACACACATAAAATGAGGATATGTTGTGAGTGTTAAATTTGAATACTCGTATATTGTATTTATGAACTTAATTTTAAGGAAGAGACTTTAATTTTTGGAAAATTTATTGGTTATACAGTTTTTGAAGTACATTATATACAATATGGTCGGGTTATATTGAGTTTTGAAGTTTAGCCGGCAAAAATGATTTCGTAAGATTTTTGTTCGGAATTGTTTGTTTTTGAAAAGTCATTTTTCCATTGTTTCGATCTAAGATAACAAACTTCCGTTTTTTTGGTTTGTTTAAAACCTTTCACCTTTTTTTTGTGAAACGAAGAAATATACAAAATTTAGTTTGAAAAGAATTGAAAAGTACTTAAAATCCTGAACAGTAATTTCTATGCACGGAATTGCGAGGAAAAATCATTCTGATACGCAAAATTTTATGTTTCAGAATTTTAAATAGTCAATATTTTAGAAAAAAAAAATAAAATCCAAAACATTCAATATTTTTAAGAACTCCGAAGCAAACAAATCTTAAGAATATCAAAATTTTGAAGATATAAAATGAGAATTTTTATAAATCAAGAAATAAGAGAAAGACTGAAGTAAAGTACACCGCCCGTTTTTACAAGAACTCTAATTTTTTAACTTCTCACATAGAAAGTTATTGTAATCGGTTCGATTTGTCGAATTGAAAATGTTGACATTTTTCGCCGTTTCAGGGTCCAAAGAATCTAAATTAAAGATTTTTAGAGAGATGTTTGTGTGGTGTGTGCGTGTTCTTTGTACAAAAAAAAATAGTAAGAGTTGGGAAAAATTGATGTTCGACTCGAATATCTTTGCAAACATTAAAGATATTGAATTCAAACTGATTTCATATTATAAAAAACATCTACTAAAAATTTCATATACCTACAATTTTTAAAAAATTGATGTCCGATTCTTGATATTTCGTGAATAAATGATGGTAGTTACTTGAAATTGAATTAATTCTGTGCCAAATTTTGTTGTTAACGTAAGATAATGGTTTAAAAAAAATGCAATCTGTATTTTCATATAAAAGAAATAAAAACTTTCAAAAAATTCTACTTAAATTGGTAAATATTTATTTGCAAAATATTTTTGTTAACTTTTTTTAAGGGACTTAATGGTTTGTCGAAAGGTTCTTAAAATTTTTAATGAATATGTTCTCAGTTTGTGCCCCTTCCCCTATCCTCTTCCATTAACAAAAGATGAGAAGAAGGCTCATTAATTTGTAAAATAACAATTTAATCCAATAACCAAATTTACTGCGAAACGAAAAAATAACGATAAGTGGTGTATAAATGTTTCAGACAATTTGTATAAGAAAAAATTAATGGAAGAGAAACCCATCAACCGCTCCAGCACCAGTATTTCCACATCCCCTTTCCTCCTTAAATTGAGATGTTGAAACTGTCGAAAAAAAGAATAATAATAAAATAAAAAAAATTGAATGCCTTCTACTGTATCAGAAAAATAACAATTTGCTACCAATTAATTTTCTTTATCTTCATATACGTTCTTGAAAATATGTATGTATGTATATGGAATGAATGTATGTATATTACGGGTATAAGAACCCTCCGAAACTAATGGATTTTGTGTTCAATTTTATCGTATATACAAATGTATGTTTTAACTATATCAACCCTTAACAACCCCACATAACAAAACCTACCAACATTATTTGTTTATTCATTCTACAAACATTTTCTTCTATACCTTTCCTATACTAAAAAAAAACAAAAACCCGCATATAAATCGATATGTATAGGTATACATTGTATACATATAATATAACCATTTGAAATTGTGTGTACAATCGACACTGTCATTTCTAATCGATTGTGTTACTTTCCCCCTTAATAGACACACAAATCAAGTAAAATTGAGGATATGACCCCGACCCGAACTCCCCATCATCATCATCATCGTAGTCGCATCTTTTGTTGAAACAGCAATCAGCTCGTAAAAGTATATTACACTACCCTATACTCTCCTCTGTATTGTCGTCGCCTATAACCTAAAATGCGGTAGCTAAAATGAATAGACAGAGACACCCAGGACCACCAGGGACTACACCATAGACCAACAACCCAGGAGCAAGGACTAAAAGACGAAGAATACGAAACGAACACACTTTCGATCAACAAATGTCAATATTAACATTTATTTCTCTAGAGTCTATAGGATATGCGTCATGGCCATAACAAATTTTCAACCCTTATATCTTCTTTCTATTTTATACCCTATAGCTATTTGTATAGTGGGTATTTATCTCTTTAAGGAGTATGGGAAGAAGAAATTGTATTGGACAGGACAGGGACACTTAGAGTGTATCTTACTTGAGGGGTTATTATTACCCAACAATTTTCTTTTATAAGTATCTATAATACTCTCTCTCTATATTTTTGATGGGTATTTTTTCTTCTTTTACCCCATAAAATGGGTGCGCTTCAACCTGCTTCAACCTACTAGTATAACTATTGAATTTTTCAAAAACGCACTCAAGGCAAATGGAAATACAAAAACAAAAAATTAAAAGATATAATATCTAGTAGTTCACTTCGGTCATTCCATAGAATATAGAAGATAGTTTTTCCTCTGGGTATAGAATGTACTTGTAGTACACTGTACAGTTTTTTTTCACGATGCATGGTCGATTTTTCAAGTACGTTTTGTTGGTCGTTCATATGATTTATATATGTGAAATTGTAAAATTTTCTATATACGTACATAACTGTTCTTATATTAAATTTTACTGCACAAATGTGAAAGAAGACTAAAGAAAAACCATAGCTAATGGAGATGCAATTTGTATATAATATGTGGAAATTGTTGTTGAAAAAGGATTGTAAAGACATTTTCAGAAGACATTCTTGAATATAATAAAATACAAGAAAATATAATGATATTTAAGTATAATATTCTATATTTTCTTTTTTGAATTATATTTCAAAGTTATGCAACAGTCACTTTGCTATTCCTTAACAACAACAAAAATAAAATAAGTCAGCAATATAATGTTTGAAAATTTGTTTACAAAAGATTCTGGCTTCTTTACAATTTGTTTCTTGGAAATTAAGCCTCTGGCTTTTTGGTTTGAAGAAATATGATATAACATATAAACAAACATTTTATAAATTTTTGAGGACTACATATTTTCTAGGAATATTTAATATTTACTTTTATATACTTTTCTTCGCATTTTAAATACTTTGAATTTTTCGATTTCAATTTTGATTAAAATAAACTACCGACAGAAAATATTTTTAAATTTATCAATTTTTTAAGTTTCATTTAGATAGTGCTCAAGAAGATGCTTATTTTCACGAACCCTTTCTTATTTTGTGCTTATACAACAGTTTCAAGCACAAAGATTTAGAATCGATATATTGTTGGGTTCAGATAAGAATAGGTTCTTGTTAAAAAAATAAGCAAATACTTTAAAGGTTTTTTTTAAGACTAAATGCTTAATTATGTTCAAGATTTTTTTTGTGTTTAAGGAAATACTTGAATTTTTTTTAAAGATGTTATCCTAACTATAGATTCTCTCGACAATCGATAGTGTTTTTTTTTTTCATTTATATTTTTTTTCCATAAGCATAATCTACTAAAAGCTCAATTATGTACCCTATAAAATGTTGTTTAAAATGTTATGATCGTCATTTATATTATTTTGTAAATCAGATCAAGCATTTGCAATCAGTTCAGAATAACTATGTACTAAATTGCAAAAATCCTCTGTTAGGGATGTTATGCTACTAATAAGGGTTCCAAAACAAGAATATATTGAACATTTAATTATAATTGTTACCGGTGGGTCTGCTTGAATGAGCTGGGAATGAGGTATTTCACAGCGGTAAAAAGTATCTAAAAATACTTTCCAGTCTCGTAAATACCTCTACACATAAAATCATGTAATAATTTAGCTCCATTGGGACGAGAAGAACGGACAAACAAACAAACAAACAAACAAACAAACAAACAAACAAACAAACAAAGAAACAACAAACGAACTAACTGATATTACTTATTTTTGTAAAAGTAATGATTGAGCACTAGTATTTACTAATTTTGAAACATTTGCTTGTTTTTTGAAAATCTTGTGTTCAATTATTCGTTACTTAAAAGTATTATCTCAAGTCAAAAACCGTGTTGTTTATTATAATAGAAGATTTTTCAATAAGACGTTTTATTTTGTAATTTGAAAAAAATCAAGGATATTAAAGAGATATCAAGGGATGTTTATTTCTTCATAAAGAGAAATATAAGCGATTAACAATGGAAAATGATATCATACAAATTTTCATCACGATAATCGTTTCAGAACCATACCCAATTTTCATGAAATTTTTCATGACCAATTCACATCTTTGGTATAACTTACGAGTTCTTTCAATAGTTTGTGAAAAATTTGCATAGACCTTATTTTTTGCGTGCCATTGAAAAACAACTTAAAAGTTTCGCTTGCTTCCTCTTCATCAGATAACACTGTCAGGAAATTTTTCTTGTAAAATTTCGAACGGCGCAGTATGGCTGTAAATTTTTACAATTTTTGTAGTAAATTTTGAAATTTTCAATGCGTAGTTTCAACATGTATCATTCAGATCTTTAGTAATGGCGTAATTTATACTTTTCAAATGTCAAATGTTGATCGATTCACAAGTGGCAATTGCCCAAAAAGCGAGCTACTCAAAATATAATCTCTTATGGGAAAACCTTATAGTTCATAAATTTTCTTTAAATTGAGTTAACTCTGGAGATTTTTTGAACATATTTTATCATCCAGACTCAATTTTTCTTCAATTTTTAGGTCATTAGTATCCTATAACTCAGTTTAAACTTTAAGTTTCTCGTTAACTATTGAATGGATTTTGATTAAATTTAAATTTTAAATTACAAAATACTGTACATTTTGTCACCCTGTCCTTTCTACCTATATAACATCCCTCAAACCAGAATAAATTCCTTATCGATTGAATTTGTTGTTCGTATTTTACGTATGTATATTTTGTTGTTGTTGTTTTTTTTTTGTCTATTTTTGCATAGAAAACATGCAACATCGGTTTGCCCTTGGATTGGTTGCATAATAATGACAATAGGGGTATATCTATTTTATACTTCCACGGGCAAACATAACACCCGAGGCAAATAAATCCAATAAACGCATCCTCGTTTCCTATACATCTAATATCTATATATACCTACTTTTAGATACATTTTAATAGAGGTATATTGTTGCTATATTGTGAAAACGCAAACAAGAGGGCCTCTTCTGATGGCTCTTTGTGCAAAAATGTGACACAAAAGATAAATTTTTGTTTAGAATCATGCTTCCAGACACGTGCAATCATTGATAGAAATTATTCATTGGGTCGTATTCGTGTTTTCATAGCTATCTATTTGGTATATGATATGGAATGCAGGATATTTAATTTATTATATAAACATAATTTTGTATATTTGTTGACATCCAGATATTTTAAAAATAAAAGTAAATTTTTTAAAATGTGAAAATGTATATTTTTACGTATAAATGCAAAATACAAAACTGATTGCACATACCTCTAGATAGTTTTATATTGTTAATTATATCAAATAGAAAATTAATTTCATTAATGCAAAGAAGAGACCATTTTAATTCAAATTATTGCATTTTGCAAATAAAAAGAACAGAACACATTAATTATACTCTTATAGGTAACAACAATCAATAAATGGTTGAATAAATTAACTGATAAATTAAAATACAAAAATGTACACTCAGTATTTGTAAATAAATGAATATTTTGTAGACTGTGATGGCAATGATGGGGGTGTGAAACATTACAAATGTAATTAAATATTTGCCTCGTGTAAGCTTATTACTTTGGTTACATAAAGTGTACAGAATAATAAATTGAAGTAAATTATTGTATAGATGTAAAATTCTGAGAATAGATTCGTTTTTTTTCCTTTCCTAATATGTACCTACGACTTTAATTGTAGCCCGTATTTAATGTGGTTTAATAAAATTCAGATTTTATTATTTGAGTTAGTTATCATTTGCATCTTAACTGATTGTTAATTTAAATTCAACTCGTTTGCCTTGTTTTGTATTTAAAATAATTTATGAGTGGGTAGATTGCATGCAGTTTGCAATGAAGATGATTTTATTTTTAAAAGGCAGATTGGGACAATTTAATGCAAGCAAATATTTTTTTTGTCCTATAATATCACTTTAAATTGTAATATATCAAGTATTATTACCAAAAGTAACGTACAAAAATCGAATTAAAATAAAATTAAAAAAAGTACGTATACGCCACAGTGTACATTTTTGTTTTAAACGACTGTAAACATAACTATGGCCATGTAATAATGTTTTTACTCAACTTTAATGCTGTTTTATGGTTTCCCTTGTACAAAAACACACTAAGTTTATGCATTGGTGACTAAAACAAGGATATCGAAGTTTGTGCACTGCACGTGTAAAAAAATACAATTCTTCTATAAACGTGTTGCATAGAAAATTTCAAAATACAAAATACTTATTATTCACCTTTTATTGCTTTTTTTCAAAATACACTTTTAAAGCATTGCATATGCATTTATACGACAATAGACTATATAAATGTTGGAAATGAGTTATTTTTAGTTGTTTACTAAAACTTTATTTGGTAATGCAAATGTTAATGAAATTGATTTAAAAACAAGGTTTGCCAAAATATTTAACATAGTTCAATGACTGTATAGTATTTGTATCTATATGTAATTGTATTTTCTGTCTGGTTGCAAGAATTTTGTGTAAATAAAACTGTTTGCGTAGTAAAAACTGACAAACGTAATGCAACTGTGGACTAAAATTAGAGTTTTTTTTTTTAATTTGGCGTAGAAATTAAGTAGGAGTCATTTTATGTTTTTGACGAAAGCAGTCATTGATGATGAATACATTTTCATCAATTAAATGTGAGAATGAACAGAAGAAGAAAAGAGACAATTGTTCTTTACAAATTACGTTTGTTGGTTAGTTTGCCAAAAACTGTCAATTTCAATCAATTTTGGTTCAATGTCGTTTTTATACTCAAGAAGTTAAGTTTTGAGCATTTGATTTTCGAACAGCTTGAATTAAAAATGCTTTTCTCATACAATCTCGTTATTAAAACCCATTAAGCTCTTTACAAATAAGAGCAAGAAATTCATAAATTTTGTATTACGACAAAGTTATCCTTTAATCCTATTTGTATATCACACTACATTTTTATCTCGTTTTAATATCGTTAAAAAAGAATTAATACAAGCTTATTTTAATAGCTTATATATGTACATATATATGTATGTATGTAAGAATACGATCCCTATCAACTTTAGTACCAATTTGATCCTATTATTAATCGAAATATGTATTTATTTATTTTTTCCTTACCTACATAATTTTATATCCTTCGAAAATAATCGCTTACAATATATAAATATAGGTTAGGTATGTGTATTTATATTTTTTATTTATTCATCTTGTCATGTTATATTATTTAAGTTGAATGAAACTGCGGTAATCTACCAATGTACGGTAGTCTTCATTCACATTGAGGACAGATTTGATTTCGATTACTTTTTTTATTGTTGAAGGCTTTAAAAAATGATACCATTTTTTTGTTGCATTGATAAAACAATCGATATCTTTGTGTGTATGAATGAGTATGGTATGGTATATATGGGGAAATACTAAAATCAACTTCGTCATCATATAATCCTTTATACAATATTGTGCTGATGTCGAAACGACGACATCAAAACCAAGGGGTTGTCATGTCATCACACATAACTCTCAATATATTCCTTGTACAAAAAAAAAGAAAGAGGTTATGCATGCAGCAGTAGTATAATGCAAAATATGCAACTGCAGTGGCAAAGAGGCACAGATACAGCCCCACAGTAGCAGGCAACCCAGAGCACGTTGAAATTATGGCGAGCAAAAGCAAGCAAGCGAGCGCGAGGGTGGATTGGATTTGTGCACGTTCCTCAGTTTTATTTCACTTTTCTTTTTTCTTTTTTTGGGCGATAATTTTTTGGTTTGTTTGCTTTGTATTTTTTTCTTATTCTCTTTGTTTCTTTTTCTGAACTCGTACGTCATCAAAAATTTAAAATTAAATCGACGAAAAAAGCTATTTGCGAATATTTTAAGGAACAAAACAAAATGTCCTTGAGGCCATACATACTTCAATTTCAATAGAAAGAAATAAATTTTAAAGAAAATCTACTAGAACATTAAAAGTCAAATCTTCTAAACGTCGTCGTCGGTTTTTACGTCTAGATTTATTTTGAAGAAAAAATAAATTCCTTGAATTTGGCTTCAAAAAATTGAATATCATCTAAAGCTGTTTAAACATTAATTAATTTGGTTGTCAATTTAACCGTCAAATATGAAACACTACAAGACTATATTGATTCAGCTGTCAAAAACAAACAATTTTTATTCAAAAACATTCATTGGGTTTAAATTAAAATTCCGGAAACTTGTTACTCTTTCAAATTCCTTCATCACTTCATCTTTACCTTTCAACTATCAAGAAGTATGAATGAGAATGAAAAACAAAACGTCAAAAAGAATTCCTTAAGGTGAGGTTAAACTGAACATCTTTCAAGAGCACAAGTTTTATTTTTAGCAGGTAATTGCAAAATAAAAAAATAAAACAAAATAGCAAAACTGAAGAAATTTGGATAAAATAGTAAATAAAATAGGTTTGATGGCGGATTGAGGTCAAAATCGATCCTTTTGTAAATGAATCCATTTTGACAGTTTATGAAAATGACTTAATTCCACCTGAATAAAAGACTTTCAAATCTAATACAATTATATGAAAGCTAAGTTCAATTAATTTTGAAAAACTTTATCGTGTTCGAAATGTGAATATTTTCGTTTTGACAGTTCATAAAAATGACTTGGTTCCAGCTCAATAAAATACTTGCAATTTAAAGAAAATCAGATGACAGCTACATTGAATTGATTCTGAAAAGCTCAATCGTGAATTGTGCTTAAAAGTATAACGTGGTAAAAGTTGTTCAATATTGATCAGAAATTCAGGTTAAAAATCTGAATATTTCCATTTTGACAATTTACGAAATAGACTTGCAAATCACAAAGAGCCAGATGACGGCTAAGTTGAAATGTTTTTCAAAAGTTCTTACTACCGTAAATTGTATTTAAAAGTACAACAAGATGGTAATTGTTTAATATTGCTCAGAAATGTTGGTTCAAAATGTGATTATTTGAACCTAATCCTTAATCTGTCAAATATAAATATTGAAAACTAACATTTGTAAAAATATCAACTAAGCAAGATTTTCGGTATAAAAATATGAAAAAGTCTTAGTTCGGAAATCTTCGTATCTTGAAAATATTTGTAACCAAAATTTATACGTTTCATACAAATTTCTAAGGAGTTAATCAAATGTATGTGTTTCTTGTCTACAAAACGCCCTTCATGTAACAATATATTGTATATGAACTTTTAAACGATAAAGATATTATCTTCAAACAAAAAAAAAAAAACACAAGGAGGTACATGGATCATAAAGAATTTAATATAATAAATATTAGGCATGTCATTAAATTTAGTTTAATAAACCACTTAATTATCGACCTTGTTTTTTAATTAAAATGAATATAATTTGTATCAAAGTAAAAATATTCTTTCATATATTCATTTTACGATAAGGAAACTTGTTGTGCTAGTTTCAAAAAATATTTTGAAGAGGTTCAAAGGTCTAAATTTAATTCTTAAATTATTGATAAAAAACCACAAAAGAAACAAAAGTACCTTGCTATAACTTATCTTTATTATATAAAATATTATATTTAAAAAGTTGTTATTTTTCATGTGCGATAACGAACATTAACCCCTTGAAAATAAAATAAACTAATAATTTACTCTGTTACTGAGTTCGAAAATATTTACAAAAATCAAGATTTTCTCGTATCTTATCTTTAAATTTTTATAGAACACTTTTATTTGATTTTATAAATTTACTAGGCATAATGGCGGTCGTTGGTGGCGGTCGGTGGCAGTGCTGGCAACCGTGCTAGAAAATGCATATCAAAACACAAAAAGGAGAGTACTTTTTGGAACCGAATAAATTGACTGACATCGGAAATCCTAAACAAATGAATGTTTTTTTAAGTTTCAATCAAAGCATTTATGTAAAAAATACTTTGCTTAGCTTTATCGCTTTATCTCAAATATTCACTGAATTCATTTAGATATAAACGAGGTAAAAATAATCGCAGTCTGTCAAATTTGATGTTGATGCCAACACAATAAGCGAGTTGTTAGTCACAAGTCATTGAATTTACATAGTTTATGAACTTAAATTAAATTCAACTGTCAAGTAATACAGAACAATGGGTAAAAAATACAATTCAAAATTCAACATATTGTAATAGGAAACCACGAATGAATGAAATACTCGAAATGAAAGAAGTCAATTTAACGGTTCATTAAATGTGCGCATTCATTTTATATTCCAATTTCATAGGTAGGTAATGTTGATGTTGATGTTGATATCTTCTACCTACCTAACTTATAAATATATTTTTAAAATGGAAGGAATTTTATACCTACACACAGTATACGACATAAACAATATTTGATAAAGTCGATGGAGTAAAGAATATAAAAATAAGGTTATTTTTGGGGTTGAAAATTCAAATTCGGGAACGTTTATAGCCTAACCATTAAAAATAAAATTTTCTTTTTTTCTGTTTTGGTTTTTGAGGGAAGATAAAATTAATATCTATTCTACATAAATTATAAAATCGAGATATATATTCTTCAAAAAAAAGGAAATATCCTACAAAATTAAACTTTGGTGTTGTGATGAGAAAGAAGTTCAAGACATAATCATTTCGGAAATTCTGTTTTCCAATTTTTTTTTTTGGAAGCGTGACACATTCTAAGGGAAGAGGTCTTAAATTGAGGTCACCATCTGTTTAGCTAATGGATGTGAGTTGTGGTTATGGTATGAAATATGTTTTGTGCAGTAAATTAGATGAAGCGGATCTTGGAGACTGAAATTGAATTAATGTATTATTAATGTTATTAGGTATCAGAACAAAAATTGAACTACCTAATTATTTTGCTAACAATCAAGTAAACTTATGTATTCTATCCTTAACACAGTAGAAACGTTGTTACAGTCGCATTAACTGTCAGAATATTGATTTTACACAATTTTGTTGAGCTAAAACAATTTAAAATGTTTGCAGAAAGCGCTAAAGAAATTCAAATACCAAGTCATTTAGCATTCAATAAAATGAATTTCGCACAAATAGTGTCGCAATGAACACGCTTTGAAATCATATTAACTGTCAAAATAATAAGTTTTTACAAATTGTGCAAATGCTCTGAAAAAATTCCATAAGATTGCTGAACGAATATTAATACTAAATTCTTCTGCATCACAAAAAAGGCATTGCATTCCATTTACTGGCTTAACACAATAGAAGCGGGGATGCAGTCGCATTAAATGTCAAAATATTGATTTAACACAAATTTAATCGGTTCAAACAATGCAATTCGTTTGCAGATAGTTCCGAAGCACTTATTTACTATGTGCATGATCATTATGAATTTACTGAAGTATCACATTGGATTTACTAATCGAACACAATGGAAACGCAGTTGCAGTCGCATTATCTGTCAAAATACTGGGTACACACAAATTCTTTGTAGCTTAAGTAATCAATTCAATGATTTTGCAGATAGCGCTGAATAAGTTACCAAGTCTTTTTGTTTGTGATAGTACAATATTTTACGAAAAAGGTATAGAAATAAATTTACTGGATAAACACAATGGAAGTAGTAGAGCTAAAGTCGCGCTGAATAAATTCAATTATCAAGTACTTTTATTTGTGATCATAGAAGTTTCACTAAAAAAACATAGCATTAAAATTACTAGCTGAACACAATGGAAGTACAACTGCAGTCGCGCTAACTGTCAAAGCACTGGGTATATTCGAATCGTATGAAGCTTATACAATGCAATGCTTGATAAATTCAAGAACCAATTACTTATGCATACGATCGTATTGCATTCAATTTACTGGCTGAACACAATATCTACAAAGCCTCAGTAAAAATACTGAGTACACACAAGTTAATACATTTGTTGGTATTTCTAACGTTTCAATAATGTCACCACAGAATTGAAATAAAGGTCAGCTTAATCTTAAACCTGATCAAAATCTCAATCTATGTTCGAACCGACCTTTCAATCCACATATAAACTCAAAACCTAATCAAAATCTCAATCTGTTTTCGGTTTGATCTTTCAATCCACATGTAAAAATTAAAATTTAAAAACCTACTTCAAGACTTCCAAAGCCAGAGCAAAAGCTGCGTTAAAATTGGCTATGAAATTAAGCTAAATGAAAGTGACAGTTTGAGTACTGACACAAAAAAATAATACAAAAGTATCAAATTATTTAATACAAAAGTAATCACTTAGTTTTTTAACCATGAAACAAAATGGCGGCATACATTTCATGTCAATATTGAATTTGTAATACATTTGTTAAATTTAAGTAGAAGAGTTGATACAAAAATATATTTTATAAAGTTGGTAGAAATATTGCGACCTGAAGAAAGCTCTCATAATACCCATGTGGTTTTAAAATTTATCAGAATCAGGCCTTTCCAGTAAGTTAAAAAAAGTTGTTTTTGAATCACCCTACTTATTAAACATGAAAACAAATTTCTGTTCAATTAGTTTCTGGCCGATAAAAATAGGCTTTTAAAAAGTTTAGCTTTTATCGTTCCCATTGGGAACTTTGCATACAAAATAAACAAAAATTAGGATGAACAAAGAAAAAACTCTATGCTCTTAGAGAATAAAGATCAACAAGTGAATACAGTACACCGATATGACGACCTATAGCAAAATTAAATTATTCATTAGCACTTAAATTTGCCTTTAACAATAAACTTTTTGTTTCTTAAAACTTTTTTCGTTAAACACCAAGTTTTTTTTTTTTTTTTTTTTTTTAATTTTTGTTTCTTAAATGACTTCGACGACGACTGACGACAACGACGTGTCAATATCCTGTTAAACAAGGTTGGTAAATACTTTTATCAACATCGCAAGGCGAAAAATAAAATTTAAGAACAAAAACAGAATCAGAAATAAAAATCCTATACAACTTATAACGTTCCAACAACTGTTTTTGAATATTATACCATAGGTATGTATGAAAACAAAAATGAATAAATTATTCCCCAAGACTGCTTGAATAATTTCACCTTATTTTTATTAAAGCCATATCTCTTGCTCTGTAAGATAGATACATAGATAGATAGATAGATACAGTATTTATATGCAAGCAAAATGTAGGTATAAAGATATTTATTTCTTCATATTCAAAGCATTCATTTTCTCCCCCACGCAACTATAAATGCAGCTATAATCAGAGGTACCTACAACAAAATAATACTATACAAGGTACTTCAGGTGAGAAGTATCTGCATAAAAGTAGACAATACACCGGGGATTTATGTATCTTTATACACGACGACGAATATAAGAAAATGAAGAAACCCAAACAAAGGCAAAAAATAATAAAAGATACAAAAACAAAAACGAAGATACGAAGAAACTCCAATTTAAAGATAGAAGGAAAAACACATCGTTGGAAAAAGAAAACAAAAATAAGACAAACACCAAAAAAAAAAAGAACAAAAAGATTGGAAGAAATTTTGTGGATAGGTAAGTATTTTCCATATTTTCTTGTGTTGCTATTGGCGTTTTTCGGGCAACCACACATTTTTAAAACTCCTACATATGTAATTTTTCTTTTGTCGATTTTGAAATATTGAATTAACATAAATATACAAATATGGGAAACAAAATTTTGAATCGAATTTTTACCTTCTCTAAGCATTCCTGTCCAATAGCCTTGGGATCCCATTTAACAGCCTGTTGGGTTCCATTGGGTAAATTTACTATGCACCACATTTTGATTTTGTATCTTTTTTTGTTTTGTTTCAAATTTCACTTAAGAACAAAGTATAAATTTTTAAAATTTTGATTTTATCTTGTTTTCAAAATTTCTTTAAATACTGGCGCACTACTAATAATATAGAATTTTTTTAATTTTTGGTTAATTTTCTTCTTTACAAAAAGGTATCACTTCTTTATTTTTTAAACTAGCGATTTTATAAATACCTATTAATTATTTAATTTTTTTTTTAATTTTATCGCTGTAAAATTTTTAATCACTTGTTTATTTTTGGTATTTATTTTTATTATTTTTTTTTTAATCTTATTTTTGAATTTGTATAATATAAAATTTTTTCTTTCGATTATAAATAAAAATTTGTACCACAAAAAGAATTGCAACAGATACACGAAGTTCTTCTAAGTATTTTTTGCCGAAACGAATACTACGAGTATACAATATTTATTATTATTTTCTTTTATTTAAATAAGACTTTAATTTATGTCGGATAAAGTATATAAAATGTACGACCAATTAAACTTATACGACATTTCCGTATAAGAAATGTTTTGATTGTTTTATTTGATTTTTCAATATTAATACAAATATTATTTGTTGTTGATGGCGAGAATGTACTGTAGCTCACGTCCATGCTACGAGAAAACCATTTAATAATTGAGACTTGAGTTTTAAGTTCCGTTAAACGTTACCGAATGAATGAAAGTCATCTACGATACTGTTTGTTACGTTTGGAATTTTACTGTGTTGAATTGAATGTGATTTTGTAGCCCCCTCCCCTACCTACACTACACAGTACACGCTAACGCTACGGTAAAATGTGAGTGAATTTGTATGGATGAATAGAATAAAAAAAGAGAATATTCATTCATTGTGTGCTCTTAAAATAAATAGTTCATTTATATTTTTAGTGTATTTTTGTTTTTAGTGAATTTGTTCATTTTGCGTTTGCGGCTAAAATAAGAGAATGAAGAAGTGTAGTGAATATGAGGGATGAATTAGTTCATTTTCATTGTTCATTTTCTGCAGACAGTTTAGTTTGTTTTTCAATCTGCACAAACTCACATTGCAGGAAAATAATATAATTGATTTTCTAGAGTGGATGCGGTCAAGCAAACATAAAATTTAAATAGGTAGATACTGTGACTATCGTTTTGAGGGTGGCTATAGCAAACAGACTGTATTTTATATATGTACATATACCGTAGATAAAGATTGAGCATAAATAAATCTTTTTGAAAGCATAATGCAAACATTTCTAAAAATAATAAAGGTTTGTTTTCAAAAACCCAAAGAAGGTACATATTGATTTATTATTATATTACATTGAAGATGAAGCCGGCTTGTGGTGGTGGCGTAAAGAGAATAGGTGAATAACCTTCAGAAAAACCAATTAAAATAAAAAAAAACTATTCATGCAAAGAGATATAGCCTAAATCAGCTTATCTGGAGTTAAATAGAGAGATGGTCTAGTACCACTAGTATATGCTATCGTTTGATTCAAGGTCGAGGAAAAGACCTTCGATTTGTTTTCTTCTTGATTAAATGTGCATTCAGTGAATAACATTTTTTTTTTCTTTAATGAATATTAACTATGAAAAGTCGTTGAAAATCTCGAATAATAAAAAATAAGTACCTAAGATAAGATTTTTTTTTTTATTAAGAAGTGGTATTGGATAATATTCATGCACGCATAATTACTTAATCAGGGTTGCCATATTTTAATACTTAATTTCAGAAAAAAAAATGTCTTGTAATTTCAGAAAAAAAAAAATGTCTTGGTTTCAAGATTGGGATTGTAGGTATAAAATTTAATGAATTTGAGCTACAAAAAGTAATGATTCTGAAATAAAAGATTTTGAAGAAATTAAATAATATAAATATAAATATAAATATAAATAAATAAAATAATTAAAATTAAAGATTTTGAAATTTCTCAACGTTTCAAGAGTTTAAATAAAATATTTTTAGAGGAAGTCTGTGCGTTCGTAAGAACGTTCACAATTCCGTACGTTCGGGATACCATATCTCAAGAACTAGTAAAGATATCGACTCCATATAGATTTTGTTATAATAACACCGAAAGATGAAGAAAGGACTTTTAAAAAACTGAGTGGGTGTTTTCTTTTTTACTATATCACTTAAAAAAATTGAATATATATCACGAACTAATAACGCTAGCGACTTTTATTAAGTTTTATATTATAAAATGTGACGAGATACCAAATGAAAATATTTTGAAAACACATCAATTAACTGTTTTCAAAAAAAAGGCACGAGTACGATAACTTTGGCGCCAAGATATAATAACGGTTTTTGGTAGAGGGTCTTAATACAAGTATTTTTTACTATGGGAGGGGGGGTCTATCTCCCCCCGTTTAGGCGGGAGGGGCAATTTAAAAAAGTTATTATTTAAAATGGAAAACAAATTTAAAAAATAACGGTGATACTTACAATTAAGTTGTATACATTTTTTTAAAGCCAACATTCTGTTCTATTAGCCAGTTTTTAAATCAAGTCAAAACTATGCGTAGTTTTTGAAAAATTTAATTTTAAACTCAAAATTTGAGTAAAAAAAGTTAAAAAAAGGTTTAAAGTGTAACTTTTTCAATACTTCAAGATTATCTACCATTGTTTTTATTTCAGAATTTATTGCTTTTATTTGTTTTTGATCAAAAACTGAAAACTAGATGATTTTATGTCTTTTAGTTTTTGAGAAAATTGAAAATAACCACAACTACTATTTTAATTTAATTCTTTTTTTTTTTGCTTGAGTGGTCTTATTTTGATAGTAATAATGGTATTTGCGTATGCGTAATGCGTGTTTGGGTGTATGCAACAGTAAAGTGTGCGCGAGTTTGGGTGTATGCAACAGTGCAACCCCCTGCTTGGGCACACTATAGGATTTGGGCTGGGTGCAAGTTGGAGTGCGTGCAAGGTGGGGAGGGTGCAAGGTGCGGTGGGTGCTAGATGGGGTGCATGCAAAGTTTCTTTTGCATTTAAATAAGCTGGATTTAAGAAAAATTAATTTACCCTAGGTATATCATAATTCATATTCGATTATTACTATCAAAATAAGACTACGTTAATACTCAAGCAAGGAAAAAGTAATTTAATTAAAATATTTTGTTTTGGTAATTTTCAATTTTCTCAAGAACTAGAAGACTTCAAATCATCAGTTTTCAGTTTTTGATCAAAAACAAATAAGAGCAATGAATTATAAAAAAAAAATAGTAGATAATCTGAAAGTTTTAAAAAATTACACTTTAAACCTTTTTTTTAATTTTTTTTTTTGCACAAATTTTGACTTTAAAACAATTTTTTTCAAAAACTATGCATAGTTTTGACTTGATTTAAAAACAAGCTAATAGACAAAAGTGTTGGCTTTAAAAAAGGTATAATACTTAATTATAAGTATTACCGTTATTTTTTAATTATTTTTTTTCCATTTAATGTAAATATTTTTTTAAACTGCCCTTACCGCCTAAACGGGGGGAGATAGACCCCCCTCCCATAGTAAAAAATGCTTGTTTTTAACTGTTCTATACAAATCCGTCATTAAACTTTGTCGCCAAAGTTATCGTACTCTCCCCTCCAGAATAATTGTATGCAACAAAGAATAACGTTTTTGACATTTGGTAAAATTTTTAGGAAAATCGAAGTACCTATCGGTTTTTTATAAAAAACTAAAACCTAAAAAAACTGCTAAAAGTTGGTAAAAATTGATTTTCGACTCATCTTGGTAAAAAATAAATGTATTGCTATTTTTTTTATAAAAAATATTGTTTTTAACATTTAGTAATTTTCTGAGATAAATCCAATTGACAGTCAATATCTCTACTGGTTCTTGAGATACGGACGACAAAAAGTGGTATCCCGAATGTACGTACACACGCACAAAGACGTCTATCTAAAAATCTTTGATTTAGGTTCTAGGGACCTCGAAACGTCGAGAAGTGTCAAAATTTTCAATTCGAAAAATTGGACCGATTACATTGGAGTTATAAAAAAAAACAACTCCAAAAAAAAATTTGTTTAACAAAAACTTATCCAGGCTTAAAAATGTTAAAAATGCATCTGAATTATTAAATTGTATAAATTTAAACTGAAATGGAAGTAACTACAATACATATAGTTTTATTGTATGTTTTCCAATACCGAACGAATTATGACATGGAAGAGTCATTTACTCACATGCCTTAATAATGTATGAAAAAAAAGTAACATTTAGATAATTTTATCCTGTTAACCCGTTATAAATTTATTAATTTATCAATATTTACAAATTACTGTCTTGGTTTTTAGAAAATCGGCTGCAAGTCGAAGTTATTTATACCGATTTTTTAAAGACTTTTGATAGCGTGCAATACAATATTCATGTCTTTCACTCTATTCTACTAAATAGTATTAACATTTATTTGGTTGAACGTTGTCAATATGTTAAAATTGTTAATTTTTTATCAATTAAAATTATTTTTCTGGCGTACCACAAGCTAGCCATCTTAGACCACTTCTCTTTGCCAAATTACATTTCATTTTTAAAGTGTCTTTTAGAAAACATTTATCTTATGATGTCAGTAGGTAAATCATATTGATATTGACTGCATTGTTAACTGGTGTACTTTAAATAGATTTTATTTCAAAATTAAAAATCTTGTATTGTAATATTTTCTTAGATACTAGATCTATTTTGGTTCGTTTACAAAACTGAAAATCATTATTTAGACAGATTAGAGAGTCAAAAAGATTTTGGAGTTATCTTTGATTCTAAAATGAATTTTTCACTTCAGATTGAACATGTTTTTTCTAGACCTAACTCGATGTTATATTTTATTTCAGAAATTCTTAGTCTTTTGAAGATCCTTATACTCTAAAAACCCTTTATTCAATTAATTAGCTTTAGAATTAGAAAGGTTCAGACAACAGGAACTTATTACATCAAACACTTTTCTCTTTTCAAAAAGTTTGCAAAGTAAAAATACTTTTCAATTTTTCAGACTTTATTTGAAAAATGAAAAGCAAAAGTTTTTCACCAGTTTAAAATACAATTTTGCAATTAATTGGTATTTTGAAGAGTGGCAAAGTAAATCCTTCATTGTGTTAAATAAGATCAAATACGCATTGAAAAAAATTGGGGATCAATATCATGGTTCCGTTAACATATCCAGCTACATAAGGACCTGAACAATTTGGTGGCCAGCAAATGGTGTTAGAGAGAAATTCATCAAGGATAATATTCGACACTCGATAAACTACTCTTTCGATGGTACTGAATATATTGAAGTTAATTCTTTGTTTCACCAATTTTTGCTCACTATTTTTAACTTCTTTGTTTTATTTACAACTGTTATTCAAAAGAAACGTTTTTTCGCTGTAAACTGTCAAATTCCATTGGCCACGATGTCGATGGATTAAAAAACCTCTACAAAATCACACATTTTTAACTTTCCATAGGAAGTTATTGTAATCGGTCCGATTTGTCAAATTGAAAATTTTGACAATTCTCGACGTTTCAAGGTCCTTGAAAAAATTGAGTAGGTAGTTTTTTTACCATAGCAATTTAAATAAAATGCACGACTGGGTCGCACGAACTTGCTCCTGTATAAAAAAGCACCTATATAAGATTTAAAATTATACCTTTAAAACAAGTTTGTCTTCAAAGATTTAAATGCTATTCGATTTCTCAAAAAAACCGCGCGATTCATCCCAAGACACAACTCATCCTAGGACAACTCATCCCGGAAATGAATTGGTATTTACAATAGTTATAGTTATAAACAATACATACATATGTACCAATCAGCCCTATCATGAATTCCATCGTAGTCGGAATTTTTACGAATCCCGAAAAACTGTATCATGATGCAAAATTGTTCGTTCGTAATGCAAAATTGTATGAGATTTTCCACTACGAACGGATTTCATGATACAGTTTTTCGGGATTCGTAAAAATTTCCGATTACGATGGAATTCATGATAGGGCTGAATATAATAAAAGTTTTGTCAATCTAATGCGCTCTTTCGGGCTCACGCACAGGATTTGATCTGGTGAGATGGGAGGGGATTACATTTAATGCAGTTAAAATAATTTAAAAAAAAAACTATTTTAAGATTCAAAACTTTACCTGAAAAATAAGTTTGTCTTCAAAAATTTAGATGCCATTTTATAAATCAAAAAACCCTTGATTTTTCAAAATTTTTTTTTGAAAATCGTTAGAGCGGTTTTTTTTTAAATTAATTTTTTATATATAAAATTTTTAAATTTTGTTCTAAAAATATTTTTGGTATGCAGTTGTTTAGTGATTGTAAATATACGCTCTACATTTGAATTTCGTAAAAAAATGTTGACCCGTTTTTGAGATATAGAATTTTGAAAAAAAAAAATTCAATATTTTTTTAAAAATCCAAACAATAAAAAATTTCACTTTTGATAATCAAATATAGTTAAGGCAATATAAGAGCTTATTCAGAAAAAAAATTATTGAAATCGGTTGATAAGTTGCTGAGAAAATTAAGAAACAAAATAACGGTTCTATGAGCGGTACCTTTCCTGAGCAATACAAAAATATGTTTTTCTTATGAAAAGAAGCCAAGTTTAAAAATAAAATTTTAGAGAAAATTTAAAAAAAATCTATCGGTTTGTTTTTGAGAAAATTCGAATTTTCGTTTTTTGACCAAAAAAATTTTATGGGGGCCACTGTTAGTTTTGGTCTTAAAAAAAAAATGAAAAAAACGCCTAACGCGAATCTTCTGAAAACCTTAACTTCCAAGTTTGAACTCAATCGACCCAATGGTTTAGGCTGTAGGAGCGTGGACAGACAGACAAAACAGACCGGACGGAATCGCGGGACCCACTTTTTTCGACTTCTCTACCATCGTAATATCATGTTTGATTAAAATCTCGAGTTCGAAATTTTGCACGAATGCAAAACTTGCCATATAGTTCCTATATGTCGCAAGTAAAAAAGGTGAACATTTTGGTTAACCCCAAATATCTCACGAACCAATAGCGATAGAGACTTGAATTAAACTTTATATTATATATATTTTTGGAAAAAAGTCCAATTAACGTTTTTTTTATAAATAAAAAAAAAAACTGAAGAAAAATATTTGTCATCTTGAATATTTTACGAACAAAAAATGATTTTATCTCCAAAATAATTGTATGCAACGAGAAATAACGATTTTGACATTTGGCAAAACTTTAAGAAAAATCGAATTGACAGGTTTTTTTACAAAAACTAAAAAAGCTAAAAAAAATTAATAGAAGTTGATAAAAATTGATTTTTGACTCAAATATCTTTTCAAAAATTTGAGATTATGGCTTTAAACTAATTTTGTCTTATAAGAAATATTGTTTTCAACATTCGGTAAAATTTTGAGAAAAATCCAATTGACAGTTTTTTTTTTACAAAAAATAAAAAATCTAAAAAAAATTAATAGAAGTTGGTAAAAACTGATTTTCGACTGAAATATCTTTTCAAAAATTTGAGATATTTGCTTCAAACTAATTTGTAGAAAAGATTTTGTTTTCGAAATTCAGTTAAATTTTGAGAAAAATCGAAATAACAGTTTTTTACAATAGTTCTTTTGATAGTGCAAATTATGCTTAACACAACTATTGCTTTTAATAATTTTTGTTTTGTGAATTTTAGTACTGTAAGTTAATTATTTGAACTTATGTAATATTAATTTTAAAAAGAGGCTTGGATGCGACCCACACTGATAACTTCCCATCCCGTCTGTCTATTTGTCTTGCTTAAAAGTTTGTCTCTATGTATCAATTTTTACCAAATTTCGTAATATTTTTTGTAGATTTTATTTTTTTTATGAAAAAACGGACTGTTAGATTTTTATAAAAAAATTACTGAATATCGAAAACAACATTTTCTGTGAAATAAAAAAAAATTTGAAGCCAATATTTGTAATTTTTGAAAAGCTACATATTTGAGTCGAAAGTTAATTTTTACCAAGTTTTAGTATTCTTTTTTTTTAAGGTTTTTAATTTTTGGTACAAAAGCTGTCAATTCGATTTTTTTCAAAATTTTATTTAATGTTAACAACAATATTTTTTGAAAGATTAAAGTAGCTTAAAGCCAATATCTCAAAGTTTTGAAGAGATATTTGAGTCGAAAATCAATTTCTACCACCTTTTATAAATTTTTTGTAAGTTTTTATTTTTTGTAAAAAAACTATCAATTCGATTTTTCTCAACATTTTTCAGAATATTGAAAACAATATTTCTTATAAGATAAAATAAGTTTGAAGCCTTAATCTCAAGTTTTTAAAAAGATATTTGAGTCGAATTCAATTTTTACCATCTTTGAGTAATGTTTTTTTTAGGTTTTTATTTTTTATAAAAAAAACTGTCAATTAGATTTTTCTCAAAATTTTATCAGATGTCAAAAACATTATTTTTCGTTGCACAAAATTGTTTTGGAGATAAAATCATATTTTAGTCGTAAAATTTTCGAGGTGACAAATTTTTTTTTCAGTTTTTTTGATTTATAAAAAAACCGTTAGTTGGATTTTTTTCCAAAAATTAAATAGTTTTGTATCACGTCACAATATATAATATAACATTTAATTCAAGTTTTAGATTTAACCAACATTTTAACCTTTTTTTTTAAACTGCTATGGTAAAAAAAACCGCAAACGCAATTTTCTTGAGAGCCCTTTCTGCATCTTTCTGCCTTATTATCTGTATAACAAAATTTATTTGAAGTCGATATCTCTTCTGGTTCTTGAGCTATGGACGACGAAAAAAACGTCGCGAACGTACGGACGTACTCTAGGGACCTTGAAACGTCAAAAAATGTCAAAATTTTCAATTCGACAAATCGGACCCATTATAATAACTTCCTATGGGAAGTTAAAAAAGAAAAGTGAAACTTTTGGTTTAACTCAAATATCAATCGACCTCAGTCAAACTATTTAAATTTTGAATAAAAAAACTGTGAAATAAATATTTGACAGCTCGAAAAGCAAGACATGATATTATTTTTCAAATTTATTAAATATCATAAACAAAATCTAATTATTTTTTTTTTAATTTAAGTATCGAAATTAACAATAGTGCTGGTCAAAAAATAATAAAGAAATGACTCCAAAGTCTTCGATTTGTTATCATAACTTTAAAAACTTTCTTCGTTTTACCAGAACTTTATAAAAAGCGAATGTTAAACCTAAGTCAACATTTATTTCTACCGTATTTGAATTTTTTAGACAATGATTAATAACCCGATGAAAACAAAAAATGCAAAATATATTCATATTTCATCCACTTTCTAAAGTTTAACAAAAGAACCTCTCTACTTACCTACTAATCACTACAGCAACACAAAACTTCTTAAAAAAAAGATCCTTTACAGAAAGAGAAAGTTTCTCAATTATCAATTCTAATTTTTAACATTTTACCACTGACTACGATTACGACAAAGACGGACGATGGACGATGGACGACACAAAAAAGAAGTGTTATCGTCCTTTTTCAAAACTTTCAGATTATAATGTATGCTATTTCCATGCCAGACTATATCTCGCTCCTAGGTCCAAAAACAGCTAAAAATTATATTTCTTGTGCAATGTTCCTTTTGCCTTTTGTATGTAGATATAGTATTACGAAGCACAGGATTAAAGCAAAAGTTTCCATCAAAACCATCCAGTAAAGAATGAACAACCTAAAAAAAATTCAGCTAAAAACTTATGCAATAAAAAAGGCGTTTTTACATCTTGCTGCTTTCGACGACGACGACGTCGACTATGACGAGAAAAAGATCAAAAGCAAAAAACCAACGTAAACTTCCGTCATTTTCAGCTTTTCACTCATTCGCATAGTTTTCTAACAAAAGAATAAAAATAAAATACAAAATCACGCAAAAAAATGAATCATCGTGACTCAAAGGATTATTATGTTATCCGTTTTTTAACTTCAAGTGAACGTGAAGTCCACGCTGAAATATAAAATTGATGCCAAAAAATTATGGTAAGTTTTTTTCTTTTTTTTTGCAAAGTGACGGGAAATTGTTGAATACTTTCGTTAAAATTTTGTAAGGCTGACATAATTAATACTTTAACTTAAATGCTATGTTAATCTCAGTCGTGGAATAAATGTAATTTTAAATGAAAAAATAAGTATAATGAAGCGTTGAAGTGTAAACTTTCCAGAATGTATATGGCTCAAAATCACCAAGGTTGCAAATTTCAAAAATTTTGTATGACAAAAAAAAATTGCAAGCTATAATGATGAATTTTGGTTTATACAGTGGCAAAAATTGTATATTAACAAACTTTGACAGGACAGGGCAGCGCACAGAATTCTATAATTTTGTAGTAATATTGTTTAGTACTAAATATTTTACAGAAAACCATCAATTCGGGAACGTTTTTCTAAGTTTGATAAAATCAACAAAAACAAAACAAAGTACATCATTTAAGCTTTGTTTAATAACATGGGTATATTATGTATGTGTATTAAATAAGCAATAATGAAAACAATAAATACAAAATCTTCTACAAGCAAAATACCTCAAAAAATTAGAAATGTTGCTATTATTGTGCATAAAATTTAAGAAATTTCAAAATATTCAAACTTTTATAATCGAATTAACGTTACAGGAACAGAATAAAAGTTCTGCAATGTAATAAATTCTTTTTTCTTTTCTTTTAAATAGCTCAATTTATGAGTATTTTATTGAAATATTGAAGTTCCCGGAAATGATCAACCGTTCCCGGAATGACAAAAATGTTCTCGAAATGATAATATCGATATCATAAGGTATAAGTTAGGAAATATTTAAATTATAAACAACGGTTTTAATAACAAAGTTATTTATTGATATTTCCATATTGTTCACACTTAAGAAAAACTCCTTTTTTTTATTATAATTCAGTTTTAACATTTCCATAAATTAGTCTAGTGAAACTTCTATATTATACTCAAAGTTATATCTTTTATAAGTTTTAATCAGTTCTTACAATTTGAGTCTTTTGTGCTTAAATCAAGTTCTACTTCACTTAACTTCTACAAAAAATATACAAAATATATTTATGTAAGTAACGTAAGAAAATCAACAATGAATTCTGTCAAAAACAACAAGTTAACTAAAAAATATTTAAAATACAAAACAAAACTTATTATTTTTCGAAAACATCAATATCGTTATCAAAATAATAATATTCCAGATTTTTTTCTTTTTTCATCAATGGTGTTGGAATAATACTGATTATTTGCTCAAAGTCAATATATGATATATCCTTTGGTTCCAGTTTAAATTTTCTTAAATTGTTACGCACAGATCTCAAAAAAGTTACTAAGATTTCCCCATCATCGTCATCGACACATGTTTGGCAGGTAGCAACATATCTGAAGCAAATATTTCGCTTTTCAGTAGGAACTTTAACAAGCAAGAATGTCCCAGGGGATATGAGATTTGGATGTATGTATATTTTCTTTGCCAAAAGACGTATTTACTTCAACATCAATCTGTTTATCTTCAATCTGCTGCCGACGAGACATTGTCATTAAATCTTCATTGTCCGAGGAAGATAAGCCGTTAACAGATTTATAAATGCTTACTCTATTTTTAAATTTCAAATAGTTATCTGTTATCATGGGCTCTTCGTCAACAGGAGATTTAATTGAAGACATAAAAACTTCCTCAGATTCAACTGCACTCATGTTACAAAGGCTAGAAAGCTTCGGTAGTCTTAGCTCTTTATGGAAATGTTCGTATTGATATAATTGTATTAAAACGTCTAATCCTTTTTGCCAGTACACTTTTGTTATGTTCATTATACCTGGAATAGCATCCAAAGACTTTGGAACGCGGTTTTTTTCCTCAATCACGTCGTCTTCTGGGATTACTTTTACTTCGATAGTATCGTTTTTGAACAAATCGGCGAATTCTGAGGCTGTTTTAACGTCATTACCCATGAAGACATGTCTGTCAGCTGTTCTTTTTAAGTATCCTCCTACACCATCCATAGGGCCCTTACCATGTCCAGGCTCGCTGAAAGTCCAAGTAGATTTGATCACTTGTTGAAAATGATTAATCAATGTTTCTATCCAAAGGGTTACATTTGTACGATTTCGGTATTGCGATGTTGGTCCGTCAGAGTAAATATGAACTGTATCAATTTGTTTGTTTTCCAAAATTGTTTTTAAAATTGGTTTCATATGAGTCCATACGGCATGCGCTTGGTGATCTAAATTATCACTTACTGTAGCAAAAGATTTTGATTTTAAATCACTGTTACAGCTTCGCAAATAATATACGCCTGTATGAATAGATAATTGTTTCTTAGCAAAATGTGTCGAGTGTATTTCATTTGCGTACTTCGTAGTATAGTTTTCTGAAAAGTCTATCTGTATCATCACCTCATTTTCACGTAAATTTTCTTTTAGTTCTTTTTTCAATTTATTGTAACTATAAATGCCGTATAAGTGTTTCTTCATAGCCGGAATATCTTCAAATAAAGCAATCTTTAATTTTTCGACCGTACTCGAAATCAGAACTTTTTTTGTTATCTTAAAAGTCTTTTTCACACCTTTTACAATGTTATCTTCTTGAACGGACTTCCACAAAAAATATGTCAGAGTCTCTATTATCTCCTAATTCAAACTCAGGAATTTTGCATTTTTCACATAAACTATTCATACAGTCGTGAGACTTAACATTACAGGTGTATTGTTCAATGAACTTTTCAATAGACGCGTCTTTAAGCTCTTTTGCATATTTCAGTTTATTTAACTTTTCTTCAAAATTTGCATGCTTGACACACAAGCATGTTTCTCTATCCCTTGATTTTGGCGCTACAACCCAAAATGGTTTGGCTCTCAGCAGCGTTGCGTATGATAAGACAATTCCAGTTTCTTTTACAAATTTTGACACCAGGTTTTTCACTGTGTGTAAAAGCACGCGTCTTTGTTTTTTAATACCATTATGTTTCACAGAGTCTCTCTTAGATGGGCATATTCGACTTACATCATCTTGTTCGAAGAATTCAATGACCTTTTGGCGAACTTTTTGCTTTAAAACAATTTAAAATGATTTGGCCCTATCTTTTCGAACGATTATTCTACCTACTTGTCTTCTCTCTGGAGGTACTGTGGCTAAGTCCGATTGTAGTGGCGTGTTAATCATTAGATTTGCTGAACTTTTTTTTTTTCTCTGTATTTTTTTGATGCTTCCCTCCAATATTTTCTCTGCTTTCGCTTCTCTCGCTCGGTCATATCAGCAATTTTCTTCACTTTGTTTTCTGCCTTTTTTTTTCATAATATTCCCTGTCCTTAGCCCGTTTAATTTCTTTCTGTTCTTCAGTCATCTTATCCAAAAACTTTCTTTTCCTAGCATTTGCCTTTTCTCTATGCCGCAAATAAGCTGCACTATCCTTTTTAAGCTTTTTTTGAGATTTTATTTTATTTTTTTCTTTATCAGGAGTCTCCATTACGCTGTAATTAAAAAGTAACACAATTTTAAAATAAACTTATAAATATATATGTAAGTGATTCGCTCTAAGAAACAATAATCATCATTCCGAGAACGCAAAAGTCATTTCGGGAACCTGCCATCATGTCCGGGAACGTTTCCGAAATGACCGTTCACGAAATGACGATTTCAAATAAGCGCGCCCTTTGATTATACGGCGGCCATCTTTAATGCGATCTGACTTTGTCAATAGGAAAATATTTGAGGTTACTTTGTTATTTCGTGTCGTAAAAAAGAAATTCATCAATAATTACATAAATGTAATAAATGCGTTCACGGATTGACGGGCTATTGATGATCGCTCAACGAATAATGAATAAAAAGGTACTTACCATTTAAATACAATTTATTTTACGATAAATACTCTGGCAGCCGGCTTTGTAATTGTTCCCTTCCTCGACTGAAGTTTTCCACTGAATGGCTGCATTTACTTAAAATTATTTTTGATCGATTATCGATATGTTCACTGAAATGACTTGTGCGGTATCGGACAAACTGTTTTTGCATTTTTTACAGTTAAAAATAAATAATCTATTAGTATCCTTTCTAAAACTAGATTTTGTATAAAAAATACGGGGTATTAAAGTGATGACCGGGGTTGAATACCTTACATCTTTCAATTGTATTTTGGGCTTGAAGTTGAAGATTGTAGATTGGGACGCGTTCCCGAAATGATTTTCTATGCGTGTATATTGATTTCATTTAAAATTTAGTTTATTAATAAATTATATTCTTTGATAGAAACATAAAACAGGTCAGTTATAGTATTTTATTAATTTTTTTTTTTAATTAAGTCAAGGTTTAAGACATAAAATTGCTAGCGAAGCCAATTCTGCACCTTGGTGATTTTGAGCCATATATGTAATGTTATGCAAAATATTGTTTTTCAAATTCTTTTTTTTTTTAATATATGTACGAATCTATTTTTTGGGAACAAATTAATGTTTTCAAAATTGTTTTATTCTGTACGAAATATTTTTGTTAACGTAAGGTGAATTTCTTAAACAAATTAAATAAGCTTTTTTTTACAAGAAATAAGAACTTTCAAACAAAAAATGCTTCTTAAAATTGGATTTTGACTAAAATATCTCAGGAACATAACATAAATTAGATTTTAAGAAGTTACATTTTGTGCATACTTTTTTTTTTGCAAATAATTAAATAACTTGAATTTATTAGAAAAATCACAATCTTTTTTTGTAAGTCAAAAATATGAAAATAAAAAAGAGGCTGGGATGCGACCTACACTGATAACTTCCTATCCCGCCTAGCTTAAAAAGTTTGTAGGTTTTCGTGTTTTCATAAAAAAGTTGTCAGTTGAATTATTCAATAACAATATTATGCATATTATGATGAAATAGTTTGATTTCAAAATTTATTTTTGTTAACTAGATTTTTAGTCGGAAACCAATTTTTACCAATTTTAGTAGCATTTCTTAAAAATTTGTATTGCTTATGTAAACAAATACGAATTGAATGAATGAAATTATTTTGAAGTCAATGTCTTTTAATATTCACGAGATATCGAAAACCGAACATCAATTTTTACCAAATTTGCGTACTATTTTTTGTAGATTTTAATTTTTATGAAAAAACGAGCTGTTGGATTTTTACAAAAAAAAATTACTGAATGTCAAAAACAATATTTTCTGTGAGATAAAATTAGTTTAAAGCGAATATGTTAAATTTTTGTAAAGGTATTTGTGTCGAAAATCAATTTTTACCAACTTTTAGTAATTTCTATTTAGGTTTTTTAATTTTTGTTAAGAACTGTCAATTTAATTTTTTTTTAATTTTACCGAATATTGAAAACAATATTTCTTATAAGACAACATTTTTTTGAAGCCATAATCTCAAAGTTTTGAAAAGATATTTGGGTCGAAAGTAAATTTTTACCAAGTTTTAGTAATGTTGATTGTGTTAAAAAATAGGCTCTTTTGGTCTTTTTGGTTTGGGAATGCAAATAAAAAACTATTCCATTCTTACTCCCAACGTTTCGTAAGAATTCCTTACTATTCTTCAGGGGATAATTTTTCTTTATTCAATGTTTGTATTAAATCATACTGTTTATTTTATTTCTACACCTTACGGCACTGACATAATTTGAAAATAAATAAAAAATATGGTGAAAACAATAAGCAAAAAAAAACTATTAATTAAACAAAAAAACAAAGAAAAACACTTATATCACAGATTCGTTAAAGTAGTAATGTTATTTTGTAGGTTTTTATTTTTTACAAAAAAACTGTCAATTCGATTTTTCTCAAAATTTTACCGATGTTGAAAACAATATTTTTTCTAAAATAAAATTAATTTGAAGCAAATATCTCAAATTTTTGAAAAGATATTTCAGTCGAAAATCAATTTTTACGAACTTTTAATAATTTCTATTTAAGTTTTTTAATTTTTGTTAAAAAACTGTCAATTTTATTTTTTTTAAATTTTACCGAGGTTAGGTTAGGTTAGGTTAGGTTGAAGTGGCTGTCCAAGATGGAAACGGACACACTTAGGCCAGTTTGATGGCCCATTGTGATACCACATGAATCTTGAGGTTTCTTCCTAAGCTCAATGGAACCAGTTTGAGTCTCTTACGCAACGTTAGAGGCTGCTTATGCCGATATGATTTAGATCGTATAGATCGTTAAAGAAGAATTCTCCTAGGTAATTCTTGCGTTTTCGAGCCAGAGCAGGGCATGTGCAGAGAAGATGAAAAATTGTTTCTTCCTCTTCCTCGTCCATACAGCTTCTGCAAAAGTCATTTGAGAATACGCCTAATCTCGTGGCGTGCTTTCCTATTAGACAGTGTCCGGTTATGAAACCTATTATCGAGCTTATATGCGATCTGCTTAGAGAGAGCAAGCACCTTGAACGTTTTAAATCCAGTGTTGGCCAGATGTTTTTTGTGATTTGACACGTGGTGATGTTGTTCCACCTGGTGCCTGCCCTCCTCACAGCGTCTTGCATTAGCAACAGTTTACAAGTAGCGATTGGTATGCCAATACGTGCCAAACGTGGTAGAATGGGCTGTACTGTGCCGTTCCTGGCGAGTTCATCTGCCTTACAGTTACCTGGAATGTCTCTATGGCCCGGCACCCAGCAAAGGTGAATATTAAACTGTTGTGCCATTTCCATTAGAGAAGATCGACAGTTCTGGACTGTTATAGAGTTTGTAGAGACAGAATCCAGAGATTTAATAGCGGCCTGACTATCTGAGAAAATAGGGATATCAGATGTTGATATTACTTTTTCTTTAAGCCAGGACAAGACTTCTTTTATCGCCAAAAGTTCCGCCTGGAACACGCTACAATGATTGGGAAGGCGGAATGAGAGACTTAATTTCAGTCGTTCAGAGTACACACCTCCACCAACCCCTTCTTTTGTTTTTGATCCATCTGTATAGAAGTGGATTGACTCGTCTTCCAGGAATGTCCTATCCTCCCAAAAAGATCTGGGAGGTATAGAAATCTGGAAATTTCTGTCGAATTGCAGTTGGGGGATGGTGTAGTCTGTGTGCTTTGGAATTGATTCTAAATACCTAAGAATTACGGAGTGGCCAATGTTGTTGTTAGTCCACTGCAACGAAGCTTTGAGGCGAATAGCAGAGCTTGCAGCTATTTGTTTGCTAAATATATCAAGAGGTGTTAGGTAGAGTAAGGTGTCCAGTGCGGCAGATGGGGTCGTGCGAAGCGATCCGCTTATACATAGGCAAGCTGAACGTTGGACTTTATTTAATTTATCCCGGTTTATACCTTTCTCTAAAGCAGTCCACCATACTGCCACACCGTACATTAAAATCGGTCTGATTACCGATGTGTATAGCCAATGCGTGATTCTGGGTTGCAAGCCCCATTTATTACGATGGCTTTTTTGCAAGAAAAGAGAGCTACAGTAGCTTTTTTGACTCTTTCCTCTACGTTGCGTTTCCAATTTAGTTTTTTATCTAAGACAAGACCCAGGTATTTAGCCTCGTCTGAGAATTTTATTGGATTCCTTTAATATGGGGAGGGTTGACAAATGGAATTTTGTATCTCCTCGAAAATAAGACCAAATCGGTTTTGTGTGGGTTAACACACAGTCCACACCGATCAGCCCAAAGTATTAGTCTGTCTAAGGCATTTTTTAAGAGTTCTTTAAACGTGTTAAGATGCTTTCCTGAAACTGCTTTAGCAACGTTCGTCCGCATAGGCTATCACTCTGAAACCCTCCGCATCCAGACTAGTTAGGATTTTATTCAGCACTAGGTTCCAGAGGAGAGGGGATAGAACACCACCTTGCGGTGTCCCTCTAAAAAAACAAAAAATTTACCGAATATTGAAAAAAATATTTCTTATAAGACAATTTCTTTTTTGAAGCCATAATCTCAAAGTTTTGAAAAGATATTTGCGTTGAAAGTAAATTTTTAGCAAGTTTTAGTAATTTTTTTTTAATTTCTAGTTTTTATAAAAAAACTGTCAATTCGATTTTTCTCAAAATTTTACCAAATGTCAAAAACGTTATTCATCGTTGCACAAAATTATTTTGGAGATAAAATCATGTTTTTTTCGTAAAATTTTCGAGGTGACAAATATATTTTTTTCAGTTTTTTTGATTTATTAAAAAAAACGGTTAATTGGATTTTTTTTCCAAAAATATACTAATTTGGTATCTTTTTGCATCATTATCTGCATAACAAAACGTATGTGAAGTCGATATCTCTACTGGTTCTTGAGCTATGGACGACGAAAAAACGTCGCGAACGGACGGATGTACGGACATATGGACGTAGGAACGTACGTACACACGCACACACAGACATCTCTCTACAAATCTTTTATTTGGACTCTAGGGACCTTGAAACGTCGAGAAATGTCAAAATTTTCAATTCGACAAATCGGACTAGAATTTTCTAAATTTCTTAAAAATGTTTACAGAACAAGAAAAAAAAGTAGATTACGTTACTATGGTACCTCTTAGAAACTTAAAATTGGCGGTGCTTATTTTAGTTAAATAATTGTACCACCTAAAAGTCTCTGAAATTTTCTAAGTTCCCAGATCTTTGGAAATATTTGAACTTAACGCCAGTCTATAAAAAAGTTCTAAAAATTTAGTTACGAATTATCGTCCTACAGCGAAACTGCCTGCTATTCATATTATTTGAATTCCTTGGATGTAATATAATTTCTTTTAATTATATATAAATTATTGTATAAATCTACAATTACTAATGTATTAAAAAACATTCTCAATTCGAGAGCATGTTTAAAGACTTCAGAAAGCCATTTGACAAATTAAGTCATGCAATTAGTTTCAATCAGTTAAGTATATATCGTCATATCTTAAAGAAAGATATTATAGCCTCAATTTAAAGTCAATGTCAGTGTACCTCAAGGGAGTCACCTTGGTCCTTTGCTGTTTATTTTGTTTATTAATTATTTGCTTTCTGTTTCAAATAATTCTATATAGCTAACCTATGCAGATGATGTTAAAATTTTTTTAATTATTAACTCCATTAAAGATTTTAAAGAACTACAAAAAGATAGAGATCAATTTTGGGAATGGTACAATAGAAATAGTTTGATTTTAAATATTGACAAATGTAGACAATATGTTTTACTCGCAAACATAATATAACAAATTATGACTTTACTTTGAATTCGTCACGTTTGAATAGAGAACCCAATTTTTCTGACCTTGGTGTTGTACTGGACTCAAAGTTGATGTTAACTGATCACTATAATTATATTATAAGAAAAGCTAACGAAACACTTTCGTCAAAAGATTTTTCCGAGAGTTTCGTGATCCGTTATTAAAATTCTGTATGTTTCTTTTATCAGACCAATTTTTGAATACGCTTGCGTTGTATGGGCGCCATGATATTCCTTTCATATTGATAGAATAGAAAGTATTCAACGTAGGTTTTTAAGATTTTGTATTTGTTTTGCCTCTGGCCTGATAGACTTTTATTATCTCCATTTACTCAAAGACTTTCCTTGGCAAATCTCCTATATCTTTGTTGTCGCAGGGAGTATTTGCCGTTCTGCTCTATAATTTGTGTATTAAATGGCACAATTTCATTTCCATCTATTCTTTTTCGATTGTATTTAAATCCGATTCAGGCTAGCTTAAGAAGAAATTTACACCTTAGAACTATTTTTACCACATTGAACTTATAGTCCTCTACATTAATTAATCAGTAAATTTAACGAATCATTTATACTTATTGACTACTAATGACAATCACGAATCTGCAAGCTTTAAATTTAATTTGTTCGCTAAATGTATAGTTGAAATTATGTTAAATTTAAGTAAATATTGTAAGCATTTGATAAATAATTTTTAATAAATAACCCTATCTTTAATGTGGCCCTAAAGAAAAAGGTCTAGCCGTGTTAAATTATAGGATTATATTATTAGGTGGCGGAACAGTCCGTTGAGAACTAGGGCCTAGTGACTTACATCTCTCAACCATTCCTGTGTGCGAGTACTGTTGTCAGGGATGGAGGGAACCTACAGTTTTAAGCCAAATCCGAATCACTTTTCATGACAAGAATTACTCTTGGAGGATTTGTCAATTCCTCGCAAGAGGCAGTACCCATGAAAAAACTTTTTAGATGTCACAGACAGGGATCGAACCCAAGACCTCTGGCATGACTGTCCAACGCACTAACCATCATACCACGGGTACCACAAATTATAGGATTCACTGACCAATAAAAAAAATAACACGGTTTGTAAACTTTTCTTGCCAATTTGCAAACTGTCACTGTGAAATTTGTATGACTAAGTAGTAAAGAATTTATGAAGCGTGTATCGTTGCATTTTCCAAAACATAACAGCGATAATAGCTGGCTGTTTAAAATGAAACATCTCACTAAAAAAAACGCTATAAACAAAATAAAAATTCCAAAATTTAATTCCGGTAATTTAAGATATTGCATTAATTATATTTAATTATAATGATTTCCAAAGATTGTGTTTATAAAACTTTTCATTCCACAATATTTCCTATAATATCACTTAAAAAATGTCTTAGCCATTAAATTTGAGAATTTGTTTTATCTTTTTTTAAAATAGGAATTTCCTCTAAAGATTTTGTTTAACAATTTTTTTTTTTAAATGCTAGTACCTTTTGGAACATGAGAATCCAATCTAATTTTGTGTTTGCTTTATTTTATAAAAACCACACCAGCTTCGTTGTAAAGTAAATATTGATATAATTAAATTTGATTTCTGCACCAGTCTTCACCTATATTATACTCTCGTTCATAGTAGTTTCCAATAATAGAACAACAAATGCCACACCCGTTTTGGACGGACTAAAAGCACCTATTAGATCGATTAATCTTTCAACATTTACCTCAATTAAGCCCGCAGAAAGTCATTAGAAATAAACCGAAACCAAAAACGTGGTCAACAGCTTGGCCTGTCATTAGTTTTCCCTTAGTTTTGACCTTTCCATTTTCATTATGCCTACATTCATAAACCTATAGTGTTGTTTCCAGTTTTTATAAATAAACTTTTGGCAGTCAAAATGATTAGTATCAAGAACAAAAATAAGTATTATAGGCATTCATTATTATGTATTTATACATAATGTGTTGATATCGTTTACCTGTAATAATGTATAGGGTGTTCCATATGTAATATTGTTTAGACTAAAAGGTCAGGTCAGAACAGAATTTCGTACCACATAAAAATGGCAATATTTTAATTAGTTTTTACACACCATGTCCATAAATGGGAATAACTTTCGAAAAAAATTGAGTTTTATTCAAATTTCAAAGCATTCATTTATTTTAAACGCAAAGGCAATATCAATTAAATTTTCTAACTAAAAATTATAAACAAAAATCACACTGGTCCTAAAAATAAAGTTTTTTTCTGTCCTACAAACAAAACAATTATTTTTTTGTTAAAAATAAAAGTGTCCCGAACTCGTATATCGCTTTAAGATTTCTCTATCACATTTGTTTTTCAAAATAACCTTCTTTACCTTCTTTAAAAGCATTCAAAAACTTTCGAAAACAGTGTTTTTGAGGTAATAAAGAACAACATAGTGCTGAGCCATAAATTGTAGGATGATTTTTCAAGGTACACATATTTGTCTACTAGATACAGTTTAAATCATTTTAATAACTTGCCTAGTTTCTGGAAATGTTCATTAAATATGAGCCTTTGTAATACTCTTTATAAAGTTTTGAAAATCCTGAAATCTTATGCTTGATGTTTTTCAAAAATACGTTTTGGAGTTAACTTTAAGTGCTGATTTCGTATCCGGTTTTAACTATCTGCCCTGTTCTCTGTTCGAAAGAAGGTATTGGTGAACGTTGGTTTTGAATTCCTAGATATTGCAATGACTGGAAAATACAGAGTGTGGTAAGGCATTCCACATTCGAGTAGTACGGTTAAAGAGCGAATCACTGTATTTGACAGTACAACCGAAGTTTGGCTTCGAAAACTCAATGCTTTCTCCTGTCGTTAAAGCGTAACGCACCCCCGATGCCACTATCTATGAGTGGCACTTGCATCCAAGAAACCAATCAACTATCAGTACTCGGTATGTGTATTACAGATCACCTTTTATGGAATGATCACATATTCGATATTCGATATATTCGAGTTGCATTCCACCCCTTAAACTATTCAGCCGTAATACTCGCACTTCTAGGAATGCTCATCAGTTTACCCTTGAGCTCAATTTCGGGCAAACTGTCAAGTATAGAGATTCTTTCTTAAATCGCACATCGAGAATGTGGAATGCTTTGGTCAACTCTGTTTTTCCCTCCCATTTTGATGTTCAGAACTTTAAGACCAATGTGCACCGGTATCTCCTTTTAAATCCTTCCCTATTTTCCTAACGCTCGCACTGTGTTTAAATATAAACATATAAAGGGTATTAATAACCCCTTGAGTGCTTGTGAATTATAAAAACAAGGGTATACTGATGAGCATTACTAGGAACGCGAGTATTACGGTTGAACTTGTAAAGGGAAGAATACAGCTGGCTATTTCTCTAAAGCATAAGCCGTTAAATTAACAATAAAAAAAAGTTGAGACAAGAAATTTTATGACGATCTTCAAGTTACGTGATGATATTATCACCAATCAATCTAAATGCTTTACGTTCAATGCTGTAAAAAAGGCTTAAGTAAGTTACAGGAGCAGCAGCCCAGAGATAGAAGTTATAGTCAAGCTTTGGACTTATATAAGTTTTGTAGATAACAGCCAGATCAGAAGAGGAGAAATACTTATTGCATTGCTTTAGGAACCTGAAACATCTTGTGGCATTGATGGTGCCATAACGTATATGGTCGTTTTAAAGGAGGTGGTTGACAACACGCATACCAAGATTATTGAGATGTTCAGCCTCCTTGATGTAAGTGCCGTCCATGGATAATGGCAAGGAGTTTTCGAAGCATTAAATTCCACGTGGTTTTTATTCCAAATTGTACAATGCTGCTCAGGTCGGAATTTGATGAGTTAACTTTGTCATTTTAGTTCCAATTCATAGAAGAGGGATGTGAGTATGAAAAGCTTAAACTACTTTTGTCAGCGAAACAATGTATTGGATTAGAAGTTGAAAACAAGGAGGGATCCTACATTGTCAAAACCCTAAGACATGCTTTTGAAATATCAAGTGCAATAATCTTAAATCTTTCTGTCGCTCTTGACACGGGGTATTCCTCTATTGCGCCGTCCCTCGGGATTAAATCCAACGACTTTCCGGGTTAAGTGTCTTGTAAAAGGTGGCTTTAGTTGCTCGAGAGAGGATTTTACTACTTTATTGCCTTCAAAGACCAAAGATGCAACGATTTGCAAGAGTAATTCTCCATTTGGTGTCAGTGCTAGTGTCGTTGTCTAAACTTTTAGTGATGCCTACTTCAAAGTTATAGCTGTGTTGTCGAAGACATCGTCGTTCCATGTCCTTTCTTGATGACTGATCGATTACTTGGTCTTGCCCTCATTGGAGACTATTCTTTTCCGCTCCCGTCGCAATGCTCAAAAACGCAGCACTGACATCACGCTTTGATCTTTCAACTATGTCAATATTATCGGCGCATCCAAGTAATTGGATATACCTTTGGAAGATTGTGCCTCTATGGTTGACGGTTGAGTTTTGCACAATTCTCTCCACTGCATCGCCTTGTCTAAAACCTTTTTAAACATCAAAAGCATCTATTTCGACATTAATAGAGCAGCGTGCATTCTCCATCGCCATTCTGAACTGACGGTAAAGTTTGACAAGGATGCCAAAACTAGACATTGGTTTGTAAAGCACTTCCCTATAAATGTTATCATACGTGGCCTTGGAATTGATAAAGATATGGTAGGTATGGACTTGAAGTTCCTGGGCTATTCCAAGATCTGCAATAATGTGAATATCTGCTCCGTAGTGGACTTTCCTGGTCTGAAGCCACACTGATATCGACCTAGCAGGTTGTTGACGAACGACTTCAGGCGTCAGACAGAAAAGATCTTATAAGCGATGTTCAGGAGATTGGTTCCTTTGTAGTTAGGCGATATGTTCAGGGGGTCTCCTTTCAAGAGGATTGGGTAAAATATGCTGTGATATCATCACGAGTTTCATCGAATACAAACTACTTCATGAATTTAAATAGCCACAAAAAGTTTTACATTAGTGTTTTTATTTCATTATTTCAAAAAGCTGTATCCTTAAAAACTGATGTGATAGAGTGGTTGTGGAGTCAGATTTGAATATAATGAGAAAAACCTTATCGAAAAGTGTTATTTGTGAACGTCTAAAAACGGACTAAAAGGATGTTTTTTCAACATTTCGTTACTCTAAAATAATTTGGATGCGGTACAAATAGGTTACTTAATTCTGTAAGGCCAATATATTTATAGGACACCCTGTATATGTACATATGTCTGAACAATAGAAGGAAGTATATTTTCATAATACCAGAGCTCGCATTAAAATAATTTCGGTTTGAGATTACGTGCTTTTCCATAACTATACTAAATTAAGGCAACTCACGAGTCACGAAAGGTACAGTACGCTTACGCTAAACATATTTCACTTAATTTTTTTGTTATTTTTTTGTTCATGTTTGTTGGAAAAGGAAATAAATAAATATAAAACAACTCAAGAAATGTGAGTAAGACTTCAACCATCACAGCAAAAAACAAAAAAATGACATACACTCAATAAAAACAAATATTGTTTAAAAACCAAAAATAAATGTTTTGAAATATTAATAACATGCAATTCTGAATTTCATGGATAGCTTTTCCACTTGTTCAATTGTTATTGTTGTTCTTTATAAATTTTAAATTGCGCATATAAGCAAAAACAGAGGTTCAGGAAAAAAATTTAAACAAATTATTAACAATTTGTATAAAGAGTCTAAAGTTCAAGCTGCGTGACTAGGCCGGTGTTCAAAGTCCAAAATTTCATATGTTTGGAATTTTCTCTTTTGTTTTTTTTTAATCTCTTTTGTTGTTAAAAAAAATACAACAAAGCAAAATTATAAATGAAGTTAATATTTTTTTGGATGAATTTTTTTCCAGCAAAAAGATAAATTTTGGTTCATTTTAGAGATTTCAGAGAAGTAAACGAAAACACATACAAAGGCAATAAAATTTTGTTGAGATAAAAATAGATTTTTTATCTTTATCTTATTTTTGGTGATAAAATAAGTGATCAAGTTCTGACTACGACTCAGAAAAATATGATACAGTTTGACAACAAACAATATTAAATTATCATTTTAATATTTTGTTTTTGTAAATAACAATAAGGTCACTGGGCGAATAATTCATAGTAGACTTTTGAAGCGCGAGGTAAACAAAGCAAAAGAAAATTATTATTTTGATTGTTAAGGTTCATTTCGAAATTGCGCTGATGGTAAGCGATTTAATTAATTCAGGTTACAAAGGGAAGTTGAAAGTAAGACTTTAGAATTGCAAAATAAAAATACATATTGGAAGTAAGCGTTTATGAGAATTTTTTTTTTAGACACCTTAAAATAGTATCTAAAGTCTAAAGTTAAGCTGAACTTAGAGTTGCAGTGAGAAAATTTGGGCCTATGAATGGAGCGACGAAAAGAAAACTTCAAAATTAAATCCTTAATCTTCTTATTTTATGTAATGCTCTTGCTCTATTTACGAAAAATAATCTTTAATTTAAAAAAAAAATAATAAAACGTATTCTAAGTGGTGCCAACTTTTAACTTTCCATAGGAAGTTATTGAAATCGGTCCGATTATTTTGAATTAAAAATTTTTAAATTTCTAGACAAAGGTTTTTAGAGAGATGCTTGTGGGAAGCTTTTTTTTGCCGAGAACCAGTAGACATATCAACTTCAAATAAATTTTGTTATAAATATAATAACACAGAAATATGTAGAATAACGTTTTTTCTCGTAACATTTTGAGAGAATCGAAATAACGCTTTAAAAAAAAAACACAACTAAAAGTTGGTAAAAATTTATTTTTGACACGAGTATCCAAAATCGAACAGTTTTTTTTTTTATAAAAAATAAGAATCTACAAACATTACTACGCAAAATAAGTAATAACTGGGGTTCGGTTCGTATATCTCGTGAACAATTGAAGGTGTTGAATTCAAAATGATTTTATTTTGTCCTTAATTGTTCTTTTTTTAACTTCCCATAGGAAGTTATTGTAATGGGTCCGATTTGTCGAACTGAAATTTTTGACTATTCTTAACGTTCGTACGTGCGTACGTCTGTACGTCCGTACGTTCGTACGTTCGCGACGTTTTTTTCGTCGTCCATAGCTTAAGAACCAGAAGAGATATCGACTACAAATAAATTTTGTTATACAGATACTCGTAATAATGCAGAAAGATGCAGAAAGGGCTCTCAAGAAAATTGCATGTGTGGTTTTTTACCTAGCAGTTTAAAAAAAAGGTGAAAATTTTGGTTAACCCTAAATATCTCACGAACCAATAACGCTAGAGACTTGAATTAAATTTTAAGTTATAAATTGTAACGTGGTACCGAATAAGTGTATTTTTTGAAAAAATACAATTAACGGTTTTTTTATAAATCAAAAAAACTGAAAAAAAAAAATTGTCACATCGAAAATTTTAGGAACAAAAAATGTTTTTAACTCCAAAACAATTTTGTGCAACCAAGAACAACGTTTTTGGTATCAAATAAAATTTTGAGAAAAATTGAATTGACAGTTTTTTTTAATAAAAAATAAAAACCTAAAAAAAACATTACTCAAAGCAAAAATTGAATTTCGACTCAAATATCTTTTCAAAAATTTGAGATTATATCTTCCAACTTAATTTAACTTATAAGAAATATTGTTTTCAACATTCGGTAAAATTTTAAGAAAAATCGAATTGACAATTTTTCTTCAAAAAATACGAACCTAAAAAAAGCTAATAAAAATTGGTAAAAACAGATTTTCGACTCAATTATCTTTTCAAAAATTAAAAATATTAGTTTGAAAATAATTTTATCTTATAAGAAATATTGTTTTGAACGTTCGATAAAATTTTGAGAAAAATCGTGATGATAGTTTTTTAACAAAAAATAAATACCTAAAACAAATGAATAAAAATTGATTTTCGACTTAAATATTTTTTCAAAAATTTAAGATATAGGCTTCAAGTTAATTTTATTTTACAAAAAATTATTTTTTCAACATTCAGTATTTTTTTTATAAAAATCTAAGAGTCAGTTTTTTTCATACAAAATTAATATCTACAAAAAATAGCACGCAAAATTGGTAAAAATTGATGTGCGGTTCTCGATATTTCGTGAATAATAGAAAACATTGGCTTCAAATTAATTTCATTCATCCAATTTGTATTTTGTTTATATTAGAAATAAAAACTTTTAAGAAATGCTACTAAAAATTGGTAAAAATTGGTTTTCGAATAAAAATCTCGTTATCGAAAATAGATTTTGAAATCAAACTCTTTTATCATATGTATGCAAAATATTGTTAGTAATTTTAAATTTTTTTAGAATAATTAAACTGATAACTTTTTAACAAAACACGAAAACCTACAAACCTTTTAAGCAAGACAAATCTACAAACGGGGTGGGAAGTTATCAGTGTGGGTCGCATCCCAGCCTCTTGTATTTTAATTTTAGTCTTATTTGCTAAGAACAATTTATTATAATTTCAGGTAAAGGTGATTGGTTTGTGAATTAAAAACTTTTGACATTTCTCGACGTTTTAAGGTATTTAGAAAAATATGCATTGTGTGCATGCATACGTTTGTACTTTAAGGATACGTTATTACTTTCACCATATTTTAAAAACCGAGCAGAGATATCGACTTCTTGGTTTTTATTTATAGATGATAACATCAAGGTTTGCAAAAATAATTATTTGTATTAAACATTTCTTCTTTCAAAATAACAGTTGAAAATGACAGCCCTCGTTGGCCTCAAATTCTTCAAGAACAAATAACTGCCTTAAATATAATTTAATTTTGTTCTTGTAAAAGTAAACGGAATTGATAAGATTAAGAAAAAAGTGGCTGAGATGCGACCCACACTGATAACTTCCCATCCCGTCTGTCGATTTGTGTTGCTTAAAAGTTTGTCTATATGTATCAATTTTCACCAAATTTGCGTACTATTTTTTGTAGATTTTATAAAAAAAAATTACTGAATATTGAAAACAATATTTTCTGTGAAATAAAATAAGTTTGAAGCCAATATTTGTAAAGATATTTTCGTCGAAAAACAATTTTTACCAACTTTTATACATTTTTTTTAGATTTTTATTTTTTGTAAAAAAAACTGTCAATTCGAATTTTTTAAAAATTTTGTCCAATGTTGAAAACAATATTTTTTATAAGTTAAAATTAGTTAGAAGCCATTATCTCAAAGTTTTGAAAAGATATTTTAGTCGAAAATCAATTTTTACCAACTTTTATTAATTTTTTTTAGGTTTTTATTTTTTTAAACTGTCAATTCGATTTTTCTCCACATTTTTCAGAATATTGAAAACAATATTTCTTATAAGATAAAAAAAGTTTTAAGCCTTAATCTCAAGTTTTTGAAAAGATATTTGAGTTGAAATTAAATTTTTACCAACTATGAGTAGCTAATGTTTTTTTAGGCTTTTATCTATCTATATATATAAAAATGAATTGCTGTTCGTTAGTCTCACTAAAACTCGAAAACGGCTGAACAGATTTATCTTATCTTAGTCTTGAAATGTTCGTGGAGGTCTAGGGAAGGTTTAAAAGGCAAGAAAAAATCGAATAATTTCCGGGAAAACCCTAAAAACAGCCCTTTTCTATTTCTCATACAAACGTTTTCTAGAATCAATTTGAACTTTATTGCTATTCAATAAAGTTTGACAACCAACTAATATATCAATCATTCTGTCGCACTTCAGAACACGGAGATTTGTGGCTAAGAGGTAAACTCAAAAAAAATAAATAAAAAAATCAGAACACGGAAAAAAGTATCACGATTGACGATATTGTGTTACGATCATGGCTACGATATTCTATGAGTGCATCCTTCTATCTTTGTAAGTGACGAATACCGCTACGTGCGCGAGAACTTTTTTTTTACTTTTGTGATCATTTGTGATAGTGACATTCCAAGTAGTGTGTTCTTTTTTGTTGATATTTTGTGATAGTGACACTTTACTGTTAAGTTACTGTTAAGTGAGCGAGAAATGTTCTCACTTTGATTAATTACGTTACGAGGAGAAGACGACCTGACTTAGGTCGTCGCAGTCAATCAAATGTGCGAAGAGCTACCTCGCGTCTCACGTGCTAAAAGCACTGATAACCAGAGAGATACAGATCAAGAAAATAGTCGTATTGCTGTGTCAGAATTGCGTTATTTAGTTAGTGACAATGAAGTGGATAGGCTTAGAATGCAACGAGTTCATGTACATCAAATACAACAACAGCGAGCATGACATAATGAAATTGAGCGAATCCGCAGACGCAGTGCTCCTGTGATTCTTGAAAGATCTGCATTCCACTATCATTCGGCAATTGATTATTGTGCCGACAAATCGGTAACAATTGGGGAAATGAAAATAATTTGTAAATATTGTAAGGCGTTAAAATACACTGGTGAATCTACTGGATTATGTTGTGCTGGAGGCAAAGTAAAATTGTCACAATTGGTCCCATCACCAGATCCTTTACGCTCTTTAGTTTCTGGGATTGGAAATGATTCTAAGCACTTCTTGGCCAACAGTCAGAAATATAGTAACTGTTTCCAGATGACATCATTTGGCGCAATAGCGCAATGGCCAAGATGCAAATTAATTGTTTGGGATGAATGCACAATTTCCCATAAGAGGTCACTGGAGGCGCTGGACAGAACATTGAAACAACCAAAATATTTTTGGTGGGGCCATGATTCTGTTGTCAGGTTATTTTCGTCAGACTCTTCCAGTTATTCCCCAATCAGCTGTTGCTGATGAACTAAATGCATGCCTAAAATCATCGAATTTGTGGCAGTACGTTAAGACACTCCAATTAACAACTAACTTGCGAGTATTTTTGCAACATGATGAAACTGCAAATGTGTGTGCGAAGCAGTCGTTAGATAATGGAAATAATAAAGCTGCAATGGACACCTCGACCGGATTCATCACATTACCCACAGATTTCTGTCACATCACAGATTTAAAAGAGCAGCTTATTCAGCGTGCTTTACCAGATATAGCGCAAAAGTTCAATAACCATAATTGGCTGGGTGTACGAGCAATATTGGCAGCGAAAAATAAAGATGTAGAGGATCTCAATGCGATCATTCAGAATTTTCTTCCAGGACAGTTGGTTTTCTTCAAATCAGTCGACACCGTTATGAACCAGGATGACGTAGTCAACTATCCCACGGAGTTTTTAAATTCACTGGAATTGCCTGGATTACCACCTCACAATTTGCAGTTAAAAGTAGGATCAGTTGTCATCATGCTGCGTAACATTAATCAACATCGACTATGCAATGGAACAAGAATGGCTGTGAAAAAAATGATGAATAACGTCATTGAGGCAACAATCATAAAAGGAAAATACAAAGGAGAGGATGTCTTGATCCCGCGAATACCGATGATTCCAACGAATTTACCATTCGATTTTAAACGCTTACAATTTCCAGTACGTCTGGCCTTTGCCATGACAACAATAAATTAATCGCAAGGACAGTCTTTAGAAGTTTGCGGAATCAACTTGGAGTTTCCTCGTTTCGCGCATGGACAATTATACGTCACGTTTTCGCGCGTCGGAAAACAGTATTCTCTGTTTATTTACGCACCACAAAACAAAACAAAAAATATAGTTTATGAGAAAGCTTTAAATTGATTAACAAACTGTATCATAACAGTGTGCGTCTGTTAATAAAAATTTAAACCTTATAAATAGAAAGTATTTCAGGAAAACTCTCTTTTTTTAACTAAGCAACATGATGTGTCGAAAATAATAATAAAACTTTATAAATAAATTAGGTGGCGCAACAGTCCATGAAGGACCAGGGCCTAGTGACTTACAACTCTCAACCATCCCTGTGTGCGAGTAATGTTGTCAGAGATGGAAGGGACCTACAGTTTATATGCCGAATCCGAACGGCTAATTTGAGAAAACACTTTTCATGACAAGAATTACTCTTGGAGGATTTGTCAATTCCTCGCAAGAGGCAGTACCCGTGAAAAAAGTTAGATGGCACAGGCAGGGATTGAACCCAAGACCCCTTGCATGACAGTCCAACGCACTAACCATCACGCTACGGGTACTACTATAATATAAAATAATAAATATAATATAATAATATAATAAAACTTTATGCTTCATTAAAAAAATGCTTTTTTATTCAATACGTTTTGTTTTTTTTTTTTTGAAATTAATGTATACAAAAGTTTAGGTCTTTTATTTATCGATTGAGGCAGTACGAAGTCTGCCGGGTCAGCTAGTTTTTTTATAAAAAAAAACTGTCGATTAGATTTTTCTCAAAATTTTATCAGATGTCAAAAACATTATTCTTCGTTGCAAAAAATTGTTTTTGAGATGAAATCATATTTTAGTCGTAAAATTTTCGAGATGACAAATTTTTTTTCAGGTTTTTTGATTTATAAAAAAAACGTTATTTGGATTTTTTTCCAGAAATATACTTATTTTGTATCACGTTACAATATATAATATAAAATTTAATTTAAGTCTCTAGCATCATTGGTTCATGAGATATTTAGGGTTAACCAAAATGTTCACCTTTTTTTTAAACTGCTATGGTAAAAAAACCACCCACAAAATTTTCTTGAGAGCCCTTTCTGCATCTTTCTGCCTTATTATCTGTATAACTAAATTTATTTGAAGTCGATATCTGTTCTGGTTCTGGAACTATGGATGAAGAAAAAAACGTCGCGAACGTACGGACGTACGGACATACGGACATACGGACATACGGACATACGGACATACGGACATACGGACGTACGAACGTACGTACACACGACGCACAAACATCTTTCTAAAAATCTTTTTTTTCGACTCTGGGGACCTTGAAACGTCGAGAAATGTCAAAATTTTCAATTTGACAAATCGGACCCATTACAATAACTTCCTATGGGAAGTTAAAAATTGTAGTAAAACCGGGAACAAAATTATTTAAAAGAATGATATTTTTGATAAATGGAAGAACATTTTGAGAAAAATTTAGTCAATTAAGTTAATATTAGAATTTTTGTAAACTGCTAAATTTGTAAAAGTTTTGAGTTTTTAAGTGTTGTTGCTATTTTTTTACCAGTTTTTAATTTGAAAATTCTAAATATTGAACATAACTAACAAGTAAAGTTATAAGACCCATTACAAAAAGATTATCTATAGTTTTTCGATCTGATTTGTCAAGTTTATATTGTTGACATTTCTCGACATTTCAACGTTCCTAACATCCAATTCCAAAGCCTGAAAAGAGTATGCCATCGAATGTCAAATACATTTTGTATTGTACATCAACTGTTTTGTAAATAAAAAAAATTTAAGAAAAAAATATTTGTCATCTCGATTATTGTACAAACAAAAAATGTAATTCCTCCAAAATAATTTTTTGCAGCGAAAATTAACGTTTCTGACATCTATTAAGATGTTTACTAAGAATAAAAACTTACAAAAATACGAGTACTACTAAAAATTGACTATCGAAACAAAATCTTGAAAAAATAGAAGATATTGACTTTAAAATACTGTTGTTAACATTTGATAAACATTTTATAAAAATCAATCTGACAGTGGTTTGTGTATATTATTTTTTTTAATTATAATTATATATAGTGGTGAAAAATAATTAAAAACGATTTTTTTAAAACGGGTTGTGTGTCTATATATACATCGAGGTAACATTTTTTTGTTTAAAAACTTCGTTTTAACATTTAATAAATTTGTTTTTTTAGTGCGATATTAATAACAAGAAAATGTATATTTCAGTTGTAAAATACATAGAAACCCATTGAACCCATTTGATTTGATCCGAAACAAGTTACGAAATTTTCCGACTTGAAACGTTAGTACTTGGTCGAGTAACCATTATTTTTAATCATGGCTACACAACTCCCTGTATACCAAAATCTTAGTACCAGGTCCTGATATCATTCCAAGGAAAATTTTGTCCATGCTTCCTCAACGTTTTTGAAAAGCTCTTATGCATTTTCGGTTTTTATCTTATCTAAAGATCTCTACATCCCTTATAATTTTTTGCATTGGATTGGGTTCCGGACTTTGAGCTGACCAATCTAAGACTTCAATTTTTTATTTTTCAAACCAACTTTTGCTATAGACGTAAAGTGTGTTGTGGATCGTTATACTGTTGAAAAATTTAGGAAACAGACAATTTTTCAAATGCATACAGTTCCATTATACATAATTCATTCGGAATAATTCATACGTCCTTCAACTGACACATTCGCACTCCATGCTTGATTGTGTACTTGAGATTTAGCTCCTGGTTAATTTGATAATAAGAATTTTTTCCAAAATGAAAGCGGTTCTTGTAAATGACTCCAAACCGACGTTAAAGGTTTTTTTTTTCTTCAAACAAATGGTTTCTGACAAGCAATATATTACCGCAAACGATTTTGAAAAGACGGTTCCTAACAGTTTGTACTGTTATTTCATGGCTTAATTGAGAAAAAATGGCATAACGGATTTCTTAAATTTTGTTAAAAGATTGACCATACTCTGTCGGACTGTGGGACGATCTTCTCTTAAAGTAATTTTTCTTTTTCTCTCTTTCCTCTTCCATAAAAATATACGGCTTTATGTATCATCTTCTTTTAAAACCGCCATAAACTTTGAATTAAGAATTTTTCTAATCCAATTACTCAGAACGTTTGAAATCGTTTTAATTATACTGGTCGACAAAATTACGTTAAGAGCACAAACAGAACAATTCTATTTTGAAAGGACAAAGCTAAATTCCAATTTCTTTTTTGAATGTTTCTATTACATCAGGTTTTTAAAATTAAAAAAAAATAAAAACGGGGTTTTTATAGCTAAGTTAAAACTTAAAATATCTCTTAACAATAAATTACATGTTGAATTTGCATACTACAAATCTTTCTCTTTTGGATAAAATTTAGATCATTTTAGTATCTTACTTAGTTTTGGGATTTTCTCATTAGTTATTACTGTTATGAGTCTTTATTTGACTCTATAATGAAGTTTTGAGCTAGCCTTGAATTAAATATTGTTATAGTATTGAAAAATACGTTTTGGAGTTAATTTTTAGTGTTGATTTCAAATCCAAACTTTAATTTTATCTATTTGCTCAAGCCTTAAAGATACATGTTTTGAATATTATTTATAAATATTTGTTTTAATATATTTCATAAACTTAATATAATAGAATTTTTTAGACAAAGGTTTTGTTACAAGAACAAAACTCACCTCCAAAACGTTTTTTTTTTTTGAAAACTGTTTTAGCCATTTATGCTAAGCGTTTCTTTCAGATTTCTGTAAGACAAGTGAATTCTAACGTAACTTATTAAGACTTTTTCGAATATTATGTGAAATAATATAAATATTTATAGATTTGAAAAACCATCACGGATACTTCATAAATTTAGAAAGCCTCAAAAGCCTTTTTATACGTGTTTTTAACTTCCCATAGGAAGTTATTGTAAAAGATTTTTAGAAAGATGTCTGTGCGTCCGTATGTCCGTACGTTCGCGCCGTTTTTTTCGTCGTCCATAGCTCAAGAACCAGAAGAGATATCGACTTCAAATAAAATTTGTTATACAGATAATAAGGCAGAAAGATGCAGAAAGGGCTCTCAAGAAAATTGCGTAGGTGTTTTTGACGTGACAACGTCTTAAATTAGGTTGCGGCTGGGAGTCACTTATGAAAAAGTGTAACGCCCGGTAACGTTACGATGAGTTACCGAACGAGAGAGAGGCCCGCCGAATGCCTTGCGTCTCTCTCCCACTCAACTATGATCGGTCTGCCGCGCGCGCAGCACTAGAGAATTAGGCGCATTGAATCGGCGCATGCTTGTGTCTCTGTCTTTGTCTTTCTCGAACGTTCTTGGCGTTGGAAAAACAAGAAAGCGTCATAATACAAGTTCACACGTGTGGTTAAAGTATCGTCAGCTGTGTCTGTAGTGAAAATGTGGAGTGCTTAGATTCGTCATTTACAACAACTACAACAATAAAGGTAAATAATTGTACACTGATATTTCATTATCGTAAACTATGATTGATTGATTAATTGTTAGATTGACACAAAAGTTGAGAAACTGAGTTTATAGGTTATGTCATACTATTGATAAATGTTGATAGTGTTAAGTAAATTATTAGTTTAAAAAATTTGTGCAATTCTTATTTTCATTCAATTCCTTGATCCTATTGTGCAATTTAATTATATTCATATCAATAAATATTCTACCGAGAAAAAGACGTTGTCACGTAAAATCTTCGCCCGTAAAACCGACTTTACAGGCAACCATTTTTTTTTTGCCATAACAGTTTAAAAAAAAGGTGACAATTTTTGTTAAAACTTAATATCTCATGAACCAATAACGCTAAAGCCTTGAATTAAATTTTATATTATATATTGTAGTGTGATAAAAACAAGTGTATTTTTGGAAAAACATCCAATTAACGGTTTTTTTATAAATCAAAAAAACTGAAAAAAAATGTTCACCTCGAAAATTTTACGACTAAAATATGATTTCATCTCCAAAACAATTTTGTCCAACGAAGAATGATGTTTTTGTCATCTGATAAAATTTTGAGAAAAATCGAATTGACAGTTCTTTTTTATAAAAAATAAAAATCTAAAAAAAACATTACTCAAAGTTGGTAAAAATTGAATTTCGACTCAAATATCTTTTCAAAAGCTTGAGATTTAGGCTTCAATTTTATTTTATCTTATAAGAAATATTGTTTTCAACATTCAGTAAAATGTTGAGAAAAATCGAATTGACAGTTTTTTTTACAAAAAATAAAAACTCAAAAAAAAATTAATAAAAGTTGGTAAAAATTTATATTAGACTCAAATATCTTTTCAAAACTTTGAGATAATAGCTTCTTACTACTTTAAACTTATAAGAAATATTTTTTTTCAACATTAGGAAACATTTTGAGAAAAATCGAATTGACAGTATTTTTTTACAAAAAATAAAAACCTAAAAAAAAAAATTATAAAAGTTGGTAAAAATTGATTTTCGACTCAAATATCTTTTCAAAACTTTGAGATATTGGCTTTAAATTAATTTTATCTTATAAGAATTACTGTTTTCAGCATTCTTTAAAATTTTGAGAAAAATTGAATCGACATTTTTTTTACAAAAAAAAAAACCTGAAAAAGAAACAATACTAAAACTTGCAAAAATTTACTTTCGACTCAAATAGCTTTTCAAAAATTAAATATATTGGCTTCAAACTTATTTTATTTCACATATGTATATTGTTTTCGATACTCAGTAATTTTTTTTATAAAAATCCAACAGTTCGTTTTTTCATAAAAAAAAATCTACAAAAAATAGTACGCAAATGTGGTAAAAATACATATAGACAAACTTTTAAGCAAGACAGATCGACAGACGGGATGGGAAGTTATCAGTGTGGGTCGCATCTCAGCCTCTTTTTTTTTTGAATTTTAAAAAGTCACATCTCAAAAACCTACCGTGATACATTCATTTTAAAGTCGGATTTAAATGAAGCACGTTAAAGATCATTTGAAAAGTGCCATTTTATAGCCAGTTAGAAAACCAGTGTTATTTGTTTAAAGAAATCGATTATTTGTATTCAAAAAACCCAACATTTAATAATTTTTTTCTTTTCTCGCATTACAATAGAGACTAATAATGGTTATGTTTAACTGAGTACTTGCCATTTGTATTTTTTAATCAATATGGACAAAACTTAGGAAAGAACACTTTTCGTGTTTTTTCCATCGTCGCGTCGTTCAGAATTATTATTCCACCATTATATTTGATAACAAGTATTCTGATTTTGTATTGAAATATTTAACAACCTTTTTTCTTCGACCTGTTTTTCGTAACTAGGCATACATATGTACATATAAAGGGTGTCCCAAAATTAACGCAAGATTTGAATTAAATAGAAAACGCCGTTTTTAGTCTTTTGATAGTTATATTTTTATTGAATCGTAAAGTACATAGGATAGGGTTATGTATGGAATAACACATCGGACAAATGGCCTCCACGGCTTTACATGCACATGCGCACTCTTTTGTTGAAATTTTCCATGACCATTCTGCATAAATGTGGCTGAATTTCGTTGATGCAGCGTTGAATCTCCTCCTTTAATGCACGGGTGGTTGTGGGCTTGTTGACATAGACTTGTGATTTTAAATAACCCCATAAAAAGAAGTCTAATGGTGTTAAGTCACACGATCTAGGAGGCCAATTTTGATCACCGAAACGAGAGAGTACACGACCTGGAAATGTCTCATGCAGTAATTGAATTGTTTCACGGGCTGTATGACATGTGGCACCGTCTTGTTGAAAGCACATATTGGACACATCAATATCATCCAATTTTGGCAGAAAGAACTGTGTAATCATGTCGCGATATCGAGCACCAGTAACAGTCACTGCTTGACCAGCATCATTTTCAAAAAAATATGGCCCAATTATGCCTCCAGCCCAAAATCCACACCATACAGTCACGCATTGTGGATGCATTTGTTTTTCGACAATCACATGTGGGTTCTCCGAACCCCAAATGCGGCAATTTTGGCGATTGACAAAGCCATCAAGATGAAAATGTGCTTCATCGCTTAGGATGATTTTGCTCGAAAAATCAGGGTCCATTTGTTGATGTTCAATAATCCATTCAACGAACTCTCTTCTCTGTCCATGGTCATTAGGCTTCAATTGTTGTGTTAATTGAATTTTGTAAGCATGAAGACACAGATCTTTGGTGAGTATACGCTGTAGAGAGGTTCTTGGAATTTGCAATTCTTGTCCACGACGTCGAATTGAGGTTCCTGGATTGTCAGCAACACTCTCACGCACTGCTTCGACATTCACATTTGAACGGCTTGTTTTTGGACGACCAGTGTGTTTGGCGTCTCCAACGGATCCAGTCTCCATGAATTTTTCAATTAATCTCTTCACAGTTGACGAAGTTAAAACACTATTCCGACCATATTTTGTATGAAATTTTCGAACTGCAGCCGCCAAGCTTTCACAAATGGCGGCAAATTTAAATCTTGCGTTAATTTTGGGACACCTTTTAGATACGTATGATAAAAAAAAAAACATTTTATAAAAAATTTCAACATCAGTATTTGATCAACGATTTTGAATGAGGATTAAATTGAGATTAACAAATTTCATATATAAAATCCGCCTTTTAATAATCAAAATAAGGATTGATAAGGATTGTCTATATAAAGCGAAAGTTAATAGTTCACTAAGTTTTACCGAAGGACTGTCTTTTCGGTATGCTAACTTGAGGTTAGTCATACAAATTATTATTAGTAATACATAGTTAATGGGAACACTTTTGAATATTGAGTCATTTTTCATTTATTTTAAACATAAACTATAATAATTTAATTCTTTTATTAAATAAGTCCAAAGGTTAATGTAAAAACTAAACAGAATTATTACTAATATATTATTTAGAATAACAAAACAATAAGATAATTGTATTTGTAACAACATTTAATACAATAAGCTTTCTTGTTTAACAACTATCAAATGGAATTAGATTTTATTACAATATTATCTATACATTTATCACCAAACATAGCTCCATTAATTATTTAAAAAAAGAACAAATATTTTTCATTCTATTTATAAATAAGGTAAAGCATACAAAAGATAGTATTGATTAAAATGTTTTTTCACTTTTATTAATTTGTTGTTATTTTGTTATTAAGTTAATAAATATACTTGGTGAAGATTTACTGTTAAAAACTGCAACCTTCAAATACTGTGCAGTGCATGCATGCATATATGTAGGTAATCGTACTAACCATAGCGAATTAAGGTCAAGGTAAGATCTTTATAAATAAAAATATTGTTTTTTTATATGTACATATAATAAAAAAATTAATTTTTAATGCTTCTCAATTAATGCGAAGCGAAATGAAGACAAAGAATGTAATCATCACATTTTTAATTGCTTACTGATTTATTTAATTCCTGAACCAATTTGCACTTAAGTTTTAATTGTCTATTTCATTAAACATTTTCATATTTTAAGAAAACTGGAATATTTGTATGTAGCTATAAATGCTTTAAATACGCTATGTTTTACTAAGAGCAGTGATACTAAGCAAACGTTTAAATTTAAATATATGCTGAGTTCACAATTCACAGACAAAAGAATATAAAGGATATTCCAAAATTAAAGAAAGATTTACATTTTTGTTTACAATATACATGATAAGTGTCGTAAGATAAACAATTGCTTAAAAAGATAAGTTCAAGTCTTCGACTTGAACGTTCATCTTTAAAAATAAAGGAATATATAATATTTGATAGTTTAAAGGTGTGACAATTTTAAAGTGTGTTCAGATTTCGGAGTTGTTTTTAAATGGAGAAACTCTGTCGAACAAACCCAAAAGCGGAGCTGAATTTATTGGAACCTTTAAAAAATGTTAAATACAAGGCAATATTTCCAAACTCATACGAATTATTTATCGACACTAATTTAAACAATAACAAAACAATGTTATCAATGAAAAGAAGTTTTGTTGTCGTCAACTTATAAATTATTAGCTTAGCAGCTGTCTCTTCTGAGGCTGTCAACTTTTGACAATTTGACAAATAATTGAAATTCCATGTAAGAAATTGTTACAATTTTATAATCACAGGTGTCGTAAAGCACTTTTAGATTTTTTGGGAAAGTACAAACCAAAACCTTGTACGTCTATTAAGAACAACTAAGCATATTGCTCCTGTAGTATTGCCGATTCCTCGTAGATCTTTTGAATTAGGCATTCGATAAACGATATTATTATACCGTATTTTGCATTACTGACTCAGGTCTTAAGTTTCTTTAAAGTTTAGTTAGTGTAAATACTCAAGACAAGACTCAAGCATCAAAATGATGCGGGTTTTCATCAAAAAATTGTAATGAAGCCCATTTTAATAAGCAGAATTATCACATTTAGGCTTGGAAACAAAAGGATGATATTTAAAAAGACTTTTCATACTCAACGTGTCACAGTATAGTGCTGTTTTTGGGTTAGCAGAGTGATAGGACCTTCCCAATTTAAAAATGGTATTGTTGCAACTGATAATAATAATATAATATATCTTTTGACTTTTTTATAGACACGTGAAAGGTTCCAATATTTTTTTAAAAAAACAATTTAAGACCTTTAAGATAGAATTCGGGGATATAAAGACGAAAATTGGAAATTGGTTACTGAAAACTTTGTATAAAGCCAACTGGGACGGTATCAATGAATTCTTTAGGAACTTTAACTGATAACTGTGCTTCCGCAAAATCAAAGTGAATTCTAGTGTAGATATGGTTCCAAACTTAATTCTTTGTGGAATGAGATATTTTATCCCAAATAGTGCAAAATCTATCAAACCCTAAGAAAAATCATGATTTGATTCGAGCTGTAAGGAGGTTATTAGGATCAAAGATGTAAGTCTCTTACAAAGCCAATCTCACTGAAAGACCGGTAACGAACATACGTTGGACGCATTAAATTTTTACACTTTTTTGTAAGCTCGATTGATATAGTTAATTTGCTTTGCAGCAAAGTTTTCTGTTAATTCGATGTTGCTAATGAGTGACATGTCTTCTTCTGTACTTGTAATCGTTAACGAATCTATGGGACGAATCTTTTTTCGTACTCGTACAAATACAAGAGCCTAGATAGTATCCCCGCTATTGTTGTGAAGAGGTGTTCTTTAACGCTGGAAAGACCACTGCGTAAACTTTTCAATCTATCCTAACCTACAGGTCTCTTTCCGAGTGAATGAAAACAACATTTGTCTGTCCTTAAAAAAGGTGAATCCTCCTCTAACTATCGTTCAAATGCACTTATGTGCTATCTTTTCAAGGTTATGGAAATGCTGATCAATTTTCAGCTTAGGAAATATCTTGAAGAAAGGAAGCTTCTTAATGATCAATAGTATGGTAGAAATAGGTCCACTGACGATGTCATGATTTATATATGTCACCGAACAGTGGAACAAATTTGTACATCATTTTAGAGAGTGTAAGATTATTACACTTGATTGATGTTGGGTTAGATATTACTTTTCGGATCGTTATTTAAAGTCGCCAAAAACGCTGCTAAGTGTTTAGGTTTTCTCCACCAATGCATAAAGTTTTTAACCCCTTCTGATCTGGTTTTAGTTTATAAAGCCTATATATTTGTCCACAACCCAAGTACAACTATCATATCTGGGTAGGTGTTCCAATAACCCACTTGAGTCTCTTCGACAGAATTCAAAAGAGAGTTTTAAAAATGATAGATGACCGTTGTCTGACAGACAACGTAGCTTTTGAGCACTTTGCAAGGTTTCAGGTCTGTCATTATTTTATCACTATTTTCATAAACAATGCTCAAGTTAAATTTTTAATACTCGTTTTTCTAGGAATTCTCGTCAGTTTACCCTTGAGCCCAATTTTGGACGAACTGTTAAGCACAGGGATTCCTATCCTCTTTTCAAAATTGCTTGCACTATACTTAATAATTATAAGGGTATTCGTAACCCCTTAAGTGCACGCACAAAAAAAAACTATTTGGTTCCGTAAAATGTAACTAAAATCAATTAATTTCTTTTAAAAGGAACCGTTTTTAAAATATAAAATTGACATCTTAATTAACTTTTAAATAATTTTCCACAGCAAAATCCTTAGAAAATTTAATTTAAGTTAACTGTTTTTCATACAAAAGTATAGGTACTGTTAACTTACCAAAACATAATTTAAACGTATCCAAATGGATGAAATTTGTCAAGTCATAGGACCCTGCATGAGTTTAATGAGTTGAATTTTGACAGCCCAAAAAAAAAAATAATTTGACAGTTTAAAGTCTGACCACATTTTGATTTTTCGGAATATGGCTGCCTAAATTTGTATTATTTAAAATTATTATTTGAAATGCTGCATTTTCCTGACCTAACTTATTAACTTTTTAAATTGCCAACATTTTACTACAGATAAATGTTGACTTAATTTTTTGAATTTTTAACTTAGCATAGGAAGTTATTTTAATCGGTCCGATTTGTCGAATTGAAAATTTTGACATTTCTCGACGTTTCAAGGTCCCTAGAGTCTAATTAAAAGATTTTTAGAGAGATGTCTGTGCGTGCGTGTGTACGTACGTTCGCAACGTTTCGTCGTCCATAGCGCAAGAACCAGTAGAGATATCGACCTTAAAAAATAGTTTCTATACAGATAATAATGCAGAAAGATGCAGAAAGGACCCTCAGAAAATTGCGTGGGTGTTTTTTTTTACCATAGCAATTTAAGAAACTTTTAAAATATTGGTTAACCCTAAATATCTCACGAACCAATAATGCTAGAGACTTGAATTAAATTGTATGTTATATATTGTAACACGATACCAAACAAATATATTTTTGGAAAAAATCCAATTAACGATTTTTTGTATACAAAAAAAACTGAGAAAAGTATTTGTCACCTCGAAAATTTTATGAACAAAAAATGATTTCATCTTCAAAACCATTTTGTGCAACGAAAAATAACGTTTTTAACATCTGGTAAAATTTTGAGAAAAATCGAATTGACAGTTTTTTTTTATAAAAAAATAAAAACCTAAAACAAACATATGTAACTCAAAGTTGGTAAAAATTGAATTTCGACTTAAATATCTTTTCAAAAATTTGAGATTATGGCTTCCAACTAATTTTATCTTATAAGAAATATTGTTTTCAACATTAGATAAAATTTTAAGAAAAATCGAATTGGCAGTTTTTTTACAAAAAAAAATAAAAACTTAAAAAAAAATATCAAAAGTTGGTAAAAATAGATTTTCGACTCAAATATCTTTTCAAAAATTTGGGATTATGGCTTTCAACTAATTTTCACTTATAAGAAATATTGTTTTCAACATTCGATAAAATTTTAAGAAAAATCGAATTGACAGTTTTTTTTACAAAAAATAAAAACCTAACAAAAAAATTAATAAAAGTTGACAAAAATTTACTTTCGACTCCAATATCTTTTTAAAAATTTGATTTATAGGCCTAAAATTAATTTTATCTTTTTAAAAATATTTTTGTCAACATTCGATATAATTTTGAGAAAAATCGAATTTACAGTTATTTTACAAAAAATAAAAACCCTAAAAAAGCATGTATCTAAAAGTTGGTAAACATTGATTTTCGACTCAAATATCTTTTCAAAAATTAAAAATATTTGCTTCAAACTTATTTTATCTCACAGAAAATATTGTTTTCGACATTTTTTTATAAAAATCCAACAGTCCGTTTTTTCATAAAAAATAAAATCTAAAAAAAATAGTACCCAAATTTGGTAAAAATTGATGTTCGGTTTTCGATATCTCGTGAATAATAGAAGACATTGACTTCAAAATAATTTCATGCACCCAATTCGTATTTGTTTACATAAGAAATAATAATTTTTAAGAAATTCTACTAAAATGAGTAAAAATTGATTTTCGACTAAAAATCTCGTTAACAAAAATAAATTTCGAAATTAAACTATTTCATTACATGTATAATATTGTTGGTAATTTTAAAATTTTTAAGAATAATTCAACTGACAAATTTTTTATTAAAACACAAAAAGTGTGGGGTCAAAGTTTGCACTATTCGTACAAAAATCACCCCCACTCCCAAAATTAAGCTACCGGGAGATCGGTAAAATTGAAAACAAATTCTTTTGTTGTCATCATAACTAGAAATAGAATATTATATCTTTAAGGCATTTAAAAAAAAAAAACAAAATAGAGCAAAATAATGTTTTTTTTTTTATAATATCAATGTTTGTTTTATTTAATTGGAAACTTTGATAATTGCTTAAGGCACTAAATTAATTGAAATCTATGTTTTAATGCAACCTGAATTGGATGTGGATATGGATAATCCAATTAAAAACTCAATATGCCATGAACTTGTTCAATATGACTTGAGATCTATAATTGAACAAGAAGACTTTATATACCATGCATATAATGATACTCTTATGAAATGAATTAATTGTATTTAAGATACAACAGAAGGTAGTGTTTTTAATAAATGTATCTACACTAGAAGTTCAATTTTAATGTCAAACAATTGTATCAAAATGTTTTCAAATGTCTGTAATAACCAAGTATAAAACGATATAATTTCAGAATTGAAATGAAACAATCATTAAATTGAAATTATATATACTCGTACCTAGTGCAAATTTAATTAACTTAGGTTCATACAAAGGTACGAGTAAAACAAGATGATGCTCTTATATTTAAATGAGTTTTGTTTTTCATCTCGAAACGTATCAAGACCATAAGAAAAAAGACTGTTACGATTATAGGTAGGTACATAATTATTTTAAAAAAAATTGTCACATGTTTGTGGTTAACTTACAATATGCAGATAAAACACGTGCAAAACGTGCGAATTGATGTGATTTGAATTCCTTCTGTTAGTTGAACGTGACACAGAACGTGCGTTTGACACTTGGATTGCCTGCAAAACAACCACTTAATTAATTAACCCCTTTGCTCTTTCTCTCTGTTATTATTTTTATTTTTTCTGTTTGCGAGTATATTTTGAATTATAATTTGATTTGAACATTTTTATTTGTTTTTGTGCATTTATATTTTGTTGTATAATAAAATTGATACTGTAGTAGATGGTTCAACATTTTGAACTTATAATAGTTTTGAAAAGTTACTGTTGGGGTAGGTCATAGTGCCTTAAGTAAGTGAAAGAAAAGAAACAATTAGGGACATGTTTCTGACTTTGTCGAGGAGTTTCAAAAAGTTGTTTGGGAATGAGAGGATACTTTATTATTAACTAGCTGATTTGGTGAACTTCGTATAATCTACGTATACATCGATTTTTATAAAACCTTTGATTTTTGATGACTGGTTGGACTATGTATGCCTGAAATGTTTTCTTATTTATTTATCATTTCAAATATAACTAAATCGTGATTAAAAAAATCAGTATATGTTTTAAAAAATACATTAATTTAAAAAACCTTGATATTTTGTATGGATTGAAAAATGCATTTAATTTAATGCTTGTTGGTTAACTATATTTTAAGTTTCGTTCTTTGGAGCACAAATAAGTAAAGACTATGGTTTTAATTTGATCCTGAAGTCTTGAAATATATTCTGTCCAACTTTAAGTTTTTTCGTTCTATCTATTACGTCAAGTATTCGGATATTGTTGCGAATTTCTTCATTTCTAATCTTTTCGCTTGAGCTTATATTGATGATTTTTTTTCCAATTTTGCCTGACAGATCTTTAGCTGGTCAAGTGATTTTGTAAGCTCAGGGTTTGTAGTCCGTATTTGAGTACCGAAAGAATAGTGGAGTCAAAGAGATATTTTTAGTGTTTTTATACTTTGGTCCAGTTAAAAGATCTACTTGAGGCTCCAGAATTGTTTCCAGCTGTTTGTGATGCGTTTGTTTATTTTTTTCTTTTCTTAGTCCTTTATTATATGTCCTAATTATTTGTAGTTATCTACGTATTTAAAGACTTGAGGATCAAAGATAGACAAAGAGAACTAAGAAATGGAGACTGGAAAGTAAACGACCAACAGGACGACCAAACAAGAGATGAATAAACGAAAATTGATAAAATGATCAAAAAATCGAGACTCGGGCCGAACTGGGGGAGTAAATCCAAAACGAAAAAAGAGGATGGGATGCGACCCACACTCGTCGCTTTGTCTTGCTTAAAAGTTAGTAGCTTTTCGTGTTTTGTTAAAAAAGTTGTCACTTGAATTATTCTTTGAAATTTAAAAATAACCAACAATATTTGGCATATGATTAAATAGTTTGATTTCAAAATCTATTTTTGTTAAACAGGTTTTCAGTCGAAAACTTATTTTTACCAATTTTATTAGCATTTCAGTAGTACCCGTGGCATGATGGTTAGTGCGTTGGACTGTCATGCCAAAGGTCTTGGGTTCGATCCCTGCCTATGCCATCTAAAGTGTTTTCGCGGGTACTGCCTCTTGCGAGGAATTGACAAATTCTCCAAGAGTAATTCTTGTCATGAAAAGTGCATTCTCAAATTAGCCGTTCGGATTCGGCATATAAACTGTAGGTCCCTTCCATCCCTGTCAACATTACTCGCACACAGGAATGGTTGAGAGTTGTAAGTCACTAGGCCCTGGTTCTCTACGGACTGTTGCGCCACCCGATTTATTTATTTTATTAGCATTTCTTAAAAGTTTTTATTTTTTATATAAACAAATACAAATTAGATAAATGAGAAATTGTTTGAAGTTAATATATTATATTATTCACGAGATATCGAGAACCGAACATCAATTTTTAACAAATTTGCGTACTATTTTTTGTAGATTTTAATTTTGTAAGAAAAAACGGACTGTTGGGTTTTTATAAAATTATTACCAATATTTTAAATTTTTAAAAAGAAATTTGAGTCATAAATAATTTTTTACCAACTTTTAGTACCTATAGTTTTTTTTACGTTTTTATTTTTTGAAGAAAATTGTCAATTCGATTTTTCTCAAAATTTTACCGAATCTTGAAAACAATAATTCTTATAAGACAAAATTAGTTTGAAGCCATAATCTCAAATTTTTGAAGAGATATTAAGTCAAAAATCAGTTTTTACCAACTTTTAGTAATGTTTTTTTAAGTTTTTATTTTTCAAAAAAAAAAACTGTCAATTCAATTTTTAAAATTTTACCAAATGTTGAAATCAATATTTTTTATAAAATAATATTAATTTAAAGCCAATATGTCAAGTTTTTGAAAAGATATTTGAGTCGAAAAATAATTTTTAATAAACTTTCATTAATTTTTTTTAGGTTTTTATTTTTTGTTAAAAAAACTGGCAATTCGATTTTTCTCAAAATTTTACGGAATGTTGAAAACAATATTTCTTATAAGATAAATTTAGTTTGAAATCATAACTTCATAGTTTTGAAAAGATATTTGATTCGAAAATCAATTTTACAAACTTTTAGTAATGTTTTTTAGGTTTTATTTTTTTATAAAAAAACTGTCAATTCTATTTTGCTCATAATTTTACTACATGTCAAGAACGTTATTCTTTAATGCAGTTTTTTTTGCATCTTTCTGCATTATTATATGTATAACAAAATTTATTTGAAGTCGATATCTCTACTGGTTCTTGAGCTATGGATGACGAAAAAAACTTCGCGACGCACACACAGACATCTCTCTAAAAATCTTTTATTTCAACTATAGGGAAGTTGAAACGTCGAGAAATGTCAAAATTTTCAATTCGACAAATTGGACCGATTACAATAACTTTCTATGTGAAGTTAAAAACTTTCAATTACTTGTTAAGCTAAAACTGTATCCAATTTCCGGTATATCAAACGAATTGAGAAATTCCGTCATCTTGATTGATAACAGTATCGACTGACATAAGGGAAAACAACCGTCCAGGAATAACATTTTGAATTGATGAGTGGAGGTCATCAACTTCTCAGTTTTGTGCTGCCAATATTGCCCTTTCGCTTAACCAATTATGGTTGTTGAATTGTTGCGTTTCTTTAGGAAAAACGCTCTTAATAAGCTCCTTCTTCTATTCCGTAAGCTGACAAAATTGTAAGCGAATGTATTACATCTAGTCAAGTCAATTCAGCTGAAACTTTTCCATCAACAAATTCTTACAATTGTTTTAAAAAACACAACTGCACTTTGATCTTGTTGTAAAAGTACAAGAATATTTGCTGTAGATCAAAGTATCGTCACATTAGATGATCTCAAATACACGTTTAGTGATCGTGGAATAACCGTTAGGCTCGTTTCACACTACACGGTTTTGACCGTACGGCAAAAAACCGGACGGACACATTTTGTTAGAGGCGCGAAGAAGAGCATATACGCTTTCATATTATACGGTCACGGCAAAATGCCGGTGCCGCGCCGTGTAGCAACCGTCTACTGCCACTACAATATACGGCAGCCGGACGGGCGCGATAAGCTTAGTGGCGTACGTGACATCATACAATTTTATTCGTAAAGCAGAGTTCGATCAGCCACTTCAAAACCTGTGAAAAAGTATACTAAGCACTACTGCATATATTGTGTATTATCGTACGGTTAAAACCGTATATATCACACTACACGGTTTAGACCGTACGGCAAAAAACTGGACGGCATAAACCGGATCAATGGCTAATTACACATTATACGATTTTAACCGTACGGTAAAACACGATATATGCAGGGTTCCTGTACTTAGTATACTTTTTCACTGATACTTTTTCATACTGATCGAACTCTGCCGCACGAATAAAATCGTATGATGTGAAAACATGCATTTCGTCACGTCCGCCACTAAGCTTATCGCACCCGTCCGGCTGCCGTATACTGTAGTGGCAGTATACGGTTGCTACACGGCACGGCACCGGCATTTTGCAGTGACCGTATAATATGAAAGCGTATATGCTGTTCTTCGCGCCTATAACAAAATGTCGCCGTCCGGTTTTTTGCCGTACGGTCAAAACCGTGTAGTGTGAGACAAGCCTCATCCTAGTGGTTGCCAGTGTACATATAGATAAAATTTGACTAGCAATTAATAAAATTACTCTAACAAAGAGGAGTAGTTACAAGTCCTAGGAAATTCAAATCCAATTCGCTTCAATATGTGTTTCTCAAAATGTTGATTTTTAACATTAGTCGTACAAAACCGGATCATAGATTTTTATGAAATTTTCTCTTATCACGTTGTTTTGTTTTATTAGTTTTCTCAGAAACTAATGAACCGATTTTAATGATTTCTGAACAAGCACTTACATTGTCTTCATGATACTTGGTAATCAAAAATAGCTATCTATTCTTTTTTGGTTTGAAAAAAAAAATTATTAAAATGTGTACTTATGTGAAAAATTTTATAGAGGTACATTATACAAAATTATTTTTTTTCTAATGATTTTCGACAAAAATAAAGTATACGAAGGTTTTTTTCGAGAAATTAAATGGAATTTAAATATTTTAAAGTAAATTTATTTTGCAGGTATATTTGTTAATCTTAAGGTAGAGTCTTTTTTTTTAAACAGACCTTTTGGGTATATTAGGAAGTAGGTGCGATCCAATCGTGCATTTTCTTTTTAGCAGAAAGCTTAGTAAAGCAAAAGATGGTACCACCATAACGCAAGATGTTAATAGTGATTCACATTTTTGTTGTTTCAAAAATTGAATTGAATTGAAGGTTTAATTCAAAATCCATGAAGACGAAAACTTCTTCAGCAATGAGACGCACTTTCATCTCATAGGATTTGTTGACAAGCAGAATTGCCTTATTTGTGTAAATGGGAATCCTGTGATTATTGGAAAACATGTGTATCTACTATGACTGTGGTTTATTGGCTGGGCCGCCAAATGTGTGGCGTATTCCAGCCGTAATTCTTCAAAAATCACGTTGACCAAGCAGTAACTGTAAATGGTGTTTACTACCGCGAGATGATAACGAACTTTAAATGACCAGAAAAGTTTGTAAAAAAGTGTTGAATAAAAAAATGAGAAAATCCAATTCAAATTTATAAAAAAAATAGTTTTAGCAAAAACCTAAAACTAGATAAAAGGCTAGATGAGCCAAGGATTCTTTATTGAGTACCACAATGGCACTCCTATAAAGACCCTTCACTTCCTCTCTCTATCCAGTTATGCGTCGGAAGGGATTGGTTACAAACTTTGACCATTTCGAGAATGTCTTCGATACCGGCAGGTTCGATTGGGATCCAAATGCGGGCTCTAGGTCTGCTAGGAATGTCTTCCTTAGCGACAACCTCGAGCTTCGCACCTGGCCAAACTTCACCTAACCGGCTGACAGCAAGCTTGTATAAGTCAGACCTCTGGTCGCCACAAACCATGAGCTTGACATGACCATGATGCCAACCCCCATCGCTTATGGAAGGAAGTGGTTCTGGAAGCTCTCTCAAAATGCTTAAAAAGCCACCCGAGAGCTTAACCTTGACCAACGATCAGCCGATATTGTGCAATCATCATCGCTCCTGTCAATGACCGCAACCAAGAGTTTGCCCTTCGCAACTTCACTGAAATTGGCTTGTTTCTTGATGGGATTGAGGGGAGTGCTGTTGATGTGCACACGAGGCCGTTTTGGTGTCGGTATGGCCCCCTCAAGAGACCTTTCACGTTTAGACGTAGAGTCTTTATTGGTCCTTGTTGCAGCAAGAACGCTGTTAGCCCATTCGACGCTAGTGGTTTGCTGCGTGTCCTTTCAGCTCCCAATGATGCACCAGACGCTTTTAGGATTCTCGCCGCTTGCCGCCTTTGTCTATAAAGGCTTTTTGAGAGTTTCCCCTTTCCATTTCTGGATGTACTCTCATTAGTAGTGGTAGGGCCATTTTTCACAACCCTGCCACTACTGGAATTAGGTATCGCTACCTTCCTACTCTCGTTACTACCAACAGCAGAGGAGGGTCCATGGATTGCCACTACTCCCTTCTCTGTGTTGGCCGCAGGAGATATGGCAGCAGGCTTTGACGCCAAACTGCCGCCCGGTCTTGAAGAGATACCGGTCTCATCATTCTTTTCATTTTTGTTTTTGTTCATCTTTGGTCCCACGAGTTGCGAAGAAAAGGGGTCCATCTGCGCAGAAATTCGCATGTACAGATAAGTCTAGTTAATCCGGAGGTCGCCAGGTATCCGGATACTCCGTTAGAGACTGGGCTATTTTTGAATTGGGCCCCCAGCCAGGCTGATCATCGGCACAGGACGTTTAACACCATAGATCCAACCCAATAAAGATGAGAGGTGGTTAAAGAGGAAGAGATAGGGTGAGGAGTCAGTTCATGTTAAGAACATCATTCTGATGTGTAAGGAAAAGATTAGGATTCGATAACAGCAATTTAGCTCGGTTACCTAGAGTGAGAAGGAGCATTGGAGATAGAAGCGCTGTCCAGCTTTTTCGCCATAACAACGTGGGAGGTGGGATGGGAGTTGGTGACATAAACGTTGGATTGTATGCCTTGTTTATGTGGGAAGGGGTGATGATTCAGGGAAGGAAGAGGGATAAGAGCGTCCTTTAGTTTCAGGACTCATCTGGAGAAAATTCTCGAGACTCATTGAAATTACTCAGCTTCTACAACTCGACTAGTTCGACGTTCAGAGTAGAAGTTAAGAACAACTTAAAAGCTAAACAGTTATATAATTTTTATAGATCTTTCTTTAATAATAAAAATAAAATACAAATTAATATAATTCTCGAAAAGTTTTTGTTTTTTTTTTACAATTTACGCACAGTGTATGGTTAGACCACCTTCCTTTATTATCATATTATTTATTAACTTCCCTTAGGAAGTTATTGTAATGGGTCCGATTTGTCAAATTGAAAATTTTGACATTTCTCGACGTTTCAAGGTCCCTAGAGTCCAAATAAAAGATTTTTAGAAAGATGTCTGTGCGTGCGTGTGTACGTACGTCCGTACGTTCGCGACGTTTTTTTCGTCGTCCATAGCTCAAGAACCAGAAGAGATATCGACTTCAAATAAATTTTGTTATACAGATAATAAGGCAGAAAGATGCAGAAAGGGCTCTCAAGAAAATTGCGTGGGTGGTTTTCTTACCATAGCAGTTTAAAAAAAAGGTGAAAATTTTGGTTAACCCTAAATATCTCATGAACCAATGACGCTAGAGACTTGAATTAAATTTTATATTATATATTGTAACGTGATACAAAACAATTATATTTTTGGAAAAAAATTCAATTAACGGTTATTTTTATAAATCAAAAAAAATGAAACAAAAAATTTGTCACTTCGAAAATTTTACGACTAAAATATGATTTCATTTCCAAAACAATTTTGTGCAATGAAGAATAATGTTTTTGACATCTGATAAAATTTTGAGAAAAATCGAATTGACAGTTTTTTTACAAAAAATAATAACCTACAAAAAAAATAAAGAAAAAGTTTGTAAAAATTGAGTTTTGACTCAAATATCTTTTCAAGACTTTGAGATATTGGCTTTAAACTACTTTTATCTTTCAAAAAATTTTGTTTTCAACATTCAGTAAAATTTTGAAAAAAATAGAATTGACAGTTTTTTTACAAAAAATTAAAAACCGAAAAAAAAATTTAACAAAAGTTGGTAAAAATTGATTTTCGACTTAAATATCTTTTCAAAAATTTGAGATTATGGCTTCTAACTAATTTTAACTTATAAGAAATATTGTTTTCAACATTAGGAAACATTTTGAGAAAAATCGAATTGATAGTTTTTTTACAAAAAATAAAAACCTAAACAAAAAAATTAATAAAAGTTGGTAAAAATTGATTTTCGGCTCAAATAGCTTTTCAAAAATTAAAAATATTGGCTTCAAACTTATTTTATTTCACAGAAAATATTGTTTTTTATATTCAGTAATTTTTTTTATAAAAATCCAACAGTCCGTTTTTTCATAAAAAAATAAAATCTACAAAAAATAGAACGCAAATTTGGCAAGAATTGATAGATTTAGACAAACTTTTAAGCAAGACAAATCGATAGACGGGATGGGAAGTTATCAGTGTGGGTCGCATCCCAGCCTCTTTTTTTCTTTAACAAATTATTTATGAGTTTTATTTTTTGGCAGAAGATAAGGTGAACATAATATTAAACAAAAATGCATTAAAGTTACCAATGACTTCCAACTGTTAAAATATTCAACAAAATCTTTGATCTATGTAATTCTTGATTGCTTCAAAATAGGCTTTTGTGCAAAACATTTTTTAAAATTGTATCAATATTCTGGATCAGTTTTACCTTATTTTTTTTATTAACATACTTTATTTTGCACTTTTAGTTAACCAATTTTATATTATTTTGGGGTCCAATTTGGGCTCTCTACAATAATGCAAGATTGACTTTAAGCAAACATTTAAGATGGTCGATCGTAACAGTGGTTTCATGTAAATCGGACTTATTGTTATGGTTTATGTAATCGTAAAGATTTGTTTTTTCAAGAACAGATCTTAACATTTTTAAACAGTTTAAGTAAACTGCATAACATATGTTTGCAAACAAATTATGTACATTACTGTACTGTTATCAAAAGAAAATGTGTCTATTAATTTTATTTCATAATTCCATGATGTTGCTGTGGCGTATGCGTAATATTTTGTATCACATCGGAAATTGATGTTACAATTCGTCAAAATATTCAAATAAATAAGTAACTTTTATGTTTCATACAAAAAATTACATTGACATTACAAAATCATTTAAAATATTCAGTCATATTACAAAAACCATAAGAAAGCACTGAGTGTTCAAATTCAAGCATTTTAAGTCCTAAAACTTTATTTTCATGGTTAAAACTTAATGTTTTCATCTCAGTACTTGTACTTATAGTAAATATGGAGTTAAAATGTGTTAACACAACCTTAACAAATAATTTAAATATTATAAAAATCTACCACCACCAACAAAACTATCTAAAATAATATCAACTTAAATAAAACATAAAGTCTAAGAACCTAAAAATGGAATTCCGGCAGGAAAAAAAAAATAATACATTTATCCGCTTAGTTTAAGTTAAGCCGTAAAAACAGCGAACGACATAAAACGAGCGACGACCGTGCCTTTGAAAATATAAGTGGAATTTTTCTGTTTTGTTTTCATTTTCTTTTACCTACTTCTTCTAAAAGTCATAAACTTTTATTCTTATTCACCCCTATATATAGGTATATAAAAATATTTTATATCCTTTACAAAACAAAACTATAATACACCTCTCCCCCTCTTTTTATAACAAGAAAACGAGGGAAAAAAATTGTTAAGCACTTAAAAAGGACAAACAATCATAATATGCTTGGAAAAACATAAAACTTAGTACGAATAAGGTAGGTAAGTTATTTTCAAATATATTTTTATACATCAGTCTACGGGTATACTCGTATCTATAACAAAGCATTTTTCAAGTGAAAAACAAACGAAAAACAAGGTTCGTCTAATACGAGTAGTATAAGGATTTTCAAAATGTATGCGTGTAAAATTGCGTGCTTTTAACTTTAAACTTAAGAGTTAGTTTATTTTTTAATGAGTTTCCATTTTAATTTGTAGAATTTTGTTCATTTAATCTAGATGTATGAATGATGAGTAATTTGGAAAATCAGCGAAGCGCTAAATCACACTAAAATTTTATAAAGTTTTCTTGGAATTATTTTTAATGAGAAAAATAAAATAAAAACACATAATATATTTAATTCATAAAAAGGATAACGGGTTTATTTGATTTTTATGATTTGCTGAGTTTTTTTAAAGTGATTAAGGTTTTACACCATTTTTGTATTTATACATTTTTCGTATTTTCTAAGAAAATTTGTAATGTTGTTTTGTACAAAATCTTCTCTGCCATAATATGTGAACGTCTAAAGCCCAACGTCAACAACCTGATAAGTCCTTATCATTGCGGTCTTAGACCAGGAAAGTCCAAAGTCGATTAAATATTCACTAAACGGTAGATCCTGGAAAAACCAAAGAACATCAAATCGACACCCACCATCTTTTCATCGATTTCAAGGACGCATATGACAACATCTACAGGGACGATCTGTATGGAGCCATGTCTAGTTTTGGCATCCCTGCCAAACTCGTCCGTTTGTGCAGGATGACCATGGAGAATTCGCGGTGCTCCATAAAGGTTGAAAACAACTTAACAGAACCTTTCGATGTCAAAGAAGGCTTTAGACAAGGTGATGCGTTGTTATGCGATTTCTTTAACATCGTCCTTGAAAGAATAGTGCAGAGCTCCCACACGTCAACACTAGAGACATTATCTTTCAAAAGTCTGTCCAATTACTAGCATATTTTAGTTTAGTTTATTTAATTCATTGATATGCTATACACATTAAGATACAATATCTTATTAAAAAGTGATAGCTTAAATAATGTACAAATTTGATAACAAAGTTAGGTTAGGTTAGGTTAAAGTGGCTGTTGGTTTGGGACGTCCAACACACTTAGACCAAAGTATGGTCCGTTGTGATACCACATGGATCAAGTCGAATAGCATGTCTTCCTATTAAGCAGTGCCCAGTCAGGACACCTATAACGTAGCTAATGTGCAATCTACTCAGAGAGATTAATTGTTTTGAGCGCTTGGCGCTAAGATTAGGCCAAATTCGTTTAGTCGCTACACAGGTGGTGGTGTTATTCCACCTGAAGTTTGTTTTCTCTATGGTATCTTGCTTTAGCATGAGTTTACATGTAGCTAAGGGGATACCTATGCTAGCATTGTGAGCCAGCAGAGGTAAAGTTGTTCCGCTTTTTGCAAGTTCGTCAGCTTTGCAATTTCCTGGAATGTCTCTATGGCCCGGCACCCAGAAAAGGTGAATGTTGAACTGTGTAGCCATCTCCGTAAGAGATGATCGACAATTAAGGGCTGTTAGTGAATTTGTAGAGACAGAGTCTAAGGATTTTAACGCAGCTTGGCTATCCGAGAAGATGCGTATATCATTTGTTGATATTACGTTTTCTCTAAGCCAGGATAGGACTTCTTTTATAGCCAGGATTTCAGCTTGGAACACGCTACAATGATCGGGTAGACGAAAGGAGAGACTTAAGTTAAGTCTATCTGAGTATACGCCACCACCAACCCCATCCTCCGTTTTTGATCCGTCTGTGTAAAAGTTTATAGGACCATCGTCCAAAAATGATGTATTCTCCCAAGAAGACCTGGGAGGTATAGTCACTTTGAAGCTATAGTTGTTGAACTGAGGATGGGGTATGGTGTAGTCAATATTACTATTTATAGTTCTGAACGAGTTCAAAATAGTGGTGTGGCCAATTCCATTATTGATCCACAGAGAGGAGGCCTGAAGCCGTATGGCAGTATTAGCGGCCGTTTGCTTGCTGAAAAAGTCCAGCGGTATTAGATGGAACAGAACATCTAGTGAAGCGGAGGGGGTGGAGCGAAGTGCTCCTCCCATACACAGGCAGGCTGTTCGTTGGACTTTGCTGAGTTTATCGCGATTTGTCGCTGTATCTAGCGCCGTCCACCATACCACTATTCCATGAGTAAGGATCGGTCTTATGACCGAGATGTATAGCCAGTGCGTAATTCGGGGCTGTAGGCCCCATTTATTACCAATGGCCTTTTTACAGGAGAACAGGGCTACTGTGGCTTTGTTTATTCTCTCTTGAATATTAGGTTTCCAACTTAATTTCTTATCTAAAATGAGACCCAAGTATTTTGCTTGATCAGAGAATTTAAGTGGTACACCGTTTATGAGGGGAGGGTCAATGTGTGGGACTTTGTATTTCCTTGTGAAGAGGACAAGGTCGGTTTTTTGAGGGTTAACACCTAGTCCACACCGATTAGTCCATCTGGTGAGCTTATTTAAAGCGTTTTGTAAGAGTTCTTTTAGTATATTGGGATGCTTACCCGTTATTGCAATAGCAACATCGTCCGCATAGGCAAACACTCTGTATCCCTCTCTTTCTAGAGTAGTTAGTAATTCATTTATTACTAAATTCCAGAGGAGAGGGGATAGGACACCACCTTGTGGCGTACCTCTGCTGACACCCCTTTGTGTAGTAAAATCGCCCATTTTTGAATTGATAATCCTGCTTATCAGCATCTGATTGATCAATTCGCTGATCGACTTATCTACCTTCAGAGATGTCAATACACGTGCAATTGCAGATGTGTCGACATTGTTAAATGCACCTTCTATGTCTAAGAAGGCAACTAAGGTGTACTCTTTATGATGGAGGGAATATTCGATTGTACGTACTATACTGTGTAGAGCCGTTTCAACTGATTTCCCTTTGTTGTAGGCATGTTGAGCCTTTGAAAGGAGGGACTTATCAATACTTTCCCTTAAGTAAATATCGATCAAACGCTCAAAAGTTTTGAGAAGGAATGATGATAAGCTGATGGGTCTTAAGTCTTTAGGGTTAACGTGACTGGATTTTCCAGCTTTTGGAATAAAGACAACTTTAACTTGTCTCCAAGACATCGGGATGTATGCCAAATTAAGGCAACCCTTGAAGATGTTTTCTAGGATGGGTATTAGAAAACTTGCATTTTCTTGCAGTTCGGCTGGAATTACACCATCCGGACCAGCAGATTTGTATGGTTTAAAGCTGTTAATAGCCCATTTGAGTTTTTGCCTAGTGACTAGACCTTGTGGGGGTTGTAGAGTATTGTCACCATTGTTAAATGCAATATTATTAATAATATTAGAGCTACCAGGAAAGTGGACGTCTAGTAGCAAGTTGAGCGATTCTTCGCTTGAATTGGTCCAGAGGCCAGAGGCGTTTTTCAAGCAGCTTGGCATGATTGGATTTTTGGAGAGGATTTTGCGCAGCCTGGATGCTTCGGAGCAATCTTCCACGTTGTTACAGAAGTTTCTCCAAGACGATCGTTTGGTTTTCCTCAGTTCTTTTTTATATATCTTCAGTGATTCTTTATATGAGTCCCAGTCAGACATGTCTCTAGAAGCTTTGGCTCTGTTAAAGAGTTTTCTGCATTCTTTTCGAAGTGGATCCAGCCCTGAGTTCCACCAGTGTGGCTTCTTTTTACCTCTTACTTGTATAAGAGGGCATGCAGTATCTAGAGCTTTGTTTAGGGCTAATGTTAGATTATTGACTTTGTCGTCAAGATCTTCGATGTTGGAGGGAGTATTAAAAAGTTCAGGTTTTATTAAACTATTTAACGTTCTCTTATATTTTGGCCAATTTGTTCTTTTCAGATTTCGAAAGATCGGTTGGCAAGGTGGTTCATTTATAAAGTCAAACTGGATGTATCTATGATCAGAAAAGGAATGATCTTTAGATACCTTCCAGTTTAAAATATTATTATTAATGAATTCGGAGACAAGAGTTATATCTAAAACTTCTTGTCGATTTTTAGTAATAAAGGTTGGCTCATTACCAACGTTACTTACGAGTAGGTTAGTGTTAAGAATATAGTCGAAAAGAGACTCACCTCTGTCGTTTATATCCGTGCTACCCCATACTGTATGGTGGGCGTTAGCGTCACTACCGATGATGAGGCCGATGTTGAGCCTTTGTGATTCAGCTATCAGTCTCTCCAGAGTATCTCCCGGGAGAGGGCCAAGATGGTCGTGGCCAAGATACGCCGACGCCAGCCAGAATGTTCCTCTGGCTGTTTCCAGACTTGCGGCGGTGGTATCTCGATCGCTGAAATTAGGGAGTAAATATACATTTAGGCTGCGTTTTACTAATATGCAAGATCTGGGTTCATCCTCACCTGATGCATACAGCACGCAGTATTTGGGAGTCCTGATTCCTCGAACAATGGATTTAACAATCCAGGGTTCTTGAATCAGGACGATATCTTCATCGCTGCTGGATAAGCGAAGAAGAAGGGAGGCCGAAGCCTTTATGGAGTGTTGGAGGTTAATCTGGAGTAACCGCAGCATTTTCGCTACTGTTCTCCCGATCAGCCTCCAACACAGTTATGTCGGAGTCATCCATATCAGAGGACGATTCTAACAGAATGTCCTCATCTCCGCTTTCGTAGACCTCGGCCTCCATTGCGGAGAAACCTTGGTCGGTGTTTGGTGCTTCCACTGCTACTGGGGGTACCTGAGATGCATCGTCTTCCAATGAAGGAAGTGTGACCGATGCGCCAGGCACCTCAGTAACCGTTTCCGCTTGTGTGGGTGGGGGAGGGGGAAGGGTTTGTGCCTCGGCCCCATCTTTTTTGTAGACCCTTAGCGTAATTTCATCAAACCCAAACCTAATCACACCTTTTGATTGCGCCAGAGGAGAAAGGGACTCTGCATTGATGATCACAATTGCACCTTTATAGGGTCCCTTTGCGTCCTCTAGTTTCGCAACCTTCCAGTTGTGAGTAGGAAGGGTTGGATTGGAGAGCCGGATTACCTTGAGAACGTGGTCCGCTTCCTTGAATATGGCCGGAACCGTGATGCGAGCTCTTGGTCTGCAAGGAATGTCTTCCTTTGCTACAACCTCGAGCTTAGCACCAGGCCAGACCTCTCCAAGTCGGCTGACCGCCAGCGTCAGTAGGTCGCGCGACCTCTGATCATCACAGACCATCAACTTGATGTGTCCCTGATGCCAGCCGCCATCTTTTGTGATGGGCGGTGGTCCCGGATTGTCAGACATAATGTCTATAAAACTGAAGGCCAGCTGACCTTTGGCCAATGTCCAGTTTTCGGCAGAGATCGTGCCATCTACATCATTTCTGTCGATGATCGCGACTACCATTTTATCCTTCAGAACGTCACTGAAGGACATTTTTGCCTTGCGAGGGTCGATTGAAGTGCTGATGTTTAGCACCTTGGGGCGTTTGGGTAGTGGAACACTACCTTCCATGGACCTTTGTCGCTTCGACGTTGAGTCTTGGCTGGTCTTTATATTATTTTTGGCCAGGAAATTCTGGGCCCAAGCTATCTTAGCGTCATGCTGAGAGTTTCCTCCAGCGCCTAATTTTTCACCAAACGTCTGGAGAATCCTCTTAGCATTACGCAAGTCCCTGTAGTAGGCCTTGGAGGGTCTAAGCTTACGCCCATCTCCCCCAGGACCTTCTTTAGGAGCCTTTGCTTTGGAGGTAGAAGGACCTGGCATCACAGCCCTGCTACCTCCGACTCGAGGTGTTGACGATTTGAGAGGTTTACTCTCAGTGGTAGTAGAGGAGCCGTTCTTCACAACTGCCTCACTACAGGAAGAAGGTAATTTTACCGGATTATCCGATGTTCCACTGGCGACAACAGGGCTATGAGTGTCCACAGCCATGTCAGCACCAGTGGAAGAGGGATGAACAGCAGACAACTTTGCCGTCGTACTGCTGGCCGGTACAGCAGACAACTTTGCCGTCGTACTGCTGGCCGATATTGTTTTTTGGTTTTGTTTTGTTTGTTTTGTTTTGTTTTGTTTTGATAACAAAAGCTAACTTTAATTTAATACAATAGCAAGCAAGTATATGCAAAATTATAAAATAGAAATTACATTTTAATGGAAAAAACGGGTTGGTGATAATATCCCCCAAGATATAATCCCTAAAGAAAAATCCCCAAATCCATAATCCCCAAAACGAAATCCCCAGCACCAAAATTCCCAAAGAGAAAATACCCAGGGCGAAAATCCCCAAGTGAATATCCCCAAAACAATTACTACTTGAACATAATTGTTTTGAATATATTTAATTTCATTTATATTGCATGAAAAGCAAGCAAAAGATTTGGAAACAATAACATCATCCATTTCAATTTTTATTTTAAAATTAAAGAAATACTCGACACTATTAAACAACGCTTAGACAGCACTAAACAAGCACTACGAATACAATGATTCTCTATCAATACTAAAGTCAGACTGAGAAGTGCATGCCTTCATAGTGATTTTTTGTTTAGAAACTGTTTATCATTATCATTTATAAATATCACAATAAGAGAATTTCATAAGAGTTTTTTTAAAAACTGCATGTATAAATGAAGATATGCACGGATACTGGGGATTTCGTGGGGATTTTGGCAAAATAAATTATTTAGTTGGGGATTTTGTCCATTTGTCTTATGTGTCTGGGGATATTATCAAAATGGATTAAATTTGTTTGGGGATATTATCCCGTGGGGATTCTTTTTTTTTGGTGATTCAATACGACACCCGGAAAAAACTGAGCAGTTTAATTTAATTGGTATCACCATTGATTTAAATTAAATTATTAAAGGTAAAACCTTACAAACAACTAAAACGAAGAAAAGTAGAGTTTAAGTTTGTTTTCAAATATTTTAACATTTTCAAGTCTTCTTATATCACTTGGCAAGGAGTTCCAAAGGCGAATGGCGTTGACAAAGAACTGTCGCTCGGATGTAAGGCATGAATGTCGTGGGATTATAAGTGTATTTGATCTATTAGAAATTGGGAATTGTAATCTATAAAAAAGGTACTGTGGTTGATGCGTCTGCATAAGGTTAAAAAGAAAAAGAAGGGTTCGGTAGTGAAGAAAATGCTTGAACTGCATATTGTATAAAGAGTTAGCAAAGCCAGAGATGTGGTCATACCTTTTTAGACAATATACGTATCTTATTGTGTTGTTGAACGCAACTGTAAGTTTTCGTCTACTCTCAGAATCACAGTTACAATAGATTTCACAACCATGCGTGAGTATAGGGATGATCAATGTTTTTGCTAGCATCTTTCTAGTATTTATAGGCGTTATGTGTTGGGAATTTTGAAGAATTCTAAGAGCTCCATATATATATATATATTACCAACAGTAGTATTAATGTGATTTTTCCATGTTAACGACCTGTTAAAAACTACTCCAAGATTCTTAGCTGTCTCTACAAATTCAAAAGTGGCATTATCAAGCATTAATCGAGGGAAATAAGAGAGATCCAGAGACCGTTTAGAAATAACTAAGCATTTAGTTTTGGTGGGGTTTAAGAACAGGCCATTTTGCAGGCACCAAGTGTGAATGCTTTGAAGGTCCTGGTTTATGTTATGGATGCAATTTTCAATAAGACCCAAGCGAACTACTCAAATAAAGTTGCACATCATCTGCATACATGTGTGTGAGGGAGAACTTCAAAATAGATGGCAGTTCATTTATATAAAGTGAAAAAAGAATTGGGCCCGAAATCGAACCTTGTGGAACACCTTTCAAGACTGGCAAAAACGGAGAGAGCGTGTTGGAGACGGATACAGCCTGCTTAGATATGAAAGTACCAGATTTGTTGCAGAAGACGAAAAATTAAAATGGTGTTTTAGCTTACGTATAAGAAAAGAGTGGTCAATTGTGTCAAAATAAATAAATAAATAAATTAGGTGGCGCAACAGTCCATGAAGAACCAGGGCCTAGTGACTTACATCTCTCAACCATTCCTGTGTGCGAGTAATTGCAGGGATGGTGGGGACCTACAGTTTATATGCCGATTCCGAACGGCTGATTCGAGAAAGCACTTTTCATGACAAGAATTACTCTTGGAGAATTTGTCAATTCCTCGCAAGAGGCAGTACCCGTGAAAAAAACTTTAGGTGGCACAGGCAGGGATCGAACCCAAGACCTCTCGCATGACAGTCCAACGCACTAACCATCAAACCACGGGTACTACAATTGTGTCAAAAGCTTTTGAAAAATCCAGTAGAACCAAAAAACTCACCTTATCGTCATCTATAGCTTGCCTTAGGTCTTCAGTCACAGTGATTAGTGCTGTCGTACAGCTATGCTTACGACGAAAACCAGACTGAAAAGGTGTCAGTAAATTGGCTCCACTAAGATGTATACTTATTTGCTTTTGCATAATCCTTTCCAAGACCTTGGAGAGAAAGGGAAGTAGAGAAATTGGACGAAACTCTTTGCCATTGGAAGTTTTGGGTACAGGAACTATTTTTGCTAACTTCCAAAGCTTGGGAAAGATTCCACTTGTTAATACAGTGTTAAACACGTGTGTGACGTAAGGCAAAATCAAGGGGAGTAAAGCTCGAATAAATACGGGCTCTACACCATCAACTCCAACCGCATTCGATTTCACCAACATAAAACTTTCAACAACGTCAGTACAATTTATCCCAGAAAATTCAAACCTAGGCACAGTATCAGAGATATGATCTTCATTTATTACAACATTATGATTGAGCGAGGACGTACCGGGCAAAGTTAGGAATTTTTTGTTCAACTCACTACTATCGATGTTATAACAGTCATTTGAACTTTTTTTCTTCCCAATTCCGACCTCGCGTAGGTTGTTCCACAGTTTTCGGCCATTAATTTTCAAATTAAGGCGACTTTTAAAAAATGTTGACTTTTCTGAGCGTATCTTACAAACAACTTTGTTTCTTAACAAACAGTATAATCTGTGAAGGTCATCTAACCTGTATCTTTTCCACCGAAGGTACGCTTGGTTTCGGCGGTACATGAGCGAGGATATTTCTGGAGTAAACCACGGTCGAGATTGATGAGTTAGGCATTTTTGTTTAAGTGGAACATAAGTATTAAAGAGATGATCCATATTAGATTGAAGGAATTCCACTTGTTCATTAGCTGATGACATATAGTAAATTCTATCCCATTCAACCGTTGAAACATTTCTCTCAAGAGCAGGAATATCAATGTTTTTGAAATCTCTATATTGGAAAACTGTTATAGGGGTTATTATATTGAAATCAAAAGTTAGAAATATAAGACCATGTTTTGAAAAAGCAGGTGCAATAAGCTGATCGTAGAAAAGAACATCACTCATATTACTAACGAAAATAACATCAATGAGCGAACTGAAACTACTTGTAAAATGAGTTGGCGTATGCACATTTACCGGTGACATATTAAAAGATCCCATAGTGTCAATAAATGTAGTACCCGTGGCATGATGGTTAGTGCGTTGGACTGTCATGCAAGAGGTCTTGGGTTCGATCCCTGCCTATGCCATCTAAAGTTTTTTTCACGGGTACTGCCTCTTGCGAGGAATTGACAAATTCTCCAAGAGTAATTCTTGTCATGAAAAGTGCTTTCTCAAATTTGCCGTTCGGATTCGGCTTAAAACTGTAGGTCCCTTCCATCCCTGACAACAGTACTCGCACACAGGAATGGTTGAGAGTTGTAAGTCACTAGGCCCTAGTTCTCAACGGACTGTTGCGCCACCCAATTTATTTATTAGTGTCAATTAATATACTCTCATTTAGAAGATTATTATTAATGTCTACACACAAAACAATTTTAGTTGACATCAAAGCTATTTGTTCCATGAGAGATACGAGGGGTGAAAAATCAACGTATCTGTTCGGCCTGTAGACCGTCCCAAGTAAGAGTTTATCTTCTCCAGACACCATATCCAAAAAAATATATTCAATTTCACTACCAGGGTTTGACATACAATTTATCCTACAGGTAATACCATCTCGAACATAGATTGCAACTCCTCCTCCTCTATCACCTCTATCAGCCCTAAAAAGTCTGTAACCATTTAGCTTAAACATATTGTTTGGAAAATTAATGGGAAACCAAGTTTCAGAGACACAGATAGCATCAACTCCAGAACCTTCAAAAACATATCTTAGCTCGTCAATTTTTTTACGAAGACTTTGTGCATTTATATGACAAACTCTAAATCCCATGCACTGATTGCAGAACACCCTAAGCATAGAACGCAACACCAAGCCATCACCAACACCTGAGGAATTCATGCCAAAAAACTCAAAATATATCGTATAGTTTAAAAAGTATAGTAAGAGCTTTACCAATAATTTACAGCAAAAGAAAACAAAGAAATACAAAAGTAAATACAAATATATGAGTATTTAAAAATTAAGAAAATTTATAGATAAGAAATGAAAAACTAGAAAAATATAGTTCAACTTACTCAGTTATGAACAAATTGTAAATTAAAATCAGAAGAGAAAAATAAATTTAAATGAAATTTTAAAAAGAAAGTTTGATGAAATAATTTTACTAAAATAAGGTTTCTGCTATACATCAATCATGGCAACCCTAGGCAAGTCATCGTTTCTGTCAACAAGAACAGCAGCATCATCTGGTCGACGTTTAACTTAAACTAGTCCCCGCTTTATATACACCGATCAGCATATGCTGATGACATTGACATAATCGAAAGGAGAAGATGGAACGACGAGCTGTACGGGCTGTACAGCTACGTAGACTTAGCCAGAAGGGTAAAAGTCTACATCTAGCTAGGGACCGAGCTAGATGGAAAAGTTTGTTTGGTGAGGCCCTAGTTCACACAGGACTTTAGTGCCACCTTAAGTAAGTAAGTAAGTAAGTATTTTGATACACTTCTATAAACCTATGAAAACTGACTCTCTTAGAAGGTTTGAACATTATATGAAAATACAGGTATACCTCAGGGTTCTGTTTTGTTGCCCTCGCTTTTTTTAATAATAAAGTTTAAAGATTCTCTTTAAGAGTAAAATCTTTGCTCTCTGGATGTAGAAATTCTGAAAATAAAAGTATCGAAAATTCATTGCATTCAGGTCATTTCATTTTTCGATTTGACATTACCTAGGGTGGTAATAATTCCGTTAGCCTAATTTTAACTCTGCAAAAAATATCAAGCAATAGCAGTTAAATTTTATATACAATACATATTAATACATACATATGTTTCAAAGTCACTATTTAAAATTTCTATATTCAAGCTTAAAATCTCATTTTTACATAACTGTCATAAACAGAAACCCCTTGCAACTAAATAAACTACATAGTTAAATGCATATCAAATATCAAACCCAAGTCCAATATGAAGTATAAACATCTGACTGTGATCAATGCTATCTGATGACTTAGTATTTTTACTCTAGATTTTAAGTCTCAAAGAATATTTTTCAGATTGTATAAGTTAGTTCTTAAGATCCGATACTCCGGCTAACATCTAGTTAGCTGTAAAAATTAATAAAACTTTTTTAAAAATTAAATAATAAAACATTTAATTTAACTGGCTCCCGAGCAGCAGGGACAGTAGTTTTTCGTAAAAAACACTTTATAAATCTCGTGCGGAAACGTGCGTCTGAGCCTGAAAAAAGGACGAACCCGCAGTTAAAGTGAAAGTGAATAACAGTTTCAAGAGGAATCCGAGCCATTAGTAGTGCGCAAAGAATTTTAAATTTGCAAACAAAAGGGAACAACTCGGCTTGAACAACGCTAACTACTTGCTCCCATCGAGTGTGAAGAAAGAAATTTCTCTCACCTTAAAAATAGGACTTATTCCTTGCGTTGTCCCGCTAAGTCGTTGCGATGACTAGGAACATTATTTTAGTGTAAATGGAAATAAATTTTGAAATAAATAAAAATAATACATTTCAAATAAGTATAAAATATTTAAACCAAAAATAAAAGAGCTAAATAAAATAATTTTGTGAAAATACATGCAAGCCTAAACAGTGTAAAATAATAAAAGGAAAAAACAACCAACAACTTGTAATTGATAAAATAAAAGAAAATCAAATAAATACAAATCTAAGAAAAGAAACCTGTGGAAAAAAGAAAAAAATAATAATAAAATAATTGAAAATAAATGCAAGTTTAAAAAGTGTAAAATAAAAAAAGAAAAACAAGCAATAACTGTTAATTAATAAAAATAAAGAAAAATCAAGTAAATTCTAAGGAAAAGGCTTATTAGAAAAGAGACAAATAATAATAAGTGTTCTTGTGAAGTGGAAAGCCTCTTAAGGAAGAATCTTATCAACAGACAATTAATGAAAGCTACAAAGAGCATCAATATCAGAACAACAGGTCCAGTAATGTAACTAAGTGGAAATTGGGTGAAATCATCTTATATCATTATATTATTATATTATTATATTATTATATTATTATTAGGTTTTTGAAATTATTTTATTGAAATTATTTTATTATAGATTTTGTTGTTCAAAATAATACTCTTATTATTGAAAATATTAATTTAAAAATTAAAATACTTATATTGGTAAAGAAAAGAAAAAAGATAATTAAACATGTCACTAGAAGCAACTGTTGATCAGCTAAAAGCTGATATTATGAACCTTACCGGTTCAATTAATGCTTCAATTAAAGCAACAACTGATCTGCAAAGGCAATTCCTGCAGATGCAAACGCAATCCCAGTTCTTAATCGAACAACCGGAAGTTTTGGCCAGACGAACTTCTGAAGCGGATTTGCAATCCCAAAATAGAATTCCCGATCCTGTTAAAGAAATACGACTCTTTAATGGTGACCCGACAAAATACGCTTCGTGGGTCAAATCAGTTGAAAACGTTTTAGAAGATTATAAGGTTATTAAGAAGAAGCCACTTTATAGGGCAATTATAAGGTCTATAAGACAAAAAATTACAGATGAAGCAGACACTGCTCTAATCGCTTACAATATACCTGACGAGGACTGGACGTCCATAAAGAAATGTTTGTCACTGCATTATGCAGACAAACGAGATATACGAACACTTGAGTACCAACTATATTCCCTATATCAAGGAAGAAAAACAATCGACGAATATTTCGGTGAAGTAAACCACCAGTTAACCCTCATAATAAATAAAGTACAAACCGAGTGTTTAAGCTTGGAAACAATGGCTAACACTATTGAAGGTCATAGAAATAGAGCATTAGATACCTTCATCAGGGGCCTTAACGGCGATTTATCTAGACTCATAGCTATAAAAAATCCAAAATCTTTGCCTGAAGCATATTCAGCATGTCTTGAATTACAAAATATGAGTTACAGAGCTACCAATTTTACGCGTAGTAATTCTACTAATCCAATAGTAGTCCCTCATAACTCTCTTGTACCTCCAATACAAAATCCAAGAAAATTTACGTATCCGCAACCAATGCAAAACTCGCAATCGAGACAACATCAATTAACGCAACAACAAAAAAATGTATTGTATTCTCACGTGAATAGACAACAACACAATAACTACAGACCTGTACCACCACCTAGACAACCTAGACTAGAACCGATGGATGTAGACAGAAGCATTCAGACTAGACAAATAAATTATATGAATCGACCATGACAATTTACTCAGTCGAGCCCTCAGAATAATTGGAACCAAAATAGATGGAATACAAATCATCATCAACAACAACAGCAATCACCACCACAACAATATAAAAGGCCAATACCAAACAATGACGCTCCACCAGGACCTCCAAAACAACAAAGAGTATTCCAAACCAATGTTGAAGAAAATAAGGAAATGGAACAATACTCAGAACATCTTTATGAAGAATTCGATGACACAAATGAACTACAAAGACAGGAACTAAATTTTCTCATGATAGGGTCAGCGGAACTCCCTACATAAAATATAATGCACCAAATGGAAAATGTTTAAATTTTCTCATAGATACAGGCGCTAACAAAAATTTTATTAAACCGGAACATACTGCTAAACAAATAGTCTTAGAAAAACCTTTTTATATTAATTCAGTAGGAGGAAAGGTAAAAATTGAAAAATCAGCATCAGGAAAAATATTTTCAACTTATGGAAACAATACTTTAATAAAATTTTACATTTTACCCTCATTAACTTCATTCGATGGTATCATTGGAGATGATACACTTCGAGAACTGAAAGCAATTATTGATAGAAATAAATCTATTTTAACTATTCATCCAGGTATAGTGATACCTTTAGAAATAAGACGGTCAGTTGACGTCAATTCAGTTTTAAGTAACGATTTACTTAACTCTTTACAAAGACAGGAATTCAATAATATTTTAAATACATTTTCAAACGTTTTCACTAAACCAGATGACAAAATCACTGCCGTAACAAACGTAAGAGCAGAAATCAAAACCTGTGTAGACACCCCTATTTATGCAAAATTATATCCATACCCAGTATGTATGAGACAAGAAATAGACAAAGAAATTAAGAAATTATTAAGAGACAATGTTATCAGACCCTCAACTTCACCATATAACGCTCCTATTTGGATTGTACCCAAAAAACTGAATAAGGATGGCGAAAGAAAATACAGAATGGTAATTGATTATAAAAGATTAAATGCAGTTACCATAGCAAATACATATCCTATACCCGATATAGGAACTATTCTTGCGAATCTAGGAGAATTTAATTTCTTCACAACTATTGACTTAACGTCGGGATTCCATCAAATACTAATGAATGAAAAGGATATAGAAAAAACTGCTTTTTCTACCCTTAACGGAAAATATGAATTTCTCAGATTGCCTTTCGGATTAAAAAATGCCCCGGCAATATTTCAATGTATGATAGATGATGTACTTAAGGAATGCATAGGAAAAATATGCTACGTGTACATTGATGATATAATTATATTCAGTAAATCTATTGAAGAACATCTCTCACATATTAAACTCATTTTAAGTAAACTCAGTAAAGCAAATTTAAAAATAAACTTAGAAAAAACAGAATTTCTTAAAACGGAAATAGAATACTTAGGTTTTATAATTTCGGGAAAAGGTATCAGAGCAGACCCAAAAAAAATACAAGCTATTCAAAATACCCAAGAACCAACAAACCTTAAAGAATTAAAATCATTTTTAGGATTAGCATCCTACTACAGACGTTTCATTAAAGATTTTGCAAAAGTTGCAAAACCATTAACCCTTCTCACATCAGGTGAACACGCGAGAATTAGTAAGAATCAATCAAAAAAGGTACCGATCAAATTTAATGAATATCAAAGGAAAGCCTTTAATGCCCTAAAAAACTACTTGATATCAACCGATATATTAATATTCCCCGATTTTGACAGACCATTTATATTAACAGTAGATGCTTCGAACTACGCATTAGGCGCGGTACTATCTCAAGGTGAAATAGGTAAAGATAAACCGATAACTTTCATCTCCAGAAGCTTAAACAAAACAGAACAAGGTTACGCTACAAATGAAAAGAAAATGCTTACAATAATATGGGCATTAGACCACCTAAGAAATTATCTCTATGGAGCAAAAAAAATTAAAATAATAACCGATCACCAACCTCTAACATTTTCTCTAAGCAACAAAAATTATAATTCTAAACTAAAAAGATGGAAAGCGAGACTCGAAGAATATAACTACGAGCTAATTTATAAACCAGGAAAAACAAACCACGTTGCTGATGCACTATCAAGAATGAATATTAGTGAATGTAACCCAGCATCAACTTTAATGACACAACACAGTGCCGAAGAAGATAATACAGATCTAATAATATGCACAGAAGCCCCACTGAATGTCTTTAAAAATCAGGTAATAATCATAGAAGGAGAAGAAGAGAACAGAATATACGAACTACCACATCCTGGATATCATAGGAAAACTATAATAAAGAACTTTTTTAATGCTGAAATTATAAAAAATATATTTAAGAATGAAATGAGACCAGATATAATCAATGGACTAAAAGCTCCAGAAAAGTTAATGCAACTTATACAAGAAGTTTATAAAGAAAACTTTAATAAAAGTTTAAAAATAAGATTTACACAAAAAGTAGTAACAGATTTAATCGATGAAGAACAAATTGTAGAAATAATCCACCAAGAGCATAGAAAAGCTCATAGATGTATAAAAGAAAATAAAGAAAAAATAATCCAAGAGTATTACTTCCCAAACATGAATACGAAAATAAAAGAAGTTTTAAAAAATTGCAAAATATGCAAGGAAAATAAATATGACCGTCATCCAACACAAAAAGAACTCCAGGGAACCCCCGTTCCAAACTACCCAACTGAAATAGTTCACATTGACATTATGGAACTAGACGGACAACTATTTCTCACATCCATAGATAAATTTTCTAAATTTACAAAAATATTTCCCATAGAAAACAAATCTGCAGTTTATCTTAAAGACAAAGTATTTGAACTCATATACTATTATACGACTCCTAAACTCTTAGTAATGGATAGAGATAAAGCTTTAACCAGCCCAATTATAACAGACTTTTTATCAAATTTAGGTATTAACATTTATTTGACACCTTCAAGCAGAAGTGAAGTAAATGGACAGGTGGAACGAGTCCACTCAACCATTCAAGAAATAATACGGTGTATACAAAAGGAATATAATTTAACGCCAATTAAAGAATTAGCAGCAATAGCAACAGACAGAATATAATAATACAATACATTCAACAGTAAAAGAAACTCCAGCAAATATATTTTTTGGAAGAAAACCATCAAACTCTTTAGAAGAATTAAACAAAGCCAGAGAAGAAACAAACATAAGAACTAAGGATTTAATAGAAAGAATCCAGCAACAAAGATTAAACTATGAAAATAAACACAGGGAAAAACCAAAAAAATATAAACCCGGAGATATTATTTATGTAAAAGCACCAGGAAGAAAAGGAAAATTAAAACAAAAATTTATTAAAGAAATAGTAAAAAATGATCATAGAGTAACAATTACAACTATGACAGGAAGGAAAATACATAAAACAAATATTAAAAACGATTAATTATATTTCTTTTCAGATCTATCTGTATAATGTTTACATTTGCAGACATAAACATCTACGAATATAGTAACTCCCCGATAATATCATTAAAATTAGGACAAGGAAAAATAACAGAAGGCAGCTTTAAAATAATTCATTTGATAAACCTCACAGATTTTATTACCGTCCAAAGATCATCTATCCCAATCATTCTACTCAAATTCAATAATTCGTCGCCATTAAAACAACAAATACTCTTTCTACAAAACAAAATAGGAAAAGAACTAGAACTTTTATTACCCCATCGCAATAGAAGATCCATAATGGATTGGATCCGCTTGGAAATGGTTAGCTGGAACACCAGACGCTTATGACCTAGACGATTTAATAAACAAACAAAACGAACAAATTAGAAACAACAACAAACAATATGTAATCAATAGGGACATACTAGATAACACAAACAAGATAATAGAAAACTATAAATTTATTTTAAAGAGATGTAACGACATTCCTAATGAAAACTTTATGCAGGCAATTTTTAATAAATTATTAATGTTAAAAGAAGAATTAGAAGAAATTTCAAATGCAATAAATTGGGCAAAACAGGGAATAGTAAATTCTAAACTTCTCTGTAAAAAAGACCTAACACAAATTTTGAATGACATAGAAAATTTACCTTACGGTAACGATGCACAAGCATTGAATTATGCAACCCCTTCCGTTGCAATTAAAGACGAAGTGATTCTTTATATAATTTCATTGCCTATAACTACTAATGAAACTTATAGCCATTTAAAAATTAGACCAGTAACAAAAGATAATAAACAAATTTTAATTCCCTATCTAGATATATTAGCTACTAAAGAAGAAATGTATGGTATAAAAGAAAAATGTTTTAAAGTTCAAGAAATTTTAATTTGTAAACAAAACCAAATTATCAAATTATCTAAAAATTCCTGTATTTCCAATCTACTAAACAGTATGAATGCAAATTGTACTTATATATTTAACACTAAACCAAGCATTGAACAAGAAACAGAAAATTTAATTTTTATAGAAAATTACAAAGGAAAGTTATATGATTGTGAAAACAAAACAAGAACATTAAATGGCACCTATGTTGTACAAATTTCTAATTGTTCAATAAATATTGGAAACTTAAATTTTATAACAAAAGAAATAACCAATTATGTACCATTGCCATCAATATTCCAAGGACAATTAACAGAATCAAATATAAAACTAAATATCGATCAAATACATCTTGAAAACATTAAACAAATAGAAGAAATAAAAACAATTGGCAACCAAACTTTCATTAATAATATAGTTTTGTACATTTTGATAATAATTATTGTAATCATTATTTTTGCAAAAAAGGGTAAAAACCAAAAAGAAATTAATGTAATTAATGAAATACCAAAAACAGAAAACATTGTATTAAAAACTCTCCCAGTAAAAAAATTTGATGAAAGGATGTTTATAACATTAAATTAGATTATTTTTCGGGACGAAAAATTTAAAAGAAGGGAGGAGTTAAATGCATATCAAATATCAAACCCAAGTCCAATATGAAGTATAAACATCCGACTGTGATCAATGCTATCTGATGACTTAGTATTTTTACTCTAGATTTTAAGTCTCAAAGAATATTTTTCAGATTGTATAAGTTAGTTCTTAAGATCCGATACTCCGGCTAACATCTAGTTAGCTGTAAAAATTAATAAAACTTTTTTAAAAATTAAATAATAAAACATTTAATTTAACTACATACATATAATATCAAATGTTTTCAATTAGTATACAGAAAGCATCAACAAACCTCTTCTCTAAGCTTATGATAATAAAAGATTACAATGAATTGAGTTCAAAGGATTGTAAAATTGCAAATCCTTATTTAATATCACAATATTAACAGGTTGATTTATAAATAAACTTAAATGTATATAGTTCAGACAATAAAATGTATATTTCGAATTTATTTTGAATTTCAATAGGTCCGTCGGTTTATTTGATTTGTCTATGCTATATAGATTTGTTCAATTTCAATATTATGTACATATGTACATACATCTGTGTAATTTGTATATACAAAACCATTTAAATGAACAAATTTCAGGAAATTGAAATATTTTCGAGTGTAGATTTCTACTATTCTATTCTATTGAAAATTTGAAGTACCTCTATGGAGTAAGTAGACTCGTACATAGGTATCTAAATGCTTTTGGAATAGATATTTTGAGTTATTCTCTGATTTGTATTTAATTGTTTTATAAAAGCTTTAGTTTATGAAGAGATTGATATTTTATCATGAATTGTATGTTTGCTTTGTTAAGAAATTATCAAAATCAATTGACTTCTATTTATTTATGTAAAGAAAATAGTCTTAATATTAATAAAAGAATTTATCACAACATAATCAATTTCTTAAAGATAAAGGCAGATAAAGGGTTGATTTAGTTTGTTTTTCTTTTCGACATAGGCCAAAGGCTTATATTTTGTTTTCATATAAATTAAATTAAAGTAGATTTCAAATTGTTTTCAGTATAGAAAGTTATTCTTAAATCTTCTTAGAAATATTCAGAGTGCTTGCATATGCGGATGCCGTTGCTATATCAGTTTTAGGAAAGCATCTAAGCACCTTAAAAGAACTCTTACAAAATGCCCTAGACAAACTAATACTTTGGGCTGATCGATGTGGAGTGGGTGTTAACCCACACAAAATCGAATTAGTCCTATTTTCGAGGAAATACAAATTTCTATTTGTTTACCCTCCCTATATTTATGAAATAAAATTAAAGTTCTCAGACGAGGCTAAGTACCTGGGTCTTATTTTAGACAAAAATAAATAAATTGGAAACAAGAAAGAGTCAAAAAAGCTACTGTAGCTCTCTTTTCTTACAAAAAAGCTATTGGTAATAAATGGGGCTTACAACCCCCAATTAGGCTTTGTTTACTCACATCGGTTATCAGACCGATTTTAATTAAGAGTGTGACAGTATGGTGGATTGCTTTAGAAAAAGCTATAAACTGCGGCAATCTGAATAAAGTCCAACGTTCAACTAGCCTATGACCAGGGTTTTTCAACAGGGACGCTACAAAAGTAGAGCGACAGGGACAGCAAACGACGACATATTTCTTGCTGCTCTTTTGACATTTCTCTTCAGTAAGATTTACCATTTCATGATGGATAGATATACGAGCCAGCAACGAGTCGAAATTTCTAAAATTAACTACCGAAATTCGGAGTCAGTGGCCTCAACGTTAAGATCGCTATGTCCAATTTAGAAGTAGATCAACAATTGAACGTCTAGTAGAAAAATTTGAATCCACTGGTAGAGTACAAAATGTTCCCGTGCCAGTGAGACAAAGAAGTGCCAGTGAGACAAAGAAGTGCCAGTGAGACAAAGAAGTGACCGTAGTTTCGAGGATATTGCTGCCACTGAGGCTTCAGTTGCAGAAAGCCCAAATGTGTCTTTCACAAGTCGTTCTCAAACGTTGGGCATCTCTGTACCGTAGTTGTGGCGAATTTTGCGAAAAGATCTTGGCCTACATCCTTACAAGATTGAATTCACGCAAGAACTGAAGCCACTTGACCACCAGAAGCTTTGCATGTTCGTGAAGTGGGCTGAGCAACAACTTGAAAATGATTCGGATTTTCATTGAAAGATCATCTTCAGCTATGAGGATCATTTCTGGCTGAATGGCTACGTCAATAAACAAAATATGTGGTATTGGTCAGGCAGCAATCCACACGTATTCCATGAGTCATCATTGCATCCCTAAAAAATTACGGTTTGGTTTGATTTATGGACCGGCGGCGCGGCGGCGTCATTGGACCGTACTTCTTCCGTGATGATCAAGACCGGCACGTTACTGTGAATGGGGATCGCTACCGTTCAATGATAACCGAATATTTTTGGCCCCAATTGGATGATATGGATTTCGAGAACATGTGGTTCCAACAAGACTGCGGCGCGCGCGGTGCCACAAACCACACAGCGAATGTCACAATCAATTTATTGGAAACCAAGTTTGGAGAACGTGTTGTCAAACGAAATGGTCCAGTCACTTGGGCGCCTCGGTCGTGCGATTTGATATTTCCTGTGGGGCTACGTGAAGTCTATGGTTTATGTCAACAAGCCAGCAACGATTGACGAACTTTGTACGAATACCGAACGTGATATTGCAGCAGAATCGGCCGATTTATAGTTGAAATCTGTCGAAAATTGGGTTCAGCGTCTGGACTTCTATAAGCGAATCGCTTCGCACGACCCATCTGCGGTACTGAACACCCTACTTTACCTAACACCTCTTGATGTATTTAGCAAACAAATAGCTGCAAGCTCTGCTATTATAGCCTCAAAACTTCGTCGTAGTGTGTTAACAACAATAATGGCCACTCCGCAATTCTTAAGTACTTGAAATCAATTCCAAAGCACACAGACTACACCATCCCCCAACTGCAATTCGACAGAAACTTCCAGATTTCTATACCTTCCAGATCTTTCTGGGAGGATATGACATTCCTGGAAGACGAGCCAGTTCACTTTTATAAAGATAGATCAAAACAAATGAAGAAGTTGGTGGAGGTGTGTACTTTGAACGACTGTAATTAAGTCTCTCATTCCACCTTCCCAATCATTGTAGCGTGTTCCAGGCGGAACTTTTGGCGATAAAAGAGGTCTTGTCCTGGCTTAAAGAAAACGTGATATCAAGTTCTGATATCCATATTTTTTCAGATAGTAAGGCCGCTATCAAATCTCTGGACTTTGTCTCTTCAAACTATATAAACAAATATATAAATTAGGTGGCGCAACAGTCCGTTGAAAACTAGGGCCTAGTGACTTACAACTCTCCAATATTCCTGTGTGCGAGTAATTGCAGAGATGGAGTCCTGCAAACTATATAACAGTCTATAATTATCGATCATCTCTTATGGAGATGGCACAACAGTTTAATATTCACCTTTGCTGGGTGCCGGGCCATAGAGACATTCCAGAAAATTGTAGGGCAGATAAACTCGCCAGAAATGGTAAAGTACAACCTATTCTACCACGTTTGGCTAATACTGGCTAATACGTTTGGCTAATACAAACGGTTCGTTCATACTATAATTTCTTCTATAGAAGTTCTCCCGTAAATGAAATTTACAGGTATAATTCGGCAAGGAAAAAAGAAATTAATGCCCTCCAATAATTGAGAAAAATTAGTACGATTATTTATTAAGTCTTTGATAAGCATTATACAAAAGTACTTTCTTCTAAGATCAAGTGTTTGAATATTGAAATAGACCAGTTCAATTTGAAAAATAAAAATCTAGTAAATCTTCTTTGAACACCTTCCAGTCTTAAAGAGTGGATTTCATAATAAGGGTTCCAAATAATGCAGCTATAATCAAGAACTGACCTAACTAGCGAAACGTATAATATTTTCAATGTGAAAGGATCAAAAAAATCCTTTGAGTTTCTTCGTATGAATCCAACCATTTTGTTTGCCTTATTAACAACATAATCAATGTGACTCGAAAAAGAAAAAACGTTCATCCAAAATAACTCCAAGATCTTTCTTAACAACTACTCTTTGAAGGACTATATTATTAATGGTGTAGTTGAAAATGATGGGCGACATTTTCCGATGGCAAGTGAAAGTTTGACATTTTCCAACATTCAGAAACAATTTATTATCATCACACCATTTTGCCAGCTTGTGAAGATCTTTCTGAAGAAGAAGGCAGTAATTTGAAGATTTAATAGACCGGTATATTTTGACGTCATCGGCATACATCAAATTTTGTGAAAAATTAAAATTGGAGGGAATGTCGTTAATGAAAAGCATGAGAATCAACGGACCAATATGGCTTCCTTGAGGAACCCCTGAAGTAACAGAAATTTGTTTGGATAAATGTGTTCCAATTTTAACATACTGAACACGATTTTTCAAATAAGAAGAAATCCATTTGATAAAGCAAGAATGAAAGCCAAGTTTGGATAGCTTAAAAATCAGGATCTCATGGTTTACCCTATCAAATGCTTTAGCAAAATTTGTGAATATAATGTCTGTTTGCAAGCTGTTTTCAAATCCATTAACTACCGAGTCACATAAAATTGCAAGATTTATATTTGTAGACCTACCGGCAATAAAACCATCTTGAGGCTCAGAGATTATGTTTTTAATAGTAAAACTCAATTTTTTGGAGACTAACTTTTCAAACAATTTTGGAATCACTGAAAGTTTACATATTGGTCTATAGTTCATTACATTCTGTTTGGGCCCAGATTTGTGTATGGGAGATATATATGATATCTTCCAATTATTCAAAAAAGTTCCAGTCATCAAGGATTTATTGAAAATCAAGCATAGTGGCAGTGATATTGAAATAGCACAGTTTTTTAACACAACAGGAACCATTCCATCTGGTCCTGCGCTTTTATTAGTGTCCAAATTTAATAACGCATCAAAAACATCTGCTTCATCAAAAATCATGTGTCCTATATCAACCACATCAACCGGTGAAAAGGAAGGAAGTTCACATGAATTTGGAATTGAGTAGACAGATTTGAAATAATCAGCAAAAAAATTATATACATATAACATTCAAATCACTGGAAATGCTTCCAGAATATTCCATACAGTTTGGAAGACCAGTGGTTTTTCTTTTAGTATTTATAAATTTCCAAAACTGTTTACTATCTGATTTAATTTTAGATTCCACTGATAAAATATAATTGTTATAAAGAAAATTATTTAGACTGTTAAAATCTTTATGGCATTTTAAATAGTTTTGGCGGAGGATAACATTATTTTTATCAAGCTTATGCAATTTATACGCTTTATTTTTTCTGTTTTTAAGGTTTGTGAGCCTTTTATTAAACCATGGTAGTTTTGAGCTAGAGCGGGCTGATTTTTTGGGAATGAATATAAATCACGAGATTCATTTAAATAATTATAAAATAATTCAAACGCTTGATCTAAGCTTAAATTGACCAAAATCATATTCCATATGGAATTGATAACAAAAAATTGTTTATTTCAACGAAATTTGCACGTTTATAATCGAAAAAAAAACTCTGTCGGATCAAAAGATTCTTTAATATATATTAAAAATTTACATTCGATAGAAAGGCATAAGTGATGAATTGAATTCCGAACAACAGGGAATTCGTTCTCTTCGATATAAGCTTCATATTCCTTGTCAACAAAAACTAAGTCTAAAATACGATTTAGACTGTTATTCCTCCCCTTAAACAATTTGACCGTAATACTCGCGCTTCTAGGAATGCCCATCAGTTTACCCTTGAGCCCAACTTTGGCCGTACTATAAAGTACAGAGATTCATTTTTTAGCCGTACTACGCGAATGTGGAACGCCTTGCCACGCTCTATCTTTCCCTATCATTGCAATGTTCAGGAGTTCAAAATCAATGTACACCGACACCTCCTATCCAACCCTTCCCTCCTTTCCTAATGCTCTCACTGTGTCTTTGGCATATTAAAAGTATAAAAAAAACCCTTTTAGTGTTCGCTAATTATAAAAAAAAAAAATTAAACTATTTACTTGAACTAAATCAAATTGACTGTAAAAGTCTATAACTTCGGGTTCAAATTCAGTGACAACTTTAAACGGCACTAGATTGAAATCACCTAAGATCATAACATGGTCAGAAATACTTAAATTATTTAAAAACGAATGACAATTTTCTAAATGCAATTTATACATGTCTAAAGAACTTCCTGGGTGAATATAACTTACGCTTACATACAAATTACAGTTCCTTTGAAACGATATCTTAACAATCAATTGATCGACATCCAAATTAAGAGGATTATTATCAGAAATAAGTTCTAACTGATTGACAACATAAATACTTTTTACAGCAATAATTACACCAACACCTAAACCTTTAGTAAGAGAACATCGATCTTTCCTAAATACCTACTATAAATTGTTGACTATTAAATAATTCTGTAGTTAAGTGATTTTCATTTAGCCAGGTTTCTGTTAAAACAATGAGCTGATTATCTTGAGAAGCGAAATATACATACAATTTATTTAACTTTGTTCTTATTCCACCTATATTTTGGTAGTACACATTAAAATTTAAAGGACAAACAACATAACTATCAGCGAAATTATTTACAGCAGGGTCATCAGCAGCATCAACATCATTAGCAACAAAAGCAAATTCATCATTGACAACAATGACAACATTATCTACAGCAACTTCAACTGAATTTGTATCATTTACAACAGCAACAATATTAACAGCAACATCAACAATTTCATGATCGGTGACAACATTATCAATAGCAACTTTATCCGTATTTGTATCATTTACGTGAGCAACAAAATCAGCATGAACACAATAACAGTTCTTAGGACCAGACAAAAAACCCATAAGACCAGCGATATTTTCGCTGGAAATTATTGTTCTTTTAAAAAGTGCTACACCTCCTCTGTATTTATGGCCTGCTTTAGCTCAAAAACGCAACAATTACCTAAGAGAATTCTTCTATAACGATCTAAACGATATCAGTCATATAAACTTAATCGGCTTCTCACGTAAGGGGCTCAATCTGGTTTCAATGAGCTTAGAAGAAAACCTCAAGATTCATGTGGTATCACAATTGCCTAATTGTGTCCTACTCCATCATGGACAGCCACTTCAACCTAACCTAGAAATATTCAAGGCGAAACAAATTGCTCAATTGATTCGTGTGAAATTACCAGTTGCTGAGAAACGTGACTAACCCTTAAGCGAAGTGTCTGTCTATCTTCCCACGCCTTTTTGGTAGTTCATATTTTAAAAAATGATGAATTATTACCATCACACCCATAACACCAAAAAAATACTTAATAAATGAAAACAATCCAAAATAAAAATACCACAAAAATTAAAGTAAATTAAAAGCAATTATTCTTAATTATAGCAATCCAATACATTTTGTTCGATATTTTTAATATTTTTAAATGAAATAAGCTATTTAAATAAATTAACGGCATCCATCAAGATAATACCATTTAAATAATTTTCTCCTGTTGTTGTTATCGTTGTTGTAAAAATGCAAAAAGCTTCTCATTTTCTATAGAGGGTATAGATTTACACACTCTTGGAGTATATAAAAATTCGTAAAGGGTTTACCAATCATTTTTATTTATTCACCTGAAAAGCACTGTCATGAACAGAAACCTGGTACTTTTCTGTTATTGACAAAATAAAATATATGCATATGTCAAAAGCCCGCAATCATGTTTAAAAATAAAAAAAACGATTTTGAACCTACAAAATACGAGTTGTATGATGAGAGTACATGCAGCTCATTCAAGCTGTGCAACGAACTGACAGAACTTTGAAATTGAGGGATCCCTTTTCACAAAATAAAATACGTAAATGGATTGATTTTATTTTGAACAAGGTGAAATCTGAATCTTTTCAATTTTGTTTTCTTTTTGGAACCTGGTGAGCCAATTAGAGCATCATAAATTTGTTTTTTTTTTGTAATTATCAAATTGATACCTTCAGTTTATAAAAAATAAACATAAACCGATGCTATTTTATGAAGGTATGCTTAAAAATGATATGATAGTTCTGAATGAATACAGTCACGATGAAAAGAAAGTTGACAGCAAGAATATATTCATTAAATTGACGAGTGTTTAAATCATGGTTTTATTTATTGTAATCTCAAGTCAATGACCATGTTAGTATCAAAGTAAATGTGCAAGTAGAAAAGTAAAAAAAGGCTGGATGCAACCCAAACGTCTGTCAAAATTTCTAAAAGTTTTAAAAAATATTACAAAAAAGATTTTGTGTAAAAGGTACAAACAAATTTGAAGTAAATATTTTTCTTTGCTCTCAAGATACTTGAGTCTAAAGCCAGTTTTTAGGTTTTAGTTTTTGTTTTTCGTAAAAAGACTGCATAGATAGATACTTTATTTTTCATAGATAAGGCTTTACAACCCCCTCACGGTTTTCGCCTTGTTGTGGCGAGGGGGCTTACGTCTAACTCTTCAGCAATCCAGCTGCGGAGTAAGACAACTAAGAAAACCACCAAAAGCAGAGATGTTAATCTAATAAAATATGGATAAAAGTTTACTAAATGAAGAAAATCGAACGGGGATATACGTTCAAGTGTCGGCCGAAGTCACGGCTGCCGGCGAGGGCTTGGCTTTGCAAGAAGCTAAGTCGCCAGTGACAAAAGTAAACTTAGAGAAAGAAAAACGAGAGCTAAAAAGACAACCGGTCATTCTCTCAGTAGATCTCCTTCCCGACATAGATGGTTTAACCATAAAAGGTACGGAGACCTCGGACAGACCTCCTTCCATAGGTAGACAAACCGAGGACGAGCTACTGATGAGTCAAGAAGAGACTATGCTGAAGTCTGCTGCACCCCTCAAAGCTTCAAGGCATCACAGCAACTACAGATCCTCCAAAGGTTTCGTGAAAATGACCGAGTTGAAAGACCCTGCGACGCTCGAGAGACAAAGCTCGTTCGAGAGACAAAGCTCTCCTAAAAAAGTATAAGAAGCTAGTTAGGAACTTTGAGCGGCAGCTGGCAGAGACTGTCACTGCACCCAGGGAAATAGCAGAGGAAGTGAATACCAAAGAGTCGGAGAGCAAAGGAGTAGATGCTGCCAAATCTAGGTCTGTCCCTAAAAAGGCAAACCGTGAACAGGCTGGCAATAACTCGACCGCTCGGAACGACAAAGGTAAAGTTCAGGCGACTTCCAGTAAGAAACAGCAAGCCAACGCTAGGAAAGACCAAGCACCGGCAAGCACCTCTTCTGGAACGAAACCAGGAACGTCCAAGAGACAAAGATCGGAGGAGACAGTCAAGCAAGACGGTGCTAAAAAACAGAAAACCAGCAGCTTCGACACCACCCCGATTGACCTACAAATCGCCATTATAAGCCGTGACGACCCAGATGGGAAAATCTCGGCAAAAAACTGGCTTCTTGTGGAAAATGAGATCCTTAAAGCTATGATGGCAGCATCAGAGAACGATAGTTCTGAGGACTATATCTTTGATGGTGCCGGATGGCGGCGAGGAGTTAAAGTGGTCTGCTGCGGTGACCAGAAATCACGGGAGTTCCTGAACCGTACAATCGCCAACATTGGCGAACTATGGGAAGGTTCCTCCCTTGAGGTTCTACCCGCCGCAGCTCTACCACTCCGCCAGCAGTTTAGCATCTGGATCCCCCCTCCTGCAGAACATGAGGAAGCAGCCATTATTAAGCTGTTGGCGAAGCAGAACAAAGAGCTTCCCATTTTAGAATGGAAGCTCCAACATTCAAGAAAGAGTCATGGAGGCGAAGGGAAGGACCTCTTGTTTGTGGCAGACAAGAAATCTGACCTTCTGCTGAGAGAAAGAAAAGACGTGTTGAGGTATGGTCTCGGAACCGTAAAGGTTAAGAGGCATGAAGGCAAAGGGGAGTCAAAAGCTGCAAGTGGTGCAAATAAACCTGCACCACGCTAAATCAGCAACGTACTACCTTACGCTCTACATGTCTCACGAGAACGTGGATGTGGCAATGATCCAGGAACATGGTTAGGCAAAAACCATTACTATTATTAGCAATAATAGTAAAATTTCAGTTGAAGACTGGAGAGTCTCACCTAAAGAATCTTTTTCGGATCACTTTAGGATACTCTTCTCTATAGACAGGAACTTTACTGAAAAGAAACCTTACAGGAACCCAACTAGAACGAATTGGACAGAGTACGAAAAATGGATGGAAGACTGTATTGATCCGCCAGAGGACAATACAAGTCTAAGCACTTCAACCATTGACACTGTTGTCCAAAACTTGTCTAGCAAAATGAGAATGTCTTTTGAAAAACACTGCCCTTTATCTCGTTCCAATAACTCCACTAACCCACCCTGGTGGAATGGTGTACTAAAGAAACGTAGAACAGAGGTTAAAAAACTTTTTAATAAAGCTAAACTGAGTAAATTAAAGTCTTATAGAGTCGCACTTAACACTTACACCAAAGAGTTAAGGAAGGCCAAAAAGGATTCGTGGGCTAAACATTGTGAATCCATTGAAAAAACAAGCGAGGCGGCAAGGCTCCGTAGAACCCTGGCCATTAATCCCACGATCCCGGGGTACATAAAACACCCTGATGGATCATGGTCGAACTCAAGCCTAGAAACGCTTGAACTCTTCATGGAAACTCATTTCCCCGGTTGTAAAAACCCAGGAAGTTCTGATTGCTTGCAATCGAACACGCTGGATTTTACTCACACGGAATCAAATTTAGAACTAAATCAGATTATTACTGAGCAAAAGACTATCTGGGCAATAAACTCGTTCAAACCCTACAAATCAGCGGGACCAGACGAGATTTTCCCAGCTCTTCTTCAAAATGCTCTCAAACTATTAACTCCGTGGCTTAGGGTAATCTTCATAAGTTGTATTAAACTTAGATACGTCCCTAATAGCTGGAAAAAGGTCAAGGTAGTCTTTATCCCAAAAGCAGGGAAACCGACTCACTCGACCTCTCAGGATTATAGACCAATAAGTCTCTCTTCGTTTCTCCTTAAGACACTGGAGAGGATAATTGATCTACATGTTAGAGAACTTCTCAACGAAAACAATTTGTGCAGCTACCAACACGCTTACCTTAAAGGTAAATCAGTGGAGACTGCTCTGCATCATGAAGTAGTTTCACATATTGAGAAAAGTTTTGAACACAAAGAATATACACTGGCAGCATTTCTTGATATCGAGGGTGCGTTTAATAACGTTAAAACGGAATCGATCAAGACTGCCTTAGTTGAAGTTGGAGTTAAATCTGTCATTGTCGATTGGATTTTCACCATGTTAAATGGCAGAATTATCAACTCTCAAATAGGAGTTAGCACTATCGAGAAAACAGTTACTAGAGGCACACCACAGGGAGGAGTCATCTCACCCCTACTCTGGATCCTCGTAGTCAACAAAATTCTCACAAAGTTCAAAGACAGGGCATTAAAATAGTAGCATATGCAGATGACATAGTGGTTTTGGTATCAGGCAAGTTTCTTACCATCATCGAAAACATTATGGAAAATGCATTAAAGGATTTATCTTTTTGGGCAACTAAGAACGGTCTCGGGGTCAACCCCACCAAGACAGAGTTAGTCTTGTTCACGAAGAAACGGAAACTGGAGGGCTTTAACCCTCCCAAACTAAATGGTATTCCTCTAAAACTTTCTAAGGAAGCTAAATTTCTAGGAGTTATCCTTGACTCCAAGCTTACATGGAAGCGTAATACGGAGGAAAGTATGAAAAAAGCATTATGTGCATTCTACACATGCAAAAAGACCTTCGGTGTACGTTGGGGTATGCGACCGCAAGTCATCCAATGGATGTACACAGCGATTGTCAGACCCATTCTCACCTATGGCTCTATTGTATGGTGGAAGGCGGTGGAAAAAGTTATGACACGATTCCAGGACTGAGGGAGACCACCGATTATATCCCCCCTTTACTAGATTTCGACAGGAAATTTTCTATTTTCATACCAGACAGACAGGGTTGGGATCCTAATTCACTTATAAGTAAACAGGGTATCCCTTTCTACACTGACGGTTCAAAAATGGAATCAGGAACAGGTGCTGGAGTGTTTTGCCAATCTCTAAACATCAGAGCGTCATATACACTCCCGGCTGACTGTAGTGTCTTTCAGGCCGAGATCTTTGCCAGTGAGACCATAAGATCAAAAGCAGTTTTAAACTGTAAGAAAGAATTAAACAAAATCTGCCACACTAACCAGGTAAAGCTCTGCTGGGTTCCCGAACATAGCAATATAGAAGGGAATGATATAGTAGATGAACTAGCCATGAAAGGGTCACATCAGAAGCAGACACCAGTAGTAGCGACCGTTCAGTCAGGAACCACTCGTCCCGATTGGGGTACTCAAGAGGAAAATAGACCTTAAACTAAAAGAGAAAATCAGTATCTCCTGGAAATCCAGGGACGATTGTGCAATCTCTAGAAGTTTATGGCCTAACACAAAAGAAAAGGAAACTCGGTATATTCTATCGCTGAGTAAAAAGATAGGTGTACTAACAGGTCATTGCGCCATTGGCACAATGGCTAACAGAATAAGGGCATTTGTACCCGATTTTTGTAGGAGCTATCAGGATGAGGAAGAAATGGAAACCATTAAACACCTGCTCTGCGAATGTCCAAATCTCCAAACCAGCCGACTCCGTCATTTCGGAAACAGGTTTGTTGGAGAACTGGATGATCTAGCACAGGTCTCAATGGCAAGCATGAGGAAATTTATAGATAGCACAGGCTGGTTCGTCAACGAGCCAGTCTACGCTAATCGACAGAATTGAGGAACATCGTTGCTAAATTTTTACTTTTACAGGGGATCACAATGGACCAGTAGGCCCCGTGTACGCAACAGCTTCATGCTGTGCATGAACCTAACCTAACCTAACCTAAGGCTTTACAAAAATTTGCGTAGTACGCAGCTTGCTCAGAGATTTGATATTTGAAATATACCTTACAACTGACAAATGTTATGAAAGTTAATAAATGCATTTGAATTAAGAAAAACTACATTTGAAGGAAAACTATGATAAAAAACCTTCAACTGATATATTTTGTAATAGAAAAAATGACTAAATTAAACTTACAAACTAGAGGAACAGCTAAGTTGGTGGATAGATAGATAGATTTTTTATTACTTAAAATTGTTAAATACAATAGTTTCTGTTACATTTGATTGGAATATAAATTTGGTAATAAAAGTATTTTGGCGGTGGCAATTCCGTCTGCCAGATTGACTATTTGTTTTCAAATTATGGGGTAGAGTAGCCTAATGGCGGCCTCCCCCAGTGGCCAGCCACCTCTCAGAAATGTCGTTGTAACTAGTGAATTCGTTTTAAATTGTTCTCTCAACTGTCAAAAATCTACTTGCGTTTGCTCAGTTGCTTTGGAAAAATTAACCGGTTTGCGTCGTCTTGTAGCCGGGGAAGGTTTTTGTAATTTATTGTCAAAATTTTTAGTGTAATTGCTGTCGGAATTAGTGTTTTGAGTGTTCAATTTGTTGGTAAGTGTTTTCAAAAGTTGTTTTTCTTATAAAATATATTATTCTTCATTAAAATTAACTTTTAAATGTGAAAAATTATATAATTTATTGTTGATATTAAGGGAGCCGGATATAGGACACACAAATAAACCTGGTTGCCTATTATCGGCCGCCCCGGCCGGAGATAGGCAAATCAATTTTTTTGTTTTTCTTAACTGTGTACGCAAAATAATAAATAAACCTACTTTGATCATTTTGTAGCAACAAAAATCGTTATAATTCAAAGTTTTCCAATGTTCGGCCCCCCCTTTTCAACAAGAAGTCTTCGTAGCCGGATATAGGACACAAGTCTCCTAACTCCGGTCCTTTGTTTTATGTTAAGGTTAAAACAAATGTTTTTAAGGTTCCCACTTACATTTTGATGTTCAAATATTTAAATTCTTGTTTTAAGCGACTTAGCTATGACCCGGGTAAATGAGAAGCATGCAAAAGACAAGAAAAAGCGCGTCATTTCATATAAAGGCATAGATTTAGAGCAAGTATTATTTGAAATACGTTAAAATAAACTACCAATCAGAGCAGCAGCAAGAAGATTTAATGTTCCAAGGACGACTCTTCAGGACCGTATTCACAATAGAACATCAGATAACCTAGGGAAATTTGGTACTTGTCCTGTGCTGTCTGCAGAAGAAGAAAATAAGCTAAAAAACTGGCTTGTAAATTTAGCAAAATGTGGCTTTCCACAAACTTGTGAAAACCTTTTGAAAACGGTCCAAGACATTCTGCAAGACGGCCGCAAAACTCCTTTCAAAGACAACAAACCCGGTAAGAAATGGTACTATATGGCTTTATGCGACGCCATCCCGATCTAAGCCTACGAACTGCTGAATCTGTTTCCAAAAGCCGTGCTCAAATAGCAGAAGAAGTTATACGAAAATGGTTTAGAGAGCTGAAGGAATATTTGACAGAAGAGAATGCCTTATATATTCTTGAGGAATCTTCTAGAATTTTTAACGCCGATGAGACGGGATTTAGTATGGCTCCAAAAACGGGAAATGTCATTGCCCCAAAAGGAATGAAAAATCTTTACGAAATCAAGGAATCGAATGAAAAAGAGAACATAGCTGTTCTGATGACGTTTTCAGCAGATGGAAGAACAATTCCTTTTATGGTTGTTTTGCCTTACAAAAGATCGCCCAACTGGTTGAAATCAGTCCAAAATAAGAAGCCTGATTGGGTTTTTGGCAAGACTGAGAGTGGATGGATGCGGGGAGAAACTTTTCTTTAATATGTGAAAGATGGTCTTAACGTTTGGATATCCAAGAATGATGTTAAACGTCGTGTTCTTTTTTTTTTGTCGATGGACACGCTTCTCACATGTCCCTTCCTCCAAACACTACTCATATCCTTCAACCGGCCGATGTGGATGCTTTCAAAGGTATAAAATCAGACTATAAAAATATTTTAAATGAATGGCGCAAACGTCAAGGTAGTCACGGCAGCACAATGAACAAGGAGAGTTTTTGTGATGTGCTAGAAGAGCTCCTAAATTACAAGGACAGGACTACCATCATACAAAATGCCTTCAAAAAATGTGGACTATTTCCATTCGACCCTAGGTTAGGTTAGGTTGGAGTGGCTGTCTAGATGTCATTGACTCACTTAGATCTCAAGGGTCCATTGTGATACCACTAACGAGGTTACTCATGGTAGAGTAATAAAAATTAAACAAACCATTTTGTGCTTTTAATAAAGTTAGAGAGACACTTTGTGTCAATCGCTGTCAGTTCACTGGTATTGTCGAAGAAGGGATTACCAAGAAAGTTATTTCTTCTAATGGAGATTGCTGGAGTGCTTATATTTTGTTATATTTTGTCTGCTCAAGGATATCAAGCCTTTTGACCGATTTAAGTCTATGCTTGGCCATATTTGCTTGGTTGCTAGGCAGGTGGTACTCTGTGACCATCTAGCATTTGTTGCTTCTAGAGCATACTGCTTGAGAAGATATTTGCATGTAGCAAGTGGTGTTCCTATGTTATGTTTTTGTCTAACATTAGGCAGAAGTGTTCCGTTTTTGGCGAGCTCATCGGCTTTACAATTTCCCGATATCTCTCTGTGGCCCGGCACCCAAATGAGGTGAATATTAAACTGTTCTGTCATCTCATTCAGAGATGTTCGACAATCGTGGACTACTTGTGAGTTTGTGGAGACAGACGCGAGAGATTTAAGAGCGGCCTGGCTGTCCGAGAAGATTCGTATATCCTTGCAAGATATAACGTTTTCTTTAAGCCGGAATTGTGCCTCTTTAATCGCCATTACTTCTGCCTGGAATACACTACATTGATTAGGAAGTCTGTATGATAGACTGAGATTCAGTTGTTCCGAATAGATACCACTTCCAACTCCGTAATCGGTCTTTGAACCGTCTGTATAGAAGTGTATCACATTGTCTTCCAGGGATCTCTCTTCTTCCCAGGAGGATCTTGAAGGGATGGACACATGGAAGCTTTTACCGAATACCGTTTTAGGGGTGGTATAGTCTAAGCGATCTGGGATAGATCTAAAATTGTCTAGAATGGTAGTATGTCCAGTATTGTTACTGTTCCATTGAGAGGTGGCTCTAAGCCTCACACATGAGTTGGCTGCCACCATTTTGGAGAAGATGTCAAGAGGTGTTAGGTTTAAAATCACATCCAGGGCTGCGGTTGGTGTTGAGCGAAGTGCTTCTGTGATGCACATACCTGCTGACCGCTGGACTTTGATGAACTTATTTTGATTTACTATCTTGTCCAGTGCGGTCCACCATACGACAACTCCATAAATGAGTATCGGTCTAATTACCGAAGTGTATAGCCAGTGGGTTATTTTTGGGGAGAAGCCCCATTTTGATCCTATGACCTTTTTACAAGTAAAAAGCGCTACAGTAGCCTTTTTTACTTTTTCATCAATATTTGCCTTCCAATTTTGTTTTTTGTCTAAAATGAGGCCTAAATATTTAGCTTGGTCGGAAAACCTTAATGGTATTCCTTTAATCTTAGGTGGGCTGAGCTGAGGAATTTTGTACCTTCTTATTGCTTTGCCCATTTTGTTAGCCTATTCAAGGCATTTTGTAGGAGTTCCGAGAGAACTTGGGAGTGTTTTCCAGATACAGATATTGCAACGTCGTCAGCATAGGCAATCACCCTGAAACCCTCTGCTTCCAATGATGTTAGAATGTCGTTTACTACCATGTTCCATAAGAGAGGCGAAAGGACCCCACCTTGGGGGTACCTCGATTCACCGATCTGGTGGTAGTTAAACTTCTCATGCTAGAAGTTATTGTCCTGCTTTTGAGCATGAGACTAATAAGATCTATGAGTGGTTTCTTTAATTGCAGCTTTTCCATTGCTGTCATGATCGCCTGGTACCTGACGTTGTTGAAAGCTCCTTCAATATCTAGGAAAGCTACTAGGTTATATTCTTTGTATTCAAGGAATATTCAATACTACGTACCAGCGAATGAAGTGCTGTTTCTACTGATTTTCCCTTAGAGTAAGCATATTGAGCTGTGGAAATGAGACATGGTTTTAAGTCATGTCTGATGTAAATTTCAATCAATCTTTCCAAGGTTTTAAGAAGGAAGGATGATAGGCTGATTGGTCGTAGATCTTTAGGGTTAACGTGGGAGGGTTTCCCTGCTTTAGGAATGAAGACTACTTTTGCCATTCTCCAGGCTTTGGGAATATATCTCAGCCTTAAACAGCTTGTCAGAATGATTTCCAATGGTGGAATGATCATGTCTGATCATTTTTGTAGTTCGGCCGGAATGATTCCGTCTGGTCCTGGAGATTTATATGGATCAAAGCTTTCTATGGCCCATTGCAGTTTTTCCCGCATTATTAGATCAACTAAATCGCTTGTAGAAGCTTGAGACTCTGATATTAAGTCGTTAAGTATGTTAGAGCTACCTGGAAAGTGGGTGTCTAATAGCAGATTAAGAGATTCTTCATCTGTGATAGTCCATGTGCCTGCGTCTGTCTTTAAAGCACTGGGTATTGTTGGACTTTTTGAAAGAATTTTCCTGAGTCTTGAGGCTTCTGAAGTATTTTCTACTTTGCCACAGAAGTTTCTCCAAGAAGACCTCTTACTCTTCCTTAATTCTTTTTTATATTGCTTTAGAGCTTGTTTGTATAAGTCCCAGTCAGAAGGAGATCTAGTGTACTTAGATCTCTTGAAGAGTTTGCGCCAACTCTTTCTGAATGGTTCTAGTTCTTTACGCCACCAATGAGGTTTCTTTTTACCCTTTAAAATGGTTACAGGGCATGAAATTCTCATTGATTCATTGGAGGCTTCAGTGAGATGATTCACAGAAAGGTCTAGTTCATCTTTACTAGAGGAGCTTTTAAGGAGGTTGTAATTAAGTGATTGTGTTAGTACCTCCCTATATCGTTCCCAGTTTGTATTACGGTGATTGCGAAAACCCGTAGATATGTTTGCCACATCACTGAGCTCAAACTGAATGTATTTGTGGTCAGAGCAGGAATTCTCTTTTGAGACATGCCAGTTTGAAATCAGATTGTGGATCGAGTCAGAGGTAAGTGTAATATCAAGTACCTCTTTCCTATTCTTGGTTACAAAAGTGGGTTCATTACCAATATTACTTATGAGTAGGTTAGTGCTTAGTAAGTAATCAAATAAGGACTCACCTCTCTCATTTATGTCAGAGCTACCCCATACCGTGTGATGGGCGTTAGCGTCCGAACCAATCAGGAGACCAACTTTTCTCGATTGCGCGTCCGCAATTGCCTTCCTCAAGGTGTCACCTGGAATTGGGCTGTCGTGGCCGAGGTAGGAGGATATGAGCCAATAGGTGGCTTTATCCGTTGTTAAGACAGCGGTGGTTGTGTCCTTGTCGCTGTAATTGGGGAGTAAAAATACATTTAAGTCATTTTTTACTAACATACATGACCTTGGTTCACCTTTCTCCGATGCATGCAGTAGCTTATAACCAGGAGTCCGGAGGCCTCTGATGATGGAGTTTGAGACCCACGGCTCCTGTATCAAGACGATGTCATCCTTGTTCGCGTGCAGTCCGAGTATGAGGTTATTTGCGGCCATGATGGCGTGATGGAGATTAATCTGTACTAATCGCAACATTGCTACTATTAGTCAGATTAACCTCCACCACTGTTTTATCGGCGTTTTCATCGTCTGAGGAGGAGTGAAGTAGGTCTTCCTCACTCAGAGTGATGCCTAAGGTGGCGTCTTCAGTCTCCATGTCGGAGTTACTGCCGACTGTAGGTTTAGCCTCCACGTCGGATGGCTTGTTTGGGGCTGTGGAGGTCGATGGTTCCACTTGTGGTGTTGCATCGACCTCCATTATTGGTGGTAGTGAAGCGTTTTTCTCCGCTGAAGGGGCTTCTGTGGGGGGGCGTGTTGAGCGAATCTTCGTCTTTTTTTATAGATGCGCAACATGATTTCGTCGAAACCATACCTAATCACGCCTTTGGTCGTGGCCAGTGGAGCCAGTGATTCCCTATTGATCAACACGAGAGCGGACCTATAGTGACCCACTGTCTCCTTCTCAACCTTTGGGACTTTCCAGTCGTGCGTAGGCAGGTTTGGATTGCTGGTTTTGATCAATTTCATGATCATCTCTGGGCAGTTGTGTAGAGCCGGGACCAATATACGTGCTCTTGGCCGGCAAGGAATATTCTCCCTTACAACAACCTCGAGCTTGGCACCCGGCCAGACCTCTTGCAAGCCATTGACAGCAGCCCTGTATAGATCGAAAGATCTCTGATCACCACAGGCGATGAGTTTGATACGATTTTGGTACCATCCTGCTTTGGCTGTGTCTGGGAGAGGTCCTGGATTCTCCTCGATGACAGATAAAAATCTGAAACCGAGGTGAGCCTTGACGTCTGCCCATTGATCATGAGAGATGTTACCATCCACATGACCCCTGTCAATAACCGCTGCTCCTTTTAGCGCGTCGCTGAAGGAAAGATCCTTATTGAAGGCTATTGTGCTGTTCGAATGCACCTTCTGCCTTTTTGGTTCAGGCTTGTCGCCCTCGAAAGACCTATTGCGCTTTGACGTTGAGTCGCTGCAGGTCGGTTTGGTATTATTGCTAAGAAAGCCACTAGCCCATTCGAGTTTTCGCGTTTGCTCCGGGGTTCTTTCCGCCGCCGGTATGACACCGACTGCGGCTAGAATCCTCTCAGCATTGCGTTGGTCTCGTTTGGCCAGTGACTTCTTGGACTTCTTGCGGGCCGGCCCAGAGCTATGTCCGTGTGACACAGGTGTGGGTCCACCATCAGAATTCGTCGCTACCGATACCAATCGGGGTCTACCCTCACCTTTTGAGTCAATTCCACATGTCGCAGATTTTGTCTCTCCGGATGGGGTGTCCCTTCTTGGGGTCGCTTGCGACGTCCTAGTAGGAGCGGGGAGGGGGTGGCGTGTGGAAATGCCGCCCTTGGGACAGCCGAGCGTCACAGCTGTTCCACTGACGCTTAATTCCTTCAAGTATAGGTTGCGGCTAGTAGAGGGAGAAGGACTCCCGCTACTAGTGGCAACCACAGGGTTGACAGCACGTTCACACCTCTGAGTAGGCTCTACAGCCTTTTCAGTGGATGTGACCGCATTGGCAGCCATGGCACGATTTTTGTTGTTGTTTTTTATTATTTAACTATTTGACATCTTCATTTCCACGAGTAAGGCGGAAAGACGGTCAGCCCCGGCAGAGGCAGAGGGGTAAGGCAGAAATATGTCGGACCTTGCCACAGCATCCGAAAGAGCTCGTTAATGGCTGGTTTATCCCCCAGCCTTTCATTCTTCGGCACGGTTTTCGTACAAGTACGCTTACACCACCACTGAAATTAGGAACCTCTAAACTATGATTGAATTGGGTTTCCGAACGTTGCACTATTGAGGAGTTACAACAATTTGGCTACCCAACTGAACCTTAGCTAATCACCATCCTGCCAAAAACGCACAGGACTTCTGTGGTTATTATTGCCCGCCTGGCACCCACTTGGAGGGTTTGAATGAGGATTTTGCCAAGCCATTCGACCCTAATGCCGTAGACTACTCGAAATGTATACAAAATGACTTAGAAGCTTTAAATGCTACTGTTTCCGATCTTGGTGGTGATGTTCGCGGTTAAAATGTTGAAGTTCCTGCTGGTGTATCTGGAGAGTGTTCTGGCGTTCATTCTGGTGGCGATGGGGATTCTAAGGGCAATCCTGGTGGTATATCTTTTCGCGGTTCTGATATTGATGCTGGTATTGGTATTATGGATGTTGATGTATGTGGTGATCTTGGTAAAACGTTAATAACGAGGAATTCGTGGTCAACTTTGATTGCGATATAGGTAGACCGCATTGTGAACGTTAGTGGTGCTGATAAAGATATCTCAAATACAAGTTTTTTAGAAGCTGAAAGAGTGATATTGCACCTAAAAGATGGTATTGAAAGGAAAAATATCAACAGTCAAGTTGTGCTTGACGTAATTCGCCAGGCCAAGCAAAACATTTTTGGAGTTTCTGGGATACCCCGAAGACATTGAAGGGACTTACGAAGTTGCTTGTGATGGGACATTATTAAGAGTACCTCAACCCAATCTAGCCAGTGCATTCTTACAAGAAAAAATTCCACAGGATTACGAAACCGTCATAGGTAGCTAAGTATAACTTATAATTATGAATCTGCTTTTTTTAACACTTGATTTTTTTTTGTATAAGATACTATGGAGCTGGAAATAGTGAATGATAATATTTTGCAAGAAATTCCTTCCCAAATTATTAGGAAAAATACACTGACTATGGGTAATTTGTATGCTCCATTTTTAAGGTCTTAAAAAAGTTAAAATTATTACTTATTTATATTATATTTTGACAAAACCTCATACTTCAAAAAGCACTGAAAACCCATCCGTTTTTGAAAAGTATCTTAAGTATCCAAAACCTATATAAAACTCCGTCAAAAGATTTTTTAAGACTCAAAAACCACCTAGTATGTCAATCTCATCTCATGCCCTGGAAAGCGTTTCAAAAAAACAAAGAAGACGAAAAAAAATTTAAAGCTGCCGAAGTCGAAAAAAGGAAGCTTGAGCGACAAATGAAAAGAGAAGGGAAGAAAAAAACTAATAAGCGGAAAAAGACTGTTCCAAAATGTCCTTCATGTAATGAAGATGTCCTTACGGACGTGGAAGAAGAAGGACTGACAAATATAGGCTGTGATAGCTGTGAAAATTGGTTTCATCTACAATGCACAAATCTTTCAACCATGTCATTTGCAGATACTGAGCTACAAGACTTTACCTGTTTAAAATGTGATAAAAAACTTTATTAAATTGTTACTTTTAAGCAATTTATAAAGGGTGTCCCAAAATTAACGCAAGATTTGAATTTGCGCCATTTGTGCAGTGAAGTGTTGGCAACCCTGAAAAAAAGCAATTTGACAGCTAACAGTATAGGGTTATTAAAAATGGAGCGTTACACGAGAGAACAACGTGTCTTCATTATTAAAGAATATTTCAAAAATAGTGAAAGCTTGGCGGCTGCAGTTCGAAAATTTCATACAAAATATGGTCGGAATAGTGTTTTAACTTCGTCAACTGTGAAGAGATTAATTGAAAAATTCATGGAGACTGGATCCGTTGGAGACGCCAAACACACTGGTCGTCCAAAAACAAGCCGTTCAAATGTGAATGTCGAAGCAGTGCGTGAGAGTGTTGCTGACAATCCAGGAACCTCAATTCGACGTCGTGGACAAGAATTGCAAATTTCAAGAACCTGTATATAGCGTATACTCACCAAAGATCTGTGTCTTCATGCTTACAAAATTCAATTAACACAACAATTGAAGCCTAATGACCATGGACAGAGAAGAGAGTTCGTTGAATGGATTATTGAACATCAACAAATGGACCCTGATTTTTCGAGCAAAATCATCCTAAGCGATGAAGCACATTTTCATCTTGGGTTCGGAGAACCCACATGAGATTGTCGAAAAACAAATGCATCCACAACGCGTGACTGTATGGTGTGGATTTTGGGCTGGAGGCATAATTGGGCCATATTTTTTTGAAAATGATGCTGGTCAAGCAGTGACTGTTACTGGTGCTCGATATCGCGACATGATTACACAGTTCTTTCTGCCAAAATTGGATGATATTGATGTGTCCAATATGTGGTTTCAACAAGACGGTGCCACATGTCATACAGCCCGTGAAACAATTCAATTACTGCATGAGACATTTCCAGGTCGTGTACTCTCTCGTTTCGGTGATCAAAATTGGCCTCCTAGATCGTGTGATTTAACACCATTAGACTTCTTTTTATGGGGTTATTTGAAATCACAAGTCTATGTCAACAAGCCCACAACCACCCGTGCATTAAAGGAGGAGATTCAACGCTGCATCAACGAAATTCAGCCACATTTATGCAGAATGGTCATGGAAAATTTCAACAAAAGAGTGCGCATGTGCATGCAAAGCCGTGGAGGCCATTTGTCCGATGTGTTATTTCATACATAACCCTATCCTATGTACTTTACGAGTCAATAAAAATATAACTATCAAAAGACTAAAAACGGCGTTTTCTATTCAAATCTTGCGTTAATTTTGGGACACCCTTTATAAGCAAAACATTTTGGACAAGCGAAAAGTTTAAAACATCTTCTAACGCAACAAAGTCATTTTCCCAATTATTACAATTAAGGTACGTAAGTAATACAAAAAAAGTTATGTTTGTGCATAGTATTTTAACACAAGGTATGTTGTTGACATCTACAAAAACAGCGTTAATTTTTTTCTTTTTTAAAACCGTATAAAAGTCCACCACTAGCTCTTCTAAATTTAGTTGATTTTACTGCTGATACTCAACGCAATTTATATCCAGAGAAATATTTAGAGTACTGTTCAAATTTTCCGCTTTTTATAAATGTTTCGAACAGAAAAAATATGTTTTTTTACAAAATTGAAAAAATCTACAAATAATAATTCGTTACTAAGCCCAGTAACATTATAAGCTAATAAGTTAATATTTATAATTTAATTTTTTTCGATACTATTTACGATACTACTGGTTTTTTGACAGACGGATGGCAACACTTTTTCATTGTTTTTTATGGTGGCTGCCGGGTGGCAGAGTTGATGACATCCCTGGAAAGACAGCTGATGTTGACGTTGACATGAAGTTTGTTGATCGTGGATTTTCTTTGAACAAGTTGACTTGAGTATCCAAAAGATTTGATTTATTTTTGTTTTTATACTCATCAAGTTGTAGTTCTCCAAACATCTCTCTCAGTCCTCCATCCTATCTCGATTATCACAATAAACTTTTCCATCATGTGCGGTGCTTATGGTTTTATTGTTTATTTGCAGTTTGGTATATAAGTATTTTATAATTGAATAATACAATAATAATATTTAAGAAAAAATGGTTTAATTTGCAACCAAAACAAGTTAACTAGTTATTATAATTGATATTAATTTAATAAATAAATAAATAAATGAATATGTAAATAAATACATAAATAAATAAAAACATAAATAAATAAATATAGAAATAAATAAATAAATAAATAAACAAATAAAAAAATAAAAAAAATAAACAAATAAGTACATACATATGTAGATAAATAAATAAACAAATAGATAAATGAATAAATAACAATTTTTAAAAACAAATAAATAATTAAAGTTTAGATTTTACAAACATTGATATTACTGACTTACTAAATTTTGTATTAACATATTATTTGAATCACTACATCTTAGATACATTTTTTGGTTGAGAGCTTCAATTTTTCTTGCTACTAGATGAACTCCAGTTTGATAGTGTAAAAGTTGTGTGGAAAAATGCCAAGGTAAATTTGCCATCATTTTTAACTTCCCATAGGAAGTTATTGTAATGGGTCCGATTTGACAAATTGAAAATTTTGACATTTCTCGACGTTTCAAGGTCCCTAGAGTCGAAATAAAAGATTTTTAGAAAGATGTATGTGCGTGCGTGTGTACGTACGTTCGTACGTTCGTATGTCCGTGCGTCCGTATGTCCGTACGTTTTTTTTCGTCGTCCATAGCTCAAGAACCAGAAGAGATATCGACTTCAAATAAATTTTGTTATACAGATAATAAGGCAGAAAGATGCAGAAAGGGCTCTCAAGAAAATTGCGGTGGTTTTTTTCCATAGCAGTTTAAAAAAAAGGTGAAAACTTTGGTTAACCCTAAATATCTCATGAACCAATGACGCTAGAGACTTGAATTAAATTTTATATTATATATTGTAACGTGATACAAAACAAGTATGTTTCTGGAAAAAATCCAACTAACGGTTTTTTTTATAAATCAAAAAAACTGAAAAAAAATTTGTCATCCGAAAATTTTACGACTAAAATATGATTTCATCTCCAAAACAATTTTGTGCAACGAAGAAAAAAACAAGAAAAACAGTTTTTTTTATAAAAAATAAAAACCTAAAAAAAAAACATTATACTCAAAGTTGGTAAAAATTAAATTTCCACTCAAATATCTTTTCAAAAACTTGAGATTAAGACTTCAAACTTTTTTTATGTAATAAAAAATATTGTTTTCAACATTCTGAAAAACGTTGAGAAAAATCGAATTGACAGTTTTTTTTTACAAAAAATAAAAACCCAAAAAAAAAATTAATAAAAGTTGGCAAAATTGATTTTCGACTCAAATATCTTTTCAAAACATTGAGATATTGGCATAAAACTACTTTTATCTTTCAAAAAATATTGTTGTCAACATTCAGTAAAATTTTGAAAAAAATTGAATTGACAGTTTTTGTACAAAAAATTAAAAAGCGAAAAAAAAAATAACAAAATTTGGTAAAAATAGATTTTCGACTCAAAAATCTTTTCAAAAATTTGAGATAATGGCTTCTATTTAATTTTAACTTATAAGAAATATTGTTTTTAATATTAGGACAAATTTTGAGAAAAATCGAACCGACAATTTTTTTACAAATAATAAAAACCTAAAAAAAACAATACTAAAACTTGTAAAAATTTGCTTTCGACTCAAATAGCTTTTCAAAAATTAAAAATATTGTCTTCAAACTCTTTTTATTTCACAGAAAATATTGTTTTCGATATTCAGTAGTTTTTTTTATAAAAATCCAACAGTCCGTTTTTTCATAAAAAAATAAAATCTATAAGAAATAGTAAGCAAATTTGGTAAAAATTGATGTTCGGTTCTTGATATCTCTCAAATTAATTTCATTCATCCAACTTGTAAAAATTTAACAAATGCTACTAAAATTGTTAAAAATTTGTTTTCGACTAAAAATCTATTTAACAAAACTTGATTTTCAAACTAAACTATTTCTTTATATAAAAAATATTTTTAGTAATTTTAAAATGTTTAAGAATAATTCAACTAACAACTTTTTTAAATCAACCCTACAAACTTTTAAGCAAGACAAATCGACAGACGGGATGGGAAGTTATCAGTGTGGGTCGCATCCCAGCCTCTTTCTTCAATTAATATTTGATTTTCATTCCATTCACGATTTCAGGACCGTAGTTTTAAGCCCAAGTTAATGTTAAGGTACTTTTTAATATCTAATTTTATGTTAAAGTTAATGTCCAAGTTATTTCTCAAGTTATTGATAAAGATGATCTCTGAGTTAATGCCCAAGTTTACTTCCAAGTTGATGTTCAAGTTAAAGTCAAGTTAAATTCCAAGTCCAGGTTTTATCCAAGTTACATGTTATATTTCCTGTCTGAGTTTATATTGAAATTTATGTTGAAATATCTTACTTCATGTGGAACTACATATTGAAGTTAAGTTTTAGTTAATGTTCAAGATCATACCCAAGACATTGTCAAAGTTTATGTTAAAGTAGATATCTTAAGTTTATGTCCAAGTTTCCATCCAAGCATACGTCTATGTTCAAGTTGATATCAAATTTTATTTCCAAGCTTATGTCTTAGTTGATATTAAAGTTGTTACTTGGATTTAGACATTCATTTTCGATGGGTTATGTATGTCCAAGTTAATGTCAAAATAAATGTCCAAGTTCATCAAGTTCCAACTTTATGTCCACGTTAATGCCCATTTCCAAGTTCATTTTCAACCTAATTTCCAAGTCATTATCTAACTTAAAGTCTTAGTCGCTCAAAAAAACAAAACTTAAAAAAAACACCCTGTAAAAACGCAGACCTCTTTTTACTATTTTGCAAAACAAGAATAAAATTACACAAATCTAAAAGTCTAGACATGTACTCTGTTGACTGCTTTTTTGGAGTAAGAAAGAAAAATAGTAATTGTAGAAATTTGCTCTTTGTGTGCGACGACGTTTTGTTCATATTCAAAGAGGATTAAAATCTCTCTTGACCAGGAATTAACATTAAAAGTCCACACATTGCTTATGTAAGCTGGAATCTGAGTAAGAGCATTTACCTTTTTCATACCCTTAACCTAAGTGCAGAACGCTTTCAATTTGGTCCAAACCCAAAAAAGAAAACTGAAAAGTAAAAAAGCAGAAGTGTTATGTACTCGTATGAGGTATGACGCATCCGGAACAATATTCGATTTGAAATGTAAAACTCAATGTGAAATCTTTTGAGTGCATTTTTGTTGTTTTCGAATACAAAGCTACACAAAAGCTGTATGGAAAAAGCATTGAGAGAATAAGAATTGCGTCAGCATGAAAATGTTTTCTGTTTTGCTTTTTTTTTAGCTACAGATTAGGTTTGAAGGTAGGTAGGAGGTTAGGTATGAAGACAAGGTATTGTTTTTGTTTGTAGCGACTTAACTTTTCGATTTGAATCTGGATTGTAGTGCCACAAAAAGGATTTCAATATTCGTTTACGTGGATGGCTTTGGTTATGCTATATCAATTCCCTGGAAGCTCCTGAACATTGATGACAATGACACTTTAACACTAAGCTGAGTGAAAAAACGTAAATCGTCTATTTTTCGAAGAATATTTCTACCCCAAGTCAGAAAGTGTTTGAAATGGTGACGACAAGTTTTTTCTTAAAGGTATATTCAGGATTTATTTTAAAACATTTTTCAATTTTCTTCATTGGAATTTTAATAAATTAACAAGTTTTACGTTAAATTTTATCATCTTCAATTCACAAGGTGGGTTGGGTTAAATTGAATCATTTTGCGTGTCTATTTTCTTTTAGGCTTGGTCAACACTCATTCCATTTATATTTACCCTTAAAACCAACGATGCCACAAGAATTTGACCTGAAAAACTTTTTCATCAAATAAAAATAAAAAAATAAAACTCAAACAAAAAAAAGTATTTCAAAGAATTCCTTGGCAACACCGTCAGCGTCATTTAACTAATTTGTGTATGTGAAGAGTTTTGGCGAAAAGTTTTGAATTCTTCTATAGATCTACATAAAAAAAGGTATATATAAACGATACCTTCCTATATGGTTAGAAAATATTTCCTCTAGAACAAAATTATTCAAACTGACTGACCTAAAAGCCAAGTTTTTACCACAAGGAAAGGGTTGAAACAACTTCTGGCAATATAGACTTTTAACCCTTTTACGATACTTACTACATATTTGAATAGTTTATTTTTTCTTTCACTTTAAATATAGATATCCTGGAATATTTTATGTACAATGTTCATATAAATGAATAGCTTATACCTATATGGTTTTAAAATTTTAGCGTAGGTTGTGTCAAATATAGATTTTTCCCAAGGACCGCAAGGAACCAGGTTGAGTTTCCTGGGGAAAACATTTTACATTGTTGGAGTTTTTGAAGAAGGAAAATGAAAAAAATACCTATGTGCATATACTTTAAGGGAAGATTACTTACCTTATCGAGTGGTTAGTGAAAATATGGATACTTTCGGATACCGTGTTTTGATGGTTTAAGATTTAACCCATAGGGCGAAAAGATGGTTTTTGGGGAAGTACTATAGAGTTTTTAAAAATTTCCAAAGTGATGTCCGGGTAAAATATATCCCGGCTAACCTATCCTAGAGCCATTCCGAGTTAAGTTGTTTTAACTACTTGTTCAACAAATGTGTGTAAAACCAATCTTTTAAAAGTGTATAAGGGATCCAAAGTTCAAATTAATGTAAATAATGAAGAGTTAATGTTCGTACGAATTATAAATAACTTTTGGGTATGAAAATTGAAATCTCCCCAAGGATTTTTTTCTTAAAGAAAAAATAAGTTTGAACTCTGAAAATTTAAGTAAAAAATCCGAATTTACTTGAATATTTTTGTACGCACTGTGTTCGGAGTGCAAAATTGAAAATTTGAAGGATACAAGGAACTTAACGTGGAATTTTAGTACAGTTTGATTTGCAACCACAGATTAAACTTCATTTGTTTTTGTAAAATTTTAGTTGAATAAACTCTAGTTATATCATTAACATTTTGATTTCACTTTAGTTCAATTTATTACACTTAACTTCATGTTTCTTCACTTTATTTCACGTTTCTTTATTTCATTTAACTTCAGTTTACTTCACTTCAATTCACTTCACTTCACTTCACTTCACTTCACTTCACTTCACTTCACTTCACTTCACTTCACTTCACGTCACTTCACTTCACTTCACGTCACTTCACTTCACTTCACTTCACTTCACGTCACTTCACTTCAAATCAATTCAATTCAATTCACTTCACTTCACTTCACTTCACTTCACTTCACTTCACTTCACTTCACTTCACTTCACTTCACTTCACTTCACGTCACTTCACTTCACTTCACTTCACGTCACTTCACTTCACTTCACTTCACGTCACTTCACTTCACTTCAAATCAATTCAATTCACTTCACTTCACTTCACTTCACTTCACTTCACTTCACGTCACTTCACTTCACCTCACATCACTTAAAGGAACTAAGGGAAATTTAGAATCAATTTTGAATTGAATTGGATTTATGAAATTCACGACTACAAATAATTTGGACAGGCAACTTGTTAAATACCTTAAATTTTGATAAGATAAAAAGTTATAAAAACTAATCAGATTTCAAAAATTACCAAGAGTAAAAAAATAGGCCAGGTTATTAAAATAACTCGGGGTAAAAATATATACCAGGTTACAAATATGACCCAGGTTATAAAAACAACCCACGGTCGCTGGAATGCGACCCACACTGATAACTTACCATCCCGTATGTCAATTTGTCTTGATTAAAAGTTTGTAGGTTTTCGAGTTTTGTTAAAAAAGTTGTCACTTCAATTATTCTGAAAAAATAAAAATTACCAACAATATTTTGCATATGATGAAAGAGTTTGATTTCAAAATCTATTTTTGTACACGAGATTTTTAGTCGAAAACAAATTTTTATCAATTTTTTAGTAGCATTTCTTAAAAGTTTTTATTTTTTATATAAACAATAAAAATTTGAAAATAAACAATTTATTTGAAGTCAATATCTTCTATTGTTCACGAGATATTGAGAACCGGATATCAATTTTTACCAAATAAGCGTACTTTTTTTTTTGTAGATTAGATAAGATTAAATTCTTTATTTCGATAGTAAAATTACATTAATTTAAAGCTAAGAATATAAGGACATGGCGTTGTTGCAATCTGCCTGATAGACATTTCATTTAAAAATAGTTTAACATTATGAAAGTTTTTTTTTTATTTTGATTTGTTTTTAGTACCTATAAGAAAATAAAAACTGTATTTTTTAATGGTTTTTCTTAACAATTTTCAAATATAGCAGATGAATAATTATTAACTTGAATATTTATAAAAAAGAAGATAAATAAAACAATTTTGAATGATTTTATAATCTTTAAAGATATGCATACAATTTTGATATGATTTGAAACACAAAAAATATGAGTTTTTTACATTCTCAGTGATTCGAGACTTAAAACATCAATTTTGCCGTGAATTGAAACACAAAATCTTTAAAATAAACTTTCCCGTTTTTAAAAACAATTTTAGTAGATGAAAACCAGTTCAATTTTGCCGTGATTTGAAACACAAAAAATATTAAATTCTCAATCGCCATAACTGAATACATGACCGCTCAAAAGCTACTTCTATAAGCTAAAGCATTTTTGCAAAATTTAAACAGATTCGTCCAGCCACTCAGCCCGTTAAGAATGTCAATAATTTGGTCCATAGACAAAAAACTCACTTGGAAATATAGCCGTCGTATTTCTTGTAATATTGGAAAAACTGCTATGAAATGATTTATATCCTCCACATCTCTTCTATTGCAGAGAGTGCAAATTTTTGAGAGGTCCGATCTATGGGGGACAGAGTTGAGATTAAGGATCTCGACTCTAGCTTTAAAAATGGTGCCGATAGCTTCGGGAGTCATTTCTTTACAAAAATAGTTTGAAGTTGATGACAATTGATGGTTTAAGCGTTTGTATATGTTTCGGCTTGCCGATGAAGATGCACTTTGCAGGTGTTCTAAATAACGTTTTCATCAATTTTAGCTATCAAAATCGCGAACATATTTTGCCATTCCTCTACATTATTTTCCCTTAAAGAGAGTACTATATCAACTCCTGCAGCAAGAGCGTTCCATTCTCTGAAGGGAGATGCATTTGTACGGAGCAGTCTTATCAAGATCGCCTTATGAAGCCCATTTTCTCTTTTCATAACCTTAGCTAAATAGTCGGAATGCCGTTTCAGATTCTGAATATATATCGGTGCTATTCCCGATTCGACATGTATGGCGTAAGTAGGTGTAGCGTTAGGCAGTTTAAAAAGTCATTTAAAAAAGTATCTTTGTAGAGTCTCAAATTTCTCTATTTGAGCGTATCCAAAGGCTTGGACACCATAGCATAAGCAAGTATTTATTGTTGCATTTGTTAGGATATTTAAAAAGAAACACATTCAATCTCTATTGAATTTAACAAGGAACTAACAAAGGTTTATTGAAAGCGAAATAAGAAAATATTAAGTACATATTAATTCAAAATGTAAAGCTTTAGTATAAGAGAAATTAGTTCATGAAATAGTTTAGACTTTAGAGTATTGTATTGGGTGTTGCCATTTATATACAAATTCAATTAACTTTAATAGCATTGAAGACTCTGTACTTTGATGAGAGGCCGATAAGTTGGTTGCTAAAAAAATTGGGCCACATCAGGTTTAGGGCCAGTTTGGCCTCCCTGGTTTTCTCTTTCGCATGATTGCTCCAGTTTAGGTTATAGGTCAGCAATACACCTAGATATTTAAACTCACTCACAATTTCAATACGTTCCTTGTTGACGTTCCATGATTCTTCAGCACGTCGTGCATGCCGCCTAGATTCAAATATTATAACCTTGGTCTTTCTAGTAATGATCCGTAAGCCCCAAGTTTCGCAATATTCTTTAAGTCTATTGATTTGCATTTGCAGTTGTAAAGAAAATGGGTTATCCGCCAAAAGTACCAGATCATCTGCATACAGTAAAACTTTAATCAAAGATTCGCCAAATATTACACCTCCCGGTAGGATTTCACAAACCGCATCAATATAAAGTGCAAACAAAATGGGACTTAGAATATATCCTTGGGGAACTCCTGCCGCTGTCTCAAAACTTTCGGATAAGTTGTTGCCATCCCATACTGAGGCTTTCGTTGAACTCAGAAAGTTAGAATAAAAACGTAAAAACTTTTTCGAAAGGCCAAGAGAAGATAGTTTGTAAATCAATGCTTGTCGATTGGCCGTATCAAAAGCAGCTTTGAAGTCAATGAAGCAGCTGTAAAGCTTTTTCTTTTCTCCAAATGTTGTCTCTATAGTTTTCTGCAAGACTCCTTTCACTTCCCTTAAAAATAGTGTAAATAATGGCTGTGTTAAAGCAAATGGGTATGCAAGCATCATTATAAAGTTGGTTGAACCAGTCCACTAAGTAGTTTTTGAAGTAAGCAGTAGAATATTTGTAAAATTCTGTTGGGATTCCATCAGCACCCGGTGCTTTGTTGTTCTTCAATGTTTTCAAAACATTTTCTAGTTCAATCAAGGATATCGGTTCATCAAGTTCAGCAATATGGTTGTTTGGCATGGCGTAACTAAACGATAACAGAGAATCATCTGCTTATAACATTCCTTTGAAGTAATCTGCCAAAACCTCAGCTCCGAGAGCATTATTATAATTCTGTGGCAGTATGACAGAGTAGCTTATGTTAAAAAAAAGTTGTTTTGAGAAATTTACATTTTTGTCTAAAAGTTGTATTTATGGTGGTTATTGTTTTTTGTAAAGTCGAATCATTAAATAAAATAAATACATCATGATTTATGTTATTTTTGATAAAAAATATTGAGCGCAAAGTAGAAAAAACCAATTTTCAAATAATGCTTGTCTTAAGTAACATAAGCTTCTCTGTCACATTTACACAAATAAATAAAAGAACCTTAAATTGACTTAAGATTTTATGTCAGATTCCAGTTTTTTAAATAAATAGACATAGTGTATTTTTTGATAATTTTTTATTTTTGATTATTATTATTATTAATGGTTAATCAAAACAATGAAAGGAACATAAACCGTAAAAAATTCGTTTAAAGCTTAGAGTTAAAGTTTTTATTTAAATAACTAATAGTAATGGTTTAAAAAAAGCAGTAATAGAGACTAAATCGTACGAAATTCATTTATTCAACTTAAATTTAACATCTAAAATATCAGCATTTTTGATAAATTTTAATTCTCATCTTCACCTTCGGTTAAATCTGGATGAAAGTCTTCCTTTTGATTTATGTTTAGGTTGTTATAAAAAGGATGGTAAATATTGTCTATCAATGGCAGCATATCCAATAAATCATTCTTTTTCTTTTCGTTTATTTCCAGAAACGAAGAATAGCATTTCTGCAAATCTGTAATTTTGATCGACTGAAAACCACGGCGTCTGATATTAAGCACTCTAAACTCTTCGGCTTCGTTGAGTGAAGTCTTAAAATAAACCATACCAAAATCTTTCGTGAACCTCATCCACTTAACATTCTGCCAACAAAATGTCTGCCCGTCACTGTTCACCTTGCGCCACATAAACTTTTCTTTGGAAATGCTCGAGAAACTAAAAATATCATCTTGATTTATTTCTTTTACATCAAATTTGTGTTTCACGCCCACTGTCCTTACAAACTGATACCAATCACGGGGATGGTGTATTTTGACAGTTGTTAATTTTTTTTTTTTTTCGATTAGGGCATGATCAACGTCGCACTCCATGTGCGTATGTCCAGGAAGCAGAAACTTGTGATCAATGGTTTCCACATTGTTTTCGAGTTGTAAGAAAGTCGCAAACATTGAAGAAATATATGAATTTTTATTTTGTCCTGGACAACAATCGCTATATAGGATAACATGTCTAGTCTCAGATGGAAGGTTTTGAAGGTGGTTAAACACACATGAGGCGATCTCATTTCCACCACGATTTCCTATCGCTTCATGCCACATATAACATATTGGCTGTCCCGTCTTACAGTCATGAACTGTAAGATTATATGTCCACAATGGTCGTTTATAAAAATAAACCGAAGATCTTAAAAATGGTGTTGGAAGGCACTGTTGTAAATCAAATGTAAAAACTTTTATAAACGTAGAGTTATCAGCTTTTAATTTGTCTGACGCTTTCGATTTATACGCCAACTCAGCTTCAAGATGGTGATTGTCTCGTTCCTTTTTAAGATTTTCACGTTAGTCCTCAGTAGCAATATCAATTTTCATTTTAAAAACTTCACACTTATGACAAGTATCTAATTTAGGCTTTTTAAATTTTAGATTTAGTGTGTTGAAAATCTTGGAAAACTTTGAAAGCGAAACTGGCTCATAATTTTCAGAATAGATCCGAAATAATTCTGCAATAGATAAATCGCTTGACAAGCATCTTTTAGAGGTATCCCGCCTAGTGTAATGTGATTCGTAGGATGGGAAGCTTTTTATAAATGCAATTATCTCATTTTCTTTTTCCAGTGACAATTTCTTAGGACCAGGGTGCTTTCCACGCATATCACCATTTGAAAAAGATCCAAACCCCTCTAACTTTTTCTTAACTATAGTTTTGATGAATTGTTCCGATTCAGACAGGGTGTATCTAAAACATTTTTGGCATACTGAAACCCTTTCACCACATATTTCCAAAAAATATTTATTGGTGTGCTTCCTTTTTCTCGGATTAGTGAGGCTCTTTTCTTTTCGTTCAAACTTTGTATCCTCAATCACAATCAACCCCGAAGCGAAAGCTTGTCTTAACTCATAAGAACCAAGTTCCCAGTATTTTTTTAAAAATAAGCTGCTGATTTTGAAACGTTATTTTTTCCTTGCACTTATTACGACAGCTATCCAATTTCCGTATAGTTCGTTCTTTTACAACTTTCCCAGCTGTGGATATGTAACTTTTACCTGTGTTTCTTTTTTCATTGCGCATCTTTTTTGATTGTTTTGCATTGTTTCCATTATATCCGTCTTCATTTTATGAACGTGTAGATTCAAAGTCTCCAAATAATAGGTTATGTTCCAACTGATTACCAGCGTTTTTTGTATCTAATGAAATGTCAGATTTGTCACTTACATTATCAAAAATAGACGGCACAAAATCAGGATCACACATTGAGTCATCATCATCGAAATCTTTAAATGTTTCTTCTTCAACCTCCATTAAGACACCAGCATTATTGTCACCAATATTCCCTTCATATTCTGTTCTCTGAAAATCTTGATTCTCCGACATGTCTAGCACTTTAATTACATGTAAAAAGGTAATGATTTCACTTTCCTATTTTATAATTTAAATTCTAGTAATAATGCCTTACCATTTAAGAGATTTGCACCATTTTCGTCACTTATAGATGGTTCTGCAGCTTTGTCAAATAGCTGGCTTTGTTTTTTTAGTGCCATTGATAACATTTTTCTTGCAAGTTCCATTCTATTTTTTTCTAATAACTACGTTAATAAGTTCACGTAACTAGGAATATTGTATAAAAATTAAACACACAATTAAAATTAGTAGTATTAAAAAACAGGAAGCACTTCAATGTGAAAAACGTATTCTTTCAATAAAAACACTTCTGATATCTTTGAGTCTAAAAACACAACATTCCCGCTTAAGTCGATGAAGCAAACTGATATGCAGCCAACAAAACAAACTTATGTTGACATAGGTTACGGTTATTTGAAACTTGGTTCTCAACAGAAAATCTAATGTTGACATAAGTTTTTCTGTTAAACTTAATTTTTTTCTATTTCTATTTTCTTAGTTTCGACAGAAAAACTTATGTTAACCTAAGTGTGTATAAGACCCAAAAAACAATTTTATCTACAAAACAACTTAAGTCAACATACGTTTTTATGAAACAGGCAAAGGGAAATATAAAATTTAAAAAATTGCACGGCTTACTTCAACATAAGATTTTCTGTTAAAATTTACAATTGGAATTTCTTAGACATAAGGAAATTTGTTGACATAAGATATTCTGTTGAAAGCAATCTATAGTCTTTGAAACATAAGTGGTTAGGAAAACAACAATATTTTTGCTCGGGAGAATGATTTTAAAATGGGAGTAAGACAGAATTGTAGGTTTCTAACTGTAGAGTATTACCAGTTAAATAACGGAAAAAACACTTATGTCGACTTAAGCTACTCTGTCATACTGCCACATTATATATTAGGAGTATGTTTACGCCTTCCTAATTCTCTCACATTATTCCAAAATGTTTTAAAGTCCTTACAGAGCACTAAGTTTTTTGCAGTAGTTTTAAGATATTCAGTCTTTTTTGAGGAACAAAGCCGTTTATATTCCTTATTAAAATGTAAGTACTGGCGTTAGTAGATCTGAACAGTTTTAAGAAACGAAATGTTTTTCACGTGGCTTTACGCAGTCCTTGTCAAACCATCAGCGTTTTTTGTAGATTTTATTTTTTATGAAAAAAACGGTCTGTTGGATTTTTATAAAAAAAATTACTGAATGTCGAAAACAATATTTTCTGTGAGATAAAATTAGTTTAAGGTTACTATTTTTAATTTTTGAAAAGATAATGAGTCGAAAGTAATTTTTTACCAAGTTATATTATGGTTTTTTTTTGGTTTTTATTTTTTTGTAAAATAACTGTTTATTCGATTTTTCTCAAAATTTTACCGAATGTTGAGAACAACATTTTTTTTAAGACAAAACTAGTTCAAAGACATAATCTCAAAATTTTGAAAATGTTTTTGAGTCGAAAATCAATTTTTACGAACTTTAAGTAATGTTTTGTTTAGGTTTTTATTTTTTGTAAAAGACACTGTCAATTCGATTTTTCTCAAAAATTTACTGAATGATGAAAACAATACCTTTTATAAGATTAAACTAATTTCAAGCCACTATCTTAAATTTTTGAAAAGATTTTTGAGTCAAAAATCAATTTTTACCAACTTTTAGTAATGTTTTTTTAGGTTTTTATTTTTTATAAAAAAAACCGTCCATTCGATTTTTCTCAAAAAAATACCAGATGTCAAAAAAGTTATTCTTCGTTGCATACAATTATTTTGGAGATAATATCATTTTTTGTTCGTAAAATATTCGAGAAGACAAATATTGTTTTTCATTTTTTTTTTGAGATATGTACATATAAAAAAAAACCGTTAATTGGATTTTTTCCATAAATATACATGTTTGGTATCACGTTACAATATATAATAAAAAATGTAACTCAAGAACCACCCACTCAATTTTTTTGAGAGTCCTTTCTGCATCTTTCCCGTGGCATGATGGTTAGTGCGTTGGACTGTCATCCGAGAGAATTCTCCAAGAGTAATTCTTGTCATGAAAAAGAGCTTTCTCAAATTAGCCGTTCAGATTCTGCATATAAACTGTAGGTCCCCTCCATCCCTGCAATTACTCGCACACAAGAATGGTTGAGAGTTGTCAGTCACTAGACCCTGGTTCTCTAAGTACTGTTGCGCCACCTAATTTATTCTACATCTTTCTGCATTATTATCTGTATAATAAAATTTATTTGAAGTTGATATTTCTACTGGCTCCTGAGCTATGGACGACGAAAAAACTGCGCGTACGGAAGTACGGACATACGAACGTACGTACACACGCACGCACAGAAATCTCTCTAAAAATCTTTTATGTGGACTCTAGGGACCTTGAATCGTCGAGAAATGTCAACATTTTAGAAAATAACCATAGTTATGATGGGAATTCTGCTTTGGCTACTTTGATAGCTTGAATAAAAGCAAGTTAAGTTTTTGTTTTAGAACACTTATTACGTTTTAAAATATTTGGTTTGCTCTTACCAAAAATGTCTGTCAAATTCAAAGCGTATACGATCTCAATGACCGCAGTTCTAAACAAAACGCCTCTGTGTGAAATAACCTCAAATATTTCATTAAGATTGTTCTGTTTGTGATATGGTATCAATTGAAATTCAAACCACATTTCGTTTACATGTCTATATTCCAATCCGTACCAAAAGATTTATTTGTAATTGATAGTTAGCGTTTTTGGTTGATATTGATGTCGTTTTCAAAGAAACACACACCGATATGGGTACCACCATCAATGCCATCAAAACCATCCTTTATGTGAATGTTTTGAATCTTTGTACTTCTCGTGCATGTTTTCGAACAATAGGTATAGTGTACACATCCAGTTTGGTAACTCTTCAGGTATTCGAAAATTCATGCTACGAGTAAAATAAAACCAAATGAAATAAAATTGGAGCAAATTCGCATTAGCTTGACATCACTATTCGTGTTGTAAATAATGTAATTTTAACTGGACATTCGTATTGCAACGATTTCAACTTCATTTTAAAATGAATCCCTGTTTTAATTTTATATCTGTTTTTGTACTAAAATCCATTTCATTGCATAAAACATTAAAATTCAACAACATAAAAAAGGACGACAAGGACACAGCTCGTTATATGATACAATGTGAACATTAGGCATTATAATCGATTTTGTTTTATTTTATTTTTGTTGTAAATCTATAAATGTCATTAAAATTTATTACACCACTTCTTCACATGGGTCAAAACAAACTATTTTGTTGTTTTGTTAAATCCTTTTACACATATATATGTACATACCTAGGTTAGGTATGAAGTGCGAGAAACATTGTGTGCACCCAACTTTAATCAAAAATACAACAACAAAAAATCCAAAAGTTCATAAAACCGGAAATAGCCTTCCCACACCCGCTTCTATGTGTGGTTTTTTTCGCTTTAAAAGGATCCAAACATACCCACATGACACACTAACTATAACTACTACAAGTTTATATCCCTTATATCCTGTTTGAGAGGAAAATAAAAAAAATACTTACTTACTATATATATAAAGCTAAACTGTTTTACTTGCCCTAAGGGGGGGCTGAATTTCAACCATGAGCACTTCTATCTATATACACTGAGAAAAATACATCGGTATGGAATCAGTACAGATATCTTTACGTAAAATGCTTGAAATAAATTTAAATTGAGATTATCATGAAACCTATCTATTTATTTATTTATTTATTTATTTATTTATTTATTTAAATCTATCAAGTACATCAAAACTTTCTTAGATTGATAAAATAATACATATATGTACATATATAATAAATTAAGTTCAATAACAACTAAAATATAAAACTTATAATGAATTTAATATTGTGGCTTTACATAACTCTCTATTAATGTTAAAGTCGATTAAATGAAAATTAAAATAAAAACAAGAATTGGTTATGGGGTTATTCTGGCCATAGTTGGTGTAATGTCTAGGGATGTTGAAAAATTCATTTTCTCTAGGTCTAAGGCAGCGTTGAGGTGCATAAAAACCAAAAAAAGAAAGCATAGTTGAATAGTCAATATGACCAGATATGACATCATGAGCAAACATAGTTAAATAGTACGATCTCCTTTTATCGAGGGGCTTTAAATCAATAAGTTGACATCTCGTTTCATACGAAGGCATTTGCGGATATGAGTAAAGTTTGCGGAGAGCAAATTTTGTGAACTTTTTTTGAACCCTTTCAATGCGAAACATAGTTGTGTTGTGGTAGGGGCACCAAACAACAGAGCAATATTCAGGAACAGAACAAACTAGTGCAACGTACAATGATTTAAAAGTATACGGATCTGTAAAATCCTTTGAGTTTCTCATAATAAAGCCAAGCATTGCGTTAGCTCTAGAAATTATATAATCAATATGAGAATTAAATTTAAGCTCCGGGTCAAAAATAACCCCCAGATCTTTTTGCAAATATAACCTTTTAAGACTAGTATTGAAAATGGTGTAATCAAATATTATTGGAGTTTTTATTCTATGAAAAGTCATAACTGAACATTTATTAGTATTCAAATGCAAGCGATACTTGCTACACCACTCGGTTACACTTTCAATATCACGTTGAAGTTGAATACAATCTTGCAAGTCTCTAACTTCCATAAAAATCTTAAAATCGTCGCTTTTCAGCTTTTAAGAAAACAGAAGGTAAGTCATTTATAAAAATTAAAAAAAGGAGTGGACCCAGATGGCTTCCTTGGGGCACTCCTGAATAATTATTTATAGTTTAAGATGAAATACTGCCTATTTTTACGGATTGAGTGCGATTGATAAGATAGCTTCTTATCCATTTTAAAAAAATTGAATGGAAACCCATACCTTGTAATTGACATATAAGAACGTAATGTTGAACGCGGTCAAACGCCTTAACGAAATCTGTGAAAATGACATCTACTTGATTTCTAGTTTCCATGGAATGAAGGCAATAACTAGTGAAGATTGACAAATTTGTCGCAGTTGATCTTCCACCTACAAAACCATGCTGAAATTCAGATATATAATTCTTTATCAATGCATATATTTTCTTTTTTACAATAGCTTCAAAAATTTTAGGTATGACTTGAAGCTTAGCTACTGGCCTATAATTTTCGACTGCCTGTTTAGATCCAGATTTATGAATTGGAGATATAAAGGAGTGTTTCCAGCAATCCAAAAACACACCTTCAGTAAGAGAAAGATTGAAAATTAAATGAAGAGGAAGCAAGATTTTAGTTTTTTAAGAAAGATTGGAGGTATATTATCTGGCGCAAGGCTTACAGAGTCTTCAGAGATGATAATTCAAAAAGAATCTCTTCATTTGAAATTGATAAAGAACCCAAATCCAAGGTGGAGCTAACTTCATTAAGAAATTTAGGATCAGAATCCTCCAGAACAAAATTCGATTGAAAGTAGCTTGCAAAAAAATCGCAGATTTGACTAAGGTCACTACTAGTTACTTTGTTATAGCTCATAGTTGATGGTATACCTGAAGATTTCTTTTTTGTATTTATGAAACTTCAAAAAGCTTTCGAATTTTTTTTTAATTTTTGATTCAACTGACCAAAGATGCTGACGGTATAAAAATCTTTTAAGGAATTCGTATTCTTTTCTTAATCGGCAAAATTCATTTCTAAAAGTGAAATCAATGTTGCTTTTTTTTAAAACCCGATACATAGCATTTTTTAGATTAGAAAGTCTTTTATGAAACCAAACCGGTTTACCATTATCACTTATCTTTAATGAACACAGTTTACATGCGATGGTTACATTTCAACTAATGTAACAAATGAAAGCCCCTTACATGAGATAAAATTAAGTACAAATATGCTTAAATGAAATATAAATATGCGATGAGTACAAGTGATAAGTATTGAGCTAATAGATTATCTAATTTTAATTATTTAAAACATAATCGAAAAGTTGTAGTTAAAATATAGAAGGTATCAGCTTTTTTACTTTTGGTGCTAGAGTTTTGAACTGTTAAATGGTCTAGTGGTATTTATGATTGCTCGGTAGTGCAAAGCATTAAAGTTGAAAGCAAGTATCCAAGCTTATGTAATCAGCAAACATAATATTAAGTTTTAGGATGATCAAAACTTAGAATTTTAAATGAAAAATACGTCAAATGTTTAAAATGAGTGCATAGATTTATGGAACCATTACATAGACTTATAAAGAATTATTTCAATATTTATGTAATGACTACATTGATTTATGTAAAGAGTAAATAGATTTATGTAATGACTACATAAATGTTCTAATGAATGTACACAAACTTCACTCATTACATTGATAAATGCATGTATGTTAAAAGTATAAACATTATTTAAACTTATGTAATGAGTCCATGAAATGTATACTCATCACAGATGACTGGTATAGGAATCATTTAATAAGCCCACTAAAAAATTAAATGCATATGTTGAGTGAAGAAGATAATGCATACAAACTTTAGTCATCACATAATTATATAAAAATCACAGATTGGCTTCACATTTTTATGTAATGAGTCAATATTTTAATTAATTATTTATTTTTTGGATTTGTCAGGGATCAAAATTTCAACGATCTTTTTTTATGTTATAATCTTACAAATTCCTTATTGGCTATATATGTAAATGCTTGTGGTCATTAAAATTTCATTATGTAATAAATACAAAATGGTGTATATACATTTTTCCTTCAGTGTATACATTACATATAAACACAAAGCACCATTGTAATCGTTTGGTCTTATGGCATTCTGTTGATATTTTTTTTTTTTTTTTATTTTTTTTATTGTTGCCACCACCAACATTGTCGTTTGTCTTCAATTACCCCCAAAGATCGTCCATTATATAGGTGACAGTCTGGGCTTTGGATTATGTCTATTTTAGTTAAATTCAATCCGCAGCTCACCAACGAACTTGGGGAGCTTTATATAGATAAAAACATCTTCGTGCTAGCAGAAAACAAGAACTGGTAGCATATACTCGTATAGTAAGTGCAGAAAAACGTTGGAATATCTTTCTAAGGATAAAAGGAGGAAAAAAGTTGTCACTTCTTTTTATAGACCATTTATGTGTGGTCAACTTGTGGATTCAAGGTGAACTAAACGGAAACAGGTTAGTTTTTAGAAAATAATTCCAGAGAAAGTTTCACCTTATACTGGTATAAGAACTTCACATATAGAATTAAGTTCATTCATCAATTGATGGTGAAAGGGAAGATAAGGGAATTTGTGGTAAAGATGTATAGTTGTAGTATATTGTGGTGTTATTAATTAGTATATCTATTTAATTTACATATACATATGTACGTTATATCGGAACTTCACCTTTCATTCTTTAAATTGTTTTTGGTATATTGATCCAAGACCAGTTTTTTTGAGCACTTAACAATAACACTTAGTTCCAATCAATTGTATGATGAGGACAAGATTTTGAGAAATGCCCAATACCGGAACAATTTTGAATAGGCGGAACGACCACAGAATCCTAAGACCAAGTTTTTGTGTACATATATTTCGGAACTGGTCGACAAAACTACGTTTTTTTTTCGGAAGCACAAACAAAACAACACTTTCTTTAGGGATTAAGAAATCCTTAATTTGAAACTCACTTTTAAAAATATGCCACTTTAAAAATGCTAAAAACAATCAAAAACGGGGGTTTAAAGGTTTGAAGTTAAAACTCAAAATTTCTCTTGACAATAAATTATATGATGATTTTGCAAAGTACTAATCTTTCTCTTCTAGATACAATTTAAATCATTTTAGTACCTTATTTAGTTTTTGGAAATTCTCATTACTTATGATTTTATGAGTCTCTATTTAACTCTATATGAAGTTTTAAAGAATCCTTGAATTTGACACATAGTTTTTTAGTGCTGATTTCGAATCCAAACTTTAATGTTAACTATTTGCTCAAGTTTTAAAAATACCAGTTTTTTAACATTATTTTAATATTTTTCAAAAACTTGATATAATAGAATTGTTTAGACAACAGATTCGTTACAAGAGCGAAACTGACTTTCAAAACGTTTTGTCTTTTTGCCTTTTTGTTGTTGAAAACCAGTTAAGCACAAATGGTTCTGCTTTTCTTTAGATTATTTTGAAACACGTGAAATCTACCAACTTTTATAAAGAATTTTCGAAAATTTTATGAAATAATATAAATATTTTAACTGAATATTGAAGGAAGGGATTATAGATTTCTAAAACCATTAAGGATTTTATTGAAAAAAAGCTACTTCATAAATTTAGATATCCTCAAGAAAACAGAGAAGCCTTATGTACGTGTTTTTTTTTTTAATTTTAAAAAGAATTATCTCAAAAACCTGAAGTGACACATTCATTTTGAAGTCGGATTTGATTTAAAGCCATCAAACCCAATTTGAAAAGTGCAATTTTATTGGCATTAAGAAAACCTTGTCGACAAGAGTTCTTGTCTTTTTAAACATCTCATTTTCTTTCAGGGTTAATCTTTTTCTCTCAGTAACAATAGTCACCACCAGCAAACAAGGAAATAGAGAATAGTCCTTAAACGTATATTAAATCTAAGGTTTCAAGAAATAATTGGCTATATTATCTCAAGCCCAAGTTCAATAAGTTTCAATTTTTTTTTCCAGAATCTGAGTTTCTAAATCCATTAGCATTTGAGTTCGCAATATCTTCAGACGAGATAAAATCCTTTTGAATAAACCTCACGTAGTTCAGCAGTTTTCGTATTTGGTGCAAAGTTCATCATCTGTTCAGTATGCCAAGCTAATAATCCTTCAATCTTTTTATTTCATGGATGGTTTAGAATAGTTGCTCACAACATCAACTCCTGGCGGTGAGCCCTATTTGATGGCAAGCTTTTAAACTTGCTGCCCCTGGAATTGTTTTGTCGCTTAGTTTTTGAAATTCGCTAAAAGTATTTTATAAGATTCACCCTCTCTTCTTCAAAAAATGCTTCGATTGAGTTCCTCTTTCTAAGCTACCAAAACTTAAAAAATGCACCAATTTGTTAACCTTTGGTCTTGGTTTTGTCTATCTTAGTATTGATTTTTCTAGGGTGTGAAGAACCAAAACCCTATGCATATAGGATAAACCACAACCACCACGATACTCTCACAAGGAGGCCATTTCATATATGTTCATGGCATTAACCATGGGGCTGTAACATATCCCGTGGTACCATTATCTGCAATGGTATGATTATTTAAATCTTTGATGTGGTGCCATCTAGGGAAGATAACCCTAGAAGTGGTCGCCCGATTTCATGTGGGACTCAATCCACCGAGCTTTATCTACATTTACATCATTCTTTTATAAAATGATTTTTACTTCCACTCCAGACTTTTTATCTTATATGAAATACCGACTCAATTGTCGATTTATGTTTACTGATTTTTATGGATTTTTTATAATTTATATCAGTAAGTCTACCTCGAACCCAAGAGGCAGGACGACTGTCCCTCGTTACCATCGATCATAAGATTTTTAATCTTAGGAAGGAAGATAACTATAACTTTTTGCGTTCGCTCACAAGTAGAGAATTTACTCAGTGCAGTTCTAAGCTTTGCATTTTTCAATCACTATGAATTGCAACCAGAATCACTCATCATCGAACTACACTGATTTCTCTTACTTGTGCCCAGGGGCCACTGCGAGAAGGTGCAAGTAAGTGCTTTTTCCTTCCAGACTATAGACAAGCATATAGCTTTCCCTATGTCTACATGGAAGTCAGTTTGACCCCCTCATGGATGGTTTACTGAACTGAAGTTGTATAGACTAATATTTCTGTCTTCATGAGTCAAATTCCATGATCTTGATGGTTTTGGCCATTGCAACATCTGCTGCCTCGAATTTTTCAGTCCGATCTTGTTATTCTTTTGATATACGGGTATTTGTCGATCCTTTACTTAACTATTGTAATCCACCGTAAAATGGACCTAGAGTTCGAAACGTTACTTGAATGGAACACCTATTGTGATAAAACAATTTTAAATTTTACGTTTTGTTTTTGAACGGTTTATTCGACATTAGAAACCGATTTTCACGGATGTATCTTAAACAATAAGTTTATCAGCTGTCAAATTTCTCTATTGAAATATCTTTTAACAGTTATTAGGATGTGCTGTTTTCAAGAAGAAATAAAACGAATATAATTTAATGTCATAACCAATATCGGCTCGGTCTTATCAGCGTGGACAGACGACTTTAATTAACACAACAAAAAATAATCCAATGGTTATAAATCGCATGATCTTGGAAGCAATCTATAGTTTCTCGAACCATTATTTTGATAATAAATTTGCGAAATTTACAAACCCTAATTTATCATGAATGGAAAATCAAACTGAGCATGAATCAATTGACAGCTGCCAAAAAGACCAACTGCAAAAAAAGTATTGCCAGATTGAAAAGCCAGTAGAATCACATGGCAAGACAAGAGCTTTGAAAATTATAGTCGATAGAGCTATAACCGAAACAATTACGTCACTCGAACACCGCCGCAATGTTTCATGCCTTTCGTTGTTCTACCGATATTTATATAAACATTGTTCTGTCGAATTAGGGAGTCACATTGCTCTCCTCTTCAGCCATTTGCGAGGGTGTTTTAAATTTTTTCAGCTAGGGTATGCTCACGGTGTCCAGGGTTAGTTAAATAAAACACCGAAATTTAACATCAATAGGCCTTTGTCTTTATTTGTAATTAACTTTATATTATTTTGAATTTATTTCATATAGTCAGTTAACATTCCTTTTTTTTTTGTCTAATTCTGATTTCGTAATAATTCTTCTCATCTGGATTTCGGCTTGTATCACTGGTCCGAAGTAGTCTACGCGATAGGTGTCGGTTCGTCTCTTCCGTCAATTCGGTGCGGACTGGGGTAATCGCCGTTACGCGGGTAAATCGCCTCTTATCGTGTATGAAACACGGCCGAAACTAGTAAATACACAACCGAAACTGGTTAAACACAGCCGAAACTGGTAACTCACAGCCGAAGCTGGCAAATCACAGCCGAGCCTGGTAAAACACAGCCAAAACTGGTAAAACACAGCCGAAACTGGTAAAACACAACCGAAACTGGTGACACACAGCCGAAACTGGTAACACACAGCCGAAACTGGTAACACATACCCGAAACTGGTAACACACAGCCGAAACTGGTAAATCACAGCCGAATCTGGCAAATCACAGCCGAAACTGGTAAAACACAGCTGAAACTGGTAACACACAGCCGAAACTGGTAAAACACAGCCGAAATTGGTAAATCACAGGCGAAGCTGGCAAATCACAGCCGAAACTGGTAACACGCAGCCGAAACTGGTAACACACAGCCGAAACTGGTAACACACAGCCGAAACTGGTAAATCACAGCCGAAGCTGGCAAATCAATTAAACTTGAATATTTTCCAAGAAGCCCCTTACCTCTGGTGGGGGGATACCTCTGTTAATATCCAACTTACTTACCACTGATCCTTGCTTAGCGGCGATCGAAGTCCAACTGGTTTCTGCGGTCTGGTTCACTCTTTTCTAACTCCTCTTTTGTTGGTCTTGTTCGGTTCTACTAGGCAACCTTTTGGTAACAACCTGGTGTGAATTATATCCTTGCGAACGACAAAATAACCTTTGCAAATTACTGTCACCGAGTTTTGGCCAAGTTGAACTGAGTGTGAACTCAATGCTCGGTGTAGTGACAGAACGCATGTAATTTGTTAGTGTTTTCGTTGTAGATTTGTAATGCGTCATTACATATTATAATCGTGATTATAGGAATGCACATCAGTTTAACCTTGAGCTCAATTTCGGAAGTACTGTCAAGTATAGAGATTCTTTTTTATTACCGGACATCGAGAATGTGAAATGCTTTACCCAAACCTGTTTTTCGCTATCATTTTGATATTCAAAACATTAATACCAATGTGCACCGGTATTTTCTCCGTAACCCTTCCCTATTTTCTTAAAGCTCGCACTGTATTTGAACCTTAAAAGGATAAGGATATTAATAATCCCTTCAGTGCCTTGAGTTAATTATAAAATAAAAAAAAATCATATTGAATAAAAAAACTTTGGTTTAAGAAGATGGTTAACAAATTTTTTAGTTATCTTTCTTGCAAATTAAACACTACTGGTTTCTAAATACATGTAAACTCTGACACACCACCTTCGAACATGTTTCCAAATAAATAACAACGATTCTGTAATGCAAAAAGTTTCAAAAATGCTGACACACAGACCCATCGTAATTGTTATCTTCATTCATCCTCTTATCTTGCGCGGAAGCCAGGTGTCATGGGTGACCGATTGTGTATCGGTGTTTCTCCCGAAATACTTGCTAATCGATTTAGTAAAAAGCATGAGGATAAAAAGTATTGACTGGGAGGTATTGGTGAATATTTGTCTTGAATTATTTAACAATGTAATGGCAAAGAAGCCTAGAGTGGCAAATTATTCGGCATTCGTGTGGTACGGCTAAGGAACGACTTTGCAGAAAACAAAGTTTTGTTCAGTAGTAAGCTGATAGGAATTTCCATAAGTGCGACTATTAATCAAGAAACATTACAACGATGTTAGAGAGACATAGAAGAGATAATTTTTTAATAAAACTTTTCTTTTAATTTTGTCCAAAAGGCTAGAACACGTGCGACTTATTCTAAATGCAAACCTGCATTCGACGGTTATGCAAACAATATTTCACTCAATATTTTTGAAAATATCGAATCGTGACGAACTTGTTCTGTCTTTTTTGAATATCGTATTCAGTTCCAAAAAAAAAGAAGATACAAACAGCATCAGTTGTGCACTTCCAGGTAATTATTTTATTATCATTTCAAAAATGCATCTATCAATCAAACCCTATATCTACATCGACAGAAGTATTTTCTTCCCATCATCATAATACAAAACCCAGCCTTCCATCATCGACGGAATAAATGCCAATATTTCAACTGACTGCGTGAGATAAAAACTATGATAGACAAACTAAACTAAGATTATTGTATTTCAAATAGAAACTTTTCTCTTGTCATTCTTTTCAAAACTATTTATCTATGTATGCTCGTAATTTATATAAACTTCAATATGAACATTTTTCTTTGCAATACTTCTTGATTTCTAAGGAAGGATATATCCTTGAATAAGAAAGAAATAAAAATACCGACACATGAGGACCTCATCATTGCTTACTAATGTAGTTTAGTTTACAATTTGTTTTTAAATGTCAAAAAGTGCTTTTTCAACATATTTCTGTAGAAGTTGATAAAATTCCTTGATCCTTTGAAAAAGAATGTAATGGGAGATGATTTTCCGTATAGTTTTGCAAAAAGTTCCAACCGATTATTTCACTGAATGTAGGTAGATAATTGTGAGTAACAGAAAAATCTTCTGATAAACAAGACATAAGTTATTTTAACAGATGGGTCATATTCGACTTTAAATGTAAAGTTTCAACTTAAAGTAAAAAGTTACTGTAACATTTTTTGTCTCTAGACTTGGAAATGGGTTAAAAATAGCTCGTATACAAATAGCTTTGAACATTCAAATTTGATAACATTGCTTCAAAGTCATAACCTTGAAAACCATTTTTAAGTCTTAAGAAGTTACTACAGTTTTCTATGTGTAGATGAATAAATACACCTTCAGATTTCTCCGATTTCAAAAGCTCTTAAGTCTCGACACAATCTTTTCATGGTTGTTTACCATTGAAATATCTTAACTTTATTAATTAAGCTCCAAAAAGGATCTCATAAAATACCATAAATATTTCTTCTTCTCGTTTTCGTCCTTTTTTTGGCAAAAAATAAAACAGAAAAGTCGTCAATCATTTTTGTGAATCCTTTTATACATTTATGTTGATTTCTTTGCGGGTAAAAGGAGGTAAATTTATATACATATAATATAATGTAATATGGCGAGCCAGTAGGTTTTCATTTTAATAATACAAAAGATATAAATCATTGTGGCCTTTGTTTTCGAATTCAGTATAAAGAAAATCACATTAAGAAATGATTTATGATAAATTCAGGAGGTGAAAAGTTATATGAGTGTTTTATGAAATATGGAATATTATTATATTTAACTTTCAATACACATTATTCACTTAGCATATAATATAGGTTCTTGTTTTGTGTGTCTTCAAAGGATTGAGTTCTGAAATGTTTTATTTTTTTTTTTAAATAATGTAGGGTTAGTCATAGATTTTTATAAAAACATATTTTTGTTTGAAGTTTATGGTACTGGATTTGTATGACCAGAAAAATGAAGTGATTGGTATTTTATACTCTAAAAATGTATTTGAACAGAAGATTTTTTTTGTAGAACTTAAAGAAAACAAGGCGCCATATTTTGACAATTTTTCAAAACAAAAATAATACGTATGTATGTACGGTAGATATAAATCGTTGCTAGGATATCGAAGCTTTTATTTTCTTAGACAAAATGAGAGAAGTTTGATTATTTAAGTTAGGAAAACAGGCTGGGTTGACATAATAACTTGCTTTTGTTGTCTATTAAAATGTTTAAAAGCTTAATTTTGAAATAAATTCAACTAACAGTTTTTCTTATAACCTACAAAAATTAAAACAAAATATTTGTCACTTCCAATATTTTACGAACAAAAATGATTTTACCTCCAAAATAATTTTTTACAGCGAAGAATAATGTTCTTAACATCTGGTAAAATTTTAAGAAAAATCGAAATAACTTTTTTTTCAAAAATTAAAACATAATCTAAAAGTTTAAAAAAAAATCATAATTAAAAGTTGGTAAAAACTGAAGACGTTGATTTCAATTTTTTCATACAAATTAAATCTACAAAAAATACTACACATAATTGGTGTTTGATTAGAAAAATCTAATATAAAAGAAATATATAAGAAATAAAAACTTTTAAAAAACGTTACTTAAACTGGTAAAAATTGGTTTCCGACTAGAAATCTCGTTAAAAAAACAGATTTTGAAATCAAATTTATTTGAAGTTGGTGAACGCATTCTATACGTCGTGGGAATGTGGTGTGGTCTTCAAGATCCTTTTATTTAACATTGCTAGATTATTTTTTTGTGGGGTTATGTGAAGTCACTTGTGTAAGAAGATAAGACCCAGATGATTAACGAGAGAATATTTGGCGCGTTATTGCTGACATATTATATATTGGGCCGAATTGCTGTAAAAACTAAAAAGTGGTAGAAAATTGGACCTTTTGGCTGGAATTAATTTAAGTCATTTATGAAACATAATAGCAAGCCTTTATTTTTATAATATTTCCGAATTCTTGGCCATATCATAAAATACATGCAATTTATTACTTCTTGAAAACCGTCTTTAAAAGCACCCGTTATACAAACGATTTTCAAAAAAAAACATAAATAATTGTTTGTTCGAAAAATTAAATATCATTAAAATGTTTAAAGATACCTAATCTTATTTTTATTTTTGTAAATCATAAAATACAGGTATTTTTTAAACAGAATCTTTGAATACAGACTTAAGTTTGTGCGATCCAATCATACATTTTGCTTTTCAAAAATCCACTGATTTGTTTTGAATGAAAGAAATATACAAAAAAATTAAATGAATAGTTAAGTTTTTGACTTTTTCTTCTTCTTTTTGATACCGAAAACTTCTTACAAGATTATTTTACTAATTTTTAGTAATTTATATTCTTGTTAAATAAGCTTAGTTCACATCGTCTCACTGAGAGCGTAATTATTTCAAGATTTTGAATCAATGCTTTGGAGATTTATTATCGTTTGGGCTCATAACAACTCTTACTAACTCATCCTTACTCATTCCAACTCATCTTAACTCATCCTAACTCATTCTTACTTATCCTTACTCATCTTAACTCATCCTCATTCAATTTCTGCATTTTTCTGTGTTATTATCTGTATAACAAAATCTATTTGAACTCAATATCCTAACTGGTTCTTGAGACATGGACGATGGTCACCCATCCTCACTCATCCTCACTCATCCTCACTCATCCTCATTCATCCTCACTCATCCTCACTCATCCTCACTCATCCTCACTCATCCTCACTCATCCTCACTCATCCTGACTCATCCTGACTCATCCTCACTCATCCTCACTTATCTTCACTCATCCTCACTCATCCTCACTCACCCTCACTCATCCTCACTCATCCTCACTCATCCTCACTTATCTTCACTCATCCTCACTCATCCTCACTCATCCTCACTCATCCTCACTCATCCTCACTTATCTTCACTCATCCTCATTCACCCTCACTCATCCTCACTCATCCTCACTCATCCTCACTCATCCTCACTCATCCTCACTCATCCTCACTCATCCTCACTCATCCTCACTCATCCTCACTCATCCTCACTCATCCTCACTCATCCTCACTCATCCTCACTCATCCTCACTCATCCTCACTCATCCTCACTCATCCTCACTTATCTTCACTCATCCTCACTCATCCTCACTCATCCTCACTCATCCTCACTCATCCTCACTCATCCTCACTCATCCTCACTCATCCTCACTCATTCTCACTCATCCTCACTCATCCTCACTCATCCTCACTCATCGTCACTCATCGTCACTCATCCTCACTCATCCTCACTCATCCTCACTCATCCTCACTCATCCTCACTCATCCTCACTCATCCTCACTCATCCTCACTCATCCTCACTCATCCTCACTCATCCTCACTCATCCTCACTTATCTTCACTCATCCTCACTCATCCTCACTTATCCTCACTCATACTTACTCATCCTCACTTACATATCTACACAGTTATTTTTAAAAATGCTTTTATGCAAGAACCTTCTGAAATTTGTATTTTAAACATTTAATTCGGTTAACCTCATAATTTTAAAGTAAGTTTAAATTCAAAACGACCTAGACCCTCCGCATAAAAACTATTTTACTGTATGTTTTACCAATCCTCTCCAAAAACCTTTATTTTGTCTAATTTTCTCGTAAAACATTCCCATGATATAAAATAAATTAAAAAAAAAAAATTAGTTTTATTAACTATCACATTCACTCTCTTAAGCTGCAAAAGGGATAAATAAATATTTTAGAGTACCTTAATAGGATATATTTCATAAAGAGACTCATTAGAGTTTGTATTAGTGAATATTTTGACAAATTATTATTTTTTTATGTCCAAAACCTATCTTTGACAGGCTTTCGAGCTTTTATGAATAATTTCTATTGACAGAAATTCTTAGTTCGGAATTAAATTCATCGCACCAAAAACCTTCAAATAAATCTATCTACCAACAAAATATTTATCATATATGTATAAATTTAATTTTTCTTTTTTCTCATATAAATTCCCGACATATCCAGGAAATTGAATAATAATTAATACCCTTAACTTATATTTTTCAATTTTAAATAAATCCTCTAAATCGTATCAAATATTATATTTCTGCTATATGTGTGGAAAATTTACCATCAGATCTCCTATCTGTCAATATTCAGTTTAGAGATTGTAATTTTTTGATCTGATACAAAACTGCAAACCTTTTTCCCTTAGTATGTATAGAAAATGTTAACTATTTTATTTCGCGTGCATCTAAAATAAAATAAATACAAACCAATTTTACTAAGTCAAATTTATTTTCTTTTATTTTCTCTGCCCGTCACTAAAAGCTTTTTACAGCCGACCGACATGACAGTTTGTGATGTGATGTTTTTGTTAGGAATGAATAATTCTGCCTATGAAGTTTAACAGGAAATTACAAATGGAGTTTTTTTAACATTTTTATTTTGTTTCACTTGAAGTCTATTTTTTCAAAGTTGCTCAGTGATGTCAATATTTGTCTTTTTTTCTGATAGCTTTTAGGATTTGTAAACATCAGCAAAAACAAAGATGCCTGAGTTCTAATTGCGAAATTCAAACGCATATAGTAAATTCAATTCTACTTTAAAAGAATCTGTCAAAAATAAAAAAAGTTATATTTTTGATGGAAGTTGAACAGTATTTAATGATTCATTCACAGTGATGCGATTCTGAAATAATAAGGATTGTTTTTATGATACGTATACTTTTTTTTTGTTTAATAAATCAGCGATATTTAAAATTTGATTTTCGTTCAATTCTACCATAATCAAAAACTTTAAGTCTATTTTCGTTCATCAGTAAATTGCAATTTGTTTAAACTATGTCTTGTTTTGAATCCTTTTAAGATAAAAACAGATATTTCTCCTGGTCTTATTTAATCCTTATACAGAGGTACGTATGTATATAGAAGTTGTATGTAACCATTTTGAAATCATCAATCAATTTCTTCTTCATTCTCATCCATAATTATTATTCCTTCCAGTATAGCCATTGGAGGAGTGCCATAATATATTTTCGATTATTCTGTGCAGTTTCCATTTCAAAGCCATCAGAGCAATCAATCAATCAATCAACTCACTCAAATAATTTAGAAATCAACTGACTCTGAATCTCCAATAACAGAAAAACCATCATCGTTGGAAATGAATGTGATTCCAGATGCATTGGACATTTAATTTTGCAGACCTATCACAACATTATTTCCATTAAATTTTAAATGGATTTACTTCAAGCTTTGAAATTTAAAATCATCAATTTTGCCCTTTAACTATCATAGGATGAGAAATAGGAAAATAGTTCCCAAAAATAAATTGGCCATTATATATGTAATGTCACACCAAAAATTTTTTTACGTTTTAAGAGAGAATGTAATGATGCCCCTAACTTGTGAAGTTAGAAAACTCCATAAGAAAATAATAGAGGTGCACTATCTTGAAAAGCAGTTAGAATCCCCTTCACGTGAATTGACCATGAACACCTCGTACAGAAAATTCTACACGCTTTTTGATACTTCATTAGACAATGCTGTCAAGATCTGAACTTAATGAGCTTATCACAAACTGCAGTTAAAAGTCAACTTCCAAGTATAAGGAAAAAGTGTCAGAAAAACGTTTGAGTAGATTAGAATATTCAGGCAAAAGATCATTTATGAACAAAATAGAGCCATGGGGCACACCAGCGTTTATGTTGTGGACATCAGATTTGAAACCTTCTAATTATACTTGTAGCAATGGTCTAAAAGGTTATTTCTAACCCAACCAAGAAGAGATTCTTTTATACCAAACTCTATCAAATTTATTTGAAATATCAATTGCAATGCTTTCTCCAAAACGATTTAAAGATTTTAAAAACTATTCGGTTTACCACCAGTAAACCTAAAACTCAATAAATTAGATGGCAGCTCGTAAAGAACCAGGTCTTATTGACTTATAACTGGGATAGAGAGACCTACAGTTTGTATACCGAATCCGAACGTCTAATTTGACAGGAATTACTTTTTGAGAATTTTTCAAAATGTTTGCCGTGAAAAAAAAAATGTATGTGGCACAGGCAGGGATTGAACACACCAGTTAACCTTTTCCTATAAAATCCATTTTTCCAGTCATTAAGAAGTTTTCGTTCCCTAAGAATTTTCTAAGAGCTGAAAATTGATCAGCGTTTTAATGATCTTAGAAAGAAGGAACGTGAGTAGAATTGGGGGAATTCGCCTTTTTAGGGACATGCTGGATAAATACTATTTGTTGGCCACTCGGATATATGGAAAATATTACGTAGTGTCTTAGAAAAAGTTGAAGCACACCTCCAGAAAAATAGGAGGGATCATAGGATTCATGGTTTTCAAAACAATATTCCTCACCAATTGAAAAATTTAAACTCTAAAGCATAGGAAGATTCATGCTACTATTGACTAGAGTGAAATTAAAAGCAAACATTGCTGGCAAATAAATTGACTTTATCTGATGACCTATCAACAGGAGTGTTATTAAGGACGAGCGTTCGAACTGAAGTATTTCTTAATGTTTAGTTTGATTTTTGGAAATGATCAAACATTTGTATTTCTGTTGGGACATTGTAAACATTTATGTAAACATTTATTTCGTCGGATATGAACTTTCCAAATAGTTGATTTTTAAACCTACTTTTGTAAATTATTTCAAATCAAATTCTGAGTTTTCTTTCGGTTTTATTGAATTTATCTCATTCGGAATAAAATTAAACATAACGAAAAGAATCAGATGTGTGAAGTATAGCGAGCAGTTAAATTCCCCCAAAAAATAAATGAGACTGTCCCAATTGGCCTTCGCGTACAACCAGACGCTATTTTGCTTTAATTAATGCTTATTAATATTTTCAGATATAACACAATGTGTATTTTCCAGGGTCAGAGGTAAGAAACAAGTCTAGACTATTGGCTGATTGACATATAAGCAGTGTGTTGCTGATGGTCTTACTAACCTCGTTCTTAAAAATAAAAGGATATTGAAATTCAGGTGAGGAATGGGGATGCTAATTATAGCCGTGGCATGTGCGTGGACTATCAAGCCAGAGGTCTTAGGTTCAATCCCTGCTTGTGCCACCTAAAGTTTTTTTTTGTCCCGGGTACTGCTTCTTTCGAAGAATTGACAAATAATCCAAGAGTAATTTTTGTCAGTAAAAGTGCCGTTTAAATTCAGCATATAAATTGTAGGTCGCATTTATTCCTGAAATTACTTACACACATAATTCATTTATTAATTGTGACGCTCTTGGCTCTTGTATAAATTGGTAATGGTCAAAAATTTGAAAATTTTGTTTTTTGAAGTTCAAATTGATCTAGAAATAAGATGAAGATCTTTCAATTAAAATAATGGATAGTTCCAAATTGTCTTGGAGCCCTTTCAGCGCAGTGATAACAATTCAATGTCTACGATAGTTTGTACTTAAACTCATAGGTTGGTTGACAATTGTTTTCAAACTCAAGCGAAGCGATACCGGCAGCATCGTCGATTATACACACCAGAGTTTGGAAAAAATTATTTCAAATAAATTCAATTACAATAATTATTATAAACTTCTAAGAAAAATCTATACAAACTTTATCAATTATTTTAAAATGTAATTGACGAATTTTAATTACTAATTACTGGTAATTGCAAAGCGTTTATTTAAGTTGTAATTTAATTTCATGAATGTAATTGAAAACATAAGTAAAGAAAAAAAAACCAGCAATGATTGCTTTTTCCTGAAATTATTTCACAAAAATGTAAATTAATATTATGCTCGTCCATTAAATTCTAGTTGCGAAGCACTAGCAAGCCATGGATACGGAAGGATTTACTGTTGACAACCCACTCAAACGAAATAAGGACAACGAACTTTCGATCTGTACGCGGAATGTTACGTCCCTTAACAGACCACGTGCAGCCGAACAATTAGCGGAAAACCTAAACTGCTGCAAGGCAAGTATTACCGCCATCGAAGAAGTACGATGTGATGGACCGGGCAAACAAACTAAAAGACTGCTATGTATACTACTTCGACTGCTACCGAGAACAAAGGCAGCGTCTATTTGGATATGGATTTTTTGTTGGAACTAGGCTCAGGCAAAAAGTCTTGATTTTCAAGGCTAAATTCACCAACAAAAGCCTAATATGCGCGCCTTAAGGTACAAAAAACCTCTCAAGGGTATACCAGCCACGAACCGAAGCCTGTAAAGACGATCAGGGGAACATCGAAGTAGAACCAAAGTCTATGTTGAGGATATAGAAAGAGAACTTCTCCAAATTATAATAATGGCGATGACAAACCGAATTCCGCTGCAAGGGAGATAGATCCACTCAACCTAGGTGAACGCAGGTCAACAATTCCGCCTACCCGACCTCGACTGAAGTCAAACAAAGCTGCTGGAGCTGACGGAATCGCTGCCGAATTGTTCAAAGCAGCAGGCGATGACTTGGTAGGGATCATGCCCCAACTCATCTGCAAAATATGGTCGGAAGAAAGCATGCCCGATGAGTGGAATCTCAGCATAGTTTGCCCAATACATAAGAAAGGAGACCCTCTAAATTGCGTCAACTACAGAGGCATAAGTCTCCTTAAGATTGCATAGAAGATCCTTTCTAGCGTATTATGTGAAATTCTGAAGCCATTCGGCAACAACCTGATAGGTCCTTATTAGTGTGGCTTCAGACCAAGAAAGTCCACCATTGACCAAATATTCACATTACGGCAGATCTTGGAAAAAACCCAGGAGCTTCAAATCGATACCCACCATCTCTTTATCGATTTTTAAGCCGCGTATGACACCATCTATAGGGAAGAGCTCTCAAGAGCAATGTCTAGTTTTGGCATCCCTGCCAAACTTATCCGTTTGTGCAGAATGACGATGCTCTATCAAGGCCGGAAAAGATCTTACCGATGCATTTGATATCAAAAAAGAGGCTGGGATGCGACCCACAATGATAACTTTCCATCCCGTCTTTCGATTTGTCTTGCTTAAAAGCTTGTCTATATGTATCAATTTTTACCAAATTTGCGTACTATTTTTTGTAGATTTTATTTTTTTTATGAAAAAAACGACGTTGGATTTTTATAAAAAATATAACTGAATATCGAAAACGATATTTTCCGTGAAATAAAATAAGTTTGAAGTCAATATTTTTAATTTTTGAAAAGCTATTTGAGTCGAAAGTAAATTTTTACCAAGTTTTAGTATTGTTTTTTTTTAAGTTTTTATTTTTTGTAAAAAAAAACTCGATTTTTCTCAAAATTTTATCGAATGTTGAAAACAATATTTCTTATAAGTGAAAATTAGTCCGAAGCCATAATCTCAAATTTTTGAAAAGACATTTGAGTCAAAAATCAATTTTTACTAACTTTTTTTTAATTTTTTTTTTTAGGTTTTTATTTTTTTGTAAAAAAACTGTCAATTTGGTTTTTTCAAAATTTAACTGAATGTTGACAACAATATATTTTGAAAGACAAAATTAGTTTTAAGCCAATATCTCAAAGTTTTGAAAAGATATTTGAGTCGAAATTCAGTTTTTACCAACTTTGAGTAATGTTTTTTTAGGTTTTTATTTTTTATAAAAAAAAACTATTACTTAGATTTTTTTCAAAATTTTATCATATATCATAAACATTATTCTTCGTTGCCAAAAATCGTTTTTGAGATGAAATCATATTTTACTCGTAAAATTTTCGAGGTGACAATTTTTTTTTTCAGTTTTTTTGATTTATAAAAAAAACCGTTAATTGAATTTTTTTCCAAAAATATAATTGTTTTGTATCACGTTACAATATATAACATAAAATTTAATTCAAGTCTCTAGCGTCATTGGTTCATGAGATATTTAGGGTTAACCAAAATTTTCACCTTTTTTTTAAACTGCTATGGTAAAAAAACCACCCACGCAATTTTCTTGAGAGCCCTTTCTGCATCTTTCTGCCTTATTATCTGTATAACAAAATTTATTTGAAGTCGATATCTCTTCTGGTTCTTGAGCTATGGACGACGAAAAAAACGTCGCGAACGTACGGACGTACGGACATACGTACGTACGGACGTACGTACACACGCACGCACAGACATCTTTCTAAAAATCTTTTATATCGACTCTAGGGACCTTGAAACGTCGAGAAATGTCAAAATTTTCAATTTGACAAATCGGACCCATTACAATAACTTGCTATGGGAAGTTAAAAAATAATGTTTTCCCTCCTTAGGGGGCACTAATAGAATAGAAAAGAATAGAATAGAAAGAATTTAAAATTCTAAGCCAAAGCTATATTCTTTCAGCAAAACCAACAGGTTTTTTAGATTCCAACTTTATGAAATAAATAATGATTATGCCTGTATTCAAAAAAAAACATCCCCAGCCCCCCTTTTACAAAAACCTACAATGAAACATATTTGTATATGCATAATCACTCATATGTATAGTATATGCATAATCATACAATATTTGTATGTGCATAATCACTCTGATCAAATTGTTCCAAAGATTCATTCAAATATGTTTCAAAATAAAGATATTATGTCCGAATAACACTTAACAGTGTACCAATGTACTTAAACTTGTTCCCTATCCAAAATCACTCAAATTTTTCCACAACTAATTTTAAACAACAAAGCTACAAGTAATTGCATCGTTACATTTTCGAATATTCTTGTTTTATGCCTAGACTCCCGGGGTCAAGTTAGCACTACAATATTCCCTTTAAAAAAAAAAAAATTAAATTAAAAAAAAAAAAAATTGGACTCTCGGTGAAATAACCGTCTTACTGTGGTGTGGGGTAATTTACATTGTATATTAGAGTTGGCGAATAATGATTTACTATTGGAAATTGATTTCAGCTTTCATTTCAATTACAAGTAATTAGTAATTTACCATTTTTCCATTGCAATGTACGTTAATGTAATTGATAAAATATACATTTTGTTAAAATGTAACTGTAAATTAAAAATTTTAAATCTCAATTACTAATAATTGGAATTCAAAAATTATAATTATTAGTTACATGTAATTGAAATGAAAAATTTTAAACATTTATTACATGTATTTGCAAATTGTAATGGGTGTAATGAAGTTCTTACCTTACAATAATTATACTAAATAATTTCCTTATTTATTTATTAATTGAAATAACACCCATGAAAGAACTTAGCATTTCAGTTAATTATTATCACGTAAGATTTAATTGACGACTTACTCACTTAATTATTTAAGGTGGCGCTACAGTCCGGGGCGGACCTGGGCCTCAACCAACATGCGTCTCCAGCCAGTTCGGTCCCTAGCTAGCTGTCTCCAGTTTCGCACGCCAAGTTTGTTGAGGTCTTCACCCACCTGAGTGCGCCACCTGAGTCGCGGTCTTCCTCTACTGCGCCGTCCCTCAGGATTGGATTCGAAGACCTTCCGGGCTTGAGCGTTGATGTCCATTCGCTCTACAAGACCCAGCCATCTAAGTCGTTGGACTTTAATTCTGATAACCAGGTCAGTGTCGCTGTACAGTCCGTACAGTTTGTCGTTGTATCTTCTCCTCCATTCTCCATCTATGCAGGCAGGACCAAAAATCACCCAAAAAATTTTTCTCTCGAAGCATCCTAAGACGCTCTCATCTTTCTTTGACAGGGTCCAGGCCTCTCAGCGCCAGAAATGAGAACCGGGATGATGAGTGATTTTATATGCTCAGGAAAGGACTTACTACTCAGTTGCCTTCTAAGTCCAAAGAAGCAGCGATTTGCAAGAGTTATTCTTCGTCTGATTTCAGTGCTGGTGTCGTTGTCTGAGTTTATAGCGGTGCCTAGTCAAAGTCTTCAACTACCTCAAAGTTATACCTGTCCATGGTGACGTTTTTTCCAAGATTGTCGTAGATCAATGTCCTTTCTTGATGACAGCATATACTTGGTCTTGCCCTCATTGACCACTAAACCCATCTTCTTCGCTTCCATCGCAATGCTCAAAAACGCTCCACTGACATCACGCTTTAATCTTCCAATTATGTCAATATCATCTGCGTATCCGAGTAATTGGATGGACCTTTGAAAGATTGTGCCCCTAGTGTTGCTAGTTGAGTTTTGCACAATTCTTTCCAGAACGATTTTGAGGAAGTCGCCTGACAGTGCATCGCCTTGTCTTAAACCTTTTTAACTTCCCATAGGAAGTTATTGTAATGGGTCCGATTTGTCAAATTGAAAATTTTGAGATTTCTCGACGTTTCAAGGTCCCTAGAGTCGAAATAAAAGATTTTTAGAAAGATGTCTGTACGTCCGTACATTCGCGACGTCCATAGCTCAAGAACCAGAAGAGACATCGACTTCAAATAAATTTTGTTATACAGGTAATAAGGCAGAAAGATGCAGAAAGAGCTCTCAAGAAAATTGCGTGGGTGGTTTTTTTACCATAGCAGTTTAAAAAAAAGGTGAAAATTTTGGTTAACCCTAAATATCCCATGAACCAATGACGCTAGAGACTTGAATTAAATTTTGTATTATATATTGTAATGTGATACAAAACAATTATATTTTTGGAAAAAAATTCAATTAACGGTTTTTTTTATAAATCAAAAAAACTGAAAAAAAAAATTGTCACCTCGAAAATTTTACGAGTAAAATATGATTTCATCTCAAAAACGATTTTTGGCAACGAAGAATAATGTTTATGATATATGATAAAATTTTGAAAAAAATCTAAGTAATAGTTTTTTTTTATAAAAAATAAAAACCTAAAAAAACATTACTCAAAGTTGGTAAAAACTGAATTTCGACTCAAATATCTTTTCAAAACTTTGAGATATTGGCTTTAAACTAATATTTTATCTTTCAACAAATATTGTTGTCAATATTCAGTAAAATTTTGAAAAAAATCGAATTGACAGTTTTTTTTTTACAAAAAATTAAAAACCGAAAAAAAAAATTAAAAAGTTGATAAAAATTGATTTTCGACTCAAATATCTTTTCAAAAATTTTAGATAATAGCTTTAATCTACTGTTAACTTATAAAAAATATTGTCAATATTAGAAAACATTTTGAGAAAAATCGAACTGACATTTTTTTTTACAAAAAATAAAAACCTAAACAAAAAAATGTAAAAATTAAAAATATTGGCTTCAAACTTATTTTATTTCACGGAAAATATTGTTTTCGATATTCAGTAATTTTTTTATAAAAATTAAAAATGCAAAATTCCGTATTTTCATAAAAATAAAATCTACAAAAAATAGTACGGAAATTTGGTAAAAATTGATACATATAGACACACTTTTAAGCAAGACAAATCGACAGACGGAATGGGAAGTTATCAGTGTGGGTCGCATCCCAGCCTCTTTTTTCGTTTTTATTCGTTATGGTTTGGGACGAAATTTGGACACGAGCTGAGGGAAATATGGTTTGGTTTGGAACATTTTTGGAATATTCGATTTCTTAAAAAGGGGAGCTAAAAAAATGTTTACAAAATTAAAAGACATCGAGATTCCATTTGAACAATGGTAAGAACACTTTTTAGAATCTAACAAAAAATATAAAAAGTTGGATTTTAAAAAAAAGGTGAGCTAGAAATTTTTCAAATTTTGTTGTTTTTCAAAAAAAGCTTTGGAATAATGAGAAACTAACCGGGAACAACCTGGAACGACTTTCCAAAATACGAAAACCGAAAAAGGGGGCTAACTTCACGCACTCACTACATACCCCCCCTTTAAAAAAAACATAAATAAAGTAAAAAATTGTTGGAATTTATTTCTTTCCACAACTAATTTTAAACAAAAAAGCTACAATTAATTGCATCATTACATTTTCGAATATCCTTGTTTTATGCCTGGACTCGCGGTGTTAAGTTAGCACTACATAACTCCTTTTTTTTTAAAAATGAAAGTAAAGAAAAAATTGGATTTTTTTTCTTTCCACATCTAATTTACAACAAATAATTGTCAACTAATTGCGTACTTAGTTCTAACAAAATCAAAAACTGTAGTGCTAACTTGATATCAACATAGCACTACATACCCTTTTTTTAAAAATCGTCAAGCTACAATTTTTTTTAATTTAAAACTGCATACCATGTTATTTAAATTTTGAAAAAAGTACTGCTATGTAACTTGACAGTTGTAAATTCTTCCATAGTGTTTTTTGGGAAAAAAGATAAAATAAATGTCAATATTGTCATAACAATATGGAATCCAGAAAATTGTCAAAGTTTGTTTTTACCTTATGTATCAAAAAGTTATTATTTCTAAGTGGTTCAATTCATTTCGATTTAGGTATGTTTTTTTTTTTGAAGTATGATTAAATATTATTTCTATTGAATGGGCGAAAACCACTCACAATGAGGTTAAAATTTAGTCCCAATATTTGATAAATTTCTGATAATGCTGAATATAACGTTATATAAAGTTCTCGAAACCACAATAGAAATAAATTCAAAACACATCTACAACAATAATGTACCTATCAATCTGAATGAATTTTTAAAACTTTATGTCAAAGTTATCGTTATTACTATAATTTCAAAAACATCTATATGTAAATGTAAAAATATAAAAAATATCCCCATAAAAATAGATACCTATTCAAAAGAATACAAAACTTTTTTCCATACAATCCAATCCCCCCAAAGTAGTATAGTAGGTCCTTGCTTTAGGTTCTTAACTTTAAGTTCTTCATCAATATCTCTCAAGGGACGTTAACAACCGACGACGACGACCAACGACCGATGAAAATGAATCTTCTTTAACTTCTAAAATAACTTGAAGTAAGAATAGAAATAATTTTGTCCATGTCTACAAAATTTCAATCAATGAAATCAATTTGTCTGATTTTTATATACACACATACATATATTAAATTTCACCGCTCTCTGTCTTTAGAATAAGAATGAAAAAGAAAAACATAAAAACGTGCTTCAGCTGTCCAATAACTTTCTAATTTTCATTGAAGAAAAGTCAACCTCAAATTGATATAAATACAAATTTCAAGAAAAACTACTTCAAATAGAATAATATAGGAGTATAATGAAAATCCTTAATGAGATTCGAAATTCGGATTGTTTGTCATTTTGATGATGAAATTAAAGTCGTTGAATTTAATTCTTTAAGAATATTTTAGTAGAAAAGAATAGAAAATAGAAAAATACAAAATTTCAATGTTAAGAAAAGGATATACGAAATATAACTATAATAGCCTTGCTTTAAGGATGCTTTTTTTTCTAGTTTTTTTCATTGTTTATTTAAGGGTTTTGGTCTTGAAGCTTAAAGAATCCTCCTAAGGTGTGTTCTCTTTTAAGGGGTGTGTGAGTTTGTTGAGTTGCCTAACCATGACATTGCCAGGTTTGTGTGAACATAGTAGTTTCGTACTCACTTATGAATATTTTTTTTTGCTAAGTTCAAGGATTCTTGAGACAGAAGCTCTTCTTCAAGGATCACAATGGATGACCTAGCTGAGGAAACTTTATGTATATTTTTTAAAAAGATAATACCTAGCTACATATTTATATAAAATGAATATACATAGGTACATATATATTAAGCAAGGATATATGAGCATCAGCGCATGTTGCCTTTGCCACAAACATTCCAAGGATATTTTTGTTTAGTAATTTATATATTCGTATACTCATTCCTTGTTGTCTTAAGGCGAAGGTAAATTTCTTTTCAGGTCCTTTCCTTATCCTTTCAAGATTATTAATTGAGTTAAGAAAAGTAAGTGACAGTACTGCATAGAGAACATAAGTCTTGGGGCGTTTTGTAGGTATATTTACAGACAGATCTCATTCTTAGAAATGCCAGGATTTTATAGTGAGTGGCTTTAGGACCTTGTCAATAGAGATTTTTCAGTGTTAAGATGAAGTTATCAACTATCTAATTTTGTGCTTGGTCTTAATTAAAAATTTTTGAACTCAGTTTGACGCATTCATATGACTCTAAATTTTTAAATAATTCAATGCATTAGAAGATTTATCAAATTACTTTTGAAGTCAAATTCTTAATGTGTTTTTATTAGATTAAAATTCAGAATTATGTACAATTAATTAGATCATCTTTAATTAACTCTTCATTTCTAACTGTATACTGCATAAACTACCTACTGCAGCTTAAATTTTAAGCTCAAGGGTTCACAAGGAATTAAATTTTATATTTCTGAATGAAATCCTTTTTCAAGTACATACTGCACTATAGAGCAAACCAAGAATGAGCGCCCGCCGCCGCCGCCGCCACACAACTTTTTGGTCGGGGGTCGTCGTCGTCGGGACTGACACTTGCGTTTAATAATTATTTTGTCTGAGTGCTATAAAGTGGGAGAGGGAGAAAGAAGGAGAGAAATAGAGACAGAAAATTGCACGGTCACTGGCACTTTTGACTTTCCTATAACTCTATGTATACAGCAATTTCTCAATTTTCCTGTGAAAATAATTTCAGTAGTTCTTCCGTCTGGTGATTGCATCCGTTTAATCCCCCTTCTCACCCTCTCCCTTCCCCCATTCACTCTTTTACAAAACAAATTATGTACCCGAGACCGAGGGACTTGAAAATATGAAAGGAGAGAAACTGTAGCTTAGCTGCACAACATAAAATCCAGGATAACCCATACAAAAAGAAAAGAGTGAGAATTGGGGGTGAAATTAACAAAAGGAAGTGTCTGGAGTTTTGAAAAAGTTTGAAATTTTAATTGCAACAAAATAGAATTGGAAAATTGGCAAAAGTTCGCTCTTTAGGTGTGTTAATTTGAAAATGAAGTTTTACTTTTCATCCTTTTTTTTTCATTTGTATTTCTGTAAATATTCATTTACATAGTTTAGAGGGAAATAATAAAAATCAAAGTATGATAAAGGGTTGAAAACGATAGTTTTCTAAAGATGACTCCTTACGATGCTTACGATCAAAATCGAGGTCAGAAAATCAATTACTACATTTCTCTCTAGGGCGTAAATAACAAATTTTTGAACAACAATGAATATTAAAGAAATGAAAAAGGTAAGAGAATCGGGAATATTAAAGGGAAAATGTCGTCATGCATGGAAGATATATAACTCCTATACTATACTTCCAGTGGACACCCATAACATCAGACATAATGGGGTGACCGGTTGAGTTGTTGATTAATGAATATCAATTTCATGCCAACTTATCACACAGTATGAAATCAAAGTGATTAACTTTGCCCATCTTCCTTTCCTTTCTTTTCTATTTTTTTTTTTTTTTTCATTTAGTCTCAGAAAATTGTTTCCTTAATCAAAAAGGAAAATATTTATCCAAGGGTACAATGCGTATCAACCTAATATATGTTAAAGAACTGAACCATATCAGCATATAAGGATGGAGATTTGGGCTTACAATAAATGTTATCATTCTTTTTCGGTAATTCAGATTTAATCTTCTTCCTGTCACCGAAGTTGGTTTGACAGAACACAAAATGAGTGTATATGGAATTAATTTCCGGGAAAGGTTGAAGCCTCACGCTAGCACAGTCACTATTCAAATTAATGTGGACAAAAATAATAGGGGTCTTGATATTATGTTACCAGGGAGTTTCTTCTTTAATATTATCAAAAAAAAAAAAGGTTTTTGTGAAACAACAACTTTAAGCTACAACACGTCTTATTTTAAGGCTTTATTAAGAAGCCCCCTAATTTTATGACGAATCCCAAAAGGTCTGAGACCTGCGTTTTCTTGGCAGAAAATACTCTCAGTTTAGTTAATTCTAAGAAGAAGTTAGTGGTAGAAAATAGATATCGAACTTCTGAGTTTATAGTCTTGAATGTTACACTCAAAAGCTCTACGCGAGTTATATATTTTAGGAGAATCAAAAGACGACCGTATTGTTTAGAGTTTCAAACTCAACTCAATTCTTTATTGCCAAATTAAATTAAAGAAAAATATTTTATTTACATATGTATGTATGTATCTTAAATTAATACTTACTATGTACAATTTGAATTATGAATTAAAAACTTATTTATGCTGATTAATTTTTATTTAACGTTGGAGTAAAGCAACGGAAGTGAGGTGTTTATTTACCTTACTATGAAAGTGGTTGCAATTTATAAATATTGTCTTGATTTATAGACTCATCACTTTTCTTGGTGGGGTCAATATACGTTACTCCTCCCTGCTTTAAATCTGAAGTCTCCGGCTTCATATTGTTTACAATTTTTATTGTTTTATTTTTTGATTTCAATAATACAAAAGTAACAACACCAATTATGCTTAATATTAATACTAAAGCTAGGCTTATATTTGAGCCATACATTATTTTCTTATGATAGTGTAGTTCTTTTGTTTCTTCTAAATTTTTAACATTTTGCATAATTATTTTATTAAAATCAATGGGTTTAATAAACATTTCATTATTTTTATTTGATGGATAATAATATTTATCTGGTATTATTGTTTCTTTATTACAAAATTTAGTTTGTTTTATTGTTAACGAACAGTTATTATAATTAATTAAATAATTTCCTGTTGATGTAATATTTCTTTGATCACAATTTTGCTAAATTTTTTCTTTGTACATATTTTTAAGTAATAGAGTTTTGTCATCTATTTATTATCTGTAAATTTAGGTTTTCTTTTAATGTTTATTAAATGTACATTTTGTAAACCGAATTTCCTATAATATGGTTGGTCTTTATGCCTAACTCGCTTATAATTTTTTATATAACCTTTAGTTCTGTTTTCTACATACTTTTCCCTACTTTTATTTATTTTTGTAATATTTTTAATTTTTTTATTGTTTACACGATCGACTAATTTTTGCATAGTCAAAGTGTCATTTATTCTGTAAGCCTGTCTTGGAGTCATTTCTATAGTGGAATGAATCCTGTCATTGTAGTTTCCGATAGCTTTTTGGATCTTTTGTTCAAGTGTCATTTCTTCTTCAATTGCTTGATTTTTTTTAATTAATGTCGAATGTAGCCTTTCAACATCAGCATTTCCATTGTGACTATTTGGTTTAGTCCAATGTACTTCAATGTTCTTGTCGTTTAAAAATTTAATAAGGTGTTCGGATTTAAATTCGTTATCCATGATCATTTTATTTGGTTTATCAAAACTAGCTAAATACCCTTCTAAAATAGCTGTCTTTTTAACACAATTCCTATCATTTATTAAATAAGCAACCGCAAATTTAGTTAGCTTATCAATAATAGTAACGAAAGTTTGTTTACAATAGTGAAAAATATCAATATGAACGATATCGCTTCTAGCTTTTGGTGTTTCTGTTATATTCATAATTGTTTTGATAGGATTTCTATCGTATTTAATTTCTTGGCATTTGTCACAATTATTTATTATAAGATGGATATGTTGCTGCAACTTTGGGAAATAAATTTTACCTTTAAGTGCTTGATAAGTTTCGTTTATTCCACTATGTAAAGATTCAATAGTATGATACAAGGAAATTTGCTTATGACATTCTTCTTCTGTTTCTATTTCTTGTGCCCTTTTAGTGGTCTTCATAAATTTAATTTTTTTTTCGTTCGAAAATAATTGTATTATCAACTGTTGAATTTTATTGTAATCTTTATCTTCAACATAAGAATAAATTCCATTTCTCCCTGGTTTAACATACTTGACTAGTAATTCTTTAATTTCATGCTCTTCATTTTGTGGATTAATTTCTATTATTGTTCTACCATGAAGTTTCTCCATTTCTTTACATGGACTATATGTTAAAATAAATTGTGTTTTGTACTTGTTAATAATTTCTTCTTTTATAAAAATATGATCCTGAAGCTGTTCCTCTACTGAATGGATGGTATCAGATAGGTCCATGTTAGATTCACTACTATTTCCATCACAAATCTTAGGACTATTTTCTAGCCTGCTTAAGAAATCAGCTACAGTGTTCTCTTTCCCTCTTAGATATTCAATATCAAAGTTGTATTCTTGTAATTTGAGAATCCATCTTTGATTTCTTTGGGAAAATTCTTTTCCTTTATATTTTGAATTTAAATACTTTATTGGGGCATGATCAGTCACGATTTTGAACTTTCTACGATATAAATATGGCCAAAATAGGTAACCGAATAAATTATTGCCAAAAATTCTTTATCGGTTACACTGTATTTTTGTTCATGTTTATTAAGAGTTCTAGAGACGTAACAAACCGGATGACCGTCTTGTGATAGAACCGCTACGATGGCATAGTCACTAGCATCTGTTGTAACCGTAAACTGTTTGTCATAATTTGAAAATTTCAAGATTGGATGTGAAGATATAAGCATTTTAAGCTTTTCAAAAGCTTCGATAAACTGAGGATCTTTGGTATTGATTTTAATGTCTTTTTTCAAGTACTTAATAAGTGGGTATGCTATCTTCGAGTAGTCCTTTATGAATTTTCGATAGAATCCCGTAATTCCAAGAACACTCTTTAGCTGTTTTTCAGTTTTTGGTAACACAATTTTTTGAATGTCTTCAATTTTACTGGGATTAGGCATAATACCATCTTTGGTCAGAATATGCCCTAAAAATTTAGTATCCTTCTGCATAAAGCTGCATTTATCGGCTTGTATTTTTAAGTTATGTGTAGATAGAATTTTGAAAATTTTGTCTAAAGATTTAAAGTGTTCACTTAGAGTTGTTGAATACACTAGAATATCGTCAAGGTAAACAACACAGATTACATTAATGCAATCCCTTAATATTTCATTAATTAAACGCTGAAATGTTGCGGGAGCATTTTTTAAGCCAAATGGCATTCTCAAAAACGCATAAAGACCATCTGGTGTGACAAAAGCTGTTTTCTCAATGTCTTCTTCTACTACTAAAATTTGGTGGTAACCCTTTGCCAAATCAATTGCAGTGAAGTACTGAGCTTTGCCTAACTTGTCCAATATGCTGTCCATATTGGGAAGTGGATGTTTGTCATCAATTGTAATTTGGTTGAGTCTCCTGTAATCGACAACTATCCTGAATTTTTGTACGCCAGAATTATCTCGCTTTTTAGGTATGACAAAAATAGGTGAACTATATCTACTTTTACTTTTTCTAATTATGCCCTGAGCTTCCATATCCCTCATTTGTTTTCTTACTTCTGTCTTTTTGACTTCCGGTAGGGGTGAGGACAAACACAAAATACTTTACTTTAGTACGTTTCTTCGCGATCACTAAATTTTGTTTTGACCACTTCGTATCAACTTTCGGTAAAAGTATATTTTTTTTTATGTCTGGGTTCTTTCCGACTGCGCCAGTTATATATTTTAGGAGAATCAAAAGACGACCGTCTTGTTTAGAGTTCCAAACTCAACTCAATTCTTTATTGCCAAATTAAATTAAAGAAAAATATTTTATTTACATATGTATGTATGTATCTTAAATTAATGCTTACTATGTACAATTTGAATTATGAATTAAAAACTTATTTATGCTGATTAATTTTTATTTAACGTTGGAGTAAAGCAACGGAAGTGAGGTGTTTATTTACCTTACCATGAAAGTGGTTGCAATTTATTAATATTGTCTTGATTTATAGACTCATCACTTTTCTTGGTGGGGTCAATATACGTTACTCGCGTGGCTTAAATAAAAAGTATTAAAAAAGCAACAGTTTTAAAAAACAATTTTATTTAAATTATTATATTCTTGAGTAGTACTTGTGGCATAATGGTTTTTGCGTTGGTCTTGGACTCAATCCGTGGCTGTGCCATCCAAAGTTTTTTCACGGGTACTGCGTCTTACTAGGAATTGACAAATCCTCCAAGATTAATTCTTGTCATGAAAAGCGCTTTCTCAAATTAGCCGTTCAAATTCGACTTGAAACTGTAGGTCCCCTCCATCCCTGACAACATTACTTGCATACAGGAATGGTTGAGCATTGTAAGCCACTATATAAGCTAATTCTCATTCTATTTATTTATGTATTAATATTTCTGATAAAATTTTTATCTATCGGACTTGTTTTTGTTCAATTAATGATTTTGTTTTTAATCAGTTACTTCTATGAATTGAATTATTATTACATTTTTTTATTTAAAAGGTTCGGTTGTCATATGTGCGTTTGTTTAAAATAATAATAATATATTCCAGTTTTCATAAGTCACTTTTAAAAAAAAATACATTTGTTGTGAGTAATTAATATAAAGTAAAACAAATATAATATTTTCTATTTACAGGGTGGGACACCTAGTGGATTCTTTTAAATCATATTTTGACACTGACAGCTTTTTCTTGCTTAAAATCTATTAAAAGGCATTATTCCTTCATGGAATAAAAGTTACTTTATATTTGAAAAAAGTCAGGCTATAAAACGTTATTCAATTGGATCGGGTAGATTTTGGCGCCCCGTGGCGGTCAGTTTGTTTTGGTGACATCTGTCAAATATTTTGTTTATTATTCAGTTCATTATCATGGCAAGTAACACGATTGAACAGCACGTGCTAATGATAAAACTTTACTTTCAATATGAGTGTTCGTTATCGCAAACGTTGTGCACATTGTGCCCATTTTACGGTAGATGCAGTGGCCCTTCAAAGTCGACTCTTCAACGTTTGGTGGCCAAATTTGAGACGACTGGTTCATTTAACAATCAGCCAACACCGGTACGTTCAAGGAACGCAAGATCGGTCGAAAACATCGCAGCGGTCCGTGAAAGTATACAGCAGAACCCGAAGCAGTCTATTCCTCACCGTGCACAAGAACTCGGCCTTTCGCAGACTTCAGTTTGGCAAATTTTGCGTCGGGACTTGGGCCTACCCGTACAAGATCTAACTGACCCAGGATGAATGATTGTGTTAACAAGCAAAATTGCAGTATATGGGACGACACCAACCCACGCGAGGTTTACCAGGTAATAATGCATCCTCAAAAAATTACCGTTTGGTGTGGAATTTGGGCCAGCGACGACGTAATTGGCGCTACGTGTCACACAGTAAACGCCACGTTATCTCTCGCAGGGATGATGTGAATTGGTCACCAAGGTCATGTGATTTAACCCCGCTAGACGTTTTCCTTTGGGGTTTCTTGAAATCGCAGGTCTATGCAAATAAACCACAATCGACCGATGTCCTAAAGGTGGACATAACACATGCCATACCTCAAATTCATCCGGATCTATTTGGAAGAGTCATTGAAAATTGGACCACTCGGATCCGTGCCATTGTAAGAAGTCGAGGCGGGCATTTGAATGATGTCATATTCTACACTTAATGGCATAAATGCGTAATTTTGTTAATACCTCACACACATCTTGTTTTATTCCATTTCAATATCTACTCGCCCCTTTACTTAAACCCCTTTATTTAAAACTTATTTCCAAAGTGAACTCTGTGTAGCATCATTAGTGCTTGTTCAAAAAGTCATGATCTTTTCTAATGCACAGTACAAAATAAAATTACGAAAACCAATTTGACTTCGACTTCAACAGATTAACATGTCACTTAATAGCAATGCTATACAAATATCTTGAGCTTACTGAGTTGACTCAGCAATTGAAGCCGCGGTTTGGGCATTAAATCACAGATTTAATTGGATTACTTTTTTTGGTGAAAATCATATTTGAACCATTTGTCTTCGAAAATAAGGCTGCGAACAACATTTCAGTCAAAAATTTTTTAAACTTAAATTGAAGTCATGTATTAAGGTAAGCCTCTTGTTCATGCTCGATGGTACGCCATCTGTCTGTACGTGCTTATCTTTTGGGCAACAAATTTCCAAATCACAATTGTCTGCCTCGAAGCTGCGATTTGTCCCTTTGGACTTTAATTTTGTGAGGAATCTTAAAGGACCAATTTAATGCCAATAATCCTGAAATGAAATAAAATGGGAGCACTTAAAGCCATGATCATCCAAAAAATCCGTGATGCACAACCAGAAATCTTCACATGTCATGACAGAATGATCCACTGCAAGGCCGATATAGCCACTTAAACGACAAAATACTCGTATAAAGAACCATAAATAATTAAAAGCCAAAATACATTGAAAAATGCAGTTATTTTTGTTCATTTGATTGTATTTTTAAAAAGAAAATTGTGTTTCACCCACCTTTTATATACTTCGGTTAAAAAAGTGCACTGGGGCGTATACGCACTTTTTTTGTTAAGATTTTATTTTTAAATGATTTTTTCACTTTTTTTTTCTCCTGTTAAAATCATTTAAGCGTTTATAAAATGGATCCAGTTGTTTTATGTTTATAACTTTAACCAACATTATGTGACTCATTTCGAAATGTTTTTTTTTGTATGTTTGTTCTATACTCAATCATTCTTCCACATCAATAAACTTTACTTGTTTTTTGTTGTAAATTCAATGACAATCCTATAACATTTGTTGGTCGTGAGTTAATTAAGTGAAAATAATACACTATCAGTCATAAATGAATTAAGAAAAAATAAAATAAAATAAAATAATGGTACGGGAAACGACATCTGTCATTGTCTGAATTACTTATCCTTCATCATCAGTCATTTTTATTTTATATCAGTTTTACGGGATTGTCATTTGCTGACATTAACAAATACACTTTGAGAAATAAAAAATTGAAAAATAATTATTACTTTTAGATAAAACGGCACAAGCTTATTAGTAAAAGAATTTTAGGAGAGCCTTTTCATTTTTTTTAACAATAAAAGAATATATTATTCTTAAAAAAACACAATACCAAAGTCGTGAAAATTGATACAAATTAAAAAGAGTAGAGTTATGGACGTTGGTAAAATAATAGTTAGTGGTTATTTTCTTTTTACAATTAAATGTGACATATTTTATTTACAGAACTAAATATTACTATTTTTTTCTAATTTTTGATTGAATTTCTATAAAAAAGACAATTTTGCTAATTTAAAAATATATAATTTTAATTTTTAAGGTAACCAATGGAAAGTTATTTGAGTGAGTCTGATCCAATTTCTTATTTTGAATCCTATTTGTTGTGGTCTTAAAAAAATATTACCATTGGCTTTAAATAAAAACATTCTTAACGAAACCAAAACAAGACAAAACTTAAAGTTGCTATATTTACCAGGAAAAATATGAGACTATGGCAGTTAATGAGATCGAAGTTAAAACGGGGACTTGGCTGACATTTTCTGATTTTGATGAGACCAAGATGAGGCTAGCAATTTTCCCATTGGCTCTAGTATCGTGATGCGATTTTTATCGCTTATAACAGACAAGATTTACCATTGTAAAGAATTGTTAAATTTTAAGGGTAGACGTGGTTTAATTATGTATGGAAACAAATTCGGCCAAATGGCCAACGCGACCTAGGTGGAACACCTCCATTCGATATTCCAAATTTTCAATGATGCCGTCGCATAATTGAGGCTACTGCAGCCTCAAAAGAAGTCTTATCTGAAGGTCCAATTTTTAATACCTTTTGTAAACATTTGTGATCAAACATTTCGGGCTTATCGGCAACTTAACACATCACCACCGAAAAACTCAAGCGGCGTCAAATCACAGAATTTTAAAGACCAATTCACGAATCCATAACGTGAAACTATGTGGTTACAAAATGTTTTCTTCAATAAATCAATCGTCAAATGAGCTGCGTCCCATGTTGTGTCGTCTTGTTAAAACCACATCTTCTGCGAATCATGTTGTTGGTCAGTTGTTGAACAAAAAAGACAGTAATCCTCGCTCTATAGCGGTCACCATTGACGCTCACCAGTAACGCTCTGGCCAGCATCGTTTTCAAGAAAATCCGGACCAATTATTCCACTAACCCTTAAGGCTTACCAAAGTTTTGTGGATATAAATGTTATCTTAACATGCCCTTGACGATTATTACCACTGCAAATACCAAAGTTTCGCTTATTGACGTATTCATTCAACCAAAGGCGAGCATTATTGTTAAACAAAATTCAATGATAATCTTGTTTTGGGCACAATTTGAAGGCGTTGTTCTTTTTTTTAATAATAAGCGCATACTAAAAGGTTTTTTTATACCTTTAATATGCCAAAGACACAGTGTGAGCATTAGGAAAAGATTGAAGGGTTGGATAGGAGGTGTCGGTGTACATTGATTTTGAATTCTTGACCATTGCAATGACAGGAAAAGGTAGAGCGTGGCAAGGCATTCGACATTCACGTAGTACGGCTAAAAAATGAATCTCTCTACTTCATAGTACGGCTGAAGTTGGGCTCAAGGGTAAACTGATGGGAATTCCTAGAAGCGTGGTATTACGGTTAAATTGTTTAAGGGGAGGAATGCAACTGGTTATTTCACTAGAGCAAAGTCCGTTAAAATAACGGTAAAAAAGCGTGAGACAAGACACTTTCCGACGATGTTCGAGTAACGTAATTGAGTTGATGATGTTAATTTCACTAATCATTTTAAAAGCTCTTCTTTGAATACTGTCCAAGAGGCTTAAATAAGTTACTGGAGCACCAGCCCAGAGATGAGAGTTATATTCAAGTTTCGGACGTACATACATAGGTTTTGTAGATTGTAGCCAGATCAGACGGAGAGAAACATTTCTTGCATCGTCTCAAAAAACCAAGACATCATTTTTGGCGACATCGTGTATGTGATCGCTCCACAAAAGGTGGTTACTGATGCATAATCCGAGGATGTCGAGATTTTTAGTTTCGTTGATGCAAGTGCCACTCATAGATAGTGGCAAAGAGGGTATATCTCGCTTTGACGATGCAAGAGAGCATTGGGTTTTCGAAGCATTAAATTCCACGCAGTGTTTTATTCCACATTGTACAATGCTGTCTAGGTCTGAATTTAACGAATATGAAAAGACTATAGCACTCAGTCAGCGAAACAATGTATTGGATTAGAAGTAGCAGACAGGAGATCATTTATAAAAATGAGGAGACAAAATAGAGCCCCGGGACAAACCAGCATTTATTGTATGGGTTTCAGACTTGAATCCATCCAAAACAACTTGTATTGAACGATTCGAATGAAAATTTCTAATCAAACGAAGAAGAGATTCGTCAATACCAAAAGCACGCATTTTCGATTAGAGAGCAAGATGCCAGACTTTATGAAATGCCTTTGAAATATCAAGTGCAATAATCTTACTTTCTCCAAAACGGTGTAAAGATTTGTTCCACTGTTCAGTGAGATGAACCAGTGGATCTATTGCTACGAAAGCCGTACTGCCGGTCATTAGGAAGCTTTCGTCCTTTAAGATATTTCTTAAGCTGATAATTAATCAGCATTTCCACGACCTCAGAAAGAAGGGACGTCAGTGATATCGGTCGATAATTTGAGGGAAAAGAAGATTCGCCGGTTTTTGGGATGGACTGAACAAATGCTGTTTTCCAACCACTCGAAACGAGTTCAGAGGAATAGGATAGATGGAAATGCTTACGGGTCAGGGAAAGAAATCCAAACTTATTTTTCCATGGGTATCTTTTTCTCAGGGTGCCACGAAAAAAGCTGATCCAATTGTTCCTAACTTATAAAAAAGACATTACGGACAGAGCTTGATCCCAAGAAGCATAAAACCGAACTTTTTACCTTCTAGTTTGTTGACAGAAACAGGAAGGCAAAATTTGGCGCGTTTATTCCGTTTTATACTTCTTCTAACTGTACGGTGAACAAGGCTTATATTGAACGTTTATTCTCTAGACTGCTGCTTAACACAAGTTGCGAAAAAAATCGACTATTATATGATTACCGTCTAAAAGAACCACGGACAAACCTTGCATTATGGTAAGTACCATGTTTACTAACCTTTAACCTTTTTTTAAGAAAAAGATTTATAATTCCCGTCGCCATTAAATAAATGTGGCTTAAGTGTAAGCAATAAATTAAAAAAAATAAATCTTTATTAAAGCTAATTTAAAGATCGTGATTAAAATGTAAACAAATTAAGTTGATTGATAACGGTGTATGAGTATTTTAAACCAAGTTTTTTACTTTATTTGTAAGAACCCTTTGAGGACTGAAAAGTCTGCATCTGCCTCGTTAAAAAAAATCCTAAAAAATTGGGCCAATTCCTTTAAACATAAACTTTTTTCTAAGTGTAACTACGTAATATAGTTGAAATAAAAATACTTTCAAATCAGTATTTTGCACTTTTGGCTCTCTCAAGAATTTTCGATAGATTCAATTTCTCCGCATTTTCCATTTTCTCATTTTCGCTTACAAACAACTGGGTACTATTACTATACAATTCTCAAATTACATAAGGAAAAACATAGACCAACCAAGACCAGTCACGTAATCGATGTAAGAACGAGTAGAAGTAGGTATATCCTTGTATCTATATCCTTTGGTGCGGTCATGGAATAATCTGTTTCTGTTGGCATTCATTCCTATGAGAGATTTTATTAATGGATGCATGTTTCACGTTATATAATATATATATATTTGTATATCTACTATAAGAAATATAGGCTTACTTTATTCATTACGGAAAAAGCCTTTTGCGAAGAGTGAATAAATCTCATAACCCCTTTCTCTAACCCTCTCTGCTATACTCTACTAGTTGACCTTATTTTCTAGAGTTTTGGATGTTGAAAGCGTGCAAAAAAGAAATATACACATGTGTAGTTTACATTTATGCCTTGAGAATGGAAACACTAATGTTATATTTTCGAAAGGTGTGTTGTGGTTGGGGATCTCATAGACCTATCTGCTATCAGTTTACTAGGGCTATAACCAGGCTATCCTGATGGGTTTAATCCGTTGCAAGTGGAAATTAAAGTTAGGTTCATTTGTAGGGTTAACGTTTTATATGTTTGTTAAAAAAGATCTAAAGAAAAGCATACGACCTTAAATATACTTCCGTTATTTGTTGGTTCTTTTTATTTGATTTGCTAAATTTCAAGTCATATTTCAAAGGCCTTTTAGATACATCCAGAAAATAAATAAAATTCATTTCCTAAGGATGTTTTCATGAACCCTTAGATCCATTAAGAAAGTATATAAAATCATTTTCCTAACGACATTTTTTATAAACTTATTATTTTTATATTTTCATATAAAATAAATAAACCACAACAATTTTTCATATTAATTTGCGGAATGTTACATTTTTGTTGTTGCTTCTGTCGAAGGCAAAACACGTTGTTAATAAAAAAATAATTCAGCCTTTGAACTTTGAACATCCTGAAGCCTCAGTAAGTGAACTGAGGTTATTTGATAAATAAATAAAAAAAAATATACAACTAATAAAAACAAGCCTTAGGCTGACTATAACAGAATTATATGACAAAATTGTTGGGCATTTGAATAAAATAAAATAAAATCACCAACAATATTATGTCTTTAAAGAAAATATTTGCTGATGTCTGTAAGGACAAAATTTTTTGTATTTCATATTAAAAACATTTCTTCCGCCCTTTCCCTGAATTCTCACTTTATTTTTACGACTCATCTGAAATCTGCATACCAAAAAATCTCCAACCCTACTAATATTAGAGATTACTCTTATGACAACAGATGTTTTAAATTGCGTCTTTAAGGCAGGTAAATTGAAAGGTAGATACATTATATTTTATTAAAAGAAAAAAGAAAAAAGAAAAAGAACATCACATTATGTGAACACGCACAGTATAAACCTTCTATATACTTTTTTAAATGGGTTGACTTCAAATTAACCTTTTCCTTCTTCCGCGATGTAAAATAATTACAAAATTGTAATCTAAAATCCAATTTAGAGGTTATTAGGGTTTTAAGTTCAGCCATAGTTAGGATTTTTGTTACTAACAAAAAAACCATACAGCTTCTTAATGAACTAAATTTTAAATTTAGTTTTTAAAGGTTGTTTGGCGAAGCAGAAATTGAAATCTGTGTACTTTTATCATAAAATGTGCTTAATCTTCAGAAACCTAATTTTCTAACTTTGCTTTGATATTTTTTTTTAATATAGATTTTGTAGATATGCTGTTGAAAGAGTGCGCACTCATTTTATTGCCTTTTTTTGACAAATATGCAGTGCGAGCATAACGAAAGGATGAGATGGTTAAAAGGGAGGTTTCTAGTGCAAATGAATTCCAGGACAGGAAAAGATAGGGTGTGGTGTAGTGGGATTCCACATTCATGTAGTACGGCAATAGAATGAATCTCTTTACTTGACAGTATGACCTTATTTGGGCTGCAGGGTATATTGATGAGCATTTCGGAGGGGCGAGTAAAAATTGAATTGTCTAAGGGATGGAATACAACTGGCTATTTCACTAGAACGCATAGCCTGTTAAAATAAGGTTAAAAAAGGTTGAGACAAGAAAATTAACAAGGAGGTTCGAGCTATACGCAAGTACATACATGAATCAATGTTGTTGTTGATTAATGATTTTTAATTTTCTTTTTCTAATACTGTCCAAAAAATCAAATTAGTTACTGCAGAACTATCCCTAAAAATGTGAGTTATATTCAAATCAGTGACACACACTTCTTGCATGGCCGCCAGGAAAGCAAATATCTCGTGGCGTTTTTATCAAAATTTCTTAAATGATACATATATAGATTAGATTAGGGATGTTTATTATCTTTGCTGCAAGTGCATACTGTGGTGCAAAGACGAAAGAAACGTTTTTGTTTAAGCAAAGATTTGCTTAAGCAAAGATTCGTAACTCAAACTCAAATAAGTGAATTCGATGTCTTTATTTCGTTTTTCGAAAATGAACTTTTATTTTCTTTTCGGTTTTTATAAAATCTGAGCGTTAAATTATAATCATACAAAGAGTAGGGTTGTAAATCTAAAAACTAAAATGAAATCTGAGTAGACTTTTGTCAGTGAAGTAGGTAAGTGGATTTGAAGTTATGGATAGATCATTAATGAAATGAAAAATAATGCCGAAGATACGTCAGCATTTTCCAATACTGACGAAAAATAAGGTTTTCAAATTTGTATAATATCCTTACTATTTGGTTGCACAAAAATTTATCTTTAAAGAAATGAAACAGTACTAACTTTAGCCATACTGGCATACCTAAAAGACTGCGTGCACTGCGAAACAGAATAAAGGGTGTCCCAAAATTAACGCAAGATTTGAATTAAATAGAAAACGCCGTTTTTAGTCTTTTGATAGTTATATTTTTATTGACTCGTAAAGTACATAGGATAGGGTTATGTATGGAATAACACATCGGACAAATGGCCTCCACGGCTTTGCATGCACATGCGCACTCTTTTGTTGAAATTTTCCATGACCATTCTGCATAAATGTGGCTGAATTTCGTTGATGCAGCGTTGAATCTCCTCCTTTAATGCACGGGTGGTTGTGGGCTTGTTGACATAGACTTGTGATTTCAAATAACCCCATAAAAAGAAGTCACACGATATAGGAGGCCAATTTTGATCACCGAAACGAGAGAGTACACGACCTGGAAATGTCTCATGCAGTAATTGAATTGTTTCACGGGCTGTATGACATGTGGTACCGTCTTGTTGAAACCACATATTGGACACATCAATATCATCCAATTTTGGCAGAAAGAACTGTGTAATCATGTCGCGATATCGAGCACCAGTAACAGTCACTGCTTGACCAGCATCATTTTCAAAAAAACATGTCCCAATTATGCCTCCAGCCCAAAATCCACACCATACAGTCACGCGTTGTGGATGCATTTGTTTTTCGACAATCACATGTGGGTTCTCCGAACCCCAAATGCCGCAATTTTGGCGATTGACAAAGCCATCAAGATGAAAATGTGCTTCATCGATTAGGATGATTTTGCTCGAAAAATCAGGGTCCATTTGTTGATGTTCAATAATCCATTCAACGAACTCTCTTCTCTGTCCATGGTCATTCATTAGGCTTCAATTGTAGTGTTAATTGAATTTTGTAAGCATGAAGACACAGATCTTTGGTGAGTATACGCTGTAGAGAGGTTCTTGAAATTTGCAATTCTTGTCCACGACGTCGAATTGAGGTTCCTGGATTGTCAGCAACACTCTCACGCACTGCTTCGACATTCATATTTGAACGGCTTGTTTTTGGACGACCAGTGTGTTTGGCGTCTCCAACGGATCCAGTCTCCATGAATTTTTCAATTAATCTCTTCACAGTTGACGAAGTTAAAACACTATTCCGACCATATTTTGTATGAAATTTTCGAACTGCAGCCACCAAGCTTTCACTATTTTGGAAATATTCTTTAATAATGAAGACACGTTGTTCTCTCGTGTAACGCTCCATTTTTAATAACCCTATACTGTTAGCTGTCAAATTGCTTTTTTTTCAGGGTTGCCAACACTTCACTGCACAAATGGCGGCAAATTCAAATCTTGCGTTAATTTTGGGACACCCTTTATGATTGTTAAATTATTATCATAGATAAACTTATCATACAAAGAGTAGGGTTGTAAATCTAAAAACTTATATGAAACCTGAGTAGACTTTTGTCAGCAAAGTAGGTAAGTGGATTTGAAGTTATGGATAGATCATTAATGCAATGAAAAATAGTGCCGAAGATACATCAGCATTTTCCAATACTGACGAAAAATAAGGTTTTCAAATTTGTATAATATCCTTACCATTCGGTTGCACACACATTTTTCTTTAAAGAAATGAAACAGTGCTAACTTTAGCCATACTGGCATACCTAAAAGACTGCGTGCACTGCAAAACAGAATATATAAGACATGTAAAAGTCGATATCTGTAACGTTTTTACGAGAATTTTCCGCGAGCCATTTGTTATTAGCCCTGAAATAGTTGAAGAAGTATATTTTCGTATTTTAGACAAATGTTCACAAACTAGGTGTAGTCATATCTTCTGCACTACAGGGCCCGTTCTTTAGATCTTCTTTCTGTGTTGAATCATGACTACTTTCAACCGCTCCTGATGGTATTCCCCCATATTACAGTATTAAAAAAGTGTTTTCATATTCAAACTTTTCCTTAAAAAAATGTCACTTTTTACATCAGTTTCAAATAAAGGTGATAAAGTGAACAAATCAAATTACAATCCCTTTCCTTTACTGCATTCCAAATTTTTTGAACAAGTTGTTTGTGAGAGTGTAGAATTTTTAAATAAAAATATATTTTGTAAAAAAAAATCAACCACTACAAATCTTCTCAAATTCTAAAACAAATTTTCAAATGCTTTGAAACACGGTTATGAAGTTGACTTCTCTAAAGCTTTTGACGAACTTAGGCACGGAATTATTGTTTTCAAACTGTCAGTTTTCCACCCACAAATCTTACCTTAAAAAGAGGCTGAGATGCGACCCACACTGATAACTTCCCATACCGTCTGTCGATTTGTCTTGCTTAAAAGGTTTGCAGGTTTTCGTGTTTTGTTAAAAAAGTTATCAGTTAAATTATTCTAAAAAAATTAAAAATCACCAACAACATTTTTCATATGATCAAATAGTTTGATTACAAAATCTATTTTTGCTGACGAGATTTTCTTAAAAGTTTTTATTTCTTAAATAAACAAATACAAATTGAATGAATGAAATGAATTTGAAGTCAATACCTTCTATTTTTCACGAGATATCGAGAACTGAACATTAATTTTTATCAAATTTGCGTACAATTTTTTGTCAATTTTTTTTTTAATGAAAAAACTGACTGTTGGATTTTAATAAAAAATTTACTGATTATCGAAAATTATATTTTCTGTGAGTAAAATTAGTTTGAAGCCAATATTTTTAATTTTAAAAAAGATATTTGGGTCGAATAGATTTTACCAACTTTTATTAATTTTGTTTAGGTTTTTATTTTTTGTAAGAAAATTGTCAATTAGATTTTTGTCAAAATTTTACAGAATGTTGAAAACAATATTTCTCATAAGATAAAATTAGTTTAAAGCCAATATCGCAAAGTTTTGAAAAGATATTTAAGTCGAAAATCAATTTTTACCAACTTTTATTAATTTTTTATAGGTTTATAATTTTTTGTAAAAAAATTAAAAATTTTTCTTAAAATGTTACAGAATGTTGAAAACAATATTTTTTTAAAAAATAAAATTAGTTTAAGGGAAATGTCTTACAATTTTGAAAAGTTATTTGAGTGGAAAATCAATTTTTACTAACTGTTTTATACATTTTTTGTTTCAGGTTTTTATTTTTTGTAAAAAAACTGTCAATACGATTTTTATCAAAATTTTACCGAATGTTGAAAACAATATTTCTTATAAGATAAAATAAGTTGAAAGCCATAATCTCAAATTTTCGAAAAGATATTTAAGTCGAAATTCAATTTTTACCAACTTGAAGTAATGTTTTTTTTTTTTTTTTTTTAGTTTTTTATTATTTATAAAAAAACTGTCGATTCGATTTTTCTCAAAATTTCACAAGATGTTGAAGACGTTATTTTTCGTTGCACAAAATTGTTTTGGCGATACAATCATTTTTTGTTCGTAAAATTTTCGAGGTGACAAATATTTTTTTTCGATTTTGGATTTTTTTCCAAAAATATACTTGTTTGGTATCACGTTATAATATATAATATCAAATTTAATTCAAGTCTCTATCGTCGTTGGTTCATGAGATATTTAGGGTTAACCAACATTTTCACCCTTTTTTAAACTGCTATGGTAAAAAAACCACCCACGCAATTTTCTTGAGAGCACTTTCTGCATCTTTCTGCCTTATTATCTGTATAACAAAATTTATTTGAAGTCGACATCTCTTCTGGTTCTTGAGCTATGGACGACGAAAAAACGTAGCAAACGTACGTACACACGCACGCACAGACATATTTTTTAAAAATCTTTTATTTCGCCTCTAAGAGAGCCTTGAAACGTCGAGAAATGTCAAAATTTTCAATTTGATAAATCGGACCCATTACAATAACTTCCTATGGGAAGTTAAAAATAGATCGTATCAAGTAAAAATTAGAAATTCACTTTCAGAAGCTTTTGTTGCCCAATCTGGTGCTGCCCAGGGAAGCCATCTTGGCCCTTTTCTGTTCATCCTTTCTAGTAACGACGTAAATGAGATTTTCAGTTTTCGTGCTTCGCTTAAGCCATCCATACGATAACTTTCACTAAAAATCGAATCGTAAGTGTATTTTTTTATTAAGTTACGTTTATTATTCTAAAAATTCTTTGCATGAAAGTTGTATTTTGTTTATGCTATTACAATCTTTTGAGGCAGGGCCAAAAGGGTCATCAATAAAGTTGTTTAGTTTACAAATAGGTACATTACATATTACATATGTGTAGTGTTTGCATCTAAAAATCTTCTTTTATTATTTAAGTTCTGAAGTGTAAGGCAACCTACAAATTTTACTAGTTTTTCAAAATCTTTGCCATGTAACATTTCTAAACTTTCTACTACTTTCCTGGTAGCTCTAATATTATTAATAACATTGCACCTAATAATGGTGACAATATATTACATCGCCCACAAGGTCTAGTCACTAGGGAAAAACTCAAATGGGCTATTAACAGCTTTAAGCCATATAAATCTGTGGGTCCGGATGGTATAATTCCAGCTGAACTGCAAGAAAATGCAAGTTTTCTAATACCCATCCTAGAAAACATCTTCAAGGTATGCCTTAAATTGGCATACATCCCGATGTCTTGGAGACAGGTTAAAGTCGGTTTTATTCCAAAAGCTGGAAAATCCAGCCACGTTAACCCTAAAGACCTAAGACCTATCAGCTTATCATCATTCCTTCTCAAAACTTTTGAACGTTTGATCGATATCCATTTAAGGGCAAGTATTGATATGTCCCTCCTTTCAAAGGCTCAACACGCCTACAACAAAGGGAAATCAGTTGAAACGGCTCTACACAGTATAGTACGTACAATCGAATATTCCCTCCATCATAAAGAGTACACCTTAGTTGCCTTCTTAGACATAGAAGGTGCATTTAACAATGTCGACGCATCTGCAATTGCACGTGTATTGGCATCTCTGAAGGTAGATAAGTCGATCAGCGAATTGATTAATCAGATGCTGATAAGCAGGATTATCAATTCAAAACTGGGCGATTTTACTACACAAAGGGGTGTCAGCAGAGGTACGCCACAAGGTGGTGTCCTATCCCCTCTCCTCTGGAACTTAGTAATAAATGAATTACTAACTACTCTAGAAAGAGAGGGATACAGAGTGTTTGCCTATGCGGACGATGTTGCTATTGCAGTAACGGGTAAACATCCCAATATACTAAAAGAACTCTTACAAAACGCTTTAAATAAGCTCACCAGATGGGCTAATCGGTGTGGACTAGGCGTTAACCCACGAAAAACCGACCTTGTCCTCTTCACAAGGAAATACAAAGTTCCATACATTGACCCTCCCCTCATAAACGGTGTACCACTTAAATTCTCTGATCAAGCAAAATACTTGGGTCTCATTTTAGACAAGAAATTAAGTTGGAAACCTAATATTCAAGAGAGAATAAACAAGGCCACAGTAGCCCTGTTCTCCTGTAAAAAGGCCATTGGTAATAAATGGGGCCTACAGCCCCGCATTACACACTGGCTATACATGTCGGTCATAAGACCGATCCTTACTTATGGAGTAGCGGTATGGTGGACGGCGCTAGATACAGCGACAAACCGCGATAAACTCAGCAAAGTCCAACGAACAGCCTGCCTGTGTATGGGAGGAGCACTTCGCTCCACCCCCTCCGCCTCACTAGATGTTCTGTTCCATCTAAAACCGCTGGACTTTTTCAGCAAGCAAACGGCCGCTAATACTGCCATACGGCTTCAAGCCTCCTCTCTGTGGATCAATAATGGAATTGGCCACACCACTATTTTTAACTCGTTCAGAACTCTAAACAGTAATATTGACTACACCATACCCCATCCTCAGTTTAATAACTATAGCTTGAAAGTGACTATACTTCCCAGGTCTTCTTGGGAGAATACATCATTTTTGAACGATGGTCCTATAAACTTCTATACAGACGGATCAAAAACGGAGGATGGGGTTGGTGGAGACGTATACTCAGATAGACTAAACTTAAGTCTCTCCTTTCGTCTACCCGATCATTGTAGCGTGTTCCAAGCTGAAATCCTGGCTATAAAAGAAGTCCTATCCTGGCTTAGAGAAAACGTTATATCAACTAATGATATACGCATCTTCTCGGATAGCCAAGCTGCGTTAAGTCCCTAGACTCTGTCTCCACAAACTCATTAACAGCCCTAAATTGTCGATTATATCTTACGGAGATGGCTACACAGTTCAAAATTCACCTTCTCTGGGTGCCGGGCCATAGAGACATTCCAGGAAATTGCAAAGCTGACGAACTTGCAAAAAGCGGAAAAAACTTTACCTCTGCTGGCTCATAATGCTAACATAGGTATCCCTCTAGCTACATGTAAACTTATCCTAAAGCAAGATACCATAGAGAAAACAAACCTCAGGTGGAATAACACCACCACTTCTGTCGCAACAAAACTAATTTGGCCTATTCTTAGCGCCAGGCGCTCAAAACAATTAATCTCTCTGAGTAGATTGCACATTAGCCACGTTATAGGTGCCCTGACTGGGCACTGCTTAATAGGAAGGCATGCTATTCGACTTGGAGCCCCTGCAAATGATTTTTGTAGGAGTTGCATGGAAGAAGAAGAAGAGGAGACAATCTCTCATCTTCTGTGCACATGCCCTGCCTTATCAGAGAGACGTAGAATCCACCTTGGAGACTACTACTTTAACGATACCATCGATCTAAAAAATTCAGACATTACTTGTCTCCTACGCTTCATTCGAAGCTCCAATTGGTTCAACGAGTTAAGCTGATTAACTGATCGATGTGGTATCACAACGGAACTTACTTTGGTCTAAGTGTGTTGGATGTCCCAACCAACAGCCACTTTAACCTAACCATTTCTAAAAATTCTGAATTATCTTAATAGTTTATTTGCCAAATTTGTCTACTAACTTCCACTAAAATGGGCGTTTTGCAATAAAGTGTTCAACAGACTCTATTTCACTATAATATTACAGAAAGAAAATTAAGTGGCAGCTCATTTCGGTGTGGTATTTGTAGAAGTTATCCTCTAGCCCGAAAAATCATTGATATCATTTCAGCATTAAAGTTATCTCTGAAATATTTTGCTTTTTCAAGATTGTGTTCAAGATTGTGAATATATTTCGAGCTTTAAGCCTGCTCTGTGCCACCATGTCTCAATTTTATTTAAAGTTTTTCTAGAAGATCGTTCCAGGATAGGTTTTCAAGATCTAATCTATAAGGCAATCCACATCTTTCAGCTATATTATCCAAATATTCGACCAGGAAGCTTTGGAAGCTTTCACAACTGACACAACGATTCTGCGAGCAATTCTTTCGGTGTGGCGATCCATTAGCCTAACCTAAGCTAAGCTTTAAGAATGTCATGTACAGCGGTGAGGGACCAGTCTCATTAAGAAGCATTTTCTTTGGTACTGCGTTGGGAAGTCAGAAGTGTGGTTTAAGGAAAACTCTCCGGACTTTCGGTTGTTTCATTCTGATTTTACCGTCATGAATGAGCTGCATAAATATTAATAGCTTACGAGGTCGTAAGTTTATTTGATTATTGTATTTCACAGAGAAAATTGCGACGCATTTTCACTTTTAGGGTTTTATAACTTACACATCACATAAATTTTACTGTCTTGGTTTTGTTTTTAAGCTCTGGTCAAAGGAATTTAATGATCCCTATGTTACTCATTCTTTTGTGCAATTGCAATATTCTTCCTCATCTTCATTATGCAATATGGTATTTTGCGTCTTCTTTCATCATCTTCATCAACTAATTAAAAAAAAAAGACAGTGTAAGACTTTAACGTAAATGACAAGATTTGTATTGAAAGGTCCATGAAGTAATTTCTAATCTATAGGAGGAGCAATTCAGACACACTGAAGACACTCATTTTCGACAACGGAGTCTGATATTAAACTCTATGGAATGTTTTTAGTGCACTGTTTACGCCTATACCAATTTTTAAAAATCTTATTTTTGTCGTTAAATTGTAAAATATCAACGCTTCGGAATAAAACAATTGGTGATTTATAAATTATTGAAGGAGAACACAAAATTGCTTCAATAAACCTTAAATTTTGTTTTTTTTTTCTTATTTCAAATATAACATAAGTTAAACATCACAATTATCATTTAAGCCAGTACGGTTTTAAAGATTTCATTTTGACACGATATTTTCCTTTTTTTTTCAAATCAATTTAAATCTCTTCTTCCTTTTTGTTTGTATCCCTAAATGAAAATAATTCGGGTGGCTTTAAAAGATCAACAAATAAATTTCCTATGTTCTTATCTTATTTATCTACTTTCAATGTGTGTTCAAGTATACATGTGTGTTTTTTTTTCGTATGCCAAAAACATATCTAACCCAAGTTTTTAAATGACAGAATTTAAGAGCCTTTTTATGCTTTTAGTCCTTGCAAATACCAAATAACAATCCCTACATGAAATTCAACAAATCAAGTTCAAGATTTAACAACAAAAACTACAAACAAAAAATACAAGGTCCTGAAAGCCTTTTGGAATTGCTTTCTATAACCATCATGCAAACTCTAAAAGATGTATTTATTGTAAAGAAGGTCAGGAAATATAGAGATTCTTCTATAACTTTAGACATACCCAAAGTTGTTCCTATTTCCTCCCTTCTTTTGGAACATTTAGTGTTGTTTGGAATGTAAATCGATTTTCTATTGTATCAAAAGGAGAAAGAAGGCCCAAAGTAAATTGATGATAAGCACAAATAATGATATTGCCATAGGACTATCATAGGTCAAAGATTGTTGCTGGCATAACACGTATAGAGAGGAATATCCTTTTTTTCCCTCTATCGAAACATTACTTAGAAATATTTAGCACCTTATATGTAGAAGGCCTTTTTAGTCGTCGTATATTTGTTGTTCCTTTTTCGCTATGAAAGTTTAAATCGACTGAAGTGTTGATATTTATGGAACAAAACTTTTGTATGTTTCTTGGTGAATAGAGTGTAAATTGGATATTCGATAAAGGGTTTATTCCATAAAGAGACAGATGATTGAGGAAGGGGAACAGATAAACGAAGCTATCAAGATGTGAATGTGACTTGATTTGTAAAGGTGAAAATTGGACACAAAGACGCGCGAGAACAATTTAATCATAAAGTATTTTTATCAGGATTCTTATCTTAAAAGGTTTCATGTACACTCAACATCGGTGTACCATACATACATACATACATATATTCCTTATAAATAATTGTTTGATAAAAAAAGGATATTTTTTCTTTATTTTGTTGTGTGTGTGAATTTGGAAATTGAAAAAGTTCTATTTGGCATTAATTCTTAATACAAATATCTTTCCATTGTTGGCCAAACAAGAAGTCCTCTAAGGACCAAGGGTTTCAGAATGAGAAGTTTGAGGTGAAAGTGTAAATGTGTGAAAATGATAAGTGATAAGAGGAATACGAATGAAAAATTATCGACTGCGAATGTGAACATTTTTTGCGATACATTTTGTTTGTGTTTTCCAAACTTACAGAGAAGCTGAAGAGTGTCTATTGGCTGTTTTCATGAATTCTAGGACGGGTGGTATTGAATTTCCGTAACATATCACAGAAAGATAAATTGTGATCGTATCTTTTATACAGTATTTAAGAATTTCGAATATCACAGGTTAGGTGAAAGTTGGTCTTTATATCGGGTGATTTTTTAAGAGCTTGAGAACTTTTTTAAAAAAAACGCATAAAATTTGCAAAATCTCATCGATTCTTTATTTGAAACGTTAGATTGGTCCATGACATTTACTTTTTGAAGATAATTTCATTTAAATGTTGACCGCGGCTGCGTCTTAGGTGGTCCATTCGGAAAGTCCAATTTTGGGTAACTTTTTCGAGCATTTCGGCCGGAATAGCCCGAATTTCTTCGGAAATGTTGTCTTCCAAAGCTGGAATAGTTGCTGGCTTATTTGTGTAGACTTTAGACTTGACGTAGCCCCACAAAAAATAGTCTAAAGGCGTCAAATCGCATGATCTTGGTGGCCAACTTACCGGTCCATTCCTTGAGATGAATTGTTCTCCGAAGTTTTCCCTCAAAATGGCCATAGAATCGTGAGCTGTGTGGCATGTAGCGCCATCTTGTTGAAACCACATGTCAACCAAGTTCAGTTCTTCCATTTTTGGCAACAAAAAGTTTGTTAGCATTGAACGATATCGATCGCCATTCACCGTAACGTTGCGTCCAACAGCATCTTTGAACAAATACGGTCCAATGATTCCACCAGCGTACAAACCACACCAAACAGTGCATTTTTCGGGATGCATGGGCAGTTCTTGAACGGCTTCTGGTTGCTCTTCACTCCAAATGCGGCAATTTTGCTTATTTACGTAGCCATTCAACCAGAAATGAGCCTCATTGCTGAACAAAATTTGTCGATAAAAAAGCGGATTTTCTGCCAACTTTTCTAGGGCCCATTCACTGAAAATTCGACGTTGTGGCAGATCGTTCGGCTTCAGTTCTTGAAATGTCAAAGCATACTGAGCATCTTTCTCTTTGACACCATGTCTGAAATCCCGCGTGATCTGTCAAATACTAATGCATGAAAATCCTAACCTCAAAAACATCACCCATTATATTGCACTGAAAACCTTGGTGGATATTTAAACGATATTGTGCATAGTCTTACCTTTGAAACTATTAAACAAATTCAATACTATGTCATTTTCATCTTCACTTTTTGTTTAAATCTAAACTTGATTTTCAATTTTGGTGGGGGCAAAAACCCCCATTTATTCGGCTTAATATAAGTTAATTCTTAATCTAACTTAAACTAACTAAGAACTTAATCTAAGATTGTATGATTCAGAAGACGGAGTTTAAAGGAAGGAGTATTGAAGATAAACTCAAAAAAGTCCAATATACAATATACACAAAAGTCGAATATACACTTCGAAATATACGAGATATAGGTTCGTTGGAGCCGGTTTCGGTGGGTCTTAACATAAAAGAGTCGAGGATTACGGATGTTATGAGGTTTAGTGTTAAAAGAAATAGAGTTGTATAGGCAAATGCAATCAATGGAACCAGAAAGGAGTCTATGAACGAAAAGAATACCTGAAATATACCAACGTTCTTATAACGTGTTCAAATTGAGAAGTTTCAGGTGGTCAACATAGAGATGAAGACTATGAAGGCAAACCAGGAAGAGCACAGCAAAGGAAATGACGTTGAATTCTTTTGATTCTGGGAATTTGAATAACTTGGAAAGTTTACCAAACCTGAGACATGTATTGGAGAAGTGGGTGGACAAAGGTTATGTATAGGGACCGTGTTGCAGAGGGTTCAGAAAATCCATTGGAATAAGATTTAACGAAACAAAGTTCTGATTTGCTTTGAAAATGATGTGATTTATATGAGAGAGGAAATTAAGCTCTTGATCACATAAAATTCCAAGGTTCCTAATGTTAACAGTAAAATACTTGGGTCTCATTTTAGACAAGAAATTAAGTTGGAAACCTAATATTCAAGAGAGAATAAACAAGGCCACAGTAGCCCTGTTCTCCTGTAAAAAGGCCATTGGTAATAAATGGGTCCTACAACCCCGCATTACACACTGGCTATACATCTCGGTCATAATACCGATCCTTACTTATGGAGTAGCGGTATGGTGGACGGCGCTAGATACAGCGACAAGTCGCGATAAACTCAGCAAAGTCCAACGAACAGTCTGCCTGTGTATGGGAGGAGCACTTCGCTCCACCCCCTCCGCCTCACTAGATGTTGTGTTCCATCTAATACCGCTGGACATTTTCAGCAAGCAAACGGCCGCTAATACTGCCATACGGCTTCAAGCCTCCTCTCTGTGGATCAATAATGGAATTGGCCACACCACTATTTTGAACTCGTTCAGAACTATTAACAGTAATATTGACTACACCATACCCCATCCTCAGTTTAATAACTATAGCTTCAAAGTGACTATACCTCCCAGGTCTTCTTGGGAGAATACATCATTTTTGAACAATGGTCCTATAAACTTTTATACAGACGGATCAAAAACGGAGGATGGGGTTGGTGGAGGCGTATACTCAGATAGACTAAACTTAAGTCTCTCCTTTCGTCTACCCGATCATTGTAGCGTGTTCCAAGCTGAAATCCTGGCTATAAAAGAAGTCCTATCCTGGCTTAGAGAAAACGTTATATCAACTAATGATATACGCATCTTCTCGGATAGCCAAGCTGCGTTAAAATCCTTAGACTCTGTCTCTACAAATTCACTAACAGCCCTAAATTGTCGATCATCTCTTACGGAGATGGCTACACAGTTCAACATTCACCTTTTCTGGGTGCGGGGCCATAGAGACATTCCAGGAAATTGTAAAGCTGACGAACTTGCAAAAAGCGGCTCACAATGCTAGCATAGGTATCCCCTTAGCTAAATCTAAACTCATGCTAAAGAAAGATACCATAGAGAAAACAAACTTCAGGTGGAATAACACCACCACCTGTGTAGCGACTAAATTAATTTGGCCTAATCTTAGCGCCAGGCGCTCAAAGCAATTAATCTCTCTGAGTAGATTGCACATTAGCTACGTTATAGGTGTCCTGACTGGGCACTGCTTAATAGGAAGCCATGCTATTCGACTTGGAGCCCCTGCAAATGATTTTTGTAGGAGTTGCATGGACGAAGAAGAAGAGGAGACAATCTCTCATCTTCTGTGCATATGCCCTGCCTTATCACAAAGACGTAGAATCCACCTTGGAGACTACTTCTTTAACGATACCAGCGATTTAAAAAATTCAGACATTACTTGTCTCCTACCCTACGCTTCATTCGAAGCTCCAATTGGTTCAACGAGTTAAGCTGATTAACTGATCCATGTGGTATCACAATTGACCATACTTTGGTCTAAGTGTGTTGGACGTCCCAACCAACAGCCACTTTAACCTAACCTAACCTAATGTTAACAGTATGGGTTGATTGTGCAAAAGGTAGAGGCAATGAGAAATCTTTAAGCGTTTACGTGAAAAAATGGATTGATTGACACTTGGCAATATTAATTTCCAAGGAGTTTTTAAGACCTCAAGCTGAAAAAGAATCATGTTGAATTAGGGAAGAATCATTTATTGATGAAATTGTCTTGAAAAAATGTGTATCATCAGAATGCCTTATGAATCTTTCAAGATTGTTGATTGTAAGAATAAACAAAAGAGGGCCTAGGTGGCTGCCTTGGGGAAAACCAGAGGTAGTTAAGAAAGAGTATAAGGTGAGAGATCTGAAACGAACGTTGTAATATCGGTTTTCAAGGTAAGAGGGAACCCATTACCAGAGTATATCTAATAATGAGTAGGGACACTCTCTACACATATGCAACACCTACTAATACAATTAAAAATGAACAATAAAACAAAACAAAAAATTATTATGAGTGAAAACAGGTCAAATGTATCCAATTTAATCCTTACCTGACATAGCTAATGTTAGAAAGATACACAATCGGTTTTCCCAACACCAACACATACACCTTCGATCGTATGATACATAAACGAGGTCTTTTTTCATAATGGATTTTTAAAGGCGATCCAGTTTGATCACATGTGTGTGTGTGGTTTTGCTGTGCTTTTCATTAATTGAATGTGACCAGCCTCTACTCTTCTTTTATTTATAGTGTCACTTTTTTATTTTATAAATTATACCTCTTATTTAATTTTTAAATAAATGTATCGTTCTGAAATATGAAAATTGCAACTTCATCTTTGTTTTGTTCTTCTAAAAACATAAAAAAAGCTATGTTTAGCGTAGTATAAGAAACAGTATTTTTTACTTCTTTAGTACGTATTTAAAACAGCTGGTAACAATAAAATGTAATTAGGGGTGGAATAGGAATTGTTTACATTTTTTCATAATGCATTTTTAAAGGCGATCTGGTTTGAATTGTATTCATTTGTGCGGAAGTGTTTCAGTGAGTTAAATAAAGGGTGACTTGTGTATCTTAAAAGTGATTGAAATAAAAATTAAAATGGGTAAACATTATTTAAAGTGTTTGGCATGCGGTCGAGAAGAAGAAGTTAATTCTGGTGTTAAATATTTTAAACTGTCAGAAAATATAGAAAGGTAAGCAATATTTGCTGTTTTGTTATTGAAAATGTAAAAATTGCAACGGTTTTTTTTGTGTTGAGTACAAAAAATACATTTAAAATCTCTGGTTTTATAATCTCAGGCTATGATTATGTTTTTTTGTTATAAAAGATGTACGATCTGAACGCTTTTTTAGTTTGTGGTAGTAGATTGTGTGGTTTTTGATCAATTTAAGTTTTGGTTGTAACTTCGCGCCCTTTCAGCGTTTTGTAAACACAATAACATCAACTGCCTGAGATTACGATCAGACTTAAAATACGGTTAAAAATAATTATTTTTTCTTTTTTCTTTCTTCAGGAGAACAAAGTGGTTAAGTGCTATTTACAAACCACATTTGTTAGAACAGCAAATTTCACGAGATTTAAGGGTGTGCGAAAATCATTTCTCAAAAGATATGTTTTCCGCTTCCAAAATTCGTTTAAAATTGTCGGCTATACCTGACTTAAATAAATAAATCTTTTTTTGAAAATATTACTTTTTTTGATAGCTCAATTAATGTGACAAAGAAAATGAGATTTATAAATGGATGGCAACAGAATATACATGCTCTAATTGATATTTTTAGTGACTTAAAAGAAGAAGGTATTACATTTCTTCTCACAAGAAACCTTAATCAAGATTGTTAAGAAAACACATTTGCTGTGTTACGCAATCGAGGAGGAAATAATAAGTTGCTGACTCCTTTTCAATTCACATGTGCTTTCAAAAGGTCGTTTGCGGCCAAGTATATGGAGGACATTACCCAAGGAAACTGCGAGCCAACTATAAATTTGGAACTGCCGCATATTGATATCCATATTAAATCAAACGAAGAAAAAAAAGACGAAGTAATTTACGCTTTTGAAACCGAATCTGACTACAAAACTGTTGATTTTGGTTGTCAAAATGCTTTTTATTATTTTGCGGGCTATATTTTGAAAAAATACCGTCAAAACCATAAGTGTGAAGTGGAACTGAGCCAGCAACCTAATATTTCCTCCATATTCACAGATTTTAAAGAATTTGATGGTGCGAATTTAACACGACCACAACAAGATTTTTTAGATGCATTAGAGAGCCTCGAACAAAAATTTATAACTAATTTTCCAAATTTATATTTTTGTAATAATTTTGAAATGAAAATGTTTGATATTTTAAAAAATGAATTTGATTACAATTGCTGTAAGAACCAAAATAAGGACTTTATTATAAAGTTTTTTATTCGAGTTCGAGTATACCATATCCTCAAGAATTTCAATGCAACTATGAAAAAATCTAGCAATAAGCATAAATATTTAAGCGTTACACATATGTAAAACATTATTTATAAGACCTAAATAAAATTACTCTAAAAAATGATATACAATTGCCTTTATTTTTCGGAACACCCTATGCTACAGTCAAAAGAAAAATTCCTTTTCTTCCTTCTCTTTTACACTGTAACACTTCTTATTACCATCTAATTTAAAATATGAACTCAGAACGAAAATTTGGAGAGTGTCCCTACTCATTATTAGATATACTCTGCCCATAACATAACAGAGGGTTCTAAGCCAAGAATTAACAGTTTGAAGAGAGTATATGTAAGTCTATGGGAGATTTTGTCAAATTTCTTAGTGAAACCTGTTGAAATAACATTGACTTCGCAACCTTTTTCTAAGGTAGATAGGGTAAAAGACACAAGTTCAACTATGTTAGTGGTTGTAGTCCTGCATTTGAGAAAACCAGAGGACATAAGTGATTTGCAGTGAAACCTCAACATTTCATACAAAATACTTTCAAAAAGCTTAGTTATATGAGAAAGCTTGGTAATGAGTCGATAATTGTTAATTGTTGTCGCCTTGGCTGTGGAATAGAAAGATTGAAAGTGAAAAGGAAAGTGTGGAAGAGGATTTCTCGAAAAATGGCAGGGAGACAATCAGGACCAGGACTAAATTCTTCATTAAGTTGATTTAATTTAATTTTGACGAGATGAGGTTCTATAATACGAAGGTATTATTTTATAACTTTAGTATATGTCAGAGCCACAGTGTGAGAATTAAGAAAAAAAGAAGGGTTTAGAAAGGAAATGCCTGTACATTCTAGTTTTGAATTCTTGAATAAGAAAAAGGAATGCAGCTGCCTATTGCAAAAATGCTGATACAAGAAACATTCCGAAGATGTACGAATAATGTAAACTTGCAATTATGTTACTGTCAATGGTCTTAAAACTCTTTTTTGAATATTGTTCTAGATGCTTAAATTAGTTAAAGAATCACTAACTTAGAAATGAGAGCTATAGTCAAGATTTAAAGGAGAGAATAAAAATGGTGGAACATTTAAAAGTTCTGTAAATAAATAAATTTACCTTCATCATTGATAGCTTATGTCCATTTTATTAACACAAACCAACTACAGATCCTATTTTGTTGGTCCTTGCAGTAGACGCAAACCCTCTACTATGATTTCCCATAACCCTTCATCTTCTAATCTTTTGATACAAAAACTGATCCTTAAATTCAACCATTTCTGCTATTGTCTTTTAAACAAAACAAAATAGAGGATATTCTCTCTTTCACTACACAGTTCAGTCTTTCAAAGCTTTTGAAGTCAAAAGTCTCATTTGATTGTGCTATTTAACTTTTGTTTAAATTTCTATTTTTAACGAGATAACCGTAACTTTTCAAAACTATTTTACTTTAATAACAAAGAACGTAGAATTTTATTTTCAATAGAATTCATATCTAAGCTATCTATAGTAGTTATTCTTTTATATAACAGAAAGTTTAATTTCCGTGAACAATTAAAAACCATTTCATCCTTTTTTGTCTTTACAATACGTCGTATACGTTACGTTGGTACTATATCTCTAATCTCATTCACTAGCTTGAGTTTTCCCTAAGCTATTTAATATATACATATATAATAGGAACCCCATCAGTACCCACAGAATTTATCACGGATGTGTGGTTCCAAGTTCTTTTGTGTGTTAACTAAGACGATATAAAGGAATCTTCTATATAGCTTTACCTATACAGAAAACAGACACTCCTTAGGACTTAATTTAATGGATTTTCGTGAAGCCCTTAAATCCATTGCCTGACAATGGTGATAAATTCTTTTAATTTAGTGCTATAAAATCTTTTTTATTCGAATGGAAGAATTTTTCCTTAGTTTTTTGGTGTTTTTGTTTTTTTATTATTGTTTTGAACTTTTATTTAGCACCTCTTGGACTTAGTCTATCTTTAATTAAATTGATTTCACACCCCCGACAAAAACAAAAAAAAAACAAATTACACTAACGTACAAGAAGAATTTGTTTGTGTCGAAATTGTTCTTGTTTGTATAACTTTAATTGTTTTTACTTAAACCAACAAAAATAAAGGGAAATTAATTGTAAACAGTTACCGTTAGTCAACTCACCATATTAATGGAAAATTGTTACGTGCAGGATATTTGGTAGACCAATCGATAATGAATTGTTTTTTATTTTTTTTTAAGTTGAAAATATTTCCACCCGACACGACAAGTGACGTCAGACAATTTATTTTAGGTTAAAAGAGAAATGAAAAATTTTACCAGCAAGAGAAATTCTAAATATAAGGGTTTTGGATTTTAGGGTTTTCAGCAATATTTTTTTAGAATTAAATAAAATAGGATTTTATTGACATTTACATATATCAAATTTATGATAAAACTTAAGGTTCAAAACCACAATTGAACTAGATATGCCGTGAAACTATTATTGCATCAATTCAATAATTACGGAAAAGGTCCCAAGTTTAAAGACCATCTCGTCCATCAGAAATTAAATGGAGATAAAATCAAACAGACAAGAATTTCATTGAAATATTAGTATTGATTCAAATATGATTGTGTAAGTTTTTATTTAACATCATAACTTATTATTAATAAAATAAGTATATTAAAGTCTTAAAAGCTTATTAAAGAAGTATTGAATATGTCTTGTATAAAAGTTGAAAAATGTTATCCTATAGATAAATTTCTCACACGTTCACCAGGGCGTATACGCATTATTTTTATTGGAATATTAACAAGCTTTTCTGGATAGGTTATGTTGTTGGTTTAAATATCGCACTATTCAAAGGATTCACATCCATTTGAACTTGTTCTGCGAGAGCTATTAACAATAATTCAAGGCTTATAAACGAGAGGGTGGTTCAAGAAAATACATATATATTTAGTGATTTTTGGATTTTAGTGCAGTTCGTGGCTTCTTTTTCTACACTAAACACAACGCTTCATGCAGTGACCTAAAAAAATATAAAATTTCTCTGATAACTTTCCATCCTATCTGTTAATTTGTCGAAAAGTTTAACAAAGTATTAATAACATTTTGTGTGAGATGAACAAATTTGAAGTCATATCTTAATTTTTTTTTCATAAGTAAGTAAGTAAGTAAGTAAATGTATATTCAAAAAAAAAAATTAAGGTATAGCATGTACAAAATTTTTTTTAAATATATGGATTCATAAATTCTTAAATTTAATAATATTAGCACTAAACATTGCATTTTGCATCAATGGCTCTGTTGAGCCGTCTGTTGCGATCAAATATCCTTGTTGTCTGTTGCGATCAAATATCCTTGTTGTTGTTGTTGTTGGTTTTGTTGTTGTTGTTGTTTTTGTTGTTGTTGTTGTTGTTGGTGGTAGTGTTGGTGTTGTTGGTGTTGTTGGTTTTGTAGGTGTTTGTTGGTGTTGTTGGTGTTGTTGGTGTTGTTGGTGTTGTTGTTATTGGTGTTGTTGTTGTTATTGTTGTTGTTGTTGTTGTTGTTGTTGTTGTTGTTGTTGTTGTTGTTGTTGTTGTTGTTGTTGTTGTTGTTGTTGTTGTTGTTGGTGGTGGTGGTGGTGTTGTTGTTGTTGTTGTAGTAGTTGTAGTTGTTGTTGTTGTTGTTGTTGTGGTTGTTGTTGTTGTTGTTGTTGTTGTTGTTGTTGTTGTTGTTGTTGTTGTTGTTGTTGTTGTTGTTGTTGTTGTTGTTGTTCTATCCATTATATTCTCTTATAAGTGTGTTTCGATATTTCATAGCTAGAGAGAGGTATTTTACCAATGAAATCCAGTTCCCTTCGCCATTGAGGATGTCCACCATGTTTTCCGTGGTGAGTGCTCTTGTCCCAAAATATAAAAGACGTAGTTCTTTGAGTACAGGGCATATTCCAAGAAAATGGACAAATGTTTCGTCTTCTCTTAAGTTACACAAGGAGCATTGAAGTCTTCTGTTGCCTGTTGAAAGTGTACCGTTTAAATACAGAAGTCTTCCTCTTGCTTTAAAAATCCAACCTATTTCTGACGTGTTCCTTTCTTCCTGAAAATATCTACTACCTTCAGTATAGTTGAGGGCTTTGTACATGTACAACCCATGTGATGTTGACGCTTGCGCTCTTTAGAATGCCACATCCCGTTCGCTTTCCATTATTTGCGTGTCAGCCAAATCAATTGCATACTGAAATAATATGTTGTTTCCAACAACCTCATGGATATGTCTTCCTTCTAACACATTTGTCCACTGTGTAGCCCAGTATATGTTTTTGGTTATTATTATATTTGCTAATATATCTATATATATATATATATTCCATCCCTGACAACAGTACTCGCACACAGGAATGGTTGAGAGTTGTAAGTCACTAGGCCCTAGTTCTCAAACGGACTGTTGCGCCACCCAATTTATTTATTTTTAATATATGTGGGAGACGGTTCTCATTATACACACATAGTAATTTTTTAATGTAAGTCATGTGACATTTCATTGTGTAAATAAAAAGTGGTTTCATTTTAAGTTCTAAGGTAAGCATGTAATTAGGAGATGATGTTGGTATCTTCTGGTGCCCCCAGGCTTGTGCTCCATACCCCAAGATTGATCTTGCTACTGCGTTGAATAACTCTTGTTTTGATGAATTACTGATGTCCTCTTTCGAAACAAAAGTGTGCCAAGTCAAATTTAAGCGCATTTTTGCCTGATGTGCTCTTTCTTTGAAATTTTCGGTCATACTCAACCCTGGCGTCAGCCATAAGCCCAAGTACTTATACTTGTTGACCACTTCAATCTCTTCCGTACCATGAGTAAATTTTTCTAGATTACTCCTTCTGCCTCCATTTTTTCTGAATATAATGATTTTTGACTTTTCCAGATTAATTATGAGAATTCATATTTGGCAATATTCATAGAGCTTGTTTATCATTAATTGTAAGTCCTTTGGGGTGTTTGCAAAAATTACAATGTCATCTGCGTACAGTAACATTCGGATGACATGGTCATTTAGATGTATTCCTCCACCTATGAAGTCATGCATGTCTTTAATAAACAGTGCAAATAACATAGGACTTAGGAGACAACCATTTTCACGCCCATTTCTGTATTAAACCACTCTGATAGATTTTTTCCATCCCATACTGCGCTTGCTGTCCCTGCATACAGGTCCTTTACGATGTTTAGGAATTTTGTTGAAATACCCATTCTTTTTAGCTTGACAAACAGAGCATTCTGACAAATACTGTCGAACGCTGCTTTGAAGTCTACAAAGAAACAGTATGTATTTTTGCCTTCATTCATCCTGATTCTTACAATGTTTAGTAGATTGAATATATTATCTGATGTGCTATATCCCTCTCTAAACCGTGCTTGATATTCGTTAAGAATACTGTTCCTTTTTTCCCAATCCTTTAGCCTTTTGAGAAGTATGCCTGTATAGATTTTCGCCATTGCATCCATAAAAGAAATTCCTCTGTAATTTTGTGCGAGGTTTATATCTCCCTTCTTGTATTTAAGAAAAATCAAAGACTTCTTAAAAGATGATTCCACGCTTTCTGTGAGTTGGATCCTATTGTAGATTCTAAGCAGTCGATCTAAAAGTATCTGGGGTGCATCAATAAAAAATTCATATGGGACACGGTCGTATCCGGCGGCTTTGTTTTTCTTTGCTTTGTTCAGTACTTCTCGAATTTCGAAGTTCGTGATCTCGCCATCAAGCTGTTCATCCCAAGAATCTTCTATCATGTCTTCCAGTGCCGCAATAGCCCTAAGTGATGGGTTCAAGAGCCGTTGGAAATGATCTCTAAAATCACAACTTTTTATGTTTGACCCTATTCTATGGTTTTTATTTCGGAGTTTGTTAGCGATATCCCACCAATCCTTAGTATTTCGTACGTTTCTAAGACTGATACATAACGTTTGATAGTAGAGCTTTCTTTTCGACTTGCAGGTCAGTTTGTATTTTCGACTTGCTTCAAGGTATGTTTTTCTCAGTATTTCTGAAGGTTCCCTTCTCCACCTGTTAAGCCACTTAAAAGCGTTTTTCCTTGTAGCCATGCACGCTGCATCAAACCAACTTTCCTTAAAATTCTTTTTGTTTGAGTTATATCTTTGCTCGCCCACTTTTTTCATAATAATTGAGTCGAAAACACTTCTTATCAGCTTTTAATTTTTTTTAAGGTTTTTGTATTTTGTAAAAAAAACTGTCAATTGAATAACTAAAAGTAAGCAACAACATTTTGCATTTTTTTCAAAAGTTTACAAATTTGGTATCACGTCACATTATCTACACTTCTACATCTACACTATTATTATAAAAAGGAAAGATTTGTATTTGCGTATGTAACGAATAAACTCAAAAAGTACTGGACCGATTTTAATAATTCTTTTTTCATTAGAAAGCTACATTATCACTGAGTAACATACGCTATATTTAGTACTAGATTACTATAGAAATCTTTAGAAATTCCTATTAAACCAACCGAAGGTGTACAAAAATTAGCCATAAAATGTCTTTCATCGCATACGCTATGAAGAGTATTAATGATATGACAAACAAATGTTCGACAATATTATAGAATATATAGAATGGTCCACTGGAAAAGCTCTTACAGGACACGTCGCTGATTATTTGGGATGAGTGCACCATGAGCCATAGAGCTCATGTAGAAGCAGTGGACCGCACATATTAAAAGATATAAGAAACTCATGCAATAGGATGGGTGGCGTAACTTTTGTTTTCGCTGGAGACTTTCGCCAAACTCTACCAGTTGTAACAAAAGGTACACGTGCTCAAATCATCACCTTTGTGGCTATCAATTAAAACTCTCAATTTGCGCATGAATATGAGAGCACATTTATGAAATAACCGCGGTGGTAATTTCTCAGAAAATATATTTAAATTAGGAGACGGAAAATTTACTACTCCAATTGTAAACAGCTCCCAAGTACTGTTGGATATTGAATTGACTCAAACTGTTCACAGTCTAGAAATTCTTATAGACACAATTTATCCCGACATCAACAATCTTACAGTAAGAAGTTTAAATTGGCTCTGTTCGAGAGCGATATTGTCACCCAGAAACGACTCAGTAAATGAGATAAACAAAAACAATTCTTATTGAAAAAGTACCAGGTGATTTTGAATGTTACAAATCTGTTGGCACCGTGTGCAACATCGAAGATAGAGTGCACTACCCACAGGAATTTTTAAATTCCCTCAATCCTGCTGGCTTTCCACCTCATGAACTAAAATTAAAAAATAGGTACGCCTGTTATGCTTTTAAGAAATTTAAGCCCTCCCTTAGCATGCTTATAGCTTAAATATCTGTACATATTTATGTCTACCCGTGCGAAGTCGGGACGGGCCGCTAGTGTAAAATAAAATTTAACCAAAATGTTCACTTATTTTTAAATTGTTATAGCAAACCAGCAACCACTCATTATGCAGTTTTTTAGATCTTATAAATAATGTTTGATCAAGGGTTCTTAATTTTCAGAAAAGATCGCCACGTGGATAAAAAAAGTTAAATTCAGTAGGTGGTGGAGTCTAAATAGCTAGTAGAAATAATTTGTATACGATTTCTATACCATTCCCTTTTAAACCAAAAATTTAAATTATTTGCGTTCAAATATCGCTGCAGTCAAAACATTGATTTGTTTTAAATGTCTATACATTCCTCCAAAAAGTCCAGCGTCAACTTTTGTTGAAATCTCTCTTGCTCTTGATGGTCATATCATAAACATCGTTGGTTTGGATAGCAAAATTCTTCTCTTAGATTACTTTAAACTTACATGCTTTAACTTGGTCGCATCACAAGACGAGTCTTATACTTAGAAGCATCGTTGAGTTCGTCTCAACAGGAGCTTCTATCATTAGACTGTATTATCTCCACGGACTTGAAGTTAGATGTATTCAAAATTCTTTAAATCGAAAACTCGATTTAGTTTTTTCATCTGACACTATAAGTGAGGCAGTAGTTCAATCAAATTCTGCTTTATCGAATAGATAAATACCATCCCCTACTTTACGTTTATATTGTCCATTTACTAAAAAATAGTCATTCGCATGACTGTTCATATTCTATTGACTTTGGGAAAGCTAATTTTCTGTGGTATTGAGAATATAAAAAATCTAAATGAAGTTGACGTTTCAGTTACATCCTTTGACAATGTATTGGAATCCTGCATGAAAGATATCGGTTCTCTTAAACTATCCAAATATTCCAGCTTTTGTCAAGAGAAATAACAGCTTTTGTTTTAGAAACAAGGCTTGGAAAAATCTTATAAAAAAGCATGTCAGCTGAATATCATGAAGTACGAGTATATGTTACCCTCTTTGATAAGTTTAAATCTCTCTCCAATTATTTATATGCCAAAGATCTTATAGATATAGAAAGTTCTCTTAAGCTTCACCCCAAAAGCATTTGGAAATGTGTTGATATAAAACGGAAATCTGATGGCTCCCCAGTAAATTTTACTTAAAATAAAGATAACTTAGTTCGTACTTCACAAATTTGTTTGCTAACAACTTTCAGAAATATTGCATAGATACTCCTATAAAAGTAATTGAGAATTTCGGAATAGTCAAAATCTTGCATTACTTAAAGATGATTATTCCTCTGGTCCGGGTGGAGTTATCTTAAAAAAAATGTAAGTCAGAGCATCTGCCCTTCTTCGCATATTTGCACTTTCTCTAAGCTCAGGTGTATTCCCGGCCATATGTTAAAAGGCATTTATTACACCAGTCTTTAAAAAGGGTAACAAGGTTGACATTAGCAATTACAGACTAACTGCAAGAATATTAAAATAATGTAATCAACAACATGGTTTTATGCGAAAACATTCGACAATTACTAATCCACTTGCATTTGCGCATAATTGCTCAAATACCTTAAAACCCAGTCAAGAGCTCAACTGTATTTACACTAATTATTCTAAAGCTTTTGACCAAATTTTTCATGATATCATCATATTTAAGCTTAAGGCAATGGTAATTGCTCCTAAATTTTTCACTTGGATTTCATATTTTCATCAAAATGGGTCTTATCAAGTTAGATTCAGAAGTTCTTTCTCTAACCCTTTTATTGCCAAATCAGAAGTTCCCCAGGTTAGTCATTTAGGACCTTTATCACTATTCTTTATCTTAGCTATCAATAATGTACCCTTTTATGTACGATACAGTTACATTTTAAAAGAACAGTAAAATGGAAAGCATAAAATATATTGACGATCGATAACAACTCCAAGAAAATATCAACACTTTTGTTATTTGGTGCAAAAAGTATGGGCTAAACCTTAACCTATTAAATGTCAGGCAATGACTTTCTTTAAAAAACGTACTTTCGGTTTGATACTTTTCTTTCCTTTAAATTTTAATTTTAAGCCGAATCCGAACGGATAATTTGAGAAAGCACTTTTCATGACAAGAATTACTCTTGGAGAATTTGTCAATTTCTTGCAAGAGGCAGGGATCGAACCCAAGACATCTGGCATGACAGTCCAACGCACTAACCATCATGCCACGGGTACTACGTTGTTAAACGTTAGTCTAAAGAATTTCAGGATCCCTGTGATACTCTCGCTCTAGACAACACTTTGGTCCGCCCCCATCTTGAGTATGCATCCCAGATATGGGCTTCTTTTAACGAGATCCACGCAATATCATACGTTTCGCCTTAAGAGGGCTTCTATGGTCTGATCCTTATAACCACCCTGCTTATAAACATCGGATAAAGGTTCTTCAAATGCAGCTTCTATCTTCTTTATTCACCAACTTTGGTGTAATTAATGCACCTGATTCAATAAATTGTATAAGTTCATACGACCATGGAGGTAACCACAATACTCGTAGTTTCCAATTTATGCATGTTTCTCAACACCTAAACTTTTAAATATGAAATAAAACCTGTTTGATGTCAGCATGAGTAAGAATATTCTTAAAAAAATATCTGATCTGATCTGATAGTGTATAAAAAAATATTCGTTTTAGATTTAGTTTTCGTTAAATAATATTGACCCGTTTTTGAGATATCGAAAATCCAAAAAGTAATATTTGACGTTTTTGATCATCGAATATTATAAAGACAATTTATTGAAATCGGTTTATTAGTTCTTGAAAAAACTTAAAGACAAAATTATGGTTCAATGGGGAGTACCGTTCTGGAGCAGTAATAAATATTTTTTTATTGAAAGAAGCCAAGTTAAGAAAAAAAAATTTAGAGACAATTATTTTGTATGCTTAAACAGCGCCTAACGCTAATCTGCTTAAAACCTTAACTTATAAGCTTGAACTTAATCGACTTAATGGGATCCCATTTTGAAGTCTTCACGGTCGATCCAACTGCCACTTAACACCAACAAGGATGCACTGAGCACAGTTTGCTCCCAACTTGCGTTTCACCACCAACAACGTAGCAATACATCGCTGATAATGTTTTTATGCTAGTTTCCATGTGACCACGCTCAATGCAATTTGAAAGGAAACGTTGGGGGTGAGTACTTAATTGAACTCGCTTAATATTTATTATTTATAACGCGGCTAATCCGAGTATTTAAAAATGTGTCATGAAAACAACCGCGGAAAAGTTATATTCTCAACCATCGTAATGTCAAGTTTGATTTAAGTGTCGAGTTCGATTTTTTTTACGAATGCAATACTTGCCATATTAGTTTCTATGTGTAGCAAGTCAATAAATTACTTCAGAGCAAAATAGTTAAGACACTTAGTTCAGATGATGGATTCTTTGGGATATTTTCGGATTTTTCGGAAACATTTTGTTGATCCCTTAAAATATTTCCACTAATTTAAGTACACAGAATGTTTCGTAGGACCGAAAGCCATTAGTTTAAAGTATTATAGTTTAACTTAGAGTGTAAGTTTCTTTATAAGTTATGGGTATTTTAGGCTAGTCTTATGAATTTTTATCTAGCTTTAAAATAGCTTAAAGAATGAATTAATAAAAATGAATTAAAAAAAATGAATGTTTGTGGTCTCAAACTGTTATTTGGGTAAAAAATTAAGCTCAGTAGATTTTGGTGTGATAGTGAAGTCGTACGCTAACCAATTACAGTGAAAAACAAACGACTTGAAAGGTTCTTTGTGTCACACAATATGATGCACCAGTCCGTGCTTTAGCTTAAGAGATGGTATAGAAGTATGTTGAAAAATTGTTTTTTAAGTGAATTAAAAAAAAACATGATCATGTTATGGCATTGTGGAGGAAAAAGAGGGGGTTGTTTTGTTTCTACCTAAGGCCATATAAAATATAGTTTTATTTTATGAAACTAGATGCTCTTCCTTCAATCTTCAAAAGCATATTTTCTTAATAAAGCAGACATAACTTTTTTAATATGTTTTTCTTCATAATACAAAATTTCTTTGAAGCACGTTTCGATTGTCAAAAGATTATATCATTTAAATGTGTATCATTTAAAAAGATTTCCACGATACGTGCCTTTTGTCATCTTAAAGATGCCACAAAATTCTACTTTGGAAATAGGATGAGTGTTTTTTTCGTATGTACATACATAGGTATGCACATTATATAATCCTTAAAAACTCAAAATCCTTTTATAACGTCTGCTTTTGATGGAAAAATGAATTTCCGAATTCCGGCATAGATAATGTTCGGAAATTGTGAGAAACAGCAATTATCTTTTTCTTCGTAGATATGCATGTGAATATATAAATGTTTTAAATGTTTGTCATTGCCACAAGCAACACAAGAATAAATAATTCTATGTGTGGAAATAATAATCCTTGAATATTGTTTCCCCTATAGACATTACCAACATATTTTTCCTTAATGTGTTTTGTTCCATTTTAAGAATGCGACATGTCTGGTTTTTATTTAAATTTCTTCCACGTTTTTATTTGCATTCATGGAATTTTTTAAATCGTTAAATTGATTATGGGTTATTGGAAAAGGAGGTTAATTCATAAAATATAAATATTAAATAAAAAAAAAAGATTACGTTGAGAACTTCGTTTTTCACTTTTTTTTTTACAAACTAGATTTTTTATTTTATGAAATTAATTTTACTTATCTAAGCGATTAATTCGAATACTCATTAATTTGTAACAATAAACGTGTTAATTTATTTTGTAATAGTTACATTTTTTAGAACTATTTAGCCTTTAGACATCCCACTGAGGAAAAAATGTATGTAGTCAGTACAGACACTTCTATGTTAAATACTTATACTGAATTTAACATATGATTGTCATGAAGCCTCAATTCAGTGATTAATGTGGCTTACATGTGATGGTTACATTTTATTTTTTTTTTTAAATGAATCCTCCGTTAATGAGAGATGAATTTAAACAAAATTAATGTAGTCAGTATGTTTTGAGTGCTTGCATTTTTGTTCTCATAATAAAAATAAATACGAATCTGTGTATTTTCGGGAGAGAAGTCAGTTATTGAAGTTAGTATTGAGATTAAGAGGACGATCAAAACTTTAAATATAAGTTGATGTTTGCAATAAGTACATAGATTTATGGTATAAGTACATAGCTTTATGTATTGAGTGCATAGATTATTTGAACCTTTATGTAATAAGTAAATGCCATACATTTATGTAATGAGTATATAGATTTTTATAAGTGCATTTATATTTATTTAAAGAGGATACACATTTTTGTAGTGATTACAAAGACGTTTTTCGTGAGTGCATGAAAACCAACTGTATTGTACTGATGCTAGATAAGTTGACGAATCTGTATCTGCAGCAATTTCGTCAAAAAATCACATCTCAATCTTATCCATTGATTTTGTAAAAACCTTCGACCGTATAGGCATCCATGTTGTGTTGAACAAACTAGCAAACTGGAAAATTGGGCCAAAGATATTCAATTTTGTAAAATCCTTTTTAACGAATCGTAAGTTTAGAGTTAGAGTAAATAACACCTTTTCAGACATCTACAACCTGAATAACGGTATACCTCAGGGATCGCCTCTATCTGTTGTTATCTTGATCATAGCCTACAACGATGTAAGTGAAATAATTTTGCAATCCAAGAACATTGATCACACCCTGTCCGCTGACGACCTCTACATTCTTTCAAAGTTTAAAGAAAAATCTCGTACAGAAAATTCCTTCAATGATATCCTTGCTCGAATAAACTCTTGGTGCTACCAGACTTGGCTACCAGACTTAACATCATTAAATATTTAGCATTAAAAAATAGTTTCACCCATAAGAATTCATTGATTAATGTTACAAAAGCCATAATATTATCAAAAATTGATTATATCCTTGTTGTATATGGCAAATGTGCAAAATCCTACATCCAACCTGTTCAATCAGCATATCACGCCGCAATAAGAGCCAGTCTCAAAGCTTTTAAGACAAGTTTATTAAAAAATATGTTAGCTGAGGGAGGTTTTTCGTCGATCACAAAAAGAAAAGAAGTCCTTACATCAAGACTTGTAGGAAAAATACTTGAATCCTATGACTCTCCAATTCTTTTGGACTCAACGAAAATCCTTAAACGCTTAAAGACAACAAAAAACCATCAGCCCTCTACATAACTTTAATGTATGCGCGAAAAATCGGCATTGAACCAAAAATTAAAAAAAAAAGATGTCGAGTGTAACCCTCCTTGGCTATGCCCGAAGGAATCCATCAACACTGCACTCGCTCGATTTAAAAAAGATTCAACTCCGAAAGAGGTATATCTGCAGCATTTTCATGATTTATGAATCCTTTCATCAGAAATAATTGGAATATCCTCTTTACCGATGGCTCAAAGTGTGAGGAAGGTACCCCTTTCGCAATTGTTGACTCAAACAACAATCTAATTTCTTCAGAAGAGCTACCACCATTTTTCTCTGTATTCTCAGCCGAAGCCTTAGCGGTTTTAAAAGCCACGCAATTTGCCTGCAAATCCAAGAAAAAAACAGTGATATGCACGGACAGTCTTTCAACTTTAGCCGCCATCGAAAACGTCAACAATCGATCATCCTACATCGGCAAAATCAGAGACAACGTCATCAAACTTGGAAAAGCGATAAAGATTTTTTGGGTGCCAGGTCACATCGGTGTATAAGGCAATGAGCACGCAGACAATGAAGCCAAAATAACCGCTAAGAACAGAAACTTAGCAATATCAATATACCAACCTACCAAAAACGATATTTTAAAATTGACTTGCTCCATTTTATATAATCAAAAAATAACAGAATGGTCTCGTTATCATCACCACTATTCTTCCATCAACCAAAATTGCAGCCCAGTTATCTACCCCACCTCTACGCCTGCAATCATGAACAAATGCTTTACCAGGTTGAGGATTGGACACACCCAGCTCACCTTCAGTCACCTACTCAACAAAGATCCCCCACCCATTTGCCACCTCTGCCAACTCAATATCCAGCTGAGTATCAACCATTTAACAACAGACTGCCCGAAAATCAATGAAATTTGTAATAAACTTTTTAAATGTAATCTAAAAAATCTCCTTTTGGTTCCTTCCGAACAAAACATACAAAATATTTTCAAAATGTTAAAACTTTTAAATCTTCATCGGAGTATTTAACATTTATTTATTAAAAACCCCTGCGGGGGTGGTCGGAGTAAGTCAGACATATTACTCTTACTTACTCCGACCGCCCGGCCCCCTACAGCTGGCAAATTTAAAACATCATAACATCCAAAAATGCTATTTTAATCATTTCAGCTAGAAGCCCTGGTAGCTATTAGGTTTTAAGTATTGTTTTGTACATTTATGTATAGTTCAATAAATAATAATAATAATAATAATAATAATAATAGATTTTTATAAGTGCATTTATATTTATGTAAAGAGGATATACATTTTTGTAATGATTACACAGACGTTTTTAGTGAGTGCATGAAAACCAAATGCATTGTACTGATGCTGGATAAGTTGAGCTGAAAGTATTTCATAATTATGAACAATATTTAAACCTATGTAATAAGTCTATACAAACTATAATTAATAAATAAACATATACTATCGTCACAGTTACTGCTATTGTGTTTATTTAATAATTCATCGCATAATAGTATAAGAATGATGAATTGCAAACAAATTTTTATGTAATGAGTACATTTTTTGGCTATAACGAATTTATCGAAGTAAAATGACCTATTTTTATGTTAATTATTCGTTAACATTATCAATTACTAGGAACAAAAAGTTCAAATTAATTTTAATTTAATACATTTGTATAACTGTCCGTAGATACGAGTATTTTAGAGGAGAAGTCATTCAAATACCACATGGTCAACATATTTTCTTCCTTAAATCTTGAAATATAAAATATGCACTTATTTAATTATACAAACAGCCTTCAATGAAAAGCTGTTTTATTCTTCTGACCTAGTACTTTTTTTTATTTATGTTAATCTACAATCATAAACAAAAAACATTAATCATAGAATTAATATCATTTTAAGAAATGTTTGTTTAAAGTCGAGTACAAAATTTACACTGGTTTTATTTATTCTTTGAAAATGGTTTGGTTTATCGAAAAATAAACCCATACTTACCTCCTTTTTTCTGGGAAAAATAATGCAAAGCAAATTCAAAATAAAACAGCTTTTCAGAAGCATAATATAAATGATGAAATACCCTGAGAGGATGTTTGAAAAAGAATCTACATGAAATTGCCCTAAGGATTTTGTTTTGTGATTTACATTTTTGTACCTTTATTCACTTCTTTTTTTTTTTGAATGTGAGTTGAGTACGTATGTAAATTACATTCCTTATATTTTTTCACTGTATTTTTTGAAATTTCGTTTGTTTATAATAATTGAATGTGGAGTCTCGAAGATTTTAAGGCTATATTTTTAGAAGGTAGACACAATCATTACATATAAATGATTCATTAAAGATGTCTGGAAACTGGTGGTGTTAAAACACATAATATAAGATGTGTATACAAAATCAACTTTAAGGTTCCCTGGCGTCGTTTTTTATTCCTAGATAAACGTTTAAAAAATTAATGCTTTGACCCTAATATGACTGCCTCACAAAAGTTTTAAGAGGATTTTTTAAGTTGGAACTTGGCAACACTAAAAAATGTGCAAATACACTTAATGACCAAAATGTCAGTGTCAGAACATTCAATATATTTTTGATTGTGATGAATTTTTCGAATGAAGAACTTTTAAAAACTTTTACAGGCCTCTTTTATGCATTACAAATTTTTGACAAATCTTCACCTCTCAAGTTTCCTAGAATGGAATTTAACCGTTTTCAGAGGTATTTGTAAAAATAAAAACGCCTATGGGGTATTTTCGAAATTTTGGAGAAGTTTTTTTTCAATTTTTAAACTTATTAAGATTGTATAAAGTTTCAGGTTTGTGAATTTCTATAGTAAAATTGCTTCAAAAGCTTTAATCTAAATACCCATTTTTAACTTCCCAAAAAATTCAGTCCGATTTTTTGAATTGAAAATTTCGATATTTCTGGATGTTTTAAATACTGAATAGAATCTTATTCAAAGATTTTCAGAAGATGTCTGTCTGTACGTATGTAAGCACGTTTGTACGTGTCGCTACGTTCCGAGATACCTTTTTCCAAAGGCATATCTCTAGAACAAGTTGAGTTACCGATTTGAAATAAATTTTGTTTTTAACATGATAATATCAAAAGAGAAGAAAAGACATTTGGTGATTTTTTTTAACTACAGCAGATGTTTAAAACAATTTGTTTCAAATATCTCACGAGCAATATTTATTAGCGACGTCAATTAAATTTTATATTATATGTATATTGTGACGTAGTACCAAATAACTATAAAGAAAAGAATTCAAGTAAAACTGAAGGAAATCATCCAAGCTGCACCTATAGAGGAATCAGTCTCCTTATACTATCACATACACAAATTTCTCTCTGCCGTAATATGAGAGCGTCTAAAGCCCATCGCCAACAACCTCATAGGCCCTTATCAGCGTGGCCTTAGACCAGGAACGTCCACAGTCAATCGAATATTCACATTACAACAGATCCTGGAAAAAAACCGAAGAACATCAAATCGACAACCACCGCATATGACATCATCTACAGGGACGAACTGAATAGAGTCGCTGCTAAACTCGTGCGTTTTTGTAGGATGAGCAAAGGGAATTCGCGCTGCTCCATAAAGTCGGAATCAACCTAACCGAAACTTTTGATGTCAAAAAAGCTTGTCTAGCTGGGCTCCGCTATGAATGCAGAAAAACACACCAGCTCGAGATCAAACGAATAAGCTCTTCGCGGGATCTACGGTAAAGTATGCATATAAGATGAGTGGAGGAGAAGATTCAACGACAAGCAGTACGGGCTGTACAGCGACGTTGACTAGCCAGAAGAATAAAATCCAAGTAATTTTAAGACCTGCTTTTGAACAGCATCCGTCCAATTCTCTTATCATTTTTTTAATTCACTTTTTGAAGCGAATCGAAGGTTGTTTGAGATATTTTTAGTCATATAGTTTGCCAACACAATAAGTGCGTTTTTTTCGTATTCCATATATAGTAAAGTGAGAAATTGCCAACAAAACGATCCGCAGTAGTCTGGTTTTTATATTTGAAAGTTGATACAACTGAATATTTGCCAGAATAATTTATCCAAAAATTCCAAAAAAAAATAGTGAAAAATCAAGAAAATACGTCTGCGTAATGTGATAGTCGATTTCAAGGTTTTAACCAAACAATTTGACATAAAATAAAAACTTCAATAAGTAGGTTTGTTCATAGACTACTAAACATTAACATGTGGTGTTGAAGCGATCTTTAAGCTCGCCTAAATTCTTTATATACTGAATCGAGTTGAAATGAGCTTGATTCGCTCGATTCCGGTCGGGGATCGGAAATTTGTGAAGGAAAACCTGTGTGGAGGCGTTGGTTTTACAGATAATGCGTTATGGTCTGTTTATTTGCATGTTTGTGTACAAAAAATATAGTTTTGTTTTAATCAAATAAAAAAAAAATTGCACATGGAGTAGGCAGCATATTCCTATATGGTGCTGAACTATTCAGTTTTTCATTATTTAACATAAATCAAACTATCTCACTTGAACTTCATAAGAAACATCGAAACACCATTTGCATTTTAGAAAGTGCTGTCAAACTTAATCATTTTTAAATCTTCTTGTGCGGTCGAAACACCAAAAAAGATTTATTTAATCTAAACTAAGATAAACTTCGGTGGAAACATATCAAAACATAAATATGTTTTCTATTGTTTTCTCTTGCAAAATAAGACCAGTTAGTCCATTTTCATTAACAAAACTAAATAATATCAACAGTAATAGATTGATGATAGATAGATTGACATGATTCCAAATGCACAACTACTCAACGAACACAGCCATCGAGATACAAATGCAATATCAATCGTACCAACATTTGAGAACGAAATCACATAAAATCCATTCGAGGCTCGTATAAATGTCAAAAACCTATCCATAGTGAGATTCTACTCTAACTTTTATCGGTGTTATTCATACTATTGATATTGTTTTTGTTATTCGTGTAAAATCCTACTATACTATGGATAGATTTGCCAACAAAACACGGGCAATAACCGAAAGATATCTTCCAGGACTGCAGAGAAGAATTCAAGAAAAAGTCGGTCTCCTTGATTACTCGTATAATCCCTGTTGTTTTTTAAGATTCCCAAATAACCACAGTTCCACCGCCGGCCGCCGCACAGTGGGGCATCTTGTATGGGGGAGCGGACAAAACTCTATAAAATCTAAACTAATGAACCGATTTGAATGAAATTTTCAGGAGTGATAGCCAATAGCAAGACAAATCTACACCAGAATTCCGCCCATTTCCACGCCCACTAAAAGAGAAAATGGCTTTTTTCGGAAAACATATCTGAAAACAAAGATTTGTTTACCGAATTTAAGGTATATTGCGAATATAATAATAAATAGCGAAAAAAGAATTTTAAAAGCATTGTAAATTATTAAAAATTCAGTTTTAATATGCTTAAAGGTGAATGGTTGTGAGTAAAAAACATCTTTAGGTTTATTTTGTTTGCAGTTGTAAGGATAACACATTGGATTTATAATGACATAGATAGTTGGTGTTTTCAAAGCTTACCGTTTGATTTGTTTTAAATGTAATATAAAATAAATTTAAATAATAAATAAAAAAAATAATTCAAGTAAATAAAAAAAAATCATTTAATCTTAATAAGCTTATTCAAAATAATTCAAATAAACTTAATTTGATATATGCAAATCTATGAAGTTACAATTTAAGGCATTTCTGATGGACATTTAATTCTTACATCCCTGGTATTATTAAAACTTGTTCAACGAGAAAATGAAGAAAAATCTTCGACCATCCTCAACCCATCATTCACCAGCTCTTCAATTTTTCTTTTCGAAAGAAACTCTGCAAGAAGTTAGAAAAGAAAAAGACCGTGTAGAAGCTGAAATTTTGAATCTCCGAGATACTGAAATTGAGTTCAATGGATTCTTTATTAAAATAAAACATGCAATGTATTTCACAATGATAGATGGAAAAACGGCACAAATTGTTACAAATACAACTTCTAGTAGTAATTGTACCATTTGCGGGGCAAAGCCATCGGAAATGAATGACATTGCAAAACTCCAGTGTAAACCAACAGATGAAAATGCTCTAAAGTTGGGAATGTCATCATCATCGTCAGAACTGGTGGGGGGAGTACGATAATGACGGATTTGTATAGAACAGTTAAAAACAAGCATTTTTTACTATGGTAGGGGGGGTCTATCTCCCCCCGTTTAGGCGGTAGGGGCAATTTAAAAAAATTAGTATTTAAATTAGTTTTCTCAAAAACTAAAAGACATAAAATCATCTAGTTTTCAGTTTTTGATCAAAAACAAATAAGAGAAATAAATTCTGAAATAAAAACAATGGTAGATAATCTTGAAGTATTGAAAAATTACACTTTAAACCTTTTTTTTAACTTTTTTTACTCAAATTTTGAGTTTAAAATTATTTTTTTCAAAAACTACGCATAGTTTTGACTTGAATTAAAAACTGGCTAATAAAACAGAATGTTGGCTTAAAAAAAATGTATAAAACTTAATTGTAAGTATCACCGTTATTTTTTAATTATTTTTTTTCCATTTTAAATACTAATTTTTTTAAATTGCCCCTACCGCCTAAACGGGGGGAGATAGACCCCCTCTGCCATAGTAAAAAATGCTTGTATTAAAACCCTTTACCAAAAACCGTTATTATATCTTGGCGCCAAAGTTATCGTACTCGTGCCGAACTGGTTAAAAGGCATAAATATCGATTTTTTTTATATGACTTCCCAACTTAAAATTGCTCTAAAAACCGCATCCGGACGTATCCGGATGAGATTTTTATTGAAAAATGTTGCTGAGACCCTACACTATCTATTGGGAATAGTTTGCTAACAGAGGCAAACAGAGGCAGTAGTTAAAACCTTATGCGAACTAAAAAAATCACATAAATACAGTGTTTCTTCGTCAAAAAATACCTTATCCAATTTTTTTTCAATAAAATAACATACTGTATTGTTTATCTATTTATTTCAATCATGTAAGCAGACAAAATTGTTTAAAACTTTCAAATTTCACAATATACTGATCATTTAAGGAATACCAATATTTTATCAGTTTTCACGATATTTGAACTTTGAGCGAAAATCTACTGGTCTACAATTTTTTTTTTGAAAAACGGTTTTCATTTTCTGATTCTACAACCAATTAACTATAAGAAACACTTTCAGTTTAAAAAAAAATCCTACTTTCAGAAAAATAGGTTTTGTCCGCATTTTCCCCACTGTGCGCCGGGTAAAAAAAAGTGAAATTATACACTTCTATATAACCTGATTTACTGTTTCTAAATGATCTGTGGTGCTGAAGTCTTTACGGAAACCTGTTTGTTCTCTTGGCTGCTGCTCGTCCAAGTCACAACAAATTTTTCTAAAAAGACATTTCTCAAAAAGTTTATACAAAATAGACATAACACTGATATGAGTCTATAATTGTTGATATTAGTGGCATCTTCTGTATCAGAGTTATTAATAACTCCTTCCTTCGGTTTGCCATTTATTGTGTTTCAATTGTTCAATTAAAGAAATGTTTGTTACGCTGGGACGCAATTCGTTTTTAACAATTTTGAACACTTCTAATCTAATGTCATCTTGATGCTTCAATTTCTGATGGATAAAATGGTTTACGGTAAACATGGTGGCCCTTCACAGTCTACTCTTCAACGTTTGGTGGCCAAATTTGAGACGACCGGTTCAGTCGTCAATCAGCTAACAACCGTACGTTCCGTGCACAAGAACTTGGATTTTCGCAGACTTTAACTTGACTAATTTTGCGTCGGGACTTGGGCCTACACCCGTACAAGATCCAACTGAGCTCAAAGTTCATCAGACCATAGACAACGCCGTTTGTTCGCTGACTGCGCTCCGAATCGTCTTTAGTGACGAGGCGCATTTTTGGATGAATGGCTGTGTTAACAAATAAAATTGCCGTATATAGGAAGACACCAACCCACGCGCGGTTCACCAGGTGATAATGCATCCTCAAAAAGTTACCGTTTGGTGTGGATTTTGGGCCGGCGCGCGGCGGCGGCGTAATTGGTCCGTCCTTTTTTAAAAACGTCAACAGCAAGCACTACATAACGATGATAACTAATTTCTTATTGCTCAAATTGAACCATATGGATGGATCTAAACTACATGTGGTTCCAGCAGGACGGCGCGACGCTACGTGCCACACAGCAAATGCCACGATTGACATTTTGCATGAACGATTTAAGGGTAAAGTTATCTCTCGCAGGGGTAATGTGAATTGGCCACCCAGGTCATACGATTTGACCCCGGTAGACTTTTTCCTGTGCATCCAGAAACAAGAAAGCCTCGGGAGGTATAAATTCACTCTTAAGTGTGTTTTTGAAGTATTCGGGGTTAAAATAGAATAACCGCTCAAAATGATTCCTCACAAGGTTCAGAATGACGTTGTCAATTCTGGACACACTGGAAGCATCCAATAATTTCTTGTTAGAAGCGTAATACCAAAAGTCAGAATGTGAACTTCTGTACATTTACATGCAAGTTCTAAGACATTTTCTCTCGAACATTCGAAGCTTTTCCATATACATACATACATGTTTTATAAAGCTTGTTTTATTCCATTTCAAAATCTACCCGCTCTTATTGAAAACCCCTTTATTTAAAATTAAATTTTGTACTACTCCTTGGTTTATTTGAAAAACAAAATTTTAGCAATCACAATATTGGAAATGTTCAGTCATGGGAGAGCCATTCCAGCATTAATTTATAAAGTTTTTTTTTGAAATGTGTATACAATTTAAGAGTTTTTGCAAAAAAAACCTTATTTTTTAATTCTTAATAATATTTTTTCTTAAATTTCGCATCCTCACAAATTACGGATACTGTTGTTTTTTTTAACTTCCCATAGGAAGTTATTGTAATGGGTCCGATTTGTCGAATTGCAAATTTTGACATTTCTCTACGTTTCAAGGTTCCTAGAGTCGAAATAAAAGATTTTTAGAAAGATGTCTGTGCGTTTGTATGAATGTACGTTCGTACGTTCGAGACGGTTTTTTCGTCGTCCATAGCTCAAGAACCAGAAGAGATATCGACTTCAAATAAATTTGTTTACACAGATAATAAGGCAGAAAGATGCAGAAAGGGCGTGGGTGGTTTTTTTACCATAGCAGTTTAAAAAAAAGAGGCTGGGATGCGACCCACACTGATAACTTCCCATCCCGTCTGTCGATTTGTCGTGCTTAAAAGTCTATATGCATAAATTTTTACCAAATTTGCGTACTATTTTTTGTAGATTTTATTTTTTTTATAAAAAAACGGACTGTTGGATTTTTATAAAAAAAAATGACTGATTCGAATTTTCTCAAAATTTTATCGAATATTGAAAACAATATTTCTTATAAGTTAAAATTAGTTAGAAGCCATTATCTCAAATTTTTGAAAAGATGTTTGAGTCGAAAATCAATATTTACCAACTTTTGTTAAATTTTTTTTCGGTTTTTAATTTTTTGTTAAAAAAACTGTCAATTCGATTATTCTCAACATTTTTCAAAATCTTGAAAACAATATTTTTTATAAGATAAAATAAGTTTGAAGCCTTAATCTCAAGTTTTTGTAAAGATATTTGAGTCGAAATTCAATTTTTACCAACTTTGAGTAATTTTTTTTTTTAGGTTTTTATTTTATATAAAAAAAACTGTCAATTAATTTTTTCTCAAAATTTTATCAAATGTCAAAACCATTATTCTTCGTTGCACAAAATTGTTTTGGAGATGAAATCATATTTAAGTCGTAAAATTTTCGAGGTGACAAATTTTTGTTTCAGTTTTTTTAATTTATAAAAAAAACGTTAATTGTTTTTTTTTTCCAAAAATATACTTCTTTTGTATCACGTTAAAATATATAATATAAAATTTATTTCAAGTCTCTATCGTCATTGGTCCATGAGATATTTAGGGTTAACCAAAATGTTCACCTTTTTTTAAACTGCTATGGTAAAAAAAACCACCCACGCAATTTTCTTGAGAGCCCTTTCTGCATGTTATCTGTATAACAAAATTTATTTGAAGTCGATATCTCTTCTGGTTCTTGAGCTATGGACGACGAAAAAACGTCGCGAACGTACGGACGTATGAACGTACGTACACACGCACACACAGACATGTTTCTAAAAATCTTTTATTTCGACTCTAGGGGCCTTGAAACGTCGAGAAATGTCAAAATTTTCAATTTGACAAATCGGACCCATTACAATAACTTCCTCTGGGAAGTTAAAAAGGTGAACATTTTGGTTAACCCTAAACATCTCATGAACCAATGACGCTAGAGACTTGAATTAAATTTTATGTTATATATTTTAACGTGATACAAAAGAAGTATATTTTTGGAAAAAAAACCAATTAACGGTTTTTTTATAAATCAAAATAACTGAAAAAAAAATTTGTCACCTCGAAAATTTTACGACTAAAATATGACTTCATCTCGAAAACAATTTTGTGCAACGAAGAATAATGTTTTTGACATCTGATAAAATTTTGACAGTTTTTTTTTATAAAAAATAAAAACCTAAAAAACTATACTCAAAGTTGGTAAAAATTGAATTTCGACTCAAATATCTTTTCAAAAACTTGAGATTAAGGCTTCAAACTAATTTTAACTTATAAAAAATATTGTTTTCAACATTTGGAAAAATTTTGAGAAAAATCGAATTGACAGTTTTTTTACAAAAAAAAAAAAATCTAAAAAAAAATGTATAAAAGTTGGTAAAAATTGTTTTTCGACGTTAATATCTTTTCAAAAATTTGAGACATTGGCTTCAAACTAATTTTATCTTATAAGAAATATTGTTTTCAACATTCGATGAAATTTTGAGTAATATCGAATTGACAGTTTTTTTACAAAAAATAAAAACATAAAAAAAACAATACTTTAACTTGGTAAAAATTTACTTTCGACTCAAATAGCTTTTCAAAAATTAAAAATATTGGCTTCAAACTTATTTTATTTCACAGAAAATAGTGTTTTCGATATTCAGTAATTTTTTTATAAAAATCCAACAGTCCGTTTTTTCATATAAAAAAAATAAAATCTACAAAAAATAGTACGCAAATTTGGTAAAAATTGATACATATAGACTTTTAAGCACGACAAATCGACAGAGGGGATAGGAAGTTATCGGTGTGTGTCGCATCCCAGCCTCTTTTTTTTCTAAGTGAACGTATTATTTTTCTGAGCAATTTAAAAATTGTCTATTAAATTTTGAACTTAGGCGAAGAAAAAATTATACAATTAATTTAAATTAACTTCATGTAATTTTTTGTTATTTTTGTATGTTTATTCAAATGAAATGATGCAAATAATGATAAATAAACTACAAGCATATTGTCGTCTCTGGAGCCTCACCGTTAATACAAATAAATCAAAAATCATGATCTTCAGAAATGGTACAGGCAGATTCGCAAGAAATGAAAAGTGGAAATGGGAAAATGTGAACTTAGAGGTGGTTAAGGAGTATAAGTATCTTGGAGTTACTATAACACCAAAGCTTTCATTCAACCAACATCTCAATGCAAAACTAACAGAATCGAAAAAAGCTATCAATTGCAATTGGAAGGGGGTCCTCAGCAAAAAATATGTAGCCCCGAGCGCCAAATAAAGCTCTTTGAAGCGGTGATGAGATCGATAATGTGCTACGCTGCCCAGGTGTGGGGATTTCTTCAATATGACCAAGTAGAAAAGCTTTTGAGATACTTTATCAAAAAAATATTTTGGCTTCCAGAAAACACCCCTAACTACATGCTACATCTGGAGACTGGACTTTCTCCGCTGTACATCTTTACACTAAAAATGCACTTTAACTACATTTTGAAAGTAATGACTCTGCCAAGTCATCGTTTACCCAGGATCATTGCACGGCATCTTCTTAACCGAAAATCGCAGTTTTTTAGAGAGTGGATGCTCCTAGAGCAGTCACATAATATTGAATTGCTAGAAAGTAGGACCGATACTTGGAAGTGTAGCTTCGATACACTGCTCGCAAGCATTGAAGAAGACAAGGTCTGCAAGTTCACCGAGATGGCAGAACGAAGCAACACACGAAGTATGTACAAGGGTCTGCAGCACAACCTCCACGCCAGCAACTATTTTGATGACCGCTACACGTTGGAGACAATCTCTACTATCTTTAAAACGAGAGGAGAGCTACTAAATCTGAATTACCGACCATATTGTGCAGATGAAAACACAGAGTGTACCCTATGCAACCATAGGGTTAGAGAAGACGTACTGCACTTCCCAGCAACGTGCCCTATTCTTGCTGCAATCAGAAGAGGACACTGGGGAAAGAGCGTCTTAACTTTAGATGAAGCCAAAGGAATCCTAAATGGACAGGAGTGGAACGTGTTGAGCAGTTACGTCAAAACAGCGCTAAAATATCGATACCAAATCCTGAACGAAGCCTTCTGAACGCACCTGAAATCAACCCTACAAAACGAACCTTATGAATCTTGATACAATTTTGTTTAGTTAATTAACTTAATACAACTTGAAAATATTAACAATTCTATTTATATTGTACTTGTTTAGATTATACTCTTTCTTCTGGCTGACGGCAAAAGCCAATGCTATAACTGTGAAATTAAAACAAAAACAATGAACAATTAATCTATATATATAAAAGAAAGTCGTGTTAGTTACACCACTTATAACTCAAGAACGGCAGAACAGATTTGGCTGAAAATTGGTAGGGAGGTAGCTTAGAGCCAGGAGACGGACATAGGATACTTTTTATCCCGTTCGACAGCGTTCCCGTGTGACTTGACATGAAACGTCAGTCACTATAAAACGTGGTATAACAAAAAAGAATCAGACTTGGAATAACAAAACGCAAATGACAGCTATGTAATTGACGTAAAATGACAGCTATGTAATGACGTATGGATGACAATTTGATATTTGTAAGAAATCAATATTAAAACTATTTCTATTAAATAAATAATTAAGAAGTGGATTGAAGTGAAGTGAAGTGAAGTTTAATTAAAAGTGAAGTGAAGTTTAATTAATAATTCCACGACCAAGACGATCGAATCTTTCCCGACAAAGCCGTAATGCAAGAAGAATACAAAATACTGCAAATGAAAGGACTGAAGAAGAACAAGAAATTGCACGTGAACAGCGCCGCGATAGTATGACTCGACTTCGTGCTTCTCAATCACGAGAGCAAAGTGAAGCAGCCCGTGAAACAGCTCGGTTGGCAATGCAGAATCGTCGAGCGAACAACAGAAGGCAACAAATAGATAATTTGCGACGCAGAACAAGATATTTAGGTGATTTGAATCGAGCAGCGTTTCGATACGATTGCAGCAATGATTACAGCTTGCATCATAGCGTTTGCATTGGGCAAATGGACGTTGTTTGCGAGTATTGTGGTGCATTAAAGTTTTCCGGAGAAACCCCTGGATTATGCTGCCTTAATGGTAAAGTGAAATTGCCAGTGTTGACTCCGCCACATGAGCCATTGTATTCATTGCTTTGTGGGGAAACACAAGAATCACGCCACTTTCTTGCAAATACTCGAAAATACAATAGTTGTTTCCAAATGACGTCATTTGGGGCAGACATTATCGAAGAAGGAGTATTTAATCCGACATTTAAGGTATTTATTTTGTACTTACATAGAATGTAGTTAAAGAATAACTTACTTTATCTATTGGTATGTATTATATTTGCTAATACTGAACTCTACTCTCCCACAGAAAAAGTGTTTATAACCCAGTTAATACTGTCTGGTTTTTATTTTGTAGATACAAGGACAGATTCACCATCAAATTGGATCATTACTACCTTTCGAAGATACACAGAATAAATTTTTACAAATATATTTCATGGGCAACATGGAAGAACAACTTGATCGACGCGACGCCTAGGGATCAATGCAGGAATGAAGCGAGCAATTATTCAAGACTTGCAGTGTATGCTTCATGAACATCATGCGTTGGTCAGGTTGTTTAAGAGTGCTTTAGAGCGCATGCCAAATGATGACTATAAAGTTGTCATCAAAGCAGATAAACGACCATCTGGAACACACGAACGCACATTTAATGCTCCAACAGTAGACGAAGTTGCCATCCTGATTGTTGGTGAACAATTGGAAAAACGCGATATTGTGCTTACACGTCGCGATACTGGGCAACTGCAACAAATATCTGAAACTCATCGATCATATGACGCATTGCAATACCCACTGATGTTTTGGCAAGGAGAAGATGGATATTATTTTAATATTAAAATGATAAATCCATTGAATGGTAAAGTATCAGTATCTTAATAATGCTTAATGTCTGTATTATTTGTCTTTGAAATGGTTAATTATCAAATTTTTAATTTCAGGTGAAGAAACTACAAAGAAAGTTAGCTCAATGAATTATTATGCATATCGTTTGATGATTCGTCAAAATGCTGACAACTATTTGCTGCGGTTTCGTCGATTATTTCAGCAGTATTGCGTTGACATGTATGTAAAAATAGAAACGGAACGTTTAACATTTATTAGGTTGAACCAAGCCAAACTGCGTTCTGAGGAGTACATCCATTTACGTGATGCAGTTAGTACTGAAGGAAATGCAGCTAATATTGGTCGATTAACTATTCTGCCGGCGACGTACATTGGTAGCCCACGTCATATGCATGAATATGCACAAGATGCAATGACATATGTTCGTTATTACGGCCGGCCAGATCTCTTTATTACTTTTACCTGTAATCCAAAATGGATAGAAATTACTCAATTGCTGCTTCCCGGACAAACATCAAATGATAGACACGACATCACAGCACGTATATTCAGGCAAAAAATTCGGTCCCTGATGAACTTTATTGTTAAACAACGCGTCTTTGGAGATACTCGATGCTGGATGTATTCAATCGAATGGCAAAAGCGAGGCCTGCCGCACGCACACATTCTTATTTTGGTTAGTGGAATGAATTCAGCCTGACCAAATAGATGATATCATATGTGCCGAGATTCCTGATCATGAAGTCGATCCAGACCTACATGATGTTGTTACTACTAATATGATTCATGGACCGTGTGGTGCCATCAATCCCCAATCACCTTGCAAGGTCGATGGAAAGTGCTCTAAACGATATCCACGGAAATTATCGGCGGAGACTGTCACTGGCAACGATGGGTATCCGCTGTATCGGCGTCGATCACCAGATGACAACGGTCGAACTGTCACAACGAAAGTGAAAAGAATGGATTTCGTTGTCGACAACAGTTGAATTGTTCCATTTTCGCTACTTATTTCTAAAACGTTCAAGACACATTGCAACGTTGAATACTGCAATTCAGTTAAGTCCATAAAATATATTTGCAAATATGTCACGAAAGGCAGTGATATGGCGGTTTTTGGATTGCAATCCTCAAATACCAACGATGAAATTTCACGCTATCAAGTTGGTCGTTATGTGAACTGTAATGAAGCGATTTGGCGTATATTCGCATTTCCAATTCACGAACGTCATCCTACTGTTATACATTTGGCGGTGCATCTGGAGAATGGTCAACGAGTATATTTCACGGCTTCGAATGCTACGCAACGTGCTGAAACACCTCCAGCAACTACATTGACCAGTTTTTTTGCAATCTGCCAAAGCGATCAGTTTGCACGAACTTTGCTTTACTCGGAAATGCCACGTTATTATACTTGGAATGCTTCATCCAAGAATTTTCAAAGACGGAAGCAAGGTGATGCGGTTCCTGGGTATCAAGATGTGCGTTCTACTGATGCTCTTGGTCGTATGTATACAGTTCATCCAAAGAATGATGAATGTTTCTATTTGCGGTTGTTGCTGGTAAATGTGCGTGGTCCAACTTCATTTGAGACACTACGAACTGTTAATGTTGTAATATTCCCAACATATCGTGCTGCATGTGAAGAATTGAACTTATTAGAAAACGATACCCATTGGGATACGACAATCGCTGAAGCCACTATCTCTGCATCTCCAAATCAGATACGCACATTATTCGCTATCATAATTTCGACATGTTTTCCATCAAACCCATGTAACCTGTGGCACAAATACAAAGATAGTATGTCAGAAGATATTTTACATCAAAGTCGTGTCAGTTCCAGAAATCACGATATTGAGATGAATGAGGAGATACATAATCGTGCTTTACTCTTGATCGAAGATATGTGTTACCTCATGTGCGGTAATTTATTAATCAGGTTAGGAATGCCAGCGCCAAATCGTGAAATGAATGACGCATTTAATCGAGAATTGGAACGGGAACGTGAATATGATCACCAGGAATTAGATTTAGTAGTTCAAAGGAATGTACGTTGAATTACCAACAAAAGGAAGTTTATGATACTTTAATGAAAGCAATCGCTGATGAAAATGGTGGTTTATATTTCCTAGATGCCCCTGGTGGAACTGGCAAGACATTCCTTATGTCATTAGTTTTAGCAACTGTTCGGGCGAGATCCAACATAGCGGTTGCAGTTGCTTCTTCTGAAATAGCAGCCACATTGTTAGAAGGATGCCGTACGGCTCATTCAGCATTCAAATTACCGTTAAATCTTCAAACTATTGAAGAACCAACGTGTAATATTGCAAAACACTCAGCAATGGCCAAAGTTTTAGCGGCATCGAAAATCATCATCTGGGACGAATGCACAATGGCGCATAAACGTGCATTAGAAGCACTTAACCGAACATTAAAAGATTTACGCAATGACTCGAGATGTTTTGGAGGAGCAATGATTTTACTGTCTGGCGATTTCCGCCAAATATTGCCAGTAATTCCAAGATCTACGGCTGCCGATGAAATAAACGCTTGCCTCAAATCGTCAAATCTATGGCGCTATGTGAAGAAACTGCAGCTGACAACAAACATGAGAGTTACATTGCTTAATGATACATCTGCTGAAGATTTCTGGGAGCAATTGCTGACTATCGGTAATGGTCAAGTACCTGTCGATGAATCGAGCGGATTAATATCATTTCCAAATAATTTCTGTAATTTTGTCTCATCAAAAGACGAACTTATCAACAATGTATTTCCAAATATTATTTCTAACTACAAAAATAATGAATGGTTGAGTGAGCGAGCAATTTTAGCGGCTAAGAATAAAGATGTAGATGACCTGAACTACATAATTCAAAATAAGATCATTGGAACAATGCATTCATTCAAATCTATTGACTGCGTCACAAATGAAGATGAAGCCACCAACTATCCAATTGAATTTTTAAACTCTTTGGACGTGCCTGGCTTACCACCGCACAATTTACGCCTAAAGGTTGGCTCCGTAGTAATCATGCTTCGAAACATAAACCAACCAAAACTGTGCAACGGTACGCGTTTGGTGGTTAGTAAATTGATGAACAATGTAATTTACGCTACGATAATGATAGGAAAATTCAAAGATGAGGAAGTTCTCATTCCGAGGATCCCGTGATCCCAACCGATATGCCGTTTGAATTTAAAAGACTTCAATTTCCGATACGTCTTGCATTTGCCATGACCATCAACAAATCACAAGGCCAATCCTTAAAAGTTTGTGGTTTAAATCTAGAACATTCATGTTTTTCCCATGGTCAATTATACGTGGCATGTTCACGGGTCGGAAGACCATCTGCGTTGTTTGTTTTTGCGCCTGATAATAAAACAAAAAATGTCGTGTATCACAAGGTACTTAAGTGAAGAGCAACCTATGTACTAAAATACAGAAATAATAATGAATGATTAATGTAGTTATTTAATTTTTTTTTGTATTTTTTCCAATAAAAAAAAACACAATCTGCTTATTTATTGCCATTAAGGCGGAACAAAGTTCGTCGGGTCAGCTAGTCTAATAAATAAAATCACATTTTTACTACTACTACTATGTTTATTCAAATAAAAAGTCAATTTCTGATTTCTCCATGTCATGAAATGACAATACAACATACATATTCGTCCTGCCTTACCTTTCTCGAATCTTCTATTTATAAACCAGAATTACGTACAGAACAAAAAGCCAAAATATACATTACCCATAGTTAACATAATTACCAAAAACTGATTTCATTTATTTCGTTCGTTTGAAGGAATTCATTCTAACTAAGATTTGATTTGATTTTGGTTTTGGTTTTATAAATCTTCTCCTTCAATCAAAGGCACTTCCCTTCAATTCATAATTAATCCCAACGTATAATAATTAAGGACATGTGGTTATAATGCCGAACCACCATTAGCTCATATGTATACGTAAATAGCATACCAAAACCATTTCAGCTTAATTAAGCAGCAACTGTAAGCCTATATTAATCCCTTATATGTACGTCGCGTCGTCTTACGTATTGTTTGTACAACGTCGAAGCTTATGCTATAGGTTGGCAACACAATATGTACTCTACATTATAAGCCATTTCAGAATGCTTTAGACTAATTGTTAGCCCGTTTCAACGACAAGTAAATTTAATATTTGCACTTAAATAAAATGCTCCTACCTATTTCAAATACCTTTAGTGAAAATTTGAACTTTTGACTGGGAGGCTCAATTTGAATGCTATATCCTTCACGTGCGTCGTCGGTAACGTCGCGTCGGTCGGTCGGTTCGTTGTCGGTGTTGTTGTCGTGAGCCCTCAATTAAATACTTCCCTTATTTTCTTTAGTTATTTTGTTTTATTTTACTCCACAAAATTATATTCAGTGGTTGAGTTAGTTTTTTTCTTTTTGCATAAATACCTTTTAGTTGAAAAAAAAACCATCAGCTTCAGGACCAAACACCCAACACCTATCCCAGAACCGCAGCAGTAAATACTCGTACCTTCACAATTTTTGTTGAATATGCAAAAAATCCTGGTGTATACTTTTTTGTTCTTGAAATTTTTAAATTGAGAAATCTAATGCAGTGGAAGAAGGATGTTTTTTTTTTGCGTTTGGTTTCATTATATCCTGCCGCCATTTCCGCAAAGTATCTACTTCACTTCCCTTTTTTCACGTTTTTGATGGTCAGAAAATGAAGGAAAAAGAAAGAATCCAATGTTCAGTTTTCAGTAATTGGATGAATGGTATTTGAGTGAGGTTGCGGTGGAAAGAAAAAAAAAAAACCGCTGATGTTGGGTTGTTTTTTAAGCGGGCACTGATTGAAAGATATTTTTGAAAAATGATTCGAAATAAAAGGAATAAGAAATTGGAAATTAAAAAATTGATTGAAAAGTTCTAGGTACTTATAATTGATTTTTATTTGTGCATTTTTTAATTTTGTTTTCGAGTCTAAAGTGAATGATTTAATAAACAAAATGAATCAATTACAAGAAACCTATACCCTATGCAAAGCTGGGTACCTTGTTGAGTTCCGATAAAAATATAGTGGTCTGCATAAGATGCATCAAAAAGATGCTACAGTGTGGATAAGTTGAATAAGGGTGAACAAAAAATCAGACAGGAGGGAGAGGGGGTGGTCAATAATCTTTTTTAATCAATATTAATTTATGGAAAATAACAAAATATTTGATTAATCAATATTTAAATACAAATCGCTGGAGCAAAATCAACCACCAGCCATGCCTACTTTTAATCAATCGATTATATAAAAGTTACTATTTTCATAAAAGTTTTAGAAATTGATACTCTCAACAATTATTCTAACACTATTTCTTTAAAAAAAAACGAGTGCTTACCGAGTGTTCGTATTTTAATTTTTTAGAAACTTATAAAAATAATTTGCAGGTCTACCACGGATGGATTCTAACATTCTTCTTAAAAAATAAATAAAAATAAATAATTGTATGCAAAGAAGAATAACGTTTTTGACATCTTGTAAAATTTTTAGACAAAATTAAACCGACAGTTTTGTTTAACAAGAAAATTATATACAAAAATTGAGTAACTTCTAAAAAATGTCAACAAAGCTGAATTTGAGTGGAGAGAAAAAATTAAAATTACGTATTGCAGTCGCTCATGAAATTCTACACAAAAAAGAATCTAACACTTTTTTCGTACTGTAGATAGATTTGGAGAAAAATGTTGGAAAACATGACAGTCTAGTGCATTTAGTCAAAAATTGTATTAATAATTATTTATAGGAGGACACATTTTTTTATTAGGTTATCTGTAAAAAAAAATAGTTTGTATTGAAAAACCATATTTCAAAGTGTCACGGCAAAAGAAATGCCGCCATCTTGAAAAAAAATATTGTTTTTGCATTTTATTTAATAAATCCCAAGAATTTATTTTCACAAAACGATCTGAGAACCACACTTACTCATGAAGTCTGTACATACATTTTTCTTGAATACTTACCTTTTTAAGTTAATTTGTTTGAAAAAATGGGCATCTGTAGAACTTTTTACGAAATATCTGACGTGACTTCGGTTTTTTGTTTGACAATGTTCAAACCCTTTGTTTAAGGGCTTATAATAACCTTCAAAATGAGCTTAACAAGTTTAATCGTTGCATATTTTTTCGTTTTTACTTAACATAGAAAGTAATCGGTCCGATTTGTCAAATTCAAAATTTTGACATTTCTCGACGTTTTAAGGTTCCTGGAGTCTAAATAAAAGATTTTTAGAAAGATGTCTATGCGTGAGTGTGTACGTACGTTCGGGAAGCTTTTATTTACCACCTATATCTCAAGAACCAGTGGAGATATCGACTTTCAGATAATAATGCAGAAAAATACACAAAGAACTCTAAAAAAAATTGAGTTAGTGTTCTTTTTACCATAGGAATTTTAAAAAAAAGTCAAAAATTTTGCTAACTCCAAAAAATCTCACGATACAGTAATGCTAGGGACTTGAATTGAATTTTATTTCATATATTGTAACGTGATACTAAACAAATATATTTTTGGAAAAAATTCCAATTAACGGTGTTTTTTAAAAATCAAAAAAACTGAAAAAAAAAATAACTGTCACCTCTAAAATTTTATAAACGAAAAATGATTTTATCTCCAAAACAATTTTGTGCAACGAAGAAAAACGTTTTTGACATCTGGTAAAATTTTAAGAAAAATCGAATTGACAGTTTTTTTTTTTATTAGAAAAAAATCGAATTACGAGTAATAGTTTTTTTTACAAAATATTAAAAACCAAACAAAAAATACTAAAAGTTGTTGAAAATTGATTTTCGACTTCAATATCTTTTCAAAACTTTTTATCTTTTAAAAAATATTGCTGTCAACATTCAGTAAAATTTTGAGGAAATCGAATTGACAGTTTTTTTACGAAAAATAAAAATCTTAAAAAAGCATTACTAAAAGTTGGTAAACATTGATTTTCGACTCAAATATCTTTTCAAAAATTACAAATATTGGCTTCAAACTTATTTTATTTCACAGAAAATATTGTTTTCGACATTCAGTAATTTTTTGTATGAAAATTCAATAGTCCGTTTTTTTCATATAAAATAAAATCTACAAAAATTAGTACGCAAATTTGGTAAAAATTGATGTTCGGTTCTCGATATTTCGTGAACAATAGAAGATATTGACTTCAAAATAATTTTATTCATCCAATTCGTATTTGTTTACATATGGAATTAAAATTTTTAAGAAATGCTACTAAAATTGGTAAAAATTGGTTAAAATTGGTTTTCGACTAAAAATCTCGTTGACATAAATAGATTTCGAAATCAAACTATTTCATCATATGCAAAATATTGTTGGTAATTTTAAAATTTTTAAGAATAATTCAACTGACAACTTTTTTAACAAAACACAAAAACCTACAAACTTTTAAGCAAAACAAATCGACAGACGGGATGGGAAGTTATCAGTGTGGGTCATCCCAGCCTCTTTTTAACTTCCCATGGGAAGTTATTGTAATGGGTCCGATTTGTCAAATTGAAAATTTTGACATTTCTCGACGTTTCAAGGTCCCTAGAGTCGAAATAAAAGATTTTTAGAAAGATGTCTGTGCGTGCGTGTGTAGGTATGTACGTCCGTACGTTCGCGACGTTTTTTTCGTCGTCCATAGCTCAAGAACCAGAAGAGATATCGACTTCAAATAAATTTTGTTATACAGATAATAAGGCAGAAAGGGCTCTCAAAAAATTGCGTTGGTGGTTTTTTTACCATAGCAGTTTAAAAAAAGGTGAAAATTTTGGTCAACCTTAAATATCTCTTGAACCAATGATGCTAGAGACTTGAATTAAATTTTATATTATATATATGTAGTAACGTGATACGAAACAATTATATTTTTTGAAAAAAATCCAATTAACGCTTTTTTTATAAATCAAAAAAACTGAAAAAAAATATTTGTCACCTCGAAATTTTACGAACAAAAAATGATTGTATCTCCAAAACAATTTTGTGCAACGAAGAATAATGTTTTTGACATCTGATAAAATTTTGACAAAAATCGAATCGACAGTTTTTTTACAAAAAAATAAAAACCCAAAAAAAAAAAACTCAAATATCTTTTCAAAACTTTGAGATATTGGCTTTAATCTACTTTTATCTTTCAAAAAATATTGTTGTCAAAATTCAGTAAAATTTTGAAAAAAATCGAATTGACAGTTTTTTTTACAAAAATTTAAAACCGAAAAAAAAATTAACAAAAGTTGTTAAAAATTGATTTTCGACTCAAATATCTTTTCAAAAATTAAAAATAAAAAATAGTTCGCTAATTTTGTCAATATGAATCAGTCAAAATTTGTATGTATTAATTTTCTATTAAATATATGTCAAACTAGTTTATGGTACCAAAACGGCGGCGCTTTCCAGCGCTAATTGAGTCGCGCAACAAGGGCTGCTTGTGACTGCCATCTCTACCTACCGATATTGGGGAACAATTACATTCAAATAAGCCAATGTTCTATTTAACATTGAAGATGTACCAATCACTTATCCGTAACGTTTTTTCCCGTAAAACTTCAAAAGCTACAAAGTATACCTACAACTTTTTTCAACAGGGCCTTTATTTTCTCAGAATGTAATTTATTCTATTTTTGCTCTTCTAGAATCTGAGGTAAATTTTAGAAAAATTAAATTTAATGTCAAAAGTTTTATTATTTAAGTCCTATTTATTAAAAGATATAAAAAATGGCGTTTATCAACTCTCTCTTTGAGCATAAGTTTAAGTTTAAGAAAGGAAACTGAATAACTTTGTATTTATTTATGTTTTCTAAATGACCAAACCTTTTCTAATTTTTCATAAATATTTTCGAAGCAAACAATATTTTTTTTTAAATAAAATATTGATGATTTAAAAAATATCAAAAAAATAAGAACATCTATCTACAATAAACCTGTGGATAATCTCAAATCACAAGAGCAACTAATATAATCCTTTTGTCATTTCTATTTTCCTCTTTTTTTGTTTTAACTATAAAAAATAATTAATGCATTTATAATAACAATATGTAAAGTTAAACATACATACTAAGAATAACAGTTCTTATTGCTATGTAATTAGTTTCGGATTAACTTATGTAATTAACTTAACCACACAACGCATTCACGTCATTGTCAGAAACAAAAACCACGAGTGATGTAATGACATTTGTCAAAATTTTACATTTTAATTTAACATTAAATTCAATTGTGATATTTGGGAAGTTTTATATAAAATTAAAAAAATAATTTGATTTCGAAACAAGAGAAAAACCACAAACTTATTTAGTTTCACAATCATCTCGATATTATATTGCAGTAAAAAAGAACATGATAATATTATTTAAAAAAAGAGGCTGGGATGCGACCCACACTGATAACTTCCCATCCCGTCTATCGATTTGTCTTGCTTAAAAGTTTGTCTAAATGTATCAATTCTTGCCAAATTTGCGTTCTATTTTTTGTAGATTTTATTTTTTTTATGAAAAAACGGACTGTTGGATTTTTATAAAAAAATTACTGAATATAAAAAACAATATTTTCTGTGAAATAAAATAAGTTTGAAGCCAATATTTTTAATTTTTGAAAAGCTATTTGAGCCGAAAATCAATTTTTACCAACTTTTATTAATTTTTTTGTTTAGGTTTTTATTTTTTGTAAAAAAACTGTCAATTCGATTTTTCTCAAAATTTGTCCTAATGTTGAAAACAATATTTCTTATAAGTTAAAATTAGTTAGAAGCCATAATCTCAAATTTTTGAAAAGATATTTAAGTCGAAAATCAATTTTTACCAACTTTTGTTAATTTTTTTTTCGGTTTTTAATTTTTTGTAAAAAAAACTGTCAATTCTATTTTTTTCAAAATATTACTGAATGTTGAAAACAATATTTTTTGAAAGATAAAAGTAGTTTAAAGCCAATATCTCAAAGTCTTGAAAAGATATTTGAGTCAAAACTCAATTTTTACCAACTTTTTTTTTATTTTTTTTTTTTAGGTTATTATTTTTTGTAAAAAAACTGTCAATTCGATTTTTCTCAAAAATTTTCCTACTGTTGAAAACAATATTTTTTATAAGATAAAATTAGTTAGAAGCCATAATCTCAAATTTTTGAAAAGATATTTGAGTCGAAAATCAATTTTTACCAACTTTTGTTAATTTTTTTTTCGGTTTTTAATTTTTTGTAAAAAAACTGTCAATTCTATTTTTTTCAAAATTTTACTGAATGTTGAAACCAATATTTTTTGAAAGATAAAAGTAGTTTAAAGCCAATATCTCAAAGTTTTGAAAAGATATTTGAGTCAAAACTCAATTTTTACCAACTTTTTTTTATTTTTTTTTTAGGTTTTCATTTTTTGTAAAAAAACTGTCAATTCGATTTTTCTCAAAATTTTATCAGATGTCAAAAACATTATTCTTCGTTGCACAAAATTGTTTTGGAGATGAAATCATATTTTAGTCGTAAAATTTTCGAAGTGACAAATTTTTTTTTTCAGTTTTTTTGATTTATAAAAAAAACCGTTAATTGAATTTTTTTCCAAAAATATAATTGTTTTGTATCACGTTACAATATATAATACAAAATTTAATTCAAGTCTCTAGCGTCATTGGTTCATGAGATATTTAGGGTTAACCAAAATGTTCACCTTTTTTTTAAACTGCTATGGTAAAAAAACCACCCACGCAATTTTCTTGAGAGCCCTTTCTGCATCTTTCTGCCTTATTATCTGTATAACAAAATTTATTTGAAGTCGATATCTCTTCTGGTTCTTGAGCTATGGACGACGAAAAAAACGTCGCGAACGTACGGACGTACGGACGTACGGACGTACGGACGTACGGACGTACGGACGTACGGACGTACGTACACACGCACGCACAGACATCTTTCTAAAAATCTTTTATTTCGACTCTAGGGACCTTGAAACGTCGAGAAATGTCAAAATTTTCAATTTGTCAAATCGGACCCATTACAATAACTTCCTATGGGAAGTTAATAATTGTGTTGTACATGCTGTCAATAAAAAAATTAACACTTTTTTATGCTTTTGTCATAAATTGATATGTTTAATCGTTTACGTTTTTATGTTTTTTTATTTTTCTTTATAACAATGATGCATAATACTACATACCTGCATGATTAAATGACTTTATTATCATATTAATTTTCAACTGTGAATTATAATTGAAATTAAATTAATCAAATGAATTTAAAATTGAGATGAACTTTAATATCGAGTTTAATGATAAAAATAATAAATTTGTAAAATGTTTTTTTTTTTTTTATGACAATAAAAAAAGAGTTTAAACATTGATAACAAAGCGTTAAAATAATAGCCAAAGGATAAAGGCATGTGGATTTTTCCAGTAAAAATATTCTGTAGGCTTAAAATGTGACTTTATATTTTCAAAAAGTACATAAATGTACACAAGGTGGTGCAAATTGAATTACCCCTGATAGAGAGGGTATTCAAATTAGTTGAAAATTTATAAACTTGACAGCTTCATTATACGAACCGACAAGCAGTAGCAATAATCCATAAAATAAAGCTTCCATCACTCAAAATAATTTTGTCATTAAGTGAAAAGTTATTCAAAAACAAAATTGAATGATTGAAATTTTGCACCACCTTATATGTAATGTGGGAAAAATATAGGAAAACAAAGGAAGGGTTAGGAAGGAGGTGTCGGTGTAAATTAGTTTGCAATACTTGAACAGTTAAATGAAAGAGAAAGACAGAGCATGGTAATTTATTCCACATTCGCCTAGTACGCCTAAAAAACGAATCTCAATTCTTCATAGTACAGTATAAAAAGTTGGTTAAAGCAAAAGCTAAAGCTAAGTATTCATAGAACCGAAAGTATTACGGAGAAATGTAGGTGCCTCTCAATTTAATAGCTTTTCTTGCGTCGTCTCAGAAAATCCAAGCATTGTGCGGCAGTTTTGGCTCCAAATGACTAAAGACGGTAGCTTTAAAAGTGACACCTGCCAAAACTCGGCCCACACTGATAACTTCCTATTGCTGTCCTTTAAAACAACAGTGTTCGAAAAAATACGTTAATGTTTGGTCACACAAACAAAACAAAACTATTTTAAAGGTTTAAGTTGTTTCAAATTCGAAACTTTCCTTCAAATTTGTGTATCAAATCAGGGGTGGAATCGGGTAAGGTGATTGTTGATAAATGACAATCAAAATGATCGAATTTGATCTACATACGTACATAAGGTGATACTCAAATTGATACCTAAAAAATTGTCACAACGAGTAGTAGTAATGATAATTTTCAAACAAATATGTTTATTTTGAATAGAGCTACCAGACGCTTAGTCAAACGTATGGAAAATTTGTTCAATTACCTTTTTCAATTATCACCTTAGCCGATTCCACCACAGGTTTTTAAAATATTCCATTTTAAAAATGCTAGAAACAGCAAAAACCGGTGTTTTTAAGGCTAAGGTAAAACACAACATATCCCTTAATAATAGATACTGTAAAAATCATTTTAGTATCTTATTTAGTTCCTAGAAATTCGTTTTAGCTATGAGTTTTCATTTGACTAAACTTTAAGTTTAAAGAAATGTTAAATTTAACGATTTTTATAGTTTTTGAAAAATACTTTGTTAATTTATTAAATTATCAATTAATTGATGCAGTTTATACAGTTTCAATATTTTCTTTTTAGATAAAACTAGCAAACCCGACGAACTCCGTTTCGCCACCAGATGGCTTCGTTTTTTGTTTTTCAAAATATAATAAAAATATAAATATAACACAATAAAAAATAAATTATTTTTTTAGTTTTATATTTGAAAAGGAAAAATTTTATATCAACTTCTTCTAAGTACAAAATGAAAGTGAATCCAAAGTAAATACTGAATTGAAGCGTTATACTTGTCCGCAAATTATCCGTTCATTGAAGTGCTCTTTGGTAAACCACATTTTTTGTTTTTTGGTCTGACGTTAACACAAACAAAGCGGATGGTTTCCCAACTCGTGAACACACAACGTATAGCTGCCCATGTGAAAAACAATGATTTTCTAAATTTATCCCCCAAAAACACTAAGCGATTGGCCTTGCGACTCGCAATCGTTTGAAGTCAAAGGAAAGATTAGTCGGAATCATTGGTATTCGAGGAATACATACATTTTCACCTGCGTACTTTCCGTTAATAATGGTTGCCTCAATCAAATTCGGCATAAGTCTTTTCACCGCAAGTCGAGTACCGTTGCAAAGTCGCGGTGGATTCAAATTACGCAATACCATAATAACTGAACCAACTTTTAGTTGCAAGTTATGTGGTGGAAATCCTGGTGACTCCAGAGAGTTCAAAAACTCCGTTGGATAATTTACTACATCATCGGGATTTGTTATGGAATCAACGGATTTGTATGTCATCAAATCGCCAGCGATTTTTGATTGAATGGTGAAATTTAGTGCGTGTAGAATAATGATTTCTTTGCGGCTAGAATTGCTCGTTGATTTAACCAAACATAATTCTGATAATTCTCACTAATGTTTGGGAAAACATTTTCAATAAGAGCTAATTGAGAGTCTAAAAATCGGCAAAAGTCGTTCGTAAGAGTAATTAATCCAGTTGTCACATCAACTTGTACTTTTCTATTTCCAACAGCTAACAATTGTTTGGAAAATTGTGCAGCACTTTGATCATTTTGAAGTTGAAATCTCATATTAGTGGTTGGCGATAATGTTTGTACGTTATTCCACAAAAGTGATGCCTTCAGGCAAGCATTCAATTCATCGCAGGCGTTCCACAGGGAATTACTGGCAACGTCTGCCTGAAATCGATCGATTTGGCGCAATCATTCCTACTTCAATCAGTAGCTTGTTTGCAATAGTCAAACATTGATCTTCAATCAGAATCATTCCTTCATTGTAGATTTCATCGGTTATTTGCATGTCGGGATTATTCGCTCGAATGCGAAAGCGATGTAAGATATCTTCACATATGTCGTCTTTGTATTTGTTCCATAACTTAATTGGTTGTGAAGGGAAACATGTGGTGATGATAATTGCGAACAGCGTTCGTATTTGGTACGCATTTGAGGAAACAACTGAATTCGCAAGTGTTAAATCCCAATGAGAATCGTTCTCCAGCAAACCCAATAGTTGACATGCTTCTCGATATGTTTGGCATTGGTGGCCATTCACAGTTTTCAAATGCGCAAATGATTTTGCTCCTCGTACATTTACCAACCAGTGGAAAACACCTGTTTGTAATCTGGAACTGAGGTTCCTTCTTTGCGACGTTGGAATTTCTTTGTTGATTGATTCCAACTGTAATACTTAGGCATTTCAACATACATCAGCGTCGCTGCGAATGGATCTGCTTCACACATTGCAAAGAAGCTAGTCAATGTTGTCGATGGTGGTCTCTCAGCTCGTTGTGCAGCATAAGTGAAGTAAACTCTTTGTCCATTTTCCAAATGTACTGCTTTGCTGGCTTGCATGTCTTGTGCGGCGGCCGATGTTCGCACGTCGTACTCTAGGCATTTTATATTATAGATTATTTTTTGTTCTCAAAATATTCTACGTGACAAATATTTTGTTTCTTTTTTTTTGATTTTTAAAAATTTGAATTTTCGAAATTATACCAAATTTGCTCAGAATGTGTAATACAGAATTTTGTATACATAAGTGGATTTGGGGTCAACCAAATTTTTCACTTTTTTCTTAAATTGCTCTATTATAAAAATAAAACACTCCCTACATTTTTTTAAAAGTCGTTTTTGCATTTTTTTTTCTTATTATCTTTAAAACAAACGTTATTTGAAGTCGATATCTCTTAATTTTCTTAATTTCACAAATCGGAACTTTTACAATAGCTTTCTATGGGAAGCTAAACGGAGTTTACCACTTTTCTGTTGAAAATTTTCCTGAATTTTGTCTGCTATAAACCTCACGGAGCCCGATACCTTTCCAATGAATGCAAAACCGTTGAAATCGGTTCGTGCGTTCTGGAGTTATAGCGTCAGGAAGGAAAACCCGACTTATTTTTATATTATGGATAAGTTCGAAGTCAATTCGGAATAACGTCACAATAAAGTCGATAAATTTATTAGTTCTGGATTTTTAACTTATCGTACATAATATTATTTCGTAAGTCTCTCTTTTCGGGAGAATTGTATTTTTTTAAATAATAATTTGTTGAAGAAATTAACTTTGTATTATAATAAAAATACGAAATACTGGGAAAACAATATATCAAATGAAATGGTTTGTGTACTTGAATGAACTAATCGAATGCACAAACCATTACTTTATATAAGTTAGTTTCCCAGTATTTCATATTACTTGGGACGAGTTCTCTTTTATGTTACGAGAGATCGCATCGGGGAATGAACAGTGTGGAATGTTTTTGTAAGTTATATGAACGCAGCTCATCTCAGTTCATACCTCAGGAACAACTCATACCCAAATGATGAAACAAAATTGTGATAGTGAAAAAAATGTGTCTCAAAAACTGCAGAAAGCATGAAACATATTGATCACTCTCAAATTTTAAATGAATTCAAGGGTTATTCTTGAAATCCGTTTTTCATTCTGAAAAAGTTTTCAATTTCGCAAATTTCAACTTTTCGGGCCTTAGTAATTGCTTAAAAAAATTTAATTGACAATTAAAATTCAAGTCTCTTAATATTCAAGAAACGTATTCGTCTTTTACAAATATTTTGAAAAAATTGTTTTTTACGGTTTGTTCCATGCTTATCTAAAAGGAATTTGTCGAAGTCTCCTTGGTACAACAACCAACTAGTTCACCTAAAAAATCTTAAAAATAAAGCTCATACTAAGTGCAAAAATGCACTGAATCCAACTGACTAGGTATATATTACTTTGTGTTTGTAGGAAAGAATTCGAAGTTTTCAGCAGGTTTCTATATAGAAAAAAACATTTTTGATATAGAAAGCAAGCTCACATTTGATTCAAAATCTTTTTGGTCTTATAAAGATGATTTTTTAAAAGCTATAGAAAAGTTTTTCAAAAAAAAAAAAACACATACACATCAGAAAAATGCATGAAATCTTTATTTGGATCGATAGTACGGTCCATGTAATTTAATGTTTGAAGATTATTTCATGCAAATGTTGACCTTGACTCCGCCTCAAATAGTATCAATTGAAGCGGTCTTGTCTGTTTAGACATGAGCTTTAACATAGCCTCACAAAAAATAGTCTTAAGGCATTAAATCGCACGATCAAGGCGGCCAATTGACCGGTCCCGAACGTGAAATAAAATGTTCACCGAACTCGCCTCTCAATAAGTCCATTGTTGCGCGTGCTGTGTGGCATGTGGCATCGTCTTGTTGAAACCACATGTCATCGGGGCCGGATTTAGGGGAGGGCAACCGGGGCGGAAGTTAGGGGCCTCACAAATGGGGGGCCCCACAATAAAGACTTCGGAAAACTTGTGTTTCAAATTCCAACTAGTAAACACTAGTAAACTGTTGAAACTGTTGTAAACTGTTGGAAACTGTGATATGTATTTTTATTGCTCTTTTACCTTTACCTACAGCCTACAGTACTTTGTACATACATGATTATTTAATTATATTAATATTAAATAACAGAAATCATTGATCTATATTTGTTCAGTCCAATCAGGCAATCAGTGGAATCAAATGGCCCCGATAAGAAGCACTTCCAGTTCACTACACATCTTGAGGAAGGACCCCAATCGCTTAATGGCTGAGTGGAGTGGTACTTGCCCGTAACCTCAGAGGTTGGGTATTCGATTCCGTGTTTCGACAATTTTTTTGTCTTATATATACATATATATATATGTACATATAAATTAATTGCTGTATATGAAGAATCGGTGTTCTTCAATTCTTGAAAAAATCAATTATTATTGAATAAATGGTAATTTGTTTCATATTTCATTACGGAGTCAGGTATGCAGTTTGATAAGCAAAGATTTATTATTGTGACACAATTAAATGCCATCAATTATTCACGAACTTTACTGCATGCAAGAAATTGAAAAAAAATTATAGTCGGTCAATAGTAATTTATTTGTATAATTATTGAAGAATATCGATTTCGATTGTCATTCAAAATCCACCTCATCGTGACAAGCTTGAAAATCAAAACTTCAGAGCTACATTCCCAATCCTCGAAATTGCATTGAGAATGTATTTGGTTTTGATGGTAACAAATTGCACTGGAAAGCGCTCATTTTCAAAAATGAAAATAGGCTTTGAACCACGATGGGACAAAACCGTCTGTCGAAGCTTTCTCTCCTGAGCATTGAAAGCGATTTACTCCGAGAACTGGATTTCAACGAAATCACCAACGATTCTTCGGCGAAAAAAGCTCGAAAGGTTCCGTTCGTTAACCCTAAATTTGAATTTCAGATAATTCTTTTTTCCGTTTATATTTATATGTATGTGTTTGTTCAATACTAAAGAAATCTACTTGGTTTCACAATAAATTATTTATTGAAAAACTCGATAGACCAAACTAAAAATTTTTGACAATGAAACAAAACACGAAAGGTGCGTCAGCTGTTTAAACCTGCAGTGTTACCAAAAAGATAATAGCTAAAAAATCATAATTTATAAACGAAAAGAAAAAGTCTGTAGGAATACCGAAAACTATGAACTATAAAGAAATTGAGTCTTATCATCTTTATCACATCCTGGAACTATTTGCATCATTTTATGAATCAGCGTACTTGGCCTCAAATTCCAGTATAAATAGAAATTTTTAATTTTGAATCAAAGATTGAAATAGGAATAGTGAAGCTTGATATTTTTGACGTTGAACAAGCACTCTTTAGTTTAAAACCAAATTCTAAGCCTGGTGTCAATGAAATTCCATCAATAATTCTAAAAAAATTGTTTACGGGTGGTAGAACTCAGTGTGCAGCTATAGAAAAAATAAGTTATCAAGATCTATAAATTGCACATCTGGCGTAGCCCAAGGCGGTCATCTGGCCCCACTCTTATTTATAATTTTTATTGACGACATAGAAACCAGAATTAAGTTTTGTCAATGCTTAATATATGCATTAATTAATCAAAATGATTGCCATGTACAGCATGACTTAAGCATCATGTCCAACTGGTGTGTTGAAAACTGCTTAAAACTGAATATTAAAAAAATGCAATGTCCTATCATTTTCTAAAAGTTTCTCGCCTTACACCTATGATTATAACCTTTACGGTAGTAAATTAAATGGAGTAAATCAGTTTAAGGATATTAGTGTCATTTTTGACAACAAATTGACATATAATGCACATATCGATTATTTTATTGCAAAATCTAATTCATTATTTGGTTTTACAAAAAGAAACAGTAAGGACTTCACGGTTCCTTACACTCTTGTTTTTCTCTTTTGTGTTGCTTTGGTTGGATCCCTTCTTGAATATGCCGGTGCACTCTGATCGCACCGAAAGCGTGCAAGGACGTTTTACAAAGTTGGTATTGAGAAAAATTTGTGATTTTTCGGCTTATTTTTTAAAATTAAAGTGAAAATACCAATAACTGGATTTTCTTGAAAGTCCTTTTTGAAGATTTTGATGCTTTTATCTATATAAATTAAATTAAAGGCGAATTATCTGCTAGTCCCTGAAATTATGGGGTCCAATAAAGATATTCAAACGTACAGATTGTAAGGACTTTATAATGTCGAAACAATTCAAAAGAAGACTTCATACAATAACTAGCAATAAGAAGTTAAAAAGGTCTAAGACACACATCTTCATAAAGTCATAAAGCAAAAAGACAAATCAAAACAATTTTTTTAATATTAAAGCTTCTCAGAAAATTTTAATCAGTTTAAAAGAGAATAACCATAAAATATATTTCTTATCCTTCTTACATAAATATGAATGTTACATCTATCTATAAGCACCTCGCCTCAATAAAACACGCCTTCTGATTTACGTTTTAAACTTAATGCATTATAAGCTCAAAATATTCAATATACGCCATTGTCATTATACAGTTAAAAATATGTAAATAAAAACCAGAACAAAAAACAAATCAAGAAAATATGAAATGTAAAAAAATAAAACATTTTCAAGGATAATGCATGCAAATGTTGTTTTTTGTTTTACCTCGCCCTCGCTTTCTCACCACACCCACTCTCTTTCAAAAACTGACAAGTTTGTTCTTTTGTTTTGAAATATGATGAATGTACGTCGTATTTATATTTGAAGGTAGGAGAGTATATATTTCTAGAGAAACCACTCTTTTATTCAACAGTTTGAATTATATAGAAAGTAGAACTTCAGTATATACATAAATATAAATGAATGAAATGTAATGTAATGTATACGCCAACATAAAATGATGCGTGTGTAGCTATGTAAATACAAAAGTCATAAAATGACGCATTTCAGCTATTTATATAAAAATAACATCTAAGCTTCTGTGGAATGTTTGAGAATAAAGTAGGAAATCGTATAAAAGGTTAGAGTTCAAATTCTATGGAATGGCTTTGCACATACATTTGGAACAGTTAGAGGATTTAATTTTAGAAGCGTTGAACGATGTGTTTCCTTTTAAGCCACACACGGTTTTACACAACAAAACTTCAAAACCAGTGGGAGTATATTTTTTTTATATGTGTGTTTGATTTAATGAGGGACTATAAACAATTTTAAAAACATCTATGAATATTGTCTCCAAGCTTTCGAACCAACTATTCACAAACCTAAGAATAGGTATACTGAAGTCCTTTTGACTCTTGGTGGTAAATCATTCAAACAACTCACTTTACTGAAAGAAATTCTGCTGCATCCCTGTTGCTTTGATGTGTACGAAATACCTTTGAACAAAAGAAAGTATCTCTTAGAAAGGTAATACCGCAGATGGAGTTGCAAGCTTTAGCACAGAAATATTTGGAGACTACCTAAATTTATGTTTTTTTGTCAATAAAATTCTTGATAGTTTTCCAAATCTATAATCCCTTTTTGCAATATTAAGCTTAAATATTTATAGTTTTTCATAAAATGTTTTAAAAAAAAATGTATGTTGTTTAATTTCGTCAGTCTTACATAAAGCTTAAAAAATCATTGAATCATTTATTCTTAAACGGGTTTCAACAGAAAGAGGTAAAACAGTTTGAAATAATTTTAATTTTTGTAACGAATCCGTCTTCTTAAAAAGGCTATCGCATTAAGCTTTTAGAATACATGGAAGAAACGGGAAAATAATGTTCAAAATGGTTTGTTTTTAAAATTTGAGCAGAAACTTAAAATCGAAGTTCGGATTCGAAATCAGCATTAAAAACTATCTCCACAGTGTATTTTGAAAAAACCAATAAAGCATAAGATTCAAGGTTTTTCAAACTTCATACGAAAATTTCCAGAAACTCAATAAGATACTTAAATGATTTAAACTGTATCTAGAAGACAAAGATTTGAACTTTACAAAATCATCATTTATTTTGTATTTTACTTTCTTTTTAAAACATGGTTGTTTTTGATTTAAACTGATTTTTGTTTGTACTAAACCAATACTTGCCCTATATATAAAGTTTGTAGTCAGAAAGAAGAATGCAATTGAACACCTCTCTCCACATGACTTTAATAGATAAATTTACATACATATGTTCACTCTCAGTAAAACGAGACAAATTACTTCCTTTAAGATTTCTTTTTTAAGTTGAAAGCCCTTGTATTTTTGGTTTTGCATTGTTCTCCTTCCTCTGTAGTTTCTATCTCAGTGACGTCGTATGCAGTAGTTGACAGACGTGAAAAATTATTTTAGATTTGAGTAAAAATGTATTGGAGAAAAAATTATATCGTTGGGAAATTTGTTTAACTATTTTGAAAAATTGTTTTGACTAAAAAATGTATTCTTTGATTACCACATTTTACTGTTGAAGAAGTCATTACATAGCTTTTGCCAAAGAGAAATTATGGTCAATAAATTACTTCCTGTGGGTCGTATAAAAGTAGTTAATTTATGAAATAACGTTGCGTTCAAAGTTCGAGGTCAAAAAATTGGATAACACAGGCCCTACCACATTGAACTTTATGGCATTTCTAGATTTTTTTAAATTTTCATTTTTGAGTTAGAGAAAATCGCAATTTTTGTAGGATATCTAAGTATAAAAAAATAGCAGTGTCGTCGGCGAATATAGCTAGTTTGACTTCCTCACCAAGGAAAGGCAAATCAGAAATGAAGATGTTAAAAAGGATAGGACCGAGTACAGATCCTTGAAGCACCCCAAATTCAAAATTGTGAACAGAAGATCTATCGTTTTGTACTTTAAATAAACATTTTCTACTGCTTAAAAAGCTTTGAATAGTGTTTGTTATCGGCAAAATTCAACATACATATATAGGTTATGTATCAAAGCGTTGTGCCACAATTTGTCAATAGCTTTAGCAATGTCTGACAGTTTCAAATCTGTAGATTCCTTTCACAAAACAGTTTCAGTGACGTGTTTTTTAAGCCTTATAATTTGTTGATTAGGATTGTGGTTGCACCTTACACCGAATTGAAAGTCATATGAGTGATTATTAAGTTTGTCTTGTATTATGACGAATAAATTTGTTTTCTTAAATTTATTAATATATGATATTAAAAAGTAAAAGTATGCATCATAAATCAAATAGAAACTATATTGCTATAGTTTTGTTAAGAATTTGTGTGGAAATATGTCTTTAAACGTATATAAACTCACATTTTGTAATTCATTCGTCGTTCGTTGGTCGCGCTCATGTGAATACTACTTAAAAATCTCAAAAATAAAAACAATATAAATGGTTTGTTGTTCAGGACCTTCTTTTGTAGGAAATTGCATTGCCTATAAAATGCTCCCTAAAGTTTTTCTGTAGCCCTAAGACCCGCACAACCTCGTTTGTATGAATAAATAAAATTAGGCAGCGCAGCAGTCCGTTGAGAACTAGGGCCTAGTGACTTACAACTCTCAACCATTCCTGGGATGGAGGGGACCTACAGTTTTAAGCCGAATCCGAACGACCAATTTCAGAAAGCACTTTTCATGACAAGAATTGCTCTTGGAGGATTTGTCAATTCATCGCAAGAGGCAGTACCCGTGAAAAAAACTTTGGATGGCCAGGCAGGGATTGAACCCAAGACCTCTGGCATGACAGTCCAATGCACTAACCGTTAGGGTGGAGCGAATTTTTTTTTCAATTTTTTTTGTTTCCTGTATTCAGCTAGAATAGAACTTTGAAGTATAAGCAAAAAAAGGCATTTCAAAACGGTGGAAAAAAAAATGCACTAAAATATTTTTTTTTTTAATATTTATATGTACTTTAAAAATTGATAAAAGAACAATAATTAAAATCTGAAATAAATTTAATTGCTTCCAGCAGAAGTTGTTGGGCCTCCAGTACTGTTGAAATATTGCGATTTTGTTTAAAAAAACGGTTGTTCTTGCCTGGATTTGAAATTTGCTCTAATGTAGCTATCTCGTGCCTCCTGTCCACAAACAGATAATGAGGCTTCTGTAACAAGCTTAACGCAACGTCCTACTGCTTGAGTGTGACAAGGCAACTTCTGCAAAAACATTAAATTGTCTTTTGAAGAAATCATGTTCGATATTTCTGTATCGCTGTATTTCATTTTCATTGGTGGTTCGGTTACTTTTTCTTCGACCAGTCTATTAATTCGTAGTAATTAGATGCATCTATTTGTAGCTTAGGAAGTTGAAATTTAGAACTTCATTGCCGTTTCTAAGTTGTCTTGTCTTTTTTAATTTTCGGAGAGCTAGCTCTCTTATGTGTGATTGGTCATCTTGCAACAAAGCTAGCAACAAATTTTCTGGGTGTATGAAGAATGAATTTCTTTGTATAGTTCTTATAACGATGTTCTTAAGGTCATCCCGCAAGTACAATGATCTTTTTAGCATGTTGAAAATGTGAAGCGGACCATTTTTTCATGATGACTTTGTTTTTATGTCAAACCATGTTGGAGCGTAGACTTTCACAATAAATTTGACAATTTCTTTGAGGTTGTCTGAAGGATTTTCTGTGCCAACATATAATCGAAGAATCCTGTTTGCACAAGTTAGCCATCGGGAATGTGTCAGCTTTCCTGTATCCTTGCTAGCTAAAGCGGGCAAAATTGAACCTCTAGAAATAGCTAAGCACATTTGATGCAAATATTTTTGATCTGTGCTTAAGAAGTCAGCATCCACACCATATCCGGAAGTGCTGCATTTACTGCTTCAAAATTCACTACTTTGAAGCTTAGACATTTTTCAAGCATTTTCCCAATGCTTCCAGAAAAACTATTAGGGCCGGGTGGTGTTTCCATCGAGACTTGCAAACAGATGACGAATCGGTAGCTCCTTTGCATGTAATAAGGACACCGAAATGTTTTTCTAACAACGCAATGACTCCGTTCTTATGTCCTGTATTTACAGCAGTGCCATCACACCCAATTGCTACCAAAGACGTACGAAGTTCAAAATTTGTTTCTAGAAAGTCAACTATACTTCTTTCAATAGTAACTGCTTTTCCCGAATCAATTGAAAGGTGTCCTATGTATTCTGAATCTGGCTCCGATATAAGTGATATATGTATGTTCTTCAGTAACAGTCTTTCGATGTAAAATGTTGTCAGGTTTAACGATGAATAATGTTTTGTCCTTACGGCCGTCAAAATAAAGTGAGGATATAGGTTTTCTTAAACCTGCAGCTTCACATTGTAAACCTACACGGACTTTTTGACGATCTCGTCGTAATTTACTCCGATCTATCACTTTCGATGAATTTTCACGGGATACCGACATAATGCCCAAAAGCAAAATCTCCAAAAACAAAATCCTCACACTTTTAAAAATCCACAAAATCATTATTCCCACGTACAAAATCTCGAAAAATAAAATGCCCAGGATCTAAATCCCCATGCCCATAATCCACAAACGAAATCCCCAAATCTAATTTTTTTTCAATGCATGTTGGTTTTCATCATTTGAGTGTACTTTTCATTTGAGTGTACTTTTCGGAGCTAAGCAAAAATTCAGAATATTACGACATTTCAAAACTTTACTTCTGGTTCAAAACCAATTTTCTGGATGCGTCAAAAAGAAAACATGAACCCAAATCAAAGTCAGTTGCCGAATGTCTAAAAAATAATTTTCCTCACACACAAAATGTAGTAGAAGCTTGGCATCGGCGCCGCCTCAAGTGCACTGTAGGGATAAAAAACTCAGGATTATATGCACTAATAAGAGATTTATCAAAGGAAATGATCGTAGGGGGTCAAGTTGCCCAAATCATTTTCCCAATCCATTTTTCCCAAAATCCATGGCTCCAAACAAGATAATTTTCACATTTTTTTCCCAAAAAATTGGTGTACCAATACAATTTTTGGCTCAACTTTCCATTAGCGCAGCACACATTTCGACATGCGTTTTTTTTATTTCATAGATATGTGCAAATAAATAATAATTATATAAATTTTAGAGCGATGAAACATTTATTTCTATTTTAAATTAATTTTCAAAGTTCACTTTTTCACATACATATATAACACACAAAAAAATTGTTGATTTTGACATTTCTTCCCTGTTTTTTGTTCAGTGTTACCCAGGGCCGGCCCCACCCAAACTTGCGCCCTGTGCAAGATTTGTAGAAAGCGCCTCTATTTTATATTTTCATACATAAACTGATACACAAGCATAAGGCTTTTCCACATTACCCAGGAGGTAGACTTTAATGCGAAACGTTTAAACTTGGAAACTTACTTTTCTGGCCTCACATTTTGTAAATTCAGAAATGAGATCATCGAAGTCTAAAGAATTTAATAATTCCTTTTCAATGTACATTAAAGACAAGCCTACCAATCTCTCTTGAGTCATGGTTGTCCTAAAATAATTTTTAATAATTTAAGTTTAGAAAAACTACGTTCTCCCGAAGCTACCTTGACTGGGATTGTATTAAGGATTTGGAGAGCAATTACTGACATCGTAGCAAAATCTTCAAGGTTTGAACTAAAAATAAAATTTAACACATCTAAACTTGAGCTTTGTGCTGTAACAAGCGGGGATATTACGGTTAACTCTTGAAACAATTGTTCTCCATCTAAATCTTTAAAAAAACCTAATGTTAAAACATTCTGAAAATTAAGGCATGAAGCACGTACATTTTTATTTTTTAAACATTCGCTTATGTTACTTAAAAATGAAAAATTGATACCATACGTATCAAGCTGTTCAAACCTTTCTGTAATTGATTAAATGGCTTGATCAAGTATTTTGAAAAAAAAATCTACTTTAAGCATTTGTTTCGGGTCTAATATAGTTTCACGACATTCATCAGCATAAAGTCTTTTTCTCCGTTGAGATCGCAATGATGAAGCTTCAGGAAACATATTTGGTTTTCTAGGAAACTAGCAATACGCTCGGTTAATTGAACATACCTACTCATTAAATTTTTCATCGGAACGCATTAAAATCAAACTGTTTTTTGTATTTTCTAAAACTTTCATGCCAGTTGAAAGATTAACTGACGGACTTTGCAAATATTTAATAGTTTCATTTATATTTTCTAAAATATCAAACCAAATTAGCAGGCAGCAAATAAATTTAAAATCAAAAATTTTATTTCCTAAGGATTCTGCAATGTTTTTTGCCTCTAGATTGCCTATTTCTATATATTTCTATAAGGGCTTCATATATTTCTTCTAACTTATTTTTTAAAGGCCTCAATGCATCCAACCTGCTCTCCCATCTAGTCTCAGTTAGGGGTTTCTAAGTAAGACTTGGAATTTTATTCTTATAATTATATGCCATTAACTTTCAAAAAAAAAAAAAAAACTGCCTGCCTGCCTGCGCAAGAACGATTTGACTCCACATAGATCCATCCCCAAAAATATTTGTTTGCGCATTTGCTTGCACATATTTGTTTGCACAGGATAAGATTACATTTTCTTTGTTTGGCGCCAAACATAATTTCTTAGATATACTCAAAATATGGTGAATGTGTGCTTAAGGAATTTGTGCTCTTATTAATAAGACACATACATTTATTTTACTTTATCCTTTATTGAATTTATAATTTTACTCTTAATTTTAATTATTATTTCTTAATTTTATCGGAGACGTCCGTCTCGTACCAGTGTCACAGCTAAAAAGGAAGAAGGAAAAACTATGGCGGACAGCGATGGATTTTGGTACACTTCGAACCAAAGAAAGTCATTTGGTTTTTGTACAATTGGAAATAAAAATATCATTTCAGAAATAAGTTATTAAACTAACCTTAGTGGGTTTACACTATGGATATTGATAATAATGTACAGTGTACACGCTACATCACTCCCCGCCGTACAAAAGTTTATACATATATTAAGTTATAATTGAAATTATTTATATAATGCAATGTTTTAACTTCAACAGAAATTGTTGTATGTATTCGTAAAATGTACATTTAAGAGTGTTTTAAAATCTAATTTATACGTATAAAGATGAAATTTTACAAGTTTTGTAAATTCATTATAATTTAAATATTTTACATTTTTTTTTTTATATATTGTACAGTGAGTTTTGGCAGAAGGCTTTACAATAATTTTACTTTGTTTTAACCTATTTTGGTATAAGACCATACAATTTTTATAAAATAAAATTAAGTTTTGGTAGAAAACCTTACAATATTGTATGCAGTACAATTTATTATTTAAATTGAAATGAAAAAATCTGAAATGACATGCTATTAAAGATATTTTATTGTAAGTTGAAAGTAACTCGTTTGTTGATTGGTTGTGGATCATTGTCCTTCACGTAAAAAGCTGGTTTGAGTCGATCAATAGATATTATTTGCTCTTTATTATCTATGAGCACTAAAAACGTTTTTTCAAATCTTTTAATTACTTCGAATGGACCTTTGTACGGTTGATTCAAACTTCCACGGTTTACCTCCTCCCGAACGAAAACGTATTTGCATGTTTTCAAATCTTTAGGTACAAAAATGTATTTTTGGTTTCGGTTTCTACTTGAACACGGCCGAGTTTGTGAAATAGCTTGAGTGATTTCTTGAGCTGCCGATGAACTAGAAATTGGGTTCAAAGACTTGGGTTCGATTAGTTCAGCGGGCAAGCGTAAGTTTTGTCCGTATAACAATTGAGCTGGCGTTACATTGATGTCATCAATTATCGTTGAACGAATGCCGAGAAGAGTCCAAGGTAAATTTGAATACCAATTTTGTTTATCTTCGTGAGCGCGTAGAGATTCTTTGAGTTGACGGTGAAACCGTTCTACCAAACCATTTGCTTGCGGATGGTAAGTCGTTGTTCGTATTCGCTTTGTACCGAGAGTTTCGGAGATTTCTTTGAAGAGGCTTGACTCAAATTGAGTTCCCTGATCGGTTGTGATTGTTTGAGGGACTCCGAATCTGGAAACCCAGTTTTGTACAAAAGCGGTTACAACGGTGGAAGCATTCATGTTTTTTAGCGGAATGGCTTCTGGCCAGGATGAAAAACGATCTTTGATGGTTAGTAAATAAGTGAAACCTTGAGATGGTGGTAAAGGACCGACCAAATCCATATGGATGTGTAAAAATCGGCCTTCCGGAACTGGAAAAATTCCATGTTTAGAAATTGTATGTCAGGCAATTTTTGATTTTTGACACGAGATACAAGATTTTGTCCATCTGTTAACATCGCTGTTCATTTTAGGCCAAAAGTATTTTGCTGTTATTATTTTACGCATTGCTTTTGAACCTGGATGTGACAGTTTGTGATGGTTGTCAAAAATTGTTCGTCGAAAAATTTCAGGCACATACGGACGATTTTTACCAGTTGATGTTTCGCACCATATTTCAACGTCGTTTGGGATCGAACGATCGATTTTGGGAATTCTGGATTTAGGGATTTTGGTTTTGGGGATTTTGGTCTCGGAGATTTTAGATTTGGGGATTATGTTTTGGGGATTTTGTTCTGGGGATTTTGTTTTGGGGATTCTTGTTTTAGGGCTAGGGTACCCAACCCATTTCCACTACTTATGACGTTTAAATCCAACATAGGAGCGTTTACTATGATAGCAGCCGATCTATCTTGAAACCCCAGTTCTATCGCAAGCTGTAGCCAAATTCTTTAGTTTGTTTCGCATTTGAAGCGTTTCTTTTTTTTGTTTGCAGGGTTTTAAGGGGCAAAATTCCTTGACTTCAGTTTCAGTAGAAGTACTGTCAGACAAATATTCCACAACTGCATCAGTAGTAGAAGTGCTACTGGTTGGAGTATCGGCCGTAGTTTTTAAAAATTCTTGATATTTTCGTTTCCTAAGATCCTTACGATGCAAAGACTTGCGGTTGCCACCTGATCAACAGATCCAATATACATTTTACGAGCATTTCGTTAATCTTTTAAGAAGGGTTCTTCGCCAATGGGTATTTTTGTCTCACATTTACACAATCCTCTTGAAATACATTTACATGTTGCAATATCAAACAACTTTTGCAGAGAATCTTGATAAAACTCTTGGTTTTTTGTTTCACTGCATAGTTTCTTCGTACTTTTATACTTATTATAATACGAAATCAACCTTGCAACAACTTGTTGATGACTGATGGTAGGAAGTGATGCTTTATTCCATATACTATTTCACTTATCTCCTTGATTGAAGATAAAGTCATAGCTTCCTGATTTTTTGCATAAATGATGTCCTAATAAGGGTCAACAGTTAACAATACAGGAACAAAAAAAGTTTGATTCTTTTTTTGTTGCCGTTTTCGCTCCACCCTACTAACCATCATGCTACGGGTACTATTCGTTAGTATGAAATGTTTATTTAAATTTTCAGGGAATTGTTTATCTGACATCTCCCAAAAATTTTCAGCATGGAAACAAAAAAGAAGAAGCAACAAAAAAAATGAAACATTTATACAAAATCCTTTCCTAAATTTTCAACAATAAAAATCATTAAAAGCTAACTATCTTAACTATCAGTATTAATCTCCGTATGAATAAAGCGAGAAAATATGTTAAAGTAGATTTACGTTCTCTCCTTAAAGGACCAAAAATTACTTCCATCAGTTGTATTCAAGTATAATATAGTTACATGTATTTCAAACTCGTTAAAAAATAAAACACTTTTTATCCAAATGGATTTTATTGCAACTGTAGAATGCCAATGACGATCTTTGGCAAAGCATCACGTATATGAATCTTTTCCATTTCACTTTGAAATTTAATTTTCAACACATTTGAGCAGATTTGTCCCTGTGCCAAATGCCATTAAATTTATACTAGGTTAGGAGTATAGTTATTCCGCTTGCACTTTCACTGATATATTTACAGCTTTGCATGCACAAATTTTGGCTCCAAACACTATACAAAATACTTTAGAGACACCAAAAAGTCAGTTATATAGACAAATATAGTAATAGAACAGAAGCTTATAAATTAAAATGTGCAACTTATTGAAGCTTATGCGATACAAGGTTTTGAAATATATATATCAATATTAGGTAGGGTTGAGTTAAAATGGTTGTCAACGGAAAAATTTACACTTATATTTAAGTTATTTGGTCTTTAAAACAAGTAAACTATTTTAAATGAATTCAAATGACTTATGTCTCCATTTTAACCTACTTATCTAACAATTAAAGTCAGTAATTGAATTGCGAAGTAAATTGATAATTCCGATTATGGATTCTTAAAATTCAACAACATCTCCTTAATGAAAAATTCTCAAAGATTTTCTCTTGCTTCTTAAGGACAAAAGAAAACACAACAACCCAAAATTTGGTCCTGTACTGATATGATAATAATATAAGAACACATAAAGAAAAGCCCTTTAAGGGCAATAACAATAAATTCTACCGTCAACGCAGAATGTGCCAACGAAACAATTAAGTTAATTTTCCAAACAATTTGTCACATAACATTAGTTGCTTATTTTTTGTTTTGGTATTATAGCTTGTCTTATGTGTTGCGCATAAAATTCTACTCATATGTAGGTACGTATGTTTCCTTTAAGAAGCCAACAACAACAACAAAAAATAACCCTTAAGACCTACACAAAACATACCACCTGCAGCATCTCGCACATCCATCTATATGACTTTAACCAGCAATTTGTCGAAAGACATAAAACATTCCCTAAACGAAGAACCTACCTACCAACCTATATAATATTCTACGTTTCATATATATACACACTTTAGACCAAGTCATCAAAATTTAACTCCATCAACATAATTTACAACATCCTTAAATGTCAACCTCAAAAACAGTAGCTTTTAACCAATACTGGATGTCAGTGACATGGTGATGGTATAGTGGCTTCTTGGAAAATAATACAGAGCAACAACACAAAATATGGAAACTTGCTGATGCTGATATAAATATTTTATAGTCAAAGGCAGATTAACCAATCACTAGAACAAAAATAAACGTGTTAAAGATTGCCAAGTTGTGATCAACAAAAACAACATCTAAAAAGTTTGTAAATGTAACTTAAAAGAAAAAAACGAAAAGTGGGTGGATATACCAACGATAATTTGTAGCTTTGAATGCAGACCAAGTGCTTAAATTCTAATGCATTTTGTCATAAAACAAGAATCAGAAGTATTCCACTTAAGGAAGTGGGTGGATACCACGCCCACTTAGTCTATAACATCAGATTTGTGTCCTTGTATCCACTAGACTACTTCCACTCTGTAAAATTTCATCATAATGCAAGAATGAAAAATATCATTCCTTAAAGGCACTACAAACTTGAAAAGTGGGTGGATACCACGCCCTCTGAGTGCACTTTTTTCGTACCTAGATTTGTTGTTTTTGTACATAATTTGCACACCGATCATTTTATTGAATTTCTTTTTCCTACAAAACTTAGAAGTGGCTTGCTTATTGAAATCACCTTACCTCATGAAAAAGTCTTAGTAAATTGCATTTACAGGCATCCAGGTCGATTTCCATATGACGAATTTGAATCTTTTCTTTCAAGATATAGTGCAAGTTATGAAAACATAATTTTATGTGGTGATTTGAGCGTAGATGTACGGTTACCCACCTCTTCATCTAATCTCTTACATAACGTTTTTGATTCTTATGAATTAGAAATAGTGAGCTACTTTCCTACGAGATTCACACGGACAAGTGCAACTGCTATTGACCTATTTGTTGTTTCAAACAAAAATAAAGTTTCTTTCTTTAATCAAACTCATGGAGTGGCTGATCATGATCTAATATTATTAACTTTTAATGTTGAGGTTGAAAGTTCTGACCCGAACAACTTAATTTTTTATCGAGATTTTAATAGCATTAACTCGGAAGAGCTCTTTCTAGAAGTCTCACTCATTGATTGATTGATTGATAACGAATTTATTAAAATATTTGTATGATAAATATGTTCTGATTAAGACTAAAATATCGCCCAATAACTGCCCCTGGTTTACAGTGGCCATCAATAATTTAATATGTGAACGAAATTTTTATATAACGTATACAAAAACTCAAGGTCGAGTACTGATTGGGAACGTTATGCAACATGTAGAAACAGAGTAGTTAAAGCTATTAAAGATTCAAAAAAAAACATTTTATTTTAACAAATTAGACGCTACAAGAAGCTCAACCAAAATTCTTTGGAACAATTTAAAGAACCTAGGGGCGACTTGAAGAAACAATATTGAATGCTGTGAAGATCTTAACTTTGTTAACAACTTGAACAATTTTTTTCCATCAAATGTTAATAATACTACTCCAGTAAATCCATCTTCTGCTACGAATATCCCTGATGGGTCATTTTCATTTAATTGTGTGTCTGTTGAAGAATGCTTTGCTGCTATTAACTCCATCAAGTCAAATGCGATTGCCTTAGATGAAGTCTCTCCTAAATTCATTAGATTGCTGCTCCCTGAAATCATTCTAAGAGTTGCCAATATTTATAATGACTGTTTGACTAGGTCAATTTTTCCAAGCTCTTGGAAAATCACAAAAGTCATCCCTCTTCAGAAAAAGACGGGTTGTAATGATCTATCAAACTACAGATCTATAAGTATACTTCCTCTTCTCTCCAAGGGTTTGGAAAAATTGATGTTTGGTCAGCTTTCCGATTTTATTGAGTCTCAGAATCCCCTATCACCTCTTCAATCGGGTTTTCGGAAGAGGTACAGTTGTGTTTCTGCTGTTTTAAAAGTGCAGGACGACATTCGGGTTGCCTTAAATGCTGACAAAGTATCGATATTAAGCTTCCTTGATTTTTCGAATGCTTTTGGGTCAGTTAACCACTCGATATTACTTTATAAATTAAAACATCAATTCGAATTTTCCTCTTGCGCCCTTAAACTAATTGAAAGTTATCTAACGGCCCGTAGACAAGCTGTATGCATTGGAGCCTTGGTTTCTGACTTTGTAGATCTAAAAGTGGGTGTCCCTCAGGGATCTTTGTTGGGACCTTTACTCTTTAGCATGTTTATTAATGACGTTGTTAATGCTATACAATACAGCCGGTAACAGCTTTATGCTGACGATCTGCAGATCTACTCTTCTTTTCGTCTTGGACTCTTGTTAATGATGATTTAAATAGAATTCATGAGTGGGCAGTTAGAAATTATTTAATTTTGAACCCAGCAAAGTCGCAAAGCATAGTTATACACAATAGATGTTTGGATGATTCTTATTTTCCACAACTAAATTTAAATGGTCATATAATTCCTTTTAGCTCTACAGTAAGGAATTTGGGTTTCATTTTTAACAAAACTCTTACATGGAATGATCATGTAAAAAATGTAATAAGAGGCATTTATGGAGGCCTTAGACGCTTGTGGAGAATTTCATTCTACATTCCGCAAGCTACGAGGTTGATGTTAGTCAAAACTTTGTTGGCTCCAATTATAACTTACGGGTCTACTATTTACGGTGGGATGGATTCAATAAGCAAACAAAAATTGAATGTTGCCTTTAACTCATGTATTCGGTTCATTTATTCATTGAGAAGATTTGATCATGTGTCACATTTATCTCATTGTGTTTTTGGTGTTTCATTAATGTCACATTTCGCTATTGAAAATTGTAAATTTATGTTTAAATTAATTCGTTCTCAAACCCCCACCTATTTATTCGAGAGATTTGAGTTTTCAACTTCTTCGCGAACTAACAACATTAATATTCCAAGAAGTTCAACATTGCAGACGCGCAGAACTTGTTTCGTAATCGGTGCCAGAATCTGGAATAGTTTACCTGCTCCATTCAAAACAATTGTTAATTTAAATAATTTCATTAGTTCTTTAAATAACCATCTTCAAGACCCAGACGAAGCGTTACATTTTCATTCTCTATTTGTTCAATAATAATTACTTTAATTATCTTTCTCTTTTTCTTTTTAAATTTTCTTAACTTTTTTTTTTATTTTTCTAAACAATCATGTACTAATTATTTATTCAAACCTTAAGTTTTTACAATTTCTATATGTATTTAATTATTTATTCAACTTTTATAACCTTTATAATTTCCATTGTAAATGAATATTTTTAAGCCATGAAAGAGATCCCATCTCAAGGCTTTTATAAAATAAATAAAATGAAATGAAATGAAAATGGCAATATTAACTCTGATACCTAGTACAAGGCATTGGGTTGATATCACGCCCTATAAATTGAAAATCACAATTTTTCGGTTTGTTTCTTTTTTTTTCCACCACAAAGTCTACATTTGTTAGAAACTTGACGATTCCAACTTGGGGATTGGTCATTTGGTGAGTCAGTCAGTTGCGGTTTTTGCGATTTTTGAATTGATTTATCTCAGAAACGACTTAAGCTTAAGAGGTGTATATCATTGATCTGCACTTGTGGTAATTAAATTTCAGATACTAGAGAATTCCACAGCTCAACTTCCTCCTCCAGTTATAGATATTTGACTTTATATCCGGATTTGACCATGCTCCATAACATATGTATGTTAAGTTAGTTTGTTATTTTAATATTGTATGTTCTTTAAAGCTTATATTTTTGACTACTTACTTATATACATACAACCTGATGCTATAAACTGATGGTGATGGTAATGGCACACTGAGTTCGTTGGTAAGTTTTGGGGTATGAAAAAAGTAGAACATCCAAACCCAATTTTCACAAAAAGGACACAAAATTTTACCCAAAGGAATGACATGGATTTGTAATTGCTTTTGATTAATTATATACTGCATGCAAATTTATACACCTGGGATATTTTAACATACATACCTATATATTTATATAAACTGGTCATAACTATAGCTAGATAGATAGCTTCATTTTCGTTGATAAAATTCATTCAAATGTTCTTAATTTAATTGTTTTTCTATTAGGTACATACAATTTAGCTTAACAAATTTGTGTTTATGATGAATCTAATAAAGCGCCAGGGAAATGAAGAGACTTTTGTACGATTAGAAAACATATTTAATTGTTCGAAAATGTACCTCTCATTAGTTTTCGTTTTAAAAATGAAAAATAATCGTAGATATGAAATAAATATAAAATAATATTTTGTAGTAAGAAACAAATTTTTAAGGTATTTGATTAAATTTTTCAGTTCCAAAGCGCCTGATCATTCTTAATGCTATTTAAGTAACTTAAACATATCACATTAAGCTGGTTTATTGGATTCGATTTTTTTGATAATTTACACATAGCAAATAATAAGGCAGAACTACCCTTAAGAAAATATCTGTGATACACATACCAAGAGTTTGTGAAGCATTAAATTCTACTCGGTTAGTAATTTCCCATTGGACAATGCTATCAAGATCTCTGATTTAATTGAACTTATCAAACCGTACCGTGCCGTTCAGTTCCCATAACCCAAAGACAAGTGTGTAAGTCTACAAACAAATATGAAAAACTGAAGGTATTGTCATGTTCAAAATATCAGAAGTCGCATAGAAAGGATTGGAGTCAAAAAAGAGCCTTGGCTAACACCAATATTTATTATTGGATCCTACAAATTAATCGAAAACTAAACTGTGCACTTGTTAAAAAGTAAAATAAAAGTATTTTTTTGATTATGAAAACTGTTTTGGTTTGATAATGTTCGATAAAATAGTTTTAACTTAGAAACAAATTAAGTTATTATAATCCTAATCCTAGTTTTTTTTTTTTAAATTCCTAGCTTCAACCATATTTTATATTAAAAATATTCTGTCGCCAGACATACCAAAATAATTTTATGGATCAAAGAAAAAAGTTTTTGAACTCTGTTAAAAGTTTTAGAAAACCGAATTGACAGTTATTTTTAACAACAAACAAAAACGTTAAAAATACTATTAAAAATTGGTTAAAAATTTATTTTCGACTCGAATAACTTGACAAAAATTAAAAATATTTTCTTCAAATTTCAGTTTTTTACTAAAAAAAAAAAAAATTGGTAAAAACTGATGTTCGATCCGAATATCTCGGGTAATAATGAACGAATGAATTAATTATTTCGTTGTATACAAAATATGGTTGCTAACGTAAGATAATGTTCTTAGAAACGGTATTCAAACGGTATTTTTTTGTATAACAAATAAAAACTTTGAAAAAATCCTACTTAAAGTGGTAAAAAATGTTTTTAAAAGTATTTAAAACAATTTTAAGGAATATCCGTAGTCCTTATCAGCGTGGGTCGCATCCCAGCCCCTTTTTTATATTAGTTTCGAATTGAAGTTTCACCATATTGAAACAAATTATTTTTTGTAGTTCCATATTATTCACAAATTTATCTAAAATCAACCTTTTAGACTTAACAATTCAATATCGAAAAAGAGGCTGGGATGCGACCCACACTGATAACTTCCCATCCCGTTTGTCAATTTGTCTTGCTTAAAAGTTTGTCTATATGTATCAATTTTTACCAAATTTGGGTACTATTTTTTGTAGATTTTTATTTTTTTATGAATAACGGACTGTTGGATTTTTATAAAAAAAATTACTGAATATCGAAAACAATATTTTCTGTGACGTAAAAAAAGTTTGAAGCCAATATTTTTAATTTTTGAAAAGATATTTGAGTCGAAAATCAATGTTTACCAACTTTTAGTAATGCTTTTTTATTTTTTTTATTTTTTGTAAAAAAAAAAACTGTAAATTCGATTTCCTCAAAATTTTATCGAATGTTGAAAACAATATTTCTTATAAGATAAAATTACTTTGAAGCCAATGTATAAAATTTTTGAAAAGATATATACGTCGAAAAACAATTTTTACCAACTTCTATACATTTTTTTTAGGTTTTTTTTTTTTGTACAAATACTGTGTATTCGATTTTTCTCAAAATTTGTCCTAATGTTGAAAACAATATTTCTTATAAGTAAAAATTAGTTAGAAGCCATTTTCTCAAATTGTTTAAAAGATATTTGAGTCGACAATCAAATTTTAATAACTTTTGTTAAATTTTTTTTTCGGTATTTAATTTTTTGTAAAAAAAACTGTCAATTCGATTTTTTTCAAAATTTTACTGAATGTTAACAACAATATATTTTGAAAGAAAAAAGTAGTTAAAAGCCTTAATCTCAAAGTTTTGAAAATATATTTGAGTCGAATTTTTACCAATTTTGAGTAATGTTTTTTTAGGTTTTTATTTTTTATAAAAAAAAACTGTCAATTATATTTTTCTCAAAATTTTATCAGATGTCAAAAACATTATTCTTCGTTGCACAAAATTGTTATAGAGATGAAACCAACTTTTAGTCGTAAAATTTTCGAGGTGACAATTTTTTTTTTTCAGTTTTTTGTTTTATAAAAAAACGTCGCGAACGTACGGACGTACGAACGTACGTACACACGCACGCACAGACATCTTTCTAAAAATCTTTTATTTCGACTCTAGGGACCTTGAAACGTCGAGAAATGTTAAAATTTTCAATTTCCTATGGGAAGTTAAAAATTATATTTGTAAAGGTCCAAAGTCGTCCAATACAAAGTTTTTCTTCAAAATAGGGGCTTGATTTTTTGAAATTTGGTTTTTCTTAAAAATGGTCGTTAGCCCATTTTTCAGAACGCTTTACAACGTTTAAAATGAGCTTTTATCATTTGAAATGAGCTTGTATCATCTAACTAAATAATATTATTGATTTTTAAAATTGTTTTGGGTGGGTTATATTTGAAAAAAAAATATTTTGAGCTTGAGATTTTAAGAGATGTGTTAACGATTCGGTGTTTTAAAAATATGTATAAATGCTTTTTTTATTATATATGAGATGTAAAACTATATTTTAGTTTAATGGAAATGATTTAATTCGTCATTGGAAGTTTTGAATGATACGTTCATGCTATGTAAAAAAGTTAAACACGTAACATTAAGGTAGTCCATTTTCAATTTTGACTATGAAATTTTTGTAAACAAATTTTTGGAACATGTACAAACTATACGGTGTGATGTACAAATTTGATAAAACGATTATCAGTCAAGCTGCCAGAATTTTCAGATTCGAAAGTTGGTGTGCCAACTACCGTACACTTTTTAAATGGATTATAAAAAAAATGCTCACTGTGATTTTTCGAAAAGTTATATAAACTTGTACAAACGATTGCAATTATCAGATTTGCCCAACTCGAAAGGTGGTGGGCCAACTATATGGTAACAATAAACTTACAACAACATTTTTGTCACCTTGAAGAATTTGCGAACAAAACATTCCATTATCTCAAAAACATCAAAAAATTACGTTTTTGACAGCTGATTAAATTTTTAGAAAAATCGAATTGACAGATGTTTTTTTTTAATTTAAAATAAAGATCTTCACAAAATAATATAAAGATTTTCGTTTCGAATATCTAGATAATTAATAAAGGTATAGACTTTAAAAGCACTTCATTCTATACAAAATATTGTTGTTGAAGTATTTTTTTTAGAAAAATCCAATGAGTATTTTTTCATAAAAAATAAAAATTATCAAAAAATGCTACTAAAAATTGGTTGAAATTCGTCTTCGACTGAAAACTTCGGGAGAAAAAAAAAACAAATATTGAAATCATACTTATTTTATCATATGCAAACTGTTGTTGCTAAGTTTATTTAAGTTAATTTTTGAAAACGCCAATTGACAACTTTTTTAACAAATACAAAAACAACACTAAACTGCTAAGCCTCTTTTTTATATTGGTTCCCTTAGAAAAATTCCACCATTCTGAAAAATTGATCAATGGCGTGTGTACAAAAGTGACAAAGTTTATTGTTTTTAAGAAAGTTAAAGACGTCATGGGATATTCAATTTTCCATAATATTGCATGATGCGATATTCCAAAGTTATTTAAAAAAGGGAGCTGTACGATTGATCGCAAACTAAAATCTCTTATAACGAAATCTCGCATTTTTAAAAATTTCACGCAAAACAAAATTTCGCATTTTTAAAATCTTACATAAGAAAATCTCGCATTTTCAAAATCCCGCAAACCAAAATTTCGCATTTTTAAAAAAACCTCGCTTCTGCATAAATTTCTCGCTATAACAAAATCTCGCATTGTAAAAGTCGAAAAATTCGATCGAATTAAATCCTTTTAATCCTCAATCCAGTTGATCTTGAACACTATGAACAATTGATATAGAAATCTAATATGAATATAACAAACTTTTCTATCTTTTTCTCATAAATAAACAACAAAAAATAACAAAAACAAAACATAATAAATTCCCAGGAAAGTCATTTAATTGAAAAATAAATTACTTCAATAGTTAACAAACAAAAAGTAAAGATAATATAAAAATTCCATACAAAAACAATAATTTTAAGATAGCGAGAGGTTTTGAGCTATGCTTCGCAAATAATCAATTTTTGACAGTTGAAGTCGTTTTTTATATATAATACAATGATTACAATTTAAAGTAGTAAACAATTAGATTATGCATAGGTAATATCAGACAGACTTATAATCACGCATTGAAATAAAATATTTATTAATTCGCGCGCGCGAGCTGCGCGTTGCGAGCTTTCGTTAAGCGAGATTTTGTAATTGCGAGATTTCGATATAAGAGATTTCATAATGCGAGATTTTAAGATGCGAGATTTTAAAAACGAGATTTTAAAATGCGGTCAATCGTACCCAACCCTTTAAAAAAACATTTTGTTAACAGGGTTATTTGAAACATCACTAAAACCAGATTTTTTTTCGAAAGTAAATTCCAGACAAAGTTACTAAATTCTATAAGTTCATGGCCTGTCTTATTAAGTTTGAACCAGCCATAGGACATCCTGCATACATATACATACCTTTTAATTTTGTTTTTGTTGTTGACTTTCTCCCGAAGAAAATTCAAGGTTCTTCTCTTTGTTATTAGATTTTTTGAAAAAAAAAATATTACTAAGTCTTCTTGTTTTCTGTACATTGGAGAAGACCATCTGAAAGAAAACAAAATTCCTTTATTTAATACGTAAAATTTTGTTTGCAGTTTTGTTTTTATTAACAACAAAAATAATTTTTAAATATTGTCGAAATCTAATTTACAAGAATTAATTTATTTTCCAACCTTAGGAAAGCCACATTTTTTTTGAAAGAGTTTTCTTATTTGTGATGAAATAAACCTAAACAAGTTGATAACGACAAATTTTCCAACTCTACTTGCTGATAGAAGATACATTTTAGACTGAAAAATAATGTAAAAACATAATGATTAAAAAGTACGTCTACGCCTCAGTGAACTATTACAAATATAGTGCCCTACATTGGTCCATGTAAGAAAATTTCGATTGGCAACCCATAAACACAATTTGTATAGTTTTTTTCTAATAAACTCAAATAATGAAACATGTTCTACTTTTTTATTAGTTCATCAACTGCCACACCTAACCGTAACCAGTTCCATTAATATTCTTTTTGGCATTATTTTATTTCATTTTTACAACATTGTTTCTTAGGGTGTAAAATGCGTCCTTTCATATTTTTTCCTGACCTTCACTTTGAATAGTATTACACGAATATTTTCATTCAAAGCAACGGCAATTAATTTTAATATCAAATATTTATAAATAGATACAAAATATGCGTCACCAGCTTGTTAAAGAAATGATAACCCTTTTCTTTCTTCTTTGCGGAAAGTGCGATAAATAAAGATATATTTAAATTTAAAATAAGAGTATTCATGCGCCGGTGACTTAAAGCTGAGTATTAAACAAAATTATCTTTTAAAAGAAAATAAGAGAAACTGAAGAATTAGTGTTGCCATCCATGTATGTACATAGCTCAAGCCTTTACCCTTAAGTAAAGTCTAGGCTCTAAATAATTGAATTTTGTTTGAGAAAGAGAAAAATGTAAACAGCTTTTTGTTTATCTTGTTGGATCAATTTAAAAAGTAATACTACTTTTTTTAACACTTTTTCGCTACTATTCTAGTACTATTTATGATTCCTCTTAAATTTCATTCAAAATAAAAACACGATACACAAGAAACTAAAGAGTTAAACTCTTAAAGAGAAAAATATACCTCTACTCGATAGAATAATAATTGTAATTGATAAAACAAATCGTGGAAAACGTGAAATACGAAGAATGGACTTTGAACAGCGACCCAAACAGATATTGGACTTTGGACTCAAGTGATGATCGGTGGCGGCAGTGGCGGTGTGTAAGTTGAATCTTTAAAACCATTTGTTGGCATGCAGTTCACTTTTTGTAGATCAGACTTAAATAAAGCAAAAACTTAACAAAAAAGATACAATTGTAGAAGTATATATAGATACAGAGAAAATATAATATTTTGTGCTGCCTGCAGATGCTGATATCTACTCTACCCGCTGTAGTACGCATTGATAAATACGTTTCAGAGGTCTTGAGGTTTTTGTTTATTTCTACTCATTTTTCTGTTGTGTTGTATCTTTTTCTCTGTTTTGTCTTTTGTTTTGTATCTTTGTATTTTCATGCAAATGTTTTACTTTTTATTTTGACGTGAGTTGCTTAAAAATTATTCCCAACTTGCACCACATTATACGTTAACCTTATGATGGCTACTTTAGTAAATAAATTAACCATTTCGCAAGTGTGACAAATTATGACTATGAGGGATGATGGGGTAGATACGGGTGCGGCATAGAACCGCATTTTATTTGGTTTTATTTTTTCCTGGTAGTTAAAATGAGTTTCGTCCCCTTTTATTATATTTTGTAATAAAAAGAATTTCCAAAAAATGCTTAGGTTCGGTTGAAATTCAAAGTGGTTTTATGGTGGGAGTCAGAATTACTCCCGCCGCGGTTGGTGTCCTTGACTTGGGAGCTAAATTTTTCCAAAGAGTGTATTTTGAAGATAAATACATATATGTGGCAACGAAGCCAAAATGTAATTAAACTAAAATGGTTTGTATTTCACAAACAAACTGACATAAGATATATATCGAGGGAGTAAATTTATACATCAACATTTATTTATAATAACTGTATATAGTTTTTAGTTTCATTGCTGTTATTGTTGTTGTCGTTTATGATATCTAGAGAGATTAATTGAGATTGAAAAGATACATTTTTTGTGAGTTTCAATTTTTGTTGTTGTTGTGTCTACTCACTTTACTACATATGAAAAGTTTAATTGAAGTGAAAAACTGATATGTCTCTATATAAAGCTTCGAGCTTAAAATATATATGTACATTGAGTGAAACTGACAGTTTAATTAATAGTGTGTATATTTTTATGTTTATTTTGCATTTTTTTGTCGAACATGAGTTTGTTTAAAATTGATGTACAAAAGGCAGAAACAAATAAAAAACTTATAGATGGACGAAATATTTTGTAACATACATTTTTGTTGCATGGGTCTGTTTTGGAGGTACATAATAGGTTTTTTAAGGTTGAAATTTGTTTGAAGTTGAGTTTTAGTACAGATGTAGAATTTTATTAAGATTTACAGTAGAGTGGGAATGACATATTTTGTTGGAAAGATATTTAATGAGTACAAAATTTCATGCACATCAAGAGAAACAAAAATCAATAAGGATAAGAATTTCCTTTTTGAAAACAATGCATAGATAAGATTTTCTTCATTATTACAATGAAAAACAATTACCAAAAGGCCGCTAAGGATCCAGTTGCAGAACCATTACCAATTGACATATTTACGAACCAATGTACTCGTAATTTCAAGAATTCCATTTTTGAGTTCTTAAATCGAATTTGGATCATTAGTACAGACCTTATCTTTCACGTAGCTGAAAGAAAAGGTTAAATCAAATCGTTGCTAAATTCATCGATGAAAATCCTAGCAAAACTACTGTACAAACGTCTTGATTATTGGGTACAGGAAAATGACTTGTTAATTAAATCATAAGCGGGTTATTTCATAAATTTCCCTATAGTTGATCAATTTTACTCACTTACGAATTTAGTTTAGAAATTTATGGGATCAAAGAAAGGAACTTATTTCAATGACTTCAAGGTGAAATTTGACACTGCAGACCAGACAGAAGAGCACTAATGTTGAAGCTCTATAATAAAGGAATAACGACAAAGTTTGGAAACATTTTAGAACAATTATACGACTCAACAACTTCTGCAGTGACCCTTGGAAGCAAGGTATCTGTACAGTTCCTATAAGAGATAGGAATGAGACAAGGCTGCTGTCTAAGCCCTCTCCAGTTTCACCAGGCCTTCTAATAAAAGTGCTTATGTTTGCAGATTATATCGCTATGCTTGCGGAGTTTACTGAGAGTCTCCAATTAATTATAAATCGATTGTTCCAGTACTACAATTAATGGAGACTCTAGGATTGTTTGAGTACTGCAATAAATGGAGACTAAAGGTGAACCTCAACAAGTCAAAAGATATGATTTTTCGCAACGGTGGGGGGGGTAATTGCAGCAGTGAAAAAGGGAAATTTGGAGGATAAAACATTGAAATCATCAGTAAATAATATAACTTTCTTGATATGCGATTTTCTAGAAATATAAATTGGAAGAACCTCTCGACAGATACACTAGCCAAGGTTAAAATGCATTAAATGTGACTTGGAGAAGTGATGCACAGCAGAGATATCCAGTTAGCAGAAAAATATCAAACTTCAAACCGATGACCAAAGCGATTATGTTCTACAGTGCACAAGTTAGGGAACACATAGAATTTGAAGAAGTGGATCAGATTATCGGATACTTTTTGAAGCGTAATTCTAAGCTTTACAACAGTACGACTAACCATGTCTATCTCCGTTGTTTATTTCAACTCTTAAAATGTAGGTTAACAATATAGCAAAGACAACTAAAATGGAAGATAGACGATTGCCTAAGCAAATAACATTTCTGGTGATAAGAAACAAAATTTCATGGTTTGAGTCTTAGTTTAATTTATTCCAGTACTGTGGACTCTCACTCTCTCTTCAACTTAACACGTAAAGATTTTAATTGGAAAGCCAGAAGCTCGTTTCACAGCAATATTTATGGGCAGTTTGACTACAGCTTAGCAGCTATTAAAGGTTTTTCAATTGGCGTGGGCAGATTTTGGCTCCCCGTGGCGGCCATTTTGTTTTGATGACATCTGTCAAATCTTTTGTTTATTATTCAGTTGTTTATGCCAAACCATCACGGCAAGTTACACGATTAAACAGCACGTTTAAATTATAAAACTTTATTAACAAAATGATTGTTAGTTAACGCAAACGTTGCGTATATTACTCCCATTTTACGATAGACGTGGTGGACCTTCACAGTCGACTCTTCGACGTTTGGTGAGCAAATTTGAGATGACCGATTCAGTAAACAATCAGCTAAGACCCGTACGTTCAAGGAACGCAAGACCGGCCGAGAACATGGCCGCGGCCCGTGTAAGTGTATAGCAGAACCCGTGGCCTTTCGCAGAATTCAACTTGGACTTGGGCCTTCACCAGTACAAGATCCAACTGACCCACGAGCTCAAAGTTCATAACCATAGACAACGCCGCGCCGCGCCGCCGTTTGTTCGCTGACTGAGCTTCGAATCGTTTGGAAGAGGACCCCATTTTTGGCCGAAAAATCATCTTTAGGGACGAGGCGTATTTTTGGGTGAATGGCTGTGTTAACAAGCAACATTGCCGTATATGGGACGACACCAACTAACGCGAGGTGCACCAGGTGATAATGCATCCTCAAATAGTTACTGTTTGGGCCGGCGGCGTAATTTACTTTTACTTTTTTAAAAACGACGTTAGTAAGGCGGTCACCGTCAATAGCGAGCGCTATTTAACTATGATAACTAATTTCTTATAGCCCAAATTGAACCATATGGACCAAGAGGACAAGCGGTTCCAGCAGGACGGCGGTAAGTGCCACACAGCAAACGCTACGATTGACATTTTGCATGAACGATTTGAGGGTAGGGTTATCTCTCACAGGGGTGATGTGAATTGGCCACCAAGTTGGCAGGTCATTGAAAATTGGACCACTCGGATCCGTGTCACCGTAAGAACCCGAGGCGGGCATTTGAATGATGTCATATTTCACACTTAATGGCATACATGCTCTTTTCAAATATATTTTATTTAGGTATTATTTGTCAACTTGTAAACGGTGTAGGCCATGTCATATAATGAAAGATAAAAAAAACTATTCCAAAATTTCATTAAATAAACATACTAGTGTAATATTTTAAACAAGCTATTGTTAAGGACATTTTACTAAGAAGCAATTTTCTACATATTTAGTAATTTACTAGCGAATTCAAAGTATTAAACCTTTCTTTTCCTCTTGCTAATAAGTAAATTGATTCTCTTTTATTAAAAAAACGGAAATTCCTAAACAGTTACAGTCCGTGAAAATAAACAATGCAAACAAACTTAAAGGGACCTGTATTAATTTGAATTTCAAGCTGTAGACTGGATCATTCCATCTACTGCTCTTATAAAATTAATTGTGTACAGATACAATCTCCTGCTCCATTAGGATGTTTACCTACAATTTATAATTCGTTCTTGTATTTAGGTATTCAACCCAGATCCAAACTGTTACCTTATCAAGCTAAAAAGGTAAACTTTTTAAATGTCAAATTGCAGCATAAAGCAACTTGTCAACAAATTTTTGAAATTCAGTAAAATTTATTTATTAAGTTAATGAAATGTTTGAATTTGAAGTTCATTCAAAATTTAAGGATGAGTTTTGAAAATGTATTCTTAAAAAATTACAAGGCACGAATTTAAGAACTGAACACGAAGAAAAAAGCTAAGTCTTGAACAAAATCTTGTATTTAGTGTAAAATCTAGAAAATCATAATCGTCAATATCATTTCAAAACGGATGATGTTAAACAGTTTTCATTTATATTTCTATAAAGAATTTACAAATTTGTATTCTTAATCTAAGATGTTTGTACCAGTACATCACTATAAAGCTTTTTGCATTAAATATACATAACATACACCTGCTTAACGACAAAATGACGATGACGATGTTATCTACCCATTAAACTTGCATTTTGCGTAATGTATAGTCTTTTACTCTCTGTACATGAGCAACATCCCTCCAGTTGCAATAATAATTATTGTGCTGAGGCAATTTCTCAACTTTTTTTTTCTGTCATCATCTATCCAGCTCCCCATCAGCCATGCCCATGTACCAGCCCATCTCAAGCCCACCTCAAGCTCACATAGCATCAGCCTTGGATATGGCGTTTGGTAAGTTTGTTATGCTTTCCTCTCTAACCCACCCAACCGGAAATTTGTCTGGTTTTGTGTGATCACTCTGTGAGCACGTGCCATTAAATTGTTCATTTGAAGCGGTGTGCTATAGTACATACATATACTATGCAGGGTTGCCATGGCATGAACTGGCTCACTCGTCAAATTTTAAAATATTTTTAGTCCAAATTCGGAACAGAAAAAGTATCCAAATTAATAGCCCAATTTTAAAATGAGGTATAGTATTTACACAGTTAACGTGCTAAGAAGATAATGTTGTCGCCATGGTAAAAATTGGAATTGTTTGGGCTGTCATGTTAAATTTAGTGTATGAAGTTTTGGAAGAAGATATATTTTTGAAAAATAACGAAATCTGGCAAGCCTAACACAATACTGAACACATTCACAGATGAACTCTGGGCTTTCTAGATCAAACAAAAATGGCAAACGGGCAACAGCGACAGCAACTGAAGAACCGAAATAAAAAAAGAAAACAAATAAGCAAACAACACAAACGTCAATGAACAAAACAAAAAAAAGGAAGAAAATGAAAATCTAAGAGCATTGCAAACGAGGTAACAAAATAGAAAATAAAATGTCTGATTCAAACAAGAAAAGAAAAAGGTTTTTCTTTTACCTTATCGTCATCGTCGTCGTCGCTCGTTTTTGAGATGCTTTTTTTAAGTTTATCGTTTGTTTCTCATCTCACTAGCTCCTTTGAAATGAGCAGCATTTGTTTGAGGTACGAGTATGTATGTAAAATGTCATTGAATTCAGAAAAAAAGAATTCATATTCATTTAATTTATGAACATTTTTCGTATATTTATAAATTTGTATACTTTAAGTTAACAAAATTTTTTTATTGACAGAAATTAACCGTAGTTGTGGTGTCCTTCAAAAGTCTCAAAAAATGCTAAGGGTTTGTGGAAAGACAGGAGATTACTAATACCTCTCAGGCTTTAAATGAAATTTGAAACTCAGCCTTCTTAAAAAGTTGGTGTTTACACCATCTACTGGCTTACGAAACCCACCCACATGGTAGGTGCGTGGTGCTATTACTGGTACTGGTCTGTTCAAGTAACTGCTACGTTAACCTCTTAACACCCAATTGAATATGCTGACTGACAACTACAAACGATTTCGGACTGGAAACGATTTATAACGACATAAGAGAGTGTTTGGGGACAATGTGGGTTATATATAGGCCAGCTCAGTCCTTTGTCATAAATTTCAATAGAAACTTTTTGGGTGACATTAAGATACCAGTTAATGGTGAACTTGATACATTTAAATTACTTTTAAAACTATTGGAAATAAGGCAGTCCTGCCCTCAAATTTCTTTCTTTAAATAGCAGTTAATTGTACATCAAGTGAAATTAAATTTGTCCTCAATTCGCTGTGAAAAGTGAAGTAAAGTCAAATTTCTTTCTCTCTTTCATTTGGTGTCATGAAATAAAACAAAGTCAAATAAAGGCAACTTTCAAGAATTAGCGTTATTTCACTTTGTAAGAGTATAATAAAGTCAATTTTCAGAATTTGGTCTTACTACAACTGAAAATGGTTAAATATAGCCAAATTGAGAATACGGTTTGCGATAAATGAAAAAAAAAGCTTTGCATGCACTCAACCTTGCACCTAACCCAAATCTTGTAGTATGCCCAAGCACGGGACTTTCAAGACCCCCCTCTTACATACCTTACTGCTTATACTCAATATAAAAATATGTTGGTCTTATTTCTCAAAGTAATTTGGAATATCGAGCAAACAATACTGAGGTTCCATTTATTGGGATTGACATGCTTTCTTCGGACCATATTTTGCAAATAAGTTGGTGCCAAATTATCTCCAGCTACGGAATTTGGTTCGTCGTCACCGTTATAGAGTCTGCAGAAGCGGTCCTTCCATATCCTCAGCATTGACTGCGGTTCTACTTCTATGCTTCCACTTTCGTCTTTGCAGACTTCAGTTCAGGGTTAAGTATTTGTGAATTTTGTTTCCCACCTTCAACCATACGCTTCTCACGCTCTGTCTTTTTCCTTCTTAGAAGTCGGTGTTCCTCTCTTCTTTGTCATGGAGATGGTCAACAGCTGTCGGCCTTCTATGCAGCGCCGTTTTGCGTGCCTGTTGTTTGGCTGCATTTATCTGCTGACATTCCTCAAAATTTCAAATCAGGGGGTTCTTGTTGGTGGGTTTTTGGAACCCAGCATGTCAGAGGCGGCTTCTCTGATTCCGTCTTGGCAATGTTACCACTAGTTCTCGATACATTGTGTTGACGGCAGAGAACTTTGAAAGAGCTTACTTGTAACTCGGTCGGAGAAGGATCTGGCGTTCTCTTGCGATTGTAGCTGTTCGACGTTGTAGTTTCTCCTAGCATCTCCCTTTTTTGCCTTCTCCCAGCATCTCCCCATTTTTCGGTCTGGAACCACGAAGTGCTACCTTGGCTACAACGAGGTAGTGGTCCGTGTCGATGTTAGATCCTTGGATAGTTCAAGCATCCACGATGTTGGAAACGTGTCAATTGCAATATGGTTAGCGGTAGATTGGTCTGGAGAACTTCAAGTTCCTTTGTGGATGTTGAGGTTTGAAAGACGCATACTGGCTACCGTTGTCTATTTGTTGTCTGTAAATCGCTACCGTGAGTTGTCAACAGTAAATCCGTCCGTATACGAGGAGGATTGTTAGTGCTTCGGAACTAGTTTTGTCTTTACTTTTTTTAGGAAGTTACTTTGGTGCACAACCTTTAGCCTTCAGGACAATATCCTTGATTTAAACTCTATAAGCTGTTGAATAATTAGTTCAATCTAACTGGATTTGTAGACGCCACCGTTGATTCCATCCTGGGAATTCCTCAGCTCCCATCTGGATGAAAGGACAAGTGCCTTAGTGGAAACACTTCTCCCCCTCTCTCGTTTGCTACCCCAAACAACTTTTTACTGGGGTTTGATCCCAATATCTAGTTGAGGTACTAGGCGTTCGATGTTCACCTCGGGGAGGTTAGAATAGCAATGGTGGCTATTTGAGAAAAAACCTGTGAACGCTCGTGTCCCCTTGAATGCACATATCTAACATTTGCCACATATACTGGGTTTATTAAAAAGAAGATAAAAATGTCTTAACGATAGTCCTTTTATTAAAATATTTCTTTATCAATTTATCATCAATGTCTTCGTCTTACCTTTATGATTTTTTAAAACTACAGATATAATTGGCCAATTATACTTCTAAGATTTCAGAGAATTGTTCTTAGTCAACTTATTAGAGCGGGAGACAAAATAGAATTGCTCACGCAGAAGTCAAATACACTACTTTTCTTCTATTTATCATTTGATAGAGAGTAATTAAGAAATTTAATCGTATCATCAGAGTATTGACTGGCAAAATTACAAACAGATATTATCATAAATTGGGTTTTAATTTCTGAGAATACGAATATTTCCGAAGTCAGAACAAAAAGCAACTAATAGCTAATACTGTTGAACATTAAAAACTCGTTAAAAATTCGTTCTCAAATCAAAATACATTATGATTGATACTAACGTAATAACCTAAAAGTCAAAGTGTTTTGACACTCAATGCTAGCAACACAATAAGACTTTCAATGATTTTCTCATAATAAACGAATTTCATTTTTGTACCCAGTAGCAATTAAACTTAAACATGTTTGATGAACTCCAATTGAAACCTTTCGACAAGTACCGGTATCGGCATTTCTGTTATATGTCGATTTCCTTAAATGACATTAAACAATTCTTAATAGTTCAGAATTGTTCTGATATGTATATCACTCTCTCAAGTTACATACTTTAAAACTTCATTGATTGCTTATTATATATAGCTACATAATAGATATAGAATCATAGTTGACAATGAGTTAAATGAAAAATATGCATCGCATTACAAGGTTTTTTTTTAACATTGCATTGGTTGTCATCAGGCATATTACACCACTTCACTTAGATGACGCTTGGACTTGACAATATGAATTATATTTCTTCTTTTTTGCATCAAGTTCTATAATATGCCTGTTTATTTTTTAACCACACATTACAATATTAAATAACCGCAAATCATTCAAGTTTAAAAATTAAAAAAAATCCATAAATGATATAACTACAAAAAATACACAGCACCATTAAGTTGTCATGGGAAACAATATCGAGTATAATATTAATAATGAAAGTAATTTAAGATAAGATCGATAAATACTGGTAGTACCTACACATCTATTATTCACTTCTGTTTATAGTTAAGCATTTTATTGTTAACAATGATTTGCAACATTTGATGTGAATTATTTCATAATATCTAACTAAAATTGCATCCAAAGTATAACTAATTGAATGAAATGTAAATTGATAATAGTTCGTTCTTGTTGATTCTCACAATTTTAAGGAACATTTTGGGAATAAGTTCATTATTTTTCTTTATTTTATTTTCGCTTCGTTTAGATATATGGCTCAAAATCACCAAGGTGCAGAATTGGCTTCGCTAGCAATTTAATGTCTTAAATCTTGACTTATTTAAGAAAAAAAAATTAATAAAATACTAAAACTAACCTGTTTTGTGTGTCTATCAAACAATATAATTTATTAATAAACTAAATTTTAAATGAAATCAATATACACGCATAGAAAATCATTTCGGGAACGCGTCCTAATCTACAATCTTCAACAAGAAGTTCAAAATATAATTGAAAAATGTAAGGTATTCAACCCCGGTCATCACTTAATACACCGTATTTTTTATACAAAATCTAGTTTTAGAAAGGATACTAATAAATTATTTATTTTTAACTGTAAAAAATGCAAAAACAGTTTGTCCGATACCGCACAAGTCATTTTAGTGAACATATCGATAATCGATCAAAAATAATTTTAAGTGAACGCAGCAATTCGGTGTGACGCGTCAGTCGAGGTAGAGAACAATAGCAAAGCCGGCTGCCAGAGTATTTATCGTAAAATAAATTTTATCTAAATGGTAAGCACCTTTTTATTCATTATTCGTAGAGCGTACATCAATAGCCCGTCAATCCGTGAACGCATTTATTACATTTAATTATTGATGAAATTATTTTCTACGACACGAAATTTCAAAGTTACCTCAAATATTTTCCTATTGACAAAGTCAGATCGCATTTAAGATGACCGCCGCATAATTAAAGCGCGCGCTTATTTGAAATCGTCATTTCGGGAACGGTCATTTCGGGAACGTTCCCGGACATGATTTTTACGTATTTTGCTTGTAGAAGATTTTGTATGTATTGTTTTCATTATTGCTTATTTAATACACATACATAGTATACCCATGTTATTAAACAAAGCTTAAATTACGTACTTTGTTTTGTTTTTGTTGATTTTATCAAACTTAGAAAAACGTTCCCGAATTGATGGTTTTCTGTATGATATCTAGTACTAAAAAATATTACTAAAAAAGTATACAATTCTGTGCGCTGCCCTGTCAAAGTTTATTTATATACAATTTTTGCAACAGTATAAACTAAAATTTATCATCATAGCTTGCAATTTTTTTTGTCATAAAAATATTTTGAAATTTGCAACCTTGGTGATTTTGAGCCATATATACATTTTAAATTATACAGTCTTATAACTTATTTTTCTTGTAGAAATTACTGAAAATTAAGTATATCTTATAAAATATGAAAAATGTAGATGCAAAGGTAGAGGAACTGAAATTAATGAATTTATTAAAAATAAAGAAAACTGTATATAGTCTGTGGCATTTGATAATCTATGTTTTCTTAAATACTGTCCATGCAATAAATTAATTTGAAAATAAACTTATGAACTACAATTGCTGGTCTAGGTATAGTTTTGGTCTCGTCAAGGACCCTTTTACCCCCTTAAAAAGATCTGATATCAATTTTAATTGAAATAAAATAATAACCAATTGTCTGGTTTAGAAAATCGAAAAAGTGATGAAATAACTTTCGTTTAATTAAAAAAGTTGGAATAAAAGATGACCCCATCTCATCACAGATATATTCCAGCTCTAAAGGTTTTATATTATGTATTTTTAATTATTGCTTTCAATTATGTATTTACAATTATAACAGACAAAATATTAAAAATTATGTTTTTTAATATCAGCTTGCTCTTTAGCGTGGAATGCCCTAACAACGGATTTCAATACGATATGCCTGATATTCTGGTCATAAAAATTATTGAACATTGTGAAATTTCAGTCACTATAATTAAAAAATGCTTTTTAAATATGTATATGCATATAGTGAGAATATGTATCCTATCAGGTGCACAACCCTAGAGCAACAACAACTCTATACTTGCGATTGAATTTGACCATAAGATTCTTGCTAGTTTTTAGCTATACTTCCAAATTCATATGTAGAAACTATCTTTATTCAAAATCGTGACCATTCGTTGTGTTTTTGTTTGACAAAGGGTAGAATTTAATTTGAAACTTAAAAACATTGCTTGGGTATTTAGTGCAAAAACATGCAAAGTGAATTTCAGTAGAAGTGAATAAAATGAGGCTTGTATTTTGTGACACTGTTCTGGCACTATAATCAACTTATATATATGTATTTACTATGTCATTATAAGAGTGCTTTTTGTCCAATTCCAACCTAAGAACTATATTATTTTTTAACCTTTGTACAGTGTATATGTTGTCCTTGCATTGTGAATGTCACGCTCAGTTAAACCATATAAATTAACCAAAATATCCATTTGTCGAATAAAATCGTGATAAATGAAAATTTCCGTGGTAAAAAGATTAAATTAACAATAGACAACAGCTATCAGCGATATGTCTCCATTAGAAAGCATGAACTAGCATTAAATTTAATTATAGTCATGGTGGGACCCTGGGATGGTGCGGTAGTGATTGCGATTGGTAATGGAGGTTTTTGATATTTGACTAAAATAAGTCCTGTGTTTTATTTAAGTAAAATGTTATGAAATGATAGGTTCTATTTTGAATACATTTGTTGATTGTTATTAAATATTAAAATTTGGAATTTTCAATCGATATTTTCGTTCAATCAAATCATAATGTGTAAGATCGTAAAAATACCAGGTTTTGGATTATTTTAAAGGGATTGTTAGATTAGATGAAAATAAATATAGAAAACTATATTTGAAATATATATAAAGATAGATAGATAACCGTAGTCAAAATACAACAGGAAGTCCAAACAATTAAGTCATGTCGTTTTGTGATTGCAATCGACGTCAACCCTGAGTATGACCGAAGTCCCCTAAAAATGTATTATTTACAGTTTTTGAGGATAAGGAGTGGTTCAAGTATAAACGTACTGAATTATTTATTTTGCTACAGTAAAAAAAAGCAAATTCTGAAATTTGAAATAGATGATTTTTTTTTTGGACATAATCGAACTTATTAAAATTAAAATTGTCTGCAGTGCTTGCTTAACCATGGGAACTAAGAATCAAAAGAAGTTACATATATATTTTAAGTTATAGGGTGATTTTTTAAGAGCTTGAGAACTTTTTTTTAAAAAAAACGCATAAAATTTGCAAAATCTCATCGATTCTTTATTTGAAACGTTATATTGGCCCATGACATTTACTTTTTGAAGATAATTTCATTTAAATGTTGACCGCGGCTGCGTCTTAGGTGGTCCATTCGGAAAGTCCAATTTTGGGTAACTTTTTTGAGCATTTCGGCCGGAATAGCCCGAATTTCTTCGGAAATGTTGTCTTCCAAAGCTGGAATAGTTGCTGGCTTATTTGTGTAGACTTTAGACTTGACGTAGCCCCACAAAAAATAGTCTAAAGGCGTCAAATCGCATGATCTTGGTGGCCAACTTACCGGTCCATTCCTTGAGATGAATTGTTCTCCGAAGTTTTCCCTCAAAATGGCCATAGAATCGCGAGCTGTGTGGCATGTAGCGCCATCTTGTTGAAACCACATGTCAAGCAAGTTCAGTTCTTCCATTTTTGGCAACAAAAAGTTTGTTAGCATTGAACGATAGCGATTGCCATTCACCGTAACGTTGCGTCCAACAGCATCTTTGAAAAAATACGGTCCAATGATTCCACCAGCGTACAAACCACTCCAAACAGTGCATTTTTCGGGATGCATGGGCAGTTCTTGAACGGCTTCTGGTTGTTCTTCACTCCAAATGCGGCAATTTTGCTTATTTACGTAGCCATTTAACCAGAAATGAGCCTCATCGCTGAACAAAATTTGTCGATAAAAAAGCGCGAAACACATTTCGAACCGAACACTGATTTTGGTAATAAAATTCAATAATTTGCAAGCGTTGCTCGTTAGTAAGTCTATTCATGATGAAATGTCAAAGCGTACTGAGCATCTTTCTCTTTGACACCATGTCTGAAATCCCGCGTGATCTGTCAAATACTAATGCATGAAAATCCTAACCTCAAAAAAATCACCCATTATAAGGGATTAATATAGGCTTACAGTTGCTGCTTAATTAAGCTGAAATGGTTTTGGTATGCTATTTACGTATACATATGAGCTAATGGTGGTTCGGCATTATAACCACATGTCCTTAATTATTATACGTTGGGATTAATTATGAATTGAAGGGAAGTGCCTTTGATTGAAGGAGAAGATTTATAAAACCAAAACCAAAATCAAATCAAATCTTAGTTAGAATGAATTCCTTCAAACGAACGAAATAAATGAAATCAGTTTTTGGTAATTATGTTAACTATGGGTAATGCATATTTTGTCTCTTTGTTCTGTAAGTAATTCTGGTTTATAAATAGAAGATTCGAGGAAGGTAAGGCAGGACGAATATGTATTTTGTAATGTCATTTCATGGCATGCAGAATTCAGAAATTGACTTTTTATTTAAATAAAGATACAAAAATAACAAAAAATTAAATGAAGTTAATTTAAATTAATTGTATAACTTTTTCTTCGTCAAGTTCAAAATTTAATAGACAATTTTTAAATTGCTCAGAAAAATAATATGTTCACTTAGAAAAAAAAAGAGGCTTTGATGCGACCCACACTGATAACTTCCCATCCCGTCTGTCTATTTGTCGTGCTTAAAAGTCTATATGTATCAATTTTTACCACATTTGCGTACTATTTTTTGTAGATTTTATTTTTTTTTATGAAAAAACGGACTGTTGGATTTTTATAAAAAAAAAATACTGAATATCGAAAACACTATTTTCTGTGAAATAAAATAATTTTGAAGCCAATATTTTTAATTTTTGAAAAGCTATTTAAATCGAAAGTAAAATTTTACAAGTTTTAGTATTGTTTTTTTTTAGGTTTTTATTTTTTGTAAAAAAAACTGTCAATTCGATTTTTCCCAAAATTTTACAGGATGTTGAAAACAATATTTCTTAAAAGACAAAATTAGTTTAAAGCCAATGTCTCAAATTTTTGAAAAGATATTTACTTCGAAAAACAATTTTTACCAACTTTTATACATTTTTTTTAGGTTTTTATTTTTTGTAAAAAAACTGTCAATTCGACTTTTCTCAGAATTTTTACTTTTGTTGAAAACAATATTTCTTATAAGTTAAAATTAGTTAGAAGCCATTATCTCAAATTTTTGAAAAGATATTTGAGTCAAAAATCAATTTTTAACAACTTTTGTTAATAAAATGATTTAAATCATGAAAATCATGAAAAATAAATGTAAACCAGCAAGTTTTCATTTATGCGTTTCGCCCCGGTGGGTTGGGCTCATCAGAAGATGACCATCACACCTTGTCTTGACGCATATTTCCCGAATTAATCGAGATATCATATAATCCGAGCTACATAACTGCGAATAATATGGTTGCTATAAGTCTTCTGAGATTATATGGTATCTCGATTAGTTCAGGAAATATGCGTCAAGACAAGGTGTGATGGTCATCTTCTGATGAGCCCGACCATCACACCGCCAGGCGAAACGCATAAATGAACACTTTCATGATTTTTATGATTTAAATCATTTTATTAAAAATAACAGTGTTCAAGGAAAAAAACTATTGACTGTTTACAGTCAAATATTTCTTATTCAACTTTTGTTAAATTTTTGTTCGGTTTTTAATTTTTTTGTAAAAAAACTGTGTATTCGATTTTTTTCAAAATTTGACTGAATGTTGAACACATTACTCTTTGAAAGATAAAATTAGTTTAAAGCCAATCTCTCAAAGTTTTGAAAAGATATTTGAGTCGAAAATCAATTTTTACCAACTTTTATTAATTTTTTTTTGGGTTCTTATTTTTTGTAAAAAAAACTGTCAATTTGATTTTTTCAACATTTTTCAGAATGTTGAAAATAATATTTCTTATAACATAAAATAAGATCGAAGCCTTAATCTCAAGTTTTTGAAAAGATATTTGAGTCGAAATTCAATTTTTACCAAACTTTGAGAAAAGTTTTTTTTTTAGGTTTATATTTTTTATAAAAAAAAACTGTCCATTAGATTTTTCTTAAAATTTTATCAGATGTTAAAAACATTATTATTTGTTGCACAAAATTGTTTTGGAGATGAAAGCATATTTAAGTCGAGGTGACAAAATTTTTTTTTCAGTTTTTTTGATTTATAAAAAAACCGTTAATTGGATTTTTTTCCAAAAATATACTTGTTTTGTATCACGTTACAATATATAATATAAAATTTAATTCAAGTCTCTAGCGTCATTGGTTCATGAGATATTTAGGGTTAACAAACATTTTCACCTTTTTTTTTAAACTGCTATGGTAAAAAAAAACCACCCACGCAATTTTCTTGAGAGCCCTTTCTGCATCTTTCTGCCTTATTATCTGTATAACAAAATTTATTTGAAGTCGATATCTCTTCTGGTTCTTGAGCTATGGACGACGAAAAAAACCTCACGAACGTGCGGACACACGGAAAGAATTCTTAGATCAGGTCAAGAAAAATAAGCTACAAATCATGAAAAATGAATCCAGTTTTTGGATCTTGGCTACTTTTTGTTTGCAATTTCATAAAACGAGCAAAATGAAGATATTGACACTCAAAAATTATATTTCACTACATTTAAGTAGCAATAATTCAACCGAGGAAATCAAATATTTCGAACAGCGAATTGCAATTTGGTATCAATTTAATGTTTGTTTTTATCGTGAATTTCAGCAGGAGCTTGTAGATTGAAATTATTTTCTTGTAGATTATGATTCGTTTTTTTAAATACCTACACACACAAGTGTCAAATTTCAACCGTTGTTTTCTTAGACTGCGATAATATACATTAGTTTGCAAATGACAACTAATGTTTTGCTACTTCTTTTTTTTTAAATTGCAACTTTTGATATGTAATTTGAAACAAGTTATTCTGCAGTTTGCAAATGACAGTCACAGTTTTGATACTTAGTTCTCTTTAAATTGCAACTTTTGAGTCGTAATTTGAAACAGTTTCTGCAGCAATTGGTAGCTTTTAAAGATTAATTAACTTTCCATTTTCAAGCAATCATGTAGAGATTCAAGAACAATTTTTTGCAAAATCAACAATCTTCATTAGTGATTTACAACATAAACTTATTCTAATAAATATGATTTAAAATCATGAAATATATAAACCAGCATAAGTGTTCATTATATGCGTTTCGCCCCGATGCAATGGTTAGGGTCATCAGAAGATGACCATTACACCTTGTCTTGACGCATACTTTCCCGAATAAATCGAGACTCCATTTAATCCGAGCTGCATAGAGCAACTGCGAATTATAAAGTTGCTACAAGTCTTCAAAGAAGACAAACTGTAGCCACTTTCATTTCGATGCTATGGGACTTTTTGATAAGAAATATTCGACTGTTAAAAGTCGAATTGTTTTTTCTGAACACCGCTTATTGTGATTATATTTTATTGATTTGAGAATTGAGAATGCTTAATTCACCGCATACATTTCGCAAAACAAGATTAATGAGTAGTCAAATTAAATTATTCCCCTAAAATAGTAGATTGCGACTCAAAAGTTGCAATTTACTTTGATTTCAACAAGCTCGAATTATAACTTTTGATAACAATTACCAAATTATAACATTTTGTATTTTACGAGGATTTGAATGCTGAATTACAACTTTTTCATTCATTTTATAAGTTTTCGTAAATTGCAACCTAAAATTTAGCAATTAGTGATTTTTCAATTCTCTCCGTATAAGGATGTACGGACGTACTGACGTACGGACGAACGTACGTACACACGCACGCACAGACATCGCTCTAAAAATCTTTTATTTCGACTCTAGGGACCTTGAAACGTCGAGAAATGTCAACATTTTTAATTTGAAAAATCGGACCTAATACAATAACTTCCTATGGGAAGTTAATAATGCAAAGTAACTAGCTATCGTTATAATACCATTAGAAGCTTCATTATTGAAGAACAAGAAAGATGGACAGCCATTTGACATTCTTTTTTGATTAACGAATTTGCAGAAGCATATGCAATCGTTCAAAGGGTTAGCTTGAGTTTTATGTAAATATACTTGGTAGAGATAATTTTTCAGATCGTTGAAACGAAGATAAGCACCAATATACTCAGCGTAGTCAGTTGGGCATTGAGAGCGTAGGAAAAATTCCCACAGATTATTTATTTGGTTACGAATCGATAAAAGTTTAAACAAACGTAATATTTAATTTCCACTAAAAGTGTTGTTCCATCCACTACAGCTTTGCCAAGTGATACATTCGACGTTCTGAAAAATTGAATAAAATACAAAATTAAAACCAGTAATTTATATCCTATTAATTTCTATTTGAAAATTAATTTCAGTAAACTTAATTAGTTTTATTTCAAAACAAATACAATATACAGAGTTATATATGGCGTATTTTATATTTCTGCATTCAAATTGATAATTTCTCATTTGCAATTGATATAAACTACGTTAAACACATACTTGGACTTCAGACTTTTAAGAGTCCAAGCTCATTATATAGTAAAAATTAAAAATAGAAAATGATGATCACATTTAATGGATGTAGTCGTGCAGTTTGATAATCTTTGAGTATGATACTCGATTTCACTATATATGATTATTTTTGTTATACTTTGATTGAATAATAACAAACAATTAAATAAATAGTTATAACAATTACAATGAAGTAAAGTCTCAACAATTTTATTATAAGCAGTTCAAAATACATACCTATAAAGTTTAAGTGTTCATTGAGAAAAACTAGTTGACTTTTTTATTTGTTATTGTCTTTTAAATAATGAATTAAAATATTTTTATTGATTCGGAACTTGACAAAAATTCCCCAGTTTTTGGATTTCCTGAAGCAATGTAAGAAGTGTTTTTTAAATTATGATCACACTATCGTCTATAAAGCCTATATACGTCCAAGGCTTGAGGATAACTCTCATATCAGGATGGTGCTCCAGTAACTTACTTAATATCACCGTTTAAAATGATTGGTGAAGAGACAATAACATTGTTTAATCATTTAAGTCGCTAGAACACAGTGGTAATGCCTCTTTCCTCACCCTTTTGTACCGTTTTTTAAAAGGGCTACCCTTCTTCTCCACAGTGAAACAGTTAGTTCTATTTCTTCACTTAAATAATTTAAACGTAATAGTCACTTCGTTACTTTCAAGCTCAGTTTCGGTCATGCTGTCATATACAGAGATTCGTTCTTTAACCGTACTATGCGAATGTGGATTACAAAAGTCTTTTCTTGTCGTTGTAATATTCAGAAATTCAAGACCAATACCCTATGATGAGAGGAAGCATCATGCTTACATTGTTTTTTGGGCATAATAAGGATACAACAATCCGCTTGAGTTGAGATATTCACGTTTCTTCAATTAATGTTTTAACTCAAATTTTTAGAACTCTTTTTAATTCCTAAATTTACTCAGCCAATATTCAACTATGCAAATTGAACTATTGTTCAAATAATCTCAAAGAATAGATCTCTGTTCAAAAATGTTTACCAATTTTCAAAAATCCCTAAGCACTTCATAGGAACGATTACGTACGACTTATGTTCAGAATTTAATTTTTCACACAAAAACTTCAAAATTATTTGAGCTTGTTATACATTTTCAAATATTTTTGTATAGTTTCCCACGAGAATCTACAATTCCAAATGAATTTCAAACTTTTCCCTACCATTCTATCAATTCAACTAGGTTTGCAATTGTTTTGGTGGATTTGTGGTTAAGTGATGAAAATATGGCCAAAAGTGTTGAGAGCTGCAGAGCTGGTCTGGTCATATTATAAATTAATTGTGGATTTATTTAAATGATTTTATATTGTCAACTATGTATATGAATTTTTAAAATAAAGAGGTTTTTCAAATGTATTTTATACTAATAACATAATTTAAATATTAAATTTAATTAACAAAAAATAGAACGTTTATATTTGGTTTGCAGTATAATTTCGTGTCAAAAAACAAAACTGAGTTATCTGAAGGTATATGAGTAAGTGTTCTATACATACGTATAGGACATATAAAATTTATAATTTATGCTAACATCATGATGCAAGTTACTTTTGTTAATTGATTTAGTTATTATATGAGTCGAACATTATATTCATGTATGTATAACGAAGTCCACTTAAAGTTGAGTCCCCCAAGGAATCAATATACTCCAACTTATGTATATGTATATGTTGCCTGACAGCATTCACATTCTTCAATATTCATATAGTTTCAACTTCAACATCTCAATTAGGCCAGCAATAAAAGCTGAGTGACAACAACTTTGGGTCTTTCTCTCTCCGTTTTGTTGGCTTATAGACTATAAAACTTTGTGCACCTGCATAAAGTCACGTAGATTTTATACTGACTTTTGTAGACCAGTTTGGTATTTTTGTAGCTCTTTTCTTTGTTTAATACAACATCAAGTTTACGTACAATATTAATAATAAATTTCATCAATGAACTAAACAAGAAAGTTTCAAGCATTTTTAAAGTTTTGTTTTAACAAATTGAAATTAAAAACTAGAATTAAATTAAGATATGGAGAAGAAAGATCAGAACTAGACAAGATTAAAGAAATAAATTATTAATTATAGTGCAGAGTTGTACTTTTGCGTTGTACGAGTTTTCTGTTTCTGCAGCTTTCATCTTATGAAATTTGACAAGTAAAAGTAATAACTTAAAAACAGACAGACTGAAACTTTCCGAATTACCTACAACAATGATGGAAATTTTGCAGTTGCAGTTCAAAAAAACTAACTTTTAAGTCGTCGTGAAGCACCTTTTAAGTGAGCTGGTGAAAAAATGTTTGCTGTTTGTGTAAGGATAACGGTACAGACTAAGACCATTCTAATTTAAAATGTTTACATTCCTCCAAAAAGTTTGGAGTCTGTTTATAGCGAACTCTCCTTGGCATTAGACTTTCTTATCAATTAGCTCTGCTCTAACACTAATATTTTACTTTTAGGTGATTTTAATTTACCACACATTGAGTGGATTCCATCTGAAGACGAATCCTGTCTTTTCTCGATAAAATCCTTCTTACTGACTTACAGCAAACAAGCTGTATTAAAAACTCAAAAAATAGAATTTTCGATTTAGTACTTTCTTCTGACGCTATTATAACTCTTGTTCTAGAATCTATATCAGGAATTACTACTATTGATAAATATCAGCCCCCCCCTCCCTTGGACATTTTTCCTGACTTAAATAATCACCTTACTGAACACAGTAATTCCTTTGATTGCTTATATAATTTTGATTTCAGAAGAGCTAATTTCCAGTTGTTGTCTGAAGATTTAACTATTTCTGCAATTGCTGATACATTAGCATTTTCTAATATTGACGAAGCAGGTTCAAATTTTTATAAGATCCTCAATTATTATTTGGAAAAAAATGTACCTTTAAAGAAATCAAGAAATACAAACGTTAGCCACCCTTGGTACACGAAAGAATTACGTTACTGCGTAACAAAAGAAATAAGGCATAAAGAGCTTATCTCAAAACTCTGTCTCCAATCAACTTCTCTTTTTTTGTTGAACTCTTTAACGAATTTAAGTCTCTTTCTAATTTTGTATATGCTAGTTATGTTACTGATATGGGCAGGGCACCTCTTTAAAAGAGAATCCTAATAAATTTTGGAAACTTATAAACTTAAAGAAAAAATCAGATGACTTTCCAGTTAACTTCACTTACATTTTTGTGCGTGTGTTAGTACACATGCACTTATGATGAACCCTTGATCGTAGTTTGAAGCTTGCTATAAGCTAACTACTGTCTGAAAATTCTGAATTGTAAAAAAAAGTTAAAGATGTTAAAATCGAAACCATATATGCGTTGCTGAAGAGCACCTAATTTACACACAAGAATTTGTGCAAAGTTTGTCTGTAGAAGATGTGAAAACACCAGTGCATGCTCGTACAGCTCGTACTGAATGAATATTATGCATAGAGACTTGTACTTACAATCCTGCAAGGTGCAAATAACTCAAGAACCAATTAAGGCGTCGCTCATTTATGTTCAGAATGGTGGCAAGAAATATCATCAGAGAATACTCAATTTTCGAAGAAAATCATCTTCAGTGATGAAGCACATTTTCACCTCAGTAGATTCGTCAATAATCCGATAATTCGGTAAATTAACGGTATAGAACGGCAACTATGCCTCATCGTCACGACCGGCGGTCGTTTGGCCGATATTTTGATCCATACTAAAATTGAACCATACCAATATTATCATAATAAAAAAAAGAGGCTGGGATGCGACCCACACTGATAACTTCCCATCCCGTCTGTCGATTTGTCTTGCTTAAAAGTTTGTCTATATGTATCAATTTTTACCAAATTTGCGTACTATTTTTTGTAGATTTTATTTTGTTATGAAAAAACGGACTGTTGGATTTTTATATCGAATGATATATGAATATCGAAAACAATATGTTCTGTGAAATAAAATAAGTTTGAAGCCAATATTTGTAATTTTTGAAAAGCTATTTGAGTCGAAAGTAAATTTTTACCAAGTTTTAGTATTGTTTTTTTTTTTTAGGTTCTTATTTTTTGTAAAAAAATTGTCAATTCGATTTTTCACAAAACAATATTTCTTATAAGTTAAAATTAGTTAGAAGCCATTATCTCAAATTTTTGAAAAGATATTTGAGTCGAAAATCAATTTTTACCACCTTTTACAATTTTTTTTTAGGTTTTTATTTTTTGTAAAAAAAAACTGTCAATTCGATTTTTCTCAAAGTTTTTCCTAATGTTGAAACCAATATTTCTTATAAGTTAAAATTAGTTAGAAGCCATTATCTCAAAGTTTTGAAAAGATATTTGAGTCAAAAATCAATTTTTACCAACTTTTATTAATTTTTTTAGGTTTTTATTTTTTTTTTTTTAAACTGTCAATTCGATTTTTCTCAACATTTTGCAGAATGTTGAAAACAATATTTCTTATAAGATAAAAAAATTTTAAGCCTAAAACTCAAGTTTTTGAAAAGATATTTGCGTCGAAATTCAATTTTTACCAACTATGAGTAAATTTTTTTTATTATTATATATATTATTATTATTATATTATTATTATTATTATTTTTTATAAAAAAAACTGTCAATTAGATTTTTCTCAAAATTTTATCAGATTTCAAAAACATTATTCTTCGTTGCACAAATTTGTTTTGGAGATGAAATCATATTGTGGTCGTAAAATTTTCGAGGTGACAAATTTTTTTTTCAGCTTTTTTGATTTATAAAAAAAACCGTTAATTGGATTTTTTTCCAAAAATATAATTGTTTTGTATTACGTTACAATATATATTATAAAATTTAATTTAAGTCTCTAGCATCATTGGTTCATGAGATATTTAGGTTTAACCAAAATTTTCACCTTTTTTTTAAACTGCTATGGTAAAAAAACCACCCACGCAATTTTCTTGAGAGCCCTTTCTGCATCTTTCTGCCTTATTATCTGTATAACAAAATTTATTTGAAGTCGATATCTGTTCTGGTTCTTGAACTATGGAGGGCGAAAAAAAACGTCGCGAACGTACAGACGTACGAACGTACGTACACACGCACGCACAGACATCTTTCTAAAAATCTTTTATTTCGACTAGAGGGAACTTGAAACGTCGAGAAATGTCAAAATTTTCAATTTGACAAATCGGACCTATTACAATAACTTCCTATTGGAAGTTAATAAATACCAATGATTTCCAAAATTATTTGTGTTTTATTCGAAATGAAATAAAATCGGCCCTTAACATTAACATTCGCAAAGGTACGAAATATTCAAGGAATTATTGAAGGGTTTCTCTTCAATCTCCTGACTCTTCTCCGCCTTCTTTAATAAGTGGACTTCACTGCATTGAGTGTGTCCAAACTACCGTCATTTGTGCATTCGTGTAATAGGGTAAAGTCAATGATTCCCTGACCAGTTTTCCTATATATTTCTAAGCTTTAACTCCCATTTAGCTTGAAAACCCGCAAGATGTTTGGAAGATGAAGGTTTCCAATTTCCTAGTTATCGTTGTTATAATGTTCCAAGCTTATAACAGCACTGAATCGACGTTTGATGGAAACAATAGCTGAGACTTCAAGATGACAAAAGTTATTCGTAAAAACATTATACAACATCTCAAACGTAGCCTTAGATTTCGCTTTATCTTGTTTCAGTATAGACAATACTTCCAAGATATGGGAAACTCTCTTCAACTGGTTTTTGGACAATGTTTATCAGAGAAGATGACTGAGAGTCCCACGACTGCTGGTGCTCTCTCTCTACTCTTGTTGTCACTTGATGAGTATAAAATGATCCTTATGTCGCTCTTATGCGTAGTATAGATGTTTGAGGTATGTTCACAAAGCCCATCGCACTCCTTCGTTTTCTATCACATCACTGATCACAAATAGAAACAGAATTGTTGACGTATGCTGCCTTGCCTGACTCCATTCTGGACTTCAAACTCTTCTGAAAATCTGAGCAAAACTTTCTTTCCACATCTTAAGCTGATCCTCACCTGAAATAAGCAGCACACCATCTATATCTTTCACTAGGTTTTATTTTGAGCTTTGAACACCAGCGAGCTAAAGGGCTCTTTTGTTGCACAAGATTGCAGATTCATATCATATGTGGATGCCAATTCTAGTTTTTTACTTCTCCTTGAGCAGCTGCTAAATGATCTTTCATTTCCTCCCTCTCGTTAGTATTTCCACGAGTTTCTTCTAGAAACTAGGTGTTGGTTTCTTAAACACGGCCTGACTATTTTTTAGCATCTGCACTGAAAACAATTTTCACAGGACTCCAATAGGTTAGATAATTCATGGAATTTTTTTTAACATAATTTCTGGCACTAATCGTTTTCATGATTTTCCAAAAATCTAGCCGTATTGCTTCAATGTTGGCTTGAATATTAGCTATCAATTGCTATCAATTCTTCAAGAATTCCTGGTTGGTAAGATATAAGTAAATTTCCACAATTTGGAAGAGTAGTTCTGGACCTATACAATTCAAGATGAATTGCCGAATCTAACCGAACAGAAATATCAACACAGTTTAAAATTCTCAACTTTCAAACCATAGACAACAATCATCAAAACTTTTCATGAAAAACACTATTGACCATAATGGAAACTCTTATTGAAGAGTCAAAAAGAAGAATGCAATCTTTTTTGAATGCGAACCCATTGACTGCAACAAAGAATGTCTTCATATACTTCACTTTGATTCTATGACTTCTAATTTTGTTTATACATATTTCGTAGAAGTAGAAGAACTTCAGTTCTTCTAAAAATAAAATGGAACTTTATTACTTCTACTTCTATTAATAAACCAACTTCCTTGAATAATTAGAATGTAATTTATAGTTATTACATTTTGCACTAATTTTGGGTAACTAGCGTTTTTTAATATTACTCCAAGGATTATCTTTTTCGTCTAATTCCTTGAGATGAGCTTGTAACGAGTGCTTTGAAATAAAATTTTCCAGCAATTGCTCTTGACTCTACTTGCGATGTTAACAACGAATAATCTGTATAAAAAAGGTGCGGCTTTAAAGTTTTCCAATATTTAAATGCCGACAAAAATCCCCATGGAAAATATTGCAAATCACTCTAAGTTTATTGCAAAATAAGCGATGCTTGTGAAATGTTAATAATAATGTACTCACATACATACATAGTTTTACATGTCTTACTGAATTTGATTGATTATATTCATATTCTTGTGACAGCTTGGTGTAAGAGCTTACATTTGTTTTTTTTTATTATTTTGCTGTGAATGATTTGCGGTTATTTAATAATACTCTTGTTCATATAATATAGTATACCCCCTATATGTGCTTAATGTTTAATAAGCAAATCACGGAAATGGAATAAATTACAATCAAAAAAGAATTATTGCAATTGACATTGTCAAGCTGTAATATTATACTACATGTAGAGTATATTTATTGTATATGGTACTTTTATGTGGTTACGAAAACCGTAATTGTCAATTACAGTTTTACACTGTCTTCAAATATCAAACGGCAAAGGAAAGCGTGGTTTTAAACTAAGCTGATACAGGAAATTTTATTTAATTACAGTGTGATTAATTAGATATGAATTTTTTAGAGGTTTTTCGTTTAAACGTTTTCACTTAACATTTTTACTAAAGACCTTCATTTAATTGGTTCGAATATAAATAAATTAGTATGTTGAACTTTAAATCCAAAAAGTTGTTTTGGCTTAGAAACAAAAAATGGGTTCGTATATTAAATATTCATAATCTTAACCGATTTGCTCGAAAAATTATTTTATGGGTATTTGTTTGTGATTTCTTACAAGTTTAACAACTGGTAGCTTCTAACTATCAATTTTAGTTTCATGCATTTTTAAAACAACTGCAGTAAAGCTAAATTAAATACATTTTTTTTGCTTGGTTATTTTCACATTGACTCAAGAATTTACTTATATAGTCAATATAAAAAATTTGTGCAAGATATTATTATGCATATAAGAGGTAAGGTTTATTTTTTACTCATATTAAAGAAACTAGTATCATGACTTACTTCTATTTAATAATTCTTCACGAATTTAATCTAATAAAAATATAAATTCCGCGATTAAATACTATCTTAATTGATTTCTTATAAAGAAAGTTAAATACAGATATGAAAACTAAAATTATTCGGAGGTACACTATGGTGTATGCGTACTTTTTAACTTCCCATAGGAAGTTATTGTAATGTGTCCGATTTGTCAAATTGAAAATGTTGACATTTCTCGACGTTTCAAGGTCCCTAGAGTCGAAATAAAAGATTTTGAGAAAGATGTCCGCACGTCCGTACGTTGGCGCCGTTTCTTTCATCGTCCATGGCTCAAGAACCAGTAAAGATATCGACTTCAAATAAATTTTGTTATACAGATAAAAAGGCAGAAAGATGCAGAAAGGGCTCTCAAGAAAATTGCGTGGGTGGTTTTTTTACCATAGCAGTTTAAAAAAAGGTGAAAATTTTGGTTAACCCTAAATTAAATTTTATATTTTTAAATTTTGTTGAGGTTAGGATTTTCATGCATTAGTATTTCACAGATCACGCGGGATTTCAGACATGGTGTCAAAGAGAAAGATGCTCAGTATGCTTTGACATTTCATCATGAATAGACTTACTAACGAGCAACGCTTGCAAATCATTGAATTTTATTACCAAAATCAGTGTTCGGTTCGAAATGTGTTTCGCGCTTTTTTATCGACAAATTTTGTTCAGCGATGAGGCTCATTTCTGGTTGAACGGCTACGTAAATAAGCCAAATTGCCGCATTTGGAGTGAAGAGCAACCAGAAGCCGTTCAAGAACTGCCCATGCATCCCGAAAAATGCACTGTTTGGTGTGGTTTGTACGCTGGTGGAATCATTGGACCGTACTTTTTCAAAGATGCTGTTGGACGCAACGTTACGGTGAATGGCGATCGCTATCGTTCAATGCTAACAAACTTTTTGTTGCCAAAAATGGAAGAACTGAACTTGGTTGACATGTGGTTTCAACAAGATGGCGCTACATGCCACACAGCTCGCGATTCTATGGCCATTTTGAGGGAAAACTTCGGAGAACAATTCATCTCAAGGAATGGACCGGTAAGTTGGCCACCAAGATCATGCGATTTGACGCCTTTAGACTATTTTTTGTGGGGCTACGTCAAGTCTAAAGTCTACACAAATAAGCCAGCAACTATTCCAGCTTTGGAAGACAACATTTCCGAAGAAATTCGGGCTATTCCGGCCGAAATGCTCGAAAAAGTTACCCAAAATTGGACTTTCCGAATGGACCACCTAAGACGCAGCCGCGGTCAACATTTAAATGAAATTATCTTCAAAAAGTAAATGTCATGGACCAATCTAACGTTTCAAATAAAGAATCGATGAGATTTTGCAAATTTTATGCGTTTTTTTAAAAAAAAAAATTCTCAAGCTCTTAAAAAATCACCCGATATATGTACGTGATACCAAACAATTATATTTGGTATCACGTTACATATATATTTGGAAAAAGTCCAATTAACGGTTTTTTTATAATGAAAAAAAACTGAAAAAAAAAAAAAACAATTTGTCACCTCGAAAATTTTACGAATAAAAAATGATTTTATCACCAAAATAATTTTGGCCAAAGAAAAATAACGTTTTCAACAAAAAAATTTTGAGAAAAATCGAATTGGCAGTTTTTGTACAAAAATTAAAAACTTTAAAGAAAATTTCACAAAAGCTGGTAAAAATTTTCGACTCAAATATCTTTTCAAAAATTTGAGATTATGGCTTCCAACTAATTTTAACTTATACAAAATATTATTTTCAACATTCGAACAAATTTTTAGAAAAATCGAATTGACAGTTTTTTTTACAAAAAATAAAAACCTAAACAAACAAATTAATAAAAGTTGGTAAAAATTGATTTTTGACTCAAAAATATTTTCAAAACTTTGAGATATTGGCTTTAAACTACTTTTATCTTTCAAAAAATATTGTTGTCATCACTCAGTAAATTTTTTTAGAAAAATCGAATTGACAGTTTTTTTACAAAAAATAAAAACCTAAAAAAAAAAACAATACTAAAACTTGGTAAAAATTTAATTACGATTCAAATAGCTTTTCAAAAATTAAAATTCAAACTCTTTTTATTTCATAGAAAATATTTTTTTCGATATTCAGTAGTTTTTTTTTATAAAAATCCAACAGTCCGTTTTTTCATAAAAAAAAATAAAAGTCCAAAAAAATAGTACCTACGTAAATTTGGTAAAAATTGACGTTCGGTTTTTGATATCTTTCAAATTAATTTCATTCATCCAATTTTTAAAAATTTAGGAAATGCTACTTAAATTGGTTAAAATTTGTTTTCGACTAAAAATCTATTTAATAAAACTAGATTTTCAAATTAAACTATTTCTTTATATGAAAAATATTGTTGGTAATTTTAATTTTTTTAAGAATAATTCAACTAACAACTATTTTAACCCAACACGAAAACCTACAAACTTTTAAGCCAGACAAATTGACAGACGGGATGGGAAGTTATCAGTGTGGGTCGTATCCAGCCTCTTTTTATCTATGGTTTTGCCTATACTTATTATTATTTGTATGGTGAACGTTTGAATATGAATAGAGATCAGGTGAAAATATTTATTAAAAAATAATACTTGCTTTTCAAACTAGCTTACATCAAAAAAAGCAGTTTGTTTTCATTTAAATAATTGACAGAATAAACTTGAAATAATAATATGATTTTGTGTTTCAAATTTTCATCACTTTTTCGATTTTTGAATATGTACATACATACATATGTACATATGTATGTATTTAGGGATTGCACCCAGGACGTCTGGCATAACAATCCTACTCACGAACCGTCACGCGCCAGGTATTATATTTACATGCAATGAGTTTTAAAAATACAGGTGGGTCCACAGCATACTGCAACTGCTTTCAAGATCCACACAAAGTTGATAATTTTCATGGAAGTATTTACGCGACGACGCGTCTCCACTTTTCTTTTTAATCATGAAAATTGATTTCATCAAAAGACTGTTACTACTTATATAATTCTGGTTGCAATTATTTATGTTATTTTGCAATAAATTTTAGATAATTGCTGAAGTTTAAAACAGCTCCGAAATTGTTCTCGAATTTCGATTAAAAAAAATACACTATTCAAAATAGTTATAGTGTGTCAGATAGCTACTGTTCGAGACCATACCCCAAAATTGATGTTAAATTCAGTAGATAAATAATCAATACGTTTCTTTGATTTTTATTAATTATTAATTTAAAGAGATTTCTATAACTTTATTGAAATACTATCTGACCCGGCAGACTTCGTACTGCCTCAATCGATAAATAAGAGACCTAAACTTTTGTTTAAAATAATTTCAAAACAAACAAAATGTATTGAATAAAAAAGCATTTTTTTAATGAAGCATGAAGTTTTATTATTATTTTCGACACATCATGTTGTTTACTTAAAAAAACAGAGTTTTCCTGAAATAATGGCTATTTATAAGGTTTAAATTTTTATTAACAGAAACACATTGTTATGCTACAGTTTGTTAATAAGCTTTCTCATAAACTATATTTTTTGTATTGTTTTGTGGTGCGTAAATAAACAAAGAAGACGGTTTTCCGACGCGCGAACACGCGACGTATAATTGTCCATGCGTTAAACAGGGAAACTCCAAGTTGATTCCGCAAACTTCTAAAGACTGTCCTTGCGATTTATTTATTGTCATCGCAAAGACCAGACGTACTGGAAATTGTAAGCGTTTAAAATCGAATGGTAAATCCGTTGGAATTATCAGTATTCGCGGGATTAAGACATCCTCTCCTTTTGTATTTTCCTTTTATGATTGTTGCCTCAATGACGTTATTCATCAGTTTTTTTCACAGCCAGTCTTATTCCATTGCATAGTCTAGGTTGATTAATGTTACGCAGCATGATGACAACTGATCCTACTTTTAACTGCAAATTGTGAGGTGGTAATCTAGGCAATTTCAGTGAATTTAAAAACTCCCTGGGATAGTTGACTACGTCATCCTGGTTCATAACGGTGTCGACTGATTTGAAGGAAACCAACTATCCCGAAGAAAATTCTGAATGGTCGCATTGAGATCCTCTACATCTTTATTTTTCGCTGCCAATATTGCACGTACACCCAGCCAATTATGGTTATTGAACTTTTGCGCTATATCTGGGAAAACACGCTGAATAAGCTCCTCTTTTTAATCTGTGATGTGACAGAAATCTGTGGGTAATGTGATGAATCCGGTCGAGGTGTCCATTGCAACTTTATTATTTCCAATATCTAACAACTGCTTCGCAATAACATTTGCAGTTTCATCATGTTGCAAAAATACTCACATGTTAGTTATTAATTGGAGTGTCTTTACGTACTGCCACAAATTCGATGATTTTAGGCATGCATTTAGCTCATCAACAACAGTTGATCGGGGAATAACTGGAAGAGTTTGAAGAAAATGACCTGACAACAGAATCATGGCCCCACCAAAAATATTTTGGTTGTCACGGAGATCTTTCAATGTTCTGTTCAGCGCCTCCAGGACCCTTTTATGGGCCATTGTGCATTCATCCCAAAATTAATTTGCATACCTGTAGGATCTTGGCCATTGCGCTATTTTTGGCGATGTTGCAAATTGGTGTTTCGGTGATTTGCATGTTTAATGGTAGTTTCAAGGCAGAATGCGCAGTTCGTCCACCTTCTAGCAGAGTCGCAGCTATTCCAGATGAAGCCAACGCTAGAGCAGCATCATAACGAGATCTGATCCTCGCCAAAAGCAATGAAATTAAGAACGTTTTTCCGGTTCCTCCGGGAGCATCAAGGAAATAATTTCCACCAGATCCACTGTTCACAGCTTACGACTATTTTCTTGATCTGTCTCTCTCTGGTCATCAGCTCTTCACACATTTGATTGACTTCGACGACCTAAGTCAGGTCGTCTTCTCCTTGGCATCGTAACGTAATTAATATAAGTGAGAAAATTTCTCGCTCACTTAACAGTAACTTAACAGTAAAGTGTCACTATTACAAAATATCAACAAAAAAAGAGCACACTACTTGGAATGTCATTATCACAAAGGATCACAAAAGTAAAGAAATATCTCGCGCACGTAGCGGTAATCGTCACTCACAAAGATAGAAGGATGCACTCATAGAATATCGTAACCATGGTCGTAACACAATATCGTCAATCGTAATACCTTTTTCCGTGTTCTGATTTTTTTATTTATTTTTTTGTTTGTGACAAAACTTAAGATTTATCAAACTTAAAAAAATAATCTGATACAGTTACAACTGAAGTTAGCTAAAATTAAGTTTCGCGAAGCCGACCAAATTAATTGGAATTCAGTACTATTAATAGTTTATTACATTTTTTGTCGCGTTCGCGATTCACTTTTGATCATTTTCGGAACGCGACTTTAGATCCTCCAAAGCGCACGCGAAGACTATTTTCATGGATATGATTGAATTTGAACTTTGACTTTGAAATCGACTCTTTGACGTTAGGAACTCACCTAAATTGCTTAGACAACAGTGAGTGATTTGATTATAATTTAATATGAACTGTATTGAGTAGCAATAAAGTTCAAATTGACTCTAGAAAACGTTTGTATAGGAAATAGAAAAGGGCTGTTTTTAGGGTTTTCCCGGAAATTATTCGATTTTTTCTCGCCCTTTAAACCTTCCCTAAACCTCCACGAACATTTTAAGACTAAGTTCAGATAAATCCGTTTAGCCGTTCTCGAGTTTTAGTGAGACTAATGAACAGCAATTCATTTTTATATATATAGATTAAAAACTTCAAAAACTAATAACAAATAATAGTAAAATAGTTCATATACAAATCAATAAAACAAGTATAACAATCTTTTTCAAAAACAAGGCAAGGTTTTGTTCCTGCAAATTAAATTGCAACTTTTCAAAGAGTTTTCATTACCTTAATTTAAATCCATTACTTGATTCATAACTTCTTAAATTAAAAAAAAACTTAAGCGAAAAATCTATAAACCTATCTTTAATAAATTTAAATAAGTATATATGTGAGTAATAAAATTCTATTTTCGAAAAATTTTCCTAGATTGTTAGGTTCCTCAAGTTTTTCAGTTTTAAAGTTACTTACGCATCAGTCGTCTACTTAAATATTTTACACTGTATCTAAAATCCACGATTTTTAAAGATATGTCTTGTCTATGTGCAGGTGTGTACGTTTTAATAAATTTCGTCTTTCAGATAATAACATCGAAGATGCAGAAAGGACTTTCAAAATATTTGAGTGGGTGATTTTAATTACTTCAGCAATTTAAAAAAAAAGTGAAAATTTTGGTTGACCCAAATGTCTAAAAAAAACAATAATACCAGATACTTTAACAATTTTTGTTATTATATAATATGACATGATACCACACAAATATAATTTTGAATTAATTTAATTTTGAAAAATTCAATTGACGGTTTTCTTACAAATCAAGAAATCTGAAAATTATTTGTCACCTCGAGTATTTTTTTAGAACCAGAAATGATGTTACCTTCAGAACAATTGTATGAAAAAGAATAACTTGTTTCTAAAAAAACACACTAAAAGTTGTTGAAAATTGATTTTCCACTCTTATATATTGAACATAATGCTCATCTTCAAACTAACTTAACATTAATTAATTTTTTTTTCGAAAAACAGTCACTTTTTTTATAAAAAAAAATGAATCTACAAAATAAAATACGCAAAATAGATGAACGTATTGACCTTAACAATTCAATTCTATCCAAACTGTTTAATCTAAGATAAAGTTCTTAGAAAAATGAAATCGGTATTTTTTTTACTATAAATAAAAACTTTCAAAAATGGTGCTAATATTGATGAAAATGTCGGAAACAAAAACAGATTGAAATCAAATCAATATGGAAATTATTGTTTTTAAATATATTTATTATTAAAAAATTCAACTGATAATTTTTTTTTGAAAACACGAAAACCTACACAAACAACTTAAAACTAGTAAGAAATGGTTTTCGAGAATTATGAGAACAAACAACTTAAAATTGTTTAATCTCACACAAAATGTTGTTATTAATATTTTATTAAGCTTTTAGAAAAATTTACAGACACGGATGGGATTTTATCAGTGTTGGCCTTCAAAATTAAAAAAAATGCGTTTTTTGAAACTGCCTTCACTCCCTTCACCAAAAAGACACTTTCGTTAATTAAAATTGGAAGAAAATTTACTCATCGAAGGTAGTAAATTAATTATTGAGCTACAAATTAAAAAGGGGTTTTTCAATTAGCGCGGGTAGATTTTGGTGCCCTGTGGCGGCCATTTTGTCTTGGTGACATCTGTCAATTCTTTTGTTTATTATTCAGTTGTTTATGCCAAATCGTCATGGTAAGTTACACGATTGAAGAGCACATTCAAATGATAAAACTTTATTATCAAAATGAGTGTTCGTTAACGCAAACGTTGCGCGCATTGCGCCCATTTTACGGTAGACCATCACAGTCGACTCTTCAAGGTTTGGTGGCCAAATTTGAGACGACCGGTTCAGTAAACAATCAGCCAACACCCATCGTTCAAGGGACGCAAGATCGACCGAGAATATCGCCGCGGTCCGTGAAAGTTAAGAGCAGAACCTGAGGCAGTCTATTCCTCGCCGTGCACAAGAACTCGGCATTTCGCAGACTTCAACTTGGCGAATTTTGCGTCGGGGGTTGGGCCTACACCCGTACAAGATCCAACTGACCCAGGAGCTCTAAGTTCATGACCATGGACAACGCCGCCGTTTGTTCGCTGACAGGGCTTCGAATCGTTTCAAAGAGAACAATAATTACTGGCGAAAAATCATCTTTAGTGGCGAGGCGCATTTTTGGATGAATGGCTGTGTTAACAAACAAAATTTCCGTATATGGGAAGACACCAATCTACGCGAGGTTCACCAGGTGATAATGCATCCTCAAAAAGTAACCGTTTGGTGTGGATTTTGGCCCGTCGGCGTAATTGGACCGTACTTTTTTGAAAATGACCGACGTTAGTGAGGCGGTTACCATCAACAGGGAGCGCTACATAACGATGATAACTAATTTCTTATGGCCCAATTTTAACCATATGGATCTAGACGACATGTGGTTCCAGCAGGACACCGCGGCGCTACGTGCCACACAGCAAGCGCCACGATTGACATTTTTCATGAACGATTTGAGTGTAAGGTTATTTTACTACTAACCTTTTTTTTTTTATTTATTTGACCCCACTAGATTTTTTCCTGTGAGGTTTCTTGAAGTCACAGGTCTATTTACATAAATAAACCACAATAGACCGATGCCCTAAAGGTGAACATAACACAGACCATCGCTCAAATTCAGCCATATCTACGGGGAAGAGTCATTGAAAATTGGACAGCTCGGATCCGTGCCACCGTAAGAAGCCGAGGCGGGCATTTGAATGATGTCATATTCCAAACACAATGACATACATTCGCCTTTCAAATATAGAAATAATTTTGTTAACACCTCACACACAGCTTAATTAATCCCATATGAAGATCTACCCTCCCTTATTGAAAACCCCTTTACAAAACAACTATTGTCATTAGTAACGTGTTCGTCTCCTAGCTTGTGTTAGTTTAGGGAAAGTTTTAACAACAAACTAGCTTTTAAAAAGTTTTTAATTTTAAGGCATTTAAAGCGACAAGATTGTAGGTTGACGAAACATAATTTTCGACCATATGGTTTTTGAGAATAAGCATTCTCAAATTAAAATAAAAACAATTTCTAGATTTTTAACTTCCCATAGGAAGTTATTGTAATGCATCCGATTTGTCAAATTGAAAATTTTGACATTTCTCGACGTTTCGTCGAAATAAATGATTTTTAGAAAGATGTCTGTGCGTGCGTGTGTACGTACGTATGTCCGTACGTCCGTACGTTCGCGACGTTTTTTTCGTCGTTCATAGCTCAAGAACCAGAAGCGATATCGACTTCGAATAAATTTTGTTATACAGATAATAAGGCAGATGATGCATGAAGGGCTCTCAAGAAAATTGCATGAGTGGTTTTTTACCATAGCAGTTTAAAAAAAAAGGTGAACATTTTTGTTAACCCTAAATATCTCATGAACCAATGACGCTAGAGACTTGAATTAAATTTTATATTATATATTGTAACGTGATACAAAAGAAGTATACTTTTGGAAAAAAATCCAATTAACGTTTTTTTATAAATCAAAAAAACTGCAAAAAAAATGTTGTCACCTCGAAAATTTTACGACTTAAATATGCTTTCATCTCCAAAACAATTTTGTGCAACAAAGAATAATGTTTTTAACATCTGATAAAATTTTGAGAAAAATCTAATGGACAGTTTTTTTTATAAAAAATAAAAACCTAAAAAAAACATTACTCAAAGTTTGGTAAAAATTGAATTTCGACTCAAATATCTTTTCAAAAACTTGAGATTAAGGCTTCAAACTTATTTTATCTTATAAGAAATATTGTTTTCAACATTCTGAAAAATGTTGAGAAAAATCGAATTGACAGTTTTTTACAAAAAATAAAAACCAAAAAAAAATTTTTAAAAGTTGGTAAAAATTGATTTTTGACTCAAATATCTTTTCAAAACTTTGAGATATTGGCTTTAAACTACTTTAATCTTTCAAAAAATATTGTTGTCAACATTCGATAAAATTTTGAAAAAAATGACATTTTTTTACAAAAGATTAAAAACCGAAAAAAATTAACAAAAATTGTTAAAAATTGATTTTTGACTCAAATATCTTTTCAAAAATTTGAGATAATGGCTTCTTACTACTTTAAACGTATAAGAACTATTGTTTTCAACAATAGAAACAAAAATTTTGAGAAAAATCGAATTGACAGTTTTTTTTACGAAAAATAAAAACCTAAAAAAACATTTATAAAAGTTGGTAAAAATTGTTTTTCGACGTAAATATCTTTTCAAAAATTTGAGACATTGGCATCAAACTAATTTTATTTTTAAAGAAATATTGTTTTCAACGTTCTGTAAGATTTTTAGAAAAATCGATTTGACAGTTTTTTGTACAAAAAATAAAAACAAAAAAAAAAAACAATACTAAAACTTGTAAAAATTTACTTTCGGCTCAAATAGCTTTTCAAAAATTACAAATATTGGCTTCAAACTTATTTTATTTCACAGAAAATATTGTTTTCGATATTCAGTAATTTTTTTATAAAAATCCAACAGTCCGTTTCTTCATAAAAAATAAAATCTACAAAAAATAGTACGCAAATTTGGTAAAAATTGATACATATAGACAAACTTTTAAGCAAGACAAATTGACAGACGGGATGGGAAGTTATCAGTGTGGTTCGCATCCCAGCCTCTTTTTGTTTTTGGAACTCTTACCACCATATTAAAAATTGCCAAGAAATTACAAATCAATACAAACAAAATCCCAACAGAGCTACTTGTACGTCCGCAATGTGTGCAGCTAATAACGAATTAAGTTTAACAACAATTTTCTAATGTCAAAAAAGGTTTATGTTGTGCTTTTCCTTTCAAGATGTTGAAGTTAAAGAAAAAATCCTTCAATTGTGCAAGGAAAATATTTCTTTTTTGTTCATATCTGCTTTTTCACACACACATTCCTCAAACAAACATACTCATACTTACAGGAGATGTACATATATATATATGTACAAACAGTGATGTTGGGTGTAAGAACCCAACCGAAATAATTCCCTGAATAACAATCCGCAGGATACAAAAAAAACAAACGAAGGGGTTTGTTGGGAAATGGGGGGAGCATAGGATTTGTTGAGAGGAGAAATCTTACGTACATTACCAGTAGAGAGTAATCATCAGGACGTTATGCTTTCGTGCTCTTAAAGTAGATTTGTGTGTTTTGAGATGTCGTCTTTTTGCTTTTGTTCAGTAAACGCTTAAATCTACATGCAAAAGCTGTTAGTAATGGCTGCGCTATCTGGGGTTTGAAACTGTACGTATAGACGAAGAGACAATGCTAAAAATAATGTAAGGAGTTAGTTTGGGAAAGTCAAAGAGATATAAATAGTAACGTTTAAGTTCTTGGTAAATAGTATAATTTTCTTTGAAGGGTACATTAGTTTTTGTGACAGTAAACGATGCATTGAGACAAGAAAAAGTGTTGCAAATGATTCTCTATAGGATGATGGAATCAAATGCAATGTTGAGTTTTTGAATTTACAATTTTGAGAGAAGTGAAACAATGAAGATTTTGAGAGTTTTCGGGATTTTCAGTTTGAAGGCCGATCCACGAAAAGTTGGTGGAGGTAAAATAATAAATAAATAAATTTTGTGGATCATTTGTGGCACGTGGCGATCATAAGTTTTTTCACAAACTTTCTCATAAAAATGCAATCGTGTCCATTAGCCTAATCCTTATAAACATTCACTTAAAAGCCAAACTATGAACTTCATAACCATATAAGACTAAGTTTCAAACAATCTATAGTTGTTGTTTTATTTTTATTTGTATACATATTTTCACTCATAAAACAATTTTCCTTTTCCCACTATACTTTTTTCACATCAGAATCATCTACGATAAATGCACTCAATTTCCATCCTAGTAAAATTTTTAAACTTTTTCAAAACCTTAAGCCAAGTTAAGCAATGTCAATAACAAGGTCTACAAGCAAATTTTCAATGCAGTATGGATTATAGTAGTTAAGCGAGTACCTTACCTACCCTCTATAGCTAAGCTACCTCTCTCTTTATACCTTTATCCAAGTAGATAACTTTCGTTTTAAATATAGAAAAACGAAGCCCTATGCATTTTAATCCTATAAATTGTATAGAAAAATTCAATACCGCACTTGTGCCAAGGCTTTTTGTTTTTATTTCAAAAAAAAAAAAAAATACTACAACAAGAAAGGAAAATAAAACCATTTCATCTTGTAGCTAAGCCAAGCATATTGTGTTTGTGGTGTTGTTAGTACTTATATACAGTATATATCTATAATCAAATATATATATGCAAACATATTTTTAAAGTATGTTCATCTGAGGCAAACGATGCAATTTATAATGCTTTCGGGTGGGGGGGCTAAAGTGAAAATAGGAAATCCCTTAGAACAAGCACCTGAGTGTGATGGTGTTTGGTGTTTGGTGTGCACTGTGCATGGGGCCAAGTTCAAAATTTACATTATATTTTGTAGCCTTTAGAATAAAGTATAAGCTTTTGTCATGGCCAATACAATATACTCGTATGCATGTACTGTACATATCTAGTGAAGTTGATATGACAAAATATGGTGTTGAGTGAAGTGTCAAAGTTATTGGCAAGGACATGGTTTTAAAGTGAATAAAATTTGGATATAATGTAGTTCGAAGGAGAGGTCAATATGTCAGACATGTTTTCAGTAGTGACATAAGGCTTACAAAATATACTTTGGAAACAGTATTAAATAATTTGTGATGAACCCCTTAATGATTAAGAGAGTTTAATAAAAAACATCATATTTTATAACATACAAGTTTATTGAGTTGGGAAAATATTTAAATTTGTATTTCAAACACAAACAAAAAAGAGCCTGGGATGCGACCCATCTGTGCCCGTCTGTTGATTTTTCTAAGGCTCTTACAAAACAGCAATAAGAATATTTTTTTTTGTGAGATACAAAATTTTAAGACAATATATTTTTCTTTGTTTTCATTAAACTTGAGTCTAAAATCATTTCGTTTCAATTTTTTGTTAGTTTTTGGTGTTTTTTTTTTTTTAAGTTGTCAATTGGATTTTTCTTTAAAATAAACTAAAAGTAAGCAACAATATTTTACGTGTGATGAAATAAATTTGATTTTTATTGAAATAAAGTACCGATTTGGTTTATAAGATAAGACAAATATTTTACGTAAACAACAATAATTTGTAGAGAATAGAATCATTTTGAAGACAATATCTTCATTTATTCACGAAATATCGATAATCGAACGTCAATTTTTATCAATTTTTTGCAGAATTTTTAGTAGATTTTAATTTTTGTTTTATGTACAAACTTACAGTTGTATTTTTAAAACAAAATCAACTTAATGTTGAAAACAAATTTTTTTTGTAAGATTAAATGAATTTGAACCTAATATCTCAAACTTTTGAAAAGATGCGGATCGCGGAACCACAAAAGGTCAAACTTAGCCACATTACCGATTCAATTTAATAACATATGTACGTATGTAAATTTAAACAAAATTAAAAAATGCTTCTTTAACACGCAAGCAAGTGCATTTTCAACTCCTTTACGCAATTTTAAATATGGAGGTTAGGTATTCACAGACAAATAAATTAAATTGACATACAAAATGTAAACAATCGTTTTTTTGTAAGTAAAATTCTCTCTACAGTCCAATCGGTTGTCAGTCTTATTGTGATATCTAATTACGGAGCTTTCGTTCGATATCGATTTTTTTTTTATAAATTTTCGTATTTCAAAACGTTTCCACAAAAAAATAGTTTCTTTCTTAATGTGAAACAGCGTATTCGGATTTACTGCAACACAACAATATTCGTTGGCTAAGTAAAGGTAATGTTATTGAACGCTTCTGGATGATTAAAGATCAAGTTATCTTCTTCTTGCAAACCTTTGATACGTCGGAAGCAAGGAAGCACTTGGAGTTCATAATAAAAGAGCGCAATTATACTAGATTTGGCTTTTCTAAAAGATGTTCTGAAATATTTAAATGAACTTAACATCCAGTTACAAGGAAATGGGAAATTAATATGCGATTTAATTCTTTATAATAGTAGTAATAAGTAATGAATAGGACATCCATGAATATAATATGTTGGAATGCTAGAAGCATTCGATGCAAATCCATTGAATTTTTTGCTTTTCTTAAAAAGCATAATGTAGATGTAGGTTTAGTGTCTGAAACTTGGTTAAGTTTTAATGACATATTAAATAATCAAGATTATGCTTGTTATCGTCTTGATAGAGATGAGAGAAGGGGGCGGTGTTGCCGTGTTAGTTAAAAAAACAATACGACATGAATTAATTCCAATTGTAAATACAAAAATAATTCAAAACTTGGGAATTAAAATACCTTTTGCCAATGGAAGTGCATTAAAAATATTTTCTGTTTATTTTCCGATAGGTTCAGCTAGTGCGGAAAAACGTTTTCATTTGAATAACGACTTGAGAAGGATGATAGTTATAAATGATAAATATCTTAATGGGGGTGATTTTAATTGTAGGCATAGAAGTTGGGGTTTGTTTAAGAGCAAATACATGGGGTAATATTCTTGCTAGCCTTAACTCCAGGCATCATTTTGAAATTTTGTACCCTCCTCACCCAACTTACTATCCTATACTAATAATAGATCAAACCCATCAACTTTGGATTTATATTTAAGTAATATGCCTAATCTTTTTAACCAACCTATGGTCATAAACGAGTTAAGTTCAGATCATTTACCTGTTCTTATAAAACCTTTTGATTCACCATTGAAAAACAAAAATGAAATATTAGACATTAAAAATGCTAATTGGTCTAGATATAAGAAAGAAATTAGATCCAAGTTGACATGTATACATGCACCTTCAATTGATGTTGTCGATCAGCAACAAATAGACTTTGGAGTTTCTTGTTTCACGACTGCTGTTGAAGAAAGTATTGACATTTCAGTTCCTAAAAAACAAATATTATGTCATGACAGGGCCAACTTATTACCACCTAACATTTTACATCTAATAAAAACTCGGAACAGCAACCGAAGAAAATGGATAAGAACAAGAGACCCTCATTATAATTCAGAAGTTAAGGTACTTAATATCTTAATAAAGGATTCAATTTTAGCTTATAGGAACCAAGCATGGAATCAAAAATTTCAGAGATTAGACAAAGGGAGTAAACCTTTTTGGAATTTAGTCAAAATAATCAAAAAGAAAAATACATATATTCCAGCTTTCAAAGTTGGGAATAATGTAATGATTTCAAGTGTTGAAAAAGCGAATGCCATGGCTGAAACCTTTTATGTAAACCATTTGACTACTACAGGTATCCCTTGTAATACTACAGTTGAGTCAGTGGTCAGTGACTCAATCAATATTATAAACTCAAGTACTGCAAATGATATATTTATGGGCATGTTTCATTTCAAGACGTCAAAGATGTACTTATGGCACTTAAAACAAGAAAATCTGCGGGTTTTGATGGTATTAAAAATTTGTATTTAAGGAATTTGCCAAAATCAGGAATTAAATTCTTACAACTCCTATTTAACTGTTGTTTGAAGGTGAGCTACTTTCCTAATGTTTGGAAAACAGCCAAAATAATACCCATTTTAAAGCCTGGTAAAAGTGCAAATTTACCAAGCAATTATAGACCAATAAGTTTATTAAGCTCACTAAGCAAACATTTTGAACAGATTCTAAAAAGTAAACTTGTGTCTCAAGTGACTAGAAATAATATTTTACCGCTTGAGCAATTTGGCTTTAGGGCTCACCACAGCACAGTACATCAAGTTCATAGAATTACCAAACACATTAAAAATAATTTTAGAATGGGTAAAAGTACGGGCATGGTACTCCTTGACATTGAAAAAGCATTTGATACTGTTTGGCATAATGCATTATTACACAAACTTTTAAGACTCAATTTCCCAATGTACCTTATAAAGACCATTCAATCCTTTCTGTCTGAAAGGAAGTTTAAGGTTTCAATAAATAATTAGTTTTCTGAATCTTACAATATTATGGCAGGTGTACCTCAAGGCTCGGTGCTAGGTCCAATCTTATACACTATCTTTACCTACGACTTTCCATGTTTAACAAACTGTGATAAAGCTATATTCGCTGACGATACTTGTATCTTTTCATCAGATTCAATTGGTTTCATTATTGAAACAAATCTGCAATCTGCACTTAATGTAGTTCAAGATTATTTGTTTGATTGGAAGATAAAAATAAAAAATGCCTCAAAGACTCAGGCTATCTTTTTCTCAAGAAAAAGAAAAGCCTGTTTCTTGCCAAGCAATAATCTTCAAGGTGGTGGAATAAGTACAGAATGCGTTCAAGTGCTAAGTATCTTGGAGTTCATTTAGATAAAACTTTAACTTTTAGCTTCCATGTACAAGAAGTAATCAAGAAGTTTAATATAATTATCAAAACTCTTTATCCATTTATAAACCGCAAATCTAAACTTAGTAATGATAATAAGCTCCTGATATTTAAAGCAGTTTTTCAAGCAATTATGTTTTATGGTTTACCGTGTTGGGGGATATGTGCAAAAAGCCATATTCGAAGACTTCAAATAGCTCAAAATAAAGTTTTAAAAATGATTCTGAAGCTTCCATGGTCGTTTTCAACAGCTGAACTTCACGCTATGTCAAACATAGAACCAGTATTGCAAAGAATTGACAAAATCAATGTACGCTATAATTTATCTTGTTTATCTTCAGATAACATATTGATTTCAAACCTAGCTTCTTAGTTATATATTTATAATTATTATTGAAAGTACATTTTCGTTCTTTTTTCTAATTTTCCTTTTTCTAAGACTGACTTTGTGATATTAATTTTATAATTTACTTTTTAATTTATTTATTTATTATTATTTTTCTATTTATTTATTCTTTATCTATTAATTTATTTATTTACTTATTTATTTATTATTTATTTATTTATTTATTTATTTATTTATTTATTTATTTATTTATTTATTTATTTATTTATTTATTTATTTATTTATTTATTTATTTATCAATTATTTGTTTAATTTATTTAATTTATTTGATTTTTTGTTTATTTATTATTTTTTGTTTATTATTGTTTGTTCATTAATTTATTTATTATTCATTTTTCTTTTTTTTTGTTTGTTTTTGAATTGTCTTATATATATTTTGTTATTTATTTATTTAATTGTTTGTTTATATATTTATTTATTTATTTGTTTATTTATTTATTAATTCATTTGTTAACTATTTATCATATAATGAATATATGTAAAACATTAAGTTGGGTTTGATTTAAATACCTCACCGCCCAAACTTCTCCTCTCTAAATCCTCAAAACAATTTAATGAAGGTTTTTATGTAGCTTTTCCTTCAATATACTGTTATTTGCTTTTCATTACTTGTATTAAAAATTTTATTATTTGTCAGTAAGTAAGTAGTAGTAGTAGTAGTAGTAAGGTAGATTTATACCGTAACTCTGTAAATTATGCAATATAGGTAGTTTAAGAAAAAATGTAAGAATATTCTGCTACAATAAATACAATGCAATACAATACAATATGCGATTTAATACCAAGCGTGTCCGCTTTTCGTCGTAAGCTGGATGTTTTCGTAAAATATATTGCTAAAAAAAGAATTCATTCATTTCCCAACAATTCTTGAATATAAAAAGAAGAACTCTGTAGAAGAAGACATTGCAGTGCTTTCAAACTTTCTATCCGATTGCAAAAATTGGGAAGCTATCTCAATTCCTTAAATTGCCTTATGAAGTCACTGCAGTAGCAGAATGGACTGAAGTGGCTGCGAAGTTATTCGATTTTTCAAAAGCTTCATTACAATTGGAATTAATTGACCTTCAAGAAGATATTTCCCTGCAAATATTTAAAACTGCATCCACTGAAGAATTTTGGGTAAGCATGTCCAGAAAAATATCAAATATCAATATTGCAAAAAACTAGCTATCTACTTGGCTACTAAGTTTGTCTCGACATATATATGCAATTCGTCTTTCTCAAAAATAATTTTTTTGAAGAACAAATATCGTTCGAGATTATCAGACTCCCACCTTTATGATACTCTTCGCATTTGCTGTTCCCCGCGTGAACCAAACTATAAAAAACTTGCTCAAGACCATCGTTGTACTTTTTTTAATATTACAGTTACTTAAATGAAGCAAAATAAAAACTACAAAACTTTTTTAATTTTTTTTCTGGACCTCGATTAAAATGTTTTCAACCATATCTGGACCCCACTTCAAACTACTTGCCGACCCCTGCGTTATAGGTTCGTGAGATATTTTGGGTCAACTAAAATTTTCACTTTTTTCAAAATGTTAAAGTAAAAAAATCACGCACTCATTTTCTTAGAGTTATTTTAGCATCTTTCTATGTTAATATCTTTAAAACAACATTTATTTTAAGTCAATATCTTTACTGGTTCTTAAAACTTGAACGACGAAAAATGATATCCCAAACGTACGCACGTACATACGTGCATACGTAACGTACGTACACACAGACATCTCTTTAAAAATCTTTGATTTAGATTCTAGGCACCTTAAACCGTCAAGAAATGTCAAAATTTTCAATTCGACAAATCGGACCGATTACAATATTTCTTATAGGATTTTAACGAAAAATGGTTGTCTTTTAATACAAGTTATTATACAGGATTTTCTATTCTGCGGTTTTAAAAGTAAACGTGAATAAAACACATACAAAATATTTGTTTTCATAATATTTCTTTACATTATAAATTTTGAACATTATGTGTGAAACACTACATCATTCAAATGACCACTACGCGAATTGTTCCAAAAATCTTAGCCATGACTTGACGAATGTTGGATTTTAAGTGCTCAAGAGTTAAAGGTTTATCTGCATAAGCATGGTCTTTCACGTAGCCCTACAAAAAAAAGTCCAGCGGTGTCAAATCGCATGATATTGGTGGCCAGTTGATATCGCCACGATGTGAAATTACGCGGCCAGGAAATATCTTATGCAATAAAGCCATATTCGCTCGAGTTGTGTGGCATGTGATACTGTCTTATTGAAACCACATATTCTCCAAGTCGTATTCTTCAAAAGCAGGCAACAAAAAGCCATTTATCATATGACCATTAGGCTACGAATTGACGGTGACAGTTGTTCCATCGTCGTTTTGGAAGAAGTATGATCCAATCACAATGACTTTTTGTGGATGTAATGGCGAGTCTTCAATTACTTGAGGATTTTTAGAACCTAAAATACTAGTTTCGTTTATTAACATACCCACCGAGTGAGAAATTTGCTTCGTCGCTGTAGAAAATTTTGTTCGAAAAATCGCCTTTCATCGCCTGTTGTTCAAGCACCCATTCGACATATCTACGACGTTGTGAATGGTCAGCTGGCTTCAGTTGTTGTGTGAGCTGGATGAAGGTGTAGATCTAAATGCAAAATGCGTAGGAATGCGCCGTAAGACCGTCCTTATTCGTGATAACGACGAGGAATCGACACATTCGGGTCTTCAGCAACACTTTCACTTACAGCAGCGATAGTTTCAGTATTACGAACAAAACGATGATGCACAAGCCTTACAATATCTGAAAACAGTCCAGTCTCTTCAAATTTTTCACAATTTTTCCAATTTCTTGCGTAGTTGTTATGTGAACCATAATCTCCTCTTAAAGCACGATATGTGGCTGTGGCAGAATCTCCATTTTTGTAATAGGTTTTAATAATTTTTACGGGTTGTGCGATAGTTAAGCAATCCGTTTTCGTACATGTCAAACTTTCAACTGACAAAAACAAATTGGTTTGACAACTTAGTTTGACAGATGTCGAATTCCAGCCCTATACTTTTAAAACCGCAAAACGGATAACCCGTTACTTCTTTAAAATGTTGTCGAGAAACATAAAGTCCATGATAACAGCTAAAGATTACTGACTTTTTCTTTCATCAGTTAAACCAACATAATGTGCAGGAGCTGTGTTGTCAACAAGAGGGCGTACACAGCACAACTCGTGCCCCAATTGATAATTTTAAAAAAACTTTATGTTAGCCGGACTTCAGTTTTACGTTACTGACTAGTGAATTGACCTCCAAGATTATGTGATTTAACGCCCCTTGACTGTTTCTGTGGGGATATGTGAAGTCACTAGTCTACGCTGATAAGCCCAAAACCATTGACCATTTGGTGAACAATATTCGCACCGTTATTACCGATATACGTCTACAAATGTTTATATCCGAACCAGCTATGGTGGTCATACGAGAATGTATGTCATAAATTCAGAAATCATATTTAAATTATAATGCCAAAGGATTATCTTTCGAATAAAGTAAATTAATTTCACTTAAAATATCTATATACCTCTAAAAAAAAACGCCCTTAAGATATGGTTCTTAAATTGAGATTTAATAAAACTAACATTGGCTTCAAAGATTTTGGAGTTAATTTTATATAGGCTTTATAAAAGGCTTTAAAAAGAGAACACTTGAAATTAACTCAATAAAAATAAACGAAATATTCCGCCAAAGTAATGGCAATTATGGATATGTCTCTATTATGTAGTGCTAAAATGACTCCAAGATGTTTGTTGATGGAGCAGTTTGAAGTCAGAACCCGGACTTAAATTTTTTTAACAGGGTATGTCCCATTTGTTCTTCCACCCTTATAAATAAAAAAAAGTCGCCTAGCTTCCACAATTAATGACATAGGACGATCGGACAAAATGGGTTCGTTTGACTGCCATCTTCTAATGATTGTCCACCGAAAATTTGTGTTTTATAGGCAACATTAGTTAAGAAATTGTAAGACATTCATATAAAAACACCCTCTTAAATTTAAAAATCGTCCAGATACCCAAAAAATGAACTTAGACCATTCAGGTGACTTGAATTTATTTGTCCTGCGGCTAATGTTTGTATTTGATTAAAAGAAATTATTTATTCACTGTTGGTTATAAAATTATCCAAAATTTCTCTTTTATATCAAATATTAAAAAAAAAAAAGAGGCTGGGATGCAACCCACACTGATAACTTCCCATCGCGTCTGTCGATTTGTCTTGCTTAAAAGTTTGTCTATATGTATCAATTTTTACCCAATTTGCGTACTATTTTTTGTAAATTTTATTTTTTTATGAAAAAAACCGACTGTTGGATTTTTATAAAAAAATTACTGAATATCGAAAACAATATTTTCTGTGAAATAGTTCTAGGTATATTTTATTCATATTCATATTTTTTTTCATATTCATAATTTATTCATAAAACTACACAATATTATTATTATATTACGTATTACATTGAATAAAAATACAAGCATGACATTAATGTCGTCTGCCTGGTTGGCAAATACTATTATTTTTTTAAATTTCAAATAAAGTGATAATTTCATTATACATTTTGTTATTAAATTAATGTTGCTTGGTTTTTCTGATATTTAAGATTTAGTTGGCATATCAAATTATGTATGTTTGGTACTTTTAGTTTAGTTAAAACAAATTAGTAAATAAATGTAACTTTCAGTTTAGTTAAAACAAAATAGCAAAAAAGTGCAACTTTCAGTTTAGTTAAAACAAAATAGCAAATAAAAGTAATTTTTGGTTTAGTTAACACAAAAAAGCAAATGGTTTTAAAAACTTTACTTTACGTGTGTTGAAATCAAACTAACAAAAATAGATCTTTAGAATTTTTAAAAATTTTCTTTGTGGATTTTTTCTCTGTAGTTCATCGCTTCAATGGTAAATTTGTAGAGCAGCATCCAATTTGCACCATTTAGATAGTTGAAAAATTCTTCTTGTGTGAGTTTATTTTTCCCGAAGTGATATCGCCTAATCTCCTTAAGTATAGGGCAAGTCGCCACAAAGTGTAATATGTCTTCCCTTTCGTGTAGATTGCAAATACTACATGTTTCAGCTCTCTCTGTTCGATGTGGTAGGTAATTCAATTTTAACAGCTCTCCTCTTATTTTGAAAACTATGCCTATTACTAAACAAGAGTAGGCATTGTTGAAATAATTCCGCTCATTCAGATTATATAAAATCAGTGTTGCCAAAAGTACTCCCATAGGAGTATTGTACTACTTTCAACAGCTGCGTACTCCCGTACTCCTCCTTTCACATTCGTACTCCTATTTTTTAAAGTCTTAAAATACCCTTTACTTGCAGCAAGCTGTAATGTCAAGTGTCAACTCAACCGAAACATATTTAATTCATTTTAGATTTATTGCAAATTTGGCAGTACTCTCATCATCTAAAAGGGAATTTCCCTTTCTTGTTTTTCGTTGGCTTCACTCTGTCTCATCTGTCAGTTAGGTGTTTTTTTATTTGTTCTTATCAGGAAAGATATTGAAGTTCTTTAGTTTAATAATATGAAAAGGTTTGTTAAATGAATGGTTCAAATATTGTTTTGCTTCAATAACTTATATTACAGATATTTACTGAAATTGGATACCTTTGAGGCCAAAACAAAATCGGTAAAGACAAACACAGATACTGCGCCTAACATCCATATGTCTCCTGTTGCGGCTACAAAGTCAATTGAGTCTGTTGCTGTTCCTGTTGTTGTGGAAGAATCACTTAAATCCTCTACGGAAAGAACTGATGGCATTGAAATGTTTGAGGCTGGTGGTGATGGTGAAGTTAAGAAAATTGACAATTCTTCAAATAAAATCATAAATTGGAAGCAAATGTTCCGTCAAGGATGGTTAAGTGATTTTGATTTTCTTAAAGAAATCGACGAAAAACCGTTTTGTTCATATTGTAAAACAATACTCACAAACAATAAACAACATATATTATAAGACATAAACAATCAAAAAATCATCAATTAATACTCAAATCTCTCAAGCAACAACCAAAAATAAATAATATTAAACCTGAATCAACTAAAAAGCATGAAAATGCAAAAATATCTGAACTTAAAATTATAATGTTCATTATACAATACAATCTAGCCATGTCTTTGATTGAACCTCTGATTGACTTAATGAAGAGCATTGACAGTGATACGATTAAAGATATGAAACTTAGTAGAACGAAACTGAAGGATACAATAACATCAAGCTTATTAGAAGAGGCGAATCGCAAAATAGTAGACGTTTTAAGAAAACACAAGTTTTCGGTTATAATTGATGAAACAAGATGTTAGTTCTTCAAAGTGTCTTTGTGTCATGGTAAGGTATTTTGATTTCAATTATGGTAAAGTAAGAGATCGATTCTTTTCCTTGATTGAGCTACTTGAGTTTGATGCTAAATATATTTTCAACGTAGTATTTAAGTGCTTTAATGATCTTCAAATACCGTTTAAAAATTGTATTGGTTTTGCTTCTGACAATGCTGCTGTGATGGTTGGAAAAAAAAGTGGAGTTCGTTCTCTGTTTTTAAAGGAAAACCCAAATATGTTTACACTAGGGTGTATGTGCCACTCGTTACATCTTTGCTCCTCAGCCGCAGCTTAGAAAATTCCACAAAATATTGAGGTCTTCCTAAGAAACATCTACATACTATGTTTACTTTTCACATAGTCCAAAAAAGCAAGTCCAATTCAAAGAGTTTCAAGAATATTTTAACGTTGAAAAACATAAAATTCCTAAAACTTCTTTCACCAGGTGGCTAGCTCTTGAACAGGTTATGGCAAGAACAATAGAGCAGTGACCTGCTTTACTTCATTATTTTTTTGGAATATTCTTTCGAATCTGCTGACAGCAACCTAGATCTTGTTCACAAGATTCAAGAAGAGATTTGGTTTAAAAAAAGTTACAAAAATGTGTGCCGAAGCTATTTTTGAAGACTAAAAATGATGTACTCCTATTTTTTTCAAAATACTCCCTTTTTCTGGCCTCAGTACTCCCTTCTTATATTTTTCTCCGGCAACACTGTATAAAATCTTGGGCTCTTGGCATAAAATTTTCTCTCAGTCGACAATCTCGCCGTTTCGATGAATGAGTATCTCTCATCTTCGTCTGTTAGAGATATTACTTCGTACAAAGATCGTTTCCAGTTGTCAGCATTCATGTCCAAGAAATTAATCGTCATACCGCAGTTGGCAGCAAGATTAATCCAATCCTTACAAAACAGCTTTTTGTTAAGAACTGCATACTGAAGAATAAGCTTGGGCAGCCTAGTGTCCTCCATTTTTAAAACTTTTAGCAAATAATCTGCATTTAATTTCAGTGTTGAAATGAAAAACGTTGGGAGTCCTGTTTCCAGGTAGTACATATACTTTGGGGTACTTATAGGCAGGTAGAAAATTTTTCTGAGAAAAAATCTCAATAGATATTCCACTGGTTCAAATTTATGCAATCCCCAAACCTGGGCTCCGTAAAATAAGATAGATTTTGCCGTTGCATTAAAAACTCGGTATTTAGTGTCGACAGATATAAGTTTATTATTGAAGATTCTTCTCCAATTTGCGCAAATCGCTGATTTCGCTATGTTCAATTTTGTTTTAAGATGCGAATCTATATTTAACCTTCAAGCGGTCGCGCGTAGTCGAATCGACCGCCCTTAGTACATTTTCGTTCATATTATTATTTTTACCCATCATTGTAATTCTCATTTCTAGTAGCCTTTTTCATAATTTTAAGTACTTTTTTGACCAATTAGACTTTAAAGACAATGATAATGTATCTGAGTACACATAAATAAATAAAGGGTGTCCCAAAATTAACGCAAGATTTGAATTTGCCGCCATTTGTGCAGTGAAGTGTTGGCAACCCTGAAAAAAAAAGCAATTTGACAGCTAACAGTATAGGGTTATTAAAAATGGAGCGTTACACGAGAGAACAACGTGTCTTCATTATTAAAGAATATTTCAAAAATAGTGAAAGCTTGGCGGCTGCAGTTCGAAAATTTCATACAAAATATGGTCGGAATAGTGTTTTAACTTCGTCAACTGTGAAGAGATTAATTGAAAAATTCATGGAGACTGGATCCGTTGGAGACGCCAAACACACTGGTCGTCCAAAAACAAGCCGTTCAAATGTGAATGTCGAAGCAGTGCGTGAGAGTGTTGCTGACAATCCAGGAACCTCAATTCGACGTCGTGGACAAGAATTGCAAATTTCAAGAACCTCTCTACAGCGTATACTCACCAAAGATCTGTGTCTTCATGCTTACAAAATTCAATTAACACAACAATTGAAGCCTAATGACCATGGACAGAGAAGAGAGTTCGTTGAATGGATTATTGAACATCAACAAATGGACCCTGATTTTTCGAGCAAAATCATCCTAAGCGATGAAGCACATTTTCATCTTGATGGCTTTGTCAATCGCCAAAATTGCCGCATTTGGGGTTCGGAGAACCCACATGTGATTGTAGAAAAACAAATGCATCCACAACGCGTGACTGTATGGTGTGGATTTTGGGCTGGAGGCATAATTGGGCCATATTTTTTTGAAAATGATGCTGGTCAAGCAGTGACTGTTACTGGTGCTCGATATCGCGACATGATTACACAGTTCTTTCTGCCAAAATTGGATGATATTGATGTGTCCAATATGTGGTTTCAACAAGACGGTGCCACATGTCATACAGCCCGTGAAACAATTCAATTACTGCATGAGACATTTCCAGGTCGTGTACTCTCTCGTTTCGGTGATCAAAATTGGCCTCCTAGATCGTGTGATTTAACACCATTAGACTTCTTTTTATGGGGTTATTTGAAATCACAAGTCTATGTCAACATGTGCATGTGCATGCAAAGCCGTGGAGGCCATTTGTCCGATGTGTTATTCCATACATAACCCTATCCTATGTACTTTACGAGTCAGTAAAAATATAACTATCAAAAGACTAAAAACGGCGTTTTCTATTTAATTCAAATCTTGCGTTAATTTTGGGACACCCTTTATTTATGGAATAATTAGTACTTCATTTCTCTTATTCATCCGATAGGTCTTTCTGGTTACGCGCGCCCGCTCCCGTTACAAATAACTGCGCGACCGCTTGAGGGTTAAATTGCCTCCATTCCCAGGTAGTTGTACTTTTTTACTACTTCCAGATCTTTCCCGTTATACTTCCATTTTTCATTAGATGCCACTCTCCCTGATCCATTTTTAAAAATCAGAACTTTGGATTTATCTGTGTTTACCTCCAGTTCCCAAAGATTGCAGTATTCAGCAAGATTGTTAATCATCAGTTGAAGTGAAGATGGGGACTCAGCTAAAATCACTATGTCATCCGCGTACATAATTGTCTTTATATTTAAATTTCCAATGTTTACTCCGCAAGTAAGCCAATCAGTTAGATCGTCGAGAAACAGTGCAAAAAGCAATGGGCTTAAGTTACAACCCTGTCTGACCCCTCTTAGCATCTGAAATTTATCTGAGACATCATTGTAAATTCTTGCTTCTGTATTTTGATACATCTTTTGAATCGCTCGAGTAAAAATGGTTGAAACTCCTAGGTTATGTAGCTTGTAGAATAATGTGTTTCTGTTAATAGAATCAAATGCCGCTCTGAAGTCAACATAAAATGTGTACAATTTTTGATTTTGGTCCAGCTTCCATCGAGCAATCGAACTGAGCACAAATAAATTATCAATAGTGAAGTATTCTTTCCTGAATCCAGATTGAAATTCACTTAATTTCCTGTGAGCTTGAACCCATTTGTAGAGTCTGTTATAAAGCAGAGATGAATAAATTTTTAAAGTTGCATTTAAGCAAGATATTCCACGATAATTTGCTGGTTCTTTTGAATCTCCTTTCTTAAAAATTGGTAGTATCCAAGCTTCACAGAAATGATCTGGTACAATTCCAAATTTAAAAATTATATTCAGAGCTTCTGATAATTTCTGCTTAAAAATGTCAGCACTGTATTTATAAAACTCAGCCGGTATACCGCTGGAGCCCGCCGCTTTTCCATCTTTTAAGGACCTCATCACATTTTCTACTTCGCCATTCGTAATTTGCTCATCAAGTAAACTATCATGATAAAAAGGTTGTGCGTAGCTAAATGATACTTGATTGGTTGAATTAAATAGATTAGCAAAGTGAGTTTTCATCTCGTCAACGGTAAAATATTTTGTTCCCTTCGCCCCCCAATTTTCGTTGAGCTTTTTCGTTAACATCCAAAATTCCGCTGAATCTTTACAATGACTTAATGTTATTGCAATTTTTTCTTCAAAAGCCCTAAGATCTCCATTTTAATTTATTAATTTCTATGGTTCTATCATCTACCAAATGAACTTGGTCACTATCACCTTTAACGGTTATAGTTATTGGAAGATGGTCAGAATAAGTTTGTTCTCCAACAGCGAAGTCCTGAAATATGTCATGCCACTGTCCACCTATGAGACCATAGTCTATAAGTGAGCTGCCCTGTTTTCCAATAAAAGTGAGCTCTCCTTGAATGTCTCCGCTAACGCTTCTATTTAATATGCATAGACCAAAATCGTTACACAACTCTAACACTTTCTTGCCTTCTAAGTTTATGTTTAAATCCTTACTATTTCGCTTTTTATAATTAAATGCACTCTCAGATTGTAAATTTCCAGTTCTAGCATTAAGATCGCCCATTATCATTATGTTGTGACTTTTCAGTGAACATAAAAGGTCATACAGTTTATCGTAATCAAGCTGCCAATTATTACAATTAATGTAAGTTGGAACGATATATAAAGTAGCACTGTTTTTTTTTAGTGTAATATACGCCATTTCATCATTAATCTTAATTTTACTTTTTTCCAACTTTGTTTTTTTTATTGCAATTAGCATTCCTCCGCTTGCTCTTCCTCTACTTGCTGATTTCTTGGCTGGAATCCAACAGCACTCATATAATGGAAAATATTTATCAAATTCTTTACAATTTTTTTCTATTGCGTGTGTTTCCAATACAAAAATTATATCGAAGTCATTTATATATTTTAAAAATCCTGGGAAAATTAACTTGTTACATAGTCCTCTAACATTATACGCCACCAAACTAAATTCACCAACAACACAAATTTTCTGCCCCTCCTCATTGACATCCCGGTGCTATTGACGTATGTCGCTTGACATTTCAGATTCAGCTCTACTACTGCCACTTCCACTTGGTTTGACAGCAGCTGTCATAGAAGGTTCACGCACATCGGCTGCATTCTTTCGAGGTTGAATTTGTTTAAAGAAATCGTCGGGTAAATTAAAAGACTTACATAGTTTAGTAAAACCACAATGTTTACCGATTCTTAAACCAAACGATTCATCCCATGTATATTCGCTTTTTCGTCAATAAAAAGTTTATCTTCTCTAACAACTGCTTTTACATTTTTCCTTTCTTTCTTGATCAAATGACGAACGTGCAGCAGAGGAGCTCTTCGCTTTCTCATACTTAAAGGATAATCCTTTTGCACCGAGATGTTTGTGTTTTTCAATTTTCCAGTATTATTAAGAATGGCATAGATGTGATTTTTGCTTCTAAGCTTCACAATAAAATGTTTGTACCGTGGCGTGGGTTCCAGCACTTGACCTCTTTAATTTCCTCTATGTTGTTGGTCATTGTCGAGTCATTTGAAAGCTGCGTGCAGAGCTCAACTGTTTGCTCCTTTTGCTCTATCTTGTTTGCTTCGACTCTAAAAATCAAGTTTTTTTCGGTGGTTTGCATTTGAATCCGTTCGATCTAGTTTTCAAGACAATCGACTTTTGATTGCAGGGAGTGAACATGGGATCTGAGTTCCTCATTCTCGCGCCTTGAGCCATTGATATCCAGCCGGACTTCTTCAATGTCGATTTTTGTGGCAAGATGTTTCTGCTTAAACGTTCGAGATCGTCGATAGTCACTTTTGTTTGCAATCAATTTTTTGTATATTTAACTTATTTTAAAGGTAGAATTATTGTTTTTTTACAAGCACAAACTTTTAAAGGACTATTTACTTCACCACCAGTGTTGCTAATCAGTAAAATAATTTTGAAGTCAATAATTTTAATTTTTGAAAAGCTATTTGAGTCGAAAGTAAATTTTTACCAAGTTTTTACCTATATTGTTTTTTTCAGGTTTTTATTTTTTGTAAAACAAACTGTCTACATATTCGATTTTTCCCAAAATTTCATCGAATGTTGAAAACAATATTTCTTATAAGATAAAATTAGTTTGAAGCCAATGTCTCAAATTTTTAAAACATATTTACGTCGAAAAACAATTTTTACCAACTTTTATAATTTTTTTTTTAGATTTTTATTTTTTGTAAAAAAAAAATGTATCCGATTTTTTTCAAAATTTTTCCTTATATTGAAAACAATATTTCTTATAAGTTAAAATCAGTTGAAGCCGTTATCTCAAGTTTTTGAAAAGATATTTGAGTCGCAATTCAATTTTTACCAACTTTCAGTAATGTTTTTTAGGTTTAATTTTTTATAAAAAAAAGCTGTCTCAAAATTTTATCAGATGTCAAAAACATTATTCTTCGATGCACAAAATTGTTTTAGAGATGAAATAATATTTTAGTCGTAAAATTTTCGAGGTGACAATTTTTTTTCAGTTTTTTTGATTTATAAAAAAAACCGTTAATTGGATTTTTTTCCAAAAATATACTTGTTTTGTATCACTTTACAATATATAATATAAAATTTAATTCATTGAGATATTTATGGTTAACCAAAATTTTCACCTTTTTTTTAAACTGCTATGGTAAAAAAACCACCCAATCAATTTTCTTGAGAGCCCTTTCTGCATCTTTCTGCCTTATTATCTGTATAACAAAATTCATTTGAAGTCGATATCTCTTCTGGTTCTTGAGCTATGGACGACGAAAAAACGTCGCGAACGTACGGACGTACGAACGTACGTACACACGCACGCACAGACATCTTTCTAAAAATCTTTTATTTCGACTCTAGAGACATTGAAACGTCGAGAAATGTCAAAATTTTCAATTTGACAAATCGGACCCATTACAATAACTTCCTATGGGTAGTTAAAAATAAGAATTAAGTCGACTTACAGCCCCACAAATTAACTTATACAACATTGAACGTGATATTGAAATTGTTTGTTCACCCTCTCCTTATTATAGTCATCAAGAATTGTCGTTTTCTTGAGTTCAAAAGTTATTCCGTCATTCCTTTTTATACCATTTATTTTTTCTTAAATTCAAAGTTCTCTTACATTTCGAAATTTCAGCTCAAAATATTTCGGGTGGTTCCAATCGTTTGTCCATATTTTAAGCATGAAGTGTTTTTTAGGGCTTAAATGTTGGCTTAACATGAGGATACGAAAATTGCTAATTTTGACATTCACTCACTGTTCTTCCATATAATGATTTCCTGAAATATTAAGAAACTAAAGCTAAAGCAATATGCTTTAGGAAAAATGAGCAATTTGTTTTGGTTTATTGTATTATCACATAATCTGTCAATAAACGCAATATACGAAAATATACAACAACAAAAATTGTGTCAATCTTGGATAATTTATATAATGAAATAATAAATCCTGACGCTAATCCAAGAAATATTCGTTAAAGAATGTGCTAATACTTGGGACAGATGGCTTTCAACAAGAGCCACATCAAGGCTAAAGTGATGTCATTATCATAGATTACTCAAAAGCGGGTTCTCTTTCAGTATAGAAAAACAAAGGAAAATCTTTCCACATACATAGGTATAGAATAAAAATTGTTTTGAAATAACACACAACTTTTGAAAAAATGGAACAACAACAATCAATTATATCTATTTTGTTCGATAGCCATACTTTTCTAGCGTCCCAAAATATCGATTTAATTTAATAAACAGTCTGCAACAAAAATATAAAAATTGTGTTTGCTTCTTTTTATTTTAAATTTTGCACCGCCATTTTCTTATTTCCTAAATATTAAAATTGTGCTGTTCACTTCTTAACGGGTGTTGCCCTTTTTAAAAAATGGCTCAACTTGATGAATTGAAAATTTAGACTTTCATGAACTCTTCAAGGTCCCTTGAATCTAAACCATTCGTTTTTTATTTCTTTTGTTGCTATCATTTTCCGTCCATAACTCAAAAACAAGCAAAAAATGTCGAAACCAAATAAATTGTGTTTTACAAATCGGAGTTTGGATTCGAAATACGTACTAAAAATGAAATCCAAATCATATTTTTTAAAACAACGAAAGCGTTAAATTGAAGATTTTTCAAAACTTGTTAAATAGTTAAATAAACACTCATATCTAATGAGAGCTAAGTAAAATACTCCAAATATTTTAATTGCATTGAGAAGACGAAGATTTTATAGTTTGCAAAATAATCATACATTTTTGTTCTTAAGCCATATGTTGTGTTTGAACTTAGCCATAACAACCTTGGTTTTTGGTTAATATTAGTATTTTTAAAGGACATTTTTAAAAAGCCCGATGCTATAGAAAAATATATGGGTTCGGTACCCTAGCCCCAAAGCAAAAATCCCCAAAACAAAATCCCCAAATCTGAAATCTCCAAAACCAAAATCCCCAAAACCAATATCCCCAAATTCAGAATCTACAAAATCAAAATCTTTAAGTACAGATCCACCATATTTCGAGTATATCTAAGAAATTATGTTTGGCGCGTGAATCTGTGCTTAAAGACTTGTGATGAGTAGACTGATGACCAGGATTCGGACTTCTGATCAAAAATTTCGAAAAAAAACGAAGTAGGTCCAAAATTTCCGAAGTATATATTTAGAAATTAAAGGAAAGGTAAATTTATAAGAAAATGTTTAGTTTTTACAAAAAATAGCCAATCATTACTCAATTATTGAATTGAAAATAAAATTTAATCCCAATCATAAACTCGAAAACACTCACATTATCACAATTATGTATATTAATACCCGAAGATCGTAATTACTGACGTTTAAAGTTTGTTAGAAACAAAAGTGCTGTCTTTTACCCATGCGTTGTAGTTTACCTGTCGATTTCCATATATTGATTGACATTTTTTTCAATAGAAAAAGGAACCGAAGTAAATCTGCTTCGTTAAAATTAAAATAATTTTTATGAAAATGCACCACATAGCTATGTAGATGAAAACCAACTGAACTCGTTCGAGGTCACATTGCAAGGGCTATGTCTTCGACCAACAATTTAATTTTCGGGGCTTTCTATCCGAACGACGAGTATTTTGAAAGTGCACGCTTGAGCGGCTTCATTCCACCAGAGGCATTCCTCTTTTTAGATAGATGTGGTCTAATACAGGATAGATTGGCAGTTCCGCTAATCTACCACGTCAGACGACGAACCGTGGATAGGCGACTCCTGTACAATCGGGACGTCATGGCACAAGGCGGAGCAGAGCTGTGTAAGGCTGTGTCCGAACGGGACCGAACTGATAGGGTGAAGCAGGAGAACCAGTTTTGGTGGCTTCAATCGGCACTTGATAGTGGGTAGTCGGGATGGGGTTTAAAGCATTGGCCGGCTTACATACTTGTTTTATAGTTTTAGGGTTTAGTTTTAAGTAGAATAGGCATGGTGGCACAAAAAAAATACAAAAAAAAATACAAAAAAGAAAAATACAAAAAAAATACAAAAAAAAAAAAAAAAAAACATGGAATACAAAAAAAAGACAACAATATATGAAAAACAAAAAACGTTAGATAGTTAGATTTGCTGCTGTGGTTGTTCTAGTTTTAAGTAGTTTATAGGTAGAATAGGTAGTTTTATTTATCTTTAAGTTTTATATTAAGGACTTTATTTTAAGTAGTTTATAAGTAAAAATAAAAAAAGGATATTGAAATTAGTTTTTTTTCAAATTTTCTAATGAATAAAAAAATAAATAAAATGGAATTGAAGTTAAATAGATTTTAGGGCCGAAAGGCATTAGCATTAAGTATTATTGTTTAACTTAGAGTGTCCGTATGGGACCAGTAAGTTAGTTGTAAGTTATGGTTAATTAGGCTAATTTTATGAATTTTTGTCTAGCTTTAAGATAGGTTTAAGATTGAATTAATAAAAATGAATTTACACACAAAAAAATGAAAAACAACAGTCATTGACGGCGCGGCGATTTAGATTTGGGGATTTCGTTTGTGGATTATGTGCGTGGGGATTAAGATCTTGGGGATTTTGGAGATTTTGTACTTGAGGATAGCGAATTTGTGGATTTTTTAAAGTGTGGGGATTTTGTTTTTGGAAATTTTGAACTTGGGTTTTATGTCGGTATCCAAAATATATAGGTGACATTTGAATCCGGGACATTTTAATCCCTTTAAAATTTAATATTTAGTTTGTGTGATTGTCTTTCTTTCAAAATTTTTTGAAAAAACTTTGATATAAAATAACATTGGTTAAAAAATAACTTGAGTAAGAAATTATTTTGGTTAGAAAATAAACTTGGTTAGAAAATATTTTCGGTTCAATAATAACCTTCATCATAAGATAACCTGAGTAAAAATAATCTGGGTCATAAAATAAACTAAGTTATACAAACAACTGTGATAAAAAATAACTTGGGTTCATATTTTAACTCTTGGTTAAACCTTGGTTTGATTATAAACAACCTTTTTTATTAACTTGCTATAAGTCCAAGTTCAAATTTTATTGCGACAGTTAAGAATAGTACAATTTGATAAAAAAAAATTCAAAAACTTTAGTTGGTCGACTTAGAGAATATTGTATTCCGTCTGTTTTGTCGAATTGCAAATTTTGACATTTCACGAGGTCCCTAGAATATAAATTAAACATTTTTAGAGAGATGTCTGTGTGTACGACATACGTGCGTCCGTACATTCGTTTAAACAGCCACATATCGTGCTTTAAGATGAGATTATGGTTTACATAATCGTCTAACTACGCAGGCAATAAATTGGTAGAATTGTTAAGAAATTTGAAGAGACTGGTTTGGTAACAGATATTGTAAGGCCTGTACATCATCGTTTCGCTGGTATTAGTGAAATTATCGCTGCCGAAGACCCAAATTTGTGGATTTCTCGTCGTTATCAGGAATTAGAACTGTCACACAAGAACTGAAGCCAGCTGACTGTTCACAACGTCGTAGATACGTCGAATGGGTGCTTTAACAACAGGCGGTTTTTCAAACAACATTTTCTACAGCGACGAAGCACATTTCTCACTCGGTGGGTATGTTAATAAATAAAATTGTAGTATTTGGAGTTCTGAGAATCCTCTAGTAATTATAGAGGCCATTACATCCACTAAAAGTCACTGTTTGGTACGCTCTTTGGTCCGGAGGTGTGATTCGATTTTACTTCTTCGAAAACGACGCACGATGGAACAACTGCCTCCGTCAATTCGAAGAGTTATCGTCATATGATAACCGACTTGTTTTCGTCTGCTTTTAAGGAATACGACTTGGAGAATATAAGGTTTCAACAAGACAGTGCCAGATGCCATACAACTCGAGCGAATATGGCTTTATTGCAAGATACATTCCCTGTCCACGTAATTTATCGTCGTGGCGATATCAACTGGCCACCAAGATCAAGCGGTTTGACACCGCTGGACCATGTTTATACAGATAAATTTTTAACTCTTAAAAACTTAAAAACCACTTTTCGACAAGTTATGTCTGATAAACCGCCCAATATGTGTCAAAAAGTGGTAGAAAATTTCTTCAAAACAATCGATGCTTGTAACAATTCGCGTCGCGGTCATTTAAATGATGTAGTGTTTTACACATAATGTCATTGTTCAATCTCTATAATCACTCCAAATATAGTAGTTTTATTTTTTGACGTATCGATTTGACCAAGACTAAGCTTCAAAACAAAATTCGCTTATAAAAATGGTGATCAACAGCAATCTTTTTTTTTTATTTTTTTTTTTAGATTTTTATTGTAGCTAAAAATATTACATTATTTTTATATCTTAAATGTATATTTCACAATTTACAGAGATTGGTATATAATCTACCTTACTACTGCCAAGTTTAAATGAGTTTTTAACACAAGAATGAAAAATAAAGAGTTTTGGTTGAGGAAAAGATACTGAAAACCTTCATTAAAGACAAAAAAAAAGAATATAAATAAATACATACATTAATTATATAGAGCAGGGAGAAGGGGTGGAATGCAGTCAAAAGCTAACATTGCAAAATTTCAATTATAACTTTAGCAAACCTGTATCAGTATACAAATTGAAAAAAATTAAAAGATAAATAGTAGATAAAGTGTCAAAGAACACAAATCAAAAGCATTTAGAAATGTATACATAAATAATAATTAATAAATAAACGAATGAATAAATAAATAAATAAATAAATAAATTAATAGATATATACATAAATAACAAATATATACAAAAATAAATAAGTAATAAAATAAATAAGTGAATAAATAAATAAATATGTATAAAAATAATGGAATAAATAAATACAAAATAAATAAGTTTATTAAAAAATAAATAAATAAATAAATAAGTTAACAAATAAAAAAATAAATGAATACCACATGAATAAATTAACCAACAAAAAAAAATAAATAAGTTTAAAAATTAACAACAGCAAAAAATATAAATAAATAACAATAATCAGTCTTTTGAATATTATAACTATGAAGCTAAGGGGGAGAGTACGATAACTTAGGCGGCAAACTTTAATGACGGATTTGTATAGAACAGTTAAAAACAAGCATTTTTTACTATGGGAGGGGGTCTATCTCCCCCCGTTTAGGCGGTAGGGGCAATTTAAAAAAATATGTACGTTAAATTGAAAAACAATAATTACAAAATAACGGTAATACTCCCAATTAAGTATTATACATTTTTTTAAAGCCAACACTTTTGTCTATTAGCTTGTTTTTAAATCAAGTCAAAACTATGCATAGTTTTTGAAAAAAATAGTTTTAAACTCAAAATTTGGACACAAAAAAGTTAAAAAAAAGGTTTAAAGTGTAATTTTTCAAAACCTTAAGATTATCTACTACTGTTTTTTTAAGAATTCATTGCTTTTATTTGTTTTTGATCAAAAACTGAAAACTAGATGATTTTATGTCTTCTAGTTCTTGAGAAAATTGAAAATTAGCAAAAAAAAATCTTTTAATTAAATTATTTTTTCCTTGCTTGAGTATTTACGTATAGTCTTATTTTGTTAGTAATAATCGAATATGGATTAAGATATACCAAGGATAAATTAATTTTTCTTAAATCCAGCTTATTTAAATGCAAAAGAAACTTTGCATGCACCCCATCTTGCATCCACCGCACCTTTCACCCTCCCCACCTTGCACATACTGCACCACGCACCCACCCCAAATCCTATAGTGCTCCCAAGCAGGGGAGTTGCAGGGAGGCAGCATACCCCCCATACACACCTCGGTGTAGCCTACACCCAAACTCGCACACACCCCACTGTTGCATACACCCAAACTCACACCTACTATTATTACTATCAAAAAAAGACCACTCAAGCAAAAAAAAATAATTAAATTTAAATAGTAATTGTGGTTATTTTCAATTTTCTCAAAAACTAGTAGAGATAAAATCATCTAGTTTTCAGTTTTTGATCAAAAACAAATAAGAGCAATAAATTCTAAAATAAAAACAATAGTAAATAATCTTGAAGTATTGAAAAATTACACTTTAAACCTTTTTTTAACTTTTTTTTACTCAAAATTTGAGTTTAAAATTAAATTTTTCAAAAACTAAGCATAGTGACTTGATTTAAAAACTGACTTATAGAACAGAATGTTGGCTTTAAAAAAATGTATAATACTTAATTGTAAGTATTACCGTTATTTTTTAAGATTTTTTTCCATTTTAAATAATAATTTTTTTAAATTGCCCCTCCTGCCTAAATGGGGCGAGATAGACCCCCCCCCTCCCATAGTAAAAAATGCTTGTTTTTAACTGTTCTTAAAAATTCCGTTATAATATCTTGTCGCCTAGGTTATCGTACTCTTGCCAAGCTAAGTTTGAAATTAAAACATTGTCACATATTTCGCAAGAAACTTTGTATTTTTCTTTTAATTTTACAATTCTATCAGAAATTATTTAGTATTTGATTTCCAGTTTGCTTCTACGCCGCGCCGCCGCACAGTGGCCCGTTTTGACTTTTTTGGTTGCAAAAATCATATCTCCTAAACGAATAAAGATATTGCTTTAATTTTTTTTTTATCTTGAAGGAAATTTCTAAGGCTATAAAAATTGTGACTTTCAAAAAAAACTGTTCACAGGGTGTTTCAGATATTTGTGTTAAAATAAGAAGTTTTAGCAAAGGTCATAAACATAGCGGTATTTTAATACGCAATCGTCAAAATCATTTTTTTTAAGTAATCTGAGTGAATTGAAACAGAAGAGCAAAAAAAAAACTGTTTACAGGGTGTTTCAGAAATTTGTGTTAAAATAAGAAGTTTTAACAAAGGTCATAAACATAGCGTTATTTTAATATGCAATCGTCAAAATCATTTTTTTAAGTAATCTGAGTGAATTGAAACAGTAGAGCAAAAAAAACTGTTTACAGGGTGTTTCAGAAATTTGTGTTAAAATTAAAAGTTTTAACAAAGGTGATAAACGTAGCGGTATTTTAATATGCAATCATCAAAATCAATTTTTTAAGTAATTTAGTGAATTGAAACAGTGGAGCAAAGAGAAAAAGAACCAATTCGAGTGAAACAGTGGGGAAAAAAGTATTTTTTTTTAATTTTAAGGCATTTTTTTTTTATTTTCCAGTATTCAAGAGTACATAATGTATTTTGGTTATACATATATCAAAAGTCAGTGTAAAAAGAAATAAAGACAACAAATTAATATATAAACACTAAATTTCTTGAAAACTGTCATCTAAGTCCGGGGAAATGTGTAATAAACTCATCATTTCTGGAGAGTATCGTTCTTTCAGATCTTTTTGGCTTCTCACATGCCTTAATGAAGAAATAAGTGGATCCGAAGAGGTTGCAAGCATGTTAAATAGGTCCTCATTCTGCACGAATCCTTGAAACTTTACACGTATTCTGATATCGATATTTCTTGTAGTCTTTATTTTTGCATTCCTGGGCTTCTTCTGACAGTTCTCCAAGTGGTAGTGATTGATATTCAATGATATTTTGACTATGAACCAATATTTTGTGTAGTGTAGGTGTGAGTAATTTTTCAGGATACTTTTGTTTTAAAAGCTCTGCAGTTTTTTTGTATACTCCCCAAATTTAACTGCATTCACTACTTCTCTGCAATTTAAAACGTTCAATATTACTTTGAGCCTCATTATAACTTCTCCATTGACTCCAGTTATTCGAGCGGTTGCATCTGACTGTTCAAAATATCTTCTTGCAGTGTTTCCGTCATTAGTGTTTCCAAACCCTTGCTTTGGTTTATCCACATCAAGGCCAAGCTCATCGCGAAAACGCCTTTGGATCTCTTGTTTTCTTCTTTTTTCCGCCTCCTTGGTCCCAACCGATTCATCAGTACCTTCTCCTTCTTGTCGAAGAGTAGATATACGCAAGCTTCAAAATAAATTCCATGCATCTGATTCTAGCGTGCAGTGGAGAGATTCCATATTCGTAATTATGTTCGTCCTCAATTGATTCATCTTTATTGAAATTCTTTTGTGTCCTTTTGCATATCGGACATGACCGCGTAGACTTTGTTTCCGTTAATTCGTTTAATACTCTTCCGTCTATCATAGTTAAAAAGAACTCGTGATTCACAGAAATAGTTGTTTCTTCATTAACTTTATATATTGTTGGTTGAATATCTGCTATTTGACTTTTAATATTATTGACTGTGGTATTTATGATGTCACTAGTCTCTTTAACATATTGGAACATAATGGGCCGACAGAAATGAACTGATGATGGGCGAGGGTTCCTCCAATGTTCACCATTTGTACTATTGAGTCGAAGTGGGACAACTGATGCCATGAACATGTGTGCGTCTGTTTCACCATCTGTTGTATTTATTTTTTGCTTGTAGGCACTTTGTCCAGATGATCCATCGCAGCCCCATTTACTCTGTAACGTTAGACTTCTTGGAAGTGCAATTATTTGACTCTCCGTTTTGCTTTCTATTAGCCGCATTGCTGTATGATCCATCATGCTTTGAAGTTTCACTCTAGCTAATATTTCCGTGACTTCGCAGTTATCGGGAACTGCTTCTTTTTTCGCAACTGTAATCATATTGTAGGATGGCAAGACATCTATGTTGTGATGTCTTAACGAAGTTCTCAGGATTTTATATTTTTCTTTTGAGAGTCCCAAATCCATAAACAAAGCTAATGCGTTCTCATTGGTGTATTTTATGGGATTGTGTTGGGGAGTGTGAATGCTTTCCTTGACTCTTTTGACACGAAGTGGACTTGCAGAAGATATTGCCTGAATTATATCACTCTTCCCCTTTTCATGGGCCTTATTGTATCTTATACTCAAAGCTTCAGAGAGATGTTCTGTACATATCTCCTTTGTAGCTTTGATTATTTTTTGTTTTTTAGTAAATGTTGCGCACTCATTGACTGTCTTTCTTGGTCTTCCTCTCGATGTAGTTGGGAGATCACCCGCTTCTTCTGTTTGTCCGGTATTGATATGCAGAGATAAGGAAAGCCATTCTGCATTCTTTTTAAAGTTATTTCTCGATCTTTTGGCTGCTATCCATTTTCTATCAAGGTTGTAATAGAATTGTTTTAATATCTGTTTGATTGCATTTGCATCTGGTAGTTGGTATTCAATTTCCACGGCAGATATAAACTCATTGCAAGTGGTAACATTGACAAAAAGTTCAAAAAAAACCTTATTCGGAATATCCATTTTAAATTGTTTTGAAAAATAAAAGCATCTGCTCGAACGCTCGTTTGAATTCTAAATGATTATTTTAGTCAAATGTTTCATCTTTTTATACCTTAGAGTAAATACCTGCACTCAAGTCGCTTTAATCCTTATATTAATTATATTTAAAGACACCCCAATAAAACTACCTGTCTGTCTACCTGTATACTAACATATTCCAAAATCGTTTTATCCTTAAATCTTATCAATAAATTCTTAATCTTAATCCTTATCAATAAAACTACCTGATCAAAATTCAATCGTACCGGAAAACAAATGCGTTATTTAAAATTTTATAACAGGATTAAAAAAATTAGTTCTAAAACTCTTGAAAATCTTATGTAATAAACAAAAAATAAAAATGATTTACCTTTTTAAAATAAAATCATCTTTTGTAAATCCACCACACACAAAACAAAGAAAACCATAAAAAAAAAATTTCCATAAAAAAAGAGGGGAAAAAAATGACTGACTTCATCACTTCAAATCTCCCTAGCTCAGTTCGATGCAAAATGACGCAGTTGATCTTTTGGATTTATGTAAAAGAATATATAAGGATTCTGAATCAGTTGAGATCTTAGCACCACTCGTTGAACCTTTTTTTTCTATCCAATTTGAAGTCGAAAAAGGGTGCAAAAAGTAGTGTTTCCAAAAAAATTAAATTAAACAATTAAAAAATTTTTTTTGTTTTTTTTTTGTTTTAACTACCGATCTAAATAATGGCAAAGCATATCATAAAAACAATAACGAAAAGCGTTTGGAAGCCCTTTTTCTAGTTTTTTCATTCAAAGTTAAGAAAAAAAATGAAAAAATAAAAAAAAATGATCATCATAAAAAATGTTCAACTTTGGCCTGCTCTATAAGGCACACCAATAACCCAAATTGAATATTTTTTTCGATTACTCAAGCTCCAAATATTTGTGAGTCCAGTGAACTAAAAAGTTTTGCATTATAGACCCACTCGAAAAATGAATATTGCAAGCAGTTTTGCATAAACGGGCCACTGTCCGCCGTTGATTGGCAAAAAAACTTGTTTTCGGCCAATTTGCCAATTTGGAAGAGTTTGTTCAGCCGACAATCTATTCACGTTGCAATGGCAACCCCCAGCATAAATTCTTTACTTTTAAAGAAAATTGCTTAAATATTAGATTTGTTGCCATACGTGCTGAAGACATAATTATCAACAATTAAGTTTTATCCCCATAATTTTGTCCATAGCCGTTTACTTTAGAGGCCCGTAATTCCTATTTCACCAAGATGCAAGCAAACATACATATGTTCTCATATAGATTAGTATCGTAGATGTTCTTTGTGCACTATGGCGTATGAGTCCTAAATAAGAAAAATGTCTCTAGAATATTTTCTCGAAATAATATTCGATCGATAATTTAGAATTAAGCATGAACAATAAGCAAATAAAAGTATGAATATATCTGTGTTCAATTCAACAAAAGAATAGAATGTACTCTACATGTACAATATTACATTCCAATTCGATTTCAATTTTTCTTTACTTTTTTTTAAGGTATAGCGCACTTTAGATGTTGGCAAATTTTCAAATACATTTCTCTATCTCTATCCATCCTCGTCTGTATTATTTATATGTATAGAAAAATATATATATAATACTCTACATTCTACATACCTACTCGTGGTATTATGCTAAATAAAATAATTCAAATGCACACATTTAATGAACCGACAAATAGCCTTCTTTTGTTGAGAGTACTCGTATACTGAATATACGGTGTATACGGTTAGCAGAATTACAGTTAACTCGTAGTTTCCGGTTACAAAGTGAATTTCTGATTGTCGGCATCGGCTTCGACATCGGCTCCGGCTTAGGTAAATTCAATTCAAGTTCATATTATATTCAATGAGCAGTGATTTACGAATTGAAGTGGATAATTTAATATAAGCAAAAGCAGGTATAGAGTATACTTAGGTATAAAGTATACCTATGCATTGAAATTGAAGTTGATTTGATTAAGTTAATTCAAATTCACATACCAATTCTATGAGTGTTCTTTTCTCTTTTTTGTTTGCAGAGAACCAAAAGTAAAAAAGAGGCTGGGATGCGACCCACACTGATAACTTCCCATCCCGTCTGTCGATTTGTCTTGCTTTAAAGTTTGTCTATATGTATCAATTTTTACCAAATTTGCGTACTATTTTTTGTAGATTTTATTTAAAAAAAAAAAACAGACTGTTGGATTTTTATAAAAAAAATTACTGAATATCGAAAACAATATTTTCTGTGAAATAAATTAAGTTTGAAGCCAATATTTGTAATTTTTGAAAAGCTATTTGAGTCGAAAGTAAACTTTTATCAAGTTTTAGTATTGTTTTTTTTTTTGTTTTTTATTTTTTGTAAAAAAAACTGTCAATTCGATTTTTCTCAAAATTTTATCGAATGTTGAAAACAATATTTCTTATAAGTTAAAATTAGTTAGAAGCCATTATCTCAAATTTTTGAAAAGATATTTAAGTAGAAAGTTAAATTTTGTTTAGGTTTTTAATTTTTTGTACAAAAGCTGTCAATTCGATTTTTTTTCAAAATTTTACTGAATGTTGACGACAATATTTTTTGAAAGATAAAAGTAGTTTAAAGCCAATATCTCCAAGTTTTGAAAATATATTTGAGTCGAAAATCAATTTTTACCACTTTTTATAATTTTTTTTAGGTTTTTATTTTTTGTAAAAAAAACTGTCTATTCGATTTTTCTCAAAATTTTTCCTAATGTTGAAAACAATATTTCTTATACGTTAAAATTAGTAAGAAGCCATTATCTCAAAGTTTTGAAAAGATATTTGAGTCGAAAATCAATTTTTACCAACTTTTATTAATTTTTTTTTAGGTTTTTTTTTTTTTTTTTTTTTTAACTGTCAATTCGATTTTTCTCAACATTTTTTCAGAATGTTGAAAACAATATTTCTTATAAGAGTAAAAAATGTTTGAAGCCTTAATCTCAAGTTTTTGAAAAGATATTTGAGTCGAAAATCAATTTTTACCAACAATGAGTACATTTTTTTTTAGGATTTTATTTTTTATAAAAAAAACTGTCAATTAGATTTTTTTTCAAAATTTTATCAGATATAAAAAACATTATTCTTCGTTGCACAAAATTGCGTTGGAGATGAAAACATATTTTAGTCGTAAAATTTTTGAGGTGACAAATTTTTTTTTCAGTTTTTTTTGATTTATAAAAAAACCGTTAATTGGATTTTTTTCCAAAGATATACTTGTTTTGTATCACGTTACAATATATAATATAAAATTTTATTCAAGTCTCTAGCGTCATTGGTTCATGAGATATTTAGGTTTAACCAAAATGTTCACCTTTTTTTTAAACTGCTATGCCACCCACGCAATTTTCTTGAGAGCCCTTTCTGCATCTTTCTGCCTTATTATCTGTATAACAAAATTTATTTGAAGTCGATATCTCTTCTGGTTCTTGAGCTATGGACGACGAAAAAAACGTCGCGAACGTACAGACGTACGGACGTACGAACGTACCTACAAACGCACATCTTTCTAAAAATCTTTTATTTCGACTCCAATGACCTTGAAACGTCGAGAAATGTCAAAATTTTCAATTTGACAAATCGGACCCATTACAATAACTTCCTATGGGAAGTTAATAAAATAATAAATCTGTTGTGTAAGGGGTTACAACAAAAAAATTGGGTTTTAAGTTTGAACAATTTTAAAACAACAAAATAGGAATAAATATAAATTTTACTATGTTATGTTATGTATGAATATATTTTTTTTTTTTGAACTAGTCATCATGGTTTTAACGGAACAGCTTTTCGTTTAATCAAAGGAAATTAGGTCAGCTTTTGTTGTTTTTAGTTATTCTTACTTAAACATAACAAAAGTGGTTGGATGTTGCAGGAACTGGGGGCCTCCTCGAGCTTTATCTTTTTCTACACATGAAGTGCTTACATTACCTCCACATTGGTAACCGCCAAATACTGGTCTTGGCTTTATGTCATGAGTTGCTAAACTTGTGATAACAAGTGTTAGTCAAGGAAAGAACTGCAACCCGTATCTCTACAGATTGCAGTTTAATGTGTCAGGTCAAAGTTAAAACAATAGGTATATTTTTATTAGGGAGACAGGCAAAGCCTAGTATAATAATCCCAAAATATGAAAACCAAAACAGAAAACGAAAATGGAAATCCAACGAAGAATCAGCCTAAAATCACGCTGAAAATCGGTTTGACCAAAAAAATGTGTTAAAAACTAATTTTTCGAAATACAAAGTGCTCGGTAATTAAACAGTTTCGTATTATTTTACGGCACCAAGCGCTGGACGATTAGTAAAAATGTAATATTGAAATTGAAAACCTTCGAATGAAAATATTTCTGCTACCGATGCTGATGGAAGACCACAATATCTCAGAAACCCTTTATGTATCGGGAGCTGGTTTTGTAATTAAGTAGTAACAAAATTCATCTCTTCTTTTAGAAATTTGAAAAAACAATTTATCATGAATGCAAAACAATGCCACACACAACTTTTTATGAGAGTTCTCCTCGTATAATACAAATCTCATTAACTTATAATCCTTGCAAGCAAACACGTACAAAATCCGATGACCGGGATAATATCCCACTTATTGTTCTGAAAAAGTGTTCTTAAACGCTGGAAAACCACTAGCTTAGCAAGTTTGTACAGCATTTCCCCAAAAAAGCATGTGTCATCGTTCAAACTATCGTCTCATATTTCCAGGTTCATGGAAACGTTTGTAAATTTTCATCTGCAGAAATATATTAAAGAACGCAAGGTTCTTCATGACCATCAAAATGAGTTGTTGAAGAGTTGTCAATACATAAAATGACATTGTTTTTAAGCAAGCAAGATTATTGGATTTGACGTTTCATAGAAATTTGATAGAGCTTGGTTTCATGTCTTATCGAAACTGCTTGCTTGGAGATGAATATCTTCTTCAACGGATTCGAATAGGATTTGAGTCTGAAATTAATAAAATAAATGCTGGTATTCCCCAGGAGTCCGTTTTGTCTCCGACTCTTTTCCTCCGATTTGTCGAATTGAAAATTTTGACATGTCTCTTCGTTTCAAGGTCCCTAGAGTCAAAATAAAAGATTTTAAGAGAGATGTCTGTGCGTGTGTGTGTACGTACGTTCGAACGTTCGTACATCTGTACGCCCGTACGTCCGCGATATTTTTTTGTCGTCCATAGCTCAAGAACCAGTAGAGATATCGATTTCAAATACATTTTGTTTTACAGATAATAATGCAGAAAGATGCAGAAAGGGCTCTCAAGAAAATTGATTGGGTGTTTTTTTTACCATAGCAATTTGAAAAAAAGGTGAACATTTTGGTTAACCCTTAATATCTCACGAACCAATAACGCTAGAGACTTGAATTAAACTTTATGTTATATATTGTAACGTGATACCAAAAAAAATATATTTTTGGAAAAAATCCGACCAACGAACGTATTTTTTATAAATTAAAAAAAACTGAAAAAAAAATATTTGTCACCTCGAAAACTTTACGAACAAAAAATGATTTTATCTCCAAAATAATTATGTGCACTAGTTAAATTTTGAGAAAAATCGAATTGACAGTTTTCTTACAAAAATTAAAAACCTAAAAAAAAAAACAATAGGTACTAAAACTTGGTATAAAAATTTACTTTCGACTCAAATATCTTTTCAAAAATTAGAAATATTGGCTTGAAACTAATTTCATCGCCCAAAAAATATTGTTTTCGACATATTTATTTATATATATGGGTGATTATACAAAAGTTGGGTAACTTTTGAGGATATTTTGTTTACGATAGTTTTTAAATCAAACTTCTATAAATTCGGGTGTATATGATAGCTAATCTAATTAATATATTGTTCCCATTCGGGCCAGTCACTTTTTTGAGTACAATGTAAGATATGTATTTAAAAATTTCAGAATTTGAACGCCAGAGGACTGACGAAGTAACAGTACTGATACATGTTATACACAGTTTTGAAAGTATTATGTATAATGAAATTTAATACAAATTAGTAAAAAAATTAGTTAAAAAAGGATTAAAATGTACAAGGCGAGAGTGGGCCTACCAACATTAAAATTCAAAGTGGGATTTGACGTTGAGTCGGCGATATTTCGCACGAATTTTAAATTTAAATGACACACAAGAAACTGACGAAAAAAACTGAACACAAAATTTCTTATTTTTTTAAATAAAGTGGAGAACACTGCATTATGAAAGTTGTAGTATATATTAAACTATATACATCGCAGATTGTATTAAATTAATAAGTTTTCTCAAATCAATGATAATGTTTAATAGACAGTCACTTAATGGTTGGTTTTCAGGGTTGTGGCATGCCAGAGGACTGACGTTTTAAGAACTAATTGTGTTTTTTTCATAACTTGTATTCAAAATGAAGAACTGAAATTGGGTGACTAAATAAAGGTTTTTCCATTGTTTTAAAATAAATTGCAATCTCAATAAAATATAATCAGACTTTGTATATATTGGTTGATGACATCAAGTTACCCAACTTTTGTATAATCACCCATATGTATATATGTATTTGCTTATACATATGTATAAGAAATAAAAACTTTTAAGAAATGCTATTAAAATTTGTAATAATTTGTTTCGACTAAAAATCTCTTTAACAAAAATAGATTTTGAAATAAAACCATTTCATTATATGCAAAATATTGTTGGTAATAAATTTAAAATTTTTAAGAATAATTCAACTGGCAACTTTTTTATCAAAACAAAACTTACAAACTTTTAAGCAAAACAAATCGACAGACGGGTCGCATCCCAGCATCTTTCTATTTTTATTTATAAACGATATCTTGTCAAAAACTTCTAAACCATTGAGTTGTTTCGCTGATGACAGTGATTTTCATATACGTTTCTAGATTCAAGATCCGATTTCGATTTTCAATGCTAATCAATTTTGAATATTCTGCATTATGTGTCACAGATTCCATCTTACCTATATAGAACGATCACATATAAAGCTAAATAGTTAATGTTTTGAAGGTTTTTGGACATAATGAGGTATATTTAAAGACATATATTTTACATGACTTGAACACCGCTTGAACACCGATGTGAGGTCTTTTGATTTTCGTTATTCTACCGAGGTTTGAATAAACAATTTTTTTTTGTCAAAATAACCCCCCCTCTTCAAAATATTCAGCCGTTATATTTGCACTTTCATGCATTTGTAAGGTAACTGACAATTGATTTGAATTTCGTATGTACCTACTACACTGAACCAAATTGGGTAGGTCATATTGACGGAAATATTTTGTTAATTTTTGAAGAATAATTTATTCAAATCCACAATATTTCATAAAAATTTTCGTCATAATGAATATTAAATATTTAAATCACAAAAATTTCTTCAACTGCTAATAGATTTAGTATTTTATTCAACCGAACAAATTTTTTTCATTTTGACAATCAGAAATCGTTGACTGACTCAAATCTCCGATAGGTACCTAATAACTGATTTCTTAATGTTGACAAAATTTATCAACTTGAAGAATATTCCTCAATATGTTAGCGATAACTTATATGCCTACAAATATGAAAACTTTTGCAAACAAAATAATTACTGCAAACTAACGGATTTTCCATAGATTTTTCTTCAAATTGAATAAATTTATTCAAATGTCGGAATGTGCTTTATTCAAATTGATGAAATTTTCTTCAAATCGAAGAATTTTCATAATTATTCGCATTTTTCGTTCCATTTTCTTCAAATTGAAGAAAGTTTTTCAAATAGAGGAAAATATTTTCTTCCGATTAAAGAAATTATTCAATTTGAAGAAGTTTGTCCAATATTTTGCCGTTAACTGTTTATTAAGTGATAAGTTTTATTTTTGTTAGTGAAGTTGTGCCGAAAAGTTCAATCGCGTCTTGGAAAATTTAAAATTAATTCATAAATAAATACGGATAAAAATACAAAACTTTTGGAAATAATTACCTCAAATAAACATGTAAGTAATTGAATAAATCCATTTTCAATGATAATATGAATCCAACAAAAGAAAAACAAACAATTATAATCCTTGTACGCATGAAAACAAGAGCTTTTTTTTATTAAAGTTATTGAAAGTTTTATAACATCTCAATTAATTAAATTTTCTTAAATTGTCAATATAAATACATGAATAATTATGTGCATTTAATTAAATATTTTGCTATTGCTCTACCTTTAAGGCGAAGTTTGTTTTTCTTTAACCTAACTATTTTAACAATACATAATTTGTACATGTTTGTTGTATGTCATTCACCGTTTCTTGCAGATAATTTCCAGTGTTTTATAATCAATAAATTTTGTTTTGTTTTTTGTAAAATAATCCGATATAATTCCTTTGAATGTAATAAATAAGTTTAGATGTAAGAAGTATTTGAATTATTTTACTGAGTGCTAAAATAAAAAAAAAACTGAAAAATGGAGAGTAATCAAAATGAAATCGTTGACATGGCTTCTGAACCAGTAAACCCAAGCCAGACTTTTGAATTCGAAGAAATTGTTGCTGAAATATTTACCGATGCGAATGTAGATCAAACTCAAACATCATCTATATCTGTGGAACATTCAACCATCCAACCTCTTGGCATTTATTTTGATGGATACTGGATTTCACAAAATTCTATTCAGGAGCTCCAAAAACTATTGTGTGAGTGGAAATTTGAAAGCCTTTTTAAAATTCTTTGCGGTAAGTTTCTATGTATTTAATAAAATATAATATCTAATTGGTGTATATTAAAAAAAACTATAGCTGAAGGTATAGACATCGACACATTGAAAATAATGACTTCCCAGCACATAAGACAATTAACTGAAAAATATAACTTAAGACTAGGAACTCAGATAAGATTTGAGCACAAATTAAAAGAATGGAATAAATCAGAAACTAATACTTCTGGAATGTTTTCTGAGCCAAATGTAAGCAACTTGATGGAAAATGAAATTGAAGGCGTTGACTCCCCAATATCGAGTAATAAAAACTCAACTGATGTACAAATTGATGTGGAGCAAATTCTAAAAGCATCATGCCAAGGAAAGTCTATTTTAAGTCAGTATAAAAGCAGTCAAAACCTGAATGAAGGTTCACGAACAATTATTATTGACCTTATTATTAAGTATACATGCTACAAGAAGAAATACGAATGACGGTTGGAATTGCTAAACAAATAGCAGACAAAATTGGGAACCTTTTTAAGACGGAGTATTTGGTAAGAAAACCCTTAAAATACACTTGGCTATAAATGTTTAGATATATACTACAACATTTTTAGGGGTATTATTATACCAAACAAAGCGGTAAAAAGCCTCAGGGGAAGATCTATGATAAATATTATAATTCTACACGACTTCTCAAGAAGAGTGGTATTTTACAAAAAAGATCTTACTCAGCCTTGTCTCCAGGAGCACCGCACAAACGAGTTTTTAACTTTGGTAAGAGAGATAATATTCAAAACAGAATTTTTTCCTCGTGATGTGGTCAATTTAGATGAAACGGAATCCGATGTTTCCGAGCACATTGAAGAAATTATAAGGGACAATTGTACTTGGGCGGAAATGGAAAGGCATTGGGATGCTTCAAAAAACTTTAGACTAGTTGAGATCACAAAAGCCGAATTAACAGTGGATATCCTAGCCAAATGGAAGCAGTATAAGAACCCGATGGGCTTTAAATTGGTAAGTTTATTTTAATTGTATTTTTAAGAGCTAAAACAAGAAACAATATAAAAACATTTTCGCGTTTCGAGGCATTGCAGTCACTAAAATCCGTTGATGAGTACACCTGATAATAATGCACTTATATAATTTCTTTCAGATCAATATGGATTTCAAACACCTATATCCTAAAGCTGAGAGTTTATTATTAAAATATGATGATTTTTCTGCAAAAATTATACCCATTTTTGAAAACGAAATAAAGGATCCAACTAGTCGCCAGACCTTAAGCGAAATGATGAATAATGGAAAAATTTTACCCGAAAGTAACTTTACTTTTAATCATTGAGTAGTTTGACATAAAAGATTAAATTAACCAATTTTCGAATTTCTTTAGACCCACCTTAAAGTTATATTTTTTTTCAGATGGGCGTGCCTGTGGCATTTTTTATTTAATTCACAGCCTTCTTACATCAACAGCTAAACTCATCACTGGCATCAGTGGATCACAGAAGGCCATTACTCGTTTTTCTATTCGGGACTCCCAAGCTAGCTTTCTTTTAGTTGGATCAACTGTAGGCGCATGCGACGAAGAGATTCTCCGGAGACAAAAAGAAAAAAAAAAAACATTCAACCACTGGTCATTGTTACTGGAACAATTTTGGATCCTAAGGACATCGTTGTATTTTTCGATGGTATAAGTTCAAACAAAATTCAATTATTTTAGCAATCGATCTGTGTTTCAAAATTTTTAATTTATTTAATTTGGAATACCCTACTGGTTCAAGTTTGGTTTGGGCCTTTATTCAAAACTTTTTTTTATAAAATTGAAACTAGTTATGATAAGCACCATTCAAAAGTAAACTCACTCATAAATAAGTTAAATAAATCTTAAGTTCAGTATTTAACATATATAATATGTAAGTACATACATAAGAGAATAAAATATAAACATATTCTTGTATTTAAGAAAAAAAACTATTTGTTTGTCTGTTTTACTTATTTAGATTGTATGGCTACTAACTTACATTTTTAGGATACCTTTTAAATATTTATATAAATAATACAGTAATCAGGAAAATTATTTTTCAGGAAATAAATTTGTTTAAAGTAGAAAAATAGTTTCTACTTTAAAGCAAATTAGCGTTAAATTAAAACAAAATGTTGTTTTTGTTCAAAACATTAAAAAAAAATCATTAATTTGAAGAATATAATGCTTTATATTGAAGAAACAAGGAGGTTAAAATAACAACTTTTCTTCAATTTAAAGAAATAAAACCGTTCAAATGACTAAATATTCATTCAACTTAAAAAGCTTGACCCGTCAATCGGAAGAAAGTTTATTTATTATAAAGAAATGGGTAAGTTAAAATGAAGAATTATTAGTTAAATTGAAGAATTATTATTCACTAAATTTCATGAAACAATGATGAATATTAGTCAATTTGACAAAATTTTGTAGATTTTACTGCGTAACGAAAAATTTTAATCATTTCTTCGAAATGACGGAACTTCTTGAATCTAAGAATATATTCGTCAAATTGACGGATAGGAGGTGTTGACCGTATATTGATCACCCTTTCTTCAAATCTACTTGCTTTTTCATCAATATCACTACCAAATTTGGTTCAGTGTATGAGATTCGTTTTTGAGCCGCACATCAAGAATGTTGAATGCTTTCACCAAATCTGTATTTTTCACCATTTTCTTATATCGGGTGATTTGTTTGAGGTTAGGATTTTCATGCATTAGTATTTGACAGATCACGCGGGATTTTAGACATGGTGTCAAAGAGAAAGATGCTCAGTATGCTTTGACATTTCATCATGAATAGACTTACTAACGAGCAACGCTTGCAAATCATTGAATTTTATTACCAAAATCAGTGTTCGGTTCGAAATGTGTTTCGCGCTTTACGTCCGATTTATGGTCTACATAATCGACCAAGTGAGCAAACAATTAATGCGATTGTGACCAAGTTTCGCACTCAGTTTACTTTATTGGACATTAAACCAACCACACGAATGCGTACAGTGCGTACAGAAGAGAATATTGCGTCTGTTTCTGAGAGTGTTGCTGAAGACCGTGAAATGTCGATTCGTCGCCGTTCGCAGCAATTGGGTTTGTGTTATTCGACCACATGGAAGATTTTACGCAAAGATCTTGGTGTAAAACCGTATAAAATACAGCTCGTGCAAGAACTGAAGCCGAACGATCTGCCACAACGTCGAATTTTCAGTGAATGGGCCCTAGAAAAGTTGGCAGAAAATCCGCTTTTTTATCGACAAATTTTGTTCAGCGATGAGGCTCATTTCTGGTTGAATGGCTACGTAAATAAGCAAAATTGCCGCATTTGGAGTGAAGAGCAACCAGAAGCCGTTCAAGAACTGCCCATGCATCCCGAAAAATGCACTGTTTGGTGTGGTTTGTACGCTGGTGGAATCATTGGATCGTATTTTTTCAAAGATGCTGTTGGACGCAACGTTACGGTGAATGGAGATCGCTATCGTTCAATGCTAACAAACTTTTTGTTGCCAAAAATGGAAGAACTGAACTTGGTTGACATGTGGTTTCAACAAGATGGCGCTACATGCCACACAGCTCGCGATTCTATGGCCATTTTGAGGGAAAACTTCGGAGAACAATTCATCTCAAGGAATGGACCGGTAAGTTGGCCACCAAGATCATGCGATTTGACGCCTTTAGACTATTTTTTGTGGGGCTATGTCAAGTCTAAAGTCTACACAAATAAGCCAGCAACTATTCCAGCTTTGGAAGACAACATTTCCGAAGAAATTCGGGCTATTCCGGCCGAAATGCTCGAAAAAGTTACCCAAAATTGGACTTTCCGAATGGACCACCTAAGACGCAGCCGCGGTCAACATTTAAATGAAATTATCTTCAAAAAGTAAATGTCATGGACCAATCTAACGTTTCAAATAAAGAATCGATGAGATTTTGCAAATTTTATGCGTTTTTTTTTTAAAAAGTTCTCAAGCTCTTAAAAAATCACCCTATATAAACAACTTTAATACCACTGCATTTTTCCTTGAAACTTAATTAAAGTGATAAAAAACAAAAATTCAAAAACATTCAGCTTTATGTCTTTAATTTGTATTGCTTCTTAAGATCGTAAAAAAGAGCAATCTCCTACAAAGACTTATCTCTCTTTGATTTTATTATTATTACCTTAAATTTCTTCAATATCCGTCTTGTTCAATGTCCGTCAAATTCACTAAAATTGCTTCCTAAATTACTGCACAAAAGATGTTAAAAAAAAAATACACAAATCCTTCCCTTAAATATAAACCTTTCTTGACATCATAAAATCGTTGTGTATTTGATTGCGATGCTCTCGCAATCAAGTTAACATCCAAAAAGCAAAACTCTATGCTACTTTTGAATTTTATACATAATTTTAAAATATCTCATTTTATATCTCCGCCATTAACCTTTATTCTTGTTTATCGATTGAAGTTCGACAGGATATCAAGGGAAAATCTTCGAAATTGATGAGCATTGTTTGAAAACAAAAGATAAACACTTTACTCTATAAAATTGACAGAATAATTTCCAAAAAGGTCCTTCCTTCCCTCCGCTCGTCTTGCCGAGATTATCCTATATTTAGTGTCAGACCAAGCTTGGTAAAGGAGCATATCCTGTGCGTTTGGTATTTTTCTTGTTGTTGTGTCTATCTCCCATAAAACAACACTTATTTTCCAATTTATTTTACTTTTATAGGAAAATCCATCTATCACCAGCATGATTCGTTTGTATATTTGTATCTTTTCATTCAAGTTTATAGATTTGTCCAGTTTCAGTTTTCAAATATAATGCACTTTCATTGAGCTTCTATTCTTCTTCATTATGGCGTATATTTTTGCCTTAACGAACCCTTATTCAACCCTCATTCAAACCATAGACAAGCTCAATTCTAATCGATTGTGTTGACTTATCTTCCTTTCCCAGTTGTCTCTGGGTTGCCCACACAAATCAGTAAAATTACGGATGTATCTCAACTCCCTTAACAGGAATACCAATCAGCTCGTAAAAGTATCTTTTCACTTTATTTCTACAAACATAGATATGTATATATCGTATATGTTGTGGTAGCACATGGAAGTATTATAGAATAGAAATCCATAAATGAATCGGGCCATCGCCATCGCATCGGACGAGAATATACATTTTCGAGCAACAATTGTCAATATTAGCATTCATTTCACTAGAATCTAATGCGTCATGGGCAATATATTTTCTTCTTTTTACTCCCTCAGTTGAGTTAAGTTCCATTTGCCATTTCCCATATCCCATTTCCCTCTTGGTGGTATAACGCCTATAGTGATGTGTAGATTGTAGACCTACCTACAAACTAAAGGTACATAAATATTATTTCCCTTGTACAAGTATATCTATTTTATTGAACACCGTACAGGGATCAAGAGCAGGAGCAGCACCATAAGACCAGAAGCAGGGACCCTTCGTCATCGAGTGTATCTTACTTGAGGAGATATATTACTCAACAATTTTTTTTTTTTTATTTCTTTGTTTGCTCCCAAGCCCTTTTCAGCTCTTAAACGGGTGTGTTTCTGGTATAGCTATTGAATTTTTGAAAACGCACTCAAGGCGAAATAATATAGACGATACCGATACCCGGACAAGAAGACCATCGCATCAGCCCAGAAGCTTCGTCGTTGTCGTTGTCGTCATCGTTGTTCGTAGTCGACCAGAAATGTTTATGTTAGAAATGGAGAATTGGCCAGAAGAGTTGTTTGACGATGGTCGACTTTACATTCGTGCATGATGTTGATGATTCACAAAAAATATACGACTATATATCTCGTAAAATACTCGTAAGTCTTGAAAGTATCGTCCGACTCCGACTTCGACTCTGACGACGACGACGACGTCCATTGCTATATTTTAGTATTGCTCTCCTGTATGGATATATGAATCGACACTATGACTAATGGAAATGCCAATCGTATTTTACGTTGAAAGGGATAAATGCACCATGAAAGTGCTTTGAGCAAAAAAGGAATAAACAAGAAGAATGAAACAGCATTGAGTAGATGTTTCGTATATTAAGACTTTATGTGACGGGAATATAGAAAGCTTGAAAAATAACATTGGAAGTTATTTTTAAAAATTGACATTTGCGAAAAAATTTGATTCCCAAAATCAAAAAACAAAAACCCATTGTAAATGGCAATGGTTCGAAATACTGCTATGCTGTATTTCTGTATGCTTAAAGTTCTATATGATATTGTAAGGACTTAAGTTGTTATAATGTCTTAAATTCTGTAACACTATATAAGTTATAAGAAATTTGTTATCACAAAATTTGGTATTATCAAAAAGTCTAAGCAAGATTTTTAAAATTTTGTCTATACAGTCAAGCTTATTTTGAGATTCGTTTTCGATCGAAAGTTATTCGAATTCGAGAAGATTTTATTAACTTCCCATAGGAAGTTATTGTAATGGGTCCGATTTGTCAAATTAAAAATTTTGACATTTCTCGACGTTTCAAGGTCCCTAGAGTCGAAATAAAAGATTTTTAGAAAGATGTCTGTGCGTGCGTGTGTACGTACGTCCGTACGTCTGTACGTCCGTACGTCCATTCGCGACGTTTTTTTCGTCGTCCATAGCTCAAGAACCAGAAGAGATATCGACTTCAAATAAATTTTGTTATACAGATAATAAGGCAGAAAGATGCAGAAAGGGCTCTCAAGAAAATTGCGTGGGTGTTTTTTTTACCATAGCAGTTTAAAAAAAAGGTGACAATTTTGGTTAACCCTAAATATCTCATGAACCAATGACGCTAGAGACTTGAATTAAATTTTATGTTATATATTGTAACGTGATACAAAACAATTATATTTTTGGAAAAAATTCAATAAACGGTTTTTTTTATAAATCAAAAAAACTGAAAAAAAAAATTTATCACTTCGAAAATTTTACGACTAAAATATGATTTCATCTCCAAAACAATTTTGTGCAACGAAGAATAATGTTTTTGAAATCTGATAAAATTTTGAGAAAAATCGAATTGACAGTTTTTTTACAAAAAATAATAACCTAAAAAAAAAATAAAAAAAAAGTTGGTAAAAATTGAGTTTTGACTCAAATATCTTTTCAAGACTTTGAGATATTGGCTTTATACTACTTTTATCTTTCTAAAAATATTGTTTTCAACATTCAGTAAAATTTTGAAAAAAATAGAATTGACAGTTTTTTTTACAAAAAATTAAAAAACCGAAAAAAAAAATTTAACAAAAGTTGGTAAAAATTGATTTTCGACTTAAATATCTTTTCAAAAATTTGAGATTATGGCTTCTAACTAATTTTAACTTATAAGAAATATTGTTTTCAACATTAGGAAAAATTTTGAGAAAAATCGAATTGACAGTTTTTTTACAAAAAATAAAAACCTAAACAAAAAAATTAATAAAAGTTGGTAAAAATTGATTTTCGGCTCAAATAGCTTTTCAAAAATTAAAAATATTGGCTTCAAACTTATTTTATTTCACAGAAAATATTGTTTTTTATATTCAATAATTTTTTTATAAAAATCCAACAGTCCGTTTTTTCATAAAAAAAATAAAATCTACAAAAAATAGAACGCAAATTTGGTAAGAATTGATACATTTAGACAAACTTTTAAGCAAGACAAATAGATAGACGGGATGGGAAGTTATCAGTGTGGGTCGCATCCCAGCCTCTTTTTTTGAGATTCGATCGATTCGAAAGTTTGCTGATTCAATCGAAAGTTCATTTAAAAAAAAAAATAAACTAAGTAAACTTTGACTTTCGAATGATTCGAATCAAATGTCATTTTTGTGTCGTTCAGTTATTTTTTGGTGAATAGCTAAAGAAACATGTAAGTTTTAACAATTTTTATACGATAATTAACCGAAATTGGTTATATTGACGAGTTTTTTTTTTTGTTATTTTATAAAGGGCACAGTCACATTCTAATTGGAGCAATAGCGAGCAAAAAGAATACCTGATAAGGTAGATGGAGGAGAATCAGGAGGTAGCAAAGGGTTTTTCTGTAAACCGTGTAAATCTGACCGGTTTTGGAGAGATGCTGCCGTGAAGCTCAATTGCCATGGGCCTCCATCTAAAGACGGTTCTCGTTCTTCGCCATTAGAATTAAGAAACAAAACTATTTCCATTGTTTACTTTGTCCAAAAAAAAAGAAAAACTACACCGATTTGAAGTTTATAAACTTTGATTGTTTTCATTTCAATTGAAAGTGTGACCATGTTTGACGAATATACATAACATTTTAAACGGTATAAACACAACATGGAAATTTGAACCAAAATGGTTACGTTAGTTGAAAAAATGTTTAATTTCATGTCTTGAATGTTTTTCTTTATCACTTTATTAACTTCACTTAATTTATTAATTCGGAAACTGTTAATCTGTGACAAACTCTGAATTAAAAATAAGATTCTTCGAAAAATAAAAAATTTAGTGTGGTCACACTAAATCAAAACAAAATGTCAAATCATCTAGAACAGCTGATCTCCAAAATAAGGGCTTCATTTCGGTTTATTTTCTGCAATAAATAATTTTCATTTGATTCTCAAAATAAACAAAATTCATTCGAACAAATATGTAGATCTAGTCAAGTCACTCGAATCAACGTTTCGTTCAAATCTCAAAATAAGCATGAATATTTGTCATACAGAATTGTGACATACAGTATTATTTATTTATTCATCAATCAAAGAACAAAGTTCTCTTATAGACTAATATATAACAACATTTCAATATAACTGCAATAATATATACAAAAATAAAAATAAAAATAATATATAAATATATACAAACGTCAAGTAGATCTAAGTTCATTTAAAAACATTTTAAAGGTGTCTCTAGTGCAAATTCTAAAAAAGTCCAAAATAGTACAAACTTAATTTGCTTCTCTGATGCAACGAGAAATCGGTTCATTACGATCATAGTTAGATCTATGAAATTGCTCGTAAAAAAGAATATTATCTCTGGAATTAAAACTATTATTAGCAGGGCCGTCTTTACCCTTTTGGGGGCCCTGGGCACTTTTCGAAAATGGGGCCCCTGTATGATTATATAAAAATGTTATGTTGTGTTATAAAGGTATACAGAAAAAATCACATAACTTTGAATTAATATTTATTCTTTTAATTGTTTAAATAAATACATTTTTTTAATTCATTAAAAAGATAAATAGTTACTGCAGCATTTAAAACATAAACATAAACAATGTAAAAATAAAAACAAAAAATAAATATTTCATTTAAAAATTCAAAAATAAACAAAATTTAAATAACAGACAATTTAATTAATTATTGAGAATGTAATTTAAAGAACCATATAGTGACACAGATTACTTTTTTTTTAGGTAAAAAAAGGTAATATTTATTGAAGGGGTCTTTTTCTTGATATGAGATTAGCAAAATCATTGATCACATCTTCAAAATCGATGCTTCTGAGGATGTCGCTTTCGATTGACATCAGCGACAAACATGTCAATCTTTCTTGAATCATTGTAGTTCTGAGTTCGTTTTTGATTCTTTTTAACTTAGAAAAGGAACATTCACCACTGCAATTGGTCACCATCATACTTAAGAAAATTCTTAGTGCAATTTCAACATTCAACATCATCTTCAATTTTATTAGTTTCTTAAAAAACTATAAAGCTCTAGAATGTTGACAGTTTTTTCATTTTCGTGTTGACTAATTTTCAAGTAGTCTTTTAAATTCAAGCATTCAACGTGTAGTTCATCTCCGTTCACATCTTCGGTGTAAAATTTAGCAAAAGATTTGCAGTTCTCTTTTAAATCTTCTGAATTCAGATTTTTTAATCGAAAAAGAAAGTCAAAACGTTGGCCAATCTTCGTATATGAACCTAGTCGCTGTTTCAAATGAACGCTTAGTGTGTCGACAATGGGAAGAAAGATTTCAATTTTAAATCTTTCTTTCCCAGTCAGAATTATTGAGGGCCCAGAGCCGTCAAAAACAGTCTGACGTGAGCTTGAAAGGTCCTTATATTCGGAATCCGGGTTTTTTTGTCTGGCTGATGAATCAAAGTTATCAAAATTGTCCCTGAGCCCAATTATTAATTCATCTATTGCACTCAGAAAATTTATTGCAACATCCAGGGTAATATTTTGTTTTTGAAGTAAAGTACTTGTTTTATTAATTCTATTCCAAAGTTCTGTAAGTACTTATGGTAAATTCAAGCTTGGACATTTTTTTGCAAAAGACTAAATGCTTCCTCTCTGGCCTCTCGTGCCTGTCCTAAATCGTTCGCGATAGACATCAAGGCTTCTTCAATTTCTTGATGACCTTTATATAAGGCGCTTAGTGCATCAGCTCGCGCCGACCATCTTGTTTGAGAAAAACTTTTTAAAACTTTTTTTGGACCTAAATGAGCAGTCAACACACTCCATCGATGAGAAGATACCGAACAAAAGTTATACAATTTTTGAATAATGTCAAAGAATTTGGTTGCTTCTAAGACACATCCAGCGGCATGCACTCCTACTAAGTTTAATAAGTGCTCTGCACATGGTACAAAAGTGGCAAATTTACATTTTTCTTTTATTCTTACCTGCAGACCAGAAAACCTTCCTGACATATTTGCCGCGTTGTCGTAGCTTTGGCAATCTCGCAATTTTACACAGAACGATGATCAAAACGGAATATTTATACTATAAAAACACAAATTGAAAATGCATTACAAACTTGACACAGAACGATGATAAAAAAATCAAATGAGCAAAGTCGCACACTAACACTACCAGAGTATATCTGAAAATTCCGCATGCGCAAAAATGATTCGACTATACGCTTAGCTTATCCTTTTCTTTACTATTGACCTATAGAACAAATAGTGAGAAGTGTAATCTTTTATCTATCTCATTGAATGGCCAAAAACAAAAACTCTTTACCTCTTTACCTTGAAATCTTAAAAAATTGAGTGCTGTTCATCCGACGAATAGTTAAATCGCCTATGTATGAGTTACTACGTTGATGCAAACTTGTATTCGCGTTTTTTTGTTTCTGTCAGAAAGCAAACTGCATTGCCACTCAGTTAGTTATTCATATCTCTGTTTTAATTTGAATATAATTTCGCTAGGGAATGTGATTTAAATTGTTCAGCAAAGGTTGTTGTTCAGCAAGGAAAGTACAAATATTGATCACTCTTTATGCATCTAAAACTGTATCGAAATATTTTTTTCTTGAAAATAGACCAATAGAGGTTAAGTTATGTTTCAGCAATTTGGGGGCCCTTGGTGATTGCGGGGCCCTGTGGTAAAGAGGGGTCTGATTATTAGTTATTGTTCCAAACTGTGTTGCAGTACTCAAGCAAAGATCGAACGAGAGAAATATAAAGAGTTTTTAGTAATAATTCACAGATCCATATACCAGATCTGTGAATTCCTTACTATTTCTTTTGATGAATCCTAAGATTTTGTTGGAAAAGAAAGTTTACTATCAAGGATAACATCTAAATCTTTCTTTTGTGCTACACGATCCAATATATAACTATCAATTTGATACTCGTAAAAGATTGGAGAAATCGTACGAAAGCAAGACATAACTTGGCATTTTAAAATATTAAGATATAATGAGTTTATATTACACCAATCTACCAAAGTCATCATTTAATAAAACACAATCATCACAATATTTATTACAACGATATTGTTTAAGGTCGTCCGCAAAAAAAAAAAGACTGAGAATTTTGAAAAATTTTGGGAATATCGTTTACAAAAAGCAGGAACATTAAAGGGCCTAAGTGGCTACCTTGAGGGACACCAGATGGAACCAATATTTGATTAGAGTGATATTCGTCAATCTTTACGACTTGAACTCTCGATGTTAAATTAGATTTCAACCAATCCAGAAACTTAGAATGAAATACCAGTTCCAAAAGTTTGTGTAAAAGAATATGATGATTAACGCGGTCAAATGCTTTACAGCAAAATCAGTTTGACGATAAGATTGAAAATTATTTATGATATAGTTAGTCATTAATGTAAGATTAGTGGTTGTAGATCTTCCAGATATAAAGCCATGTTGGAAATCGGATAAAAAATCTTTTAATTGAAAAGTGAGCTTGTCACAGACTAATTTCTCAAATAACTTAGGAAGAGCAGATATTTTGCTGATTGGTCTATAATTTGTAATTTCTTGTTTAGATCCAGATTTAAAAATTGGTGTAATATAAGACAGTTTCCAACATTCTAAAAATTCACCTTTCGAGAGCGATAAGTTGAAAATGGCTGTCAATGGCATAGCTAAAGATGAGGCACATTTAAGCAATAAAATTTGTGGGATCCCATCAGGGCCTGCATTTGTGTTGGTATCTAAACCTAATAAGGCTGATTCTACTTCAGAAACCGTCAGCACCACAGACCCTATGTTAACGATAGAAGAAACTCTTGGTAGGTATACAAACATTCGTTGGAGTGTTTGTGGAGTAAATAGACTGAAAATAAACAGCAAATAAGTTACAAATTTCTTCAACATCATTCGTTGATTTATTCAAGTACTTCATACAGCTTGGATACCCATTGCTTTTGCGCTTAGCGTTAATGTACTTCCAAAAATGTTCACTTTTTTATTTAATATTTGACACAATAGAGAACAAATAAGCCCCATATAAAAAATTATTATTATTTTATTAACTTCCCATAGGAAATTATTGTAATCAGTCTGGCTTGTCGAATTGAAACTTTTGACATTTCTCGACGTTTTAAAGGTCCCTAGAGTCGAAATAAAAGATTTTTAGAGAGATGTCTGTTCGCACGTCTGTACGTTTGTACGTCTGTACGTTCTCGACGTTTTTTTCGTCGTCCATAGCTCAAGAACCAGTAGAGATATCGATTTCAAATACATTTTGTTTTACAGATTAGAAGGCAGAAAGATGCAGAAAGGGCTCTCAAGGAAATTGCGTGGGTGGAGACTTGAATTCAATTTTATATTATATATTGTAATGTGGTACAAAACAATTATATTTTTAGAAAAAAATCCAATTAACGGCTTTTTTTTTTATAAATCAAAAAAACTAAAACAAAAAATTTGTCACCTCGAAAATTTTACGACTAAAATATGATTTCATCTCGAAAACAACGAAGAATAATGTTTTTGACATCTGATAAAATTTTGAGAAAAATCTAAATGACAGTTTTTTTTATAAAAAATAAAAACCTAAAAAAAACATTACTCAAAGTTGGTAAAAATTGAATACCGACTCAAATATCTTTTCAAAAACTTGAAATCATGGCTTCAAACTTATTTTATATTATAAGAAATATTGTTTTCAACATTCTGAAAAGTGTTGAGAAAAATCGAATTGACAGTTTTTTTACAAAAAATAAAAACTTAAAACAAATTTTACAAAAGTTGGTAAAAATTGATTTTCGACTCAAATATCTTTTCAAAAATTTGAGATAATGGCTTCTAACTAATTTTATCTTTTAAGAAATATTCTTTTCAACATTCTATAAAATTTTGAGAAAAATCGAATAGATAGTTTTGTTTACAAAAAATAAAAACCTAAAAAAAAAAAAAACAATACTAAAACTTGTAAAAATTTACTTTCGACTCAAATAGCTTTTCAAAAATTACAAATATTGGCTTCAAACTTATTTTATTTCACAGAAAATATTGTTTTCGATATTCAGTAATTTTTTTTTTATAAAAATCCAACAGTCCGTTTTTTCATAAAAAAATAAAATCTACAAAAAATAGTACGCAAATTGGGTAAAAATTGATACATATAGACAAACTTTTAAGCAAGACAAATCGACAGACGGGATGGGAAGTTATCAGTGTGGGTCGCATCCCAGCCTCTTTTTTATTTTAAAAATGTATTTTGAAAATGTATTGTAAAAATGTATTTTGAAAATCATGGTTAATTTTATTTTTCATAAGCGAATTTCGTTCAGCGATATAACTCAGTGTTTTCAATGGATACGCCAATAAACAAAACTGCCCTATTTTGAGTGATGATAATCCCCAAGTGTATGTTAGGCCACCACCGTAACATCCACAGAAGCTGACTATTGGTGAGATTTAGGAGGTGGTGGAATAATTGGTCAGTGCTTCCTTACAAACGATACCTACTAGTCTGAACAGTTAAGTCAAAGGTGAGCGATTTAAGGACTTGATTATTAACTTTTTTGTTAATGATTTGAACAACCATTAGTTTCAACAAGACGTTGCAACATGTCACAGAGTTCGTGCAACAATTGATTTAAAGATGGACATTTTTTTAACCACGTTAATTGACCTCCAGATCATAACATTCAACGCCGCTTGGCTATTTTGTGTGGGCATGTTAAGTTGCTATTCTACGCCGCTGGTAAGCTCGAAACTATTGACCACTTGGAGGGCCACATTCGTCACATTATTGCCAATATACGGCCACAAACATTCTAATAATGAACTGAGCTGAGCGTGTCTGAGCTAGTCGTGTCGGTCATATGCCAGTTTTTGTTTTTATTTTGTTTTATTTCTTTTATTTTAAGCTAAAAATGAACTATTAAAATGTTCCGAGTCGTAGCTTCTCAAAAATCAACAACTTCATGGCTCATATTCCAATGATAATAAATAAATAATAATTTCTTCAAAGGCAACCATCAAATGCAATCATCAGAATCGGAAATGCCATAAATGCTTTTAAAATTTAAAATGCAAGCATAAGAGGCGAGGCACAATGACGTGCAAGGGTACAAGCTGATGAAGAATACATACTTTTATTAGAAATTATATACATTAATTATACAACTACACTTAAATTAGACTCAATTTGAATTAATAAATAAGAGATTTTTAAATAGCTATTTTAAGAAATAGAAAAACAAAATACAACTTTATGACTAACTTTAAACATGGAAAATATTTCGCACGTGTGCTTAAAGAATGTCTGACCTTAGAACTTCTTCATCACGTAAGGTTTTTGTGACGAAACTTAAAAAGAGGTGTTTTTTAGTCTAAGTCAATAAAGACATGATTCTGAGAAGTTATCATACAGTTAAAATCTTTTAAGTATATCATTGGAAAAATTATACAATTTTGTTCATTTTTATTAATTCAATCTTAAACCTATCTTAAAGCTAGACAAAAATTCATAAAACTAGCCTACTAATTAACCATAACTTACAACTAATTTACTGGTCCCATACGGACACTCTAAGTTAAACAATAATACTTAATTCTAATGCCTTTCGGCCCTAAGATCTATGTTACTGTAATTAATTTTATTTATTTTTATTTATTAGAAAATTGTTTAAAAGAACTAATTTCAATATATTTTTTTCATTTTTACTTAAAAACTATTTAAAATAATGTCCTTAAAATTAAACTTAAACTAATTTAAACTACCTATTCTACCTATAAACTACTTAAAACTATAACAACCACAGCAGCAAATCTAACTATCTAACATTTTTTTGTTTTCATAGTTTGTTGTCCTTTTGTTTTCTTCTTATTCCATGTTTTTTTTTATTTTTTTATATTTTTTTGTGTTTTTTGTATTTTTTTTTTGTGCCACCATGCCTATTCTACTTAAAACTAAACCCTAAATTATAAAACAAGTATGTAAGCCGGCCAAGGCTTACAACCCCATCCCGACTACCCACTATCAAGTGCCGATTTAAGCCAACAAAACTGGTTCTCCTGCTTCACCCTATCAGTTCGGTCCCTTTCGGACACATCCCTACTGAACCGAAGGAGCTCTGCTCCGCCTTGTGTCATGACGTCCCGATTGTACAGGAGTCGCCTATCCACGGTTCGTCGTCTGACGTGGTAAATTAGCGGAACTGCCAATCTATCCTGTATCAGACCGCATCTATCTAAAAAGAAGAATGCCTCTGGTGGAATGAAGCCGCTCAAGAGCGCACTTTTAAAATACTCGTCGTTCGGATAGAACGCCCCGAAAATTAAATTGTTGGTCGAAGACATAGCTCTTACAATGTGACCTCGAACGAGTTTTATCACGAAATTGTCAATTCTGTTGATTCGTATAGGACCTCGTTGGAATAGTAGTGCACGTAAGAAGATTCGGCTGTTCGATATAAGCCGGTACAGCGTCGTAAACACTGCCGCTCGAACACCCGAAACCTCTCCATCTGGGAAGGGGCAACGTTGAACCACACAGGACAACCATAAACGATCATCGGCCGTATGAGGGCCATGTAGCAAATTACCTTCACTCTGGGGTCAAGCCGACTGCTAAAAAACAGTCGTTTCGTCAGAGCGAAGGCTCCTCTGGCCCTGGTCAGAGCAGCATTTATATGTCTGTCGAAATATAAATACTGATCTAACCAGATACCGAAGTACCTCACTATACTTTTGCTCGCTAATGGCTGCCCGAGAAGATCAACGATGACCATCTTGAGCCAATTCTTGCACGTATCCCTCGTGGCCCCAGCCAACGGAGTCCGGAACAGAATTGTCTCCGACTTCTGGACATTTATTTTCAGTTTCCAGTCGTCGCAATATCGCTGAATCTTGTCGAAATCACGCTGCAAGAGAATTCTAATAACCTCAACCTTTCGGGCCGTTCTGTGCGCAATAAGATCGTCGGCGTACGCAATTGCCTTTGTAAGACTACCTATCAGATCGCTGGTGTAAATGCTGAAGAGAATCGGCGAATTCACCGCTCTCTGTTGAAGACCATTTTTAATTAAGAATGTTGTATTAGAAGTTACATTGCCACTTTTGAGAACAAACTTTCTACCGTTAAGCATATCATAAAGTATATACAACAATGGTTTGCTTATGCCTAGCCTGCTCAGTTTTAGGTAAAGACCCTCTAACCATACGGTGTCAAAGGCCTTTTCCAAATCAACCAGAACAGCACCTGTGCATTGTTGTTTTGATTTATTCCATTGGATATCAGAAACGAGTTTAGACGCAGCATGAATTTGAATGAATACAATTTTGTTCAATAATAGATGCATGATTTTGAAAAATATGTATTAAGTGTCATTTTGGGGGCAGACTTCAAGTTAAAATTTTAACTTTGGTAATCAATTTTAATTCTAAAAAGAGGCTGGGATGCGACCCACACTGATAACTTCCCATCCCGTCTGTCGATTTGTCTTGCTTCAAAGTTTGTCTATATGTATCAATTTTTACCAAATTTGCGTACTATTTTTTGTAGATTTTATTTTTTTATGAAAAAACGGACTGTTGGATTTTTATAAAAAAATTACTGAATATCGAAAACAATATTTTCTGTGAAATTGAAAAGCTATTTAAGTCGAAAGTAAATTTGTACCAAGTTTTAGTATTGTTTTTTTTTTAGGTTTTTATTTTTTGTAAAAAAACTGTCAATTCGATTTTTCTCAAAATTTTACTGAATATTTACAACAATATTTTTTGAAGACAAAAGTAGCTTTATGCCAATATCTCAAAGTTTTGAAAAGATATTTAAGTCGAAAATCAATTTTTACCAACTTTTGTTAATTTTTTTTCGGTTTTTAATTTTTTTGTAAAAAAACTTTCAATTCGATTTTTTTCAAAATTTTCCTGAATATTAACAACAATATTTTTTGAAAGATAAAAGTAGTTTTATGCCAATATCTCAAAGTTTTAAAAAGATATTTGAGTCGAAAATCAATTTTTATCAACTTTTATTAATTTTTTTAGGTTTTTATTTTTTGTAAAAAACTGTCAATTCGATTTTTTCAAAATTTTACTGAATGTTGACAACAATATTTCTTATAAGATAAAATAAGTTTGAAGCCTAAGTCTCAAGTTTTTGAAAAGATATTTGAGTCGAAATTCAATTTTTCCCAACTTTGAGTAACGTTTGTTTTAGTTTTTTATTTTTATAAAAAAAACTGTCAATTAGATTTTTCTCAAAATTTTATCAGATGTCAAAAACATTATTCTTCGTTGCACAAAATTGTTTTGGAGATGAAATCATATTTGGTCGTAAAATTTTCGAGGTGACAAATTTTTTCTTTCATTTTTTTTATATATAAAAAAACCGTTGTTTGGATTTTTTTCCAAAAATATACTTTTTTTGTATTACCTTACAATATATATTATAAAATTTAATTCAAGTCTCTAGCATCATTGGTTCATGAGATATTTAGGGTTAACCAAAATTTTCACCTTTTGTTTAAACTGCTATGGTAAAAAAACCACCCACGCAATTTTCTTGAGAGCCCTTTCTGCATCTTTCTGCCTTACTATCTGTATAACAAAATTTATTTGAAGTCGATATCTCTTCTGGTTCTTGAGTTATGGAAGCCGAAAAAAACGTCGCGAACGTACAGACGTACGGACGTACGGACGTACGGATGTACGAACGTACGTACACACGCACGCACAGACATCTTTCTAAAAATCTTTTATTTCGACTCTAGGGGCCTTGAAACGTCGATTAATGTCAAAATTTTCAATTTGACAAATCGGACCCATTACAATAACTTCCTATGGGAAGTTAATAAATTAAATTAGGTTGCGCAACAGTCCGTTGAGAACTAGGGCCTAGTGACTTACAACTCTCAACCATTCCTGTGTGCGAGTAATGTTTTCAGGAATGGAGGGGACCTACAGTTTTACGCCGAATCCGAACGGCTAATTTGAGAAAGCACTTTTCATGACAAGAATAACTCATGGAGAATTTGTACCTCCTTCAATAAAAGGTGTACCACCAATTTTTGCCAATAAAGCCAAATATCTTGCTCTGATATTGGACAAAAAATTAAGTTGGAAACCTAATATTCAAGAAAGAGTTAAAAAAGCTACAGCAGCTCTTTTCCTTTGCAAGAAAGCCATAGGAAATAAATGGGGTTTTTAACCTTGCATAACCTATTGGATATACACATCGGTCATTCGACCAATACTTATGTACGGGGTTGCAGTGTGATGGACTGCACTAGAGAAAGTCACATACTACGACAAACTCAGCAGAGTCCAACGCACTGCATGTCTTTGAGAACCACACGCTCAGCAGCGTTGGACACTCTCCTCCATCTGACACCCCTCGACATATTCAGCAAACAAGTGGCAGCGAGTACAGCTATTAGACTCAATGCCTCATCTCAATGGGCCAACAACAATGTTGGGCACTCCATCATTCTGAACCTCTTTGGTTCTATACCAAAGTACATAGACTACACTATCCGAAAACCCGAATTTGGAAAAAACTTCCAGGTATCCATTCCATCCGGAGATGAATGGGAAGACAAACAACTCTTGGAGGACAAAAGCATCTATTTTTACACAGATGGATCCAAGACAAATGATGGAGTTGGTAGTGGTGTGTACTCCGAAAAGCTTAATCTAAGCATCTCATTCCGCCTTCATAATCATTGTAGCGTCTTCCAAGCGGAAATTTTAGCTATTAAAGAGGTTCTCTCCTGGCTAAGAGAAAACGTGATATCAACTTCTGATATCCGCATCTTCTATGACAGTCAGGCTGCTATTAAATATCTTGACGGTGTCTCAACCAAATCTCAAACGGCCCTCGATTGTCGATCGTCTCTTATGGAGATGGCGCAGCAATTTAACATTTACCTATGTTGGGTGCCGGGCCACAGAGACATCACGGGAAATTTTAGAGCCGATAAACTCGCTAAAAATGGAACCTTCATGCCTATTTCACCTGAAAGGGAGGAGATAGGTATACCGGTAGCTACATGTAAACTTCTGCTAAAAAAAAAATAGCTTTTGCGATAGCAAACTCTAGGTGGCACAATTTACCAACATGCGCAGCCACAAAACTCATATGGCCTTCACTGGACCTTAAGCGCTCTAAAGATTTGTTATCTCAAAGCAGACTTCATACTAGCTCCCTAATAGGTGTCCTTACGGGACACTGTCTTATAGGCAGACACGCAATACGACTTGGTGTAGCCTCAAATGACTACTGCAGGAGCTGTATGGACGAGGAAGAAGAGGAAACAATCTCTCACCTTCTCTGCACTTGCCCTGCTCTTTCACTAAGACGCAAACTTCATCTGGGAGACTACTCTTTTGATAATCCCAGTGAACTAGCTAAAAAGGATATCAAATATCTTCTTCGCTTTATAAAAAGCTCAAAATGGTTCGACTAGTAAGAAGTAATTCTCTAGATTTATGTGGTATCACAATGGGCCTTTTCTTTTGGCCTAAGTGTGTGGATTTTGAATCCGCAGCCACTTTAACCTAACCTAACCTAACCTAACCTAGGTGCTTCTTTTGGACCTATCATCTTTGCCAATCATTATGCAATTCTTCTTTTCATTGGTGGGTTGGTTACAGACTAACTTTCTGCCTAAGACTTCGTATGACTCAACTTTGGTGGAACATTATTAGTGCTAATATTTTACTATCTTATTGAAATTATTTTTACACTGCAGCAAGACACCCTATTTAGACAGCTGTTTAATGAAGACCATTTTTACCTCAGAGAGGCTAAGGTTACAAAACTTTCACGTTTGGGGTTCGAGAAATCAAGGAATGATTGTTGAAAAGCGTGCCACTGATTGTTGTGTTTATTGTCCTGGAAGTAATATTGAAATTTTCGTATTCGAAAATGACTCTGGTGCAACCGTTACGGTAAATTGATTGCGCTACCGACCCATGATTAATGATTTTCTTTGACCAGAATTGAAAGACATTGATACTGGTGACGACACGTTTATTTTCAAAAAAAGGGTGATACATGCTACATGACAGGCAGTGAAATAATCGCAGAAATGAAAGGAGGAAAAGTTTCCTGACATTATTATTTTTCTAAGAGGCGATCACAATTGGCCACTGATATCTTGTGATTTAAGACCTTTAGACTTTTTTTGTTTGGATAGCCATGTAAAGAATAGGGTTTATTTATTTTTATTTATTTATTTATTACATATTATTTAGTCTTGCACAGTAAGATACAATATCTTTTAAGGTAGTACAAGCTTCAGTTTTACAATTGGTTTACATGAAATGAATGAATACTAAATTTTAAACAAGATGATAAGAAAAAAAAAACATTAATATAAGCAAAATTACTTTATACTATTTAATTAATGAAAAAGATTTGATTAATGGACTTTATTGTAATACCGTATAAACACCTTTAAAGTTACAAAAAAAAAAGATTAAAATCATCGCAATGCCTCAAAATACTGTCTAAGTCTTATTCTAAACCGAGTAGTGCAGCCTATCATCCTTATAGTTTGAGGTAGGGAATTCCACAACCGAACCGCGTGAACAAAAAATTGACGGCTCGAAACAAGATAGGAGTAGCGTATTGGTATCAGATCGCTGCTTCAATTAGAGCGTGTAAAAATGATTCTGTTGTAAAGGTACGTCGGTTGTCGTGTTTGCATGACATTGTGGAGGATTATTAAGGTTCTAAACGAGAAAAGGTTATCAAGAGAAAAACCATATATTAATCTTGCATATGTGGAAATGTGAACATATTTCCGTAGTCCAAAAATATATCTTGTCACACTATTGTAGACAACATTAAGTTTCCTTTTGTGCTTGGAATCGCAATTACTAAATAGTTCACACCCAAATAATAAAAGCGGAATAAGCAGCGACTTAGCAAGTATCATTCTTGATTTTATTGGAGTGATTCTTTGGGTGGTCCATAACATACGTAAGCCTCCGTACACTCTACCTATGATAAGTTGTATATGATTTGTCCAAGTGAGTGTCTTATTGAATACTACTCCAAGATTCTTGGCTGAGTCAACAAACTGAATAGGGTTATCATTGAGTAATATTGGAGAAGCAAGATGTGTCTGTAGGGTCTTTTGTAATGACTAAGCACTTTGACTTATTAGGATTTAAACAAAGTCCGTTTGATCGAGACCAGAGCAATATCTTATTAAGATCTTCGTTTATCTCCACAATACCATTTTCAAACAACCCCAGTGGACAACTATACCTAAGCTGTACATCATCGGCATACATATGTATGGATGAGTTAAAGCTTAGAGACGGGAGCTCATTAACATACATGGTAAAAAGTAATGGGCCCAAAATAGACCCTTGGGGAACACCTCGTGTTAGCGGAAGAAAACTTGAAGTTTGGTTGTTAGCAACTACTGCTTGGTTTCTTTAACTAAGATATGAGAAAATGAGTCTCACTGATGATAATGTAAATTGAAACTCATCCCTTAATTTGATGCATAAATTACGGTGGTTAACAGTGTCAAAGGCTTTCAAAAAATCCAAAAGAGTGAGAAAAGACACGAAATTCTTATCAACACTTTCTCTTATTTCTTCGACCACATTTATAAGGGCAGTAGTGCAACTATGTTTGGGACGGAAACCGGATTGATTGGGACATAGCATGTCGTTACGTTTTAGATATTGCCGCATTTGTGTGTTCATAATTTTTTCAAAAACTTTGGATAAATATGGCAATATGGCTATTGGCCGATACTCATTTCGGGTTTTTGGAACAGGAACAATTTTAACACGTTTCCAGACGGTAGGAAAAACTCCAGTCATGAGAATAGTGTTGAAAAGATGTGTTATATATCTCAATGTAATCGGTAGAGTTGCCTTCACAAACACGGGATGGATTTCGTCAAATGCTATTGAGTTTGATTTAATAGATAAACAGGTTTTTAGAACAACTTCATCATCAATTGCTGAGAAGCTAAAGCCCCTTGTAGAGAAGATGTCGGTTTCTAAGAATCCAGAAAACTCTGCGCTATCATTGAACTCAAATGATGATAGGGATGTGAAATTGGTATTCAGCTCATCACAATCAATGATAGTAGAAACACTGTTGAAGTGCTTACCAACACCAATTTCTTTTAAATTTTTCCAAAGTCTATGACCGGCTAATGAAGGGTTAAGTCGAGGAGCATAGAAACGTCTCTTAGCTTTCCTAATCTCAAGTACAACTTTATTTCTTAAGTCAGTGTAGACCTTATGAAGTTCGTCGAGTCTAAAACGTTTCCAAACTTTGTAAGCTAGATTGCGCTTATTTATTAAAACTTTAATTTTGTTGTTGAACCAAGAATGGTCATTGCATTTAAAGGTTTTTGTTTTGTAGGGAACGTGAATATTAAAAAGAGAGCTAATGTTTCCTTCAATAAAAGAAACTTGGTCGTCGACAGACTCCATAAAGAAAACTCGAGACCATTCAACCGATCTTAAGTCATGTTCTAGATGGTTATAATTAATGCTTTTAAAATCTCTATAGCAATAACTGCTGCTTGAAACAAGAGGTTCGCACTGGTAAGTTAAGTGCAATAGGTCATGGTGTGAAAAACAGGATGCAGAAAGTTGGCTAAAGTGAAGAACTTTGCTCAATTCACTAACAAAAAATACATCAAGAAGGCTACTTGTGTCCTTGGTAAAGTGAGTAGGAGTAGATGTGTTTACTGGATGTAAGTTAAGAGCTTTCATGTCATCAGAAAAAGTGGATTCTAAAAGAAGGTTGCTATTAAAATCTCCACTTAAAATAATATAAGGTGAAACATGGGCCAATTCATCCAATTTGGTTAGTAACGGTGTTGTATCAATGTGTTTATTTGGTCTATATGCTGAACCCAGTAGAATCTTGTTATCTTTGCATGTTATTTCAATAAATATAAAATCAATGTAACTACCAGGAAGGAATTCACATACAAATTGTGGCTTTAACCCACTACGTGCATAAATGGTCACTCCACCTCCAATGCGCCCCACTCTATCCCGTCTAAATAATTTAAATCCTTTAACATCACACAATGAGTCATTTAATTCAGGATAAAACCATGTTTCTGTCACACATACGATATCTACCTTAGAAGCTGCAAATAGATACCTAAATTCATCAATTTTTGGAACTAAACTCTGAGCATTTAAGGAGCAGACCTGTGGACCAGTACGCTGACCACACAAAATATCAATCATTAAACGAGAGTTATAATTATAATTATTATAATTATCAGCGGTTGTAGAATTCCCATTATTTACTTCATCAGGGCAACCATTTGTATGTATTACAAATAATCGGTGGCTAATAAAGCACACCATAAAATAAGGAAGGCACGAAGCAGCACCCATAGAACTTGACCAGACAAATAGGTTAGTGACAAACCTCTGCGTTTGCTTCAAATACTCAAAAATGGGATTTGTGAGCAAATGCATTCGAAAATGTGCGAATTAGGCATGGAAAACTTCATGAGAATGATATAGTGCTGCAACCGTATAATCGTAAAAAGTACTATTTCTTACCAATTTGGCTGATTAAATAAAACATAAAAGTCATATTGAAGTTATTAAAATACTCTGTAAATATTTCAGTACCTGATACTTTTCAATTGTACTGAAATACTTAAGTACAAAGATGTGATTCATTCTTATATTGATATGATAAACAATTATGCTTAATTTAAAAACGCTTAATTCTTTCACAATACATTTTTTTAATCAATTCAATTTTAAGCGAAATTAAAAATAAAGACATGGTGTTCTTGCGTGCATTGGCTTCATAATATTCAACAAATCAACACTTAAAAACATATGCATATAATATGTGTCTAGACGCCAGACCTTACAACACATGTCTATACTAAACAATTGAAAAATTCTGACCCGATTTTCTAAATACTTCTGGTCGAAGATCTTGCATGCCAAAAATAGATTGAACAACATCAACACACGGTTCAAGGTTGTGTTAAAGTATTTCAAAATATACATTTTTTTTTATCTCAGGTGTGTAAACAAACAATATAATAAGGTATCATGTTCACATTCCAAGTTTCTTTAAAGTTACCGTCATTTCAAAATAAATAATATTTATTTTTAAAAAACACATTTTTAGAACACTAAAACTTCTAGCATATTCAACGTTGAAAGCATCAATCAAAATCAAATCTCAAAGAAATGGTATTTCATTTCGAAATAAATATTGTTCACTAATTTTGGTATTGATAACTTTGATTTTCCATTATTTACAAAATTATAATTAATTATAAATTAACACCTACTCGTATGTGCCTTAATTTGTCTCAACATAATAAATTTAATGCTCTATCTAAAAATATCCAAATCAACATGTTGACATTAACGAACGCATTTTGTAAGCGTATATATAAAGTAGAGAAGCAAAGCTATTAAGCTGATGTTTGTTATTACTCATCCACAGCATCACCATGGGGCCAATCACTCGATGGATGCGTGAAGTTCAAAGTCCAAAATATAATTTTGTACATATGAACATTCTATGTCGTAGACATAAACAAAAAAATAAAATCGGATCAAAAAAAGAGAACCAAAAATTAAAAAAAAAAGACTCCAATCTTCAAAACCAACAACAACAAAAACAAACCTAAACGTACAATAAACGTAAACACTTAGATATATACTATACATACAGTGTCATTCAAAATTTTTCGGCTAGTTTTTTTTTAAATTGATAAAATTCTTTACAAAATGTTTATGTTTTTTAGTAAGGATTCGTTTTCTAATGCGGTTTCAATACTTTTAAGTAACATTAAAAAATAAGGTCGTGTTTAAAATGTTTGTCGTATTGAAAAATGAATCTTCAAATGTCACCGAAAGAGTGCAGAGTGCTCTAATACATTTCTTAAAACTCGTAGGTAAACTTCTTCAGTGCCTTTTGATTCTGGGAAAACCATTCTACCTTTCTCTTCTAACAAGATGTATCTCCATATCGTCACGTCACCTTCTGTTTTAAGGCCATCTGTAGGATGCATTGAGAACTCAGCCTTTCCTATTTCTTTACTTTTATAATAAGCGCACACTCAAGAAGATATTCCCTTATTATGTAGAGAAAAAGTGTGGGCATTTGGAAAGGGAGAGATGGTTTAAAAGGAGTTGTCGGTGCACATTGGTTTTGAGTTCCTGAATATTGCAACGATTTGGAAAGACAGAGTGTGGTAAGGCATGCTACATTCGCGTAGTACGGCTAAAGAACGAATCTCTGTATTTGACAGTATGACCAAAATTGGGCTCGAGGGTGTACTGATGAGCAATCCTAGAAGAGCGAGTATTACGGTTGAACTGTTTACGGGGAGAAATAAAGCTGCCTATTTCTCTAGAGCATAAACCGTTTAAATAACTGCTTAGAAAACGAATAAGAAAAGCTTAAAGTACTATCGTGAGCGAAACAGTGTATTTAATTGGAAGTTGCAGATAGGAGATAAATACATAAAATAGGTGGCGCAACAGTAAGTTGAGAATCATTTAACCATTCCGGTATGCGAGTAATGTTGTCAGGGATGGACAGACAGGAGTACATGAATAAAAATAAAAAGAGTATTGGAGACAGAACAAAGCCTTTGAGCACACCATTATTTATTTTTTTTGGTTAGGAGTTAGTTTCTTATCGAACGAAGAAAGAATTCATTAATATCAAAATCTTGTATTTTCGATAAGAGCTTGGTGCCAAACTGTAAAGATTTGCTCCACTGTTCGTTGAGATGAACCATGAGATCACCAGTGAACCTATCGCTACGAAATGAGTACTGCTATTGGTATGAAGCTTTCGATCGTTTCGTTCAAGCGTTTCCACGACCTTGGAAAGAAGGAAATTAGAGAGGATTCGTCTTTTTTGAGTATGAGCTGGACAAATGCTGTTTTCCATCTACTCGGAACGAGCCCTGATCAATAAAACAGATAAAAAAGCTAAAGTAGTGGTTTTTCAAGCGTTGAAGAACACTTCTCCAGAATAAAAAGCGGGGACACCATACGAACTAGTAGATTTATGTTCGTTTCTTTGGGTCTCTTCGCGCAAAAATACTCGCATCTTTGATTCGCAAGAAAAGATAAAATTGTTCTACATGTTTTGATAGATAGATAGATAGATAAGTTCTTTATTCTTTCAATTTTCTTATAAGTACAATATTTCATAATAAAAGATATACAAAGCATGGCTTTATAAGCCGTCTGCCGGAAAAAAACTAATTAAATAAAAAAACAAAAAAAAAATACAATATTTGAGTAAAAAGAGAGAATATTTCACAAAATAAGTTTCATAGTTAAAAAAAACAAAAATTGGGATAAATTCAAAGAAGATTGCGAAAATAGAATTATATACTGAACGTCTCTTTGCAAACTCCATTTGAGTTAGAAGATGAAACAGAAAAATTTATAAATATTGTTCAAGAAGCAGCTTGGAATAATACTCCGATCTGTAGTAAAAAGTCAAGGCAATACGAAGAAAAAATTCCAGAAGATATAAAAGAATTGATACGCGAAAAACGAAAAGCTCGAAAAGTATGGCAGCAATCACGTGCTCCTCAGCATAAAAGTGTCGTCAACTTTTTATCAAACAAGATTAAAAATTTGTTACGAGATTTTAAAAACAGCGAGAATTCTGCCTATCTTGAAAGCCTAACAGCAGACAAAAAAACGAATTATTCTCTTTGGAAGACGATAAAAGGTATTAAAAAGCCTCAAATAATGTCGGCACCTATTCGAAAAAATAATTCTGAATGGGCAAAAACTGATAGGAAAAGGCGGATTTATTTGCTAAGCACCTTGAGGAAACGTTCAAACCTTTCGATGGTCAAGAGCTTCTGACTAATGACGGAGAGCTCCAACCAGCGCCGGACAATTTTTCTATCAGGAATATTACTTTGACTGAACTTGTCCAGGAAATAAAACGGCAGAAAAATAATAAAGCTCCTGGCTACGACCTGATTAACGGTCGTGTCCTCAAAGAGTTGCCTAAAAAAGCAATGGTTAAGCTCTTACTCTTAAGCTCACTAACGCTGCTTTAAGACTTGCTTACGTACCCACGCAATGGAAAGTCGCCGAAGTAATAATGATCCCCAAACCGGGTAAGCCACCGAATGAGAAAAAATCGTATAGACCAATTTCTCTCTTACCAATTATATCTAAAATATTTGAAAAATTATTTCTTAAACGAATGCTACCAATTATTGAAGAAAAACGTTTAATTCCCGACCACCAATTCGGTTTCCGGAATAATCACTCGACAATTGATCAGGTTTACCGAATAACTAACGAAATTGAAAAAGCATTTGAAGAAAAAAAGATTTGCTCAACTGCATTTCTTGACGTTTCTCAAGCTTTTGACAAAGTTTGGCATGACGGGCTAAAATATAAATTAAAAGTCTTTCCAGAGCAAATATATAACATTCTTGAATCGTACCTAGAAAATAGATTCTTTCGAGTTAAGCAAGGAACGGAGTATTCGGAGTTTAAAGAAATAAACGCTGGGGTTCCCCAGGGTAGCGTCCTTGGACCGATTTTGTTTGTTCTTTATACCCGAGATATACCCCAAACAGAAGGCACAACTTTAGGCACTTTTGCCGATGATAGAGCTGTACTCGCAATATCGGATTCAATAGAAACGGCAACCTCTAAGCTTCAAAAAGCATTAAATAGCATTTCAGATTGGACAAAGAAATGGCGAATTGCTCTTAATGAAACGAAATCGACGCACACAAATTTTACGTATAAAAAAGTATATAACTTACCTATTTATATAAATTCGGTGCAAATTCCATACGCTAATGAAGCGAAGTATCTAGGCATGACTCTAGACGCGAAACTTCAATGGAAAGTTCATGTAAAAAAGAAACGCGATGAACTCGAAAATAAACTCCGCGAATTGACATGGCTTATTGGAAGATATTCCAATCTAAGCGTTTATAACAAGCTTCTTATTTATAAGCAAGTACTGAAACCAGTTTGGACGTACGGTATACAACTTTGGGGTTGTACCAACGAAAGAAATATACAAATTTTGCAAACATACCAAAACAAAGTACTTAAAATAATAGTAAATGCTCCATGGTATGTAAGAAATAGCGACTTACATAGAGATTTAAATATAAAATATGTAGAAAACGAAATTAAAAAGTTTGCTACAGAGCTAAGATCACGAATTAGAAATCATAGTAATAACTTAATCCAACAATCTGTTAGCGAGGCGTTCGTTTTTCGGCGTCTGCACCGAACAAGACCTTCTGATCTAGCGCAAACAAATTAATCTCTCCACTCGAATTTTGTGGAATCTTCAGGTCCTCTCGTTGGGGAGCTTCCTGACAAAACGCGAACAAAATGACGCTAAAACTACTTGTTAAGCTGGACTTAGTTGTAGTAATAATATAGAAGATAAGGAGGTGAGTTTTAGTCAGTAAAAATCTGACACTACTATAAGCATCGGGCTTATAGTGTCTCTGAAGATTTCTCACCTTCCTGCGGAAAAAAAAATAGTTAAAAAATATGTAAATATAAATATAAGGGAAGACATTTTTTTTTTCAATTATTATTTTCATAATGTGACTTTTAGTTTAGTCAAAACAAAAAAGAAGAAACATTGAACCATATGGAAATAATGTTCATGTTTATCATTAAAGTACATTTTGATATATATATAGTATAAAAAAGCAATAACAGGTAGTTGTATGTTCAATAAGAAATGTGACTTTTAGTTTAGTCAAAACAGAAAAATTAAAGAAAAAGAACAATATTGGTAATGGGCTTTTAGTTAAGCTAAAACAGATAATGATTTTGAGAAAAAAAAGCAAAAAAAATAGGAAAAAAAACCGCATATTTCTCAAGTTTTTTTTTTTTTTTTAATTTTAAGGGCTTTTAGTTTGGTTAAAACGATAAAAAAGTAGAAGATACAATCACTTTAACATCTTGTTACAACTCAAAACAAATTCAAACACTCGTTTCGATATTTTCTTGCATGTGAGACATAGCGTATAAGAGGCTTCCAGCCCACGATCTCCGTTTAGTACACCAACACATTCCTCTTGGGAAAGAAAACTAGAATAAAAGTAGAGCCTTCGGATTTCCTGTAATATTGGACAAAGTGCTAAAAAATGCAAAACATCTTCGTTTTGACCAAGGTTGCAAAGGGAACACACAGGGTTTAAGTCTGTTCTATGTGGTCTATAATTCAAATCGAGCATTTCCGTTCTGATCTTGAAGATCAAGCTCATTTCCGAAACTGTAAACTCTTCTCTAAAATAGTTTCCTTCACCAAGTTTTAGATTAAGTTGTCTGTATATATTCCTGGATGTTGATGTTGTTCCACATGTTTTGAAACCATTGAAGATACTTCTGAGCATTCGTATTTTTCTTACTCTGGCTTAAACGAGCCCTTAACTTAATAAAGTTGACAAAATTATTTTTTTTTGTTGATCTATGTCGACCATTTTTGTAAAATCCACTAAAGGCCTGAACCAATTCTGACGGCTAGGTCAGAATTGATAATGATAGTCCAGTATTGATAATATTGAGAATGTCCCTGGTGACACTCTCAATATTATCCACTCTTATACACTATCTGCTCCAGAACTAGGTTTTAAGAAATCACATGTTAACGTATTTCCTTGTTTGAGCCCTGCATGGTACAATTGTCTGAAAAATCTGAGATGAGCTGTTACCCAATTTCTCGTTGCACCGCGTATTTTGTAACGTCATACCACATAGCTAGATCAGATTTTTCGGGATCCCGAGGCCAGACATCGCTCTTGGCGACTTATCATATGCGGCTTTGAAGTCGATGAAAAAAATGTTGGGTCGCTTTTTTTCAGGATTTGATTTAATGTGAATATTTGGTCTATCGTTGATCTTCCTGGCCTGAAGCCACATTGATACGTGCCGAACATAGTGTTGCAGAAAGGTTAACGACGCTCACATAAAATACGTTGGATAGGATCTTGTAGGCAAAATTAAGCAGGGATATAATATGGACGCTGCCGCTGAGACTTAGTCTTCATTGGCTGCCCTCTTGGTTCTTTGCTCTTCACTTGTTTCGTCCATATGATTGTCATTCATCAGCTTCTTAAACACGTCTTCAATTCCATGTGCTTCGATGACTAAGCTTCCTTAATTGTTTTGAAGAGAATTCGTGCCGGACTTATAAGCATCAAATTCTGTACACGAGCTTAAAGCAAGCCTTTTCTTAAAAACACCAACTTCAATACACAATTTGTATTGCATTTTAATACTTAGTATAAAAAAGTAACCCTCATGTATTCAAAAAACTGCGCAGTTTGAAACTGTTTGACCAACATTTTTCGCACGACACTGTAATGTTAATATTACAATTAAATAAGAAGCATAATATTATCGTGCTTGAAAAATTTGTTTGATATACACCAACAACACTACTGGCTAATGGCTGACTACACCACATTAGAAATCCAAGGGACTATAGATGTTCAGTACACATAAATGTAAATTGGCTGTATACTGACAATTTATCGCGTTTACGTTTTGCACCAGATTAAATGAAGTAATCAAGTTGATGTCATTTGGAATTATATACGAGTATGTACGTTTAATAAGCCTGTTGCAAGCGAATTGTGCGGGTGATATATCTACACAAATTTGTTGGATTTTATATTTAAATATACATATGTATTGTTTCACGACCGACTCCGACGACTGTTTGCGGTGCGAAACAGGGCTTATCGTTATGATATGTAACATTAAATTATTTTATGGAAATTTATTATCTGAGCCAAATATACAGGGTGTTCTGATTGTAATTTATGAAATATATATTTAATATTTTAATATACTTTAGGTGATAGTGATTTGAACAATCAGAATAGTACAGAGTTAGTATCTAACTTTTAGAACAATAAAATATTTGTTCAAACAAAAACGACTTTTAGCATATCTAAAGAAAGCAATTAAAGTAACTGCAACTTGATTTAACGCAAATAACTACATCGAAATGTATACATATCGAGGTTGTTCGTTAAAAAATGGATCATCTTTGAACGGCTTATAACTTTCTATTCTGAATCCTAAGATAAAAAGGGACTACCTTAAAGGGTGCACAAAATAGAGGGTATCCAGCGGAAATTATTCACTTTTAAATTGCGACTATCGAAGTACTATCGGGTTGAGGTAAGCAAGGGTTATCATTTAATTGCAGGTTTTGCGAAATTGGCATTTGTGGTGGAACAATATTTGAAGGAAAATTTCGACCTAAACAAATATTAAAAAATCAACAGTGCATGTTATTTCGAAAAATGCAAAAGTTCATAAATCCTTTGGAAGAAACCTTGGCAAGAACAATGCTGGAACGTTTTCGGGCAGCACTTACGCTTGGAAACAATTCAGCGATGTAGTACATTTCCATAATATGCATTACTGGTGCCCCAACAACCCTAGAGAACGCCATTAAACACGTTTTCATTGTTTAAAAACCACAGTTTGGTGTACTTTTTTAGCGTGCGGGGTAGTTGGCCTTTATTTTGTTTTACCAAGAACAGACCCTGCTCCGAATTCGAAGAATGATTGTTGATTTTGTGTTACCGCAATTGGAGCTGTATTCAGGGTGCAAAAACCGAACACAATTTCAAAAAAACGGTGCTACGGTGTCAATTAAAAGGCTAAGAACAGTTTTTCGGAATAAACTGATCAGTGTCCACTGTCCAGTAATCGCAAATACAAGGGTTTGACTGCAAGAGTGCATTGAAAAGAACGGCCATCATTTGGATCATATCGTTTTCAAAAATAAAAACAGAAATGTTATTCTTCATTTAATTGAAATTTTCGTGCATTGTATTTTTTGAAAATAACTTAACGTGTTTGAATTTCATGACTATAAAATATTGGTAGCAAAAAATGATTAGTACACAAATTCAGTAGAAATTGATCTGTTATTGTTAAATAATTATTAATAACTATTATTATTATCTCCAAAAATTGATAAATAATAAATATGTGAAAAAGTGTACACATCTTTTTCAAAAATTGCTGCAACAAATGTAGATTTCAGAACAGTAGAATTTTCACAGTAAATAAGTTATTAAAACATACACATCATTTCACATGAATAGGGAAAAGCTTTTTTTGTTTTTTATTTGCCGATATTTAGGTTTTTTGGAAAAACTTAAATGTGGAATGAATGAGGTATGTATTAAGTTTATACTGCAAACAAAAATTTTGAATTAAGTTAATAAATACAAGTATCTGGTTTTTTGTCACGTGAATAAGGATCAGATCTAAATTTACCTGTAAGACCCTTTAAAGTAAAGAATTTAACAAAACATCTTATGGTTTAGGTAAATACTGGTTTTATTGAATGGATTTAAATAAGTTTTAGTAATGTGTGCTGCCTCCTGATTTCTGAATTACTTCAAGTAACCTGTGGTGTATGGATTTATAGAATGTTGTCAGATAATTGAGCGAAATTTGGGCCCAGACCCGTTTTATGGCTTCAATAATCTCTTCGGTTGTTTGTTATTGCCGTCCTCCTTTGTAAACTTTTCTTGAAAGCCATCCCCACACGTTTTCCATGATGTTCAGGTTAGAAGAATATGGGAGCTATGGCAAAAGGTTCACATTTCGCCGCTGAATCCAGGCTTTTGTTGTCCGTGCGGTACGTATTGGTGCATTATCTTGTTGGAAAGTCCACCGTTGTCCACCAAATAATTCAGAAAACAGTGGAAAAGCTCGTTCCAAGATGTTTATTGTTCAAGAAAATATGATCGAATAATAATAAACTGAAAAACATCGAACTTCAATATTGTTCGATATTAAAACTATAAAAATTAATATCACAAGTGTTTTTATAGAAAAGTATATATATACAAATAGTGAACTATATATATACTAACACCCCTTCTTAATAAACACTTCTTAAGTAAAGTCTTCATCGTTCTTAGTTAGACCAGCCAGGAGTCTGAATTTTGATTGTTTAATATTCTGTAATGGTTTCGTAAGAATGTCTGCAACCATTTCTTCAGTTGGACAGTAAATGAATTTAACTTCTTTAGATTCTTTAATGTCACGAAGAAAGTAGTACTTTACGTCTATATGTTTAGTTCGAGGATTTATCTTCTCTGAATCCAGTAGTTTTAAACAACTTTGATTGTCCTCGAATATTGTAACATCTTCTAAATCAACTTGTAGATCTTGAAATAATGTTCTCAGCCAAATAAGTTCTTGAGTTGCTTCTGCTAAAGCGACAAGCTCTGCTTCAGTTGATGATAGTGCAATCAATCCTTGCTTTTTACTTGCATAACTGATTGTAGCTTCTCCAAATTTAAATAAATATCCGCTTGTGGATTTTCGTCCTCTAACGTCTGTAGCCCAATCTGCATCGGCATATCCAACAAGTTTTGAATTTTTATTACATCCAACACAAAGCTGTAATTGTTGAGTTCCTTTCAAGTATCTAAAAATGCGTTTAACTTCGTTCCAATCACGCTGAGTAGGACAGGATACTTTTCTGCTGAGAATTGAAACAGCTGCTGCTATGTCCGGCCTTGTATTTCCTGATAAGTAAAGAAGTGAGCCAATAGCTTTTCGATACATTTCATTGTCGTCTAAAAGCTCATCATCCGTTGTATGGTTTTTGAAATATCCAGTATCCAAAGGTATTTTGGATGTCTTCGCATCTGACATATTGAAAGTAGCAAGAATTTTCTTTATGTATTTTTCTTGGTGCATATAATACTTTCCATTTCTCTTTTCAATTTGAATTCCAAGATACAACTTCAAATTTCCCATGTCAGTAATGTCAAAATGTCTTCTAATTTCTGCAATTGTCTCTAAAATTAAATTCTGTTCTTTTGAAATAACCAGGATATCATCAACATAAACAAGTATATATATAATATTGTCACCTTTGCCTTTTATATACAAACAACTATCAGCTTTACCCCTTCTGAATCCAAAGTTAATTAGGATCAAATTTATCTTTTGATTCCAACATCTCGCTGATTGTTTGAGACCATATATACTTCTATTCAATTTACATACCAAATTTTCTTTTCGGCTTTGTACAAATCCTGGGGGTTGTTTCAAATAAATTTCATTTTCTAGGTTACCATTCAAGAATGCAGTTTTAACATCTATGTGTTGTACTGTCATGTCATTCATTGATGCAATCGCTAAAAGGGTTCGAAGAGTCGTCTGCTTCACCACTGGGGCAAACACCTGGTCATAGTCCTGACCATATTTCTGTGAGAAACCTTTCGCCACAAGTCTTGCCTTATACCTTTTCGATTCATCAGCTAATGTTTTGATCTTGAATATCCATTTACAGCTTATAGCCTTTCTACCTTTCGGTAACTCCACCAACTCCCAAGCATTGTTCCCTTGCATAGCCTGCAGTTCTTCCTCCATGGCACATACCCATTGCGCACTGTCAGAACTTTCCAATGCTTCCTTATAAGTTGTGGGTTCATCCGGGTAAGCTGTTTTATAGCCATATCTTTTAGGAGGTACGCCTTTGTTGGTTCTTGTTGATTTTCTAACATTATCTTCAGAATCAATGCCATCTTCTTCAGAATAGTAAGTACTTCCATCTTCTGATAACTGCTCTTCAAAATCAACATTGTTTTCATCTTCAACAATTTCTTCATTTTCAATCGTATTAGTTGGTAAGTTGTCGTTTCCTTGGTTCTTGCTGGTAAAAAGATTAATTTCAAAAGTAGAATCATCTTCATATTTTGTCACATCAGGTAATTTGTTCAAGCCGGTATTCATTTCTTCATTAAACTTGACATCTCTGGATTTGATTATCTTGGCTGTTTCAGTATCCAACAGTCTATATGCCTTTGATTCATCACAGAATCCTACAAGTACATATTTATAAGATACATCTTCCAACTTATGTCGAAGTTTCTTAATGACATAATGATATGCCACGCATCCAAATGTTCTTATATGAGTCATAGCTGGTTGTCTTTGAAAATACATTTCATAAGGAGTTTTCAGAGTAGCTTTCGATGGTAATCTATTTTGTAAATAATTAGCAGTATTTAAAGCTTCTGCCCAAAATTTTCTGTTCAGTCCAGATTGTATGAGCATGCACCGTGTCATTTCCATTAGACTCCGGTTCTTAAGGGGCTGTTAACTGCTGCTTAATACCTTTACTTTTAAGATAATCTTTCAACTTTATGCTAGTAAATTCTCCACCTCTGTCAGTTCTTAGTATTTTCATTGGTCTTTCAAAATAGTTTTCAGTTTGTTGTATAAACTCTACTATTTTCTCTACAGCTTGACTCTTTTCTTTCAAAAAATAAACAGTACAGTACCTACTGTAGTCGTCAATCATTGTTAAAAAATATTTGTTCCCACTTGGAGTTATTTCTCTCATAGGTCCACATAGATCTGCGTGAACAAGATCCAAGACCTTATCAGATCTGTTTGTGGCTTGCTTTGGAAACTCTGGTCTTATCATTTTACCTCTCAAACAGGAATCACAATGATCAAGACATGAACATTTAATGAGTTCAACTCCAGTAATTAAATTATTTTGTATCGCATCTTTTATCGACCTTAAATCTCGATGACCAAATCGGCGATGAAAAGTATGAACACATTCCTTTTCAATGTGTGTTACCCTTTTTGCATACAAATCTTCATTAAGCCTGTAAAGGTTTTTATATAAACTAGCCGTTGCATATATTTTACCATGATGTGATAGTTCACAAATCTCATCTTTAAATAGAACTTGCCAACCACTTTCGACAAGTTTTCTAACTGAAAGCAAATTTCCATCTAGCTCAGGAACATAAAGAACATTCTTGACATGAATTTCCTTATTCTGACAAAGCAATATACCACTACCAGAACCATTTGCTTCGATTTTGTTCCCATTTGCTAAATATATGTAATCGCCAGTTTTTCTATTAATATTTCTAAAAAATTCATCATCATTGCACATATGACACGTAGCGGCTGAATCAATATACCATGCAGAATCAATTTTATTTGTACCAGAACTAAAACACAAATCAATATCGTTTTGGTTGCACTCACCCTTACCAGACATAGAAGTTTCAACGGTTTTCTTGGCTTTGAAATTGGGTTTTCTTCCTTCTTGCATCTTGTTTGGGCAGTTCTTTTTTAAATGTCCGGTTCTTCCACAAGAATAGCATTTGAACTTGAAGTTTTGAGTCTTCAATGCAGCATCTTCTAATGGTCCTTTCGAAAACTTGTCACTTTTATTCTTATATTCTTGAATAAGCTTTTCTTTGACTAATTCGAGTGTTAACTCTTCGTCTCTTCTGACTTCAATAGCAGTCACCAAAGAATTGTAGTCGTCTGGCAAACTTCCTAGGAGAAATGCAACCACAAGATGATCTGCTAATTGCTCGCCTAAGCCAATTAGACGATCCACAATGTCCAGCATATCACAAATGTGATCTTCCATTGTTTGTCCGTTCTTAAGCTGCATACGACACAATTTCTTTAACAACGTTACCTTATTCGACAGTGTTGACTTCTCGTGTGCTTTCTTCAGAGCATCCCAGCATTCTTTAGCAGTATTCAATTTCCGAATATGCATTAGTTGAGAATCTTCCACTGCGAGTCCGATTGTGGCACGAGCTTTCCCATCTTTCAAGGTCCAACTAGCAAGAACAGGATTAGGTGCTGCATCAGCAATAACTTCCCAAAGATCTTCTTTGATTAATAACATCTCCATCCTGTATTTCCATGTTTGATAGTTGTTGTTGTTCAGCTTCTTGAAAATCGATCTTCCTTCTTCCATCTTGAAAAAATTTTTCTTTATCTATTAGAATTTCCTGAATTAATATCTTTAATTATAATTGTTGGTGTTCTGGGCCCATAACCTATTAGAACGGCTATTCCAGGAAGTCCAATTTATAAATAAAAAGTAATTCAATTCAACATAAATTAAACAAGATGTTTATTGTTCAAGAAAATATGATCGAATAATAATAAACTGAAAAACATCGAACTTCAATATTGTTCGATATTAAAACTATAAAAATTAATATCACAAGTGTTTTTATAGAAAAGTATATATATACAAATAGTGAACTATATATATACTAACATTGCCGTCATTTAAGATCTTTGAAAATCCATGTCTAATGTCCCGTAAAAGCTGATTGCTCCCCATTCCATTACACTGCCTCCTTTTCTGTGCCATTTTTCAAAATAGATTTCTTCCTTAAATCATCGGAAAAGACGACGCGACGGTATTCCAAGCTCGATTCCGCCTACGGTGATTTGTTGCAAAATTAAGGTGTTGGCTCTTCTGTGCAGCATTCTATGTTGGTGTTGTCTTCATTTTTTGGTGACGTATATGGTCTGCCTTCTATATAACCGAGCAACAGTCAATCTACTAGCATTTACACCAGCTTCTGCCTTGAATTTACTAATGAAAAGCCTTGAATTTGAAGCAGCTTTCATAATCACCCCCTTTTTTTGAAATGATGTGGCTTTCTTGACTCTTCCTTTGTGGTTTTTTCCATACCTCTCTGGGTCCTTGAAATAGTTGTATACAGCATTTGAACTTCTTCTGATTTTGCTGGCTATAAAACTAATGGTTTTGCCGAGATCCCGGTAAACTCGATCGATTGTTATTAAAAAAAAATGTTGCCATATTTATTAATTTAACTTCCAACGTTCTTTTTAGCTTTCGGCTTACCAAGAAAAAAAAACTGAAGAAATTATTTTCTCCCAATCAGAGTTTCAAATCTAGAATTTTGTAAAGGAATAAACTGTAAGTATATTAGACTTTGAACCCTGAAAAATCTATGATATCAAGAAGATTGCTGCTTTTATTCAGTTTTTGGTCTAATGCACAATTTTCTGAAAATATTTTCATCTTCGAACTAAACTTTCCCAAATTTACCCTATGGATGCCTTAAAGTTTAATAAATATCCCTTTTTTAATAGTAAGTTATCATGAATATTTTTATAAAAACTACCCATACTACGTTAACCCTGTTTAGCGAAAAGGTAGTATTTTTAACTTCCCATAGGAAGTTATTTCAATGGGTCCGATTTGTCAAATTGAAAATGTTGACATTTCTCGACGTTTCAAGGTCCCTAGAGTCGAAATAAAAGATTTTTAGAAAGATGTCTGTGCGTGCGTGTGTACGTATGTACGTTGTTCGTACGTCCGTATGTCCGTACGTCCGTACGTCCGTACGTCCGTACGTCCGTACGTCCGTACGTCCGTACGTCCGTACGTTCGCGACGTTTTTTTCGTCGTCCATAGCTCAAGAACAAGAAGAGATATCTATTCAAATAAATTTTGTTATACAGATAATAAGGCAGAAAGGGCTCTCAAGAAAATTTCGTGGGTGGTTTCTTTACCATAGCAGTTTTAAAAAAAAGGTCAACATTTTGGTTAACCCTAAATATCTCATGAACCAATGACGCTAGAGACTTGAATTAAATTTTATATTATATATTGTAACGTGATACAAAAGAAGTATATTTTTGGAAGAAATCCAATTAACGGTTTTTTTTATAAATCAAAAAAACTGAAAAAAAAATTGTCCCATCGAAAATTTTACAAATTTAAAAAAAATGGTTTTATCTCCAAAACAATTTTGTGCAACAAAGAATAACATTTTTGATATCAGGTAAAATTTTGAGAAAAATCTAATTGACAGTTTTGTTTATAAAAAATAAAAAGAGGCTGGGATGCGACCCACACTGATAACTTCCCATCCCATCTGCCGGTTTGTCTTGCTTAAAAGTTTGTCTATATGTATCAATTTTTACCAAATTTGCGTACTATTTTTTGTAGATTTTATTTTTTCATGAAAAAACGGACTGTTGGATTTTTATAAAAAAATTACTGAATATCGAAAACAACATTTTCTGCGAAATAAAATTTGCTGAATAATAAAACAAGGCAATATTTGTGATTTTTGAAAAGCAATACTTGAGTCGAAGGTAAATTTTTACGAAGTTTTAGTATTGTTTTTTTTTAGGTTTTTATTTTTTGTAAAAAAATTTGAGATAATAGCTTCTTACTACTTTAAACTTATAAGAAATATTGTTTTCAACATTAGGAAACATTTTGAAAAAAATCGAATTGACAGTTTTTCTTACAAAAAATAAAAACCTAAAAAAAAACAATAGTAAAACTTGTAAAAATTTACTTTCGACTCAAATAGCTTTTCAAAAATTACAAATATTGGCTTCAAACTTATTTTATTTCACAGAACATATTGTTTTCGATATGCAGTAATTTTTTTTATAAAAATCCAGCAGTCCGTTTTTTCATAAAAAAATAAAATCTACAAAAAATAGTACGCAAATTTGTTAGAAATTGATACATATAGACAAACTTTAAAGCAAGACAAATCGACAGACGGGATGGGAAGTTAGCAGTGTGGGTCGCATCCCAGTCTCTTTTTTTCTTCAGTTTTTTCTCAAGTTATAGCAGTCTAAAGATAAATATTTCGTCTAAATATAGAAAGTTATTTGGGTAATGATCAAGATTTGTTTAGTAGGGCTTTTTATAAGCTTCAAAATCAGTCGTATAAAATCTAAAAAATAGTCCCTTTTTCTGTTCGCAGACAAAGCTTCCTTTTTTTCAAATAGTTTTTGATTTCGTTTTTTTTTTCTAATTTCGCAGTTTTTCAGCTTTTTCACTATGTTACGTTGTTGTTCGAAAACTTGGTTCCACTGAATTATTATGGAATTGAAATATATTTAAAAAAAAAAGATCTTGACCGATAAGTTTTCAAGTTTTGATCGTTGGTCGTCTCTGGACGGTACTACTAAAAACAGTTGATCTTATATAGAATTTGAAGTTAAAGTTGTATTGTTCTTTAGAATTCAACTAAAAGTTAAAAAAAAAAAACTTTTCGTTTACGCAAAATTTTCCGAAATCGAACCTGGAATCTTGAAAAATTATGCACCGTGCAGTGAAGCTACGTAATAATAAAAGCTGAGTTAAATGAAGATTATCTTTGCAATTTGATATATAAAGACAAAAGTATTTTTGATAGAATATAAGATATATGAAATAAACAAGCATGCATTTGATATGAAAATGAATATTAAAAGTTTTAAAGACGTCAAAGAATTAAAAAAAAAAAAATAACAGAAATGAAAAGTTGCAAAACACAAAACAAATATAAAAAACTCATTAAAAATCCCTTTATGATTCTATATATTACATTGGTCCACTTCTTTCTTTTCCATGCTTGTTGACATTTTGAAGCAAGTTCATGAAACCTAGCAATATTCATTATTATTTTTTTAACATTTTTATATTCTTCCCCATACAACTATATATAAAAATAAAAATAAAAAATAAAATGCAGCAGCTCTATAATGCCTCCAAGGCACTTGAGGTGAGAAGTATCTGCATAAAAGTAGACAATACCATAGGGATTCATCTTTCTATTTCAGAGAAAATCTAAGTAAAGAGAAAATACAAAATAAAAACAGAAACAGAATCAGAAAAACGAGGAAAACATTAAATAATAGGAAGAGAGACAAACAAAACAAAAACAACAACAAAAATATGGAGACTTTCATCCTCCCGAGAAGGTAAGGTAAAGGTTCCTTCATAATATACACTATTTTCTATATTTATAAGGTTGATGTAAACATAAACTTTACAGACTTTACTTTTGAACAGCTTCATAAACGTAGGGAGAAATATCTTTTCTAAAACCCTTTTCAAAACTATGTATCTATTCTTTGAGTAAGGTACATATTGTATAGGTATAATTTGAAGTACTATGTGGACTTTACCCATTCAAATTTCTAAGTATTTTGTTTTTATGAAATTCTTTACGAACCAACATCATTAAAAATAAATTGTAAGATAACTTTCTATACCTAAGCTTAAAATTTAATTTAATTAATTCAAATTACTAATGTTGATGGTATTATTTTCCTTTACTATTAAAATTTGATCTTGAACAAAGCTTCACTAAATTTTTCGTTTTAATTTTTGATATTTTTTTTTTATTTTTTAGAAATAATTATTTTTTCACATAATTTTTTAACGAAGTGTTACCCATCTCCACTATCACCACGAACCTGAGAAAGTTAACCGTAACACCAACCGAAACACCAAGCCAATACCTATAAGATTGCAGAGGAAATATAATATGGTATTATATATATATTATTTGGATACTACTAATTTCGAGTACAATAAAAGAAAGAATTCCCGAGCACATCTAGTATCTCAAGTACTTCTTTCCCATCGTTTAATCCGCTGTCCACTTCTGCTAAGTTTACGAGGAAAAAGGCTTAGACCGACCAATTATTCTCTACTTTGCTGCTGGGGAAAGCAAATCAATTATTCGCAGCGGATCGTTTTCAATTCGACTCGCTTCGTATTTCCTTATTAACGAACTCGCGGCGAAGCGAAAGTAGTTCTTCCTATATTCCAGTGATTTTACACTTTGTTTTGACTTTTTCTCTCTATATTCCAGTGATTTGACACTTGGTTTGACAGATTTCCACAAATTTTGTTTTGTTTTGATTGAATTTTTGAAATTTGCGGTGATTTATTTAATAAACAATATTAAAATTAAAAAATGGAATCAATTATGGTGTGTATTTATTCTGAAAGGGTGGAATTTGAGGAATCCCAGGAATCCTCAAGATTACGGGTGTCCAGGAGACTACTAAGAAGCAAATCTTCTCCTCTGAATCTCCCTTCAACTGAGTAAGTATTGTTTCCTTTTAGTTTAAATCAAATTAATCAATTAATCTACACACTTTGTCTTAATAGATTTATCAAACTATTTCGACTTTCGAAAGAAGCTTTTGTCTTCATTTTGCAAGAGATCAGTGAGGAATTCAAGGATCAGAACAGCAACGGCATTCCTTCAATTTTAAAGCTTGCCGCTACTATGAGATTTCTTGCTGAGGGATCGTACCAAAAAGGAGTTGGACAAGACGTACTCCTTGGAATGGCACAACCAACAGTCTCAAACGTTTTGTCTGAAACTCTTAAAATTCTTGAGAGAAAGTTGTGCCCAAAAATGATAAATTTTAAAATAAATGAACAGGAACATCGTTCCTTGAATGAATTTATAGAAAATTAAAATAAAGCTAATTATAAGAAAATTAAAATAAAGCTAATTCACTTTTTTTAAATTAAAATAAAGAAATAATCCACGAAATCGAACACTGAATAATAATAAACACTCTTTCGCCTGTGAATCCGCCAAAAAAAAGCTATCGGATTCAACTCGCCAACAAACATTATGACATTTCAAACTCGCCTTCGAATTCGTTAATTGGTCGAATTCAAAACGAAGAAGGCGAAAGCGAAAGCAATAATTGAAAAATGGCAAACTCGCTAGCAAAACGATTCGCCGCGAACCTCATAATCAGGCCCCAGGATAAAATTCTCTAAGGGCGCCACATCGATTATTTTCTGGCTTGCTACAAGGGGCACGAAGGAATATTAGCCCTGTTGTTTATTCAATAACCCACTTCTGTTAAGTCTAGGAAAAACAAAGCTTAGGCCGAACTATTATTCACTAGTTTTCTGGATAGGATTTGTATTCCCAACCTATTATTACTGACTACGATTTATTACGACAAGCCTAGCGTAAAGACGAATGCACCCCTTACTATTCCCTAACCTCAGTTAGGGACAGGTCCCATTATCCGTACCGAACGTGTTATCTTATGTTAATAATATTTTGTGAGCTACTATATGCAATGACTTGTTAATCTTAGCTTTAAGGAAAATAAATTATATTTAATATCGTGTTAAAACTGTTCTAAGCATTTAAAATAAATAAAACTGGGGGAAAATCGGAGTTTGAAAACTCTAAACTTTGCTTTTTTTTAAATTTTTTTTGCATACATTTTTAGTTTAAAACAATTTTTTTCGAAAACTATGCATAGTTTTGAATTGATTTAAAAACCAGCTAATAGACAAAAATGTTGGCTTTAAAAAAAGGTATAATACTTAATTGTAAGTATTACCGTTATTTTTTAATTATTTTCTTTCCATTTAATGTACATATTTTTTTAAATTGCCCCTACCGCCTAAACGGGCGGAGATAGACCCCCTTTCCGTAGTAAAAAATGCTTGTTTTTAGCTGTTCTATACAAATCCATCATTAAACTTTGTCGCCAAAGTTATGGTACTCTCCCCTTCTTTTTATTTGTTTCTACAGAGAACAATGATTTTAGACATAATTAGCATCTTAAAAAAAATAAATTAAGCATTTTCTTTTAAATTTTAATTAAGAATTTAAATAAAAAAACTATGCGTTGGAAACGTTTCAAGTGAAAATCATCACGTATACTCATACTGTACTGCATCTGCAATTTTCTGTTTTGTTTTGATTTACCTTATGTGAAAGTTGGAGAATGCACTCTAAACATTAATGTGAATTGTAAAATTGTAGTCAAATGAATATGAAAATAAATCGAAAGAGAATCTGTTAAGTGTTCATTTTGAGAAATTGCTTTGCTTGTGTATGGAATGAATTTCTCTTTTTAAGAGAAATATTTGTTTCTCTGTTTTTGAAATTAGGGGATGAAAATCTAACTATACAAATTACAAAAATATCAAAAGATGAAATACGAAAGGAAGAATGTGGAAAATGAATAAAATGAATTAATTCATTTTGTTCATTTACTGACTGCTAATTCTGTACAGATTCTTTTTATAACTACTTACATATTATTTTTGTTTTAGATATAAATAAAAATTACAAAAAGATTGTTGAACATTAAGTTAGGTCATGATATTGTATTTAAAAACAAAATTAAATAGTTATAAATTTACTTTTGGAAAGAAAAATAAAATTTAATCAATTTTCATCGAAATTATAAAAGAGAAAACGAAGAAATTCTTCTGGTTTTATATCAAAAGAATTTGCGGTTTTCTAAGTTCGTCTGGTTGCCTTTATGCGTATTTAAATTAGTTCATTGCACATCGATATAGAAATAAAACTTTAAGGGAGCAAAATACTTGCTTTAAAATTAAAATATGAACGAAAAGGTTCAATTCACTGGAGGAAGAATTCTTATACCTAATTTTGTTTCGTCTTTTCAAGTTTTTAATTTTTGTTTACAATAAGGATTCTAATTTAAAATGAGAACCTAAGCCTCGAAATTTTTAATTAATGTTCGGTTAATTTGGTGGTAATTTTGTGTTTGACAAATAATAAATTTAAAATTTCAACCGCTAATTTAATGTACTTCCTACAAGTAAAGAATATTTTTTTGGATATTTAATGTAAATCTGTGTTTTTTTTTTAGATGGCGCAACAGTCCGTAGAGAACCAGGCCCTATTGACTTTCAACTCTCAACCATTCGTTTGTGCGAGTAATGTTGTCAGGAATGGAGGGGACCTACAGTTTAATGCCGAATCCGAACGGCTAATTTGAGAAAGCACTTTTCATGACAAGAATTACTCTTGGATAATTTGTCAATTCCTCGCAAGAGGGAGTACCTAAAAACTTTAGATGGCACAGGCAGGGATCGAACCCAAGACCCCTGGCATGACAGTCTAACGCACTAACCATCACGCCACGGGTACCTATAACTAAAAAGTGATTTATTAGCTATTATCTTCAGTGGCGTCTTTAGGCATGGGCCTGGTGGGCCAGGGCCCAGGGCTCCGCAATTATTTGGCCCCCAAATCCACCAACTCAAAATGAATTAATCTATACAAGAATTATATAGAAAATGAAATAAGGTTAGTAGACAGTAACAGAAAAACAAGTTTAATTTTACTCTCCGTTCCGTTAAAATTCTCCTCCTCAACATCTTAAACTTCTGGCAATATGAATCTTTAATCATACACCTGCACACGATGTCAACATTATTTTAACAACTCTGCTTTCGTTCTACTCTACAATTCTGCACACATGTTGACTTTTCAACTCACACCATAAACAAACACAAAGTTGTCCCATGATGATTAATTTATCGCAGGTCATTTAAAAAAATCTGAGAACTCAGGAAAGGGATACACTTCCTATTTATCAGCAAAATATTTGCAACGAATTCATTGATATAAAGGGAAAACAAGTCCTAATGAAAATCTTAGGTGAAATTATATCGGCAAAATATTTGTCCCTAAGTGTTGACAATACACCCGACCTTTATCATATCGAACAGTTGACTTTTGTTATTCGGTATGTTAAAAATTGTGTTCCCATCAAAAGGTTCTTAAAATTTATACCTATTCAAGAGCATAAATCTGAATTATTATTATTATTATTATTATTATTATTATTATTATTATTATTATTATTATTATTATTATCTTTATTTTTCCAACATATAAAGTACAAATGTTTTAATATAAAAGATTTACGAGCATGGCTTAAAAGCCGTCTGCCGATTAGATATATCTAAAATTATTACATTAAAATTTCAAGAGAATTGAAAATGAAAAAGTGTAGAGTACATTATGTAAGTATAATTTTGCCAGTTAACATAGACATATTTTAACAAAAATATCATTTGAGTTTAAGACTTTATTTTAAACAAATCCAATTGAAACTAATATAAACATATTTCAAAAGTTACATTTTTTAAACAAAAGGAACAAATTTAAACTAGTGTAATTTAAAAAAGTTGATAAATTAATCGATTAAAGAGTAATGGTAGATTAAGGGATTCAATATTAACTGAAAGAGGGGCTTTTAAAAAAAAAAAGATTTACATAAGTATTTCTGTAAGCGATAGCTTCAGTAACAAACCGGATAAGTACTTTCCAACCACACTCACTATTTAGAATTGAGTAACTCTCTTCTGTAGAAAGAAAGCTTTTCTTAAAATATAAACGTTGAATTTCTTGGAGTATTGGACATCTTGCTAGGAAGTGATAAACGTTTTCGATTTGATTAAGGTTGCAAAGATTACAATTATGATTTATATCACCCCTATGAGGTCTGTAATTTAGCTCTAGCATTTCAGTTCGGATCTTAAATATTAAACTCATCTCGTTAACTGTGAATTCTTTTCGAAAATAATTAGATTCCGCCAAACAATGATTCAGTTTGCTGTATATCGTTCTTGACATGGACTCTTTAGCACGGTTCAGAGAATTTTGAAATATTTTTTCGTCAATTGCTGAGATGCAGTCATAGAATTCATCCTTCCATGAACCATTTAGTAGCAAATTCTTGCCAATCTTTGAACGGCGAGTAACAACGCTGAAGTGCAATCATGAGTACTTTTCTTTGAAGATTATTATCACATCTTTTTAAAACTTTGACAATATAGTCCGCATTTGCCTTAAGGTTTTTTAAGAAAATTGGAAGTAGTCCAGATTCGACATATATTGCATAGTTAGGTGTGTTTAAGGGGACCTTAAAAACACGTTTGAAGAAATATCTCTGGATAATTTCAAAGTCTTCACATGCTTTGTAACCATAGACTTCATTAGCATAACAGAGTGAACTTTTAATTGTTGCATCAAATACTTTGAATTTTACCATCGGTTCGATACATTTGTTATTAAAAAAACTTGACCAAATGCAGTTAATGGCCGATTTCGCAACTGATGTTTTATCTTTTATATGGCATCCTATGTTTAAATTGTGTGTTAAACCTAAGTATTTAAATTTTTTAACTATCTCTTTTCTTTCACCATTAAGGTTCCAAGAACGGTCATTTCTGACATTTTGGTTATGAGATCTAAAAACCATAATTTTCGACTTTGAAGTATTTATTTGAAGATCCCAAGAGTTACAATACTGGTTAAGTTTGTTAATTTGCAGTTGTAGAGTTACCGGATTATTAGTAAGAATGACTAGGTCATCCGCATATAAAAGCACCTTAATAAACAAATCACCATAATATACACCCCCTGGAACACTGTCTCCAATGTCTTTTATAAAAAGTGAGAAGAGCAAAGGACTCAAAATGCAACCTTGCGGGACACCCTCTTCTGTATTAAATTGCTGCGAAGAGATTCTACCATTAGAAACTACAGCTGTTGTATTTAAAAGAAGCTTCTCATATATTCTTAAAAATTTTGTTGATAATCCAACACCTGCTAGTTTGAAAAGTAATAGTTTTCTGTTTATAGTATCAAAGGCAGCTTTAAAATCTACAAAAAAAGCATAGAGATTAGTTTTCTTATCCAAAAACCGTTTAGCGACATTAGTCAGAATAAAAATTTGATCAACTGTAGAGAGGTTAGCTCGAAACCCAGCCTGAAAACAACTTATTTTGTTGTTTGTTTCAATCCAAGGTACAAGCCTAAGATATAGCATCTGAGTAAACAGTTTTCTTAAAGAATTGAGAACAGAGATACCTCTGTAGTTTTCGGGGAAATTAGGATCTCCTTTTTTATAGATCGCTAAAATGGATGACTCTTTGAAATTCTTTGGTATTTCTTCGTTGTTGAACACTCGGTTAAGTAAGAACAATACATGTTCTAAAAATTGTGAGCTGGCATTTTTCAAAAACTCGGCTGGGATGCCATCTAAAGCCGAAGCCTTATTGTTTTTAATTTTTTTTTAAGGCAAAAAGTAGTTCTGGCATTGAGAACGGAGTGTCTAGTTCTTCGATGTAAATAAAGGGTAACGCAAAACATACGTAAGATTGGTTAGGATCTACTTTTGTAAGTTTTTCGAAATATGATCCCATCATGTCGATACTGATTGGAAAAACATTCGATCTGTTTCGGTTACCTAAAATTCGTACATTTTTCCAGAATTCTTTAGCATCCCTGCATTGAATCATATTAAGAGCTATTTTTTGCACATATTGTTGTTTTTTATAGAGGCATAGGTTTTTATTAGTATTATTCGCCTGCAGATAAAGACATTTCAAGGCTGAGTTGTTAGTTTTCCTAAAGAGTTTCAACCATTTAAAAGATATTTCTCTGCTTTTTCTACAGGCATCATCATACCAACTGCACTTGTAAAAAATGCCTCTGTTTACTGAGTAGGTGAAACTTGACTCTCTTATGGTTGTAATAATAGACTTAGTTGATTCATCGATTGTATTCTCAAACGATAGCGAGAGATCGATTGAATTTTGATTCAGATTTTGCCTATAAATATCATATTTTTTTATCAATCCAGCGCAATTTTGAATAACTGGTATCGTTTTGTTCTTGAAAATTAATTGGTTTTGATTTAAACTCACAAGAGACACAAATGGGAAGATGTAATGAATAGTTAGCAGGGATAACGTTGAAATCTTTTATAATATCAAGCCAGTCACCTTTGGCTAGGCAATAATCTATAACAGAGCAGCCTTGGCTGCTAATAAAAGTAAAGTTTCCTAGATTATCACTTTTTGATACTCCGAGGGGGGAGAGGTGTTTCCACTAAGGCACCTCTCCTTATCCAGACGGCAGCGGACGAATTCTCGAGATGGAATCAACGGTGGCGTCTACAGTTCCAGTAAGGCTGAACTACTTAGTGAACACCTTATAGGGCTTCTACGACTTATTCGGAGCCCAGGCCTATAAGGAGCGGTTTACCCGGCTCCCCGTCCTTGGAGTTATACTAAGGATCTGGCCCTCCAGGTTGGGGGTTGTACCGTCAGGGTGACTTCCTGACCACGTAAAAATTTTCTAGTTGCGAAGCACCAACAAGCCTCGGATACGGACGGATTCACTGTAACTTCGGATCTGTACGTGGAATGTTAGGTCCCTTAACAGACCACGTGCAGCCGAACAATTAGCGGAAGCCCTAAACTGCTGCAAGGCAGATATTACCGCCATCCAAGAAGTGCGATGGGATGGACCGGGCAAACGCAAACTAAAAGACTGCGATATATACTACGGCGACTGCTACCGAGAACAAAGGCAGCGCTTATTTGGGTGTGGATTTGTTGTTGGAACTAGACTCAGGCAAAAAGTCTTGAGTTTCAACAGTGTGAGCGAGCGCATCACGACAATCCGCATCAAGGCTAAATTCGCCAACATAAGCCTAATATGCGCGCATGCCCCAACAGAGGAGAAAGATGAAGACACCAAAGACATATTCTTCGAGCTCTTGGACAAGACATATGAGCAGTGCCCTGGCTATGACATTAAAACTGTCTTAGGAGATTTTAATGCCAAGCTAGGAAGAGAAGACATCTTTGGTGGCACAATCGGAAGATACAGCCTGCACGACACCACCTCCGACAACGGATTCAGGCTGATCGATTTCGCTGCGGGGCGAGACGTTCTGGTAGCTAGTACGCAGTTCACACATCTCAATATCCACAAGGGGACATGGAAATCTATGATCAATCAACCGTCAACCAGATTGACCACATTGCGATCGACGCACGACACTTCTCCAGTATACAGGATATCCGAACATTCCGAGGGCCAACATTGACTCGGACCACTACCTCGTTGTAGCCAAGGTACGGCTACGGATATCCCGGTCCAAGCCAAAACAAGGAAGTACTGTGAGAAGTTTCGACGTTAGACGGCTACAATCGCAAGAGACTGCCATGTCCTTTTCCGATCGAGTCTCTAGTAACCTCTTAAGGAGTCCTATGCTGCATGCATTAAGCATTGAAAACCAGTGGCAACATTGCCTTGCAGCCATCAGAGATGCCGCCTCTGAAGTGCTAGGTTTCACACGTCCACAACAGCGAAACCCCTGGTTTGACGACGAATGCCGGCAAGCGCACGCAGCGAAGCAAGAGGCATACAAAACGGCCCTGCACAGAAGGACCAGAGCTGCTCGCGAGCTCTACGAGCAGAGGAGGAGAGAGGAACACCGGCTTCTTAGATGGAAAAAAAGAGAGCACGAGAAGCGCGCGATCGAGGAGATAGGGGGATGTTACAACAGGAATGAGGTTCGTAAATTTTACCAAAAGGTAAAAAAGAACTCCCAAGGGTACCAGCCACGAACCGAAGCCTGTAAAGACCATCAGGGGAACATCGTAGTAGAACCGCAGTCTATGTTGAGAATATGGAAAGACCACTTCTCCAAATTATATAACGGCGATGACGAACCGAATCCCGCTGTAAGGGAGGTAGAACCACTCAACTTAGGCGACGCAGATCAACAATTCCGCCTACCCGACCTAGACGAAGTGAAGATAGCTATATCTAAACTGAAGTCAAACAAAGCTGCTAGAGCTGACGGCATAGCTGCCGAACTATTTAAAGCAGCAGGCGATGACTTGGTAGGGAGCATGCACCAACTCATCTGCAAAATATGGTCGGAAGAAAGCATGCCCGATGAGTGGAATCTCAGCATAGTTTGTCCGATACATAAAAAAGGAGACCCTTTAAATTGCGCCAACTACAGAGGGATCAGTCTCCTTAACATTGCATATAAGATCCTTTCTGCCGTACTATGTGAACGTCTGAAGCCGTTCGTCAACAACCTGATAGGTCCTTATCAGTGTGGCTTCAGACCAGGAAAGTCCACTATCGACCAAATATTCACATTACGGCAGATCTTGGAAAAAACCCAGGAGCTTCAAATCGATACCCACCATCTCTTTATCGATTTTAAAGCCGCGTATGACAGCATCCATAGGGAAGAGCTCTACAGAGCAATGTCTAGTTTTGGCATCCCTGTCAAACTTATCCGTTTGTGCAGAATGACGATGGAGAATGCACGCTGCTCCATCAAGGTCGGAAAAGATCTCACCGATGATGTCAGAAAAGGTTTTAGACAAGGCGATGCACTGTCATGCGACTTCTTCAACATCGTTCTGGAAAGAATTGTGCAAAACTCAACCGTCAACACTAGAGGCACAATCTTACAAAGGTCCATCCAATTACTCGGATACGCAGATGATATTGACATAATTAGAAGATCAAAGCGTGATGTCAGTGGAGCGTTTTTGAGCATTGCGATGGAAGCGAAGAAGATGGGTTTAGTGGTCAATGAGGGCAAGACCAAGTATATGCTATCATCAAAAAAGGACATTGAACAACGACGTCTTGGACAAAACGTCACCATGGACAGCTATAACTTCGAGGTAGTTAAGGACTTTGTCTACCTAGGCACCGCTATAAACACAGGCAACGACACCAGCGCTGAAATCAAACGAAGAATAACTCTTGCAAATCGCTGCTTCTTTGGACTTAGAAGGCAATTGAGAAGTAAAGTCCTCTCTCGAGCATCTAAAATCACCATCTATAAGCTACTCATCATCCCGGTTCTCATTTATGGCGCTGAGGCCTGGACCCTGTCAAAGAAAGATGAGAACGTCTTAGGATGCTTCGAGAGAAAAATTCTTCGGGTGATTTTTGGTCCCGTACGTATAGATGGAGAATGGAGGAGAAGATATAACGACGAACTGTACGGGCTGTACAGCGACACTGACCTAGTTAGCAGAATAAAAGTCCAACGGCTTAGATGGCTGGGTCATGTAGAGCGAATGGACATCAACGCTCCAGCCCGGAAGGTCTTCGAATCCAATCCCGAGGGACGGCGCAGTAGAGGAAGACCGCGACTCAGGTGGCGCACTCAGGTGGGTGAGGACCTCAACCAACTTGGCGTGCGAAACTGGAGACAGCTAGCTAGGGACCGAGCTGGCTGGAGACGCATGTTGGTTGAGGCCCAGGTCCGCCCCGGACTGTAGCGCCACCTTAAATAAGTAAGTAAGTAAGTAAAAAGCTAAATTATGAGTTTTAACTTTTAGTTGAAAAATTAAGTTAATTGATTTACATTAGTTACTGTAGTCAGTTAAAGGTTTAAGTCTTTACAAATATTAATATTTTGTTCTAATAAACTACAAGTATATGTTCGTTTTAAGGAGCTTAAAGCAACAATCTAATGTTAATCTGGTTTCTCTCGAATTAACGAGACATAAAACCAATTAAATGGTACTTTTCTATATTTTTATACGCAGTTTCATTTAGATATTATCAATTTTATTCCGAATAATCAATTGATGTGTATTTCATCATTATTCGTATTAATAATTATATATTATTATTATCTATATAGGTATAGACTTAATGCAACGACGAAAAATAGTACGAAGTTCGCGTGCCACATATTTCGATGGTGCTGCACCATCCGTCCAGCTAATTGGGAAAAAAAAGTTTAAAATATCAACTTTTTTCCAATTATTGACACTATTACTTTGCAATTAAAAATACGATCCAATTGCTATCAAGAAATTAATGCATTGTTTAGCTTTTCTTGTCGATTGTAATATTTGACTTCAGTGGAGTTGTAAAATTCTTGCGAACAGTTTTCGAAAAAATACCATAGAGATGCAGATGTTAATGCAGAAGAACTTGAGGTAGAATGCTTGCACATCGTACAGTATTTAAAAGAATTCAATAAAGATGTAAATGAAGATCTTATTACAATATCGAAAAATACAGTGGATGAAATTGGGAACACATTTCCAAATATACAAACTGCCTGTAGAATTTGTTTATCTTTGATGGTTTCAAACTGCAGTGGAGAGCGTTTATTTTCGAAATTTAACCGGATAAAAAATGAACTTCGAAGCACAATGCTACAAGATAGACTAAACAGCTTTTCTCAATTTTATCAATTGAAAATGAATTACTGCAGGAAATTGAATTTGATGACTTAATTCATAATTTTGCAACTGACAAAGTCAGAAAAATATGCCTTCAATAATATTTTATTGAATACTTAAACTTACATATACATACATATATTTAAAAAAAAATCAAAACAAATATAAAGAAATAAACTTACATAAAATTAAAAATAATATAAAAACATTAGAAATCAACCAAAAAACAATACAAATTATCAAAAATCAAATATGTAAAGAAGAATGTTCAACTATTGAAGGTAAATTAAAAAAAATTATAAAAGTATAAAAAAATATCTGTTTTATGTATTTTTTTTAGTTCTTTGTAAAAAGTAAAAATATGTAAAAAAACACAAATTAATTTTAAAATGATTTTTGTAACCTAAGGAATTAAAAAAAAATATATTATACCTACTCTTTTTGGCCCCCAAATCCTATTGGGCACAGGGCCCCTAAAAGTCTAAAGACGCCCCTGATTATCTTTTTGGCAACACTGGTTTAAACAGCTGAGACACGTTGCGCGTTTTGTTTCAGTGTCAAACATCTTCAGTTTGGTCTATAATTTAACAATGAATCGTCTTAAAAACGAACAACGCTTGCAAATTATTGAATTTTATTATCAAAATGCGTGCTCTGTTAAGAAAGTTCATCGCGCGCTTCTTCCAGCGAGCGACGAAGCTAATTTTTGTCTCAATGGGTGCGTAAATAAGCAGAATTGTCGATTTTGGAATGAATATCAGCCAGAAGCATTGTAAGAGCTAGCAATGCATCCAGAAAAAGTCACAGTTTGGTGCGGTATATGGGCTGGTGGCATCATCGCAGGGGCGATTCCTCATAGTCAGCGGGTTTAGCGGCGCTAAACCAAGAATTTTAGAATCAATCTTATTTTTTAATATGAATATTATTTGGTAATTGAATTACTAACCAACTCAACAGTTGACCATTATGTTAAAAAATTCGGTTGTAGTTACATAACTTGCATCTTGCAATCAAAGTCAAAGTGACTTTTCTTCAAATAATTTTCATTTCATGCAATACAACTCTCATACAATACCAAATCTATCTTGAAACATTGGGCTTGGGCATCGCAAAAGTTTGCGCTATCAAATTTCATACATTTTACACATACATAAATAGAAGGGTTAGCTAGCCCAAAAAAAAGCGATAACCAGGCGAAGTTTGCAGGTACACATTAAAGACAAACAACAGTGAGGAAGACCAGGCGCGACCAACAAGAGTTTAATGTCTTCTCTCTTTATAAATACTTCGTATGGACTGGAAAAAAGAACAACACTGACGAATCGAACATGATCGTCGAACACGGCAACTGTTCGGTATACTTTATACCATCATACCATATTCGTTTTTGAAAGCATAAAATTGTGCCATGTTATTTATTTATATGAAAATGGGTTTTGCTAGCGAATTTGCTTGACCCTGCTATACGAGAATATAGCGAGCAACGCATGTTTGACGGTTAGCGCAGCTTTTAGTGATTATACTGATTTTTGATGCCGATACGTGAGGAAAAGGAAATGGTAAAGACGTTGGAGTTTAGGCGGATTATTTAAATGTTTTATAGGAAGTAGTTTTTGTTTAGAACCTTCTTTTAGGCGGAAAGGAAAGTGACTTAAGAAAGTGCATTTTAATATCTATTGTTTTGTTAGTTAAATATTAAATGTTTTGTGATCAATATGTTTTTTTATGTACATACATATGTATGTATATTTTATTGTAATTACTATTAATATAATTCCATACGAATTCAAACATGGTAGAGGTTAGTCGTAAGAAATTATTTTATTTGATTTCCTTATAACAGCTCAAATTAAAACAAGCATTTCTTTTAATGGAAAAGAAATTTTCAAAAAATAAAAATTAAGTTTATTCAAAAAACAAATATTTAGTCAAAAAATCAGTTTGAAGTGTGATTTTTCAAAATGTTTATAAAGTCCATATATTTTTCATTCAAAATTCGTTATTCTTATTAATTAAAAAAAATGAAAACTATAAGACTTTAAATTTAAAACTACCAGAGCAAAAAACAATAGGAACTTTTTTTTTCGTAGGAATTAAAATGGAATCTCCATTACTTCTCAAGCAAAGACCATAATTGAAAAATTATTAGAGAAACCATTTTCAACAATATCGTTTTTGGAGAAGCTAATAATGGGCGCCCTACTGATTTAAAATAAACACACAAGTATAGAAACAGATATTATACTCGAACCTTTAGCGAAAATCAATATTCTATAATATTACCAATAGCTATTTGGTAGCGAGAATAACAAGAAATTATTTTGTTGATCTTGTTTGCTTTTTTCCGGTATCTCTTTCGCATGGAGTTCCTCGGATATGGACAATAGGAACACTCTAACCACATTTCAGAGAAAACACAAGCTAAGTTCCTCTCATTCGCAATATGTAATTAAATTAGCTACCTTTGGTCAGACTAGGAAAGACGAAGCTTTAAGTGTCCAACATATTGTTCAAAAAAATCGTGCAGTGTTAAATCATCAACATTTTTTAAAGTTTTTCAATTGCTATCCAAAATGATTTAATCAAAACTGTTGCTGACGTTTTAGGCCATCACATTTCTGATAGAATCCGACAGCCAGAGTTTATAGCTTTGTCTGACATTCATTTAAAGTCCCAATTGTCTATTGTTATTACTTAAATAAAAAAAATTATGAAACATTCGCTGCATTTATCGATGTAAGCTCAGGGCGGACTGCAGAAAATTTGAATAAAATTAATTTTTATTCTTGAAAACTTATCTTCAACTTCTAGGAGAAAGTAGCTAACCCTGAGATCATGAGCAGGAATCGCCACTGCATCATTGGACCGTACTTCTTTAAAGATGATGCGAATCGTTTTGCCCAAAATGCAAAAGCTTGACTTGCATGACATGTGGTTTCAAAAAAAACGGTGCCACATGCCACACAGCAAGCTTAACAATGGACTTATTGAGAGACAAGTTCGGTAAACTTTTATTTCACGTTCGGGACCGGCCAATTGGCCGCCTAGATCATACGATTTAACGCCTTTAGACTATTTTTTGTGGGGATATGTTAAAGCTCATGTCTATACAGACAAGTCCGCTTCAATTGACGCATTGGAAGACAACATTGAAGCATTTTTTCGTGAGATACCGGCCGAAAAGTTGGAAAGAGTATTCCAAAATTGGACCAAGCGGATGGACCATTTGAGGCGCAGTCAAGGTCCACATTTGCATGCAATAATATTCAAACATTAAAATATATGGACCGTTCTATCTATTGAAATAAAGATTTCGTGCATTTTTCTGAATTGTATGTGTTTTTTTTAAGACTTTCTTATAGCTTTTAAAAAATCACCCTTTAGATGCTTAAAAAAGGCGAACTCAATTTCTAACATAATTAATATACATAGATTTCTTCTATAATTGTAGTAGAGATGTTTTTAAATCTCAAATACTAATTATATTATTTGGAGCTTCTGAGTGGTTGTTTTTGATAAATTATTATTATTTACTATTTATTGTTTGTATTCTATTCCCCTTATTATTTTTCAAGTTATTTTCTGTAATTGATGAAATAAGTTAAACTTAACTTAAAAGACAAGAAAAACTGAGACTTCCTACATGAAGCTTAAGACATAATATATTTAATTTGAAACTTAAGCACAAAATTTGTTTCGGGAGTTCCGGCGTGGGTACGCTAGTAATTTACTTATTTCAATTGTACCAAACAGTATTTTTATAAATAATGAAGTGTTACTTATTTGCTAACATGCCTTGCTCTAGAGGCGATTTACCTTAATATTTTAAAATTGTCTTACTAAGAGTTTTTAATTTTAAACAAAAAATAAACAAAAACTATGAACAAAATCGATATCATTGATATTTTTGCAACTAACAAAAGAATAACAAAAAAAGCAAAACTTTGGACAACAGTGATCTTCAGATTCACATAGAAATTTTTTGGAAACGTTTCAATACAAAAAAGTCCATATCAAGCAGTTTCAATTTGAATAATGTTTCGAAGTGCATTTTATTTTAATTTATTTGAATACGTTAACAATAATTTTTCATCAAAAACTGTATTTCAATATTGTGTGATGGTAATATGCGAAATCATTTGTTGATTTACAGACTTCAAAAATGTTTGTTCTGAAGATTCGATGTTCATGTTGGAAAGGGGAAGTTTGTTTTTTCTTAAAAACATGCAGACCTAAAAACTAAATACTCTAAATACAAAATCAACTTTTAGAGCAAAACATGTCCTTATTTTTTCAATGACAGCCATATTGTTGCATTTCCCAAAATTCACTAAAAACATTAGACATTCCATTCATAGAGTTCATAAAGTTGCTAAATGTTTCAATTCTTAATACAAAAAAGGATACTCTCTTGTTCTATTGTTTAAAACTTGCATCTATGTATAATAAAATTTCAATTCTTCTAACACAAAAAAGACACTCAAAAGAATAACTATTTCTATGATGACTTAAAATTTTGTATCTTGTTTTTGTTTTTCCAACATAATATCAAAGTACTTCCGTACAAATAATAATGAATATAAACTCTATACCTATACCTAGTACTTCCTCGTATATTTTGTATAGCATCAAGAAGTTTTACCAAAAACAAAAAACTTGAAAAAAAAATTCTATTTCATACAGAGTTGGAAGTTGTCATCCTCTTTGCTGCTACTTTTGAGTTTGATATTCAAAACAAAATGTGCGTGCAATTAAAAAGTTTAAAATAAAACAACCTACAAAGGATAATGATGAGTCTTTCTTCATTATTAAAAAATACAGGAGAAACGAGATGTACGAGTACATACATATGTGCTTCAGCTTCAGCTGGATGTTAGAAAAAGGTTTCATTTAGTTTTGAAACACAAATTTTGATGTTTGAATTTTGCAGTTTAAAAAACCATAACTTTCTATATGAAATTTGTAGTTTTTCATATCATTTAGTTAGAGTTTTAATTATATTCTTTGAAATAATTAAATTAATTTGTTAGAAAATAAAAGACTAATGAAATTAAAAAAAATGTGAACCTGCAAATAAATTCAGACAAGAGGAAAATTGAAAATTAAAAGATTGGAAACTTTTGAAATGCAACAGATGAAACCAAACTACTGAAAATATAAAGGAACACATTAATTTTGAAGCCTTACTGACTTTTCCATCGTGTTATAAATTATATAAAAATAAAGCATTTTTACCTCTAGCTTTAGGAGCTTTTGTAAAAATTAGGAATGAAATGCTCTAGAATACATTTCGTAATAACATCTGTTTCGATTTTGAAGAAAAAACATTTTTTCCAAAATATAATTAAAAAAGAGAATAGGATGCGACCCACACTGATAACTTCCCATCCCGTCTGTCGATTTGCCTTGCTTAAAAGTTTGTCTATATGTATCAATTTTTACCAAATGTGCGTACTATTTTTTGTAGATTTCATTTTTTTTATGAAAAAATGGACTGTTGAATTTTTATAAACAAAATTACTGAATATCGAAAACAATATTTTCTGTGAAATAAAATACGTTTGAAGCCAATATTTGCCAATATTTGGAAAGCTATTTGAGTCGAAAGTAAATTTTTACAAAATTTTTTAGTATTGTTTTTTGTTTAGGTTTTTATTTTTTTTTAAAAAAACTGTCAATTCGATTTTTCTCAAAATCTTATAGAATGTTGAAAACAATATTTCTTAAAAGATAAAATTAGTTTGAAGCAAATGTGTCAAATTTTTGTAAAGATATTTACGTCGAAAAATAATTTTTACCGACTTTTATAAATTTTTTTTAGGTTTTTATATTTTGTAAAAAAACTGTCAATTCGATTTTTGTCAACATTTTTCAGAATGTTGAAAACAATATTTCTTATAAGATAAAATAAGTTTGAAGCGTTAATCTCAAGTTTTTGAAAAGATATTTGAGTCGAAATTAAATTTTTACCAACTTTGAGTAATGTTTTTTTTAGGTTTTTATTTTTTATAAAAAAAACTGTCAATTAGATTTTTCTCAAAATTTTTTCAGATGTCAAAAACATTATTCTTCGTTGCACAAAATTGTTATGGAGATGAAATCATATTTTAGTCGTAAAATTTTTGAGGTGACAATTTTTTTGTTCAGTTTTTTTGATTTATAAAAAAAACGTTAATTTGATTTTTTTCAAAAATTATACTTCTTTTGTAAAACGTTACAATATTTAATATAAAATTTAATTCAAGTCTCTAGCGTCATTGGTTCATGAGATATTTAGGGTTAACCAAAATGTTCACCTTTTTTTTAAACTGCTATGGTAAAAAAACCACCCACGCAATTTTCTAGAGAGCCCTTTCTGCATCTTTCTGCCTTATTATCTGTATAACAAAATTTATTTGAAGTCGATATCTCTTCTGGTTCTTGAGCTATGGACGACGAAAAAACGTCGCAAACGTACGGACCTACTGACATACGGACCTACGGACGTACGTACGTACGGACCTATGGACGTACGGAAGTACGGACATACGGACATACGGACGTACGAACGTACGTACACAAGCACGCACAGACATTTTTCTAAAAATCTTTTATTTCGACTCTAGGGACCTTGAAACGTCGAGAAATGTCAAAATTTTCAATTTGACAAATCGGACCCATTACAATAACTTTCTATGGCAAGTTAATAAAATACATATTTGTAAAAATTAGGAATTGCATGCTCTAGAATACATTTCGTAATAAAATCTGTTTCGATTTTGAAGAAAAAATATTTTTTTCCAAAATGCTCATGAAATGATTATTTTGAGTGAGTAAAAAAATAAATTATCAAGTTTTTGCTAGGAGCTCTAAAAAATGTACATGCATGGCAAGTATAGCTTTTGTAAAAAATTTCGAACTCGAGATTTTAATCAAACATGAAATTAAGCTCAGTGGTAAAGAAGTGAAAAAAAAGTGGGTCCTTCGGTTCCGCCCCTCCGTCGTCGGTCTGTCTTCGTTCTACAACTTCAACTATTGGGTTGAGTTCAAACTTGGAAAATTAAGGTTTTTGAGCAGACTCGCGTCAGGAGTTTTTCCCATTTTTTTTGGGAAAGTAGACCACATAGAAAAATTTTTGGTCAAAAATCGAAAATTCTAATTTTGGTCAAAAACGAACCGATAGACTATTATTAAATTTAACTTGACTTCTTTCAATAATTTTTATCGAGAACTAATTAAGCAAATTCAATAACTTTTGTCTGAACAAGCAATTATACTGTCTGAACAATATTTGATAATCAAAAATGTCATTATTTTCAAAATTCGATGTATCAAAAATTGCAAATCATTTTCTTACAAAAATCTAATGTTAACCGTATATTAATAAACAACTGCATAGTTCAAATATTCTAACATAGAATAAAATTGAAAATTTGTATGCATAAAACTTTAATTAAAAAAAAAAACGCTCTAACAATTTTCGAAAAAAAAATTAATGAATAAATCTTTTTTTTTTATTTGACTAAATGACATTTAAATTTTTGAAGACAAAATTGTTATAGGTAAATTTTTAAAATTTTTAAAAATAAGTACTATTTATGAACAGAATCTTTAGATACATGATGCAAGTTAGTGCGATACTGAAGTGCACTGTATTTAATGACCCAAATCGTCATATAACTTCAAAAAATATATGATAAAAAACTGAAGTTAACATCTATTTCTTGTTTAGATATTCGAGACGTTAAATCCATTAACTTTGTAAAAAAAACTTTCGATTTAATTTTTAAAAAAAAACTTACAACTTAATTTGCATAACATGAAATAAGTTGAAGTTAGTATTTTTAAAATTATTATTCGGAAGTTGATTTTTATTATTTTTCTTTGATTTCAAGATATTTGAATAAAACCAATTTTCAAAATTTGTTTGAATGTTTAAAAAAAAAAAACTCGATAAGATTTTTAAAAAGAAACTTTATCACATACCAAAAACGTAATTTTTCGTAGTAAGATATTATTTTGAAAGTGACGTAATTTTTATAATCTGTAAAACAAAATTAATGTGAAGCCAACCTTCCATCTGGTTTTGGTATATGGCCGAAGAAAAACGATACATTTTAAAATGCTATAAATTAAGGTTTCTTCAAAACTTTAACGGGCGTTTTTCAGTTGAGTTTACTCTGTAAGGTTTTCATTTGATAGACCGAAACGTTTCTTTGTTTCCAACTTAAATTTAAAGGATCACAAGGCAAGTAAATAGCACGACTTTGTCGCACGAACTTCCTCCTGTATCCAAAAACCACAATAACATTGTGCTACGGTTGGACATTTAACGCTAAAAATCCTTAGTAGAAAATCACATTTTATTAAAAAAAAAGAGGCTGGGATGCGAACCACACTGATAACTTCCCATCCCGTCTGTCGATTTGTTTTGCTTAAAAGTTTGTATGTATGAGAAAGTTGTCAGTTGAATTATTATTACAAATTTTAAAATTACCAAAAATATTTTTCATATAAAGAAATAGTTTAGTTTGAAAATCTAGTTTTATTAAATAGATTTTTAGATTGGCAACCCTGGTATTGCAAGTGAAAGTTGTGTTTATATAGAGCTCCTTAATTTATAAATTGTTTTTATCCCGTAAATATTAAATAATACAACGAAAATTTTATAAACTGTGTTAAATAATTGTTCAATACATTAAACGCTCAAACAAAATAAAAATCCCTTGGTAAGGCACAATTTAATTACACAATATCAAACAATAAATCGTCCGTGATGAGCATGCATAGAACACCTACAAAAGACAAAAACAACTACATGGAACAACAAAGTAAACGTAAACTTGTCGAATTCGAAACTTCACCAGAAAACTGCAGGCAAACCGTGGCTGTAGGAAATATGTCTGTGATGGATCTTGAACATCTTATCCAAAGAGCCATGTCACCAATATTAGATGAGAAACTTAAAGATCTGCCTACGAAAGTGGATATTGAGAACATCAGTGCTAGGCTCCAAACGCTGCATGAAAACAATCAAGAACTGACAACAAAATTACAAACAGTTGTAGCCAGATGTGATGCATTAGAACGACAAGTGGAATTCTTAGAGATGAAGGCTAATGAAAAAAACATAATTGTACAAATGCCACTGGTAGACGGAGAAAACTCTGCCGAACAAGCCAAGAGTCTGTGTATGGATTTGCTGCAAACAACAGATACAAGCACCATATCTTCAGTGCGTTCTCTTCGCACAAAAAACACCAAAAGAACAAGCACAATAATAAAGCTAAGCAAACGAGAAGATGTTGGTCGCATTTTATCAGCAAACTCCAAATTAAAACACACTGGAGTATCCATACGCCGAGACTACCCAGCTGCGTCTCGAGCAAGAAGGAGGCGTTTGCAAGAGTTGAAAGCAGACATTTTTTACAAAAACAAAACCTTAACAACCGTAATTCGTGGCCATTGCTTGTTTGTAAACGGAAAAAAGTTTTATTTTGACAGCAACTCGGCATTGCAATGTGACGGCGAATGTGGATTGTCATTACTACAACAGCTGATTGATGACAGCCCGAGAAATAGCGTTCCTGGTTGCAGCAAAAATTTTGCGACGAAAAATAATAGCACTGTACGTTATGTTACGACGCCTCAACAAAATTTTTAATTGTAATGCCGTCTGCTCTAAAATAAGTAAAAAAAATGTTAAAAATAATAATTATTTAAGTAACCAAAATTAAGTAATAAATCTATTTTTACTAAGTTTTACGATTATGTATGTAAATTTGATATAATTTTTCTTTACGAAACATTTATCACTGAATTAAATATTGTTATGTATGAAAAGAAATTTAAAAACTATGAAATAAGATCAATATCAGCAACCAGAACACATACTAGAGGAAGAGCCAGTGGAGGTCACATTTTCGGTTTTAAGAGAGATCTAAACATTCGCGACTGCAAAATAGAAACATTCCATTCCTTGATTTATATGACAATGAAAATTGATAGACAATATTTACGACTTCTTCCAACATATTTAAACTGTAACAATTGGGATATCGACTTCGAGAACTTACAAGAATTTATGACAAGTGGAGGTGATACCTCAAATTTACTCCTAATAGGCGATTTTAATGCAAGAGTTGGCAATGAAAAAGGTACTGTGAACAATCTAACTGGAGTGGAGAGAAAGTCTAAGGATAGTGTTAAAAACGCAAATGGTTATAAGCTTTTTGAGCTTTGTAACTCCTTTGATTTAAAACTTTTAAACGGAACTACTAAAGGTGACCCAAATGGAGAATTCACGTTTGTTGGAGGCCAAGGATCTTCTGTCATTGACTATTGCTTTATAGGAAGTGAATGGAATAATCACGTTGTCGATTTTGAGGTAATGAACGAGCCCTATTCTGATCACATGCCAATTGTTGTATCCTTCAACCAATCAGAGACAGTTCAAGCCACAACTACAAATATGGGACTCCTTCCAAAAATTGTATGGAACAACAGATTTGAACATATGTATTTATAAAGCGAACCTAGATGAGAGTCTACAGAATCACGAAGTCAGAAATTTCAACGATCTTGAAGAAATAATAAAGCTAGCTTACCCACATAACAGACTTAATAAAAACAAAGGCATAGCATTCAAAGAGCGCTGGTTCGATGAAAGCTGTAAAAGAGCAAGAGATATGTCCTATGCCTGGCTAAATCTTTATCGCAAAAATAGTAACAGTTTTACGAAGAAGTTATATTTAAAAGCCAACCAGAATTTCAAGGCATTATGTATTGAAAAAAAGAAATTATATTTTGAATCTGAGGCAAGAAAACTGAGCCTAGCCTTAAACTCTTCGGAATTTTGGACCCTAGCTCATAATTTGAATGGTAAAAGATTTATTGTTGACAACAACCTAACACCCGATATTTTTCAAAACCATTTTCAACAACTTTTAAACCCATCATCCAACGAGATTACCAAGTTTCATTACGCTCCACCTGGCTTTTACGATCCTATTCTAGATGCGCCACTCACTCTACAAGAAGTTACTCTTGCCGTTAATAGGCTAAGCGATGGAAAAGCAGCTGGGTCGGATAGGATACCTGTTGAATTTTACAAGTATGGAACCGACTATCTTATTCAAACACTGACAGGCCTGATGAACAATGTTTTAGAAGAAGGAGCAATACCAGAACAGTTTAAGGAAGCTCTAGTGTTCCCTATTTACAAGAAAGGTTGTGAATCAGATCCTGCGAACTACAGAGGTATCTCGTTTCTCAACGCCTCCTACAAAGTCTTCACCGCGGTACTTCAGAGCCGTCTCAAAAGGTGGATCGCATCAAAAAATGCAATAAGTGAATTCCAAGCAGGGTTCAGATCGGGCTACTCTACTATTGATCACATTTTTGTGTTCAAAAGTATTGCTGATTCATTCCTGGCAAGAAGTAAAAAGCTTTATGTACTCTTCGTGGATTTCAGAGCAGCGTTCGACACGGTAAACCGGGATGCCCTTATGTACAAGCTGTACGGGCTTGGCTTATCCCTTAAATTTGGACAACTGATTCAGAACTTATATCGAGACACGAAGTCGGCAGTATGGAATGGAGCAAATATATCTGATTGGTTTGCTAACAAAACAGGTGTCAAACAAGGCTGCGCACTTAGCCCCGATCTGTTTGCACTCTTCATAGATGACCTGGTCTGCTACCTACCTGGTGGCATAGAATTTGCGGGGTTGCAAATAAAAGCCCTTCTTTTTGCCGACGATGTAGTGCTGATGGCTTACTCACCTGAAACTCTACAGCTAATGATAAACAAGCTTCACGAATACTGTAAGCTGTGGAACCTTGTGGTTAACCCAGACAAGTCCAAGGTTATGATTATAAGAAAAGGAGGAGGCAGAACTAGAGCAAACGAAAATTGGACCTATGATGGTGATGCTGTGGAGGTTGTAAAGGAATACAAATATCTGGGAGTATTATTGACACAAAATATGAATATGGACAAACATTTGAATGAAAAGTTAACTAAAGCGAAAACTGCATTAAACGCAACTTGGAAAAATTGCTTCAACAACAAATACATAAGTCACAGTAGCAAGTATCGGATCTTCGAAACTGTAGCAGAATCAATCCTAATGTATGCTGCCCAGGTTTGGGGTGGGTCAGAATACGAAACGGTTGAAAAACTTTTAAGGTTTTACCTCAAAAGAGCTTTTCATCTGCCACCCAACTCACCGAACTACATGCTTATGATTGAAACTGGACTCTCACCACTGTTTATTAAGACACTCAAACTACAAGTTGATTATGTTCTCCGTGTCATGCAGATGCCAGAGCATCGGCTTCCTAAGAAGGTGGCCATTCAATTGGTACAAAGCAAAAGAGGTTTTTATAAGCAATGGGAAGATCTAGCTGAAGCGTGTGGAATAACCCTAAGAATAAATCTAGATGAAACAAGTTCGTGGGGACCTCTATTGCACGGGCTTATCAAACAAGTAGACCTTAGACATAGAGCTAAATACGAGGAAGATGCGGCTGGATCTCTTTACCGAATGATTTATAATCGCCTGGACTATTCACTCAATGAAAATAATTATTTCAAAGATTGCAATGATGTCAACACAATTTCCATGATGTTCCGCTTACGAGGAGAAATGTTGCAGCTCAATTACATACCTCATCGAAGTGACTTGCCAATTATATGCGATTTATGTAACAGGAGGGAACGGGAAGATGTCCTTCATTTTCTGGGGTGCTGTCCTGTTTTGCGGGGAATAAGAAGAAACATATTTGGAGAAGATACCTTATCTGAGGAATACTGTATATTTTTATTAAACCAAATGAATGTAGAAAAGATGTATGAGTTTCTAAAAATTGCTCTTAAATATAGGAACAGAATTGTTAATGGAGATTTTTAAAAGTCAAACACAAAATTACAGAAACTAAAAATTTTAAATTAAAGGTGTATTTATACTCAACTAAATTTTAATGTTAATTGGATTGTCAATCTGGCAGACGGCAATGCCATGCTCAAATGATTTAATGTATCATAAATAATGTATTCTAATCTAATCTAAAAAAAATCTAGATTTTTAGTCGAAAACAAATTTTTACCAATTTTAGTAGCATTTCTTAAATTTTTACAAATTGGATGAATGAAATTGATTTGAGAGATATCAAGAACCGATCATTAATTTTTACCAAATTTGCGTACTACTGTAGATTTTATTTTTCTATGAAAAAACGGACTGTTGGATTATTATAAAAAAAAACTACTCAATTTTGAAAATAATATTTTCAATGAAATGAAAAAAGTTTGAAGATAATATTATTAATTTTTGAAAAGCTTTTTGATTCGAAAGTAAACTTTTACCAAGTTTTAGTTTTCTTATGTTTTTATTTTTTGTAAAAAAACTGTCAATTATATTTTTCTCCAAATTTTACTAAATTTTGACCACAATATTTTTTAAAAGATAAAAGTAGTTTAAAGCCAATATCTCAAAGTTTTGAAAAGAAATTTGAGTCCAAAATCAATTTTTACCAACTTTTATAAATTTTTTTTGTAAGTTTTTATTGTTTGTAAAAAAAACTGTCAATTTGTTTTTTCTCAATTTTTTTTTTTAATGTTCGAACAATATTTCTTATAAGTGAAAATTAGTTTCAAGCCATAATCTGAAATTTTTGAAAAAATGTTTGAGTCGAAATTCAATTTTTACCAACTTTTATTAATTTTTGTTTAGGTTTTTATTTTTTGTAAAAAAGGCTTTCCAGAAAAGTCTACAAAGGACGGCAATACCAAACAAACGAACAGATTATTGAAGCCATAAAACGGGTCTGGGCCCAAATTTCGATCAATTATTATCTAAATCTAAATCTAAAGCCTAGAATTTGAGCAGCTCTCACTATCACCCGCTTTTTCAAAAATGATGTGGCTTTCTTGACTCTTCCTTTGTGGTTTTGTCCATACCTCTCTGGGTCCTTGAGGTAGTTGTGTACAACATTTGAACTTCTTCTAATTTTGTTGGTAAGCTCGAATTTGGCCTATTTCCTCCTTGATTAATGATTAGACCCTTACCTCTACCCATACTTCTTGATTCTATCAAATTAAAAATTTGAAAAAAAAAAAATAAAAACGAAAAAAGCTTTTCCCTATCCATGTGCGCGAAGGGTATATATATGTATCATCTGATTTCCTTTAACTTTAAAAGTATGAAACCATTTCTTAACACACAAATTACTTAAAGTGAAGGTGTTTAAGGAGTAAAATTTTAGTAACTTTTTGGTACTCAATATCAAACTTAAATTTTTGCCAATATATTGACCGGTAATTCCCTGGAAAAATGCCTGAAGTTCAATAAAAGTTCTCCCCAGTAATAGTGCCGATGTGTAAAGTAAAGTGATACTCAAAGTAAAATAAACGCACATACTAAATACAACCATTGATATACAAATATCAATCGTTACAACATAAAAAACTATATCCTTGCAAAAATAAAAACAAAACCAAGCTTTTAAATTGGATAAGTTTTAGACCAATTTTTTGTTTGACAGTTGTTTACTTTCACGATAAAAAAAAAGTACGAGTATCTGTTCTACCAACAAAAATTCACAAAGATAAGAAAAGGCTTTCAATTCAAAAACAAATAAAATCGCTATCCAAATAAAAATTCAAATACTCAAAAATAAGAAGAAAAGGATATTATTAGCAAAATAGATATTCCCTCTTCAATAAAGCTCCATCACCGTACCGCCATCCATGCCATGCCACCGTAACCGTACCGTCTGGAAAGTTTATTACGATGAGGAGAAAATATATACCAATTCTATGGAAGTTTGAAACTTTATCATTGTGTTACTTTGAGTATTTTTATATCTTAAAGTTCATATTTTTTATATGACCGGCATTTTTGAAACTTCTTGCAGAATATCAAACCAAACGATATACTTTGGTTTGAATATCAAATTTTGGAATATCGACATTCGAAAATAATGTGAATATATGTATCTAGGTGAATTACGCCGCATAAGAACAAACAAAAATAAAATTAAAATTTTATATTCAAATAGAACTTTTCACAAAGATATTCTTCATGCAAATAGATAGATAGCTTTTTCCACACCTTACTTTCTTAGTTCTTTTTCCATTATCAAGACAAAGGGACTTCAAATCTGCTTTAAAAAAAAAAACATGTCGACGATGACGATATGGTGCGTTTAACCCACTACTTTTCTTATTCAAGAAAGAAAAGAAAGAGTCCCTTTAACATCAAAAGCAGAAGAAAGTAGTTCACTTAAATAGATGGAAAAGAGTTTGAAAGGACAACAGACGAACGTCGACGACGACGACGGAGACTAACAAAAAATTGATGGATTTCAATTTGCTTTTGTGAGCTATAGAAAAGACGACGACCGACGACGTTTCGGAGCTACGAGTATTTTTGCATTTAAATCACAAACACTCAACCAAGGTTGTCGTGCGCTCAGTAAATTTAAGAATTTTCATTTTTTTTTCTCATTCTTCTAATAAAATAAAGATTATAAAAAGAAGTTCACAAAAAAGTTGCTTTTGATATTAAAACTGTTATACCTACCTTAACTTCTTAGTGATGATATTTCTCAGCTCGGAAATGAAAATTTTCGAAAAAAAAAAACTGAAAACAAAAACAAAAATCTCAAATTATTTTCGCATTAGAGATGTACCTTCTGTGATGTGACGAAAAAAGCAAAGCTCGAATTGTTGTGATATTTTGTATTGCTTGTTTTATTTTATTTTTCTGTAAAGATTTAAAACATTGAACGTGACAGTTGGATGGACACAATAAGACACACAGTAATTTGGAATAAAATGTAATTCTGTCCCCACCACAAAACCCACATCACTGATGGTCTTCTTCTGATGATAGTCTGGGTACTTTACAACACTGTGAAATGTATATTTTTTGTACTTCTAGAAATCCCTGAGAGATGTCATTTCCTTAGTGAAATGTGAAATGCAATTTAACACATCCGTTCTGTTACTACATGGATTTTGGAATGACATTTTTGTTTTTTTTTTTTTCTTTAAAGTTAAATCTGACAAATGGACACCAATTTGAGGATTAACATATAGACAATAGCGAGAAATATATAATGACAGAAGAAAACTATTATAGTAGTTCTACTAAGAAGCACATGATGTCGCCAACATCATGCATTAGCAATGACAAGAAGGTTGATTGATATTTCATCATATAGTCAATTCAATTGTTTATTAAGAATTTTTGAAGCATATGTAATTTTTTTTTTTTTTACCATGTCCTTAAGAAAATTAATAGAAATTCAAATTGAAAACTTAAAATGCTCTTAGCAAGAAAAATTGAGGTGTTATGCGCCTCACGTTGGGCGCCAATTTAATAACAAAAGACAAAAAATCGGCAAATGTATAGAAATTGAAGAAGAAAATAAGAAAAATTACAAAGAAGTTATTAAGCTTAAGGCCAAAGGCTATTGTAGACTTTCACTTCAGGTTTGTTAAAAAATACAAACAATTCCGTTTTTCGTGACTCATGGGATCTGAGATAATTTTAAACAAAATAAATGGTGAACTTTTTGGATACATTTATCAATATGCAACAAAATCATTTCGACGGATGATCATAAAATAACAATTCATACACAATAAATGTTTGTCAGGTGAGTATTTTGTTGTAACATGGAGCATGTTAGGAAACCCAAAAATCTAGCATCATTTTTGGCAACATCACGTATGTGAACATTCCATAAGAGGTGGTTAAAGATACACGCACCTAGAATATGGGGGTTTTTAGACTCCTTGATACAAGTGCCACTCATGGGTAGTAAAGGGTTTTTCAATAAGGGCGGGAAGATTTTGAAATGGAATAAAACAAGCTGTGTGTGAAGTATTAACAAAATAAATTTTGTATTTGAAAGGAGCATGTTCGTCGTACGAGTATGCCATTAAGTGTGGAATATGGCATCATTCAAATGCCCGCCTCGGCTTCTTACCGTGGCACAGATCCGAGTGGTCTAATTTTCAATGACTCTTCCGCACAGATCCGGCTAAATTTGAGCGATGGCCTGTGTTATATTCACCTTTAGGGCATCGGTCGATTGTGGTTTATTTGCATAGACCTGCGACTTCAAGAAACCCCACAGGAAAAAGTCTAGCGGGATTAAATCGCATGAACCATGTCCTGATAGAACCGCATGTCGTTTAGGTCAATATGGTTCAATTTGGGCCATAAGAAATTAGTTTTCATCGTTATGTAGCGCTCGCTGTTGAAGATGACCGCCTCATTAACGTCGTTTTCAAAAAAGTACGGACCAATTACATCACCGCACCGGCCCAAAATCCACACCAAACGGCAGCTTTTTGACGATGCAATATCACCTGGTGAACCTCGCGTGAGTTGGTGTCTTCCCGTATACGGCAATTTTGCTTGTCAACACAGCCATTCATCCAAAAATGCACCTCGTCACTAAAGATGATTTTTCGGCAAAAACTGGGGTCCTCTTCCAAACGATTCGAAGCCCAGCCAGCGAACAAACGGCGGCGTTGTCTATGGTCATGAACTTTGAGTTCCTTGGTCAGTTGGATCTTATACGGGTGTAGGCCCAAGTCCTGACGCAAAATTCGACATGTTGAAGTCTGCGAAAGGCCGAGTTCTGCTGTACACTTTCAAGGACAAAGGCGATGGTCTCGCTCGATCGTTCCTTGAACGTACGGGTGTTGGCTGATTGTTAACTGCACCGGTCATCTCAAATTTGGCCACCAAATGTTGAAGAGTCGACTGTGAAGGGCCACCATGTCTACCGTAAAATGGGCGCAATGCGCACAACGTTTGCGTTAACGAACACTCATTTTGATAATAAAGTTTTATCATTTGAACGTGCTGTTCAATCGTATAACTTGCCATAATGGTTTGGCATAAACAACTGAATAATAAACAAAAGATTTGACAGATGTCACCAAAATAAAATGGCTGCCACAAGCCGCCAAAATCTACGAACGCCAATCGAAAAAACCTTCAGAAAAGGTGGAAAATTATGTTTTAACAACAATAGGCAGCATTTAGTTTTTGACGCACTAAATTTTTCTCGATATTTGATTTCCTATTTAACAATGCTGTCGAGGTCAGAATATAATGACTTTATCATACATTGCCGCTGAAGATCTCCATCTGAACAGTCGCGTTGTGAATCTAAGAACGAATATGAAAAGCTAATATTGCTAATAATTGCTAATATTGCTAGCGAAACTGGTAAGTGGATTAGAAGTTTCAGACAGGAAATTGTTAGTAATAATCGGAAAGAGTGTCGGAGACACAATAGAGCCGTGGAGCCTTCCAGCATTTATTTTGCAATTCGCAGACTTCAACTGCTTCAATACTACTTGTATTGAACAGTCTGAAAGGTAGTTTCTAATCCAACGAAAGAATTATTCTCCAAAACCGAAGTCAAGCATTTTTCATAAGAAAGCTTGATGACAAACTTTATCAAATGCTTTTAAAGTATCAAGCGCAATAATCTTACTTTCTCCAAAACGATGAAAGGATTTTGTCCACTGTTCGGTGAGATAAACCATTAGATAACTAGTCATTAAGTCATTAGGAAGTCTTATGGTTTTGAGATTTTTCTTGAGCTGATCATCAGCTTTTAATCGGCGGCGTTTCCATGACTTAGCAAAAGAAGAGACGTTAGTGCAGACGATCGATAATTCGAGGGGTATAAGATTTCGCCTTTTTTAGCTAACGACTAGACCTGAAGAATAGGATAGATAAAAAAAGCTACCGCATTGGTTTTGCCACCGTTAAAGAACACTTCTTTAGAACAGTGGTGGGGATGCCATCAGGACCAGCGGATTTGTGTGTGTTAAAATCTTTTTGGAATCTTATGCTACTGTACGTGTGCAAAAGAAGTTTGGCACATACAATAATTACGGCTATAAAATTATAGGCGGGGACATAACATTCTCTGGCAGCGTTGATTTGATGGCAAAATGCTTACCAAAGAAATTAACTTTCTAACCAAACATTTATACTGCCTGTGGGACATTGCAGTATTTTTAGGCCTGATTACCTCCTGCAGGATAAATCAAACTATGCCTTTTCTTTGGGGCTGATGCTTTTCCCCTTATTCGGGGTGAAAGTTCTCATTCCAAAAAAAATCAATTGTGATCATAAGCTGCTCTGTATTGAACGTCACTATTGAGGAAGCATAATGACCAGTTGAATATCCTTAAATAATAGCAATATTAAAGGGCCCGACCGAAAAAAATGTTATTCAAATGACCCATCTCAAGAAACTATTTGAAACATTAGTTTAAGCACTTTTTTCGCTCATTTCTGGCATCTTGGCCATAACTTGAGAACTGTCGAAATTTAAACTGTTAAAGTTCAAAAACAGACACAGTCATTTGCGTAACCGCACGGTGTCAAATTTCATGATCTCGGTGAAATTACGCGACCAGAAAATATAAATTGGTCGTAAAATAAATAAATACATTAGGTGGCGCAACAGTCCGTTGAGAACCTTGTGGCTTATAACTCTTAACCGTTCCTGTGTGCGAATAATGTTGTCAGGAATGGAGGAGACCTACAGTTTTAAGCCAAATTCGAACGCCTTATTTGAGAAAGCACTTTTTATGGCAAGAATTACTCTTAGAGTAGTACCCGTGGCATGATGGTTAGTGCGTTGGACCGTCAAGCGAGAGGTCTTGGGTTCAATCCCTGCCTGTGCCACCTAAAGTTTTTTTCACGGGTCCTGCCTCTTGCGAGGAATTGACAAATTCTCCAAGAGTAATTCTTGTCATGAAAAAGTGCTTTCTCAAATTGGCCGTTCGGATTCGGCATATAAACTGTTGGTCCCCTCCATCCCTGCAATTACTCGCACACAGGAATGCTTGAGAGTTGTAAGTCACTAGGCCCTGGTTCTCTACGGACTGTTGCGCCACCTAATTTTTATTTTATTACTCTTAGAGGACTTAACAATTATTCTAAAGAGGCAGTACTCGTGAAAAAAACTTTAGGTGGCACAGCCAGGGATTGACACCAAGAGCTTTGGCATGACAGTTCTAAGCACTAACTATCACGCCATGTTATTAAACAAGTTTCCTTCTGAACATTATAATTCCAATTTACAAGGTTTTTGTAAAAGAAATAATTGAAATTTAAACATGACTTGTAATATATTACATATATTTTATGACATTTCATGTTGACATTTAATATTGACATATAAACATTGAAATTTAAGGTTGGATGACATTGTGTTTTTTTTGGCGTTCCTGTTCTTCGTGCTAGAACACATTTTATGAGGTATGTTGTCCTATATTTTAAAAACCACATATCGTCTGAGTAATGATAAATTGTTGCCCAGGGAAATCAATAAACCCGGATCATCAGCAACATATTTGACTGAGTTAACATTGGGATGATGCACAGGCCTTACTTCTTAAAATACCTGCACAATTTTATGGACTCTTTGCGTAGTCGGTCGTTTATGGCAACTATAATCATCGCGTAGTACGTGAAGAGTGGTTATTATAGAATCACCACTTTGTTCGTGACAGCTCAGTTTGACAGGTGTCAAATGCAAATACAAGTAGTGCAAATTTTTTTCTACGAATACGGAATACATTTTCCCTCGACTTCATTATATTATCAAGAATTTGCATTGACTATAAAATGCCTTACGAGTACAAAAGTCGGATTTTCATGATAAATTCTTCTGATGATTTCCACAAAACTGATGTTTCAAGTATTAAATAAAAAAAAAAAAAGAGGCTGGGATGCGACCCACACTGATAACTTCCCATCCTATCTGTCGATTTGTCTTACTTAAAAGTTTGTCTATATGTATCAATTTTTACCAAATTTGCGTACTTTTTTTGCAGATTTTATTTTTATAAAAAAAACGGACTGTTGAATTTTAATAAAAAAATTACTGGAAATCGAAAACAATATTTTCTGTGAAATAAAATAAGTTTGAAGCCAATATTTGTAATTTTTGAAAGCTATTTGAGTCGAAAGTAAATTTTTACCAAGTTTCAGTATTGTTTTTTTTATTTTTTATTTTTTGTAAGAAAACCTGTCAATTCGATTTTTCTCAAAATTTTATCGAATGTTGAAAACAATATTTCTTATAAGTTAAATTTAGTTAGAAGCCATTATCTCCAATTTTTGAAAAGATATTTGAGCCGAAAATCAATTTTTACCAACTTTTGTTAAATTTGTTTTTCGGTTTTTAATTTTTAAAAACAAAACTGTCAATTCAATTTTTTTCAAAACTTTACTGAATATTGAGAACAATATTTTTAAAAGATAAAAGTAGTTTAAAGCCAATATCTCAAAGTTTTGAAAAGCTATTTGAGTCGAAAATCAATTTTTACCAACTTTTATTAATTTTGAATGTTGAAAAAAATATTTCTTATAAGATAAAACAAGTTTGAAGCCTTAATCTCAAGTTTTTGAAAAGATATTTGAGTCGAAAATCAATTTTTACCAACTTTGAGTAATGTTTTTTTTTAAGTTTTTATTTTTTTTTTTAAACTGTCAATTAGATTTTTATCAAAATTTTATGACATGTCAAAAACATTATTCTTCGTTGCACAAAATTGTTTTGGAGATTAAATCATATTTTAGTCGTAAAATTTTCGAGGTGACAAATTTTTTTTTTTCAGTTTTATGGATTTATAAAAAAAACCGTTAATTGGATTTTTTCCAAAAATATACTTGTTTTGTATCACGTTGCAATATATAATTTAAAATTTAATTCATATCTCTAGCGTCATTGGTTCATGAGATATTGGGGTTTAACCAAAATTTTCACTTTTTTTCTAAACTGCTATGGTAAAAAAATCACCCACGCAATTTTCGAGAGCCCTTTCTGTATCTTTCTGCATTATTCTGTATAACAAAATTTATTTGAAGTCGATATCTCTTCTGGTTCTTGAGCTATGGACGACGAAAAAACGTCGCGAACGTACGGATTTTATTTTCTTTTATTTCGACTCTAGGGATCTTGAAACGTCGAGAAATGTCAAAATTTTCAATTCGACAAATCGGACCCATTACAATAACTTCCTATGGGACGTTAATTAAAAACCTTCAAAGCTTTTTTTTTAAATAACATTTTCCTAGCACTACATCTAACACACAAGGGGCTGCCAATAACAGATTGATATACGGGAAAGGTTTCCACAAAAGGAAAAAAATGTAAAATGCATTTTCTACACGAAGCATATTTTTGTTTTCAAAACAGGTGTAAATTTTCTTATTCAATGCACAAATAATACTCTTAGTAAATGTTCCGATAAAATGAAGTTTATTTTCTACGAACAAAAAAAAAACATTTAAGAGCTTAAACTATAGACCAACACCAACACCTGCGGTGAGAGTGTATATATAGGAAAAGTTCAGGACCCGAAGAATAGTTTTAGGCACTATAAGAGCTTAAATTAAGTGTCAGTATATGTGTATGTTTTGTTGTTTCTTTAGACACTTTCCCACAAGATTTAAAATTGAAGCCATTTATAAGAGAACATGCTCCATCCACACCCCAAGGAGGGAAAATCAATTTTCCTTCACATTAACGATAGCCCTACTCCACTTCTTCTTCTAAGCGACGACGACGAGCAAGGACGAGTGACGGAGCTGGGAGCGGTGAACGCCTTAAAAACAGAGTTCAAGCTAAATTTTATTTCTTTAAATACAAAACAAAATATAGAAGACACAAAAAAAAACCTACAACATATAAGAAGTGTGAGGTGAGGAGGGCATAGAAGCAGAGCAGTATTAAATCCCAACTTCCTTGTTCAGAGCTGCAAGTAGAATGTAATGCTTCCTTATGGGGTTTCCTTTTGCCTTCAGAGTATTTAGGTTATTTGTAGTTCCATGACAGGGGCGAAAGAAGATAGATAGTTGGAAGCGATAAAAAAGGAAACTAATGAAATAAATTGAATTGAAAAACATTGAAGAATACAACAACAACAACAAAAAACACACGACAACAGCAACAACAACACAATATCACCGACACCAATATTCTTCTGATCCCTCTTTTGTTTCCGTTTATTCCTTATTTCACTGTCAATTTCTTACAAATCAAGCTTAAAAGGATCCTGGGTTGTGTTTGTGTACTTTGGTTGTTGTTGTTGTTACTGTTCTTGGTTCGCTATAAGAGGATTGGGGATTAATTAATTTTTGTTTCCGCGCTTTTACGATAATTCAAAAGGAACAGAATTTTCTCTTTTGGTATTTTTATTTTACAAAAAGGGATTAAATAAATGAAAGGGTATTTAACTTTAAACACAGTATATTGAGTATAAAGGAAATGTTATACATATTCTTTTTTCTTTTATATTGTTTTTGTTTCTTTTTTTTTTATTTTGTAATTTTTATATTTTTTTTCTATAGTATATATTTTGAAATGAAAAGAAATGAATTTGTAGTTAAAATGGAAATTATTTGGTGCGGAAAATTAGTTGATCTTCTTTTTTTCCCTTTTTTTCTTTAGAAATTCCTTTTCTTTTTATTTGGAGAGCAAAACAATGAAGAAAAGTTATTTAAGTGCAGATATTTATATTTTAATATCTTTGGCATTAAAAGGATTATAAATATTTAATTGCTTGCCAATTTGACATGGAAAAAGGGATTTTTAGGTTTAAGGTTTAAAAGTTGAAGGGAAATACAAGTTAAGATAATCAAAATAAAACAGAAATAAGAAAGGGATTCTTTCATTTATAGGATGGCAATAAATGATTATCGTTTTTTTTTTTATATAATGAAAATTTTGAAATGAAACAAAATCTCTTAGAGCTCATTTATAATTAAAATTCTTATACTGATTTTCAGAGTAGCTTTTTTTCTTAAAATAGGAAAGCAGCGTGCGGTCCTATCTAAAGATCAACTCAATGATAATATCATACAGAACTTAAAAAATCGTAAGCATATTAAAGATTTCGGATAAGCTTTTCTATTTTTTATCCTGACGTGGATTCGGGGTTAAAAAAGATAGCAGCGTTTCGACGACTTTAATTAAACCTTTAACTGTGTAATATTTTAACTTCTATTACTCGTAAAGGGCAATCTATTATAATGTACATTTGTGGAAAAAATAATAGAAACAAGTTTCTTCATCATTTTCGATACACAATATTTTTTTAGCAATTAAGTTTTTTTCGTTAGTCTTTCTATATTTTAATTGTACCTAATAATGCTTTCAAATGGCAAAATTGTTTTGAGGAAACAACTTTTTGTTTTCACTTAACGGTAAAAATGATGATTTCGCCTGAAAAAAAAATAATAAGAGTTAGAAACAATATACTTTAACTGTTATTCTAACGTAAGGATCACTGTTTTATGTATGCAAATAGGCGTTTTGAGATTGTTTATAAGTTTGTGAGATGTTTTATATTCGATACTAAACAAAATTTTTAAAATTCAATAAATATGGGGCGTGGATTACATTATAGTTCTTTGAACGTGAAGTGATGATAAAACTAAGACAAGCTGCAAAAACGATGGTTGAAATTGCAAAAACTTTAAACTGTTCAAAGAAAAAAGTATTTTAAACTTCACATTCACGCCTAAAGAAGAAACAAGATGAAGAAAAAGATAAACTTCTTCGCGTTTTGATACACTATTGGTAAGAATATATGTAAGAGGAAAACATTTCTTTCTTTAAGAGAACTCAAACATGAATTAAACGGATCAGAAACATAACAATAAGAAAGTAACTTATAGAAGCAAGTCATCCTGGTAGATGTCCACTAAAGTGCCATTTTTTAAAAAAGACAAACATTATACAAAGACTTCCCTTTGCAAACAAACACTTAAACTGTTCTTATTGGAATAACATGTTGTGGTCGGATGAAACTAAGATCAATTTGTTTACTTCCGATGGAAAAATGTTTTTGAGAAGGCCAAAAAAGCAAGAAGTTTAACTCAAACTACACAAAGAAGACAGTGAAACACAGTGCTCAATGATTTGAGAGCACTTTTCAGCATATGGTGTAGGTCCAATATTTTGGATCGAAGACAAGATGTGCTTTGTGGATTATGTTCACATCTTAAATTCAGTTATGCTTACATTATATGAAGAGGAAGTGCCAATCAAATTGGTTTCCATGCAGGATAATGTCCCGTAGCACCCCGCAAAATTGGCTAACACCAGTGGCGTAGCTACCGCTGTATCAGCTGTATCCATGTAACAGGGCCCCCGAGATATAGGGGCCCCGAAAGATACAGAGCACAAGACGTGTGTAAAAAAATTCACTTAAATATTAATAAAGTTTTATTACAAAAAAATGTTTCGATGATCATTTTTTACATGCGTCAAATATTTTTTTCTTCCTGTGTATCTTTTTCTTTTTGTCATGTCCTACCAACCAACAACAATACTACAACTTCAACTTGCAAACACTTTTGTATTCGAGCTTTCAAAATATATCGCCCTGCCTGACACAGCCACCAACTCCAACATCACACAGAAATACAAACCAGGGACCAGCTGTAGATTAAAAAATACTAAGGTACTTGCATGAACTAACAGCTGAAAAATTCGAATACTTCATTCCGAACCCTGTATCTGCAACCAAAAAAAGTCCCGTTATTTGTCTGAGTGAACTAGGCAAAACGAATTTTAACACGTTAACTGAAATTTTTAATCTGTCTGTGCGTGGATATACATTTTAAAAATTTACTCTTAAGTTTTTTGTGTAAAAACAGAAGTTAATAAGTGAATATGGACTTGATTTATCCAAATGCAGAGGACAAAGTTATGATGGAGTGAATGTTATGTCGGGTGTATATGGAGGATTACAAGGCCTTATAAAAGAGAACATTCCAAATGCCGACTGTGTTCATTGCGCAGCACATAAAATTTGATACTTAATGATGCAGCAAAAAATATACTTGAAGTGTCAACATTTTTCGATAATTTAGAGAAAATATATACATTTTTTGGTAACAAAAGCGCTGGTCTTTGCTGCACAACGATTCATTAGAAAAATATAAAATTACCCTTAAAAAAGTTTGTCCTACGAGATAGTAGTCACGAAATGATGCACTATATGGTATAAGATCAAACTATACATTGATAATGAAAACTTTACACCCAATCAATTTGACCTCAACAAAAAAAGACGAACGAGACAAAAAGCAAGTATTTTGCTTCAAAATCTTTTAGACCGTCAAGAAAAAGAAAGAAATCAAAAGAAATTCAATTATTTACTTAAAAAATTCTAAGGATTTAACCAACGATTGGGAAGTGACGCCTGTCTTCAAAAATAAAAATAGGAAAATGACGTAGCGCTTTTTTGATGAGTTGGCAGAAGAACAAAGAATTTGTGATCCGGAAATTTACTTCAAAGTCAATATTTACTATTTTTGCTTGGACATTTTGATTGGACAAACTCAGCAAAGATTTCAAAGCCTTCATAGTCTTAGTAGTATGTATGTTTGAAGTTTTGGAACCGGATAAGCTTTTATCGTTCTCAAATGATGAGATAAATCAAGGATCAAAAAAGCTAGTTGAAAAGTACAATAGCGACATATATGGTGATTTCTGCAATCAACTAATTGCTCTAAAAACATGCCTTAAATCCGAAATCCTCAAAATTCATTCCATAAAAGAACTTGCTAAATTATTAGTCATCGAATTTAATAGTCTTGCTTCTAGTTTTCCTGAAGTAATAACAGCATGTTTTCTCTTTTTGACCCTTCCGGTAACCACAGCAACAGCTGAAAGATCTTTTTCCAAGCTGAAAATAATAAAAAATTATCTCAGAACTTCAAAAAAAAAAAAAATTGGATACAGGGCCCCCAAAGGTCTAGCTACGCCACTGGCTAACACATATGTACATACTTACAACAAAACAAAATCAATGTTATGAAATGGTCATCACAATCCCCTGGCCTAAACCCAATTAAACACTTATGGGGCATCCTCAAGCGAAGGATCGGAGATTGTAAAACCAAAAAGAAAGACTAGGTGTGGTCAAAAATTCATAGGGAATGGTACTCCATACCCGTAGAGACATGTGCCGAATGGGTGAATTCGATATGGTGAACAGTGGAGGCAGTTATTAATAATAAGAATGCCACTACAAAATACTCAAAGAATTTGAAATAATTTTGCCGTTAAGTTACTTCCTCGCTACAAAAAGAGTACCATTCTAATTTTGTTTCTATTATTTTTTCCAGAAGGAAGCTACATAATTATTATCAGAATTCTATTTTTTATCATTTTTTCCCAATATTATATTTTAAAAAAATTTTTGTATTTAAGCAATAAATTGTTAAAAATCTATCTGTGTAGTTTTTATTTTCATACTCTTCACAAATATCTTTTTATGTGTTAAAAAGAATGAACACGAAGCTTGTTTCTGTTATTTTTTCCAACACTATATTATATAGGTTGGTTTAGAACCTCAAATTCTCAACTATCAAAGTGTTAATGTTTTGAAGGTTTGCCAACACTCTTCTAAACAAATCACAACAAGTCTATAATATTTGTTACTTTTGATATTTTCTACAATTTTACCATCAACATTTTAAAAGTACATCATTATTAATTTGGTACCTGCCATAAATAGGCATGCTAATAAGAGGTTTAATTTTGATATCACAAAAAGAGTATTTTTTAAGATGTTTATTTCATTCTTAGGAGATGGGTTTTTCATTGTAACATTGAGTAACCAAATTTTCAATTTATTTATATTTATAAGGTTTGCATCTGTTAATACCTACATAAGCTTCTTTTCCTAAAATTTATAATTTTAATTTATTTAATAGCGAAAATAAAATGTTGAAGTTTTTGATACTTAATAAATCTGTTAAGAGTTTCAACAACTTATAAGAAACATAATCACATTTTCACACAAAGTAAACTTTTAAACTGAAGTCTTAAAAAACAGTTGGAACTTAAATGCCGATATTTTCAAAAAAGCTGGAGATAGTTTGGTTAGGAGCATGTACCAACTTATCTGTAAATATGGCCGGAGGAAAGAATTCCGGATAAATGAAGCCTCAGTATTGTTTGTATAAAATACTGAAAAAAGAGACCCTCTAAACTTCATCATCTATAGAGGAATCAGTCTCCTTAACATCGCATATAAGATCTTCTCTGCAGTAATATCAGAACGTCTAAGGCCTATCGGCAACAACCTCAAACATTAACACTACGACAGAAAAACCCAAAAACATCAAAAAATCTTCTTAACGCCTTCAAGGCCGCATATGACAGCTTCTACAGGGAATTACTGTATAAAGCCATGTCCAGTTTTGGCATCCCTCCCAAACTCGTCTGTTTGTGCGGAATGACCATAGAGAATTCGCGCTGCTCCATAAAGGTTGGAAACCACTTTACCAAACCTTTCGATGTCAAAAAAGGTTTTAGACAAGTTGATGCGCTGTCATGCGATTTTTTAACATCGTACTTGAAAGAATAGAGGCACTATCTTTCAAAAGTCTGTCCAACTACTAGCATATGCTGATGACATTGACGTAATCGGAAGAACTTAGCGTGATGTCAATGGGGCTTTTGTAAATATTAAGGCAGAGGCGGAAAAAAAGGGTTTAACGCTTAATGCGGGCAACACAAAGTACATGTTGTCGTTAAGAAAGGACTTACAACACCGACCTCTCGGCCTAAACGTCACCATCGACTGACGTAACTTTGAGGTAGTAACGACTTTGTCTATCTAGGCTCGGCTATGAACGTAGGAAACAACACTAGCGCTGAGATCAAATGGAAAAATTACTCTTTATAACCGCTCGTTCTTTGGGCAAGAAGACTCTTATCGTCAACGTCCTGCTATATTGTTTTGTTCAACTTAAGGCACAAAATTGGATTTGATTATACCGTTATTAAAACTTACACCAGTTAAACTTTGCTAACAAGAAAAAATATGACTATATCTCCCAAAGCCATAAACATAACGAATAACGTTGCTGGACAATACGTTTAGTCGCCTATTGCCCACAGCCTTGGAGTTGCAGAAGATATTAGAACTACATATAGTATGTGAAAATAGCAACTATAAGTGATTTTGTAACCTCGAAAATTGTACGACTAAAATATGATTTCATCTCTAAAACAATTTTGTGCAACGAAGAATAATGTTTTTGACATCTGATAAAATTTTGAGAAAAATCTAATTCACAGTTTTTTTAACAAAAAATAGAAACCTAAAATAAAATCAATAAAAGTTGGTAAAAGTTGATTTTCGACTGAAATATCTTTTCAAAAATTGGAGATAATGGCTTCTAACTAATTTTAACTAATAAAAAAGAATATTGTTTTTAACATTAGACAAAATTTTGAGAAAAATCGAATTGACAGTTTTTTTTACAAAAAATAAAAACCGAAACAAAAATGACTCAAATATCTTTTCAAAACTTTGAGATATTGGCTTTAAACTAGTTTTATCTTTTAAAAAATATTATTGTCAACATTCAGTAATATTTTGAAAAAAATCGAATTGACAGTTTTTTTACAAAAAATTAAAAACCGAAAAAAAAATTAACAAAAGTTGGTAAAAGTTGATTTTCGATTTAAATATGTATCTTTTCAAAACATTGAGATATTGGCTTTAAACTACTTTTATCTTTCAATAAATATTGTTTTCGATATTCAGTAAAATTTTGAGAAAAATCGAATTTACAGTTTTTTTACAAAAAATAAAAACCTAAACAAAAATGTATAAAAGTTGGTAAAAATTGATTTTCGACTCAAATATCTTTTCAAAAATTGGAGATAATGGCTTCTTACTAATTTTAACTTATAAAAAATATTGTTTTTAATATTAGACAAAATTTTGAGAAAAATCGAATTGACAGGTTTTTTTTTACAAAAAATAAAACCTAAAAAAAAAAACAATACTGAAACTTGGTAAAAATTTACTTTCGACTCAAATAGCTATTCAAATATTAAAAATATTGGCTTCAAACTTATTTTATTTCACAGAAAATATTGTTTTCGATATTCAGTAATTTTTTTATAAAAATCCAACAGTCCCTTTTTTTCATAAAAAAATAAAATCTACAAAAAATAGTACCTACTCAAATTTGGTAAAAATTGATACATATAGACAAACTTTTAAGTAAGACAAATCAACAGACGGGATGGGAAGTTATCAGTGTGGGTCGCATCCCAGCCTCTTTTTTTTGGGTGTTACGTTGTTTTTGCATTTCTATTATTATTCTTCGCTTTCTTTTAGAGGGCTTTTTATATCAGACATAGTTTTGTGTGTAGTTTTTGGTAACTTGAGCAAACTTTATTGACAAATTTAAATCAATTTTAGAAACGTATTAATTTTAGAACTATTAAATTAAGGTATCAATTTTTAACCACTTTGAAATATTTTATTCACTCTTATTGTAGTAGGCGTTTTATTTGAATGACAATTGTAACACAAACAAATTGGTATTGCAAAGGGCGTTGTAGTAGTGTTTTACTTAGCGTTGCGCTACTTGACATTTGGCGGTTAGTGAAATCCAAATTTTTGATTGAAAAATGTCACTCTCATCGCTATTGTAGCTGTCGTTTTAGTTTCCTTTTATGACGGGTAAAACGCCACTTTCTGTCGACGGAAAATTTCCAAACGCCTTATTCAAGCTATTCCTGTTGTAGTAACGATGTTGTTCTTGTTTTTTGATACTTGAATTTTTATGTGGCTGCCATCTAAGCATCCAATTACTCCCGGAATCATAGCCTTTTCAACAAAAAAAGTGCCTTTGCTTCCCTTTTTTCTTGGTCCGAATAGTGAGCATTTATTCAACAAGGGCAAAAGTGTAATTCCATAATTTGAAGCATCTCTTTAAGGATGAGGCTCATCGTTGGTTCTGCAATGCCCAAATTGAAGTCATTGCTTACACCCTTTTGGTAGCTGCCTTCAGCAAAGAATCTCAATACAGCTGCAAGCTTTAAAATTAGTGGCACCGATAACATTCTTTGTCTTTATCTTGCACTTTATATAATAGATAAACAAAGGGGCGTCTTATTCAACCTAAAGTACATTGCGAATCTGGAAATCAACTTAATAGAGTGATTTGCCCAAGAAATTATACTTTGAAGTGAGTACATCATGTTTAGGTACTTACTTTCAATCTGGTAATTCCAAGGGATCTGATCGATCGACCGATGATTCCATCTTATTCTTCGCCTTTCTCTTATTAAATTTAGTTTCTTACATTCGTCCACTCTCTCCTGCACATTGCTCACGTCAGGGTCCAGTGTTATTCAACAAAATAAACAGCCCAATGCTATTCATTTGTGTCCTTTTATTTTAATTTTGTTTCAAACGAAATTTTATTTGAATTTAAAAACTTAAATTGTTCTTGCGTTTATCAATTTGTCATAGTCAGCTGTTTATGTCTAATGTGTGTGGATTGAAAATAATAGCGTGTAACACAATGCCAACTCTAAAGCATCTCGCACATGAGCACATGAACTGCGAACTGTGGATGTTCGCATATTTTGACTTTTATTTCACATGAGCTTTATTTCTATTCGCAGACAGTGACAAATTGTCAATTTATAATTACCCTTTTCAACAAACAAAACAAGAGTGGTATAATTTTGAAGTTAAGTTGAGAGCGAACAATTTATTCGTTGCAGTGTGGATGGTGTGTGGAACTCGAATAGAGTTTGACAGTTCATAGCAACCACACTGCAATTCGTTACTACCAAATTGTTTTTACATAATTGTCTTGATTTAGAGAACAAAATGCAAATTGTATTATCCTAACATAAGTATCAATTGGTTTCTTATAATTTAAATGTGTTTTTTGTTTGAAATTGGCTTTTTGAAATGTGTAAAATCACGTTTGTTCGTCGATTCGTTCATTCGTTGTTCGCTCTCATGTGCAAGGCCCTTAAAACGCCAAGAAAGTGACTCGCCACAAAAAGTGACAAATGTCGTAATACGCCTGTTATGTAAGACATTTTCGAATACGTGAGATCCAACTGCACAACTGTTCGTGCAGTTGGACCTCATATATTCGAAAATGTTGAGAATAGAGAAGTTTTTCAACAATCTTTAGATTTTCCGAGCCCCAAATGCGACGATTCTGGCTTTTTTACACAACTCTCGTGGTGGAATTGGCTCTCATGAAAATCGGAATCACTTACGACATTGTGATACTGGTGATCGATCGGCTTGAGTTTTTGTCTTTGGAGTTCAAGTTCTTATGCAAAATACAGTATAATTAAAAATTTTCAAACCAGTTTTGCTATTGAAGCAAGATGCCAGCTACCACCCAAAATTGCTTTAAATTTGCGTATCACTGCAAAATTTGTACATTTTACTTTTGCGTAAACAAGAAGGAGACGATGCAATTCGAGTGAGGCGTATAGAAGATCTTTATGATCTTTAAAGCTTTTTTTTTCTCTCTTTATAATAAACTTTTGTAAACATACTCTAAAATGCATTCTTCTATAACTTATAAGCAAAATTGTCAAAACAAAAAAAAATACGCTGTGCATTATTCACCAAAACATTCGTAGCATGAGAGCAAACTTTGATTCTTTTATAGCTAATATAAGCGCTTTTAATTTTGAAATTGATTTTATTTTCTTATCTGAAATCTGGTTGTATGACTATGAGCTATCTAGTTATAATATTCCTGGTTATACACTGTTTGGCAACTGCAATAATTCTTATAGGTCAGGTGGTGTGGCAGTTTTTATAAAAAGTTCAGTTGCAGATCAATGTCAAGTAAATAATATTAGTATGAGTAGTGCTGATACTATGAAAATTAGTTTTGCGGTAGGTAATGAACGTTTTGAAATTGTTTGTATTTATCGGCTACATGAGAATAATCTGCGCAAGAGTGTTTTCTTAGAACAGTTCAATAATGTGCTTATTGGAACAAAAGCAAAAAAATTGTTAATTTTAGGGGATATAAACATTAACATTCTAGATAATAATCAAGACACTGATAGTTATATGTTTTTAATATCGTCCCACGGGTTGGAGTCATTAGTAAATGAACCAACTCGTATAAATTCTGAATCCCAAACGTGCTAAGATCATATGTTTTTAAGGTTGAATACCCAGCTTGAGCGAATAATATCTTGTGATGTGATGGATTGTAAAATAACAGACCATTGTTTGGTTAGTTTAAAACTGAAAGGTCTAATACCACAACAAAATTCTAATAAAAGGAACATACCCTTTCCAGCCAAAGAAATAATTAATTTTGAACAATTAAATACAGACTTACAGTTTGAGTTTTGGGACGAGATCTATAGAGAACCCAGTCCATCATTAGCTTATGACATTTTCGTTAAAGTCTTGCAAATGCATTTAAAAAATTCAACTACAGTAAAGTCTAGGTCAAATAAAATCCGTAAGCTCAAACGACTTAAGCCATGGTTAACGGAAAGTTTACTTATTAAAATAAACAAAAAAAAATACAATGAGAAAAAAATGTAAACGATATCCTTATAACCAAAGACTTAAACAAAAATACATAATACTTAATCAGAAAGTTATTAAGGAGGTAAAATCGTCTCGCGAAAATTTTTACACTAATAAATTTGAAAGTTGCAGAGGCAATATCAAAGAAGAGTGGAAAGTTGTTAACAATATCTTAAATATGCAAATTTACAAAGAAGATATACTGGAAATTGAAGTGGAAAATCAAACACTTTCAAACCCTGTTGAAATTGCAAATGCATTCAATAAATTTTTTGTATCTATTGCAACTGAATCAAAACCATGCTCTCCGCAAAACAATTGTAGTTGTGATATGTTTTCAGATTTGGCTTGTGAGGGTTTTCAATGTAATAGTTTTGTTTTTGAACCTTGTTCGTCACATGAAGTTTTCAAATGTATAATGTCGCTTGATAACAAACACTCAAGTACCTGCGATGGTATAACCAATAATCTTTTAAAAAGGATTGCTTTTCATGTTGCTGAAATGTAGCCTACTTGTTTAACAAGAGTATTACTTGTGGTATTTTTCCAAAATCCTTAAAAGTTGCGGAAGTTATACCATTGTTTAAGAAAGGCAGCAGAAAATGTTTAAGCCAATATAGACCCATTTCCATACTTCCTACTTTCTCCAAGGTATTTGAAAAGCTTTTGAAGTTGCGAATGGGAACATTTTTAAATAAAACAGGTTTTTTGAGTGATTGTCAATTTGGATTTCGTGAAGGTCGCTCAACAGAAGATGCAATATTAAAATTATGCAGCGAAATATGCGAGGGTTTTAACAAAAAAAGTAATACCATAGCTTTATTTATTGACATGACCAAAGCATTTGATATGGTCAATCATGATATTCTTTTGAACAAACTTTATAAAGCTGGTCTTAGAGGTGAAATCCATAACTGGTTTGCTTCCTATTTAAGCCACAGGACTCAAAAAATAAAACTTGGAAATGTCTTTAGCGAGGTCATGAATATTAGTATTGGTGTGCCGCAAGGTTCTGTATTGGGCCCGGTTTTGTTTTTAATATATGTGAATTCCATATTCAAGCAACATTTTAGTAGTAGTGTAACGGCTTTTGCTGATGATCTGGCCTTTACTTACGAAAGCAGTAACTTATTTGAATCATTAGTTAAACTACAAAAAGACTTGCAAGTTTTAAGACAATGGTTTTCAAAACATGAGCTATTAGTAAGCGAAAAAACAAAGCTTATGATTTGCAGCTTACAAAATGTAAAAGCAATTGATTGCGACATTTATTTTCACTCTGAAGAATGTAAGAAAATTTGCATGTCGACCCACACTTGTAATAGTAAAAACTACACCGAAAATGTTGTCTGTTCATCTACTTGTTTTAAAATAGAGTCGGTTGAGAGTTTAAAATATCTAGGTATTTTAATTGATAAAAATCTGAACTGGAAAGCCCACACATCACAATTAAAACAGTACATGTTATTTGTTACTCGAAACATTTTTATATTAAGACCATTTTGCTTAAAATCCTTGTTGTTAACAATATACTACGGACTCGTTCACTCGAAGCTGCAATATGGTATATCTTGTTGGGGAGGTACTTATTGCAATACACTTGAACCTCTTGTTTTGTCTCAAAAACATATAAGAATTATCTGCAAGAAGAATAGATTTATCAGCACTTGGCCTTTATTTAAAAATCTTAATATCTTACCGCTAAAACATCTTTATTTTTATAAAGTACTTAAAATTTTCTTTATGCGTAGTGGTTTTACTTCCGCAATTCGAAACTCAAATTTGTACAACTTGAGGATAAATAACAAATTTTTACTTAAAGTTCCTGCCTCTAACAAAACCCACTACTCGAATTTTTTCAATGTCATAGCACCTAAACTTTTTAATAAACTGCCTCACAATATTCGAATTTTAAACGAACGGAACCTCTTTTTGAAAAAAGTCAAAATATGGCTCTTTACAATGGATAGCTCAGAAATCAAAAATTTATTGATAAATGTAGTTTAATAAACTTTGTATTTTTTTCAATATTCTTTATGTTTTTAAAATTTTTATAATTATATTCTTCTCATAAATTAACATTATTTATTACATTTGGCATCTTAATTCTTCTAGCATTTGTTAATTTTATTTATATACAAATTATTCTTTAAATAAAACGTGACCCCACACGTAATACATACTTAAGTTTCTTTTTTAAAGGGTCATTCGTCATTAGCCTTAAATGGTTACAGAATGACTTTTTTATCTTTTCCTTTTTTACAATAAACTTTAGAGTATGTAATTTAAAAATATTATTTTGTAAATTATTGTAAAAATGAAAAAGGTAAAAATCACAAAAAAAAATTCTTTGTTAAAGTGTGTTTCGTTTCGTTTTAGCAATGGCGCAGTTTGTTTACTTGTGAAATGTTAGAAGACGAAATGAAACCTTTTATTGGAAAACCCTGTAAAGCTGTTTGTTTTTTTTAATATTCTCATTAAAGTTGCAAGCAACTTATCAAGAGTACAAGAAAAGTGCCATTTACCCTTGCATTTTATTTATTATAAAGATGTATGAATGTATATGAAAAATTGATTTATTTTATCAAGTTTTTTACACTTCCGACAGTCTTTTATTATAATTCCAATTGAATTCTTCAACCATTCATATGCAATAAACTCGTTACACACGTTGGTAAATAAAATGATAGTTTCCATGACCCCGCCAATTAAAATGTAATCCAGCACAAGAGGACGAGAGAAAGAGAAAGGGAAAAAGGAAAAGATACGAAGAGTGTGAGTTTGTATAAAAAAAAGAACCTTAATCAAAATTAATAACCTGCAAAAATGTATCTCTCTTCCTGGGTTGAAACTGTATCCAATTACAATCCGCACCAGACATAAACTCAACATATATACAGAGTCTGTATATTTTTGTACGAGTAAAGTGGGAAAACTCTCAGTATTCTGGTTGCAGAGCAGTTTATTATCAACGCAACAGACTGTCGTAATTAAACGACACTTTCCTGGTGAGGCGAGGCAAGGCAAGGCAAGGCAAGGGTCCTTTTACTCCAATTTCACAATTCTACCAACCAACAACGTAACGACAACTGTAACAGCAACAGCAACGGCAATGAACAGAACACTGAGCAGTGAACAGTGAACAGCAAAGGTTTCAACCTTTTTGAAAAACATGTATGCAAAGTGTATATATTTATTTTTACCACTCTACCAGTCTCTACAGTGCCATGGCATCCAATCCAGTTACATAAAATTACAATTTCAAATTATGGTGTAAATGCGCGAAACCTTGCTGAGGAAACAGAGATGAAAAACAGCCATTTCCGGTTGAATTTTTTTTTTTTTGTGGGGGAGGGGTATAGTGGAGTTGACGACAGCTGAACTAGATTGAAAAGGGTGTTCTAATATCATGTAGACACAAGTTGGGTTGGATTACACTTTGAGTGGACATTTTTAACATGAATGACAGTTGCATTGGATCATGGTTACATATGGGGAAATTTATAAACGAGTTGTTGGAAGTTTTTAAAAATCTTTTTAAATTTTAACACGAAAGACAGAGATTTCCGTAATAGTCTTCCTTTAATGTTTCTTTCCCTCTTATTTCAATCGAATCAGTTTGTTCACATTGGACTTATTTCAGGAACTACCCTTTTTGACGTCTTATCATTTCATCGCACTTGCTATAGAGATACTTACTTACTTAAGGTGGCGCTACAGTCCTGTGTGAACTAGGGCCTCACCCAACAAACTTCTCTTTCTAGCTCGGTCCCTAGCTAGATGTCTCCAGTTTCGCGCTCCAAGTTGGGTGAGGTCACTTTTCACTTGTGCGTGCCACCTGATCCGCGGTCTTCCTCTACTTCGCTATCCGGTGGGTGCCGATTCGAAGACTTTCCGAGCCGGAGCATTGATTTCCATGCGCTCTACGTGACCCAGCCATCTTAGTCGTTGGACTTTTACCCTTCTGGCTAAGTCTACGTTGCTGTACAGCTTGTACAGCTCGTCGTTCCATCTTCTCCTCCACTCCCCTTCTATACATACGGGGCCGTAGATCACACGAAGAACTTTTCTCTCGAAACGACCCAAGGTGCTTTCATCCGCTTTTGTCATAGTCCATGCTTCTGCACCGTAAAGCAGGACGGGGATGATGAGGGTCATATATAGCGACATTTTGGTCCCTCGAGAGAGGGATTTGCTACTCAATTGCATTCTTTAGCCCAAAGAAACAGCGTCTAGCAAGAGTTATTCTTCGTTTGATCTAAGCGCTGGTGTTGTTTTCTGCGTTAATAGCAGAGCCTAGGTAGACGAAGTCCTTGACTACCTCAAAGTTACGTCTGTCGAAGGTGAAGTTTTGACCAAAGACGTCAGTGTTGTAAGTCCTTTCTTGACGACAGCATGTACTTTGTTTTGCCCTCATTAACCGTTTAACCAATTTTTGCCTCAATACTCACAAAAGCCCCATTGACATCACGCTAAGTTCTTCATTTTGACTTTAAATTTTATTTCCCAAGTTTATAAGGAGTATAAAAGAACTTCGGGCTTGATTTAACAATACATTTAAATATTCCAGATGAAATGTCAAAATAAGTAGCCTCAAAAAAAATTCAATGTGAGCAGCTGTCAAAATATCGAATATGCAAAAATTAAATATTTCATTCGAAATCCACAGTAATTTTAAGATTTGAAGGAGCCCATTGAAGATGTTGACGAGTTTGGATATTAATCCGGATACCTTTACTTGGTTGAAATGCCATCAGCACTCGAGGCTTTATAGTCTTCCAGCTGCTTTACAGCCTTTTTGACTTCTTTAACGCTTGGTGGCTGCAGCACTTCTTTGAATTATGGAGTCGTCATTTCTTCGATGAGCACTTCGCATAGCTCAGATTTCCTTCTCCGAATTTACAGTATGTGTAGCGCGGTGTATAGTGCGTAATGTTTTGATCAGATTGGTAGAACTTCTTTCTTTCCGTTTTACAGATGATGTTCTATTCTCATTTAGTCTTCTTTCGTCGGTGAAGTTCTTTCTCTATTTCTACAAGATTGCTGCATTGATTTGAATTCATCTTCCTTAAATTTATAGTCTAGCTTACATTCATCATCAAACCAGTCGCTCCGATCTTTGCGACTGCTGCCTAAAATGGAGTTGACAGTACTAGCGACTTTAGTCTTAAAGTCTCCACTTCTCTTTTACGCTCGGCAAACTCTATTCAGGACTTTTTCTGCTCTCTGCTAGGATTCTTCAAGGGTGAGTCTTGACGCGTCTCGTTGTAGTTATTGCTGGTATTCTAATAGCACCGTACCAAACAAAATAGTAACCCGAGTCGATGTTGACAAATCGATACAAACGTATCGCGATCAGACTCATACTGAGGGAGGCGGTCTTTTTCTCTACGTGAAAACATAGTACTCCTAACGACCGAGTTTTGGGATTCTGCAATTTCTATGAATGTAAGTCCATTGTTTTAAGAGTTCTCATGTAAGCTGTGGGAGCCAATGTACTGTCTAAATATTTGGCTCTTGACCTATTTTGTCTGTTTAGTAACTTGAGGCTCCTTTCTTAGAGTTCGTAGTAGGTATCTTTTTAATAATTCGGGGACTCCTCAGTAAATCCATTATTGCAATGTAATGTTCTTAAATTTGCCTTAAATTTTATGCTTTGGCTGACTAGAAACCGTACCCCGAGAACATGGTGATTTGAGTGACACCTGTAATGTACGTCATCACTGTTTTTCTGCAAAACACAACTTCCCAGCACCTAATCTTTTGTAGTGCTGTTTAATCTGCCTTAAACGTGGTCAGGACATCGGCTATAGCTGTTGTGCAGCTCGAGTCCTGTAGAACGTTCTTACTTAAATCTTTTAGCCGTTGTCGTTGATTATGGTCGTCGTTGTTTCATTTTGTTTCCAAGCATAATGTTCTGTTCCAGAAGAACTGGGTTTCTTGGGAGTCACTAGCTCCTCGACCAAGCCTTGGAAGACTAATCCCAAATATTCGCCAGTTTCGAAGAACCTGCCCATCATCTGGGGCGAAGAAATTTTGATAACACTTCATACAGTCTGTGGTAGAAACGGAGTCCATCTCCCCGCGGATGGCTAAACGACTTTTAATTTTTCTATCATATCAATTTTTTCCAATAAACCTCTTTAAAATTTGTAAAGACAACTGAAAACGTTGTTTTAGGGCCACAATAAAACACACAGCAGTTCTTAACAATAAAGTATATGGTCATTTTGAAAAAAAAAAAGGTTTTTGTTTTCAAAATACAGTTAAAATCATTTTAGTTTATTTTTCGGAAATACCCATTAGTTTTGAGTCTTCATTGATTCTATGTTAAGTTTTAAGAATCTTTGAATGGTTTTAAAAAAATATTTTTGTGAATTTAATTTTAAGAAATGATTTCGAATACGAACTTCGATTAAACTTTTCACTAAAACTTTAAAAACTCCAGTTTCGTTCATTTATTCATTATTTTTATATTTTTTCAATATATTTCAAAAATATGATGCAATAGCCTTGTTTAGACGACAGATTCGTTAAAAAAAAAAACTAAAATTACTTTCAAACGGTTCAACATTTATAAATTTGGAAAACCATCACGAATTCTATTAAAAAAAAACTACTTCATTAATTTTCGAATTTTTAAAAGTAATATCTCAAAGGCCTGACGTCACAAAATGATTTTGGCGTTGGATTTAAATTAAAACTATCGAAACCTATCGAAAAAGTGTAATTTAATTGCAAATAACAAAACATTTCCACCAGTGTGTACCAATAACAGCACTCAATTCAGTTTAAAAAAGAGGCTGGGATGCGACCCACACTGATAACTTCCCATCCCGTCTGTCGATTTGTCTTGCTTAAAAGTTTGTCTATATGTATCAATTTTTACCAAATTTGCGTACTATTTTTTGTAGATTTAATTTTTTTTTATAAAAAAACGGACTGTTTGATTTTTATAAAAAAAATTACTGAATATCGAAAACAATTTTTTCTGTGAAATAAAATAAGTTTGAAGCCAATATTTGTAATTTTTAAAAAGATATTTGAGTAATATTTAAAAGATATTGAGTCTGTTTTTAAATGTTATGTATTCGATTACAAAATAACGGACCACCATTTTTGTGCTTTATATATGTGCAAACATAGCTCGGATAATCAAATCCTTATAACAAGAAAAGAAAAAATTCGGACGGACTTTTGTATACTTCGGGAAAAGTTAAGGTATGAATTTTGGGAAGAAGTTTACTTTGAATGTGATCCTACTAAAGCTTTTTATTTATTTAACTCAGTTTTAGATAAACACATCAAAGATTCTTCTCAAATTGTTTCTTTTAGACACACACAAAAAATGTTAAAAGTCTGGATGACACCTCATTTATTAAAATTAATAGATAAGAAGAAAAAACTTGCTATAAAATGTAGTAAGCATCCACAAAATATAGGCTTAAAAAAATATTATAAAAAACTATGCAAACACACTAAAAGAATGGTAGATGATGTCCGTAATTCCTACTTTACTAACCGTTTTAATCGTTTCAAGGGTAATGTCAAGATGGAATGGGAAGTTGTCAATAACTTACTAGGAAAACAACCAAAAAGCAATGAAATTAACAATGTTTTAATAAACAACAACATAGTTAATGATAACAGCGAAATAGCTAATAGTTTTAACGATTTTTTGTTAATATTTCGGATAGCTTAAAACCATCTTTTCCAATAAACAACAGTTGCAATTGTAGCTATAACGCCAGCAGGTTTTTAAAATGATAAGTCGCCTGAAAAATTCAAATTCTTGCACCAGTGATGGTATTTCTGGAAAATTTTTAAAAGAAATTGCATGGGAAATTGTTGATATTTTTGAGTTTTATTTTTAATATTAGCGTTGAGAGTGGTATATTTCCGAAGTTGTTAAAATGTGCTGAAGTAATTCCACTATTTAAAAAAGGTAATAGAAAAAATATTAGTCACTACAGACCAATCTCGTTACTTCCTACCTTTTCAAAGCTTTTTGAAAAATTAATAAAAGTGCGAATGCTTTCATTTTTAGAAAAAAATAGCCATTTATCATCCGACCAGTTTGGATTTAGATCCGGTAAATCCACTGAAGAAGCTATTCTAAAAGTATGCTGTAACTTATACAATGGTGTTGAACAAAATCAATCAAATATGGCACTTTTCATTGATATGACCAAAGCGTTCGACATGGTAGACCATGATTTGCTATTAGTCAAACTTTATAATGCGGGGTTTAGGGGTTCCACTTATGAGTGGTTTAAATCTTATTTGGTAGGCAGAGAGCAAAAGGTTCGTGTAAATGGAGTTTTTAGTACATCGGTTCTTATAAAGAATGGAGTTCCACAGGGATCTGTTCTTGGGCCATTATTATTTCTTATTTATATGAACTCCCTATTTCAACAAAGGTTTAATGGTAATCCAATAGCTTTTGCTGATGATATCGCTTTCACTTATGCGGAAAAAACACCTTTCGAATGTATAGTTAGGATGAATGAGGACCTTCAAATGCTCAGAATCTGGTTTGCAGCTCACAAACTAATAATGAGTGAAAAAACTAAAATGATGCATTTTGAGACATCAGGATACACTTTTGATGACTACGAAGTTTCCTATCATTCATACGATTGTAAAAAATTTAGTTTACCGCTACATATCTGTGGAAGAGACAATTTCAAAGGTTCTAATCTTTGCTCGAAAACCTGTTTTAAAATTAATTCTGTTGATTCATTTAAATATTTAGGGGTACACATCGACAAAAAACTGAACTGGAAGTGTCATATTGAAACAGTTAGAACCTACTTGACTTTAGTAACTCGAAAGATGTATCTTTTAAAACCTTACTGTTCACGTAGTGTTTTGTCAATGATTTATTATTTATTTATTACGGACTTGTTAACTCAAAACTGCAATACGGTATAGTTAATTGGGGAGGCGTTTACATGAACACTTTTGAGTCCCTCTTGGTTGCTCAAAAACATATCGTACGAATCATATGCGGTAGAAATCGATTCACACATAGCTGGCCTCTTTTTTGTGATCTGCGCATCCTGCCTCTTAGACATCTTTATGTTTTCAAAGTTTTGAGAGAATTCTTTATACAAAGCGGCAATGTACCAACTAGAAACTCGTCCGTATATAACTTACGAGTAAATAATTTGGCACTCTTCAATGTTCCGTTTGCACGTAGATCACTTTTCACAAACTTTTATCTAACCACCTCCTCCAAACTGTTCAATAAGCTTCCCTTATCTATCAGAATTAATAATAATTTTAACTTATTTCTTAAAAGTGTCAGATCATGGCTTTTTACTATTGACCTTAATGATGTTGAGTTACTATTTAGAGTCACTTCCTAGAACCTAATAATATACATATACATACATATAAATACACACACAACAAAGATTCTTCTCGGTTCCTACAAAATACTAAATTATAATAAAATAATAAATTATTTTTTCATTACTTAATAAAAATTAAAAAAAAAAAAAAAAACTTATGAAAAGCTGATAGTACCCCATGTCAGTTATTCTCAGTTAAAAATTATATGTTAGATCAATCAACACTAACTTTATAGTTATAGATTGATTTTATTGTATTCTGTTTCCATCATTTAATTACATAATTTTATATTTGTTAAATTGATATAAGTGAAATGAATGCAAAATAAATTGAATTGAATTGAATTGAATAGTCAAAAGTAAATTTTTACCAAGTTTTAGTATTGTTTTTTTTTTAGGTTTTTATTTTTTGTAAAAAAAACTGTCAATTCGATTTTTCTCAAAATTTTTTCGAATGTTGAAAACAATATTTCTTATAAGATAAAACAAGTTTAAGGCCTTAATCTCAAGTTTTTGAAAAGATATTTGAGTCGAAATTCAATTTTTACCAACTTTTGTTAATTTTTTTTTCGGTTTTTAATTTTTTGTTAAAAAAACTGTCAATTAGATTTTTCTCAAAGTTTTATCAGATGTCAAAAACATTATTTTTCGTTGCACAAAATTGTTTTGGAGATGAAATCATATTTTAGTCGTAAAATTTTCGAGTTGACAAATTTTTTTTTAGTCTTTTTGATTTATAAAAAAACCGTTATTTGTATTTTGTTTTTCGAAATATACTTGTTTTGTATCACGTTACAATATTATTATAATATAAAATTGAATTGAAGTCTCTAGCGTTATTGGTTCATGAAATATTTAGGTTTAACCAAAATGTTCACCTTTTTTTAAACTATAAATAAATAAATTGGGTGGCGCAACAGTCCGTTGGGAACTAGGGCCTAGTGACTTACAACTCTCAACCATTCCTGTGTGCGAGTACAGTTGTCAGGGATGGAGGGGACCTACAGTTTATATGCCGAATCCGAAAGCACTTTTCATGAAAAGAATTACTCTTGGAGAATTTGTCAATTCCTCGCAAGAGGCAGTACCCGTGAAACTTAAGATGGCATAGGCAGGGATCGAACCCAAGACCTCTGGCATGATAGTCCAACGCACTAACCATCACGGGTACTACCTTTTTTTAAACTGCTATGGTAAAAAAACTGCCCACGCAATTTTCTTGAGAGCCCTTTCTGCATCTTTCTGCCTTATTATCTGTATAACAAAATTTATTTGAAGTCGATATTTCTGCTGCTTCTTGAGCTATGGGCGACGAAAAAAACGTCGCGAACGTACAGACGTACGGACGTACAGACGTACAGACGTACAGACGTACAGACGTACAGACGTACGGACGTACGGACGTACGAACGTACGTACACACGCACGCACAACATCTTTCTAAAAATCTTTTATTTCGACTCTAGGGACCTTGAAACGTCGAGAAATGTCAAAATTTTCAATTCGACAATCGGGCCCATTACAATAACTTCCTATGGGAAGTTAACAAAAATTACTTTCAAATGGTTCAACGTTTATAGATTTGGAAAACCATCACGAATTCTATTTCAAAAAAAAAAAAAAAAAAACTACTTCATTAATTTTCGAATTTTTAAAAGTAATTACTCAAAAGCCTGACGTTGGATTGAATTGAAGACTCTCAAAACCTATCGAAAAAGTGTAATTTGATTGCAAAGAACAAAACATTTTCACCAGTGTAGTGCGACCGTTGCTTAAGCCCCAATACCAATTACAGCACTCAATTCAGTTTAAAAAAATCAACTTTAAGTACAATAATTTACGCAGGCACAAAACCGCAAGAAAAGCTCATCACTTAACAGTATTCTTTTGAATATCTGTTTGTTGTGCGTCGTCGTGACGTCAGAGGGCGCCTGATGCTTCAAGAAGATGCTATGCTTTCTATTGCAATTTTTCCCTTAATTAACGAGCTCTCAATCATCATGTCGTCTCATAAATTAAAAAGAACTTTTCAATTTGTGTGCAGTAACTTAATTTATTCCAATGAATGCCTTTGAACAAAATTAACTTCTCACTTTTAATTACGAACAAAACTTAATTATTTTTCTCCCGCTCCTCCTTCTCCTTCGTTTCCTTCGCTCCTTCACCGTTCGTATTTTTTGCAAGTGGAATTTCGTTATGTATACTTTCTGCATAGCAAAATATTATAGGAATGCAACTTTAAACTCATTTTTCAAATACTATTATCTAAGTTGGTGCGAAAACGAGAACATTTTCTCCCGAAGACGGATATTAGACCGAAACCGTGGAAGCTGAATATTTTCTAAAGATGTATAGTATTTGGTTTCAACTTGAACCAAGAGCTTTCTCTTCAAATTTTGATACCATCTTCTCAGAACACCCAAAACCCAAGCACACATTTTGAACCTCCTCCACGCGTTCCAGACTTCTTTGCACTCCATCCAGAAGGGAACCATTTGTTTAAATCGTTAAATGTAGATTTCGTGTGTGTTGTACGAGTAGTTTTCATTTTCACGGGGTTTGTATTATAGGGTTTCTTCTTTGCCAAAACACAAATCTACTCAAGGTATACCTTGCTACTCTCTCTCTAAATCGTAACTGCATAATGATTACACATTAAGTCGACCCCGTCCCGAGTTCCAGGGATCCTATTTTCCTTATATTGTGTGTGTTGAAAATTCTCAGCTGGTTAAGTTCTCAAAAACCTCATAATATTGGTAGTCTTTTGTATTTGTAGGGAACTGAAGACTGAACTGCAGTACCCAGAAGAACATGTGGAGGTAGAGAGATCTTCAAGTTTCAAGAATGCAAAAGTGAAATATGTAGTCCTTTAAGCTAAGAAATTCATCGCTTGATGGTGGTTTAAAAGTTTTCGATTACGGTTTGTGCCGATGGGTTTTATTATGTAGTTTGCATCAATTTCAACATAGTGTAAATGTTATCGAAATTGAAGTTCCTTAAATAGAATTTATATTAACCTATAACTATTATGTCTTCTATAGGGGGTTTTGTTTTGTTGGGTTTTGAACATAATGGACGAAGTTTGTTTAAGCTTTGTTTAGGGAATCGATTTTGTTAGATAACTTTCTAAGTCAGCTAAAGAATGTTCTTTTAGTTATTGTTTTTTTTTTTCAGGAATCTAAAGTTCCCCTTCATAACTTGAAGATGAAAAAGCGTTCTTCTAAGGCATCTTTTCAAAGAGTTTCTTTCATACATAACTTAAAAACATGGAACATATATTAAATTTCATACCACGTCAAACTAATCAGTCATGTCATGGGAGAGACATGCTTCACTCTCTTATATAAATGAAAACAAGACCCGGAACATCAACGCCTAACGATTTAAGTGCATGAACGTGACAATTGACAACAACACTTAACACCCCAGAAAGATAGATAGGCGCTTTTCAAGAACGATGGAAAACATAACGAGGAAGCGGGGCGGGGTATGAGGGAAAGAAAATATTGTGATATTTTATTATAATAGTTGTGATAGGATTTTCCACATGTCACATGTTAGCGTATAAGGATGTAAATTTGTCGTGGAATAAATCGGTTAAGGAACAAAAATATTAATTTTGAGTTGCTGAGTTGGTTCTTGATGAGTTTTCAACAGCTTTTAGTTTCTATTGGAAATGATTGATTTAATGGAGGTAAATCACTTGATTTAATGGAGGAAAATCACCATAACATTTATAATTCACTTTAGGGTAAGTTTATAGTTGTAATCCCATAGCTTTTAAGCCATCAGCTCATGAGGCTTGGTTCTTCTTAATTTTCGAAAATTGTCTCGTACATTTAAGATGGTCTCCAATCTCTCCATTTAGGAGTTGGTTTGAGTTTGCAGTCGTTGATTGTGTGATACAGCGTATTTTTTAACCACTTCTTTAACTGTAATCAATTTAATTGGAAGGTCATAATGTAGATCGCTATTTCTTATATACCAAGGGATATTTATTGTCCCGCGAAGGACTTTGGTTTGGAATTTTTGGATAGGTTCAACATTTGTTTTCCTTGTTCCGCCCCATAATTTTAGATATGTCAGACTTCTTTCCTATATTAACCAGTACATTTATTTTGTACTGTTTAGAACTTTTCTTTTTGATGTGATCTTTTTATTTAAGTTTTGCATCCAAAGTCATTTTAAGGTGTTTGGCAATATAGGAGCAAGGTCCTTGTGTACTATTTAAAGAAATCGGAAGACTGTTTATGTTTTTGTTTGTAAAATGTATGTGTCTCTATTTTGTTTCATTTAGTTTAGTATGGCATTTCTGAGTCCAAACACTTACTTTATCGACTGCATTTTGAAGTGTTTGTGTAGCCTTTGTAACGGATTTATTTAGCACCAATATTGCAGTATTATTAGCAAAGGTGGCTATGATAGCGTTGATATGCACTGGAATATCCCTTGTATATAACATAAACAAGGTTGGTCCTAGTATACTTCCTTGCGGTACACCAGCTTCAATTTTCTTCACTTACGAGTAGTTTTGGTCGTATCGTACTTTAAAGAGTCGGTTCGTAACATAGAATTTTAGTATTTTGTAGTACTGCCTGGAAAGGCTCCTATGCAGTTTGTACTCAAGTTCCAAATCTTGTCAAAAACTTCAGCAACATCATATATCTTTTTCTTCAAGTACCTTTTTCATCACATCTGTTGTTCAACGTACTTGGTCTATCGTAAAATGTTTATATCTTAATACAAATTGATAGTTCGGAATTGGACTTCTTTCTTCTATTAATTTTCTAAACCTTTTCTAGAAATTGTTTGAAAACTGACCGATAGTACCATCCATATAATTTAATGTTTGAAGATTATTTCATGCAAATGTTGACCTTGACTGTGTCTCAAATCGTCCATCCGCTTAGTCCAATTTTGGCATACTCTTTCCAACATTTCGACCAGTATCTCACGAATAAATGCTTCAATGATGTTGTCTTCCAATGCTTCAATTGAAGCGGGCTTGTCTGTCTAGACATGGGCTTAAACATAGCCCCACAAAAAAATAGTCTAAGGGCGTTAAATCGCACGATCAAGGCGGCCAATTGACCGGTCCCGAACGTGAAATAAAATGTTCACCGAACTCGCCTCTCAAAAATTCCATTGTTGCGCGTGCTGGGTGGCATGTGGCACCGTCTTGTTGAAACCACATGTCATGCAAGTCAAGCTCTTGCATTTTAGGCAAAAAAAAAGTTGGATTCGCATCATCTTTGAAGAATGATGCCACCAGCCCATAAACCGCACCAAACTGGATGCATTGGTAGCTCTTGCAATCCTTCTGGCTGATATTTACTCCAAAATCAACAGTTCTGCTTATTTACGTACCCATTGAGACAAAAATGAGCTTCGTCGCTTTTTCGGTAAAAAAGTGGATCTTTGGCCAACTTTCCAAGAGCCCATTCACCAAAAATTTTACGTTGCAATAGGTCGTTCGGCTTCAATTCTTGCACCACTTGTATTTCGAAAGGCATCATACCTAAATCCTTCCGCAAAATTTTCCACGTTGTTGAGTAACAGAGGCCCAATTGCTGCGAACGGTGACGAATCGATAATTTGATGGTCATCATTAACACTAGCCGATACAGTTGCGATATTTTCTTGGTGGTGGTGTTGGTGGTTAAATGTCCAACAATGTCAATTTGGTGCGAAATTTAGTCGCAAAAGCCCGAATAGCCGCTTCAGTGGGTCGATTATACTGAATAATATATAAAAATCAATGCCACTTTTCGTTGTACTGTTATAAGTCAACAATGCCTTTACCGATTTGTCTAATTTTGGTTTTGAATTATTCGTAGAGAAGGTTTGTACGTAGAGAAAGTTTAAAAAAAATATCTTGAAAAAGTGTAAAATCAACATCTTTCTATACTCCCATATACAAACAATTTGTACTAAGACTTAGAAGCCAATTTGAACCTTTGGCAAAACAATCGAAGACAAAAAAAGTGACGACTGTCAAGTTAGCACTACATTTTTCGAAATTTAAAAAACTGAGTATGCAGTTAATTGTAGCTTTTTTGTTGTAAATTAGTTGTGGAAAAAAAAAATTTGTAGCTCGACGATTTTTCAAAAAAGTGGTATGTAGTGCTAGGTTGATATCAAGTTAGCACTACACTTTTTGATTTTGTTAAAACTAAGTACGCAATTAGTTGACAATTATTTGTTGTAAATTAGTTGTGGAAAGAAAAAAATTCCAAAATTTTTTTTTACTTTGATTTTTTTAAAAAAGGGGGGTATGTAGTGCTAACTTGACACCGTGAGTCCACCCATAAAACAAGGATATTCGAAAATGTAACGATGCAATTAATTGTAGCTTTTTTGTTTAAAATTAGTTGTGGAAAGAAAAAAATTCCAAAAATTTTTTTTACTTTGATTTTTTTAAAAAAGGGGGGTATGTAGTGCTAACTTGACACCGTGAGTCCACCCATAAAACAAGGATATTCGAAAATGTAACGATGCAATTAATTGTAGCTTTTTTGTTTAAAATTAGTTGTGGAAAGAAAAAAATTCCAAAAATTTTTTTACTTTGATTTTTTTAAAAAAGGGGGGTATGTAGTGCTAACTTGACACCGTGAGTCCACCCATAAAACAAGGATATTCGAAAATGTAACGATGCAATTAATTGTAGCTTTTTTGTTTAAAATTAGTTGTGGAAAGAAAAAAATTCCAAAAATTTTTTTTACTTTGATTTTTTAAAAAAAGGGGGGTATGTAGTGCTAACTTGACACCGTGAGTCCACCCATAAAACAAGGATATTCGAAAATGTAACGATGCAATTAATTGTAGCTTTTTTGTTTAAAATTAGTTGTGGAAAGAAAAAAATTCCAAAAATTTTTTTTACTTTGATTTTTTTAAAAAAGGGGGGTATGTAGTGCTAACTTGACACCGTGAGTCCACCCATAAAACAAGGATATTCGAAAATGTAACGATGCAATTAATTGTAGCTTTTTTGTTTAAAATTAGTTGTGGAAAGAAAAAAATTCCAAAAATTTTTTTTACTTTGATTTTTTTAAAAAAGGGGGGTATGTAGTGCTAACTTGACACCGTGAGTCCACCCATAAAACAAGGATATTCGAAAATGTAACGATGCAATTAATTGTAGCTTTTTTGTTTAAAATTAGTTGTGGAAAGAAAAAAATTCCAAAAAATTTTTCATTTCACCAATTTCATTTTTTTAAAATAAGTGATATAAGCGCCATCTCTCAGCCAATAGATAAACTTCCTGCTTTAAGAAAATGACGCCATCTTGAGTGTTTATCTGCCACTCATATTGATAGAAGTATTTAAAGGAAAAAAAGAGACAAACTAGAAAGAGATTTACTCTAATAAACTTAGATAGTTTTTCAGAAAAAACTGAAACCAATAATGTCTATGTATTATTATATAGGTTGTTCTGAGCGGCTTACACTTAAGTGAGAAAATCCAAAACATGGGCTAGAGTTACCGTTTCGTAAATTTAGAATGTATCTTTGCTCTAGGATTTCCATATTCTTGAAGGTAAGTGACCCTTGGTAACAATATTATGTACCTTTTTTCAAATTTGGATGGCAGCTGCATCTGCATTGAATTTAAGTTTTAAAGTTTATATATACTAATACCTCTAAAGTTTTTTATTGGTTTTCACTGGTATGTTAAAAACGTTATTTTAGCCGTTCAGTTTGATTTGAATGGAATTTTGATTTATGTACCTACTTTGTTTTGTATTATTCTAGAGCAATAAAGAGCAAAAACAAAAAATGCGGAAACATACTCGTACTTAAGAAAATTGATTTGTACTTTAATATCACAATTTAATTCACAGGTATTTGTATTTTTTTCGATTTTATCCCCCGGTCAATTTTTGGTAAGTCTGGCAAGAGGATGAAATATGAGTATATAGTTGCTGTAAATTTGAAAAAATTGAGTTTAAAGTTTGCATTCAATTTGAATTGTGTCTTTTTGTTAACCTGTTTCTTTTTTGTTTATAAATTTTCTGCTATGAAAATAATTAGTGCAGGCAGTACTTTGTACGTTGATTGCAAGTTTTCCTCTTTATCTTGGAGATCATCGTATGCGATCCACTTATCCCTACTTCTAAGGGTTATTCCCACGTAGTGTCCTAAGCTTGCAGAACAACGAGATACAGTGTTTGTTACACTCTTAAAGCCAACGCATCCAATAAGTTTGTATGTTTTGTTAACATAGAGCAAGCGTTTTGGAAGCTTTTCGAGTTCAAATGGCCCTGATGTTTGAGCCGATTCGAATGCAAGAATTTGGCCTGAAAATGATTAAATACAAATATTAATGATGTATAAGAAACAAATACGATTGTAAAGAAGATCACAAAAATCCAATTTTGTGTTTATTCTGCTCCTGTCAACTGGGAGCGGGTCGAAATGCTGTTTTTTAAAATAGTGTATGGTCAAAATTCTATATGATACTGTATGGTTAATATTCTGTATTTCAAAATACTGTGCATTTAAATTACTGTGTCTCAAAATGCTGTATTGTCAAAATACTGTATCTCATAATATTACGTGCGTTTTGTTCGCATTCCATATATAGTAAAGTGAGAAATTGCCAACAAAACGATCCGCAGTAGTCCGGTTTTTATATTTGAAAGTTGATACAGCTGAATATTTGCCAGAATAATTTATCAAAAAATTCCACAAAAAATAGCGAAATTCAGACCAGGGGTGAAATCGTGTAAGCTGATTTTTGATAGTTTGAAAAGAAGATACCATTTATATTATTTTTGTTTTTATTACTTCAGAAACTTATAAATTATCATAGGTATGTACATATATATGTACATATGTTATTGTTCAAGGGAGTATATTAGACATTATGCTAATGGAAAATTATTATGATGTTTTCTTACAAAAAGTATTCTGTTTTCAAAATTCTGTAATGTAAAAAAGTGCGCACTTTTTTACATTGCCAAAACGATTTTTATTTCTTAGCCTTATTAACAGCATTTTGAAATACAGAATTTTGATATACAGAATTTTGAAATACAAGTTTTGAGATAGGTACAGCATTTTGATCATGCAGTATTTTGTACATAAAGTATTTTGAAATACAGTATTTTGAGATACAGTATTTAAAATACAGTATTTTGATCCATATAGTATTTCGACCCCCACTACTCGCGCACAGGAATAGTTGAGAGTTGTAAGTCACTAGGCCCTGGTTCTTCATGGACTGTTGCGCCACCTAATTTATTAACTTCCCATAGGAAGTTATTGTAATGGGTCCGATTTGACAAATTGAAAATTTTTAAATTTCTCGACGTTTCAAGGTCCCTAGAGTCGAAATAAAAGATTTTTAGAAAGATGTCTGTGCGTGCGTGTGTGCGTACGTTCGTACGTCCGTACGTTCGCGACGTTTCTTTCGCCGTCCATAGCTCAAGAACCACAAGAAATATCGACTTCAAATAAATTTTGTTATACAGATAATAAGGCAGAAAGATGCAGAAAGGGCTCTCAAGAAAATTGCGTGGGTGGTTTTTTTACCATAGCAGTTTAAAAAAAAGGTGAACATTTTGGTTAAACCTAAATATCTCATGAACCAATGACGCTAGAGACTTGAATTAAATTTTATATTATATATTGTAACGTGATACAAAACAATTATATTTTTGGAAAAAAATCCAATTAACGGTTTTTTTTATAAATCAAAAAAACTGAAAAAAAAAATTTGTCACCTCGAAAATTTTACGACTTAAATATGATTTCATCTCCAAAACAATTTTGTGCAATGAAGAATAATGTTTTTGACATCTGATAAAATTTTGAGAAAAATCGAATTGAAAGTTTTTTTACAAAAAATAAAAACCTAAAAAAAAAATTAATAAAAGTTGGTAAAAATTGATTTTCGACTCAAATATCTTTTCGAAACTTTGAGTTATTGGCTTTAAACTACTTTTATCTTTCAAAAATATTGTTGTCAACATTCAGTAAAATTTTGAAATAAATCGAATTGACAGGTTTTTTACAAAAAATTAAAAACCGAAAAAAAAATTAAAAAAAGTTGGTAAAAATTGATTTTCGACTCAAATAATGGGTGATTTTTTTGAGGTTAGGATTTTCATGCATTAGTATTTGACAGATTAGGCGGGATTTCAGACATGGTGTCAAAGAGAAAGATGCTCAGTATGCTTTGACATTTCATCATGAATAGACTTACTAACGAGCAACGCTTGCAAATCATTGAATTTTATTACCAAAATCAGTGTTCGGTTCGAAATGTGTTTCGCGCTTTTTTATCGACAAATTTTGTTCAGCGATGAGGCTCATTTCTGGTTGAATGGCTACGTAAATAAGCAAAATTGCCGCATTTGGAATAAAGAGCAACCAGAAGCCGTTCAAGAACTGCCCATGCATCCCGAAAAATGCACTGTTTGGTGTGGTTTGTACGCTGGTGGAATCATTGGACCGTATTTTTTCAAAGATGCTGTTGGACGCAACGTTACGGTGAATGGCGATCGCTATCGTTCAATGCTAACAAACTTTTTGTTGCCAAAAATGGAAGAACTGAACTTGGTTGACATGTGGTTTCAACAAGATGGCGCTACATGCCACACAGCTCGCGATTCTATGGCCATTTTGAGGGAAAACTTCGGAGAACAATTCATCTCAAGGAATGGACCGGTAAGTTGGCCACCAAGATCATGCGATTTGACGCCTTTAGACTATTTTGTGTGGGGCTACGTCAAATCTAAAGTCTACACAAATAAGCCAGCAACTATTCCAGCTTTGGAAGACAACATTTCCGAAGAAATTCGGGCTATTCCGGCCGAAATGCTCGAAAAAGTTACCCAAAATTGGACTTTCCGAATGGACCACCTAAGACGCAGCCGCGGTCAACATTTAAATGAAATTATCTTCAAAAAGTAAATGTCATGGACCAATCTAACGTTTCAAATAAAGAATCGATGAGATTTTGCAAATTTTATGCGTTTTTTTTAAAAAAAAAGTTCTCAAGCTCTTAAAAAATCACCCGATATCTTTTCAAAAATTTGAGATAACGGCTTCTGACTAATTTTAACTTATAAGAAATATTTATTTCAACATTCGATAAAATTTTGAGAAAAATCGAATGGACAGTTTTTTTTACAAAAAATAAAAACCTAAACAAAAAAATTAATAAAAGTTGGTAAAAATTGTTTTTCGACTCAAATAGCTTTTTAAAACTTTGAGATATTGTTGTCAACATTCAGTAAGATTTTGAGAAAAATCTAATTGACAGGTTTTTTACAAAAAATAAAAACCTAACAAAAAAACAATACTAAAACTTGGTAAAAATTTACTTTCGACTCAAACAGCTTTTCAAAAATTACAAATATTGGCTTCAAACTTATTTTATTTCACAGAAAATATTGTTTCCGATATTCAGTATTTTTTTTTTTATAAAAATTCAACAGTCCGTTTTTTCATAAAAAAATAAAATCTACAAAAAATAGTACGCAAATTTGGTAAAAATTGATACATATAGACAAACTTTTAAGCAAGACAAATCGACAGACGGGATGGGAAGTTATCAGTGTGGGTCGCATCCCAGCCTCTTTTTTTATTTAGTATTTCGACTCCAACCCCTGTCAACTATTTATTTAAACAACAAGAAACAAGTCTTTTAAAAGCAAAGTATAAACAACTTATTTCTTATCTATCGAAATGAGACGTTATAACATGAGATATATTACAATTAAGATTTTATTAAACATTACCTATTTCTACGATGCTCCACCTGACTTCTTCAAACATGTTACAGTCAGGACATGTCCTTGGATCAACAGCGGTTACTTTTTTTAAAGCTGTAATTTCAAATTTGTGGCTAAGCAAAACTTCGTCCAAAATAAATGGTACTACTTTAATGACTCTTTTTTTGCAACACTCCGATTCTTTTATAAATGAGGGTTGCTTGGCAAATAATTTTTCAAATAATGAGCATACATTCGTTGCTGCATCAACACATTGAATACTATTATTTTCTAAAGTAATATTCATGGCTTTTAAAATGCCTTCAGCTCGATTTGAATAGGTTTTGGTTGTAGTTTTGCATGATTTTAATGTATATGCAATACACTTAAACATGTAATTGTTTTCCTCTTCTAATTGTATATATGTTGCTAAGTGTGCCCAATCAACAGCAGCAGCTAATAAAATTTGATATATACTATCAAAAGCACACGTATTTGTCACTGTTAGTTTTGTCCCCATTATTTTGACAAATTCTAGGCTTAATGATGAGCCGTTCTTTAAAATTGGAATTTTTTTCGATTTTTCAAAAAGAAAACTGTCTTTAATTCTCATTTTATTTTGCCCCAGGTACTTTCCAACTTTTTTTTTTTTTTTTTCGGGAACATAGCCTTCTCCTTTCCAATTTTCAACTGACTGGAGAGCCAACATAGCTTCTTTTTGTGAGTCTAGGTCACAGTCAAAACAAATCATTGCTTGTCGGTTACCTTCAATTTTGTGTTGTAATCCCTCAACCATTTTTGCTTTGCATAAAATACACACATATTTACACGCGTCTTCTTTTACTTCGCCTGCTTCGTCGATGCATACTTTTTTTTCTTTTTCATCTTTTGGACTCGATTCGGCATGCAATATTGCTAAACGACCTTTGTCTTGGTTAATTATTTCTTTCACAAGTAAGTCTAGCCGAAGCTGTTTCCTTTGCAACATATGAGTCTTGATAAGGTTCATTTCGCTTTCGACGGATGCACTCGAAGCAGGAATTCGACCTCGCGCAAATTTTTCACTTAATATATTTCCCCACAGAGGAAATGTTTCTATTTTTTTTAAAAGGTGTTGCGTTATTTGGGGGCAAACTCGTGGGTTATCTTTGTCACCTTTTTCTGAATTTATTATTATGATAACTTCATCAAATATTTGATTACCCCAATCGCGCCAGCAGAATTGATCATAAGACATATTTTTTTCTTCTTCTTCATCTTCCGCTGATTCAAAATCTGGCTGCGTTTCCTCTTCTATTTCCTGATTTGAGTTTAGCTTTTCAATCAGGCATTTGATGTCAATCAAATTGGGACAATTTTCAGTCGAAAGGGTTCTTATTAAAATTTCCCCGTTATTAACACTTTTTGTTAAAATGTCCGAAGAGGAAATTAAAATGATGGCCTTTATGATTGCTCTTGCCGTTTTTATATTTGTTGTTATTATCAAAACTCCTATTGAAATCATAAAGAATTCCTTGATACGAGGCCGCACATTTTTTTTTAAAAAACGAGACCACATGTTCATAACATGAGCACAGTCATTGCGAATATAGCAATAGGGAAGTTTTATAGCCTTTGGATAACAGGCATTGCAGTAATGGTTAATGCTATGAAAAGGTGTAAATGCTGTTGTTGTAGCATTCATTAAAGCACGAGATTCATCGACTATCTAAAATTTGTATTAATATTCAAAAAGTTAGTTCAATCAAAAAAAAAACCAATCTGTTAATTTAAAGAAGCAGACATAAACATTGCAAAAGATTAATTTTGGTATCAAATGAAAGATAGCATTGAGTTTTTGATATTAGTGGCACTTTTTTTTTAATTTCTTACTGAAAAACTGAGGTATCTGAAATTGCATGATAAATTCTATAAAAGCCTTTCAGTTAGACTTTGTTGATCATGAGATATATTATAAACGAACTTAAGTAAATTTTGCATAAAATTTAAGAAGTTACCAGCACTTTAAAAATGTCAAATGCCGAAAATACCCATTTTTTGCATATTTTGCCAAAACGGCACTCTGTATCTAAAAACACCTACTGAAGCTTTATTTTTTTATATCAGAAAACATACATTTTCTTCTCATATTATTATTTGTAAGTAATATATTTTGCAGTTAAAAATAAGTGTACATCATTTTTTAATAGGTGGCAGTTTTGTTAGAAAATATTTTTGTTGTTCTTATTTATTTTAAAATTCTTAAAAAAAATTCCGTACATTTTTCCATTTTTTATATAAAAATACATATTCCTTTTCCACAACAGATAGAGTACTTGGTGCACTTTGTTAGCGTGTTTTCGTGATCAGTTAAAATCCTTGTAATATGGATATACAATCTTTGAAAGAAAGTAATGTTATGTACATATGTATATGTGTAACCATCTCAAGTAAACTTCATTTCCATGTCCGATTACAAGGTCAATACTCGTTTTCATATCAGACATTCAAATGAATCAAGTAATTCTAATGAAATTTTTGAACAATAACTTACTGTTTGAACCAGAACCAACAGAGTAAACACAACCAGCCTAAAGTAAATGTTCAGGGTCAATTGTATTAAACTCACTGTCACTATACAAAAAAAATAAAAAGGTGTACTCGGGCGTATACCTACTTTTTTTTATAAACTGCCCATAGGAAGTTATTGTATATTGTAATTCGTCTGATCTGTCGAATTGAACATTTTGATATTTCTCGACGTTTCAAGGTCCCTAGAATCTAAATTAAATATTTAAAGATGTCTGTGTGTGCGTGGGTACGTACGTTCGGGAATCTTTTTTCGTCGTCCATATAATAAAAATAATGCAGAAAGATGCAGAAAAGAATTTCATAAAAATTGAGTGAGTGGTTTTTTAATATAGCAATTTAAAAAAAGTAAACATTTTTGTTAACCCAAAATATTTATAGAAACAATAGCTCTAGCGAATTGAATTAAAATTGTATATTATCTATTGTGAAAATCAAAAAAAAAAATAATAGTCACCTCGAACATTTTATGAACAAAAATGATTTTATCTCCAAAATTTTATACAACGAAGAATATTGTTTTGACATTTAATAAAATTTTGACAAAAATCGAATTGACAGTTTTTTTACAAAAAATAAAACCTAAACAAATATTTTTCATTTTATGTAAAATATTTTTTGGAAAAAATGAACTGACATTTTTTTTACAAATCACGAAAACCTTCAAAAACAACAAAAAAAATTCTGATAAGAAAGACTAAAGTATTAAGTGATCAATGAATATGGACTCTAAATTATTTATTCACAAAAAAATTGTTATAAATATTTAGTATAAGTTTTAAGCAAGACAAATCAACATGTGGGATGGAAAGTTATCAGTGTGGGTTGCATCCCAGCCTTTTTTAAGATTGTATTTATTTATTTTATGTATTGTACAGGGGCGAACGCAGAAAAAAATGTCGGGTGGGGGGGGCATTTCAACAAATTAATATTATATTATTTTTTATTTTAAATGTCAAGAGTTTTTTTTTCTCTTTTTGGCACTATTTTATATAGGTACTAAGAAACGTGTATGAATAAAAATTACATATATACACATACTAGCTTTTTACCCGCGGCTTCGCCCGCAGTGGAGAAATTAAATAAGTATGAGAGATAAAGGGTAAGGGTATAATAATAGAAATGAGTCAATATAATAACTAAATTTTATTGCTTGTAGTTTTTGCGTGAAAGCGTAACAAACAAACTTACATTCGCATTTATAATGTTAGTAGGGATGACTTGCTTACACGATTGACAATTTGATTTTGACTTCAAAGCTAAAACTTAATTTTTATATGCATTATGCATGTAAAAGTTTGTACGCCTTATTTCTTAGTTGCCGTTGTCGATCCTATCATTCTTAGGCTGAACTCACACATGAATAAATGTGAGTTACAGAAACAAAGAGATGAGGTGAGATTTTTCTATATTCAAAGTGCTCTTTTGTTTGTTTTCGCATATTCAAATTTACCGTAGATTGCTAGATTGAAGTTTGAACTTGTCAAACACGTTTTTCTCAAACTCACCATGAACATACTAAAAGTAATGATTTTGAATGCGTTCCGAACCTTTAGACCGAAGACATAGGGTCATATTCATAGTTCCTATTCCTAGATAAGTTCTGATTTTGACATTTTTTATTTGCTAAATTAAACTTCAGTTTATGTTATTCATAGAAAATTTAAACCCATTTTAAAACGATAATCCGGAGTCTAAAAATAAATACGACGGAACCTATGTATGTTTAAGCTGTTTCTAAATCTATTTAACGTCAAAAATAAACAAACTGATTGAGACAATTAAGTTACGAGACATTTTATTTGAAAACTTAAAAACAAAAATTAAAATGTCAAAAGACTTAAGAATATATCAATATTTTCTTATTTTGCTGGATGTTGGAATGCTACCAACTAACAAAAAACGAAAACTTTACTTAAAACGATTGGACCCCTTTGAAATAGATGAAGACGATTTGTATGAAAGGTATCGATTCTAGAAAAAAAAACTATCAAGTTTATGATTAACCTTCTAAATATAATACATTGAAATTTAAAGAATTGTTTGCTAATATCTGCGTGCTTCCAAGTCTTAAAACCACCAGCCCGACTTCATACAATTTTCTCAACTAACAGCAAACAAAATAGTTTAAAGGGTTTCAAAGATTTTGGCTCTCCAGCTAACGCAATTTATTTTGTTCCCATCTAAAAGCCATTTTGTATAGGATTAAGTGAAATTTTTCAGAACTGTAGTAAAATATGCATTAAACTTGTTTCTAACTAAACAGAGCTGGCAAATTCTTTATGAATAGCAGCTGTGTTTAACCTACATATATGTATGTTAAATTTAGACTCCAGTTCAAATAGACTCGGGTTTAAAATATGACTATGAATATGCCCCATATTGTTTTGTGTCTTACATTAAGGTATGTTTAAATGCAGAAACACATTCAAATGTTTAAAAATATTGAATTTAGGAGACATCTCGTAACTCCTTTTAAACCCTCTCTCCTCTTCCTAGTGCTCACACTGTGCATCTGCATAATAAGGGTAGTAATATCCCCTTGAGTGTTTGCTTATTATAAAAAAAAAAAAAAAAAATTATTTGATTCTTGTTCTTGAAGAATAAGGAAAGAATTAAGAAGTGAAAAAAGTTAAGTTAAAAGATTTTTTTTTTAATTTACAGTTAAAACTAACATAAATGCACCGAACAATTTTTTATGTGTTTTGATATTTCCCCAAAACCCCTACCTGCGTTCGCCTCTGGTATTGTATTAATTTAAATTCTAAAGAAATATTTTTAATAAACATAAGTTGGTCCAAAATACATGCAAGTAACGTAATTGATCAGGAAGACATGCATTATATATTAAAGGCTAAAGTAGATGCATCTTAAACATCTTGGTTGACTTAGCAATATAATTCTATCCTTTACAACAAATATAAAGTTTATAAAATTCCTCAACATCGATTTTTTGCTACAAGACTTGATTGATGTTTAATCTCGAATATCCCAGATTAAACCTAAAGTATTTTGAAAATATTGCACTTAACAATTTATAACGAGATAAAAAGAATCTTTCATTTGATAAAAAAGTTGTGTTTTATACTTTTGGCCCTTTAAATATCCAACATTTGGTAATATTAAATATCGGCTATACACCTAAAATTGTTATTAACCACAATTTTAAGTAATAATATTTATAAATACTGCTCTGAAGCTTTTTTGCAAAATTAAAATAAATATGTATTGCATACCACTTCAAGAGGATATTTTGCTCCTGATTTTAGCCAGTTCTTCAGCCAATAGGATATAGAAACTGTGTCTTGGCATTCTGTTATTTGTCGAGCCACTGGTACTGAACCTTCATTGAATTTTAGAATGGCTGTGTACAAAAATAAATGATGTGACTTATTTCCATCTACGTGTAATATTTTAGGAGCCACTTTTCCAGTAGCATCAATGCACAAAAAAGCTCCTTCATTTGCCACTTTTTCATTATAAAGTTTGATCTGGTGACTGGACCAAAAGTGCACAAAAGAAGGGTCGTAACCAATATTGTGTATGACATTTTCAGCCATTGACATAGTTCGCTTCATTACAGATAAGGATTTTATAGTATCATTATCTAAGAACTTAGACCTTTTATGTTCATATTTTGCATTCCTTAGTACTCCAGAACTATAAAGTAAGCCTAATTTTTGATCTCCCTTATCAAACATGTCGGATGCTTCCTTGTTTCTATACGAAAAAACAGACGTTTTCTCCAGTTCCTCAACAACTTTTTTCCGATTTTCTTTACGCAACTGTCGTTTCCCACACTTTTCCGTCCCATCTTCCAAATTGCAAAAAATTTTGACCAATCTTTCGTGTTCGGGAGCTGAAATACAGCATTTGAGAATTCCTCCACAAGCGCAATATCCTATAAGTTAGAATAATTATATCAAAAACAGAACCACATATCTATACCAAAGGAATTTTGAAATAAACATGTGTAAAGTCATATGAATTGTCATAATTTAGTTATACAATAAAAATATTGATATGCATATCAAGATTATTTCAGCTAAGCTACATAATATATTGACGTTTGAATACGTAATTAAAGAATTAACAAGATGTTAGTATTGATTATTTACCTCTTTTTCTGCTATCAAATAAATAATTACGATCAATACTATTTTCTTCTTGCCGATACTCGAATTAAAAATTGCTAATATTTTTTATATGAGCTTTTTCAATGTTGTACATAATACCTAAACTTGATATGGATGAACTAAAAATATATCCTTGTGCTTGTAAATATATAAATTAAACAGTATGCTTATGTACATTATAGATGTTTAATGAGCCCTTTCATCAAAATCAAAATTTAAAAAAATAAAAGTGTGACGTTCGCGTTTTCCTTAAAAATGATGTAGGTTTGTGTATTGAATTTGTTCAAACAAAAAATGTTTGACTATCTCCTATTCGATATATGTATGGATTGAATTTGAGATTTTTGAAAAAACAGAAACAGCAAGACGAATTTGATTAAAAAATGTCGCACGAACTTTCACCTGAACGTAGATAAGTCTGTTTTAAAATAGTACCTGCTTTTAAAAATTAACCTGCAAAATAAGTTTGTCTTCATGTTTTATTTCATTCAAAATGTATATGCCCAATGAATTAATCAAAAAAGCCTTAATTTATTTATTTTTTTGTAAATTAATATGTACACAATTTTTCAATTTGCTTAATATATATTTTTGGTGAGCAGGTATTAAGCGTTTATAAATATTTGTTCCAAATTTAAATTTCGTTAAATAAATAGTTACTTATTTTTGAGATAGGTACAGAATTTGAAAAAATTAAAATTAAGAGACTTGAATTAAATTTTATATTATATGTTGTAACGTGATATCAAACAGGTATATTTTTTGAAAAAAAATTCAATTAACGGTTTTTTTTATAAATCGAAAAAATGAAAACAAAAATTGTCAACTCGAAAATTTCACGACTAAAATATGATTTCATCTCCAAAACAATTTTGTGCAACGAAGAATAATGTTTTTTACATCTGATAAAATTTTGAAAAAATCTAATTGAAAATTTTTCTTATAAAAAATAAAAACCTACTTAAAGTTGGTAAAAACTGAATTTTGACTCAAATATCTTTTCACAAACTTGAGATTAAGGCTTCTAACTAATTTTATCGTATAAGAAATACTGTTTTCAACATACTGAAAAATATTGAGAAAAATCGAATAGACAATTTTTTAAGAAAAAATAAAAACCTAAACAAAAATTAATAAAAGTTGGTAAAAATTGATTTTCGACTTAAATATCTTTCAAAACTTTAAGATATTGGCTTTAAATTACTTTTATCTTTCCAAAAATATTGTTGTCAACATTCAGTAAAATTTTGAAAAAAATCGAATGGACCGTTTTTTTTTACAAAAAAAAATAAAAACTAAACAAAAATTAATAAAAGATGGTAAAAATTGATTTTCGACTCAAATATCTTTTCAAGACTTTAAGATATTGGCTTTAAAATAATTTTATGTTATAAGCAATATTGTTTTCAATATTCAGTAAAATTTTGAGAAAAATCGAATGGACAGTTTTTTTACAAAAAAATAAAAACCTAAAAAAAAAACAAGACTAAAACTTAGTAAAAATTTACTTTCGACTCAATTATCTTTTCAAAAATTAAAAATATTGGCTTCATTCTTATTTTATCTCACAGAAAATATTGTTTTCGACGTTCAGTACATTTTTCATAAAAAAATAAAATCTACAAAAAATAGTACGCAAAATTGGTAAAAATTGATGTTCGGTTTTCGAACATTTTCTATCGTGAACATTTTCTATCGCGAACAATAGAAAATATTGACTTCAAATTAATTTCATTCAGTCAATTTGTATTTGTTTAAATAAGAAATAATTTTTTGTTTAAGAAATGCTACTAAAATTGGTAAACATTGGTTTTCGACTAAAAATCTCGTTAACAAAACCAGATTTTGAAATCAGACTATTTCATTATATGCAAAATATTATTGGAAGTTTTTAAATTTTTAAGAATAATTGAACTGAGAACTTCTTTAACAAAAACACGAAAAAATATACAAACTTTTAAACAAGACAAATCGACAGACAGGATGGGAAGTTATCAGTGTGGGTCGCATCCCAGCCTCTTTTTTTCAACCAAGAACATTAAGTAATAAAAATATATTAAAAAACATTTAGACTCATACACCAAAAATTAACATAAAACAAATTGCTTTGGTTTTTACCAACACAGCATATTTATATAGTATACATACATATGCATACGAATAAAAGAGTATCATTTTTTAAACGCGAAATAAATATTGTATTAACCACGTTTATGTAAATTTATCAATTATTATTCGCTTTTTGTTTTGCGTCCAAATCAAATTATTTAATACCTTACCTTTGCAGGAACCGCTTGTCCCATCACGGAAAATATAATGCGATTTAAAATTAAATACGTGGTCAATTCTACATTCGTCGTATATTTTCTTTGCCATAACATCCGCCCACTTGTCCTGCCGTAATATTGTGTATTTTCGCATTTTTTGCTTTTGGTCTTTGTTGGTGACATAATAAGACGTTTCTTGTAACAATTCCATAAATTCATCCTTACCAAAAGTAAGGGTAAACATTATCTTTTTAGGGAATGTAGAATTCAGGCTTTTGTCACTTTCCAGCAAGTCTAACGATGACTGAAGACTAACATCTCAAACATTCTGACCAGATAATTGTTCCAGGAGACCATGCCTGTTGGACACTGTTAAGGCGTGTAGAGAAGCACTTTTCACTCGGTTTTTTAAGTCTTTTGCTACTTCTTGCCACACACTGTTCGAAGCAGGGACCACTTTATTGTTGACATAAATTTGTTCTTTGAATTTTAAAATTGAATTAATGTATTCTAAAGGGGTAATTTTGGGGCGTCTCCCTCTTTTTAATTCTGACATTTTACCGAAATCTAGCTTTTTATTACTTCTAAACTTAAAATTTAGCAATTAACTTATTGAACAACGAGTATTGCTGCTAACCAAACTAGAATGATTAATCAAATCAAAATTCCATTCAAATCAAACTGAACGGCTAAAATAACGTTTTTAACATACCAGTGAAAACCAATAAAAAACTTTAGAGGTATTAGTATATATAAACTTTAAAACTTAAATTCAATGCAGATGCAGCTGCCATCCAAATTTGAAAAAAGGTACATAATATTGTTACCAGGGGTCACTTACCTTCAAGAATATGGAAATCCTAGAGCAAAGATACATTCTAAATTTACGAAACGGTAACTCTAGCCCATGTTTTGGATTTTCTCACTTAAGTGTAAGCCGCTCAGAACAACCTATATAATAATACATAGACATTATTGGTTTCAGTTTTTTCTGAAAAACTATCTAAGTTTATTAGAGTAAATCTCTTTCTAGTTTGTCTCTTTTTTTCCTTTAAATACTTCTATCAATATGAGTGGCAGATAAACACTCAAGATGGCGTCATTTTCTTAAAGCAGGAAGTTTATCTATTGGCTGAGAGATGGCGCTTATATCACTTATTTTAAAAAAATGAAATTGGTGAAATGAAAAATTTTTTGGAATTTTTTTCTTTCCACAACTAATTTTAAACAAAAAAGCTACAATTAATTGCATCGTTACATTTTCGAATATCCTTGTTTTATGGGTGGACTCACGGTGTCAAGTTAGCACTACATACCCCCCTTTTTTTAAAAAATCAAAGTAAAAAAAATTTTTGGAATTTTTTTCTTTCCACAACTAATTTTAAACAAAAAAGCTACAATTAATTGCATCGTTACATTTTCGAATATCCTTGTTTTATGGGTGGACTCACGGTGTCAAGTTAGCACTACATACCCCCCTTTTTTAAAAAAATCAAAGTAAAAAAATTTTTGGAATTTTTTTCTTTCCACAACTAATTTTAAACAAAAAAGCTACAATTAATTGCATCGTTACATTTTCGAATATCCTTGTTTTATGGGTGGACTCACGGTGTCAAGTTAGCACTACATACCCCCTTTTTTAAAAAAATCAAAGTAAAAAAAATTTTTGGAATTTTTTTCTTTCCACAACTAATTTTAAACAAAAAAGCTACAATTAATTGCATCGTTACATTTTCGAATATCCTTGTTTTATGGGTGGACTCACGGTGTCAAGTTAGCACTACATACCCCCCTTTTTTTAAAAAATCAAAGTAAAAAAAATTTTTGGAATTTTTTTCTTTCCACAACTAATTTTAAACAAAAAAGCTACAATTAATTGCATCGTTACATTTTCGAATATCCTTGTTTTATGGGTGGACTCACGGTGTCAAGTTAGCACTACATACCCCCCTTTTTTAAAAAAATCAAAGTAAAAAAAATTTTTGGAATTTTTTTCTTTCCACAACTAATTTTAAACAAAAAAGCTACAATTAATTGCATCGTTACATTTTCGAATATCCTTGTTTTATGGGTGGACTCACGGTGTCAAGTTAGCACTACATACCCCCCTTTTTTAAAAAAATCAAAGTAAAAAAAATGTTTGGAATTTTTTTCTTTCCACAACTAATTTTAAACAAAAAAGCTACAATTAATTGCATCGTTACATTTTCGAATATCCTTGTTTTATGGGTGGACTCACGGTGTCAAGTTAGCACTACATACCCCCCTTTTTTAAAAAAATCAAAGTAAAAAAAATTTTTGGAATTTTTTTCTTTCCACAACTAATTTTAAACAAAAAAGCTACAATTAATTGCATCGTTACATTTTCGAATATCCTTGTTTTATGGGTGGACTCACGGTGTCAAGTTAGCACTACATACCCCCCTTTTTTAAAAAAATCAAAGTAAAAAAAATTTTTGGAATTTTTTTCTTTCCACAACTAATTTTAAACAAAAAAGCTACAATTAACTGCATCGTTACATTTTCGAATATCCTTGTTTTATGGGTGGAATTACGGTGTCAAGTTAGCACTACATACCCCCCTTTTTTAAAAAAATCAAAGTAAAAAAAATTTTTGGAATTTTTTTCTTTCCACAACTAATTTTAAACAAAAAAGCTACAATTAATTGCATCGTTACATTTTCGAATATCCTTGTTTTATGGGTGGACTCACGGTGTCAAGTTAGCACTACATACCCCCCTTTTTTAAAAAAATCAAAGTAAAAAAAATTTTTGGAATTTTTTTCTTTCCACAACTAATTTTAAACAAAAAAGCTACAATTAACTGCATCGTTACATTTTCGAATATCCTTGTTTTATGGGTGGAATTACGGTGTCAAGTTAGCACTACATACCCCCCTTTTTTAAAAAAATCAAAGTAAAAAAAATTTTTGGAATTTTTTTCTTTCCACAACTAATTTTAAACAAAAAAGCTACAATTAATTGCATCGTTACATTTTCGAATATCCTTGTTTTATGGGTGGACTCACGGTGTCAAGTTAGCACTACATACCCCCCTTTTTTAAAAAAATCAAAGTAAAAAAAATTTTTGGAATTTTTTTCTTTCCACAACTAATTTACAACAAATAATTGTCAACTAATTGCGTACTTAGTTTTAACAAAATCAAAAAGTGTAGTGCTAACTTGATATCAACCTAGCACTACATACCACTTTTTTGAAAAATCGTCGAGCTACAAATTTTTTTTTTCCACAACTAATTTACAACAAAAAAGCTACAATTAACTGCATACTCAGTTTTTTAAATTTCGAAAAATGTAGTGCTAACTTGACAGTCGTAAAAAAGTGACGTTAGTTCTGTCAAACAAATTTAATGTCATCATATGTCATTTCATTTTATCAGCGATAATTATGTATTGCTTTGTTGTGTTTATATTTTTCAAAATATTGCTGAGTTCACGAATACGTCGTGCTGTTTTGGATGAAATGCTGCTTTTAATTACAATAGTCAGATTGATTATAGTATATTATATTATAGTACGGATACATTGGAATGATGGACGCAATATGTCCACATTGTGATGTGGCTAACTTTCCAGGTGAAACGCCCGGCATGTGTTGTGCTAATGGTAAAGTGAGATTGTCAACATAAGCAACTCCACCCGAACCATTGTATTCATTTATTTTTGGGACATCTCAAAACGTCAAAACAGTTTTTAAGTAATATTCAACAATTCAATTCGGCATTTCAAATGACTTCTTTTGGTGCTACTAAAATTATTAGAGATAATTTTATGTCGCTTTTTAAGTTAAACACCTTAACAGGATTGTCCCACGTTTATATCAATCTGAATCATAAAGTCTTACAAATTCTCATTCAACATCTACATTAGTTTTAGTTCAATTGTTCGAAATTGCTCTTGATCGTATGCCATCTGATAAATCACAAAATTGTAATAGCATCAAATTGAATATTCAACAAAAACATGTTTATGACACAATCATCCAAGCCGTTTCCAATAATGCAGGTGGATTATATTTCTTGGATGCACCTGGTGGTAGAGGCAAAACTTTCGTTGTATCATTGATTTTAGCGACAATTCGATTGGAACAGAAAATTGCATTGACACTTGCATCTTCGGGAATTGCTGCTACATTCTTAGAAGGTAGTCGGACCGCACACTCTGCATTAAAATTTCCATTGAATGTACAGGTGATTGAAACTCCAACTTGGAATATTTCGAGAAATTCTGCTATGGCAAAAGTTCTGCGATTAACGTCAATTATTTTATGGGATGAGTGCACAATGGCGAATAAAAATCAATAGAAATATTTAATCGAACAATTCAAGATTTACGCAGTAATCAACAGTTTTTTGGTGGTGCTCTGATATTGCTGTCAGGGGACTTTCGTCAAACATTGGTTGCCATTGTTGTTTGAAGTCATCAGTTCTTTGGAGATATGTACGAAAATTGACACTGAACATTCATATGCGTATTCACCTACATGATGATGCAACTGCCCATGAGTTTTCAAAACAATTGTTAGAAATTGGTGATGGAAAAATACCAATCGCCAGTACCAACGGATTGATCACTTTACCGAACAATTTTGTACAATTGCGCAATCTATAGATGAGTTGATTGAATGTGTTTTTCCGAATATTCTTCACAATTACAGAAATCATGATTGATTGAGAGAACGCGCCATTTTAGAACCGAAGATTATTCATATCAATGCCATTAATTTTCAAATTCAAGCGAAACTGCCAGGTGTAGTCACGACATATACATAAATCAATTGACAGTGTTATGAATCAAGATGAGGCAATGAATTATCCAATTGAATTTTTAAATTCATTGGAACCGGCTGGTATACCACCGCATTGCTTAAATCTGAAAATTGGTTCTTTGATTATATTATTGCGAAATATTAATCCACCAAAACTGTATAATGGCACCAGATTAGCAGTGAAAAAGTTATTGCCAAATTTGATTGAAGCTACAATCTTAACTGGTAAATCAAAACCAAAAGGAGAAGTGTGTTTGATACCGGGTATCCCTATGATTCCAACTGATATGCCATTTAAATTCAAAAAATTACAATATCATGTGCTTTTATCATTTGCGATGTCCATAAATAAGGCCCAAGGACAAACAATTCACGTTTGTGGTGTCAATTTGGAGGAATCATGTTTTTCACTTTTAATAGCTAGCAATTTAAAATATTTTTTTTGTTTGAATCAATGAACTTTATAATCATTTTTTTATTACTATGCCTTATATGTAGCGAAGCACGTACCGGGCCGCTAGTACTGAATAAAATGGAAGAAGTGCGCTATGAACTTTCTAAACAGAGCACGCATTCAATAATTTGCAAGCGTTGTTCGTTTGTAAGACGATTCATGGTTAAATTATAGACCAAACTGAAGATGTTTGACAGTGAAACAAAACACGAAACGTGCGTCAGCTGTTTAAACCAGTATTTCCAAAGAGATAATAGCTAAAAAATCACCCTTTATATACTCATGAAAGGATATGTCTTATGTCCTCATTCATCATAGCTTTAAAATCCTCTATCAAAGCGATTGAACAAACAATGTTAGGATTACGTCGGCAGCATACAAGTGAATTTGGCAGTTTGAGATGACTACGGGAATATTATTTATAACATTGAGAATAACAAAGGACACACAATGGCGCCCTGGGGTATCCCCATGCTTGAACTAATAGGGTTGAAAGTTACACAAAAGGTGAAGTTAAAGATTCTTTTAAGTTTAAAATGTAGGATAAAATGATCAGTGCAATCAAGAGTGCACCAAAATTACAAGAATTAAGAACAAAGTGGGTATCCGATGTAGCTTAAATTGCTGAAGATTCACAACTGTACATCTGCGAAACCAAGACTACCACTAAGAAATACATATCTGTTGATTTAAGTAATTTTGGATCTGATCGTGTAAATTTTTTTAAATAACTTACATGTATAAGAAAAGATCCTTATAAGCCGGTTCTCCCAACGACAAGAAGGGTTTTATTTTTAAGGAACTGGAATAATACCATCTCTCTTTCATGCGTCTGGAAATTCACCACTATATACAGTACTGTGCAAAACATTTGTAACTAGAACCTCCATCATTTTTCTTAAAAAAAAAAATTGTTTAGAAAATCAAACAGCAAAATTCTTTCTTTAGTTTTCTAAACTCTTTTGATATTATGTTATAATTGTTGGAAAAAAATGAACACTCTTCACTGAAACAAAAAATAAATAACTGAATACTTTCATAGTTTGTAAAATTGTTGTGCAAAACATTTACAACTTCGATCTTACAACTAAATTTGAAACTATTTTCTTACTTCAAGGCAAGGAAATGTTAATATTTAATTGCATACCCTTTATTTTTTATAACGGCTGTATATCTTCTGGGCATTGAAGCTATAGGGTTATTAATAACTGTTTTTAGATTGTCATTCCACTGCCTCTGAATTCCAGCGAATAGGTCACTTTTGTGCTTAAAAATTTTGCTCCCAATTCTTTTCTTCACAATTTCCCACAGGTTCTCTTTTGGGTCTAGGTCATGGTAGAACCTCAATCTTTTTTTCTGCAATCCACTTTGTGGCCAACTTCGACTTGTGTTTGGGATCATTGTCGTGTTGGAACCAGGGTTGTTGCGGATGTAAAAATTTTGACATCCGAGGATTCGGATGCGGATTTTTTGAGACTCACATCCGCGGATGCGGATGCGGATTTAAGAATTTATTAAATAAAAACAATTTTAAGTCCGTAAATAAAGGAAAATTTTATTGATTATCCTTGCGTTTAATAATTAAATTTAAAAATGGGTGAGTTATATTTAATAAAAAGCAGGATTGCAGCCTTCTCAGACTGCAATCTCTTTTTTAGTGGATCGTATATTAATCCAGCTCCACTAAATAGTTGTTCGCTGGGAAGTGGGAACACTGGCTGGTGGAGGTGATAAATACCTCAGTGCAACTTTGGAGAGTCTTTTAAAGTCTGTTTGATGGAGTTTCCACCAATCAAGTGGATTATTATCGAATTCTAGTCTTTTTTTATTTCGGTAACATGCTAACTCCCTTCGGAGAAGTGCTTCGGGACTAGCGTTATCAGATTCTCCTTCACCTTCGTCTTCAGTTGATGAATCTAGCATCATTGCCAAATCGCTTCCGAAGCAAGCCTTGTAACTTTAACCAGACGTTCCTGGTTCCAAATGTAAAGACTCATCCATTTTCTTCTTTTTTGTGTTGTTTAAATTTGGTGACAACGTAGGAGAACTGGTGCTTAATGGATCATTTATCATCTTTAAAATTACATCTTTAATTCTTTCCTCGGTGATGGGTTTGAAAAATGCATGCTTATAGCGAGGGTCTAAGTATGTTGAAATCGCATACAAATCGTTGTCTTGCAAAGATGAAAATTTTGAAAATTTTTACAAATTTCAAAAAAAAAAACATTGAAAAACATCCGCATCCGCAACAAACTCCGCATCAGTTTATGCGGATGCGGATGTTGGAATTATTACGAATAATCCGCAGGCGGATGCGGATGCGAATATTTTCAACATCCCTAGTTGGAACATCCATTTCCCAATGGGCATAAGGCAGCATGTTACAAAGGATGTCTACATAGTCTTCAATCTTCATTATGCTCCCACTTGTCGAATTGGCCCGGTTCCTTGGCCAAAGAAGCAGCCCAAGGGCAAAATTGAACCACCTCTATGTTTGACCGTCCCTTTAGTGTATTTTGGATTTAACCTCTCACCTCTTGGCCTTTTGACATGTTGTTTTCCACCCGATCCGTGCATATTGAACTTTGATTCGTCAGAAAACAAGACCGTTTCCCATTTTCGGGGACTCCAATTGAGATGAGTTTTTGGAAAAGCCAAACGAGCTTTCACATTTTTTTTAAATAAATGGCTCTTTTGCATTTGAAAACAACGCAATCCGGCCTGTAGTGTGCGGCGTCTGATAGTTGATGGGTTAATGGGTAACCTAAGTTCAATTTTTGCTTCCCTTGATGATTCCGTGGGATTTCTTCGGAAGAAATTTGCTATTTTTCAATCATCTTTTGCTGTGGTGCTTCGAGGCCTTCTTCCTCTATGATGGCATAACACCTTTCCACTTTTGATGATTATACAAATAGTTGATTTTTGAATAGAATATTTCTTTGAAATTTCTTTTTGTGATGCTCCTTTTTTGAAAGCACTCAAAAGTCTGGATTTTATTTTTTATAATATTTCTTTCCCGCCATTTTTAAAACAATTTTTTTTTTTTTTCAATTTAAAAAGAATGTATCTTAAAAAACCGTTTTATCGATCAAAGTCCCGGCTAAAACTAACTAAAAAAATTAAGCTACACGTATAAACCTACCAACCTCAAAATAAATCAGATTAACCGTTATCAAAATGAGACGAAAAGAGAATTGGTCACTAGTTGCAAATGTTTTGCACAGCTGAAATCATTATTGTTTTTGTAAAAGCAGTGCATTTGTAGAATTTGCCTGTGGATCAGTGCTTTAAGATTATGAACAATAAGGTGACACATAAAAAAGTCTATAGCAATAAAAATAATTTGATTGGCACAGCTTTAATATACACGAATGTTCGATTTTTTAATTGGCGATGATAGTTGTAAAAAGGTTTGCACAGTACTGTATGTAAGACTTGAAAATGTGTACAAAGTAGTTATGTACAAATAAAGGGTAGTTTAAGCTTCAAAATATCATCAGGACCAATCGCATTAGATTTTACAGATCTGACAGAATAACATAACTCATGAGCACCTATGCTAGAGAATTTGAAATAGTTTTCATTCTCTGGCATAATAAAAGAATCTTGGATATGCATGCTCTTGACAAAGTGGAAATCAGAATATTAGACATCTCTCCAGGGCTCCAGGAACATAATGTTCATAGTTCCTTAGACATGAGAGACGGATCAAGTTTCTGTAGAAGGTATGCACTTTGAGATTGGCGACTATACAAATCAGTAGGACTACTCTCATACCTCTGGTAGAAGCGCTTCCTTTACTTTATGAGAAACCTTATATTTTCTTAAACCACCCACCACAAAGAAAGAGATTTGTTCGTATTTCACTTTCACCTTTATTTTCAAGGTCAAGATATTCGAGTTGAAAATCAATATTTACTAATCTTATATATATAAAAATCAAAATCACTTTTCGTTGTAATGTTATAACTCAACAATGCCTTTACCGATTTGGCTAATTTTGGTCTTGAATTATTCGTGGAAGTCCAGAGAAGGTTTGTAGGTAGAGAAAATTTAAAAAAACTATCTTGAAAAAGTGTAAAATCAACATCTTTCTATACTCGCATATACAAACAATTTGTACTAATACTTAAAAGCCAATTTGAACCTATGGCAAAACAATAGAAGATACAAAAGTGACGTTAGTTCTGTCAAACAAATTTAATGTCATCATATGTCATTTCATTTTATCAGCGATAATTATTGCTTTGTTGTGTTTATATTTTCCAAAATATTGCTGAGTTATTGCTTTGTGTTTATATTTTCCAAAATATTGTTGAGTGAAGGTAAAATGCCACGAGCAAGACGACCAAACATAGGCCGGCGAACGCGTAATGCAAATCAAGTGGCATTATTAAGACGATCTCAGATTAAAGATAGCGCACAAGCTAATGCATCGCAGCGTGAACGTACTGCACAGAATAGATCTGTTGACGAATACGTGTCGTGCGGTTTTGGATGAAATGCTGCGTGCTGCTTTTAATTACAATAGTCAGATTGATAAAGGTTTTTCCATCAGCATAACGAATTAGTTCAATTGTTTAAAATTGCTCTTGATCATATGCCATCTGATAATCACAAAATTGTAATAGCACCAAATTGAATATTCATGACACAATCATGCATGCCGTTTCCAATAATGCAGGTGGATTATATTTCTTGGATGCACCTGGTGGTACAGGCAAAACTTTCGTTGTATCATTGATTTTAGCGACTATTCGATCGGAACAGAAAATTGCATTGGCACCTGTATCTTCGTTAATTGCTGCTACATTATTAGAAGGTGGTCGGACCGCACAATCTGCATTAAAATTGCCTTTGAATGTACAGGTGATTGAAACTCCAACTTGCAATATTTCGAGAAATTCTGCTATGCAAAAGTTCTGCGATTAACTTCAATTATTGTATGGGATGAGTGCACAATGGTGAATAAAAAATCAATAGAAGCATTTAATCGAACAATCCAAGATTTACCCGGTAATCAACAGCTTTTTGGTGGTGCTCTGATATTGCTGTCAGGGGACTTTCGTCAAACGTTGCCTGTTATGTCTCGATCAACTCCTGCTGATGAAATAAACGCCTGTTTAAAATCATCAGTTCTTTGGAAATATGTACGAAAATTGACACTGAACATTAATATTCACCTACATAATGATGCAACTGCCCATGAGTTTTCAAAACAATTATTAGAAATTGGTGATGGCAAAATACCAATCGACAGTACCAACGGATTGATCACTTTACCGAACAATTTTTGTACAATTGCGCAATCTATAGATGAGTTGATTGAATGTGTTTTTCCAAATATTCTTCAGAATTACAGAGATCATTATTGATTGAGAGAACCGAAGAACATTCATATCAATGCCATTAATTTTCAAATTCAAGCGAAACTGCCAGGTGTAGTCACGACATATAAATCAATTGACAGTGTTATGAATCAAGATGAGACAATGAATTATCCAATTGAATTTTTAAATTCATTGGAACCGGCTGGTATACCACCGCATTGCTTGAATCTGTAAAATAGGTTCTTTGATTATATTATTGCGAAATAATAATACACCAAAACTGTGTAATGGCACAGGATTGGCAGATAAAAAGTTATTGCCAAATTTGATTGAACTACAATCTTAACTGGTAAATCAAAAGGAGAAGTGTGTTTGATATCGCGTATCCCTTTGATTCCAACTGATATGCCATTTGAATTCAAAAGATTACAATATCCTGTGCGTTTATCATTTGCGATGTCCATAAATAAGGCCCAAGGGCAAACACTTCAAGTTTGTGGTGTCAATTTGGAGGAATAATGTTTTCACATGGCCAACTTTATGTTGCCTGTTCCAGAGTCGATACCCCTGTTTATTTATTCATGCTTAAAATGAAAAATATTGTCTATCCAACTGTTTTAGACTAACGCATATAGACCCACCATCGTAAGAGTACCCAATTCTTTTTTATTTTTTAGTTTTTACTCTTTGCTGATAAATATAATATAAACAATATCTCATTTGGGTCATTTGGACTTTTAAATAGCTAGCAATTTAAAATATTTTTTTGTTTAAATCAATGAACTTTATAATCATTTTTTTTTATTACTATGCCTTATACGTAGCGAAGCACGTACCGGGCCGCTAGTCTTATATATAAAAATGAATCGCAAAATGTGTTGGTAAGCGCATAACTCAGCAACGCCTGGACCAATTTGGCCAATTCGTTTTTTAAAATGTTCGTTGCAGTTCAAGGATGGTTTTTACGGTGAGAAAAATTCGAATAATTGCCCGAAAAACCATAAGAACAGCCCTTTTCTTTTTCCCATACAAATGTTTTCTCACTAAAACGTAGTCAGCTTAAAGGATTTGACTTCAAGTCATGTCAAATTAAAAAAAAAAAAAAAAAAAGTGTTGATGTCGATTTGCCGGTGTACAAGTATTGTTTTTCTTGGATTTTCTGTTACCTTAATTACTGAGTTTGCTTTTGTCAACTGATAAACGACTGAAACAACTTCTTATATCATGTTTAGTTAGTGTTTAGTGACAAAATAATTTATATTTGATATGCGTCCTATAAGACGAAGCAATTTAGGTAGAAGAACCCGAAATGCTACAAACCAAGCTAATTACCGATCTAATCGTAATGTACAAGAACGTGACGACCGAATTGAACGTGAAAGAATTCGGATATCACAAACGCGTGAAGCCCGAGCCCGACATTCAAATAATAATCGCACAAGTTTGAATCTAGCAACAATTGAATATTAGCAACAATTCGCTCACAAATTAAAATTGCACTTGCACTCGCTTCGCACTAAAATTGCGATTAAATATGCAAAGCAATGAAACTCCAACCTGCAAAATTTCGAAGAACTCTGCAATGGCAAAGGTTTTGCAGCAATGTAAATTGATTCTTTGGGATGAATGTACGGTGGCACATAAAAAATCTTTGGAGGCTTTAGACAGAACCTTAAAAGATCTACGAAGCAATACTAACAGATTTGGTGGTGCAAAACGATCAACGCCAGCTGATTAAATCAATACATGTCTAAAGTCCTGCAATTTGTGGAAACATGTCACAAAACTTCATTTAAGGAAGAATATGCGTGTCGAGTTGCAAAATGAGCAATCTGGAAACATATTCTCTAAAAAACACATTGACATTGGTAATTGCAAATTTATAATAGACATGTTGGCTGCATTAACTTTCCTCAAAGTTTTTGTCAGTTAACGCAATCAAAAGATGAACTTATTCAGAAGGTGTTTCCAGATGTTTCTCAAAATTATGGAAACCATGATTGGTTGAACGAACGAGCTACATATATTGGCTGCAAAAAACAACATGAACATAGATGAATTAAATTTCAAAATTCAAGAACAAATTACAGGCGAATTGAGGATATATAAATCAGTTGATTCGGCTACAAACCAAGATGATGCAGTCAACTATCCACCGGAATTTTTAAACTCGCTGGATTTGCCAGGATTTCCACCTCACAATCTTCAATTAAAGGTTGGATCAATAGTTATAATGTTGCGAAATATCAACCAACCGCGTCTTTGCAACGGTATACGGTTAGCGATAAAAAAATTACTAAACAACGTGATAGAAGCAACTATGTATACTCAAAGGAAAGTATAAAGGAGAAGATGTTCTCAAACCGCGCATTCCAATGATTCCGACTGATGTGCCATTTGAGTTTAAACGACTACAGTTTCCAGTGCGGCTTGCTTTTGCCATGACCATAAACAAGTCCCAGGGGCAATCATTAAGTGTTTGTGCTATTAGTTTAGAAAACCCATGTTTCTCGCATGGTCAATTGTATGTTGCCTGTTCCTGTGTTGAAAAACCATCAGATTTGTTTGTCTATGCGCCAAGTAATCAAACGAAGAACATCGTATATCACAAAGCACTACATTGATAATAAAACTGATTTCTGTTAATCATTATGATTGCCCTATCATGAGGGTGACGGTTCTGTTCAGGAGAGTTTTTAGCCACGACTATAAAATACGTAGGAACAAAAACTTCCACATTACAAATCTTTATGACAGGACAAAGTCTGTCGGGTCCGCTAGTTTTTAATAAAAGTTTGAACTTCAGTAATAATCATTATTATATTTACGCTTGTAAAAATTCTTTTAATTTGAATTTGGCCTATTACAAAAATGATTAGGTGCCAGTTCTTAAGGGCACCAAAGGGAAGTTTTTTAAGTTTGTCGAATTCGTAGTTCGTACATGACAACTTAGCTGCGATGCTAAAGGATTTTGGAAGTAATACTGAACGACTTCCCTCGAAAATTGGGTCATCGTTTTAATCATCGTTAACATCATTGTTATCGTTTTCATTTTTGTATTGTTATTGTCATCGTTATCGCTATTCTGATGCTGATCCTGATTGTCATCTACAGCTGATGACATTAACAGCTTCTTATACAACATTTGTCACTAGAATTTTATTGGTAAAATAATTGTTATCTTTATTTTGGAAGACATAATTTAACAATATCATTGTCGTTTGATTGTTATTTTTAGTACATGTGTAGCACGTGTGTCTTGTTATTTTTTAATCATTAAATTATTCTTAGGAATAGCATGTGTACGCGTGGAAGCTTGTATAGATGTTCAATTTCTAACGCCTAATTTAGGTCAACATTGTACGTAACCTTTGTGCCTCTGGGTTTGAATATTTCAACAACAAAAGGGACAAAGGTAAAAGAAATCGCACAAATACAAAAAATATTCAAACATCCGTGCTGTGTTGAGAAGCAGTGTATGTTCCATTTTGTGTTTCTAGGATCTGAACACGTGACATCTGTCAAGCAGTTTAACATAGGATTGAACTTTAGGTTTGGTATTCTTAGCTCCCGCCAGTGCGTCATCGCGTGGCCCCAAAGGATTCATGTGGTTGCGGACGCAATTTGTAGCATTAAATCCTTGAAAATGTTATAATATTACGTATAACTGAAAATACATACCAACCTTCCTAACTTATTTCTTGATTCGATTGAAGCTTTAACAATGATAGAAAATATTTAAGTGCTTGCTTGAAAATGCCAAAAGGGAATTCAAATGAAGGTATACACAAAACACATTCTAACACCTACAACATAATATCTACAGGGGCTTTTTGGAAAACAAATAAATTTATTCAATAAAATTAATAAAGGCAAAATGTTATGTATGAGAGTACATAAACCCTCCACCACCACCACATTTTTATACAAATATAGATTTATGTAGCTCTAACAACATCGGTCTATGTATATTTTATCTATTTCTTAAAAATGTTGAATAATAAATTTCGAAAACATGTAAATTTTGTGTAAATCAAAAAATATAGTCGAGTAGGTACTTTTTTTAGGATTTCCTTTTTAATATTTTATATCGGTTATAAGAAATTAGTTTTTGAGGTTGAAAAAAAAAAGGTTTGATACTTTTTAAAGGACTGGATCTGAATTTTCAAATATTAACCCCTTTAAGGCTTACATATATTTATCTTTAAACATTGTAAAAATATTGTTAAGTCAAACACAAAAAGATCTGATTTGAATAATAAATCTAAATTTATGGGAGAAACAAATAAATATCGTTATAATCCCTCTGTTGATTACTCTCGCTTGGGGGACATTACAAGCCACAGATACAAATTCTCTTAAACTTAAGGTTTTCATATACATCAGTTATTAAAATTTTTTCCAAGCACAATAGTTTAAAAATTGTTTATTGTTAGGTTAGCGTTTTCTTTCCAAAGTATGATTTTCCGTGTTGTTTAAATATTGGACATAAACTAATGAGATGGAAGCAGTCTTATTAACTTCCCATAGGAAGTTATTGTAATGGGTCCGATTTGTCAAATTGAAAATTTTGACATTTCTCGACGTTTCAAGGTCCCTAGAGTCGAAATAAAAGATTTTTAGAAAGATGTCTGTGGTTTCGTGTGTACGTACATTCGTACGTCCGTACGTTCGCGGCATTTTTTTCGCCTTCCATAGCTCAAGAACCAGAAGAGATATCGACTTCAAATAAATTTTGTTATACAGATAATAAGGCAGAAAGATGCAGAAAGGGCTCTCAAGAAAATTGCGTGGGTGGTTTTTTTACCATAGCAGTTTAAAAAAAAGGTGAAAATTTTGGTTAACCCTAAATCTCTCATGAACCAATGACGCTAGAGTCTTGAATGAAATTTTATATTACGTACATATATACATACATATATTGTAACGTGATACAAAACAATTATATTTTTGGAAAAAAATTCAATTAACGGTTATTTTTATAAATCAAAAAAATCTGAAAAAAAAAATGTGTCACCTCGAAAATTTTACGAGTTAAATATGATTTCATTTCCAAAACAATTTTGTGCAACGAAGAATAATGTTTTTGGCATCTGATAAAATTTTGAGAAAAATCTAATTAATAGTTTTTTTTATAAAAAATAAAAACCTAAAAAAAAAAACATTACTCAAAGTTCATAAAAATTGAATTTCGACTCAAATATATTTTCAAAAACTTGAGATTATATCTTCAAACTTATTTGTCTTATAAAAAATATTGTTTTCAACATTCTGATTGATTCAAATTTTGAGAAAAATCGAATTGACAGTTTTTTTACAAAAACTAAAAACCTAAAAAAAAATTAATAAAAGTTGGTTAAAATTGATTTTCAACTCGTATATCTTTTCAAAACTTTGAGATATTGGCTTTAAACTAATTTTATCTTATAAGAAATATTGTTTTCAACATTCGATAAAATTTTGAGAAAAATCGAATTGACAGTTTCTTTTTACAAAAAATAAAAACTTAACAAAAAAACAATACTAAAACTTGGTACTTGGTAACTTTCGACTCAAATAGCTTTTCAAAAATTACAAATATTGGCTTCAAACTTATTTTATTTCACAGAACATATTATTTTCGATTTTCAGTAATTTTTTTATAAAAATCCAACAGTCTGTTTTTTCATAAAAAAATAAAATCTACAAAAAATAGTACGCAAATTTGGTTAAAATTGATACATATAGACAAACTTTTAAGCAAGACAAATCGACAGACGGGATGGGAAGTTATCAGTGTGGGTCGCATCCCAGCCTCTTTTTTAGTTTTCAGATTATATACGGAACAAAACTGATGGAAGCTGTTGTTATATGGTTTTCCGCATTAAGTCCATCTTCACTTCCCATCTTGTCTTGAAAATCAGAGATAATTCCCGATAGGTGTCGTTAAAATAACTTGCTTCCATTCAATTCAGCTTCAATATAGAATAAAGGATTGTGGTTTATGATTGCTGAGCCGTTTTTTAAAGTGCCTCAAAACATTATGATCCAGTTCTAAAGTTTCTCCATAAGAATTTCCTAGGTGTTTTCTCTTCATCTTTTTAGCTAGACTAGTCTCGAGATGAAGGGCTAATGTTACAAAAATAATAATGATTTCAGCTATGCAAAACATTTGCAACTAGTGGCCATTTCTCTGTTCGTCTTATTTTGATAACGGTTAATTTGATTTATTTTGAGGTTGGTAAGTTTATACGTGTAGCTTGATTTGTTTAGTAAGTTTTTGCCGGGACTTTGATCGATAAAACAGTTTTTTTTTTTTAAGTAAATTCTTTTTTTGTAGTACCCGTGGCATGATGGTTAGTTCGTTGGACTGTCATGCGAGAGGTCTTGGGTTCAATCCCTGCCTAAGCCACCTTAATTAAAAAAAAAAAAAAGAGTTTTCACGGGTACTGCCTCTTGCGAGGAATTGACAAATTCTCCAAGAGTAATTCTTGTCATGAAAAAGTGCTTTCTCAAAAATTAGCCGTTCGGATTCGGCATATAAATTGTAGGTCCCCTCCATCCCTGACAACATTACTCGCACACAGGAATGGTTGAGAGTTGTAAGTCACTAGGCCCTGGTTCTCTACGGACTGTTGCGCCACCTAATTTATTTATTTATATTTTTAAATTCTTTTTTAAATTGAAACAAAAAAGATTTTGTTTCGAAAATGGCGGAAAATAAATATTCATCGGATGTAAAATCCAGAATTTTGAGTGTTTTCAAAAAAGTAGCATCACAAACAGAAATTTCAAAGAAATATTCCATTCACAAATCAACTATTTGTAGAATCATCAAAAGTGGAAAGGTGTTATTCCATCAAAGAGGAGGAAGGTCTCGAAGCACCAAAGCAAAAGATGATTGAAAAATAACAAATTTCTTCCGAAGAAATCCCACAGCATCATCCAGGGAAGCAAAGATTGAACTTATGGTAGCAATTGACCTATCAACTATCAGACGCCGCGCACTGCAGGCCGAATTGCGTGGTTTTCAGATAGCAAAAGAGCCATTTATTTAAATAAAAATCTGAAAGCTCGTTTGGCTTTTGAAAAAACTCATCTCAATTGGAGTCTCCTAAAATGGGAAATGGTCTTGTTTTCTGACGAATCAAAGTTCAATATGCATGGATCGGGTGGAAATAAACATGTCAGGAGGCCAAGAGGTGAGAGAATAAATCAAAAATACACTAAAGGGACGGTCAATCATGGAGGTGGTTCAATTTTGTTCTTGGGCTGCTTCTCTGGCCAAGGTATCGGGCAAATTCGACAAGTGTAGGGCATAATAAAGTCTGAAGACTATATAGACATCTTTGTAACACCATGCTGCCTTATGCCCACTGGGAAATGGACGTTCCAACACGACGTGGATTACATAAAAAAAGATTGAAGTTTTATCATGGCCAGCCCAATCCCCAGACCTAAACGCAATAGAGTACCTGTGGAAAATTGTGAAGAGAAGAGTTGGGAGCAACATTTTTAAGCCTATTCGCTGGAATTCAAAGGCAGTGGAATGACATTTCAAAAACGGTTATTAATAACTTTATTGCTTCGATGCCCAGAAGATATACAGCCGTTATAAAAAATAAAGAGTACGCAATTAAATATTAACCTGTCCTTGCCTTAAAGTAAGAAAATAGTTTGAAGTTTAGATGTGAGGTCTAAGTTGCAAATGTTTTGCACAGCACATTTAACAACTATTAAAGTACTAATTTTTTTTTCCAACAATTATAACGTAATATCAAAAAGTTTTAGAAAACTAAGGAAAGAATTTGCCTGTTTGATTACCTAAACAATTTTAAGTAAGTAAGTAAGTAAGTTATTCATTTATTTACATTTCAATATAAAAAATAGAATACAAATCATGAGTTTAAGAGCTATATCTAAGCCGTCAGCCTGGTTAGCAAGTTTATAAATGTGTATTTTAAAATTTAATTAAATTTTCAATAATCAACAAAAAAAAAAAGAACTAAAGTATCAAACGTATTCTGATATTAATAACATCCTGTACTTGTAAACTGTTTTTGAGAAATTGCTTAGGGTTTTCCAGTCACACTCGTTTAGAAGTTGGATAGTTTCCTGCATGGTTAGTGATTGTTTTCCAAAGGAAATTTGCCTTTGTGCTTTGAATATTGGGCATATACTTATGATATGAAAGCAATCTTCTTTCGATTTTAGGTTGCAAAGCGTACAGAATTGATTAAAGCTTCCATTATAAGGGTTACCATTTAAGGCAATGAGCTCACACCTTGCTTTGAATATCACGGATATTTCATCATAGCTAAGTGAGTCGTGAGAGTAGTTTTTCTTGTTTAGATTGAAATTAAGCTGACTGTATAAAATTCTACTTTTAGAATTCCGAGCCTTAACGATGAAGGCATCTCGAATAGAGTCTTCATTTTTCTGAATAATGCGGTAGAGTTGGTCTTTCAAATTACGTTGGTTGTTCACATCAATATGTAAGGTTTCCCCACAAGCGTTGCCAATAGATTGCCATCTTTCATACCACCAGTCCTTATTCCGCAACTCATACAAAAGTAGTTTTTTTTCAAGCCTTGATTCCTCATAATGACAGCATACCTTTATTATGAAGTCAGCCTGTGACTTGAGTGTATTTGTCAAGAGTTTTGGTAGTCCGCTTTCCAAGTATATAGCGTAACAAGGCGTGTTTTGGGGTAGATTGAAGAGCTTTTTTATGAAATTCCTATGGAATTTCTCAATTTCCTCGTACTCATATGACCCCCAAACTTGAGAAGCATAGCAAAGAGTTGATTTAACTACTGCATTGAATATCTTATATTTTGCAGATAAAATTATTCTTTTGTTGGAAAACACTTTTTTCCATGATAGGTTAAGCAAGCTTTGAGAGCGATTGGCTTTTTCGGTTAGGTGTTTGTTGAAATTTAAAGCCGGATTTAGTTTAACTCCCAAATATTTGACCTTTTTAGCTGTTTCTAGAAAATGACCGTCATAAGTCCATTGCCTTTCATTGTGAACTCTTGGATATCGCGCAAACACCATCATTTTTGACTTCTCTGTATTAATTGTTAGTCCCCATCTTTTGCAGTAACACGATAAGCGATTAATCATTAATTGCATATGTTCTGGTGATTCAGAGAGTATGACAAGGTCATCTGCATATAACAACACATTAATGGTAGTATTTGCAATTCTTACTCCTCCGGGAAGATCATCTACTACATCGTTTATAAACAGAGAAAACAACCTTGTTTCACGCCAGTATTTGTCTCAAACCATTCTGAATAGGATGTGCCATCCCAAACTGCTGCATTTGTATTAGTGTACATTTCTTTTATCACTCTAATGAAGTTACAAGATATGCCAAGTTGTGAGAGCTTATAGAAGAGCGCATTTCTGTTAACCAGGTCGAAGGCAGCTTTAAAATCAACAAAAAATGAGTAAACTTTTTTGTTCCTGGCATGAAACGCTTAGACAATGGATGACAGCGTAAATATCTGATCAATGGTTGAATAATTTTGTCTGAAGCCAGCTTGAAGATCAAATAGAATATTTTTCCGTTCGCCCACTTTTCAAGTCTCTCTACAAGAACGCCACAGAATATTTTCGCTATTACATTCATAAAAGAAATTCCTCTGTAATTTTCCACAACGTCAAAAGGTCCTTTTTTGTGAATAGGAAATATTACAGACTTTTTAAAAGAAGAGGGGATTTCAGCTGTGAAGAAAACTTTGTTGTACAGAATTTGGAGATAGTTAAAGAATTTAGGTGTAGCATTTTTAATAAACTCATATGGAATCCCGTCTTCTCCTGGAGCTTTTCCATATATCAGCGTCTAATGTGTCATCAACAGTTAATGGTTCAGCGTAAGAGAACATTAAATTAGAGTTGTTGGAAAGAAGGAGCCTGAAGTGAGCTGAAAGAACTTCAGCAGATACGCCTGCGCCTATTTTATATTTCATCCCATTGATCTCCCTCGCGATTTTCCAGAAATCCTTTGAATTTCTTGTACGACCTAATGCTATTGCTTGTAGATTTTCAAATTCAATTTTCTTTGAAGACAAAGGTTTTTGTAATATGTGTTAGCTTCGATGTACCACATTTTTAGTCGATGATTGTTAGAAGTTCGCATGGCTCGCAGAAGAGCAAAAGATTTTGTGCGTGCTTTCCAGCAGTCCTTATCAAACCACTTTTGTTTATAAGAAGTGTTCTGACTTATAGTTTTTTTTTATGCTGAACTTCGAACATATTCTGTGAGATGATTTGAAAGTGTTTCTGTGGGTTCTGTAATCAACTCGTTTTTAGAAAAGAAATCGTCCAAATTACGCTGATAGGAAACTTTTTGTTCATTTTTCCAAGAAAGACGAGGTAGTAGGTGAAGATTTATTTCTTTTGGTGAAGATTCACATAAGAATTCCACAACAATAGGCACGTGATCTGAAAAGTTTTTACACTCAACTTCAAATTTATTGATTCGTTCGATCCAGTCATAGTTAACAGCACAAAAGTCGATAACAGATTTTCCTTGACCTCCGATGAAAGTGTAGTGGCCTTCCTTATCTCCTTCCGTACAACCATTCAGAATTATAGAATCGTACATTTGAAGCAACTGAAGCAGCTCTACTCCATTTTTATTAGAAACCATGTCATTGTTTAATTGTAGTTTGAGAATTCCCAATTCTTGCATTCCAATCACCAATCAGTAAAACGCTCATGTCAGCTAGGAGTTGCATTGTATTATATAGCTTTTCAAAATCGTTTGCCCATTTGTTACAATTTATGTAGTAACGAACGATGCACATATTCTTCTCTTTCAGACATTTAACTATTATTGTTCCTTCACATTCACCAAACACAAACGTATTTAATAGTGCTGTTCGTATCCCATATAGGCAACCTCCACTTGCGCGCCCTTTTACAGAGGTCTTAACTGCATCAATCCACATAAGTTTGAATCCACTAAAATAATTCTCAAATTTACTAAAATTTTCATTCGTAACGTAAGTTTCAAACAAGAAAAATATTTCAAAACTCTTAACATAATTAAAAAAATTTACAAATAAAAGCTTATTATTTAATCCTGAAATATTATATGATAAGATTTTTAATTAATTACTATTAATTATTATAACTATTAATTTGGCTGACGGCATTTAAATCTCAATTACTTTTTGATCTATTACAATTTTGTTTATTTTGAGACATCCCTGGTGTATGTGGTTCATCTGCTACACTCCACCCATTATGACGTCTGTTTGACAGCATACTTTCACTGACAGTAGTGACAACTCCAAAATCCAAGCTACCAAAAATATTTTGCAATTCTGTTTCTCCACTTTTGTGTTGGTATTTCAGAATGTTGTTTTTGGTTAAATAAAACGTTTTATCACGAATTACGAGTGTATTGTTTTTAATAGAAATTTTGTCAGCTGGATTGCATACTTTAATCACTTTTCGATAACCAAGAAGGATGCGGTGTTAGTTGAGATGAACAATTTTTTTTGTAATGAAAAATGTTGGAGGTTCTAGTTGCAAATGTTTTCCACAGTATTGTAAATATAATTCCATGACATAAAATGCTTGACGAAGACATCGGTTAGCGTTCTGAGCTATTTGTGGCGGCAGCATCCAACATGTTCATTATAGTCCATTGTTTTGTTGATAATCACTCCTAGGAACTTGTGCTTGCTTTCAATCTCTGGTGCATTTCCATTGAGGGTACATGCATATGCACCATGATTTCGGGTATTTCTATAGAACACCTCTATTTAGAACTTGGATACAACAGGCCCGTAGTCGATTTATCATCAGTTGAAGGTTCTCAGGGGTTTCGGAGAGAATAACCAAATCATCGGCATACAAAAATACATTAATTATCAAATTCAACCTGTAGGTGGTCGAGATATGTAAGTCTCAACATCATTGAAGGGAATTTCTAAAGGAAGAGCACTCAAAAGACACGCCTTTTTAACTCCAGTGTCCTTTTGAACTTCGCTGAAAAACCTAATTGGGAAAGCTACGATTGACAAGATCAAGAGCAGATTTAAAATGCACAAAGAACGCAAATGTCTTTTTATTTCTGGATTACGCTGCCTTAACTATCGATGCTAAGGTAAAATGTGGCTTTCTTGAAAGATGTTGGAACATCTTGTTTATTTAGAACGTCATTGAATAAAGCTTTAGGTCGGGTTCCATGTCCTTTTGTACCGCTCTTAAAAAAATTCATAAGTGACGAGGCGTCTTCTCCTGGGGTCTTTTCATTTCTCGCTTTAAGAATCATAGCATATATTTCGCGAATATGTTTTCAAAATCAACAAATACGAAATTTCAACTTCTGATTCAGCAGATAATATATTTTTGAATAATAGATCTACAGCCGTAACACCTAGACCTATTGTAAAGTTTGAACGATTTATCTTTTTCATCCTCCAAATCCTCCAAAATTAACTATTGTCATGACTCTTGTTTCCCAAACTAACCTTTAAACCTTTAAACCTTTTTAAACCTTTTAAAACCTTTTAAACCTTAGGTTGAGATTTGTAAATAACTACGTTCTAGATCCTTCCAAGCTGTAGCCACACTAATTTTGTTTGAATTGACAACTTGCAATGTTGCCACTGGTTTTTGATACATTGTGTTGGCGGCAGAGAACTTCGAGATAGGTTACTTGTAACTCGGTCGGAGAAGGATTTGGTGATCTCTTCCGATTGTAGCCGTTCGACGTTGTACCTTCTCCCATCAGCATCTCCCTGTTTTGCCTTGGGCCTGGAAACCCGAAGTGCTACCTTGGCTACAACAAGGTAGTGGTCCGAGTCGATGTTAGCTCCTCGGAAAGTTCGGACATCCATGACGCTGGAAGCGCGTCTAGCGTCGATCGCAATATGGTCAATCTGGTTGACGGTAGATTGCTCTGGAGAACTCCAAATTCCTTTGTGGATGTTGAGGTGTGGAAAACGCGTACTGGCTACCATGACGTTTCCCCCGCGACAAAATCGATGAGCCCGAATCCGTTATTTATTAAGCTGTCTAGGCTACAACCAGAAATCCGTACCGCAAAAATGGATATGTGATCATAACGACGTAGATTATAAATATAGCGGGCAATATTGTTATAAGCAACATTCAATTTGCGGCTAGTCACACAGTCTAGTTTATAAAAGATTTCACACCCATACAGCACAATTGGTAGTATAAGGGCCTTAGCAAGTAGCAGTTTAGTTTTGATCTGGATAAAATTTCGAGTGACTTGAAGAAGGCGGAGACTTCCGTAGACTTTACCAATGGCACTATTAAGGTGGTCATCCCAAGTTAGTGTGCGATTGAATACTACTCCTAAGTTTCTAGCAGTGCTAACATATTCAATGGTTTTGTCGTCAAGTTTCAACGGGTTTAAACCCGATAGATCAAAGTTTTTGCAAAAGATGGGGAGGAGATCGTTCTTTTTTGACCACTGTGAAATGCGTAGCAGATCCTCGTTTATTAAAGCTACGGCATCATTTTTAGCCCCAAAAGGTCGACTTATCAGGAGCTGCACATCATCAGCATAAAGATGAATTAAACAATGTTTAGCAACTTGTGGTAACTCATTTATGTAAAGCGAGAAGAGGATTGGTCCAAGGATAGATCCCTGTGGCACTCCACTCAAAACATTGAGAAATGTGGACGAGTATCCATTAGCCACCACGCATGAAAGAACAAGCTTACAAGACTCTTAAGAAAACCCAAAGTTAATTCGCAACTTTTTAAAAAGAATTGAGTGGCTAACAGTATCAAAAGCCTTTGAATAATCTAACAGTGTTAGCAATGTAACATGATCACTGTCCATTGCCATTCTTATTTCATCAGTTACAAAAAGTAAGGCGGATTTGCAGCTGCGCTTAGGTCGAAAACCAGACTGACAGGTACTTAACAGGTTATTGATTGTAAAATATTTTTGGATCTGCCCCAGAATAGTTTTTTCAAACACCTTCAAAAGAAACGGAAGAATGGCAATCGGCCGAAATTCTGTAGCAGTACCAGTTTGCTTTTTTTTGTATGGGAATAATCTTAGCCTTTTTCCATTCTAAAGGAAACTCGGAGGTAGTCAATATGCTGTTACATATGTAGGTTATATAGCGCAGTATATATGAAAGCAGTTGTCTCAAGAACTTAGGGTCCATTTGGTCCAGGCCAGTAGCATTAGATTTAATCGATATTATTGCCTCCACAATGTCTTCCTCTTGTATTCTTATAAAACTCAGAGAGCTGTTGATAGTAGTTGGTTCCTCCTCAATAAGGGAAAGAACGGGTGAAGCAACATTTAAGGGCATGGACGTAAACTTTTTGTTGAGTGCATCACAATCGACGTCACCAACAGGCTTTTTAGATTGTTTGCCAATACCGATTTCACGCAGGTTTTTCCATATTTTTTTGCCCAAGGTTAAAGAACCAAGATTATTTTCATAATAAAGTCTTTTTGCCGTTCTGACCATTACGACATCAGAGCAGAGATCTCGCTATTCAGCCAATGTGGAGCCGTATGCCTAACGAGAAGGGTTTTAATAGGAACATGCCTCTCAAAAAGCTGATTGACGTTTTGCAAAACCTGACTTGATCATTTACATTTTGCATATGGTACAGTGAGTTCCATTCTACGAAGTGTTGTCGTGCAGGCTGTTTTTCCATTATTCCACCGAAGATGTCTTCCCTTCCTAGCTTGGAATTAAAATCGCCCAGGACAGTTTTACTATCGTAGCTAGGACACTGCTCATATGTTTCGTCTAAGATCTCGAAGAACATTCCTTTAGTGAACATACATATGTATCTTTGCTCGAAGAACATATCTTTGGTCTTCTGTGGGGGCGTGCGCGCACATCAAGCTAATGTTGCCGAAATTAGCCTTGATGTGGATGGTCATTAGGCGCCCGTTGATGCACCTATAGCTCAAGACTTGTTGCCTAAGTCTGGCTTTAATGACAAAGCCGCATCCAAATAAGCGCTGTTGGTTTACTCGGTGGGAGTCACCATAGTAAATATCGCAGTTTTTCATCCTCTTTTTGTCCGGCCCATCACATCGTATTTCCTGGATGGCGGTGATGTATGCTTTTTGGCAGTTTAGGGCCTCCGCTAATTCTTCGGCTGCACGTGGTCTATTAAGGGACCTAACATTCCACGTGCATATCCGAAATTCGTTGTCCTTAATTCGTTTGCACGGGTTGTTAACAATAAATCCGTCAGTATCCGAGGCTTGTTGGTGCTTCGCAACTGGGTTTTCTTTATGTGGTCAGGAAGTCAACCTTAGGCTCGTTTCACACTACACGGTTTTGACCGTACGGAAAAAAAACCGGACTGCGAAATTTTGTTAGAGGCGCGAAGAAGAGAATATACGCTTTCATATTATACGATCAAAACCGTATAATGTGTTATTAGCCATTGATCTGGTTTATGCTGTCCGGTTTTTTGCCGTACGGTCAAAACCGTGTAGTGTGAAACGAGCCTGAGGCACGACCTTCAACGTGAAGAACCAGGTACTTAATTTAACTCCAAGGGCGAGAGCAGGCATAACCGCTCTATACAGGCCTGGGCTTCAAATATGTCGTAGTAGTAGCCCTATAAGGTTTTCACTAAATAGTTCAACCTAACTGGAACTGTAGACGCCACCGTTGATTCCATCTTGGGAATTCCTCCGCTGCCGTCTGGATGAAAGGAAAGATGCCTTAGAGGAAACACAAAGGTAGTTCTTTATTTCGATCATCTTATCAATGTTCGCACTTTGATGGTAATTAGATATTCACTATTATTTTCCAAAACGTTTCTCTATCAGCCATCAATGGTAGGTCCTTCGACAAAAGGAATTGATTTCAACAAAATACGTGATTTCAGACAAAGAACTTGGTTAACTTCTTCACTAATGAGAGATCATCCTTAACAACAATTAAGAGCTTATGATTAATTAAACCATAAAATCAGTGAACATAAACCATTAATTTTATACGGCACCCCACTTACTCCTATAATAAGTACCTGCCTAGTGCCTACTGAGTAATAATAATCATTGCCTTATAACAAATTCACATCCAAAAGTTTTGTAATTAAAATAATTTATTCTGGTCATTTTCATATTAAATTCAACCCACACACTTATGTTTTAATAAATCACAAACTTAACCAAGCCTTTTGATATAATTTCAATATAATATGAAATCGTTTTATGGCTATATACGTTACGTATATTCCACAAGAAGAAAAGCCCTCTTATGCTTATGATATAAGCTTTATCAATTTAATAAAGCGAAACCGTAAGAGCAATAACAATAAATTAGACTTGGATGCATGTAAATTGTGTAAAGGAAACAATTAAGTTAATTTTCCAAGCAATTTGTCACATAATATTGAATGCCTGTTTCTCATACTCGATTCATATATGTATGTATATAGTCTAAAAGTCCTTTTATAGCCAAAAGGAAGGACCATACATAAGTACATAGGTATAGGTACTAGGTAAAGGTATACTTAAAATACCTCAAAAACCACCATCTCTATATATTATAAGCCCACCTGAATAAAGAACACTAAATGTGGCAATTTGTCGAAAGGAAGACACCATCATAATACCCATTTCGTCCCGATCCCGATCCCGATGCTGAGCCCAAGCCCGATTCCGACAACCAGCCAAAACCATCAAGTCCTTAAATGCCATCAACATAATTTACAACCACTTAAATTGTCAACCCCCCCCCCCTAAAACAATGTGAACATTTTCGTTTGGATAAGAGGCTGGATTATATGTTATGTAGGTTCAAAATGGGATGAGGTACTGGTACTCATACTGGCACTGGCACTGGAATACATTGCCATAGTTCCAGTGCCAGTGCCAGAACCAGAGTCAGCTGAGAGAATTGTAACCTATGTATGATGGTGTTATTTAATAATCTCTCCGAACGACACGACAAAAAAAATAAGTCGCAGTATGTTTCCAGGCTAAAAATAAGCATCAGAAGCTTATATTGTGCTTAAGGCGGAAGGATGAGTATAAAGATCTTAAGCAAACAACAACAAAAAATGCTTAACTCCCGCCCTAAAGAACGACAAAATATATTCCTACTGAAAGGAAGTTATGAAATGAAAATTGCTTTAAAGGCAGTAATTTAATCTGTAGAGTGGGAAAAAAGAAGAAAAACGAAAGACTTTAAAAATTTTAGCCAATATTATAGGTAGGTATATTAAACCTTGAACTTTACGTGTTTTTATATTTCAAAAAACACTTATATGAGTTTCAACAGACTTAACAGTTACTCGTTTTTGTTTAAAATATGTGCAAGAAGATTTAAATCAAAATATTTTAATTTTAACAACGACGTCAGAAAAGGTAACAATTAAAGGAAAAATATTGGTGTGAAACCCATAGAATGATTGAATAGAATTTGATCTCTAATTCTTTTCCGAAAGGCAGTTTTTAGTTGGATTAAAAAAAAAAAACAATGTTTTTTTCAAAATTTGTTATCTCAAAAACAATCCAAAACCGATCGAATTCCGAAACTATAGGAAGACAGATTGGCCAAAATATAGGGCGACTCTGAAAAATCTGATTAAACCAGAACTTTCTGATCCGCCCTTGTGCGCTCTTGAACTCGATCAAAAAGTCGACGAGCTTACAGCAGCCCTCAATAAAGCCATGGAAACTGCCCGCCCCCTCACTACAGTGCGGGGAAAGAAGAAACCATATTGGTGGGCTGCTGAACTGGGAATACTCAGGAAAGGCTGTAGAAGGCTTTTTAATCGTGCAAAAAAGACTAGACATCCCCAAGACTGGGACTCCTAAAAGGAATCCCTCAAAAAGTATAAACAGGAATTGAGAATAGCCAAAAGATCCTCTTGGAGATCCTTCTGTAGCTCGATAGAAGAATCCTCGGAGGCATCAAGGATAAGGAAGATTCTCTCGACAAATCCAACCATGCCTAGTTGTCTTAAAAACTTGGATGGTACTTGGACTAACTCTTGCGAAGAAACGCTAAACCTGCTACTTGACACCCACTTCCCTGATAGCTCCAAATACGTTAATACAACAAACCATTCTGGGACGGGTATTAACTTAACTTTTCCTCAAGGTCTTGTTACAAAAGAAAAGTTGACATGGGCTCTGAATAGTTTCAAACCTTAGAAATCTCCAGGGCCAGATCACATCGTACCAGCTGAGCTACAACTTACGACTGACATAACTTTGCCCATCATTGAGATGATATTTAAAAGTTGTCTAGATATGGTCCATATACCTCAGCGATGGAGAGAAGTAAAGGTAGTTTTCATTCCCAAGGCGGGCAAATGTTCGCAAGTCACCCCTAAAGATCTAAGACCTATTAGCCTATCATCATTCATTCTCAAAACTCTGGAACGTTTGATTGATATCCATGTACGTAACAGCATTGATAAGAGACTATCGATGTCTCAGCATGCTTACTGCAAAGGGAAATCGGTAGAAACAGCTCTGCACACCTTGGTAAGAACTATCGAATACTCCCTAGAACAAAAACAATATACTATGGTGGCCTTCCTGGATATTGAAGGCGCTTTCAACAACGTTGACACATCCGCTATCACTTCTGCTATGACGACTCTAAACGTCGAATACTCACTCTGTGAATTGATTAATCTAATGCTAAAAAGCAGGATCATCAACTCTAAGATGGGGGATTTTTGTACGAAAAGGTCTGTCAGTAGAGGCACTCCGCAAGGTAGTGTTCTGTCCCCTCTCCTGTGGAATATAGTGGTTAACGAGCTACTAATATCCCTTGAGAGGGAAGGCTACAGAGTGGTTGCGTATGCCGATGATGTTGCTATCGCCGTCATAGGAGAACATCCTAATACACTGAGAGACCTCCTCCAAAACGCACTCAATATGCTCACTAGATGGGCAGATCACTTCGGACTTAGTATTAATCCTCAAACAACAGACCTCGTCCTTTTTACACGGAAATACAAGATTCCAGAAATTGTACCTCCCTCAATAAAAGGTGTACCACTAATTTTTACCGATGAGGCCAAATATCTTGGTCTGATATTGGACAAAAAATTAAGTTGGAAACCTAATATTCAGGAAAGAGTTAAAAAAGCTACAGCAGCTCTTTTCCTTCGCAAGAAAGCCATAGGAAACAAATGGGGTTTTCAACCTCGCATAACCTATTGGCTATACACATCGGTCATCTGACCAATACTTATGTACGGGGTTGCAGTGTGGTGGCCTGCACTGGAGAAAGTCACATTCTACGAAAAACTCAGAAGAGTCCAACGCACTACATGTCTCTGCATTAGCGGGGCTTTGAGAACCACACCCTCAGCAGCGTTGGACACTCTCCTCCATCTGACACTCCTCGACATATTCAGCAAACAAGTGGCAGCGAGTACAGCTATTAGACTCAACGCCTCATCTCAATGGGCCAACAACAATGTTGGGCACTCCATCATTCTGAACCTCTTTGGTTCTATACCAAAGTACATAGACTACACTATCCCAAAACCCCAATTTGGAAAAAACTTCCAGGTATCCATTCCATCCAGAGATGAATTGGAAGACAAAAAACTTCTGGATGACAAAAGCATCCATTTTTACACAGATGGATCCAAGACAAATGAGGGAGTTGGTAATGGTGTGTACTCAGAAAAGCTTAATCTAAACATCTCATTCCGCCTCCCGAATCATTGTAGCGTCTTCCAAGCGGAAATTTTAGCGATCAAAGAGGTTCTCTCCTGGCAAAGAGAAAACGTGATGTAAACTTCTGAGATCCGCATCTTCTCTGACAGTCAGGCTGCTATTAAATTTCTTGACGGTGTCTCAACCAAATCTCAAACGGCCCTCGATTGTCGATCGTCTCTTATGGAGATGGCGCAGCAATTTAACATTCACCTATGCTGGGTGCCGGGCCACATATACATCGCAGGAAATTGTAGAGCCGATGAACTCGCTAAAAATGGAACCGTCACCTGAAAGGGAGAAGATAGGTATACCGATAGCTACATGTAAACTTCTGCTCTGCTAAAAGAAAAAGCTTTCGAGATAGCAAACTCTAGGTGGTACAATTTACCAACATGCGCAGCCACAAAACTAATATGGCCTTCATTGGACCTAAAGCGCTCTAAGGACTTGTTATCCCAAAGCAGACTTCATATTAGCTCCCTAATAGGTGTCCTTACGGGACACTGTCTTATAGGCAGACACGCAATACGACTTAGCCTCAAATGACTTTTGCAGGAGCTGTATGGACGAGGAAGAAGAGGAAACAATCTCTCACCTCCTCTGCACCTGCCCTGCTCTTTCACTAAGACGCAAACTTCATCTGGGAGACTGCTCTTTTGGTAATCCCAGTGAACTACCTAAAAAGGATATCAAATATCTTCTTCGCTTTATAAAAAGCTCAAAATGGTTCGACTAGTGGGAAGTAATTCTATAGATTCATGTGGTATCACAATGGGCCTTTTCTTCTGGCCAAAGTGTGTGGTTTTTGTATCCGCAGCCACTTTAATCTAACCTATCTCAAAAACGAAGGTCAATATATAGAAATTAATTTTAAAAAGAGGCTGGGATTCGACCCACACTGATAACTTCCCATTTCGTCTGTCGATTAGTCCTGCTTAAAAGGTTTGTAGGTTTTAGAGTTTTCTTAAAAAAGTTGTCAGTTGAATTATTCTTAAAAATTTTAAAATTACCAACAATATTTTGCATATAATGAAATAGTTTGATTTCAAAATCTGTTTTTGTTAACAAGATTTTTAAGCGAAACCCAATTTTTACCAATTTTAGTAGCATTTCTTAAATGTTTTTATTTGTTATATAAACAAACTAGCGGCCCGGTACGTGCTTCGCTACGTAAAAGACATAGTAATAAAAAAAAAATGATTATTAAGTTCATTTATTCACACAAAAGAATATTTTAAATTGCTAGCTATTTAAAAGTCCAAATGACCCAAATGAGATATTGTTTATATTATATTTATCAGCAAAGAGAAAAAACTAAAAAATAAAAAAAGAATTGGGTACTCTTACTATGGTGATTCTATATGGGTTAGTCTAAAACAGTTGGATAAACAATATTTTTTGTTTTTCCATTTTGAGCATGAATAAATAAACAGGGGTATCGACTCTGGAACAGGCAACATAAAGTTGGCCATGTGAAAACATTATTCCTCCAAATTGACACCACAAACTTGAAGTGTTTGCCCTTGGGCCTTATTTATGGACATCGCAAATGATAAACGCACAGGATATTGTAATCTTTTGAATTCAAATGGCATATCAGTTGGAATCATAGGGATACGCGGTATCAAACACACTTCTCCTTTTGATTTACCAGGTAAGATTGTAGCTTCAATCAAATTTGGCAATAACTTTTTCACTGCTAATCCGGTGCCATTACACAGTTTTGGTGGATTTATATTTCGCAATAATATAATCAAAGAACCAATCTTCAGATTCAAGCAATGCGGTGGTATACCAGCCGATTCCAATGAATTTAAAAATTCAATACACCTGGCAGTTTCGCTTGAATTTGAAAATTAATGGCATTGATATGAATGTTCTTCGGTGCTCTCAACCAATCATGATTTCTGTAATTCTTAAGAATATTCCGAAAAACACATTCAATCCGTTGGTACTGTCGATTGGTATTTTGCCATCACCAATTTCTAACAATTGTTTTGAAAACTCATGGGCAGTTGCATCATTATGTGGGTGAATACGCATATTAATGTTCAGTGTCAATTTTCGTACATATCTCCAAGGAACTGATGACTTCATCAGCAGGAGTTGATCGAGAAATGACAGGCAATGTTTGACGAAAGTCCCCTGACAGCAATATCAGAGCACCACCAAAAAGCTGTTGATTACCACGTAAATCTTGCATTGTTCGATTAAATGCTTCTATTGATTTTTTATTCGCCATTGTGCACTCATTTCATAAAATAATTGACGTTAATCGCAGAACTTTTGCCATAGCAGAATTTCTCGAAATATTGCAAGTTGGACATTCAATGACAATTTTAATGCAGAGTGTGCGGTCCGACCACCTTATAATAATGTAGCAGCAATTCCCGAAGATGCAAGTGCCAATGCAATTTTCTGTTCCGATCGAATATTCGCTAAAATCAGTGATACAACGAAAGTTTTGCCTGTACCACCAGCTGCATCCAAGAAATATAATCCACCTGCATTATTGGAAACGGCTTGCATGATTGTGTTATATACATGGTTTTGTTGAATATTCAATTTGGTGCTATTACAATTTTGTGATTTATCAGATGGCATACGATCAAGAGCAATTTCGAACAATTGAACTAAAGCTAATGTAGATGTTGAATGAGAATTTGTAAGACTTTATGATTCAGATCGATATAAACGTGGGACAATCCTGTTAAGGTGTTTAACTTAAAATGCGACATAAAATTATCTCTAATAATTTTAGTAGCACCAAAAGAAGTCATTTGAAATGCCGAATTGAATTGTTGAATATTACTTAAAAACTGTGTTGACGTTTTGAGATGTCCCAAAAATAAATGAATACAATGGTTCGGGTGGAGTTGCTTATGTTGACAATCTCACTTTACCATTAGCACAACACATGCCGGGCGTTTCACCTGGAAAGTTAGCCACATCACAATGTGGACATATTGCGTCCATCATTCCAATGTATCCGTACTATAATATATACTATAATCAATCTGACTATTGTAATTAAAAGCAGCATTTCATCCAAAACAGCACGACGTATTCGTGATCGCCGTGCAAGATTAAGTTCAGGTACAAGGTCAACAGATCTATTCTGTGCAGTACGTTCACGCTGCGATGCATTAGCTTGTGCGCGTTCATCTGTAGTCTGAGGTCGTCTTAATAATATACCACTTGATTTGCATTACGTGTGCGCCGGCTTATGTTTGGTCGTCGTATTTTACCTTCACTCAACAACTCAACAATATTTTGGAAAATATAAACACAAAGCAATAACTCAGCAATATTTTGAAAAATATAAACACAACAAAGCAATAATTATCGTTGATAAAATGAAATGACATATGATGACACTAAATTTGTTTGACAGAACTAACGTCACTTTTTTTGTCTTCGATTGTTTTGCCAAAGGTTCAAATTGGCTTTTAAGTATAGTAATTATTTGTATATGGGAGTATAGAAAGATGTTGATTTAACACTTTTTCAAGATTTTTTTTTATCTTTCTCTACGTACAAACCTTCTCTGGACTTCCACGAATAATTCAAGACCAAATTAAACCAAATCGGTAAAGGCATTGTTGAGTTATAACATTACAACGAAAAGTGGCATTGATTTTTATATATATAGATACAAATTAGATGAATGAAATTAATTTGAAGTCAATATGTTCTTTTATTCACGAAAGTTCGAAAACCGAACATCAATTTTTACCAATTTTGTTTACTTTTTTTTGTAGATTTTAATTTTATTTATGAAAAAATTGAGTAATGGATTCTTATAAAAAAAAATTACTAAATTTTGAAAACAATATTTTCAATGAGATATAAATAGTTTGAAGCCAATATTTTTAATTTTTGAAAAGATATTTAAGTCGAAAGTAAATCTTTGCCAACTTTTAGTAATATTTTTTTAGGTTTTTATTTTTTATAAAAAAAAAAAACTGTTAATTCGATTTTTATCAAAATATCAGCAGATGTTAAAAAAGTTATTCTTCGTTGTCTAAAAATATATGGAGATAAAATCATTTTTTGTTCGTAAAATATTCGAGGTGACAATTATTTTGTCCAGTTTTTTTGATTTATAAAAAAAAAAAAACTTATTTGGATTTTTTTTTGTTCCAAAAATACATTTGTTTGGTATGACGTTACAATATATAATATAAAATTTAATTTAAGTCGCTAGCGTTATTCGTTCATGAGATATTTCGGGTTAACCAAAATTTTCACCTTAAAAAAAAAAAAAAAACACGTACTCAATTTTTTTGAGAGTCCATTCTGCATTATTATCTCTTAACAAAATTTATTTGAAGTCGTAGAGCTACTACGGGTTCTTGAGCTATGGATGACGAAAAAAAACTTTCCGAACGTACGGACGTACGTATGTACATACATGTGTATATACACCCGCACATACATCTCTCTAAAAATCTTTTATTTCGACCCAAGGGACCTTGAAACGTCGAGAAATTTCAAAATTTTCAATTCGAAAAATCGGACCGATTACAATAATAAATGGTGATTTCTTAGCTATTATCTTTTTGGCAACACTGTTTTAAACAGCGGACACAGGTTTCGTGTTTTGTTTCACTGTCAAACATCTTCAGTTTGGTCTATAATTTAACCATGAATCGTCTTACAAACGCTTTCAATTTTTTGAATTTTATTATCAAAATGCGCGCTTCTTCCAGCGAAAGACGAAGCTCATTTTTGGCTCAATGGGTACGTAAATAAGCAGAATTGTCGATTTTGGAGTTAATATCAGCCAGAAGCATTGCATCCAGAAAAAATCACAGTTTGGTGCGGTTCATGGGCTGGTGGCATCATTGGACCGTACTTCTTTAAAGATGATGCGAATCGTAACGTAACTGTAAATGGTGAGCGCTACCGTGACATGACATCCAACTTTTGTTTGCAAAACATGCAATAGCTTGACTTGCATGACATGTGGTTTCAACAAAACGGTGCCACATATGCCACACAGCAAGCGCAACAATGGACTTTTTGAGAGGCGAGTTCGTGAACATTTTATTTCACGTTCGGGACCGGTCAATTGGCCGCCTAGATCGTGCGATTTAACGCCTTTAGACAATTTTCTGTGGGGCTATGTTAAAGCTTATGTCTATACAGACAAGCCCGCTTAAATTGACGTATTGGATTGGAAGATAACATTAAAGCATTTATTCGTGAGATACCGACCGAAATGTTGGAAAAAGTATGCCAAAATTGGACTAAGCGGATGGACCACTTGAGGCGCAGTCAAGGTCAACATTTGCATGAAATAATCTTCAAACATTTAAATTGTATAGACCGTACTATCGATTCAAATAAAGATTTCATGCATTTTTCTGAATTTTGTGTTTTTTTTTTTAATTTTCCTACAGCTTTTAAGAAATCACCCTTTATTATGCAATCGATGCGAGATATTACCATTGAACTCTTTAACTGTATATCCTCTTGAATATTTGTTTGCACTCAACGTATTGTTGGAGTTTTAAATGCAGACGGCTTACGAATTTGTTATCGGTCCTAGATTCGAGGTGACAAATATTTGTTTTCATTTTATTTTCTTTTGTTTTCAAAACAATACTTTTTTGATATCATGCCACTTTATATAATATACAACTTAATTGAAATCGTTAGAGTTATTGTTACGTGAGATATTTTTGGTCAACCAAAATTTTAACTATTTTTAAATTAAAATAGTAAACAATTTTTTTTAATAGTCCCTCTACATCTTACTTTTTTATTATCTGTATATAGCTAAATTTATTAATTTGTTTTAAAGTCGATATCCCTATACTATGTAGTTCTTGTAATATAGACGACGAAATGATACCCCAAATGTACAAACGTACGAACATACGCACACACAGACTCCCCATAGGAAGTTATTGCATTGAAAATGTTGACATTTTTCGACGATTTTAAGTCCCTACAAACAACTCAAAGATTTTTAGAGAGATTTCTGTTTGTATGTTTGAGATGCATACCTCTCAGAAACCATAAGTGTTGATTGATTTCAAATAAATTAAGTTTTACAAATAATAACATCTAAAGATAGTTTTCCATGAATTTGAGTGGGAGTTTTTTTTACCATAGGAATTTAAAAAACAAGTCGAAATTTTGGTTAACCCTAGCTAGCGACTATATTAATTATACATATGGGTGATTATACAAAAGTTGGGTAACTCGATGTCATCAACCAATACGTACGTATGTATATACAGTCTTATTATATTTTATTGAGATTGCAATTTATTTTAAAACAATGGAAAGACCTTTATTTAGTCACCCAATTTCACTTCTTTATGTTGAATACAAGTTATTAAAAAAACACAATTAGTTCTTAAAACGTCAGTCCTCTGGCATGTCACAACCCTGAAAACCAACCATTAAGTGACTGTCTATTAAACATTATCATTGATTTGAGAAAACTTATTAAATTAATACACATGTATATAGTTTAATATATACTACAACTTTCATAATGCAGTGTTCTCCACTTTATTTAAAAAAATAAGAAATGTTGTGTTCAGTTTCATTCGTCAGTCCCTTGTGTGTTATTTAAATTTGAAATTCGTGCGAAATATCGCCGACTCACTGACAAATCCCACTTTGAATTTTAATGTTGGTAATAAAGTTAGTTGCGGGTCGCACAATTTGACGGCCACCATAACTGTACCAGAGTTTGGGTTATGTTTGTTGTCTATACACGTGCTTAGCCAGTCAACACGTGCGTCAGTTTTATGGTGAGTCGTTATTTTTTTGTTAATCTAAAGTTTATTTTTATTTATTCGTATTAGACTTTGATTTGTTAAAATGTAGTTTGTTGATATTTGAAATTACAAAAAAAAAACATTAGTCCAGATTACAATCTCAAATTTCGTCTTTTTCGTCAGTCCTATGGCGTCAGTCTTGTGTCAGGTAAATTGTTATTGTTCTCATTTCTTGATCATTAGTACTTTTAAGATGAATATTGTTAGATTTTGTTTGTTGAATACTTTGAAATATTTAGTAAAACTATATGAAAGTAGTAAAAGATAAGTGAATAACGCTACGTTAAATGTCAAAAGTCTGTTTTGAAAACTGATGTAGTATTTTCTCCTAGTATTACATATTAATAATTATTTTTAATTGTTATTAAGTGATTTTAAGTGATCATTATTAAATCCCAAGAGATTTTTACTAATTTGTATTAAATTTCATTATAATACTTTCAAAACTGTGTATACTCGTCAGTCCTCTGGCAGTCAAATTCTGAAATTTTTAAATATCTTACAATGTACTCAAAAAAGTGACTGGCCTGATTGGAAACAATATATTAATTAGATTAGCTATCATATACAACCGAATTTATAGAAGTTTGATTTAAAAACTATCGTAAATAAAATATCCTTAAAAGTTACCCAACTTTTGTATAATCACAAAAATATTACATAATTTAACCTGATACCAAACTATGATAATTTTGAACAAAATTTAATTAAAGATTTATCAAAAAATCAGCTTGAATATTTTCGAATATGAATATGATTTTTTTAATTATGATCTTTACTCCAAAATTATTTTATGCAACGAAGAATAAGGTTTTTGACATCTGTTAAAATTTTGACAAAAATCGAAGTCAGTATTTTATCAAAAATTAAAATCTACAAAACATATGTATTAGCAAAATTAGTAAAAACTGATGTTCGATCATAATATCTCTAGAATAAATGAAGGTATTGACTTCAAAATTATTTCATTCTGTGCTAATTTTTGTAGTTAACGGGAAACAACAATTTCATAAGTATTGGTAAGTATTGGTAAGGTATTTTTTTTATAAGAAATACAAACTTTCTGGGGAGAGTACGATAACTTTGGCGACAAAGTTTAATGACGGATTTGTATAGAACAGTTAAAAACAAGCATTTTTTACTATGGGAGGGGGGTCTATCTCCCCCCGTTTAGGCGGTAAGGGCAATTTAAAAAAATATGTACATTAAATGGAAAAAAAAGAGGCCGGGATGCGACCCACACTGAAAACTTCCCATCCCGTCTGTCGATTTGTCTTGCTTCAAAGTTTGTAGGTTTTCGTGTTGGGTTAAAAAAGTTGTCAGTTGAATTATTCTTAAAAATTTTAAAATTACCAACCATATTTTTCATATAAAGAAATAGTTTAGTTTGAAAATCTAGTTTTGTTAAATAGATTTTTAGTGAAAAACAAATTTTTACCAATTTTAGTAGCATTTCTTAAATTTTTACTAATTAGATGAATTAAATTAATTTGAGAGATATCAAGAACCGAACATTAATTTTTACCAAATTTGCGTACTATTTCTTGTAGATTTTATTTTTTTATGAAAAAATGGACTGTTGGATTTTTATAAAAAACCACTGAATATCGAAAACAATATTTTCTGTGAAATAAAAAAAGTTTGAAGACAATATTTTTAATTTTTGAAAAGCTATTTGAGTCGAAAGTAAATTTTTACCAAGTTTTAGTATTGTTTTTTTGTTAGGTTTTTATTTTTTGTAAAAAAAAACTGTCAATTAGATTTTTATCAAAATTTTACTGAATGTTGAAAACAATTTTTTTTAAAAGATAAAAGCCAATATCTCAAAGTTTTGAAAAGATATTTGCGTCGAAAATCAATTTTTACCAACTTTTGTTAAATTTTCTTTTAAGTTTTTATTTTTTGTAAACAAAACTGTCAATTAGATTTTTATCAAAATTTTACTGCATGTTGACAACATTATTTTTCAAAAGACAAAAGTAGTTAAAACCCAATATCTCAAATTTTTAAAAAGATATTTGAGTCGAAAATCAATTTTTACCAACTTTTATTAATTTTTTTGTTTAGGTTTTTATTTTTTATAAAAAAACTATCAATTCGATTTTTCTCAAAATTTTACCAGATGTCAAAAACATTATTCTTCGTTGCACAAAATTATTTTGGAGATAAAATCATTTTGTATTCGTAAAATTTTCGAGGTGACAAATTTTTTTTTTCAGTTTTTTTGATTTATAAAAAAACTGTTAACTCGATTTTTTTCAAAAAAAAATAAAATAATAAAATTTAATTCAAGTCTCTAGCATTTTTGGTTCGTAAGATATTAAGGGTTAACCAAAATGTTCACCTTTTTTTTTAAACTGCTATGGTAAAAAAAACACCCACGCAATTTTCTTGAGAGCACTTTCTGCATCTTTCTGCCTTATTATCTGTATAACAAAATTTATTTGAAGTCGATACCTCTTCTGGTTCTTGAGCTATGGACAACGAAAAAAACGTCGCGAACGTACGGACATACGGACGTACGTACACACGCACGAACAGACATCTTTCTAAAAATCTTTTATTTCGACTCTAGGGACCTTGAAGCGTCGAGAAATGTCAAAATTTGACAAATCGGACCCATTACAATAACTTCCTGTGGGAAGTTAATAATTAAAAAATAACGGTAATACTTACAATTAAGTATTATACCTTTTTTTAAAGCCAAATCTTTTGTCTATTAGCTTGTTTTTAAATCAAGTCAAAACTATGCATAGTTTTTGAAAAAAAATAGTTTTAAACTCAAAATTTGGACACAAAAAAGTTAAAAAAAAAGGTTTAAAGTGTAATTTTTCAAAACCTTAAGATTATCTAGTACTGTTTTTTTTAAGAATTCATTGCTCTTATTTGTTTTTGATCAAAAACTGAAAACTAGATGACTTGATGTCTTGATGTCTTCTAGTTCTTGAGAAAATTGAAAATTAGCAAAAAAAAATCTTTTAATTAAATTATTTTTTCCTTGCTTGAGTATTTACGTAGTCTTATTTTGATAGTAATAATCGAATATGGATTAAGATACACCTAGGGTTAATTAATTTTTCTTAAATCCAGCTTATTTAAATGCAAAAGAAACTTTGCATTCACCCCATCTTGCACCCACCGCACCTTGCACCCTCCCCACCTTGCACGCACCCAACTTGCACCCACCCCAAATCCTATAGTGTTTACAAGCAGGGGGGTTACTTACAGATCCCACTGTTGCACACACCCAAACTCGCACCTACCATTGTTACTATCAAAATAAGACCACTCAAGCAAAAAAAAAAAGAATTAAATTAAAATAATAGTTGTGGTTATTTTCAATTTTCTCAAAAACTAAAAGACATAAAATCATCTAGTTTTCAGTTTTTGTTCAAAAAAAAATAAGAGCAATTAATTCTGAAATAAAAACAATGGTAGATAATCTTGAAGTATTGAAAAATTACACTTTAAACCTTTTTTTTTAACTTTTTTTACTCAAATTTTGAGTTTAAAATTGAATTTTTCAAAAACTACGCATAGTTTTGACTTGAATTAAAAACTGGATAATAAAACAGATTGTTGGCTTTAAAAAAATGTATAAAACTTAATTGTATGTATCACCGTTATTTTTTAATTATTTTTTTCCATTTTAAATAATAATTTTTTTAAATTGCCCCTACCGCCTAAACGGGGGGAGATAGACCCCCCTCCCATAGTAAAAAATGCTTGTATTAAGCCCCCCTACCAAAAACCGTTATTATATCTTGGCGCCAAAGTTATCGTACTCGTGCCAACTTTCAAAAAATGCTGCTAAAATTGATACAATTTGTTGTCAACTAAAAATGTCGGGAACAAAAATGATGTTCAAATCAAACTTGTTTAATAATATGGAAAATGTTTTAGAAAAATTCAATTGACAATTTTGTTTTTTAAAACACGAAAACCTACAAAAACTACAAAAAACTGATAAGAAGTGGCTTTCCACTCAAGTATTATGAGAGCAATGAAATATATTGATTTAAATAAAAATTTGTACCTCACACAAAATTTTGTTACTAATATTTTGTTAAACTTTAAAAAAAAAAAACGAGAAACGGACACGAATGGAAGATTATCAGCCTCTTTTTGTGTTTCTTTACATTTCTTTGTTATTGGAGGTACACCAAAATTATTCGTTGTCTTTTGTTTATTTACCTAGGTAAAGTACTCATACTTAATTATATTAAAAAGAGGTACTTAAAATTTGTTAAGTTGAATACAAAAAACTTACCGCACACAAAACATTCATTTTTGAAAAATCCTTTAGCCAACCTGCAAATGACATACATCCATACATACTTGTACTATAATTTTCCTCGTTGATTCTTGTTCCTTTTACATGATATTTTCTAAAAAGAAATACAAAAAATATTGGGTTAAATTATAATTAAAATAAATAGTTTAGTGTAATATTAGTTTTAAAAACGGAAACCTTACTATTTTTCTAATAAAATGATTTTTCTATCCTTTATAATAGGTACATATGTAGGTACTTCTAAATATTTCAAAATCATAACAATCTCTTTACAATGAATTTACTTTGATTTCGAATTTAAATTTAACGAACTTTTTCAAACCGAAACCAGCCAAATAAAACCAACAACCAACACACGATGACGACTGCGCACGGCAACGGAAACGAACAACAACGGTAAAACAAAAAGAAATTCTGAACCCGAAATTAAATTCAATGTTGCAAACAATTTACTTGTTAAAAATGGGAAATGAAATATTTCTTAGAGAGAACGATCGACACACATTTTTATAAGTAATTATTTCACGAATTTATATTTTCCGAATATTGAAAATTTCCTTAAAAAATTAAAAACGCTTTCCATGCGATCATCGCGAGCAAACCAAACATGTTAAGAATTGAAGAAAAATAAAATGTTTACACTTAAACGAAATTTGCGGCGCGAAAGAGAACAATGGTAGACGACTGCTCGGCTCGTTCGTTCCTTTGTTGCTTTGCTGGTGCACACTGACATAAGAGAGAGACTGACATTTTTAATGAAGATAATGAATAATGATAGCAATTGAAGCAAAAATAACACTGCTCTTTAACTCTTTCCTTCGGTCGCCATTTTATTTATTTGATTTAGTCTTTGGGTGGTTTATTGTGGGTGGACTGAAATGGATGTATAATGTAGCAACTCGTGTGGATTCTTTTGTGGTTAATATTTTGTACATTGTTAATAATTTACCAAGGGAGGTCTGTTTAATAACGTGATACTGAACTCAAATTCCATAATAAGAGAACTGCAGTAAGTAGCTCGTTTTAGAGTATTTTTTACATTAAAATTTCACTACTAAATATAAAGTATCGAGTGGGGATCTCATTCATTATGGTTTATGATTTATCTTCATGAAGACTCACTTTCTTTATACGAATTATAAGCTCCACAAAAATTATGCATTTGGTCAATGAATGCATCGAATTGCTCAACAACTTCTTTAAATGCAGTGAACAAAGGAACCAAAGCTAGGACAATTATAAGCTAAGCACATTGATCGATTTGAATTTATGTACGGAATTTCCGCACTATTAGCAGAGTTTTAAAAAATAATGTCTTTTAGAGACTGCAGTTAAGGCATTACTTTGACTTTTTTTTAAATCTTTTGACATTTAAAATAACTGACTTTTAAAATGAATATCGAGTCATTTTTAAAAGTCATGACTTAAAGTCAATTGACTCAAATTCAATTAAACTTTATTTTTTTTTTTTGAATTTATATAAGTCTTTCAAATCATTTAATGCCGTCTTTTGAATTTTTAAATTAAGTAAGTCTTTTAAATGCATTCTTTTGATTCAAATCATTTGAGTTCTGGAAATCATTTTACTTCTATAAAACTATTGATTTGTATTTAAGTAGGTATTTTCAGAATATTTTAAAAACAAGATTCCAATGGCGTATTAATTATTCGTGATAAGGCTGACTTTTTTTCAAATCCCTACATAAAATAGGTTATATACCCAATTTCAAATGGTGATAGTTGTATTTGAATTGAGGTTTTCATTAAATTTGTCTAAAAAATATACTTATTTATATAATTTTCACCAACATCGGATTATGTACGTTAAAGCATTGATTAAAGTCAAAATAATGCATTTAAATTAGACTTTTAATTGACTTTATAGAGTCAAAAAGACTGCAGTCAAATTGACTTTAAGTCAACTGGCTTTTAAATTGGCTTCAAGTCAAAATCATGAAAATGACTTTTAACTTTTATGTAAAAAGCTAAACTCCTACTCTCACCTCCCCGTGGTGAACATCGGGTGCCTAGTACCTCAACTGGAGATTGGGTTCTAACCCCAGTGGAAAGTTGTTGGGGGCAGCAAACGAGAGAGGGGGGAGAGGTGTTTCCACTAAGGCACCTCTCCTTATCCAGACGGCAGCGGACGAATTCTCGAGATGGAATCAACGGTGGCGTCTACAGTTCCAGTAAGGCTGGACTACTTAGTGAACACCTTATAGGGCTTCTACGACTTATTCGGAGCCCAGGCCTATAAGGAGCGGTTTATCCGGCTCCACGTCCTTGGAGTTATACTAAGGATCTGGCCCTCCAGGTTGGGGGTTGTGCCGTCAGGGTGACTTCCTGACCACGTAAAAATTTTCTAGTTGCGAAGCACCAACAAGCCTCGGATACGGACGGATTCACTGTTGACAACCCAAGCAAACGAAATAAGGACAACGAACTTCGGATCTGTACGTGGAATGTTAGGTCCCTTAACAGACCACGTGCAGCCGAACAATTAGCGGAAGCCCTAAACTGCTACAAGGCAGATATTATCGCCATCAAAGAAGTGCGATGGGATGGACCGGGCAAACGCAAACTAAAAGACTGCGATATATACTACGGCGACTGCTACCGAGAACAAAGGCAGCGTCTATTTGGGTGTGGATTTGTTGTTGGAACTAGACTCAGGCAAAAAGTCTTGAGTTTCAACAGTGTGAGCGAGCGCATCACGACAATCCGCATCAAGGCTAAATTCGCCAACATAAGCCTGATATGCGCGCATGCCCCAACAGAGGAGAAAGATGAAAACACCAAAGACATATTCTTCGAGCTCTTGGACAAGACATATGAGCAGTGCCCTGGCTATGACATTAAAATTGTCTTAGGAGATTTTAATGCCAAGCTAGGAAGAGAAGACATCTTTGGTGGCACAATCGGAAGATACAGCCTGCACGACACCACCTCCGACAACGGATTCAGGCTGATCGATTTCGCTGCGGGGCGAGACGTTCTGGTAGCTAGTACGCAGTTCACACATCTCAATATCCACAAGGGGACATGGAAATCTCCTGATCAATCAACCGTCAACCAGATTGACCACATTGCGATCGACGCACGACACTTCTCCAATATACAGGATATCCGAACATTCCGAGGGGCCAACATTGACTCGGACCACTACCTCGTTGTAGCCAAGGTACGGCTACGGATATCCCGGTCCAAGCCAAAACAAGGAAGTACTGTGAGAAGTTTCGACGTTACACGGCTACAATCGCAAGAGACTGCCATGTCCTTTTCCGATCGAGTCTCTAGTAACCTCTTAAGGAGTCCTATGCTGCATGCATTAAGCATTGAAAACCAGTGGCAACATTGCCTTGCAGCCATCAGAGATGCCGCCTCTGAAGTGCTAGGTTTCACACGTCCACAACAGCGAAACCCCTGGTTTGACGACGAATGCCGGCAAGCGCACGCAGCGAAGCAAGAGGCATACAAAACGGCCCTGCACAGAAGGACCAGAGCTGCTCGCGAGCTCTACGAGCAGAGGAGGAGAGAGGAACACCGGCTTCTTAGATGGAAAAAAAGAGAGCACGAGAAGCGCGCGATCGAGGAGATAGAGGGATGTTACAACAGGAATGAGGTTCGTAAATTTTACCAAAAGGTAAAAAAGAACTCCCAAGGGTACCAGCCACGAACCGAAGCCTGTAAAGACGATCAGGGGAACATCGTAGTAGAACCGCAGTCTATGTTGAGAATATGGAAAGACCACTTCTCCAAATTATATAACGGCGATGACGAACCGAATCCCGCTGTAAGGGAGGTAGAACCACTCAACTTAGGCGACGCAGATCAACAATGCCGCCTACCCGACCTAGACGAAGTGAAGATAGCTATATCTAAACTGAAGTCAAACAAAGCTGCTGGAGCTGACGGCATAGCTGCCGAACTATTTAAAGCAGCAGGCGATGACTTGGTAGGGAGCATGCACCAACTCATCTGCAAAATATGGTCGGAAGAAAGCATGCCCGATGAGTGGAATCTCAGCATAGTTTGTCCGATACATAAAAAAAGGAGACCCTTTAAATTGCGCCAACTACAGAGGGATCAGTCTCCTTAACATTGCATATAAGATCCTTTCTGCCGTACTATGTGAACGTCTGAAGCCGTTCCTCAACAACCTGATAGGTCCTTATCAGTGTGGCTTCAGACCAGGAAAGTCCACTATCGACCAAATATTCACATTACGGCAGATCTTGGAAAAAACCCAGGAGCTTCAAATCGATACCCACCATCTCTTTATCGATTTTAAAGCCGCGTATGACAGCATCCATAGGGAAGAGCTCTACAGAGCAATGTCTAGTTTTGGCATCCCTGTCAAACTTATCCGTTTGTGCAGAATGACGATGGAGAATGCACGCTGCTCCATCAAGGTCGGAAAAGATCTCACCGATGATGTCAGAAAAGGTTTTAGACAAGGTGATGCACTGTCATGCGACTTCTTCAACATCGTTCTGGAAAGAATTGTGCAAAACTCAACCGTCAACACTAGAGGCACAATCTTCCAAAGGTCCATCCAATTACTCGGATACGCAGATGATATTGACATAATTGGAAGATCAAAGCGTGATGTCAGTGGAGCGTTTTTGAGCATTGCGACGGAAGCGAAGAAGATGGGTTTAGTGGTCAATGAGGGCAAGACCAAGTATATGCTGTCATCAAAAAAGGACATTGAACAACGACGTCTTGGACAAAACGTCACCATGGACAGCTATATAACTTCGAGGTAGTTAAGGACTTTGTCTACCTAGGCACCGCTATAAACACAGGCAACGACACCAGCGCTGAAATCAAACGAAGAATAACTCTTGCAAATCGCTGCTTCTTTGGACTTAGAAGGCAATTGAGAAGTAAAGTCCTCTCTCGAGCATCTAAAATCACCATCTATAAGATACTCATCATCCCGGTTCTCATTTATGGCGCTGAGGCCTGGACCCTGTCAAAGAAAGATGAGAACGTCTTAGGATGCTTCGAGAGAAAAATTCTTCGGGTGATTGTTGGTCCCGTACGTATAGATGGAGAATGGAGGAGAAGATATAACGACGAACTGTACGGGCTGTACAGCGACACTGACCTAGTTAGCAGAATAAAAGTCCAACGGCTTAGATGGCTGGGTCATGTAGAGCGAATGGACATCAACGCTCCAGCCCGGAAGGTCTTCGAATCCAATCCCGAGGGACGGCGCAGTAGAGGAAGACCGCGACTCAGGTGGCGCACTCAGGTGGGTGAGGACCTCAACCAACTTGGCGTGCGAAACTGGAGACAGCTAGCTAGGGACCGAGCTGGCTGGAGACGCATGTTGGTTGAGGCCCAGGTCCGCCCGGACTGTAGCGCCACCTTAAGTAAGTAAGTAAGTAAGTAAGTAAAAAGCTAAATTATGAGTTTTAACTTTTAGTTGAAAAATTAAGTTAATTGATTTACATTAGTTACTGTGGTCAGTTAAAGATTTAAGTCTTTACAAATATTAATATTTTGTTCTAATAAACTACAAGTATATGTTCGTTTTAAGGAGCTTAAAGCAACAATCTAATGTTAATCTGGTTTCTCTCGAATTAACGAGACATAAAACCAATTAAATGGTACTTTTCTATATTTTTATACGCAGTTTCATTTAGATATTATCAATTTTATTCCGAATAATCAATTGATGTGTATTTCATCAAATGGCAGCCACTTCTACAGCACCTTATCTTTGTTATGAAAATGTTAAAGACCAATTCGATTTGACGCTAGATAGCTTCACAATTTATATCTTTAGGGTCTTCAATCGATTTTGGAGCATTGCCATTAGGCCTAGTCTTTTACGTTGCTCCAAAGTAATACGGTAAAACGTTGTTAATCCGAATTTTCTCGGTTTCAATTTGTCATTATCTCTTAGAGAAAGATTTCTTCCATAAATATTTTCTTGTAAAATTTCAACTGTTTTGTAGCTTGAAATACACGTCGTTGTGATCTACATCAATAATTTTAATTCCGGCCATAAAAATCATTAATCATGGCTTGTTATAACAATTGCACCTACCTCATTTTCGTAATCACCACGCTTTCGAACCCAAAAATGTCCCAAACCTTGAGGGTTGAGAGACTTTTTAATAATCATCTTTGGATTTTCCGATCTCCAAAAGCGACAGTTCTGCCTATATTAACGTAGCCTCTGAAGTAAAAAAGAAGATAACTTTTCTATAACAATTTTAGTTCTGAGAATATGGTTTTCAAACTGTTGGAACAATTTCAATGCGTTATTGAAGCGGGTATCATTCAATTTTGAGGTATGGCCTTTTTACTTGTTTAATTTCAGATGACATCTCCAATTGTTAGTTCTTGTACATTAAAGAGCTTTTATGTGGGCCTTAGGGCCCACATGAATTAATGTTGAAAACTGATAACAAGAACAAGAACAAAAAAAAAAAAAAACAAAAAAATATAGTGTTAAGTTAAGTTAAGTTAAGTTAAGTTAAGTTAAGTTAAGTTAAGTTAAGTTAAGTTAAGTTAAGTTAAGTTAAGTTAAGTTAAGTTAAGTTAAGTTAAGTTAAGTTAAGTTAAGTTAAGTTAAGTTAAGTTAAGTTAAGTTAAGTTAAGTTAAGTTAAGTTAAGTTAAGTTAAGTTAAGTTAAGTTAAGTTAAGTTAAGTTAAGTTAAGTTAAGTTAAGTTAAGTTAAGTTAAGTTAAGTTAAGTTAAGTTAAGTTAAGTTAAGTTAAGTTAAGTTAAGTTAAGTTAAGTTAAGTTAAGTTAAGTTAAGTTAAGTTAAGTTAAGTTAAGTTAAGTTAAGTTAAGTTAAGTTAAGTTAAGTTAAGTTAAGTTATGTTAAGTTATAGCTTGTATTAAGCTGAATAAATAAAATAAAATAAAATAAACAAAAGTGACAGCTGCCGAAATAAAATAAGATACATATTTGGTGTTTTGTTGTTTCATACAAAAGTTGTCTCTTAACTTCTTGTATGCCAATTGAATATGACGCCATAAACTGTGTACCTACATTTAATCGAATTCGAAAGCAATATTGGTTTATGAGTTCAAACAGATTTTACTTTTTTTATATTGTTTATAACATAACAAATACCCACTTGTACGTCTCAATCGTATTATCTGTTAAACAAAATATATTTAAGGTCGATATCTGAGCTATTCAAAACAACCTCCTTAAACCTCAAAATTATATGTAAATTGTGTCTATAGTATCCAATATCATAGCCATCATATCCATATCTTTCAATCAAAATTCATTGGGATTAAGTTAGTTACAAATTCATCATTGGATCAGAACCAAGTACTCAATTATTTAATCTTGAAATTTGATTATGGATTTCTTGAATATTATTATGAAATTTACGTAAGCAAAATTCCTCCTAACATCCACAACAAACTACATCACCCACAGAAACCGCACAGACACAACCATTACACTGCTGTTTGTTTGTAATTCAATCAAGTTTTAATATTAATTTAAAATTCTGTTAATCAACACTCTACTTAATGAGATTTCCTTGTTGAAATAATACATAATAATTTACAAAGCCTTGAAAATTCCTCTCTCTCTCTCTCGGTCCATGTCCATTTCCATATACACCGTGCGTCGTCGTAGCGCCCCCATCGGTCGTTCCTTACAACGAACGATGCGATATACCTTCCAACCGTCATCCACATCCATCCATCTATCGGTCTATCTGTTTATCCGCAAATATTTGTGTTTGACTTCAGAAAGAGGAAAGGAAAATCCAAGTAAAGGACTTACAGTTTGTTTTTATGCTATTTCTATATATCTTTAAGATTATTAAAATGTTATTCGCTTCGCATTCGCATGCATATTAAAGAGACTTCAATCTCTTCTTCTTTCAGAAATATTGACATTTGAATAATGAAATTTTGTTTTTGGTTTTAATATCCAACCATATCCTATCCACAATCCACCTATCTTAACCTAACCCACCTATATAAAGTCAGACTATAGGCTTTGTGGTTTTGTAGGTCTACAAACGGTATATGAACGAATTACGAATAGGGTACGTAACTTCTGCTGTGCAGCATTTCATTTACGATTGAGGGTGGTTTTTGTGGTATGTTTTCCTGATTTTCAAATGGAAAACCATTAAGTTTATTGGATTTTATTGCGTTCTATGATGGGTCTTCTAAATAAATTATAGCCATCAATGCTCTGCTCTGCTCTTCTTTGTGTGTACTTATATAAAGGGTCTGATTTGATTAACAAGAAAAAATATTATAATAGGATACTGAATTAAACATTAATTCAATATGACAAGTAATCGAAAAACAAACCAAAAATAAATTGCATGTGTAAGTACAAACTGTGTAGGTAACTACATGTCATGTTTGATTTTGTGGGCGCCTACTCATTTCTGAGAAAGATAGCTATAGCAATAAAAATGGACCTTTTTTTTAAGTATATTGAGATCCCAGTGTCTTTATGTTGACGATTTATGTAAGCATCTTAATCGATATCGATAAAACAATTGCAGTGAAAGCCCATCACGAGCTAAAAACTGGAGAGCTCCAGAGCTGGGGCTTGTTCACAAACAGATAACACAAGTTGTCACGGTAAAAATTTACCGCGACAAAAGTCATTCTTTCATTTATCCCATTCCTTGTTCCTTCCTTGCCATTTCTTCTTTTTTCTACAGGTGTTTCCGTCAATGTACTGAGAGAGAGAAGGGCAGCCATGGTCCATTAGCCATTGGTTCACTCTCTCAGTATTTTGACGAAACAAGAATCATCGATATCGATCTTGATACCGAACGTGGATAACCGATTGTGACGGACAGACGGGCGGTCTGATCCAACAGAGAGAGAGCGTGGGTGACCATTGGCCCCAGCATGCAGCTAGATGTAACTCATTTTGAGAATGGCCGAGAGCCCATCATACATTTTCATTAACTCACACGTTCTAAACTCTTCTCACTATTGTACAAAATGGAACGCCATTCGCCTATCCCACAACCCCCAAAATCTAACACAAGCCCACCGACGTAGTTTTATTTTTTTTGTAATCGCGTATAAAATATAACTGCCAACTTTTCCTTCGAAATTATATACATATTCTTTAATCAAGATTCCTTCCATCATTTTCGATTTCTTCTCGATTTTTTTTTGTTATATTATTGTATCCTAGATTCGGAGAGGAAACTTTCTGTTTGGCTTTCTCGAAAGAAATAGTGGGAAAATCGCTGAACACACTCATTGAGTTTGCCGCCCCTGGAAGTGACACCAGCGGTCGGCGAATTCAGCGATGACTGTGTATAAGCCGGGAAGTTATGTGTGAGTAGGTAGGACGGCTGGATTTCAAAAGCGTCGGCTCATTTCAGCAAATAAGCTGTATGATGCTGAATTATGACGTGATCGAAGTCCGCGCGTTCCGATTGGCCGAAAACATTGGGGAATGAGTAAAGAAGAGGTTTGGACAGACATCGAAAATCCTGGAAGAATCACTTCTTTTTACTGACTACGGAAAGACCAATATTAAATTTTGGAAGAAAGAAAGCAATTCATACAGAAAAGTGGCAAGTTTAAGAATTTTATTTCGAAGTGATAAAAAAAAAGGAAAAAAAAGTTGAGGAATTTTATAAGTGAAAGGAGGAAAAAAAACTCGAGGAGAGATAACTAGGAAGTGTGGATGAAGGGAGGAAAGGTGGAAAAAAAATATAAAGGAAAAGAAATCAAGAGGGTAGAGTTGGCAGAGAAAAAAAAATAAAAAGTTTAGTATAGTGGTTTTATTATTTTACATTTAAATCGTGTTTATTGTTCAAAATTTTGGAAAAGATCAGAAATCGGTTGGCTTATGTTCCGTTAGAATTTTCTCGAAATTGCGAGACGCGCGACCAGTTAATATTTTTCTTGTGTCCGTTCGGGACAAAGCAATAGCGGTCCATTTTACTTTGTTTCAAATTTCCATTGTTCTTTTTGTTCTCGAAAAGATCTTGGGTTTTACTCCTATTTTAAAAGGTTTCCCAAGCAAACCAGTTAAAACTAATAAAAAGAGTTAAAATCCCATTTCGGGAATATAAATTTATTGTTCTTATTTCAAAGTGCTTTCACCTTCGGTTCCGCTCCGAAGGTTTGCAATTTCCTTTAATTTTTCAAAAAAAAAATTGCTGGCGCCCTTTTTACTTTTCAGGTCTTACACCCCTGTGGTAATTAAAAATCATTTCGATTAATTTAATTGATCGATAAAAATAATTTATTCGAACCATCAAATTAATTGGTGTAACCCACCCCCTTTGATCTAGCCGTGGTGGTAGCATTGGAAGTGCTACCTGTTGCACTTCGAATTCGAACGCATCTTATCGTCGTTTCCTTTGTTTTGACATTCGTCTGATAAACAATTATTCATAATTCGGATATTATCTCGTGTGCCGGTCGTGTTTTAATTTCGTCGTTTTATTTCTCGTAAAGTAATAATTAAATAAGTAATATAATTGTTCGGTTCGTCGCGGAAAAAGTGCAACAAAATAGAGAATCAAATCTGTCAAAGCTCGTTCTTTTGAAAATAGAAGGAATGTCTTAACATATATGTAACTCACTTAATTGTCAAATGTCAACTTCAACAGCAAAGTTTAGTTCCACCGTTGTGGAGCTGTTTTTGTAACGTTCGACGTAGTCTGAAACTTTTAAATAAAAATTTAAGTTTAAAGTAAAAAAAACAGCCATAGCTAATGTCGCCGTAGCCACTAGGTGCTGCCCCCATAAAAACCCACGATGATAGTATTACTATAGGCTTTATATACCAAGGTTCCACTTGGTTCCATCAGTTGAACTTCAAACAAAACCAGTATTAATTAAATACTGGGTTTTAAGGACATTTTTACACATTCTTCACATTCTTCAAACATGCTGTCAAACTTTGACCGATGGGGACCTACTTATAATATATCAATAAAAATGTAAGAGAGGAAGAAATTAATCAATTATTTGCCAAGTTGGCAGAATAAAAATAGTCCTACACAGCCTGAAAAATGAAATTCGCTTTGACAAGCTTGCTTTTAAAATTTTCAAATATTCTTGTCAAAGCAGCAAAATATGGTCATACCATACCATATCGTCAGATCTATCAGCAAAAAACATGCTTGCAATGAATTCCAACCGTGCAGTCTTACAATTATTTGTCAGAAAATGTGTCTAACTGTCAGTTATAAAAAATCTAACAATAATAACACATTATATGAAGTTAAAAAAGTGCATGTAGCAATTCTGTCATGGTCAGAAACGTCAAACTACAATACCTACAAATTGACAGTTTTGAAAATGACAGTGGTCGTGGTTAAAAAAATTGTTTTTTGTTCTGGCACACAAACGAAACTTTTTTAAACAATTAAATTGTCATGATTTCGAATCTTTCCTTAAAATTTTTCTATCACATCAGGTTTTCAAAATATCTAGTATACCTCAAAAAGCTAAGGTAAAAGGTTTAGACGATTGTATGCAAAAATGGTTTAGAGTTTCTTAAAGATTAATTTTAAAAATGAGAAATCTAACAATTTATGAAGATTTTTCGAACATTTTAAGAACAACTAGAAAATTTAATAAAATAAACAGCGTTACTTTTAGACGTATTTTTCAAGAAGAAATAAAACCCATATAACCTTATGCAGCAATTGGACCCGTATATCAGCATCGCCGAATATTATCTTTCATTCACTTCAGCTTAAACAAACAAGTTCACATAAGCCCACAAAAAATAATTCAGTAGCGTTAAAACAGACGATCTTGGACGACACGTCAAAGGCTTACGATGAGAGATAATTCTGGGCAATTAAGTCGACCGAATATTGGATGCAGCCATTATTTTGGTAATAAATTTGCAAGGATTTATTAACTTCCCATAGGAAGTTATTGTATTCGGTCCGATTTGTCGAATTGAAAATTTTGACATTTCTCGACGTTTCAAGGTCCCTAGAGTCGAAATAAAAGATTTTAAGATAGTTGTCTGTGCTTGCGTGTGTACGTACGTTGACTTTTTTTTCGTCGTCCATAGCTATACAGATAATAGTGCAGAAAGATGCAGAAAGGGCTCTCAATAAAATTGCGTGGGTGGTTTTTTTACCATAGCAGTTTAAAAAAAAGGTGAAAATATTGGTTAACCCTAAGTATCTCACGAACCAATAACGCTAGAGACTTTAATTAAATTTTATATAATATATTGTAACGTGATACCAAACAAGTATATTTTTGGAAAAAATTCAATTTACCGTTTTTTTTATAAATCAAAAAAACTAAAAAAAAAAAAATTTGTCACCTCGAATATTTTACAAAAAAAAATGATATTATCTCCAAAAAACAATTTTGGACAACGAAGAATAACGTTTTTAACATCTGGTAAAATTTTGAAAAAAATCAAATTGAAAGTTTTTTTATAAAAAATAGAAACCTAAAAAAAACATTACAAAAATTGAATTTCGACTCAAATATCTTTTCAAAAATTTGAGACATTATCTTTAAACTAATTTAGTTTTTTAAAAATATTGGTGTCAACATAAAGTAAAATCTTGAGACAAATCGAACTGACAGTTTTTTTTACAAAAAATTAAAAACCTAAAAAAATTAACAAAAGTTGGTAAAAATTGATTTTCGACCTAAATATCTTTTTAAAACTTTGAGATATTGGTTTCAAACTAATTTTATATAATAAGAAATATTGTTTTGGACATTCGATCAAATTTTGAGAAAAATCGAATTGACTGTTTTTTTACAAAAAATAAAAACCATACAAAAAATTAATAAAAGTTCGTAAAAATTGGTTTTTGACTCAAATATCTTTTCAAAAATTTTAAATATATGAGCCAAATTAATTTTATTTTATAAAAAATATTGTTTTTAACCTTTAGTAATTTATTTTTTATAAAAATCTAACTGTCCGTTTTTTCATAAAAAAATAAAATCTACAAAAAATAGTAAGCAGAATTGGTAAAAATTGATGTTCGGTTCACGATATCTCGTGAACAATAGAAGATATTGACTTCAAACTAATTTCATTCATCCAGTTTGTATTTTTTAATATTAGAAATAAAAACTTTTAATAAATTCTACTAAAATTGGTAAGAATCTCGTTAACAAAAATAGATCTTGAAATCAAATTATTTAATTATATGCCAAATATTGTTAGTTATTTTTAAATTTTCTAGAATAATTTAACTGATAACTTTTTTAACAAAACAAGAAAACCTACAAACCTTTTAAGCAAGGCAAATCGACAGACAGGATGGGAAATTATCAGTGTGGGTCGCATCCCAGCCTCTTTCTTTGGTAATAAATTTGCACAGTTTTATTCATTATGAAATGTAACTGAGCATTATTCAAGTGACAGCTGTCAAATAGACATAATCCGAAAAAAGTATCGCCAGCTTGAAAACCATACACAGAAGTAACATCCCAAAAAGCTGTAGTCATTCTGTGATTTCGTAGTTAAATTGGATCTAATTAAAATCCATCGAAAAAATGCAGTTTGATTGCCAAGAACAAAGCCTTGTTGTTAAGTGTAAATTGTGGGTATACACGATCACTTAATACCTTACAATTTATCGCCTTGCAAATGATTTCCAAACATATTTTCTGGCAGTTTATTGCAAATTGTAATAGATTTGTAGATTTTCTACCAAAAAATTAAAGACTTTAATTTTGGTAACTATTTACTCTTAGTTTTTTTACGCTCCCTTTTATTCTTATGAGTAAAATCAAGGAAGTTTGCTAAGACCCCAAACTAGCTAAAGGGCGCATCGTGGTGATTCTAGTCTCATTCAACGGTGGCAACTTTTGCGCTACCTTACCTCCACCTTATTACAATTTATCTTTAGAATTTCTGCGGTATTTTAATTTTACACGGCAGGAACATTGGTTGCTTTAGTACTTAAATACATTATTTATTAGTATATGATTATGATAAAAATATTGTTAACTTTGTGAAAGAAATATTTATAACCATATTAACCATATGGTTAATTCCATATCGCAAAGAATAATCAGCGAATATAATTTATTGATATTTTGTGATGATATGTTTAGCGGCAGGTTATTGTTGCTTCTAAACTGCGTCTCGAAGCCATAAGGCTATATAACAGTAATCAAGACTATCTCACGTAGACGATTGAAATTTCGGTGATTTATTAACAATATTGATTACATTTCCTTGTGTGTCAATTTCATGTTGCATAATATCTAAATTATCCCCCAAAACAAGAAACGATTTTCATTGTCAGTGCAGAAGAATTTATTATTCGCAAGGTCTTTTATCTCTTTGCTTTGACAAGCAATGAATTTGTAAGCAAATTATTATCTTAGCGACGACGACGACAATGACTGTATAGGACTATATACGACTATACGAAGCACGGCGAGGACGAAAGACATCCATATCGACATAGACATTGTGCTATAAGGACCTTAGGCATTGTTTTGTCAACATCACGGACGTTCATTGATTGTTATCTTCATAAATTGCTTCGACAAATAACGGAAAAAAAAAGTTTGTTTATTCCATGAGAAATTTGTATAACATCACACTAAACAATATTAATGGTCCTTCAGGATAAGGACATTTGGTTTTTGATGAAATATGTATATTTTGTAGTAGATTTTGAGAAAAATTGGTTAGAAATTCCCTCGCATAATCAGATCAGCTTATACTTACAAGACTTCAATCATTATATTGTCAAGAAATAAAAATAAAACTCCAACACTTATTCTTCTTTTACTTCTAATAGTATTTTATACAACGAAAGATTAAGGGAAAAGTTAAGTCCTTGAATGAAGTACCCAAAGGTATTGATGGGTTTTCTCTATATTGTAAAGTTTCATTGAGATTAAATGGAGGTGAAACCTAAAGTAGTTGCCAATAGTTTTGAAAGTTATGAATTTCATTAGTTTCTGTCGATTTATTTTTAAAGTAAAATTTATTGTAAAAGAAAAATAAAGAAGTTCTTTAAGGTGTTTTTAAATCTGAATTTAGAGAATACCACAAAAACCACAAAATCCAACGATATCCAACCGACCGACGACGACGACGACGATGTACTTGTACTTTTACACAAAATATATCAAACAACTGAACCTAAACTTCCATCAACCTTCTTTTTTGATTATAGGGAGCTGTTGGCAGCAGTTAAGGGATTTGATCCAAATATTTAAGAGAATTGAATAAAAATAATCCAACTTTATCCTTCTTACTGGAACTACTTTATTTTGTTACACTCTTGCACTCATTACCAGTCAATACTTCTAAAGACTGTTCGATACAAAACCATCAATACTTTACGAGGAATCTTAAGGACCTTTAAGTCTTCAGTTAAGTCTTTTTGGGAGCTTAAAGACTTCTTAATATCCTTAACACGCTTCTACACTATTCAAGATCTTAAGAAATATTTAAGAATGTCAGGATACCTGAAGACCGACTCTTAGGGACCATCAAAACTCCTCAAAAACTTCAAGACTCCTCAGGATCACAAAGACTCCTCAAGATCTTAGAGGTTGTTCAAGACTTTAAAGACTCCTTAAGAACGTCAAGACCCCGGAAAGAAACTTCAAAAATTCTCAAGAAGATTAAAACTCTTCAGGATATAAGGATCCTTAAAACTAATCAGGGCTGCTAAAAGTATTCAGAGACATAAATACTCCTCAAGTTAGTAAAAGTTATTAAAAATATACAGACAATTTAGGGACGTAAGCTCTTCTCAAAATTCCTTCCAGATCCAAAGGAAAGTTTAAGACTTTTAAGACTCTTATAGAGCTTAAGAACTGTTTAGGACATTCAAAATCTTTAAAAAAAAAATGCATTGAACCTCAGCAAAGGAAGTTCAAGACTATCGAGCCTCTTCAGGATTCTTAAGACTCTTCAAGACAAGACTAGTAATCCTCCTTAAATCATTTAAACTTCGAAAAAAACTCTGAAGTACCTTCAAGACCTTTTTTTAAGACTCTTGAAATCCTTTCAAGATTGTTAAAACTCATCAAAGCTATCAAGACTTCTAAAGTTGGCTAAGATTATCCAGGGCTGTCAATTTAACATAAGATAAATTAATATTTCTTAAGATATTCAAAACTCCCTTAAAACTCTTAAAGGCTTTTAAGATCGTAACGACTACGCAAAGAATCTTAAATGCTTTTGAAACTTCTGACAACTGTCAAGACTCTTTGACACATATAAAACTCTTAAAGAATGGTTAAAATATTCCAAGACTGTCATGGCCTTTTAAGATGGGAATTGTTTTTAAGAACTTTCAAGGCCTATCACGACTTTAAAAATCCATCTGGAAGACTCGATAAGACCATCCAGAATCTTTAAATGTCAACAAATTTTAGACTTTTTAACACTCCCCAATACGGCACAGATTTTCATGGAACTTTAAAGACATCAAAGACTCTTCAAGACTATTCAGGATAGTCAAGTCTTCTCCAGATTGTCAAGACTTTTTTGAGACTCAGCAAAGGAAGTTCAAGACCATCGAGCCTCTTCAGGATTCTTAAGACTCTTCAAGACAGGACTACTAATCCTCCTTAAAATCGTTTAAACTCCAAAAAAATCTCTAAAGTACCTTCAAGACCTTTTTTTAAGACTCTTGAAATCCTTTCAAGATTGTTAAAACTCATCAAAGCTATCAAGAGTTCTTAAGTTAGCTAAGATTATCCAGGGCTGTCAATTTAACATAAGATAAATTAATATTTCTTAAGATATTTAAAACTCCCTAAAAACTCTTAAAGGCTTTTATGACCGTAACGACTACGCAAAGAATCTTAAATGCTTTTAAAACTTCTGACAACCGTCAAGACTCTTTGACACTACGCAAAGAATCTTAAATGCTTTTAAAACTTCTGACAACCGTCAAGACTCTTTGACACATATTAAACTCTTAAAGACTACGAGTATTCTGAATGGTTAAAATATCCCAAGACTGTCATGGCCTTTTAAGATGGAAATTGTTTTTAAAAACTTTCAAGGCCTATCAAGACTTTAAAAATCCATCTGTCAAGACTCGATAAGACCATCCATAATCTTTTAAATGTCAACAAATTTTAGACTCTTTAACACTCCCCAATACGGCACAGATTTTCATGGAACTTTAAAGATATCAAAGACTCTTCAAGACTATTCACGATAGTCAAGTCTTCTCCAGATTGTCAAGACTTTTTAAAATGACAAACACTGATCAGGACTTTCATTTGATTCTCGTCAAAACTCCACGAAAGACTCGCTAAAATTCTCTTAAGATTCCTGGGGTTTGTTAATACACTTCAATACATTAAAATCTTTTCAAGGCTATTTAGAATCGTCAAGGCTGCCAAAGACTGTCATTACTTCCCTAGATAGAAAAAGACAAGCTCCTCAAGACATTAAAAACTCTTTAAATTCAGTTAGACGTTTCAACGAGCCTTAAAGAAACCTAAAGAATTTTAACACTTCAGGATCTTTATGACTCCTCAATATCGCAAAGTATATTTAGGACAGTCAAAGCTACCTAAGCCCTTCAAAACTTTCTCAACACTGTCAATATGTAATCCTCAAAACCGTCAAGACTACGCAAAAAAATTTCTCAAGACGGAAAATACTATTGAAGAGCGTGAAAACTTATCAAGAATCTTAAAAATTCCACAAATTTAATACGCCACATAAAATTGTAAGACTGAATAACTAAAAGTCAATGTTGTTTCGTAAAAATCGCACTCTTGAAACAATTTATAATAATGCATTTCTTTCTTCAACTTGATCCTTGAACGAAAACGAAATTACTGCCTCCATCGCCCTAAAATATAGGCCACAAGAAGCTACAGAAATTTGGGTACCTACATTTATACGGTACGTCCGATTCCTCTACTTTTTTACGGTCGACCATTTTTGCATGCAGTATGCAAAATGTACTCCCATATATACAGTAAACCTACTTTGGTACATTTTATGGAAGATTCAGCACCAGCAGCAGCAACACCAGCAACAGAAACCTGCCAGGGGGGATTTTGTTTTTGTTTTATTTTGTGAATTTTCAAAATGTCTGAATTTGTTAAGGCACTTGGGCGTGTAACCCAAGCATGCTGTAAGCAAATTCTTCTTGCTCATCCGGCAGCTCTTGAGAATGTATAACGGAAGGCGGAAATTGTGCAATGTTGCTATATACCGCCTGGTCTATGGCCGGGTTTGGGGTTGACGGGCTGATGGGATGATGGGCTGACGTGCTGGCTTGGGTCGGGTATCGCATCGTGTTGGCCGCCTGAACCAAACCCCAAACTCAAACGAATGTCCTTACAGCAGACGCCAACAAAATAATAACAAAAAGAAAAAAAGAAAGGGAAAAACAAACGAAGGGCTTAAACACTGTGGTGCCATCATCAGACCAGGCCAGCCAACAGCCTTGCCTTGCCTAGTCTAGGTTGGATATTTTATAACGCGTTAAAGTTTAAGCACTTGACATACATCGCGCCTGGATGGCACGCCATCGCCATGGCTTGGGCTTGGGCTTTAGAGAGACAGAAAAGCGAGAAGCAAGAGTTGCATCAGATGAGAAGATAACTTAACAACGACAGCCATATCTCTAGAGTTATAGATTACATCCGTATCGCATGGTGCGAATATCCTTTTTCCTGTGCAATTTCATCCTTTGGGATATGCTTATCCACTTTCCTCTTCACCATCTCCAACCCTAAAAGTGATGTAGTCGTATCGAATTTTTAACTAAGCACGGCATGCAGACAATTTTTGCTTTTCTTCCATGCATTGCATATAACCAACCCACTTATACATGATGCAAACATATCCATAGGAGTTCGGAGAAAATGCAAATCTCTGGTGGAGCACAGCAAACGGGGGCAATCAGAACCAGTGCTATGATAAGCGTTAATGGTATCATACTACATTATTATAGAGTAGAAACGCCGCGCCAAGCCACGCCGAGCTGAGCCGCGCCAAGGGAGTAGACATCATGTCATGCAATTGCAATTTTATACTCTCTGAACTATGTTGTTCATATATGCATACAGATGCAGATATGCACGCAGCATTCAGCAGTTCGTGGCAAAAATGCAAACACAAACATCAGGCTCTGCGGGAATAGCTAAATGTTGTTTATTTTTATTTTTATTTTTATTTTTTAGTTTTAGTTTTATCCTTTTTTGTATTTGTATTTGTTTCTTTCGTATATCTAGAAAATATTTTGTGCAGCACTTTTAATTATGCAAAGTAAATTTAATTAAAATGTTTGAGGTTGTTTTGTAATTTGCAAATTATAAATTGAAAATAACAATGAGAAATTATAGATAATAGGTCGTATAATGTGTCTGGGTGTTATTTTAATCGTTTAAGTTAATTTCAGCATTAAAAATGGAGGTGAATTAGGTTAGGGTTTTGTTCATTACATTAATTATGTGTATTACAGTTTTATGTTCATTATTTTTTCAAGTTTTCATAACAAAAACTAATTAGGAAAAACAATACCACTATATGTAATTAATGCCATGTATGCGTATAAATTTCTATGTTGGCAGCACTTTTTTTTGTGACAGTTAATTTGACAGCTGGCTAATAATGTGAAGTTTTGTATTTTTAAAATTTTTGGCTTTTGCGTTTTGTTGAAAACGTGAAACGTTAAAAAATACCTATTAATATCAATTATTCTAAAGCCAAGAAGTTTTAACGATTCCCTGATCTTCTAATATTTTTCAAATTAATCAGTGCTGTAGTACCCGTGCAATGGCGGATCCAGGGGGGGGGGGGGGTCGTAGGGGTCATGACCCCCCCTGGGAGATAATTTGTTTGCTTTTTCGTAGGAATTCCCTTCAATTCAAAACTAATCGTATTGCGTTAATGGATATGACCCCCATTATATTTTGAATTATTTATTTTTTGTATATGAAAACAATATTTGTATTTTATTTTCTTAAACTTTGTTGCTAAAAGTACTACTTTCAACTGAGGACTGGACCAAGAACATAATATGAATCGGAAATTCAGCCTATTTTAAAAACGCAGCACAAATTCATCAACTTTTGACCAATGGACGATCCAGGGGGGGGGGGGGTCATATGAACCATAAAGCTTATACAGTTAAGTTGTATAAGTAAAGATTTCATCTATAGATTTATTAGTAATTTAACGACATTCACTAAAAAGTGGTTTGCTGTCAAAAACAACTAAAATTTTTGTTTTCACTCAATTTAGAATTTGAAAAAGCTTTAGTAATGCTTTTAATTATTTTCATAGAAATTGTTTCTAAGAAAAAGCGCAAATATTCAGGTTCTTAAGAAGAAACGTTGAATAAGAGATCATCAATTTTATATTAAATTGCCTTTAAATTCCTTAAACTAGCCTTCAATTTCATTATTAAATTTTTTTTACTGGCGACATATAGAAACTATATGGCAAGTTTTGCTTTTGTAAACAATTTCGAACTAGAGCTTTTAATCAAATATGACATTACGACGATAGAGAAGTCAAAAAAAGTAGGTGCCCCGATTCCGTCCGTCTGTCTGTCTTTCCTGGTTTCTGCAGTCCAAGTAATTGTGTTGATTGAAATTAAGGTTTTCAGCCGATTAGCGTAAGGCGTTTTTTTTCATTTTATTAATACGAAAGATAACAGCAGTCCCCATACAAATTTGTTGGTTGAAACATGTGATTCTTTTAAAACTTTCTCTACATTTTGTGTTCTTAATTTGGCTTCTTTCTACAAAAAAAAATATTTTGGTATTGCTCCAGAAGAGACCCCCCCCCCCCTCAAAAACCTTTATTTTGTTTTTAAGGTTTCTCAAGAACTAATGGACCAATTTCAATAATCTTCTCTTTCTGTGCAAGCTCTTTTTGTTGATCAAATGATCAAATTGATGATGATTTTTTATGATGAAAAATGTTTTTTTTTATTTAAAAAAAAATATTAATTTTGTTTAAAAAACTCGATATCTCAGAAAGGGGTCAACATTTGTTGACGAAATTTAAATGTAAAATGTACATATATTTATAAGCTCTCAAATTTTTGAGAAAAACTTATTTTGTAGGTACATTTTTAAATTTTAAAATATAGAAAATAGTTTTAAACAGACTTTTTGGAAGAAATTATCAAGTTCTAGCGACCTAGTCGTGCATTTAATTTCTTTCAAAATTGGTTTTCTGTTGAATACAAAAGATTTGAAAAAATTAATCTACTTTTGAAGTAAATTTGCTTTGGATGCTCTAGAACTGAGATTCAAACACGAATTTCAATAATACAAATGTCCCAAAAAAATAAACGTTTCATATCTATTGATATAAAAGCTTTGAAACGTGTAATTTGCGAGTACTACAAAAACTTTTCTTCCCAACTTATTTGTTTACTTACCTTACTTTGTTTTAATTTAATTTTTTTAGAGAAATTATGTACTTAAATGCAACTATTTCCTTAAATTCAAGAACCAAACCTTATGGTCTCTTCAATTTTTAAGTTTTGTTGACGCCTTTATAAGATCAAAATACGAGTTAGCAGATTGATAATGATAGTAATAAGAGACTCCCGGAAATCGAGTTCGAAAAAACGACTTCAAAAAAAGCCCGACATTTTTACATATCAGATCCTCTCTCATATTCTGGATTTTTTAATTTTTACAGCATTCTTCCCATTAATAGAAATGAAAACAAGAAACGTGTATTTTGTTTTTGGAAAAAAGCAACGTTTCAAAGCAATTTCCTACATTTCTGCGCGAAATGCACCAAAAACCCTCTAAACTATTGTATTTTAGCTCTTAAATATGGCATATTTAGAAATCTGTTCGAATCTTGGAATGCTTTCATATGAGTCATCCAAATTAAATAGTTAGACCATACCTTGCTGGACAACAGTGTTCTAAATAATTTGATAACTAAAGTTGTCATTTTAGCAATTATTAAATTTTGTTAGCATCCTTTACAAAACATTAAAGAACATTTTTAAGCGGTGAGTAAAAACTCATCTAAGTGTGTGACCCCCCCCCCCCCCCTGATGAAAAGTCTGGATCCGCCCTTGTACCCGTGGCATGATGGTTAGTACGTTGGACTGTCATGTCAGATCCCTCCCGATATCATCTAAAGTTTTTTACACGGGTACTGCCTCTTGCGAGGAATTGACAAATTCTCCAAGAGTAATTCTTGTCATTAAAATTGCTTTCTCAAATTGGCCGTTCGGATTCGGCATAAAACTGTAGGTCCCCTCCATTCCTGAAAACAGTACTCGCACACAGGAATGGTTGAGAGTTGTAAGTCACTAGGCCCTAGTTCTCAACGGACTGTTGCGCCACTCAATTTATTTATTTTAATCAGTGCTCTGATGACAATAGCATTAAATGAAAATTTGTTGACAGAAATTTTCAGCAACTGTTAAATTTTTTCTAACAATAGTAACTGACAGATTCAATGTTGTCGTCTGACAATGACAATGATCAATAAACAAAATTGAAAGTTCAAACGATTGTAAAATTATAATAGATAAATTTTTTAACTGACAGATCTGTAAGTTATTAATACAAATCTTAAGTATCAGTTCAAAACAAAAAAACGAAAAGGCAACACCTACATTATTGTGATATAACTTTTCTCAAAGCCAGAAATTCATTCTTGCAGTAACTCTTAGAAAAATATGGCTTTTTCCATAGTATCAGAAAACAAAATAATTTTAAATCTTTAACCTAAAAACAGCAGACAAAGTATTTATTTAAACAAATCACATTTTGTTGTCATTTGTGTTGTATACTGGAAAGTATATGGCAAAGGCTTGATAGGGCACAAGATGAAGAAAATGTCAGCTTAAAATTAATGGATTATTAATTAAGCCAACATCATAAACAAGTAACCAAAAAAATGAGATGTACCGGATTTAACGCATGGGCTGATGCATAAGTTGAGAATCAAAAAATATTGAGTAGAATTTAAACGCGCTTCCACCCTTTTTACCTGCATATTTCGATTTTGAAAGGTCAAAAATGCGACGAAAATGAAAGTTAAAACTTTACCAAATCATATAGCTCTGTAAAAAATTGTGTTACGTAACGTTGACTTATATTGTTTTAACTGATTTTCTTATTTTTTTACGAGAACTTGACTGGGCACTGCCTTTTGAACTTTAAGGCAACCCCTTTAGTATGTGAAACCTATACAAATACAAATCGTCAGTTTTGTACAGTGACTTTACCTAAAAAGATATTCCCGTTATTTTGCTTATATTGCAATAAGATGCTTGTCGGAATTAAGCAATTTTGGAATTATTATCAATATCTAAGAATTTCAATCTATAGGCTTTAGAGTTTTAAGCAGTTAATAACTGCCCCTAATTACAGTCACCATCAATTTTAAAAACCAGAGTCGAAAGGATCTCTTCTGGGTTCGCCAAAAAATAAAATTTTTAAACTTTGGGACGATGCTTCCCAAAGATGTGATTAGTGTCAATTTTGGTATAGCGTCCGCTACGGTTCATATTACTTTGAAAATGAAGGTGAGAGTTATAAGACGATAGGTAATTATATTAACCTGAATTGATTGATAAGGACACAAAGCGCATGTCATTTCAACAGTACAGCGGTGGTACAATTCTGAAGCCGCCGTTTTTTTTTTAACTCCGCAGAAATGATTCAAAATCATATATTGCTGATATTGTTGTTGCTGATGTTGTTGCTGATTTAATCGAAGTGAATGCTAATAGACCAGCTGATTCCATCTCTCTATACTATCATAACGTTGGCGGGATGAGAACAAAAACAGGTGTCTTTTTTAATGCTCTTATTGAATGCACCTATTCGATAATTGCTCTCACAGAGACATGGTTGAGCGATGACATTTGTAATGAAGAATTATGTAATGGTGACTATCAAATCTATAGAAGAGATCGTGATCTTGCATGCTGTCAACTAACAAGAGGAGGAGAAGTTCTTTTAGCAGTGAAATCTAACATAAAGAGTAGGAAAATATCTCTTTGTGACTCCTCAGGCTTGATAGAGCAGATTTGTGTAAAAATAGAATTTCCCAACGCAACATATCATGGCAACATTTGCTGCAGAAACATTTATTTATTTGTATCTTATATTCCTCCTAAGTCTAGTTCAAATGTTTTTCTTTCTCATGTTAATAATATTAAAGCTTGTTGTAATGACCTTGATGCTTTTTCTTATGTAATTGTTTTAGGAGACTTTAACTTAAGTTCTGTGGAGTGGAATTATAGTGAAGATGTTAAAATATTGGTTCCGTATAATGTTTCACACGGAAATGAATTTTTAGTTCTTGATACTATGTCATCGTTAAATTTTATTCAAGTAAATAACATTTTCAATGATCTTGGCAGGATCTTAGATCTTATTTTTGTTCATGAGGATCTAGATGTAGCATTAAGTAAAGAAAATTTTCCATTATTAAATGTTGATAAAAATAATGTTCATCATAATGCCTTACTTTTATCTTTAAAGTTTAATTATTATTCTAAAACTAATTGCAATCAGCATTGTACTACATTTAAATATGATTTTTATAAGGCCGATTATAATAGCATCAATAGTTTTTTAAGTAATATTGAATGGGATTTGTTACTATGTCATGAAGATTTGTCTCTCAATTATAAATGTTTTCTTGATGTTTTATATGAAGTTTTTTCAAAGTATGTGCCGATCAAAAGAATAAGAAAAAGTGGTAAGCCTCCTTGGTTCTGTAAAAGCCTGTCACGTCTTAAAAATGCAATGATAAAGATGCTTAATAAAAGCAAAGTTCAATTAAGCTTTCGTGAGGAGTATTGCCGCTTACGTCAAGAATATGAATTTTTAAAAAAGTTCTTGCATACACTCAGTACATGTGGTCTATAGAATCAAAAATTAAATCAAATTCGAAGTGTTTTTGGCAGCATATTAATTCTAAAAGAAAATCCTTTGGCATTCCTTCTACAATGACTTATGGTGATATTGTCTGTGATGATCCACAACAAATTTATGGTTCATTTGCAAAATTTTTTCAATCAAATTTCAAAACCAGTTGTGATGTTTCTGAAACTAATTATATGCTTTCGAAGATTATAGATTTGGGAAATATATCTCTATCGGAGGATGAGATTTTACTAGAATTGAATCACCTAGAAAATAATGTTACTTTACCACCAGATAATATTCCTTCTTTATTCTTAAAAAATTGTAAGTTTAATCTTATTAAACCTCTTAAGCAGATTTTTAATTCATCGCTTAAAAGAGGACAATTTTAAGATTGCTGGAAATGTTCATACATCACTCCGATTCATAAATCTGGCTCTAAGCAATGTGTTGAACATTATAGACCTATCGCGAAACTTCAAGTCATTCCTAAGATTTTTGAGGCCCTCGTAAAAGACAAAATTTACCAAGCCGTACATATACATTTCTCACCTTTCCAACATGGTTTTATGAAAGGAAGATCAGCTACAACAAATCTAACACTTTTTACAAATTTATGCGTAAATTCAATGGAAAAGGGAAGGCAAATTGATGTAATCTATACAGATTTTGCCAAAGCTTTTGATAGAGTAAACCACCAAATTCTAATTAAAAAGCTAGGTTTAATCGGATTCAATGGCCCTCTACTAAATTGGATAGCTAGTTATCTTACTAATCGTATCCAATACGTTAAATTAGGCTCAAATCGTTCTGAAATAATTTCAAATAAATCTGGTGTTCCTCAAGGAAGTCATCTGGGTCCCTTACTATTTTTGCTTTTTATCAATGATCTCCCTCTTAATATTTCTTTTTCACAATGCTTACTATTTGCTGATGATGTTAAGATTTACAAAAAGATTGAATCAATTGATGATTGCAAAAACCTACAAAGCGATTTAGATAATTTTTATAAGTGGTGTGGTCTTAATAATCTATCTTTAAACATCAATAAATGTTGCCAACTCTCTTTTACAAGATCCCTACTTCCAAAAATGTTTTCTTATGAGTTAGAATCAGTCAAACTCCGAAAAATCTATAATCATAAGGATCTAGGAGTAATTTTTGATTCCAAGTTGGATTTTAGAATGCATGTGGACTTTATAATTTCTAGGGCTAACTCTATGCTAGGCTTTTTGATTAGAAATTCAAAAGATTTTCGCTGTCCGTACACATTGAAAAATCTTTTTGTTAGCTTAGTGCGGCCAACGTTGGAATACTGTAGTGTAGTGTGGTGTCCTTTTTATAAAAATTCTTCTGATAGGATTGAGAAGATTCAGAAAAGATTCACCAAGTATACTCTCCGTCAGCTTAATTGGACACCTCCATTACCGCAATATAAATCACGTTGCTTATTACTAGACTTGAAAACCTTGGAAACAAGACGAATTTATTTCTTAATATCCTTTACCCGAGATATTATCATTGGACATATTTCTTGTCCGTCTTTAAATCTATTATTTAAAACGCATAACCCTACACGCTCTCTTAGGCCAAGAGTTAACCACTTTTTTGATATTCCTCATCATTCTACAAACTATGGCTGTAATGAAACTGTCACAAGGTGCTGTACATTTTTTAATAAATATGCGAATGTTATTGATCTTGAATGTTCTAAGGAAATTTTCAAATTTCAAATATTAAATATTATATCACTTGATTTTTAGATTAAGATTTTTTTGTAATGTACCTATTTATTTATCAATAATTTAATTATATTTACTGTTATTAAGCTAAGTTTCTAGTCTACGAAACTTTATACTTATAGACAAATAAATAAATAAATAAATAAATAATAAAATCATGGTGATCTCATTTGGAGGTGATGTAAACTGGATTCCCAAAATCACGCGGTTTGACTCCGTTAGAATTTGTCTTGTCGGATTTTGAATATTGTTTTTTTAGGTAGCACAGTAGTCCGTTAAAAACTAAAGCCTAGTGACTTACAACTCTCAACCATTAAATGAGAACAAGTAATGTTGTCGGGATGGAAGGGACCTATAGTTTTAAGCCGAATCCGAATGGCTAATTTGAGAAAGCACTTTTCATGACAAGAATTGCTCTTGGAGGATTTGTCAATTCCTCGCAAGAGGCAGTACCCGTGAAAAGCTGCAAACAGTCCATCAGAATTTACTCTGTACAATTTTATCTATAGTATTTTAGCTATTTAGTTGGACTTTATTTAGCCATTACATACTGTGGAACAGATTTTACACATTAATAGAACTGAATTTGATTCAACTATGCTCCTCCTAAAGTTTTTGTAGGCTTACTTTTACCTTGTGGTCTTCACAAACGTACATAGGTATATAACAAGCTTCTAATTTCAAAAGGCTTTGAATCTTATGTTTTGTCAGTATATTTCAATTTTTCTCTACTACTAATACTTGAAGAGCTCTTCATTAAACCAGGACCTTCTTCATGTTTGCATTGCTTTTGCGTGAAACTTAGTACATTAGACGAGGCTTGTCTGATGTTTTTTTTTAGAATGTCTATTCTAGCTATATAAACTATTATCCATTTGAATTTTAAAAGAACAAAATTGGGAATATGACAGCTGAGTTTGACAAATGTCAAATGCTAGCTCAAATTAAACCACAAAATGAATTATAAAACGAATAAGTCATTTTAGTATCTTACTTAATTTCTGAAAACTCTCATTAGTTATATTTTGACTCAAATATTTTCTCAAATTTTAAAACCACCCATTCTCGACATTGTTTTTTTATTCTTTCACTGTATTTCTAAAGCTTCATATGAGACGAGTAGCCTTGTTTATTTGTTTATTTAAGTAACCAAGCTACGAATTTAAATTCAACAGATTTCAAATTAAGTATGTAATACAATTCAATTTATAAATACATATTATTACATATTAGGTACATACATATATGTATATAAAGTTAAAGATTGAAAAAATTAATTAATTAAAGTGAATAATCGACTTTTAAATAAGTTTCTGGACATTGATATATCTAAATTAGAATAAAACATATTAAATAAATTACAACTTGCAGAAATCGGTTCACGTTGTCCATATAGCGTATGATGAGAATCAATTGCCAAGAGCGGTCTGGCTCTTAAGGAAATTGATGGAGCATACAGATGCACGCAGTTAAGCAAACTCTCACAATCAATGGTTGAGGTCAAAATATCACGAATAAACATGACACTATACATTTTTCTTCTCGACTCAAGAGTCTGTATTCCAAGCAATAGGCATTTCGAATTATAAGAATGATGGAAACCTTCTACATTGTTTTCAAAAATATTTCGAAGGGCAAATCTGAGAAATTTTGTTTGAACATTTTCAATTCTCTTTTTATTAAACTCAGTTGTAGAGCTCCAAACAACACAGTTATATTCAAGAACAGGACGCACAATACTGCAGTATAAAGATTTAATCGTGTAAGGGTCCCTAAATTCCAATGAGTTTCTTTTGATGAATCCAAGTAAAGAATTTGCTTTGGATACAATATAATTAATATGTAAATTAAATTTCAATTTGAAATCAAATATAACGCCCAAGTCTTTGAACTGTTCAACTACTTGTAATGGCAAATTATTTAATGAATAGTTTGGAATAATATTTAACAAAGTTCTATTGTAGGTCATACAAGCACACTTGTCAACATTTAACAACAAATCATTTGACTTGCACCAGTCGACAAATGAATTTAGATCATTTTGAAGCAGAAGACAATCATTTAAATTAGAAATCCGAGAAAAGAACTTTATGTCATCCGCATACATAAGGCAATGAGAATTTTTAAGAACATTCGGAAGATCATTAATAAAAAGTAAGAATAATAAAGGACCCATATGACTACCTTCTGGAACACCAGAAGTTACCTTAATCTCTTTTGAGAAAAAGTCCCCGATCATTACATATTGTTTTCGACCAAGTAAATAGGAAGAAAACCATTGAAGTAGCGGTCCATGGAAGCCATACGCTTGAAGTTTTTTAAGAGAATATGTAAATTAACCCTACTAAAGGCTTTACAAAGTCTGTGTAAATCACATGAACTTGTTTTCGATTGTCCAGAGTATTAATGACAAAATTTGTGAATTCTACTAGATTAGAATTAGTAGACCTACCTTTCCAAAAACCATGTTGATAATTACTTACATGTTGCTTTATGATAGATTTAAATTTATCTTGAACAAGGCTATCTAAAAGCTTAGGAACAACAGGTAGTTCAGTTATTGGTCTATAGTTCGTTACTAAGTTTTTTTATCCAGATTTAAAAATCGGATCAATGATAGAGACTTTCCACTCATTCAGAAAAATACCATTGGAAATAGATTCATTGAATAGATGTAATAGCGGAACAGAAAGAGAACTTGCACAATGACGAAAAACAATAGGGAAAAATCCTAATATATCTGCAGTTTTTTTAGGTTTAAGTTTAACCAAAGCATCTTCAATATCACTTAAGTCAAATGATATACTAGAACAATCAAAAATAGATGGCAAGGAATTAATATATTGACAATTTATTGTTGACGATGTAGAAGAGTTATAGATACTTTCAAAAAACTGTCCAAAAAAATCTATAATCATTTTCAGATCACTAGTTTTATTATTACCAAAAAAACATAGTTGTTGGAAATCCAGTAGTATTTCGTTTATTATTTATAAATTTCCAAAAAGATGTTGGAGATTGCTTGAGATTACTTTCAACAGAATGAATATAATTAGAATAAAGAAATTTTGAAAGAAAAACAAACTCTTTCCTGAGACGAGAAAAAACTGCATAAGAATCATCGGAAGGTTTTTCTTTATATTTTTTAAACGCTGCATTTTTAGCATTTTTCAAATTTAATATTCTTTTATTATACCAAACCGGATGAGAGCAAACTTTCCCACTATATATCATTTAAAACATTGTTAAAAAATAATTTAAAGCAATGGAACTTTTCATGTATATTTTTATCCAGAAACTCATTTGATCAATTAATATTACTAAAACAGTTATTCATCAAAGATAAATTATGAAAATTAAATTTATAAACCATTTTAGAACTATTAAATTTGCTATAATTATCATAATTGTAGTTTTTAAGACAAATATCAATAGATTTATGGTGAACAGAATTCGAAAGCAAAGGGCAATTCTCCATGACAGAAGATTGTAAATCTTCTGAAATAAATACTAAATCTAAAAATCTTCCAAGCGAATTAGCAACATTATTTATTTGAATAAGATTATTAGATAACAATGAATCAATTAATAAAACATCAATATCCGATTGAAGAGAAAATGGAACAAGGCAATTGTTATTTGTTGATGACCAAATTATATCACCGCAATTAAAATCACCAATTACACAAAATTTATGATTCATATATTCTGGCATGGAGGTAACCATATCAATATTTGACAAATGTTTTTCGTATATAAATAAAGAGCTATTAGGTGGAACATAACTCAAGAATATCAGGAAACCACAGCCAACAGCATCCACACGCACGCAAAGTTGATCAATATGTAAATTATCAGCAACAACCACATCAATGTCAATAGCAATAGCTCCAAGAATGCGCTTCGCAGCAATCAAAACACCCCCTCCTCTTGATTTGTTAACATCAATGCGATCATGACGAAAAACGGAGAACAAAGATGTATCAAAAAACTTTTTAGTTTAGATGACAGATTCGTTACAAAAAAAAAACACTTTCAAACAGTTTTGCCTTCTTTTGCTAAAATATATTTTAGCATAAATGATTCAGCATTTCTTTAAAACTTGTGTAAAACAGGTGCAAATTTACAAATTAACAAGATTTTTTGGAAATACTCGTATTATACAATACTACAAATAATATTAAAGATAGAGATAATAGATTTGGAAAATCATCACGATTTCTATTGAATTCTATTTTTCTTCGAATTTTAAAAATAAATATTTCAAAAACCTGATATAAAAGAGCGATTATGAAGTTTAATTTGTATTAGGGCCATCAAAAAGTGCAATTTGATTGATAGGTAAAAAACCTTTCCGAATTATGCCCATCTGGTTATATAAAAGTATTTTTTAACAACACAAAATCCCATTTCGACGAATTGGCCAGTGACCATGGATTGCACTTCTGCGGAAATTACAAATTAGTCCGCTCCAACATATGTAATTACAAATTTATCCTGCAAATTGCCACCACAGTTAACTCCATCGCCACGTTAAAGTTAAAAACTGAATCAAATCCCAAACTGAAGTAAGAGAGGGGTCGAAAATGCTCCAAGTTAATCCCTAATCTAAAAAGAGGCTGGGATGCGACCCACACTGATAACTTCCCATCCCGTCTATCGATTTGTCTTGCTTAAAAGTTTGTCTAAATGTATCAATTCTTACCAAATTTGCGTTCTATTTTTTGTAGATTTTATTTTTTTTATGAAAAAACGGACTGTTCGATTTTTATAAAAAAATTACTGAATAAAAAACAATATTTTCTGTGAAATAAAATAAGTTTGAAGCCAATATTTTTAATTTTTGAAAAGCTATTTGAGCCGAAAATTGATTTTTACCAACTTTTATTAATTTTTTTGTTTAGGTTTTTATTTTTTGTAAAAAAACTGTCAATTCGATTTTTCTCAAAATTTTTCCTAATGTTGAAAACAATATTTCTTATAAGTTAAAATTAGTTAGAAGCCATAATCTCAAATTTTTGAAAAGATATTTAAGTCGAAAATCAATTTTTACCAACTTTTGTTAATTTTTTTTTTCGGTTTTTAATTTTTTGTAAAAAAACTGTCAATTCTATTTTTTTCAAAATTTGACTGAATGTTGAAAACAATATTTTTTGAAAGATAAAAGTAGTTTAAAGCCAATATCTCAAAATCTTGAAAAGATATTTGAGTCAAAACTCAATTTTTACCAACTTTTTTTTTATTTTTTTTAGGTTATTATTTTTTGTAAAAAAACTGTCAATTCGATTTTTCTCAAAATTTTATCAGATGTCAAAAACATTATTCTTCATTGCACAAAATTGTTTTGGAAATGAAATCATATTTTAGTCGTAAAATTTTCGAAGTGACAAATTTTTTTTTTCAGTTTTTTTGATTTATAAAAAAAACCGTTAATTGAATTTTTTTTCCAAAAATATAATTGTTTTGTATCACGTTACAATATATAATATAAAATTTAATTGAAGTCTCTAGCGTCATTGGTTCATGAGATATTTAGGGTTAACCAAAATGTTCACCTTTTTTTTAAACTGCTATGGTAAAAAAACCACCCACGCAATTTTCTTGAGAGCCCTTTCTGCATCTTTCTGCCTTATTATCTGTATAACAAAATTTATTTGAAGTCGATATCTCTTCTGGTTCTTGAGCTATGGACGACGAAAAAAACGTCGCGAACGTACGGACGTACGTACACACGCACGCACAGACATCTTTCTAAAAATCTTTTATTTCGACTCTAGGAACCTTGAAACGTCGAGAAATGTCAAAATTTTCAATTTGACAAATCGGACCCATTACAATAACTTCCTATGGGAAGTTAAAAATAGTGCATATTGGGTACTTTCAGTATTTGCCCGGAACATGAGAACTTAAACATAGCCTCTGATAAACAATTTGACGATGAACACTGACATAACCTTAAAATCTAAATTTCTTATGAATTTGGTATACAAATTTTTATTTTCAGCAGAAATATGGAAGCAGTTCTTTGAATTAAATGACTGTTCAAGACAGTAAATAAAGTCCATTGTACCTTTTTTGTAAATAAGTAATTATTTCTTCTTTGTAATCACTGAATTGATAAAAATGGCAAAGACAGAAGAACCGAAATAAAAAATAGAACTTGTCATATTTTTGCCATCCAATTTTGGTATATTTTTTCGGTTTTAATTGTCTTTTTCAATTCATTTTCCGCAACAAAAAAATTGGAAATTGTGGAAAAGAAAGAAAAATCCTTAGATTTGTCTCCTCTTTTCCCATACTCTAAGTCAGTAATCATTTATGTTGAGTTGAGTCAAATTAATAAGTTCCTTCTTCCGAAGCATTAACAACGGAGTGTAATTGAAAACGGGCCAGTAGTGGCAAATCCTGTCATTAGGACTTAAAATTCAAACACAAAAAAAATATAACTAATGAACAGACAATTCCACTTCAAGAATTAAAAGATAAAATGAAGGACGAAACACAACAAAAACGAACTGAAAATTTACACAAAGCTAATAAGAGATATATACACTACAGGATGCGTCAAAAGTGTTCTCGTAATTTAAAAAAAAAAAGTCAGTTTATTTATCCTTTGAAGACGCCAGTTATAGCTATCATTGATTTTCCTAATAGGCAATCATTGGAATTTTTAAATAGGTCGGTTATAGCTATTATTGAAAAAATGTCTATCATTAAAACAAAATTATCTCATCGGAATCATTCGGTTGAAGTTATAGTTGATCATTTATACCAAAACTGATAGGTTTGAATATAAAGAAAATCAAACGTCTTGAGTGAAAAGATAATGCACCAAATTCTGAAGTCAGAACTCATTCAGGCATAACAAATTTGACTCTTTTAATTCCTTTTTTAGTTAATACTTATAATAAAGAGCTGATTTCGTATTGTATAAATCGGAACAAAATTGTTCCACTGAAGACGTTCCTTTTTTTTGTAGTCCTCAATGATAAACTCCTAGCACAAATACTTGATTTCAAATAGGAAAACGTTGTTCAATAATAGAAAAATGTAATATAGCTATGAACTTCCTGTTAAAAATTGTGAATGATGAAAATCAATGATAGCTGTAATTGGCCCCGTAAACAACGTTGGAAGATTTACTAAAATTATCTACAGTGCTTAAAAGAGAGGACCAAACTAATTGAAAGAACTAGTTTTAGTCAGGGTGACTTCCTGACCACATAAAGAAAACCAGTTGCGAAACACCAACAAGGCTCGGATACGGACGGATTTACTGTCCAAACAGCAGGCACGCAAAGTGTCGCTGCATAGAAGAACGAGAGCTGCTCACGAGCTCTATGAGCAGACTTCTCAGAAGGAAAAAGAGAGAGCATGCGATCGAAGATGTTGAGAGGTTCAAAAGCAGGAATGAAGTTCGAAAGTTTTATGAACAAGTGAAACGAAATTCACAAAAACATAAACCTCGAACCGAAGGCTGCAAAGACGAAAGTGGAAACATCATAGTGGAACCGCAGTCAATGCTGAGGATATGGAAGGACCACTTCTGCAGACTGTATAACGGCGACGACGACCCGAATCCCGCTGTCAGGCAGGATGATCCATTCAACATAGACGACGAAAGCCAGCAATCCCGTCTTCCCGACTTAGACGAAGTAAAGATTTCCATATCTAAGCTGAAGTCTAACAAAGACGTTGGAGCAGATGACTTGAATGCCGAGCTCTTCAAAGCAGGTGGAGATAATTTGGTTAGGAGCATGCACCAAATTGTTTGTAAGATATGGTCGGAAGAAAGCATGCCCGATTAATGGAACCTCAGTATTGTCTTCTCTGCCGTATTATGTGAACGTCTCAAGCCAATCGTCAACAACCTGATAGGTCCTTATCAGTGTGGTTTTAGACCAGGAAAGTCCTCAGTCTATCAAATATTCACATTACGGCAGATCCTGGAAAGAACCCAAGAACATTCACTATCTTTTTATCGATTTCAAGGCCGCATATGACAGCATCTACAGGGACGAACTCTAGCTAGGGACCGAACTAGATGGTGAAGAATATAAACCGGAAATAGGCTGAGGCCCTAGTTCACATAGGACTGTAGCGCCACCTTAAGTGAACTAGGGCCTCACCCAACAAACTTCTCCACCTAGTTCGGTCCCTAGCTAGATTTCTCCAGTTTCGCGCTCCAAGTTGGGTGAGGTCACTTTCCACTTGTGCACGCCACATGATCCGCGGTCTTTCTCTACTGTGCTGTCCTGTGGGTGTCGATTCGAACACTTTCCGGGCCGGAGCATTGGTTTTCATGCGCTCTACGTGACCCAGCCATCTTAGTCGTTGAACTATTACTCTTTTGGCTAAGTCTACGTCGCTGTACAGCCCGTACAGCTCGTCGTTCCAACTTCTCCTCCACTCCCACTCCACATACGGGACCGTAGATCACACGAAGAACTTTTCTCTCTTCATCATGCTTCTGCACCGATTAGTAGGACGGAGATGCGATTTAGCGACTTATTATACCTATAGGTACACAAATAAAATCTGTATTTTAGTGGTTTACACTTTATGGCTCAAATTACTATTTTTATCTGAGAAATGGATCAAGAGCACAATATAAGCCGGAAATCCAGGTCTATTCCGATCCTTTCGTACAAATTCATCAACTTATATCTAAAAGGGGTCGTATGATCTATAAAGCTGATGCAGCTTGGTTGTATTTATAAGTAAAGATTTCATCACCAAAAAAGCGGTTTGTTTGTCAAAAATAACTAAAATCTTTGTAATAATACCTTTAAATATTCCCAAAATTTAAAATTTGAAAAAAAAACTTTAGTTATGCTTAAAATTATTTTAATAAGACCTTTTCTGAGAGGAAGAATAAATATTCAGATTCTTAAGAAGAAACCTTTAATAAAAGATCGTCAATTTAATATTATATTCTGGAAAAACAACATTTTTTATTTTCTTAATACAAACTTAAGATGCCTTGAAATTCCAGAAACTCGTCACATAAATAGAATTTTTTCTTCTCAAAATTAATTATCTACAATTATCTTTTAAGGTTTTAATAAATTAAAGAAATCTGCCTTATGAAGTAAATTTGCTTTGGATGCTCTTAAATTTAGATTCAAATATAAATTTCAAGAATATAAGTGTCCCAAGAACACCAAAAATAACACTTTCGTTAAACTAATGTCAAATTTAAATACATAACGTAGGTTTCATATCTATTATTTAAAAATATAAAAGCTTTCAATCTCATTAAAATTGAAGTGAGAAGACACCTTTAATTTGTGAGTGCCACACTATAGTTTCTTCAAAAGTAATTTTTTTACTTTAGTTTGTTTTTAATTTTTAGAGAAATTATGTCCTGAATGCACCTTTTTCGTTAAATTCAAGCAACAAAAATTTTTTCGATTTTCTTATTTTTGAAAGTTGCTCCAGGTTGCTTCCGCTGTGTTCCGCTTTGTTCCAAAGGTTTTTTTTTGAAAAATACCCAAATATGGGGGGTTTGACCCCAAAAACTGATTTTTTTTTGAAAATTGTTCCTCGTTGTTCTTGTTCTGAACTTTGAAGGAAACAAGTTTAAGATTTTAGTTTTTGGAAAGGGGGAGTATTTTTTGTACATTTTTCATACAAAAAATCAATTTAAAAAAAAATCTCTGGAACAATTTAGAAGATCTCCTTTGAAATTGGAAACAAGTTTTAGAATTTTTAATTCCGGAAGGGGGGGGCTAGCATATGGTTAACAGAATGGTACTGTACTGTAATGTTACGTTTTATTTGGACTTAAAATCTTTATTTTTGGAACATTTTTGAATGAATCTTTGGAACAATTTGATTTATTGTGATTATAGATATAAAATTATTTTTTAAATGTGGGTTTTTTAAAAAGGACGGCTGTGAATGTACATATTTCGAACAAAAAAGCATACGCATTATTTATTTCTTAGGAGCGAAATTTTTAAGACTTTTGAGTCTTTTAATAAATATGATTTAAAATCATAAAATAATATAAACCAGCATGTGTTCATATATGCGTTTCGCCCCGATGTAATGGTTAGGCTCATCAGAAGATGACCATTACACCTTGTCTTGACGCATATTTTCTCGAATAAATCGAGATTCCATATAATCCGAGCTGTTCGGGTTTTTGCGCCTATATAGCTATAATTGTATATGGTTTTGGACGACATTCGGAAACGAACTGGGGGAAATATGGTTTGCGTTTGACTTATCAGTTTTTGAATTGTCTATTTATGGAAAAAGCTGAGCTAAAGTATTTTACCAAACTAAAACAAAACGGAGATTTCCATTTTTGCAAAAAAAAAGCTTCAATATCTTATATATCTTTTAAATTATACATTTCACGACCCTAAGTTTTTGGAACAATGGTTAGAATATTTTTAGAACCTAAAAAAAGTATACAAATTTAGAACTTCGAAAAATCGGTGCTAGAATTTTTTAAATTTTGACCATATCTTTTGAAATATTGATCATAGAGGTCTAAAACTTTGGAGCAATGTTCAGAACAAGAACAACGTGGAGCAAATTTCAAAAATTCAATGTTTGGAAAGGAAGGAAGGCTAGGTCAAAATCAGTTTTTGGAGTCATTTGTCAAAAAAGCTTTAGAAGAATTTGAGGTCTAAAACCCCAATCTTTGCACATTTTTCAAAAAAAAAAAAACAATATTTTTCTAAAATAAGAAAATCAAAAAAAATCACTCACTTCTCTCTTAAATTTGGAACTTTTTTTTACTCTTTTCTTATAAAAATATTTGCAAAAGGTTCACGTTAAACAGTAATCTCTTAGAATTTGTCTTCTTGCATCAGCTTAAATCTACGAGTAAGCAGACTGAAAATGATAGTAATAATGGACCCCCAGAAATTGCGTCAGAAGAAAATATGCCAAAAAAAAGCGAGAACATTCTTCAAATTTAAGATGCAGAAAGGGCAGTTTAAAAAAAAGTGAAAATGTTGGTTAGCCCTAAGTATCTCACGAACCAATGAAGCTAGAGACTTGAATTAGATTTTATATTATATCGGGTGATTTTTTAAGAGCTTGAGAACTTTTTTTAAAAAAAAAAACGCATAAAATTTGCAAAATCTCATCGATTCTTTATTTGAAACGTTAGATTGGTCCATGACATTTACTTTTTGAAGATAATTTCATTTAAATGTTGACCGCGGCTGCGTCTTAGGTGGTCCATTCGGAAAGTCCAATTTTGGGTAACTTTTTCGAGCATTTCGGCCGGAATAGCCCGAATTTCTTCGGAAATGTTGTCTTCCAAAGCTGGAATAGTTGCTGGCTTATTTGTGTAGACTTTAGACTTGACGTAGCCCCACAAAAAATAGTCTAAAGGCGTCAAATCGCATGATCTTGGTGGCCAACTTACCGGTCCATTCCTTGAGATGAATTGTTCTCCGAAGTTTTCCCTCAAAATGGCCATAGAATCGCGAGCTGTGTGGCATGTAGCGCTATCTTGTTGAAACCACATGTCAACCAAGTTCAGTTCTTCCATTTTTGGCAACAAAAAGTTTGTTAGCATTGAACGATAGCGATCGCCATTCACCGTAACGTTGCGTCCAACAGCATCTTTGAAAAAATACGGTCCAATGATTCCACCAGCGTACAAACCACACCAAACAGTGCATTTTTCGGGATGCATGGGCAGTTCTTGAACGGCTTCTGGTTGCTCTTCACTCTAAATGCGGCAATTTTGCTTATTTACGTAGCCATTCAACCAGAAATGAGCCTCATCGCTGAACAAAATTTGTCGATAAAAAAGCGGATTTTCTGACAACTTTTCTAGGGCCCATTCACTGAAAATTCGACGTTGTGGCAGATCGTTCGGCTTCAGTTCTTGCACGAGCTGTATTTTATACGGTTTTACACCAAGATCTTTGCGTAAAATCTTCCATGTGGTCGAATAACACAAACCCAATTGCTGCGAACGGCGACGAATTGACATTTCACGGTCTTCAGCAACACTCTCAGAAACAGACGCAATATTCTCTTCTGTACGCACTGTACGCATTCGTGTGGTTGGTTTAATGTCCAATAAAGTAAACTGAGTGCGAAACTTGGTCACAATCGCATTAATTGTTTGCTCACTTGGTCGATTATTTAGACCATAAATCGGACGTAAAGCGCGAAACACATTTCGAACCGAACACTGATTTTGGTAATAAAATTCAATGATTTGCAAGCGTTGCTCGTTAGTAAGTCTATTCATGATGAAATGTCAAAGCATACTGAGCATCTTTCTCTTTGACACCATGTCTGAAATCCCGCGTGATCTGTCAAATACTAATGCATGAAAATCCTAACCTCAAAAAAATCACCCATTATATTGTAACGTGATACCAAACCAGTATATTTTTGGAAAAAAATCCAATTCATGGATTTTGTTATAAATCAAAAAAAACTGAAAAAAAAATTTGTCACTTTAAAAATTTTACGCATAAAAAATGATTTCATCTCCAAAACAATTTTGTGCAACGAAAAATAACGTTTTTAACATTTGGTAAAATTTTGAGAAAAATCAACTTAAACAAAATCAACCCTAAAAAAAAACATTACTCGAAGTTGGTAAAAATTGAATTTCGACTCAAATATCTTTTCAAAAACTTCAGATTATGGCTTTAAACTAATTTTATCTTATAAGAAATATTTTTTTCAACTTTCGGTAAAATTTTGAGAAACAAAGAACTGACAGTTTTTTTACAAAAAATAAAAAACTTAAAAGAAAATTTAACAAAAGTTGGTAAAAATTGATTTTTGACACAAATATCTTTTCAAAACTTTGAGACTATGGCTTCCAACTAGTTTTAACTTATAAGAAATATTGGTTTTAACATTCGAACAAATTTTTAGAAAAATCGAATTGACAGTTTTCTTACAAAAAATAAAACCCTAAACAAAGAAAATAATAAAAGTTGGTAAAAATTGATTTTCGACTCAAATATATTTTCAAAACTTAAAGATATTGGCTTTAAACTACTTTTATCTGTTAAAAAATATTGTTGTCAACATTCAGTAAAGTTTTGAGCAAAATCTAATTGAGAGTTTTTTTACAAAAAATAAAAACCTAAACAAAAAAAAAACAATAACTTGGCAAAAATTTACTTTCGACTCAAATAGCTTTTCAAAAATTTAAAATATTATCTTCAAACCTTTTTTATTTCACAGAAAATATTGTTTTCGATATTCAGTAGTTTTTTTTTATAAAAATCCAACAGTCCGTTTTTTTATAAAAAATTAAAATCTACAAGAAATAGTACGCAAATTTGGTAAAAAACTTTTGTTCGGCTCTTGATATCTCTCAAATTAATTTCATTCATCTAGTTTGTAAAAATTTAAGAAATGGTACTAAAATTGGTAAAAATTTTTTTTCGACTAAAAATCTATTTAACAAAACTAGATTTTCAAACTAAACTATTTCTTTATATGAAAAATATTGTTGGTAATTTTAAATTTTTTAAGAATAATTCAACTAACAACTTTTTTAACCCAACACGAAAACCTACAAATTTTTAAGCAAGACAAATCGACAGGCGGGATGGAAAGTTATCACTGTTGGTCGCATCTCTTCTTTTGTAGCATTTTTCGCCTTAATTTTCTATAACAACAAGAACAGAATATATTATTTTTGGAAAAAACTACGTTTTAACACAATTTTTGAAACTCACCCAAAACCCCTTTAAACTATTGTATTTAAGCTTCTGAATTGTTCATAATTATTTAGAAAAACTGTTAGAATCTTGGAATGCTTTCATATGTCATGAGTCGTCAAAAGTAAATAGTTAGACCATGTCTTGATAGACAACAGTGTTCTAAAATCTATCATTTGAGGGACATCTTACTTAGTTCTATACAACATACTTTGTGATGCTACAATACAATATTATCAATAACATAATAAATCAATATAAGTTACTTAAAATTCTAAAGTCACTTTTGACCCACCCTGTATAGATAGAACTGAATAAAAGTTTAATGAAATGAAAAGAAAAACAAACAAAAGCATTCGAAGCAGAAACTAATATTTAATTCCTTTCTATTATATTATTATTTGTAACCCAAATGAAGGAAGACAATTATTTATTAAGGGCCTCTCAAGTGGAAGGGTATTTCTTGTTGCTCTCCTTGCAGTTTTTTCCTGCTTATATCTGGAACTTGATGATAAATATTTTCCTCAATTAAGTGAAGTTTATTAATTTAAGATTAAAAATGTTGGGTTCTTTTGACTTAAAGATTTTTTAAATTTTGCATTTTCAATATTTTTTTTTGCTGATGGGTTTTTTGATGAGGAAAGGAAACATCATCATCATCAGCAAAAACTGATGGGAAAACAGTCCTTTTTTTTGCAGTACGCCAGAATTATTATTAAAATATATAAGTAAGGTAATAAGGGCTCTATGATGATATTTTTTATTTCTTAGAAAAGTTCTCCTTTTAAGTCCAATTGAGCGTGAATATTGACTTTTCTTACTGAAATATTCATGCAGGAAAAAATAAATTAAAAATTCATATATTTTGGGTTAAAAGGAAATATTTTTTTCTGTTTGTTCCTTCTTTTTAAGTCCAAGAGCCATTTTAGAGAAATTCCACGAAAAAGTTTTTCCACTGATGGAAATAATAATTTCAAATAAGGATAGAATAAAATTTTTGTTTTTGTTCACAGGATGAGTTGAACATGAAATCAATACTTTGGTTATAAATTATGATGAGGTTTGAAATATGTTTATAATCAATGATGAAAGCTGTCTTCTTCTTTTGGAATGGAAATTTATTACTTATAGAAGATAGAAGACCCGACAAAGCAGGAGAATTGAAGCGGAAGTAATTTCTCATTCTCCATTGGTGATGAGTTTACTCAAGTCAATCAAATTAGAACAAAATTGCCTACTTGGTTGTTTGAGCACTAAGACACCCTCACTCCTATTCTATTCCTCTAATGAGATAATTTTGATATACGAGTATTTCACCAAACTTTTGGAAATTTATATATGTATTAAATTTTCTACGTATAGTGGTTTTGGATCTTCCAGGTCTAAGATTGAGGACTTGATTTTGATATAGAATTTCTAAGTTTAGTTTGAATAATGTAGAGTAGACACTTAAAGGGGAAGGGGAAAGGTCAAGATAAAGCCAAATTGATTTTTAAAGCAAAAATTGATGGAAAAGTTTTGAGCATTGAAAAACAATATTAGGTAATGAACCAAATACATATATTTTGTCTCGCCTTTGCTATATAAATGGTTTTTTAAGGAGGTTTGGTTTAAGTTTAAAAATCATTTTAATCCAACGAGAACTTTCATTTTGAATAGCTCCCAATTTTGACAGCTGTCATTTTTAAAATTTGACAAGTTAAAACTACACCATTACTTAAACTTACACGATATACACTTTAAAAAGACTTGAACATTTTTCAGTCATAGTTGGAAGTTTTTAAAGAAAATTTTCATGATTGTTTTTAATTAGTCGAAGAATTGATCACAATTGGACACCGATATTTTGTGATATGACTGATTTTTTTGGGGTCAAATGAAATATAAGGTCTTTTCCTATACTCCTACACTCTATAGTAAAGTCAAGTTATAAATGGCATGGAGCCGCAAATATGCGAATTGGTCATCGAAAATTTCATAAAAAGAATATGCTGCTGCAAGAGTAGATGATTATTTGGCTGATATTGTTTTTTTAATGGCTTACCTTCCCGTTTCAATGGAATATAGTATTATTTCAGTATATTTTAAGGCTCATCAACTTAAAACTCACAAATAAAACAAAGGAAGTTTGTCTTTTTGACAGCTGTCACATTATGTTTAGCTTGGTTCGCCATTTTATAATAAATAAACTTACTTTTGAACAACGTTTCAACAATTTAAAATAATGGTTCGTTCCGCGCGGCGCATTTACTTATTCAAGGAACCTTTTGGTGCATGGACCTGTGTGGCGTCCAATATATTGTGATTTAACACAGCTGAATTATTTGTTATGGGGTTATTTGAAGTCGTTTGTCTACGCCAAAACGATGGACGCCTTAAAAAGAATACTTGTAAGGCTCCATACAGCAAAAAGAAGTTTGAAATTGAGAACAAAAAAAGCCTGAAATTGAGCCCAAATCATTTTTGAAATATAATGGCAAAACCCTTATATTGCCTCTTGCAAGGAATCAACAAATCACCCAAAAGTAATTCTTGTCATGAAAAGTGCTTTCTCAAATTAACCGTCCGGAATTGGCTTAAAACTGTAGGTCCCCTCCATCCCTGACAACATTACTCGCACACAGGAATGGTTGAGAGTTGTTAGTCACTAGGCTCTAGTTCTCAATGGACTGTTGCGCCACCTAATGAAAAAAAAATGTCCAAAAATGGATTACTTTGTTTATCAACGAACCTTTTCTTCTTTGGAAACTTAGTTCAGCTTTGAACTGCTCCAGGATAGTTTTACTCTTGGATGATTTAAATATTAAACAGTTTCCCAAGACAAGACGGAAAGTTCACAATGTTATGGTCTATGGTAGTGACGGAAAATCGACTGCTTCCTATTGTGCTTCTAGTGTTGACGGTTAAGTTTTTCACAATTCTTACTAGAACGATGTTGAAGAAGTCGCATGACAGTGCATCGCCTTGTCTAAAAACTTTTTCCTCATCAAATGCATCGGTGAGATCTTTTCCGACCCAGATAAAGCAGCGTGCATTCTACGACGTCATTCTGCACAAATAGTCCAGTAAATAAAGGTTTTCACCTCAAAACAAATCCTAAAGTTTTGAAACTTGGCACACTTACTAAGGGATGTCTGGTGATGACCCAAAAAAAAGTCCCCAAGAATCCGACACGTGAGCTCTAGGGGCAGTTAAGAGAAACATGAAGTTTTTTTTCAGTTTTATTTCGAAAATTATTTGTCGTATCAAAAAATTTTGTTCCACAAAATTAAAGCTCATTAAATTTTATATAAAAAAAAGCCTTCATGAATTTTTTCGTATCTCTTATAGATTATAAAATAACTCTAGCGGCAGTGAAGAGAAACATACGTTTTTTTTTCAACAACAACACCAAGAACAACATCCACAACAACAACACCAACAAACACTTCAACAACAAAAACAACGGCACGAAAATCAACAACAACAACAACTACTACTATAACAACAACATCAACAACAACTACTACTGCTACAACAACACCAACAACAATATCACCAACAACATCAGACAAAACAACACCTGCAGCACCAACAACACCAACAACAAAAACAACCACACCAACAACAACACTATCAAAAACAACATCACCAGAACAAACAACACCTACAACAACAGCCACAACAACAACAACATCAACATCAACAATACCAACAACAAAATAATCAGCAACAACCAGAACTATATCAACAACAAAGGCAGCAGCTCCAACAACACCAACACAAAAAGCCGCAACAGGAAACAGACACTGATTCTTTCTGTAATTTTAAAATTGTGGCGTATAATGTAGGTGGTTTTAACAACAAATTAATATTCCCGGGGTTTTTTCAGTATCTATATAGTTTTGATATTATCTGTCTATTAGAAACTCATGTAGAAGAGTACAAAATAGTAGAATTCAGAAATTACTTTCCCTCTTACGAATGTGCATGGACCAGCGTTGCCGTTTGTCCCCTAAAGGGGCCATTTGGCCCCTTTTTTGCGTTTGATCCCCGTGGCCCCAACTTTTTTAGAAATTGCCCAATTGGCCCCTTTTTACGATTTTACTAGTAATAAAATACTTTTCAAGGATAAATAAAGATATTTTTTATCTTATCCACTCTTTAAGTAAATTAATTAAAAATCGGTAACGAAGTTTCATACTGAACTTGAACTGAACTCTGTCGGTTTATACTCCGAAAAAAATCGTACTGGACGCTGTCTTTTTATACTTCAAAAAAATACTAAAAAGAATAGATATTAATGATGAAAAACTTTCGATATTGCACTTTCTAGATCCCAAAGTTGTCAAAAAAATCTTGAATTTAACTATGTACAGTTAGTTTTCAGTTTTCCAAACCTGGTATCCAATTCAGGAAAAGTCATTGAGGAATACAAACTCCTTGAGATAAAATTCTGGTATGAAATAGGGAAATGTAAAAACAATTTAGATGAATTTATGTTTCCAAATGTATACAACTTTGTTACAAACATTTTTACTCTGCCCCATAGCAGTGCCTCTGCCGAAAGAGTTTTTTCAAAGCTGACCCTTATTAAAAATCAGTTGACGAATAGACTGAATGTGAAAACTTGCAATTCGATGATGTCAGCTCTTAATTTAATTGAAAACAAAAATAAGTTGGAAAATTGGGTTCAAAAAAAAAATCTTGTTTATTGATACAGAAAGACAATATTAAAAAAATGAAAGACTTAACTTCCATTAATTTATTTATGTATTTGTTGTTATTAACAACTGACTTGTTGTTACTGTTTTGCTTTTTAAATGAATTTAAGTTTTTATTTTAATGTTATTGAAATAAAATTGTTTTTTTAAGTTTTTAAATACATTTTTGTTTTACTCCTGAATACAGTTTTGTTTTATTTGTACTTTTTTTCTATGGTGTCCAATTTTCGTATCTTGGCCCCTTTTTTTGTGTCGGGTCCCTTTTTTATACCCTTTTTGATTTTTTTCAGCGGCAACACTGGCATGGACTCCTGCAAAAAGAACTTCCAGCAAGGAAAGAGCTAGCGGTGGTACTCTTATTGCAATAAAGAAGGAGAGGTATAGAGTTTGCAAAATAAACAAAACTGAAGAAATTATGTATGTATATAGAAGTCAAAAGTCATGGTAATATTTTTTATATTGTTCCTGTCTATCTTAATTGCAACTATTGGGAACGAGATTTTGAATCGCCGCTGTATGACTGTCTTTGCTGTTTGAAATCACAAAACTTATTGATCATTGGTGATTTAAATGCACGGACAGCGGCTGAAGAATCGGAAATAGCGATAACAGATCATAAACGTCAATCGAAAGATAAAAAAGTGAACGGAGAGGGTCGAAAGATCATAGAATTAGCTTCTGAAGGAGACTTCGAGGGTGAATATACATTTGTCGGGAAACAGGGTAGTTCTGTTATTGATTATGGCATCTTGGGTGGCGACTGGTGGACATTTTTCGAATATTTTAAGGTAGGAAAGGAAACATTTTCCGATCATCTGCCAATAACGATAAAAATTCAAAACAACAAATCCTGCAGTACTCGAGCAGACGCTCGTGATCTGGGTAATAAAATCCTCAAATGGAACAAAAATAAAAAAGAGTATTCCTCTATTCCAACAATGGATGCCCTGCTTCAAACAAAACAAAATGGATCGATCGCAAATTATTTGCCTTTATGTGATCTTGAATCAATCGTCATAAAATCGGCGACATCAATTCCCAAATCAGGTGCACTCTATAAGAAATCCGCATGGTATGATCGTGAATGCGAAAAACTTAGAAAAAAGTGTTTAGCTTTGCTCAACTTGTTAAGAAAAAATGAATCTCAGTCGATTAGAATAGATTATTTGGAAGCAAATAAGCACTATAAAGAGACTATAAAAATAAAAAAGCGAGCTCATGAAGAAAAAATGGCATGTGAACTAAGTCAAAGCAAGGATGCAAAAGAATTTTGGTCTTTAACTAGAAAACTGTCTGGTAATTACCAATCAAAAGAACAAGTTTCGATTCCCTTGGAAAGCTTACGACTCCATTTTGAATCTCTATTATACCAAACGGAGCAAATTACGTGGAGTTTTGCACAGCCCAAAATTGTGGACGATCTTTTAGATAAAGAAATTAGATTTGAAGAAGTCGAATTGGTACTTCATTCCTTAAGAGATGGCAAAGCATCATGACCTGACGGCATACCAGCCGAATTCTACAAATATAGCTCCCAAACTTTCAAAGAGAACTTTGCAAAAGCAGTCGACATCATATTTAACTTTGGAACACTACCTGATCAGTTTTATGAGTCCTTGATATTACCAATATACAAAAAAGGTGACAGCTCAAATCCAGCCAATTATAGGGGGATCACTTTGTTGAACTCGGCGCTAAAAGCTTATACAACATTATTATACAAAAGACTCGAAGAGTGGGTTTCCGTGAACGAAAAACTCAGCGAGTTTCAAGCTGGCTTTCGCTCTGGTTACTCTACTGTCGATAACATTTTCATCTTAACTTCAATACCGTAAATGAAAATAGACCATAATATAAAGCTCTATACTTTCTTTGTCGATTTTAGGGCTGCTTTTGACATGATAAATCGAAATGCAATGTTCTACAAGCTGTACAATTTAGGAATATCTACAAAATTCGTACGTGCATTAAGAAAACTTTATCAGCAAACAACAGCAAATATAGGCAATGGTAAAGACAGATCAGAAAGACTGATTGCAAACCGAGGTGTGAAACAAGGCTGCAACCTCAGCCCCTTACTGTTCGCACTCTTTCTCGATGACCTTGTGGAGTGGCTTACATGTGGGGTTGGTATTGACAACACAAAGGTAAAGGTTATCATGTACGCGGATGACATAGTCATTCTTGCTGAATCACCATCTTCATTGCAACTGATGATAAACAAGCTCTATCAGTATTGCTTAATATGGGGTCTGGAGGTAAATGTGGAAAAATCAAAGGTTATGATTTTCCAAAAAGGGTCCGGAAGAATTGCAAGCGGTGAAACTTGGAAATATGGCGAACGTAAGCTAGAAGTAGTAAAAAAATATACCTATCTCGGAATGGAATTATCGTTCAATTTAAAAATGGAAAACCACCTAAAAAATAAAGTAGATAAGGCGAAATCAGCAATATGCCAGAATTGGAAAAAAAATTTCAGCAACAATTTAATAACTATCAGCTCCAAATATAGTGTATTTAATGCTACAGCCAAATCTATTATGTTTTATGGTGCACAATTTTGGGGGATAGAACGACACGAGGAAACTGAAAGCCTGCTGCGGTTCTTTCTAAAGAAAATCTTTTACCTTCCATTAAACACGCCAAAATATATGTATCACCTGGAGTCGGGATTGCCAACAATGTTTATTTCTGCTCTTAAACTACATGCAGATTATTTATTAAGGGTGATAAATATGGAAGAATCAAGACTTCCGAAGAAGATTCTTAAGTATGCACTGAAAAAGAAATCTCTCTTCATCAAAAATTGGGTTAAACTTGACGGAAACTGTGGAATAACGATTAACTTTGTAACGGAAGAAGGATCTACTTCGGTTCGGCTATGACTACTAAAAAACAAACTTACTTCCCAATGTCCATTCAGAACCACAGGATTCTCTGAAGGCACTAGGGTTACGAGTACGCGCAGGCATGCTTGCGATGGTCAAAGGGCTAACTCGTCGGTGGGGTGGGATCTTGTACCCGCCACTGGACTGCCGTACCTATTTACATGCCTATTTTTAAATTTACTACTAGGGCTCTTTAATTGTTAATCAATGGATAAATGCATCTCTCTTTTTTTTTTCTTATTTTGGAAGCAGGTGTTTTTGCTTCCTTAGTGTACCCTCCCACAGTTTATTCACTACTGAATAAACGCCATGGTTACCGCACCACTTAATTAGTTTGACTCGCGATAACCCCTAAATTGAGTTTGACTTGCGGGCCTACTGCCCTCTCATATCCCCTTCGTTGACGTTTCTTAATTCACTCACTTTCCCTTAAGATTTAAAATTTTATTCCCTCATACTGAGACCCCAAATAATTACGAAAAATAGATAGGTTTTAAGCTGGTATACATTATATATTTTTATTCACAATAATTCAAAAAAAAAGTAAAAATTAGGTATAAAGTTAATTTAAATCGTCATAAAATCGTCTTAAAATTTGGAGCATAATCGAGTTCGATTCAAACCAAAAGTGAGGATGAGAACACCAACAAAAAAAACTTGATTTAATTTGAGTTCTGTTTTTAGTATGTAAACTCACTCAATTTCCGCTTACTTTCTTTTGGAGTTGGACTCTTTCAGTAAGGAAAGTAAACAACTTGCTAATCACTCGAATCTCACTTCTGGTTTAAGTCACTCTTATCTTATCTCTTTAAAAAAAAAAAAATTTAATCTCTCACGCTCCCTATATTTTTTTGAACAAGGTTAATATTTTACTCCCGAATTTAAATTTTCTTCGTTAAATGGTAAAAATTTCAAATTATTGATGAGATTTTAGATCTTACACACTATCACTCACCGATTCAAGAATGTTTGTATTACATGTATTTAAGCTTACAGGTTCCTTCCAACGAAGAGGTGCGCACTCCTTGGTTAGTTGGTGATTTTTTTTTTTTTTGTATAGTTGATGTTGTATTTGATTTGGTGAAGCTAAATGATTAGTGATGGTAGATGGAAAAAAAATCTTTTCAATTTGAACTTTAGACAAAAACTTGTTAATTTCACTTAACTGAGAGAATGAGAGACGATTTATGGTATATCATAAAAGAAAATTTTGTTCAATGCTGAGCCGGGTTTAAAGATGAGGCTTGATGTACAGGCAGGGATAAATCGTTCGCAGATCGTTTGCTTGGTCTTTTGATAAATTCTTTAATTTGTTATTGTAGTTAGGTATCAGGTATAGTTGATGATGTGACGTTGTTGGATCGATCGGTAGGAGAAGCAATAATCCCAATTGTGGTGGAGACTTGGTCCAAAACGTGTGGGATGCTGAGGTGGTTTGCTGCTCGTTGTCTTTACCTTGGTTTCGTGGCTTACGCCACAGGCTGACGATCGTAAAGATCGCTCGTACGACTCGGAGGTAGGTGCTCCGTTGGCCTTGTATCGTTTTCGGAATTTTGCGAGCGTGATCGATATATATAACGCCTTTAAATATGCCAAGGTAAATTGGGCAGCTAAGCAGTGAGCGATCTTAGCACGTGGTGCGCTCGAAGATCACTCGTTCGAGCTTTTAGGTTCGGCGATCCCACTTATGCGGTATGACTCAAGTGAAGGAATAATGAGCCTAAGATTCTGTGGTCCACGAAAGAAGCTGTAGAAGGTACAGTCGCGCTGGCTTGAACTAAGCACAAAAGTTTGGCTGATTCTTCTTTAGCTTAATTAAAATTATTTACGATGGTAGTTTTGTCGATTTCCTTACCAGGCAATTGATATAATTGTCGACTTTAGTCAAACAAAAACTTTTATAAAGATGAGAAGACGAATGTTCTTACTCGGCAGTCAAATCGGAAAAGAAATGATGAAGCGCGAATGAATGACAGGTTAGCTTCGACTTTCCGCCCGCCGTGAGAATAGAAATTCATCATATAGAATTGACGAAAAATGAGATGTCGAGTATCGAAATTAAAAACAGGGATGTAGTGAAATTTACATTTTCAATTCGAATTAATTTTAAGTGAATTACATTATGCCCGTACAACTTGTCAGAAGCTAACTCAAACCAGTGGAAAAAGATCTTTTATGAAATAATCTAGCTGACTGATGAAAATGAAAGATATGCCTTTATCGAACAAGCTCGCAGTTCAACAGAGCGAAAGTATTATTCTTTAATCAATTACAATCTTAATGAAAATAACTACTTTAAAAGCTGTTTCTCGTGCTACAACATAGCGACCATCTTCAAAATTAGAGGCGAACTCATCAAATTAAACTTTACTCCACATCGAACGGCGGGGAACTGTAGTTTATGTAATCTGCAAGAGAGGGAAGACATCCTTCATTTTACTTACTTACTTACTTACTTACTTAAGGTGGCGCTACAGTCCGGGCGGACCTGGGCCTCAACCAACATGCGTCTCCAGCCAGCTCGGTCCCTAGCTAGCTGTCTCCAGTTTCGCACGCCAAGTTAGTTGAGGTCCTCACCCACCTGAGTGCGCCACCTGAGTCGCGGTCTTCCTCTACTGCGCCGTCCCTCGGGATTGGATTCGAAGACCTTCCGGGCTGGAGCGTTGATGTCCATTCGCTCTACATGACCCAGCCATCTAAGCCGTTGGACTTTTATTCTGCTTACTAGGTCAGTGTCGCTGTACAGCCCGTACAGTTCGTCGTTATATCTTCTCCTCCATTCTCCATCTATACGTACGGGACCAAAAATCACCCGAAGAATTTTTCTCTCGAAGCATCCTAAGACGTTCTCATCCTTCTTTGACAGGGTCCAGGCCTCAGCGCCATAAATGAGAACCGGGATGATGAGTGTCTTATAGATGGTGATTTTAGATGCTCGAGAGAGGACTTTACTTCTTAATTGCCTTCTAAGTCCAAAGAAGCAGCGATTTGCAAGAGTTATTCTTCGTTTGATTTCAGCGCTGGTGTCGTTGCCTGTGTTTATAGCGGTGCCTAGGTAGACAAAGTCCTTAACTACCTCGAAGTTATAGCTGTCCATGGTGACGTTTTGTCCAAGACGTCGTTGTTCAATGTCCTTTTTTGATGACAGCATATACTTGGTCTTGCCCTCATTGACCACTAAACCCATCTTCTTCGCTTCCGTCGCAATGCTCAAAAACGCTCCACTGACATCACGCTTTGATCTTCCAATTATGTCAATATCATCTGCGTATCCGAGTAATTGGATGGACCTTTGGAAGATTGTGCTTCTAGTGTTGACGGTTGAGTTTTGCACACTTCTTTCCAGAACGATGTTGAAGAAGTCGCATGACAGTGCATCGCCTTGTCTAAAACCTTTTTTGACATCAAATGCATCGGTGAGATCTTTTCCGACCTTGATGGAGCAGCGTGCATTCTCCATCGTCATTCTGCACAAACGGATAAGTTTGACAGGGATGCCAAAACTAGACATTGCTCTGTAGAGCTCTTCCCTATGGATGCTGTCATACGCGGCTTTAAAATCGATAAAGAGATGGTGGGTATCGATTTGGAGCTCCTGGGTTTTTTCCAAGATCTGCCGTAATGTGAATATTTGGTCGATAGTGGACTTTTCTGCTCTGAAACCACACTGATAAAGACCTATCAGGTTGTTGACGAACGGCTTCAGACGTTCACATAATACACGCAGAGAGGATCTTATATGCAATGTTAAGGAGACTGATGCCTCTGTAGTTGACGCAGTTTAGAGGGTCTCCTTTCTTATGTATTGGGCACACTATTCTGAGATTCCACTCATCGGGCATGCTTTCTTCCGACCATATTTTGCAGATGAGTTGGTGCATGCTCCCTACCAAGTCATCGCCTGCTGCTTTAAATAGTAGCTATATCGTCAGCTCCAGCAGCTTTGTTTGACTTCAGTTTAGATATAGCTATCTTCACTTCGTCTAGGTCGGGTAGGCGGAATTGTTGATCTGCGTCGCCTAAGTTGAGTGGTTCTACCTCCCTTACAGCGGGATTCGGTTCGTCATCGCCGTTATATAATTTGGAGAAGTGGTCTTTCCATATTCTCAACATAGACTGCGGTTCTACTACGATGTTCCCCTGATCGTCTTTACAGGCTTCGGTTCGTGGCTGGTACCCTTGGGAGTTCTTTTTTACCTTTTGGTAAAATTTACGAACCTCATTCCTGTTGTAACATCCCTCTATCTCCTCGATCGCGCGCTTCTCGTGCTCTCTTTTTTTCCATCTAAGAAGCCGGTCTTCCTCTCTCCTCCTCTGCTCGTAGAGCTCGCGAGCAGCTCTGGTCCTTCTGTGCAGGGCCGTTTTGTATGCCTCTTGCTTCGCTGCGTGCGCTTGCCGGCATTCGTCGTCAAACCAGGGGTTTCGCTGTTGTGGACGTGTGAAACCTAGCACTTCAGAGGCGGCATCTCTGATGGCTGCAAGGCAATGTTGCCACTGGTTTTCAATGCTTAATGCATGCAGCATAGGACTCCTTAAGAGGTTACTAGAGACTCGATCGGAAAAGGACATGGCAGTCTCTTGCGATTGTAGCCGTCTAACGTCGAAACTTCTCACAGTACTTCCTTGTTTTGGCTTGGACCGGGATATCCGTAGCCGTACCTTGGCTACAACGAGGTAGTGGTCCGAGTCAATGTTGGCCCCTCGGAATGTTCGGATATCCTGTATACTGGAGAAGTGTCGTGCGTCGATCGCAATGTGGTCAATCTGGTTGACGGTTGATTGATCAGGAGATTTCCCTGTCCCCTTGTGGATATTGAGATGTGTGAACTGCGTACTAGCTACCAGAACGTCTCGCCCCGCAGCGAAATCGATCAGCCTGAATCCGTTGTCGGAGGAGGTGTCGTGCAGGCTGTATCTTCCGATTGTGCCACCAAAGATGTCTTCTCTTCCTAGCTTGGCATTCAAATCTCCTAAGACAATTTTAATGTCATAGCCAGGGCACTGCTCATATGTCTTGTCCAAGAGCTCGAAGAATATGTCTTTGGTGTCTTCATCTTTCTCCTCTGTTGGGGTATGCGCGCATATTAGGCTTATGTTGGCGAATTTAGCCTTGATGCGGATTGTCGTGATGCGCTCGCTCACACTGTTGAAACTCAAGACTTTTTGCCTGAGTCTAGTTCCAACAACAAATCCACACCCAAATAGGCGCTGCCTTTGTTCTCGCTAGCAGTCGCCGTAGTATATATCGCAGTCTTTTAGTTTGCGTTTGCCCGGTCCATCCCATCGCACTTCTTGGATGGCGGTAATATCTGCCTTGCAGCAGTTTAGGGCTTCCGCTAATTGTTCGGCTGCACGTGGTCTGTTAAGGGACCTAACATTCCACGTACAGATCCGAAGTTCGTTGTCCTTATTTCGTTTGCTTGGGTTGTCAACAGTGAATCCGTCCGTATCCGAGGCTTGTTGGTGCTTCGCAATTAGAAAATTTTTACGTGGTCAGGAAGTCACCCTGACGGCACAACCCCCAACCTGGAGGGCCAGATCCTTAGTATAACTCCAAGGACGGGGAGCCGGATAAACCGCTCCTTATAGGCCTGGGCTCCGAATAAGTCGTAGAAGCCCTATAAGGTGTTCACTAAGTAGTTCAGCCTTACTGGAACTGTAGACGCCACCGTTGATTCCATCTCGAGAATTCGTCCGCTGCCGTCTGGATAAGGAGAGGTGCCTTAGTGGAAACACCTCTCCCCCCCCTCTCTCGTTTGCTGCCCCCAACAACTTTCCACTGGGGTTAGAACCCAATCTCCAGTTGAGGTACTAGGCACCCGATGTTCACCACGGGGAGGTGAGAGTAGGAGTTGATAGACAGAGGTGGGTTTTGAGAAAAAACCTGTGGACGCTTGTGTTCTCTTGAATGCACATGTCTACCAGTTGAACATCCTTCATTTTATTATTTATTATTTATGTATCTGAATGGTTTCGACTGGCCGCTTCTATTCAACTATTATAGTAAGGCCTATGCTTATAGAACAAGGATAATCACCGAAAGTTTTTAATTAGCTATGCAATAATGTATGTTTTTAGTTTTGATTAAAATTTTAATTTTTGTTTTAACTAAACTAAAAGTCATTCCGTTTTAACTAAACTAAAAGTCATTCCGTTTTAACTAAACTCAAAGTCCACGAAAATTGTTTTAAAAATTGTAATATTACAAATATTTGGCAAAATGTATCAGTTAAAAATCAAATTAATGTGAAAAAATTATAAACGAATTATATTACATAATATTGTATACTACAGACACACGACAAACTTTGTCATTTCTTAATTTATTCATGTTCACTACTCAATACATTGTATAAAAATTTGTTTTTCATGATTAAAATTTATCTATCTATCTATCTATACGGTTTTTTTCGGTTTTTCGGGTTTATCTTGAAAACTATTTGTCGTATCAAAAAATAATCTTCTTCAAAACGAATGCTTATTAAATTTCCTAAAGAAATATGATATTAACATGTTTGTACTTGTTTTAGTTTGTAAAATAACTCTATCGGCCTTTAAGGAAAACATGTGTTTTTTTCACACGAAAAGAAAGCTTATTAAATATCTTAAAAAATATGGTACCTATGCATTTTTTCGTGTCTGTAATTTTCCACAAAAAAAAATGTAGTATTCAATTTTGTATGACCCTTCTTACTTCTGAAACTCGTTGGCCCACTATATGGCTCATTGCCTGCATGCCTAGAGAATAAGCATTGTAGCAAGTTACTTTATCATCTCAACGATGCCACTCGCTATTGCCATGATTTCATTTGTAACTGGAAATGGAGGATGACTTTGGAACCAATTTGACAGCTTTGCAATGTCTGTATTAATTTTACGTGCCTCCCCAAAATCTTCATGTTGCTCAATAGTAGAAAAAAGAACGCCAGTGAATTCTTCGAGTGATGAGAAAATTTTATAAGTAGCAGCCAGCCCTAGAACCCATTTGCTAAGTACACTATCAGTGATTCCACGCCCTCGTGTCAAGCCACCCATACTCTTCATTCCACGCATTAGAGTTTGTTCAATTGTCTGGTCCGACCACACCCCTGTCCAAAATCGGTCAGTTCTTCTCATAGTAAAGTAACCTTCTTGCACAAAGTTTTTAAATTCATCTGGGGTCATCACAGAAGGCAGTTTTATAATGTCCTGCAAATACAAGTTACATGATTTGGCCTACGAGAAATTTCCGGCGGCTTGGAAATATGGAATCATATTCTTCACACAGTTAATATGGGCATTCCAATCGCCAGACCGCTCAGCGTGAATAAAATCTTTAAGAAATGTAATCATATTAAACAACTGAATCCATAAGGCTACTGTTGGTCCATTAGATTTGAGTTTGTTAAGATTTGTTTGTAGTTTCTCACTAAGATGAATCAAATGAGGGTTTTGTTTTATTGCAAATAACGAAGAAGACTCATATAGACAAATTTTTCTTAAGATTTTGGATTTCCTCTAATTTATGTTGGCTTATGTCGACTTGTTCCATTATTATATTAGCTAAAGTTGTCTGTATTAGTATTAAAGCACGACTGCTCTAGGGAAAGCTTTTCCTTGCAGCATTTTTTCAACAGAAACCGGGTCGTATATATAGTACTCATTAACTCTTGCAGGCCAATTCCACTCATCAGAAAACCTATTGAACATTTTAACATTAACAGGGTGAAATCCACCCAATCTGACTACGCATTTTGGTGGACGGGATTCAGATGAAGCTGTGGCAACGATTTATTTACTTTTTATATAAAGAGGCTCGTCAAATGTTACCACCAGGTATTTTGTCACACAAACTGCCAACATAGTGCAATGCAGTGTAAAGTGTATTATAGTCGGACGGTGGCACTAAATAAGCCTGTTGTTATTGAGTGCATGTACCCTTTCTATCCTAGAACATCGTAAATGCCAATAAACTTTGATGCCAACTAAAGAGTGTCGTATGGTTTTGGCTGTAACATTTCTTCGGAACACGCATTCACATTCTCAAAAACTAATTTTTTTAATCCGCCATCTGTTTTCTGCAATGTTTCCAAAGGAAGTTCTCCAGTTGATTTAGCACAAGGTAGTTTTTTCAACTTTTGCATTCGTGTGTCGGTTTCTTTTCCTATGCAGCGATGCATCTTATTCCGTCCAAAGAATGAAATGTATTTAGTCCATCTAACGTTCTGACATTAAAGTCCGCATTATCAAATACAAATTGGTTAAATGAACCGCTGGAATCTGGTTGCGTGTGGCAAATAGCTGATATCTCCAACAAGTGAGCTTCATAGAACAAAACCCTAAGCTTGATATAAGGTTTACCAACTTCTTAGAACCAAGCTTTCTGTATATAAATAAGGCAAGGCTACTTAGCATTGGAGACATGAATGATCTGGGACGCACAGCTGATATAATGCTAGGCCCTGTTGCGATGCACTTTCTTTTTTCTATTTTCAATGTCCGTATTCTTTATTATAAGAGTTTCCAGGCACGTTTTTAGGGTTTTAGGTACACAATCGTCATCAACGTGTTTGAAAAAATCATCACCATGGGTTCCTTAAATGCTGATAGAGTTATTTTACAAACTAAACCCGAAAAACCGAAAAAAACTTATGTTTCCCTTCACTGCCGCTAGAGTTATTTTATAAACTAAAAGAGATACGAAAAAATTTATGAAGGCTTTTTTTTATAAAATTTTGCTTAAATTTTGTGGAACAAAATTTTTTGATACGACAAATAATTTTGGAGATAAACGTGAAAAACTGAAACAAACTTCATGTTTCTCTTAACTGCTCTTAACTAGAGATCCATTGAAAAAACAAGCGAGGCGGCAAGGCTCCGTAGAACCCTGGCCCTTAATCCCACGATCGCGGGGTACATAAAACACCCTGATGGATCATGGTCGAACTCGAGCCTAGAGACGCTTGAACTCTTTATGGAAACTCATTTCCCCGGTTGTAAAAACCCAGAAAGTTCTGATTGCTTGCAATCGAACACGCTGGATTTTACTCACACGGAATCAAAATTAGAACTAAATCGGGTTATTACTGAGCAGAAGATTATCTGGGCAATAAACTCGTTCAAACCCTATAAATCAGCGGGACCAGACGGGATTTTCCCAGCTCTTCTTCAAAATGCTCTCAAAGTAATAACTCCGTGGCTTAGGGTAATCTTCACAAGTTGTATCAAACTTAGATACGTCCCTAATAGCTGGAAAAAGGTCAAGGTAGTCTTTATCCCAAAAGCAGGGAAACCGACTCACTCGACCGCTCAGGATTATAGACCAATAAGTCTCTCTTCGTTTCTCCTTAAGACACTAGAGAGGATAATTGATCTACATGTTAGAGAACTTCTCAACGAAAACAACTTGTGCAACTACCAACACGCTTACCTTAAAGGTAAATCAGTGGAGACTGCCTTGCATGAAGTAGTTTCACATATTGAGAAAAGTCTTGAACATAAAGAATATACCCTGGCAGCATTTCTTGATATCGAGGGTGCGTTTAATAACGTTAAAACGGAATCGATCAAGACTGCCTTAGTTGAAGTAGGGGTTGAACCTGTCATTGTCGATTGGATCTTCACCATGTTAAATGACAGAATTATCAACTCTCAAATAGGAGTTAGCACTATTGAGAAAACAGTTACTAGAGGCACACCACAGCGAGGAGTCATCTCACCCCTGCTCTGGATCCTCGTAGTCAACAAAATTCTCACAAAGTTCAAAGATCAGGGCATTAAAATAGTAGCATATGCAGATGACATAGTGGTTTTGGTATCAGGCAAGTTTCTTACCATCATCGAAAACATTATGGAAAATGCATTAAAGGATTTATCTTCTTGGGCAACTAAGAACGGTCTCGGGGTCAACCCCACCAAGACAGAGCTAGTCTTGTTCACGAAGAAAACGAAACTGGAGGGCTTCAACCCTCCCAAACTAAATGGCATTCCTCTAAAACCTTCTTTAAGGAAGCTAAATTTCTAGGAGTAATCCTTGACTCCAAGCTTACATGGAAGCATAATACGGAGGAAAGAATGAAAAAAGCATTATGTGCATTCTACACATGCAAAAAGACCTTCGGTGTACGTTGGGGTATGCGACCGCAAGTCATCCAATGGATGTACACAGCGATTGTCAGACCCATTCTTACCTATGGCTCTATTGTATGGTGGAAGGCGGTGGAAAAATCAAGCTATCTGAAGAACCTGAATAAGGTACAGAGACTAGCCTGTGTAGGAATAACAGGGGCTCAAAGATCCACAAAACAAGCTAGATTGGAAATGATCTTGGGCCTTCCGGCTCTGGATGAGTTCATAAAGTGCACGGCAGCCAAAACTGCAATTCGTTTAAGAGAACTGAGTTTTTGGAGGCACAGCACTTATGGCCACGGGTCAATCTTACAAAGATATGACACGATTCCAGGACTGAGGGAGACCACCGATAACATCCCCCCTTTACTAGATTTCGATAGGAAATTTTCTATTTTCATACCAGAAAGACAGGGTTGGGATCCCAATTCACTAATAAGTAAACAGGGTATCCCTTTCTACACTGACGGTTCAAAAATGGAATCAGGAACAGGTGCTGGCGTGTTTTGCCAATCTCTCAACATCAGAGCGTCATATACACTCCCGGCTGACTGTAGTGTCTTTCAGGCCGAGATCTTTGCCATTGGAAAAGCAGCTGAATTGGCACATCACGAAAAGCTAAGCTCTTCGGAGATTACTTTTTTCGTGGACAGCCAGGCTGCTATCAAAGCCTTAGCCAGTGAGACCATAAGATCAAAAGCAGTTTTAAACTGTAAGATAGAATTAAATAAAATCTGCCACACTAACCAGGTAAAGCTCTGCTGGGTTCATAAACATAGCGATATAGAAGGGAATGATATAGCAGATGAACTAGCCAGGAAAGGGTCAGAAGCAGACATAAGTAGTAGCGACCATTCGGGTAGGGGACCACTCGTCCCGATTGGGGTACTCAAGAGGAAGATAGACCTTAAACTAAAAGAGAAAATCAATAACTCCTGGAAATCCAGAGACGATTGCGTAATCTCTAGAAGTTTATGGCCTAACATAAATGAAAAGGAAACTCGGTACATTCTATCGCTCATTAAAAAGAACATTCAAATCTTGATAGGCGTACTAACAGGTTATTGCGCCATTGGCGTAATGGCTAATAGGATAGGGGCAATTGCACCCGATTTTTGTAGGAGCTGTCAGGATGAGGAGCAAATAGAAACCATTAAACACCTGCTCTGCGACTGTCCGAACCTCCAAACCAGCCGACTCCGTCACTTCGGAAACAGGTTTGTTGGAGAACTGGATGATCTAACATGAGGAAATTTATAGATAGCACAGGCTGGTTCGTTAACAAGCAAGTCTACGCTAATCGGCAAGATTGAGGAGCATCGATGCTTACTTTTACTTTTACAGGGGATCACAATGGACCAGCAGGCCCCCGTGTACGCAACAGCTTCATGCTGTGCACACCCCTTATTACCTAACCTAACCTAACTAGAGATCACGTCGGATTCTTGTAAGTCCCTTCCCTTAGTAAGTGTGCCAAGTTTCAAAACTGTTGGATTTTTTTTTTGAGGTGAAGGCAATTTTTTTCGTTCATTGACTGGACTAAAACGCTTAAGTTTGACAGGGATACCAAAACTAGACATTGCTCTGTAGATCTCTGTTTTCATTAAACTTACCTTAAAATTTTTACTTCAAATTTTACAATAACCAATCATTTGCCTGCAATCGATTGATTGAAATCATTATGAGACTTCATGCATTCTTTGGATTCACTTGAAGTCTTTGCATTCACTTTTCCTTGCATTCACTTGAAATCCTTGCAGTTCCCTTGAATTCTTTGCTTTAATCAAAATAAAATTTCACTAGTCAATTTTGAAAATTTGATTTTGATCTCTTGGTGTCTGATACGAGAAATTGTATGAGCCACTTTAGAATATTTCACTTCAGAATGTAAAGACTTCAAATGGATGCAATGAATGCATGATGTCTCAAATGATTGCAAATTATTGATTGCAGTCAAATTATTGAAGAAAAAATGATTGGTGACTGTAAAAGTTTTCCAATCTTTAGGTGAAATCAATGAATGCAATCTTTAAGTTGAATTCAATAAATGATTCATAAATGAATGCATTCCCAAAAATTGAATTATTTTCCAAGCCTGACTCTCACGAACAGCAGTGATATTTTTGATAAATCTTACATTTCTTCGACAAACGGGGGTATGGTTGCTCGTTTACTTAACTAATGTACTCAAACTTATTCAAGCATCGGTATTACGATTATGGTAACATTCAATTCTTCAAATCAATTGAATTAATTTTATCATATTCATCCATTCATTTATTTCTGTTATTAAATTTGACAGACACGGTCACCAATTGGTGGATCTTATAAATATTGGCTTACAAAACCTTAAGACGTGCAAAATATTTTAGTGTTACGTGTAATCCCAGTTTTTCCGCATACCATTTCTATTGACAAATCAAAAATTCCTTACTACGTCTTTCATTTACATTTCTAGGTCAAACCAAAATGCAAAATAACAATAATCTTAAGCGAAAGTCACTCAATAATCATAGTTTGTTTTTGGTCTTCCTTAGAATACCAAAAGAGTGCCAAAAAATATTTTCCATTCAAGGTCAAAATTTTGTTATGGCTCATAACAATGTTGTATAGAAAACAAAAGCCACATTTATTTAACCGCATCGCAAATTCAATGCCATTCAAAAATAAAAATATGTATTTTAATGTTTGGTTGGCTATTATTATTTTTACATTTTTGTATTATTTGAAAATTTATTCTTATACTTTCCTGTTTTTTGTATATTTATCCTTTTTGGATGTTATCCAAAATTAAAAGCCAAAATAAATGACAGCATTATACATATTTTATTTTTATAGAAGCTTTCTGTTTTTTGGTTGCAATGAAGAGAGCTCAAAAGTTTCCTCTGGCTGAACTGAAATTTAATTTGTATGATTTCTCATATTTTTTGTTCATTCAATTTTATCCTTAAAATGTCCTTCTATAGAATTGCTGATGCCATATTCTCGTTAGAAACATCAACGATGAAAGATTATACACAAAGCTTATGATGTACATTTTTGTGTTGTTATAGAAGCTTTAAGGGCCAACAGTGTTACTGCCTTGGTCAGAGCAGAGAATGGTGTGAATTATTGGCTTAGTAAGCTTTTTGAAGTACAAGGACTTCAATTATTTATATAAGAAGCTTGTTAGATGGAAGATAAATTAATAATGCAAGAATATTAATTGGTGTGATGGGCTGTTTTATGAACGATGTGGGTGTGTTGTAATTACATTTGGTTATAAATCATATTTTCGTGTAACACCAACGACGCGACCGCAGCAGAGACCCAGCTGGATTTTTATGACGAGGGCATATTTTTGACTGATTACGACTAAAAAACGTATGTGTTCCTGTTCCTGTTCCTGATGCCCATGAAAAGAAAGTAATTTACATATTTACCATCCCCTTTTTATATTTAAAAAAACGCAATTTTTAACTAAGCTTATGTCAGTTTTAGGTGTCAAAATTATGTATGTGTTTTTTTTTTTCAAATCTGGAAATTGTGGGGTAATCCTAATACATAAAGCAACATCAAAAACGCAGAAGGTGTAACCTTTGCAAATCACGAAAAGCAGCAATATTCATTTGAAAAAAGAGGCGATTTGTCTTGCTTAAAAGTTTGTCTATATGTATCAATTTTTACCAAATTTGCGTACTATTTCTTGTAGATTTTATTTTTTTATGAAAAAACGGACTGTTGGATTTTTATAAAAAAATTACTGAATAGCGAAAACAATATTTTCTGTGAAATTGAAAAGCTATTTAATTCGAAAAGTAAATTTTTACCAAGTTTTAGTATTGTTTTTTTTTAGGTTTTTATTTTTTGTAAAAAAACTGTCAATTCGATTTTTCTCAAAATTTTTCCTAATGTTGAAAACAATATTTCTTATAAGTTAAAATTAGTAAGAAGCCATTATCTCAAATTTTTGAAAAGATATTTGAGTCGAAAATCAATTTTTACCAACTTTTGTTAATTTTTTTTCGGTTTTTAATTTTTTGCAAAAAAACTTTCAATTCGATTTTTTTTCAAAATTTTACTGAATGTTGACAACAATATTTTTTGAAAGATAAAAGTAGTTTTATGCCAATATCTCAAAGTTTTGAAAAGATATTTGAGTCGAAAATCAATTTTTACCAACTTTTATTAATTTTTTTTAGGTTTTTATTTTTTGTAAAAAAAACTGTCAATTCGATTTTTTTCAAAATTTTACTAAATGTTGACAACAATATTTTTTATAAGATAAAATAAGTTTGAAGCCTAAGTCTCAAGTTTTTGAAAAGATATTTGAGTCGAAATTTAATTTTTCCCAACTTTGAGTAATGTTTTTTTAGGTTTTTATTTTTTATAAAAAAAACTGTCAATTAGATTTTTCTCAAAATTTTATCAGATGACAAAAACATTATTCTTCATTGCACAAAATTGTTTTGGAGATGAAATCATATTTTGGTCGTAAAATTTTCGAGGTGACAAATTTTTTTGTTCAGTTTTTTTGATTTATAAAAAAACCCGTAATTGGATTTTTTTCAAAAAATATAGTTCTTTTGTATCACGTTACAATATATAATATAAAATTTAATTCAAGTCTCTAGCGTCATTGGTGCATGTGATGTTTAGGGTTAACCAAAATTGTCACCTGTTTTTTAAACTGCTATGGTAAAAAACCACCCACGCAATTTTCTTGAGAGCCCTTTCTGCATCTTTCTGCCTTATTATCTGTATAACAAAATTTATTTGAAGTCGATATCTCTTCTGGTTCTTAAGCTATGGACGACAAAAAAACGTCGCGAACGTACGGACGTACACACGCACGCACAGACATCTTTTTAAAAATCTTTTATTTCGACTCTAGGGGCCTTGAAACGTCGAGAAATGTCAAAATTTTCAATTTGACAAATCGGACCCATTACAATATCTTCCTATGGGAAGTTAAAAAAAGGCTCTACAGAAAAACACAGTTTATGACTTAAAAAAATTCAACATTAGTGATGGTTTGCGAAATTAGCTTTTGTTTTAGAAAGCAAGTATAGAACCTGAGGCTGTCGATTTCTCGCAGAGTACATACAAAAATCTGTCAAAGTTCTTAAAATCCAAAAACCTTACCATAACTTCCTAAAATTATCATCCTGCCGGTACTTACATACAGATTCGAAACTTGTGTGCTTAGCTTATTTTCTTTTAGGGGTCTTTTGACCTTAAAGAGAAAATGCTTAACAATTACTGTTTGCTAAGTATATTCGGAGGCATTATTCCAGAGACGCTACTATCAGGCATTGTAAGCAATATATACCTCGAAGCAGATATTGTTATCAAAACCGTTAAATGGATGATGGATGGTAAGCAGCTGCCCTTTGTGATGTCATGATGGGATCAGCTAAGGTCAGTTTGAATCGTTTGATTGTTCCTTTTCTGTTTGAAAAGTTAATGAAACTTCAATAACTTATGAGCTAAATTTAATATCAAATTTGCACTGGAACGAGAAAATCTCAAGTAGATTACGCGAGGAACTTTCCTCTCGAAACGACCCAAGGTGCTTTTATCCACTTTTGTCATAGTCCATGCTTCTGCACCTTATAGCAGGACGGGGATGATGAGACTTCGATTTCTCGAGAGAGGGCTTTGCGGCTCAATTGCTTTTTTAGCCCAAAGAAACAGTGGTTAGCAAGAGTTATTCTTCGTTTGATCTTAGCGCTGGTGTTGTTTTCTGCGTTAATAGCGGAGCATAGGTAGACGAAGTCCTTAACTACCTCAAAGTTACGTCTGTCGAAGGTGACGTTTTGACTAAGACGTCGGTGTTGTAAGTCCTTTCTTGACGACAGCATGTACTTTGTTTTGCCCTCATTATGGCGAGTATGGCAGGGATGCCAAAACTAGGCATGGCTCTAACAGTTTGGCCCTGTCATATGCGGTCTTGACATCGATGAAAAGACCGATTTGATGTTCTTGGAATTTTTCCAGGATCTGTCGTAATGTGAATATTTGATCGATCCTTGACGATGGGCTTTAGAGGTTCACATATTATGGCAGAGAAGATTTTGTAAGCGACGTTATGTAGACTGATTCCTCTATAGTTGGTGCAGTTTAGAGGGTCTCCTTTTTTCAGAATCGGGTAAACGATACTAAGGTTCCGTTCACCGGGCAAGCTTTCTTCCGACCATATCTTACAGATAAGTTGGTGCATGCTCCTAACCAAATTATCTCCAGCTGCTTTGAAGAGCTCGGCATTCAAGCCATCTGCTTCAGCGGCTATGTTAGACTTCAGCATGGATATGGCGGGATTGTTAGCTTTCATCGTCTATGTTGAATAGATCATCCTGCCTGACAGCGGAATTTGGAATTTAATAACTGTACCACCGAATTCGCTGTAGCTCCTATAAATTAATTCTAATTAAACGTAAAAGCAACAAAAAAAATAGCCTTACGTAATATTTATAGACTTTAAATCAGCATTCGATTCTGTTAAAAGTGAAGCACTCTTCTATAAGCTGTACAAAATTGGTATAAGTAAAAAATTGTAAGCATTATAAGAGCACTTTAAAATAATAATAAAGCGGCACTATGTAATTTTATCTTTGCAACCTCGGGGGGAGAGAGAATGTATTTCATTTTGTTACAGTATGTCCAATACTAAGCGAATTACGAAGAATTTATTTTGGAGTAAATATTTTGGGAAAAGAAGCTCTGATAGCAATTTTTTTTTAAGATATACCACACAAACAAAAAGGTATCGAACTCATTCGGATTTCTTGACAGGGTCTGTCTTAATCCTTATCTGGCATTATCCGGGTTATCTGACTTTTCAACTTACCATATAGGAAGTTATTGTAATTGATGAGATTTGTCGAATTGAAAATGTTGACATTTCCCGACGTTTCAAGGTCCCTAGAACCTAAATCAAAGTTATTGTTTAATATGAAAAATACTGTTGTTAACTTTAAATTAGTTAGTTAGTTAAGTTGTAATGACTTTTTATTACAATGTATATTAATAAAATAATACAATATTTTACAATATTTTATAAACATTAAGTCTTTTGGTTTGGCAATAAGCCGTCTACCAGATTGACATTTTAACATAGTTTAAAATAAGTTCAATTCAAAAAAATATTTAATTATAAATGTATGGTATTAATTTTGTGTTTTTTTTAAATAATGTATATATTTTCAAAACTCACCTTCTCTGACTTATTTTCTATAATTTAGAGCACTTTTAGTGTATCTATGTATATAGACTAATCCAGCCACACTCACCATTCAAAACTGCCATGAGATCCTCCTTTTGAAGTGTTCTCACTCCAAAGTACATCATTCGAAATTCATTTAAAATAGGGGCCACCGCAATAAAATGAAAGACATCCTCACTCTCTTCACGGTTGCAGAGATCACACAGTATTGGGAGGTCAGGACGATGTGGCACGTAGTTTAAATTGATTAATTCACCTCTTAACATAAAAATAGTTCTTATCATCTCCGTTTTGTTCCCATCCAGAAAGTAAGTGTTACTATTAAGATTATAGTTGACTTTACTATAATATGTAGTGACGATTTAGCTTCATTTACATACTTGTTGTATAAAAACGGTGCTGATTTTTCCAATATGTTCTCAAATTTTCTTCTAAGAGTAGTAGCTCCGTCACAAGGGTAGAAACTTATGACACATCCGCAGCAACTTGCCAGTTCTTGCCATTCTTTGACGTAATGCGCGTTTTTCTAGCATATGCTTTAGGAAAATTTTCGGCAGGCGTTCCTCTTCCATTTGCATGACTTTAACTATATAACCAAAATGTATTCTTGATGTTTCCAATAGAAGTGGTGGACAACCTGTTTCCAGATGGATCATTTGGGGTATTATTAGGTAGCCTAAAGATGCGTTTTATGGAATTTCGTCTCCTATTGTATCAGGGCTCAAAATTGTAGAAGGACAAAAGGTGCTATTTTTATCCAAACTTGAACCATAGACGAATGCCCTTGACATTAAAAACTATTTAGCGGATAAACTTGGTACCTCGCTCATCACAAATGTAGAGAAAATTATTCATCGGAATTACACGAAATATTCATCATTTAAAATACGTGTACCAGATTCAGTTTTTCATGTACTCAATTCGTCATCGTTTTGGCCAAAGGGTGTTATAATTCATGAATTTGTCAACAACCGAGATCAATCAAATAACCGAGATATAATTCAAAACCCTTTTCGTCAAAATCGGACAACGCTAAATCGACATCAAGGCAGCTTAAACAAATTCTAATTTACTATCAAAATGTAAATGGACTTCGGACAAAGACCAACATGGTCTACAAAAACATAAACAATTTACCCCACGATGTCATTATACTGACAGAAACTTGGCTGAATACTTCTATTCTTGACTCGGAGCTTTTTGATGCTTCCTATCAAATATTCAGACGCGATCGTCATATCAACGACATCTCAGACACTGTAGGAGGAGGAATTCTTCTTGCCATCAAAGGCTCGCATACATGTTACATGATTGACGATTTTCGATCCACGGACATCGAAGTACTTTGTATAAAAATTAAGATGGTATCCGGACATTTATTTATTATATCAACTTACATACCTCCAAGTTCTAACAATGACATTTATGAAAAATTAAACAGCTGTATAGAAAATCTATATACTCTTTTGGAGCCAGAAGATGAAATTTTGATTGTAGGTGACTTTAATCTACCGAATCTAAATTGGATGCAAATTGACGATGATAACTTCTACGTTCCAATAAACTCGTCCAGCTTAAATGAACTTACTGTAATAGATGGTATGTGTTCGTGTGGTCTTAATCAGTTTAATGGAGTAACCAATCGTTTGGGAAGAACACTCGACTTAGTTTTTTTCTCCGATACAGTTTGTACTGAAACCTCAGTAATTGCTTCTGCTGTTAAACTTATAGAAGAAGATCGACATCATCCTGCTTTAGATATTTCACTTAATTTAAATATGTCTTCTCCTAATTATAAATATTCTTATAACAAACTTGAATTTAGCTTTAGCAAGTGTAATTTTGAGATATTGTTTGAATTGTTATTTACCATCGACTGGAACCAATTATTTTTAAATTTAAATATTAATGATATGTGTAACGTTTTTTACAATACACTTTTTGACTGTTTCAGTAAAAGTATTCCACTAAAAAAAGCTCGTAAAAACTCGCATGCTCCACCATGGTTCGATTCTCATATCAAAAACTTAAAAAACAAGAGAAACAAAGCGTGGGTAAAATATAATCAAACAAGAGCTGATGGTAATTATAGAACGTTCCTTATTCTTAAGCAATTATTTAATGAATATTCAAACTCTTTATACGAAGATTATATACATAAAATTAAAACTGATCTTAAAACTAATCCTGATAATTTCTGGAAGTTTGTCAACAATAAGAAACAAACCTGTGGGTACCCTAACTCTATGTCAAGTGCAACATCATCTAGCCATGAACCAAAAGTTATTGCAAACATGTTTGCTAGCTATTTTAAGGAAGCGTTTGATGAATCTAATCCAGTAAATACTTCTTCCTCTTCTTCTTCAGTTTTGAACTTTCATCATTTAAATAATATCAATTTTGAAATAGTGAACATACTGTTGCACAAAGCATATTGAAACTAGATGAGTGTTTTAGTCCTGGTCCTGATGGTTTGCCATCCTCTATTTTGAAAAAATGTGTCTCTTATTTGTCGTATCCTTTAAGTGTTCTCTTTAACACGTCTTTAAGAAGTTCGGTCTTTCCATTTATCTGGAAATGCTCATTTATAACCCCAGTGCACAAGAAAGGTCCTAAAAATGATATTATGAACTATCGACCTATTGCTAAGCTATCTGTGATACCTAAACTATTTGAGTCTATCGTATGTAGTGTCATCTCCTTTCATTGTAGTTCAATTATTTGTGATAACCAGCATGGTTTTGTTAAAAAACGTTCTACTGTTACTAATTTATTTAATTTTACGTCCTTTTGTTTAGATGTTTTTGAGAAACGTGGACAAGTAAATTGTGTATTTACTGATTTTAGTAAAGCGTTTGATAAGTTGTGTCATAAAACGCTAATTTTTAAATTATCTCGTCAAGGTTTTAATGAAAATTTCTTAAACTGGATCGTATCTTATTTAGAAAATAGACAATATAGTGTAATATTTCGTAATGAATGTTCGAGTCGAGTCCGTTTATTGTGAATTCTGGTGTTCTACAGGGCAGCCATTTAGGCCCAATCTTATTTATTTGGTTTCGATCATAAAAAATTCGTCTGTCCTTATTTATGCTGATGACATTAAACTTTTCAAAAGAATTAACACTACATCTGACTGTCTACTTTTGCAAGATGACTTAATATTATTTAGGGAATGGTGCAATAAAAATCGTCTCGTTTTAAATGTTGACAAATGTAAGACCATGAGTTTTACACGCAAAAAAGTTCCAATTGTTTTTGATTATATGTTCGATTCTTGTTCTTTAAGTATAGTATCTGTTTTTACTGACCTAGGTGTAGTCTTAGACTCGAAACTTACATTTACTGAGCATGTTAGCTTTGTTGTTAAAAAAGCAAATAAAGTCCTTGGCTTCATTAAGAGATTTAGTCGCGACTTCCGTGATCCTTATGTTCTCAAGATACTTTTTATCTCATTTGTGAGACCAGTTCTGGAATATGCCTGTGTAGTATGGGCACCTTATTATTCTACACACGAAATGAGGATTGAAGCGATTCAGAGGAGATTTTTGCGTTTTTGTCTCCGTTCTCTTCCCTACGAAAATTCTCTGCCCCCTTATTCTCAAAGGCTCACTTTAATTAATCTTCCTTCCTTGACAAACAATAGAAAATATTTACAATTTTGTTTTGCTGCAGCAATAATAAATGGAACAGTATCATCACCATCGGTTCTTAATCGTTTCAACTTTAGTTTTAGTCGATCGAGTATACGGCTCCAAAAACCAGTAAATATAATTTTTAGTAGGTCGAACTATGGTGCTCATAGCCCACTTAATCAATTGATAGAAATATTCAATAAATTGTATTTTCTAATAACATCACCTAAAGACAATTTTAAAAATTTCAAGTTTAAAACAATGTTTTATAATAGTTTGGATTAAAATTAGATGTTAAGTAGTTTTAAGCATTATTATTAAGCTATTGTTCACGTTAGTATTTAACGAATTGAAATAAATAAATAAAAGTAACGTTGGAACTTTTCCACAGATTTAAAGTTACCATATCCCCATACTTGTGCTGCATATAGAAGAATAGTCTGGGCAGTCGCTCGGATAATTTTTTGCTTTGAGCTATGCGTTAAAAATTTGCTTTGGATGCAGGTACTCCAGACTGAATTAATGGCTCGTTTTGCTTCTGCTAATTTAATTTTTAGGTGTTTTTCCACATTGAGATTGAACGTTATCAGAAAACCAAGGTACTTATACCCTCTAACAACTTCAATGGGGTCGGTTTGATAAGTCCATCTTTCGTTTCTCGAGAATCGCCCTCCTCCGTTTCTAAATACAAGAATTTTAGTCTTTTCTAAATTCCAAGTTTGGCAGTATTTTTGGAGTCTGTTGATTTTAAGCTGCATACTATTTACTGTATCGGAGAGAAAAACAATATCGTCAGCATACATAAGGCCCGGTATTAATACCCTATTGATTTCCAACCCGCCTCCGATATCGTCTGTTATGTCATTAATAAACAAGATAAATAACAACGTGCTTAAAATGCAGCCTTGCTTTACACCCATCGTCGTTGCAAATTCTTCAGACAAAAAGTTTCCATCCCACACCGCCTGCCGCTTTATTATTCTCATACAGAGCCCTTATGACGTTTACTATTTTACTGCTTATACCCATCCTAAATAGCTTGTAAAAGAGTGCTTCACGTGGGATGGAGTCGAACGCAGCTTTGAAATCTACAAATAGAGCGTACAGTTTTTTGACCTTTTGCTGGTATATTTGTGCAATGTTTAACAAGGTGAAAATCTGATCTACCGTCGAATAATTTTCTCTGACGCCTGCTTGAAATTCATGCAAAATGTTTTTGTTTTTAATCTAGTCTGTAAGTCTTTTGAATATTAGCGCTGTAAATAACTTAGAAGCAGTATTCAGGAACGATATACCTCTATAATTTCCTGGGTTCAAGAAATCTCCTTTTTTATGAAGTGGGTATATGATTGATTTTTTGAAACTCTGTGGAAAATCTGCACTCTCAAACAATCGGTTAAATTCTTTCGTAAGGGCTTGATCAAATTCTACGGTACAATTTTTGAAGAACTCGAAAGGAATTCCGTCTTCTCCTGGGGCTTTATTGTTTTTTGCGTTTTTGATCACTTGAAGAATTTCCGCAAGGTCAAATGGTTGATCAAGATGATCGTCAAATAATTGAGGTTCCGCATACTAAATTCTGGGGGAAATCTGTGGAGTATTTAAGAGAGTTCTGAAGTGTGTACATAAATCGTGTGATTGTTCAGCGATGAGGCTCATTTCTGGTTGAATGGCTACGTAAATAAGCAAAATTGCCGCATTTGGAGTGAAGAGCAACCAGAAGCCGTTCAAGAACTGCCCATGCATCCCGAAAAATGCACTGTTTGGTGTGGTTTGTACGCTGGTGGAATCATTGGACCGTATTTTTTCAAAGATGCTGTTGGACGCAACGTTACGGTGAATGGCGATCGCTATCGTTCAATGCTAACAAACTTTTTGTTGCCAAAAATGGAAGAACTGAACTTGGTTGACATGTGGTTTCAACAAGATGGCGCTACATGCCACACAGCTCGCGATTCTATGGCCATTTTGAGGGAAAACTTCGGAGAACAATTCATCTCAAGGAATGGACCGGTAAGTTGGCCACCAAGATCATGCGATTTGACGCCTTTAGACTATTTTTTGTGGGGCTACGTCAAGTCTAAAGTCTACACAAATAAGCCAGCAACTATTCCAGCTTTGGAAGACAACATTTCCGAAGAAATTCGGGCTATTCCGGCCGAAATGCTCGAAAAAGTTACCCAAAATTGGACTTTCCGAATGGACCACCTAAGACGCAGCCGCGGTCAACATTTAAATAAAATTATCTTCAAAAAGTAAATGTCATGGACCAATCTAACGTTTCAAATAAAGAATCGATGAGATTTTGCAAATTTTATGCGTTTTTTTTTTTTTAAAGTTCTCAAGCTCTTAAAAAATCACCCGATAGATGTAGGAGTTCAAGGTTTAAAATAGTTTGGTAAATATTTGACATTCTGTCATTCCAAAATAATTTCGGTAATAGATTAAGCTAGTTTGTATTCGAAAAATTTCCATTATTTTCCAATTCAATTGTAACCTCTAAAGGCATATGGTCCGAGAAAATCTGCATACCAATCCGAAAATACGAAATCAGGTTATGCCAGCCTCCAGTTGCAAAGCAGTAATCTATAACAGAGCATGATGTTCCCCTAAGAAAAGTATATTCACCACGTAAATCTCCATCACAACTTCCATTCAAAACTTGACAGTCGAAAGCATCAGTGAGTTCAATTATTTTGCTTCCCTTGTTGTCACACACTTCATCTTTGGATTAACGTTGGGTATTCAATATTGCAGAGTTTATTCCGGAAACAAAATTATTTTGAGTGAGTCCTATTCGGCCGTTGAAGTCTCCAATAAGAACCAGGTTTGTTATCTTTTAGAAAAATCTAACTGACAACGTTTTTTTTTACAAAAATTAAAACCTACTAAAAACTCATAAAAATGAATTTCGAGTCAAGTGTCTTTAGTACAGTAAAAGACATTGGCCTCAAACTTTTTACTTACACAAAATGTTGTAGGTAATTAATGTTTTATAAAACTTTTAGAAATATCGACAGAAAAACTAGAATGGAAAGTTATCAGTGTTTTCTTTTTATAATTTGTTTTTGTTTTTATGGACGGCTTTAACATCACAGACTCCATTGAATTTGAGGATGCATTTTTAGCCTCGATGTGGAGTATTAGCTGCATTGGAACTTCTTGTCGTCAGGTGTTCTTCTCGAAAACTAGTTGTTGACAAGTACATCAATCTTTTAGCATGAGCATTTACTCTCTGATACCTTTCTAGTCTTCGGGAACCTTTGTTCAAAAAGCATTCCTGGGATTTTCGGAAAAAGGCCCTAAACATAATAGCCAGATTGAATATTGTATTATACTTAAAGACTGGTTGTGCTTTATATCAAGACTTTATTACAACTGACTGCTTACTTATAACTAACTTACAATGAGGCAAATTTTATATTAAAGAATGGAGAGTATAGGGTGTGCCTGCTTGTTCATAATCTCTAACTAAATCTTTTTTAAATTTTAAAATGATCCATATATTTTCAAAGTTTTAAGCAAAAGAAACATTGATATTAAACTTAGATACTATCTTCTTGATATTCCTTTTTTCTCTTTTTAATTCAGTTAATTTTTTTTTTTTTTTTTTTTTTTTGTTTTAAAGTAAAAATAAAAATACATACAAGAACATAAACATACATATACAGTACTTATACATATATATATACATAAATATGCATATATATATAGGTATGTATAATGTATATTTCTATTTTGATTTTGCTTGCACTTATTGTTCTGGCTTGGTATTAAATAATTCATTTATCTCGTAAGCATTATGTGACATATATTAGATAATATTGTAAAATGTATTTACATATTGAATTCAGTTTATAAATGTTTTTTTTTTTTTTTTTTTTTACATAAACCAGCTACATGACATTATAGTGACTGTAATAACATTGTTTATTTTTGAAAAATACAATTATTTTCGCGGTCTAAGAAAAAATGAATTTCTTCGAAGAATTCGTCCGTCTACAAGTTCAATCCAATACGATCGTGGCGACTTCAAATGTTTAGATTTAATCTTTCCTGGTACCCAAATTTTATCTTTTCTTACCCAAATTGCATCCCCATTTTCGAACTCACTTTTAAATTCTGTGATCTTATCATAATTCAATTTATTTCTTTTATTATTCTCGATTAAAATGGGTTTTATTTGTTGGCTAAGTATATCGTTTTTATAAATATCTATTTTTCCTGGGATTTGACTTATTGTTTTCCTACCCATTATCAATTCAGTAGGAGACAGTGTTGAGTTTTTTATAGGAGTATTCCTATATTCAAGTAATGCCAACCATAAACTACTCTTATCTTCCTTGCTTTTCAAAATTTTGTATAGTCTTTATTCAATTATTAAGAAAAAATTACAATAATTACTTATAGCTAGTAATAATAATAACAAAATTAAATAAATAAGTGACATTTTTTGTTTTGAAAAAAAAAAACAGAGTTAAATGTCACATCAAAGAAAAATTAAAAACTTCAGTGAAAAACATAAATTAAGTATTAAGTGGGCGAACTTTTATATTTTTAATGACTTAAACTCTAATATTCTTTTATAGGTAGATATGTATATATTTATTTTTTTGTACTTCAAAGAAATTATGTACATAAATCAATTCATTTATTTGAAAATTCAAGACAAGAAGATATAGTGAACTATAAACCAATCAAAAACCATTTATATAAAAAGAAAAATATCAGTGATGATGCTGTATTCTCGAATAAGTATACAAGATTAACAATTAAATAATTAATGGCAGCACAACTTTAATTTGCTCGTGATTAAATTCAAAAAGCCAAATTTTTACTTTTCTTAAGAAAATAGGCAACGATCTGATGGATCGTATATCGGCAGGAAGTTTATTGAATAACTTAAATGCGACAACAGAGAAAGAGTTCCTGAAATGAGTGGTTCGATAAGAAGGAATACAAACGACAGAACTAGAGACACTACGTAGATTCTGAAAATCATAGATTGGGCTTTGTAAATAGCCACTTCTTAAAAAGAAAAGTTTCAATACTTTAAAATAGAAAAGATGTTTTATTGGCAGAATTTGTAATTTTTTGAAGAGTTCAAATGAATGGGCAAAACGGTTGCTCCTACAAATTTTTCTTATAACGTACTTTTGCAGGACAGAAAGAGGCTGAATTTTTGAATGGTACGCACTACCCCAACAACTTAACCCATACTCTAATTTAGAGTGAAAAATTCCAAAATAAACCATACGCAAAGTTTTACTATCTAAGAATTTTTCTAGGTGATACATGGCACGAAGAGATGACTGAAGATACTGTTTCAGTTTCAAAATGTGATAAGACCAGCTCATATTTTGATCAAAAAGGATACCGAGGTATCTAAATTGATCAACGACATCAATCTTGAAGCAAGACGCATTGCAAGAATATTCAGAATTGAACCAAATTTTTGAGCTAGCAGGATCGCATATACAAGTAAGGTCACAATGTCGTTCACAATTAGAAACATGGAAAATAACATCCAGATCAGGACATTCACGGGGACTCAAACTAAAGTACATAAGTTTGGTTTTATTACTGACAGTTAGCTTATGACAGGCAAACCATTTGCGTAAAGTATTAACATCATTATTAATATCTGCAATTAAATTCAGAGGGTTATCTGAAACATATGCAATACCCAAATCATCAGCAAAAGCTTTCACTTTACCGGAAAAACTCTGATAAAAAAGAGAGTTTATGTAAACAAGAAATAAAATAGGTCCAAGGACAGATCCTTGGGGAACACCTAGGTTAAGAAAATTACTCGCACTTAAGCTTTCGCCAATTTTAACCTTTTGCAATCTATTCTTTAGATATGATGTGAACCAACTTAGGATGAAGCCACGAATTCCCGCACTAAACAATTTGTCCAAAAGAACATTGTGGTCCACCATGTCAAATGCCTTCGTTATGTCTACAAATAGACCGGCGCATGATTTTTTGTCATCTAAACCTTTGTTGATTAATGAGCAAAAAGCCATGACTGCATCTTCAGTTGACAGACCATCCCTAAACCCAAATTGATCAGGACTGAAAAAACTTATAGCCTTAAAATAATGTAGCTTACGACTCTTCATTGCTTTTTCGAAAACCTTAGAGATTGAAGATAGTATAGAAATAGGTCTATAATTATTTTTTTCCTTTCTACTGCCCTTTTTATATAAAGGAATTACGTGGGCAACCTTTAATTTTTCTGGAAAGATACCAGTGGTTACACTTAAATTGAAAACATAAGATAAAACATCAACAACATTTAGAGCTATGTTTTTAAGAGTTATATTACTTATGCCATCTTCACCACATGAATTAGAGTTGTCTAATTTGTTTATGATCTTTAAGATTTCTAGACCAGTTATTTGGTCAAAAACAAAGCTCCTACAATAAGAAGTGTTTCCATTTAAAGCAAAGGAATCGCATTGATCACACAAAGTATTATTAGCAGAAAGAGAAGACATGCTTCCAATGGAACAAAAGAAATTGTTAAATATATTTGCAATCATTGTAGGATCTATCAAATCAATACCCCCATCATTTAGAACGATTGGAACCGGAACTGTTGAGTTTGAAGAGTTAATGATGCTATTAATCACTTTCCATTCTTTTCTTGGGTTGCCAAGTGATTCTTGAACATTATTAAAATAATATCGATTACGTCGTACTTTAATTTCCTTATTAACTTTTTTACTTAGTTTTATAAATCGATTTTTTAATGTAGCTTTAAACATTTTGATCGCAGTTTATTTTTAAGTTTTACTTTTTTCAAAAGGTAATTGCTTACCCAGGGTTTAAGTCTGACATTCGATTTTCTTTGAATAGCAACACGACGACAACTTTCTACATGGCCTTGCAGGCGCATTATAAACGAGTCGTAGGCTAAAGACGCATTTTCTTCACAGTAAACAGATTCCCAGGACTCAAACCTGAGGGCATTATTAAGGAGATCAAACCTTATTTTCTTGTAAGAAGAATTAAGGGAGTTTGTACTGTACCTCTTGGTAGTTACATCACCTAGCAAAATTCCAGTCATACAGTGATCTGTAATATTAAGATCAAAATTGAGACCATAGCACTGATTTAGGGAATTACTTTTAAGTCGAACTAAAACATGATCTAAACAAGTACCAGAGTTAGGACGAGTTATATCGTTTATGAAAGACGTAAGACCGTATTGAGCCGATAAGGCAAAGTAGGAATCAGAAATAGAATTTGAAACCAAAATATCAATATTGATATCACCTAAAATAACTAAATTCTCAGCCTTTTCAGTAATTAAATAATTTCCTAACTCTTCCAAGAACAAAAGACTACTTACAGATTGAAGTCTGTATATGCAAACAAAGTTAAAGATGGCATCGCATAAATTAATACTTAGTTTCAATACATCAGCGCTTGACCAACTGAGACAGGTAACCTGAAATTCTAAATTGTCACGAATAAATACACCAACACCACCAGCCAAATAAGATTCATTTGTAGAACAACAAAAATTATAACCAGTTATAGAATAATCATCACTTTCACTGGAAAAAATCCATATCTCACTTACAAATATAAGATCTGGCAAGTAAACAAATGCTTCCAAATTACACACAAGCAAATCAAAGTTTTGTCTCAAACTTCTAATGTTTTGGTGCACAGCAAAAAAAGATTGCAAAGCGTTGCTAGACGCATCGAAAATACAGTCATCAATGCTATGAATAGTAGAGGGAGAAGTATTGCCAAATTGATCGAGATAAAAACGGTTAGAAAACATAACAGAAGAAAAGAAATAGAAATAAAAAAAAAGAAAACAAAATCTAATCAACCAAAGATTCTAAATCGGCAAAAGAACGTACAGCAATAACTCTCCCTTTATCTACTTTTCTCATTAAAATTTGACAATTTTGAAACCATAAATATTTATAATTGCGCTCAGTTTTAATTTTTTTTGCTTGCATATACAAAGCTCTGGTATAACCAGTGAAACATTCGTTTATATAAATACTACTATTACTACCAACTACAAAAAGTGATGAATTCAGCTTCTTAACTGCAGACCTCTTGTTCTTCATTACTTTTTTTTTCATATCTTGTGTAGAAAAATGTACACGAATAACATTGTTTTTGTTTTCTTCAGGATCACTGCTAGACGCGGAGGCACTGCTTGAGGAAGAACGTTTGATATAACACTGTTGAATATCATCCGAAGAGATTGTCAAATTTAGAGCACTGTCAAATATTGTTTGCACACACTCTAGAGCATTATTGGTGTTTACTCCAGGTACACCAATTATTTCGATGGCGTTCTCTACAATTTTCTGCTCTCTCCAGTTTAATCGACTCTCTAGATTGTAAACCTTCTCTTTTAGTTTTTTGTTTTCCTCTTTAAGTTGATTTACAGAAGCGAGAAAATCACAATTAATTTTTTTCATCTGAATAATTTCATCATAGAGAAGTTCCAAGGTTATAGGACCGCTAGGGAGAAGAATGACATCTTCTGAGTCAGAGCCAGATGTTGGATCTGGTGTTGCTGTGATTTTTTTAGAACCATGCTTGGTGCGTTTATTGTTGCTCTTAGACTTAGTCGACATAATGGAAAGCACTGCCAAATAAACTTACTGTTATAGAGGGCAATAGAGCACAATGCTGTTGTTGTAAAATTGTACAATTGATTCAAGATTGGCACAATGTTTTTGTTGTTGTTATTAACGTTAATATGCAATCAAATCAGAGATCGGCTGATGTAATATTTGTATATGCGGATTTTAACATGCGGCGTTTGCTCTAGGTAATTTTGTAGTTACAAATAAATATTTATATTACAAACTATGTAAAGAATCCAAGAGTTAAAATTAAAAACGGAATTCGGATGGACAAATATAATTAAAAGTGCACGCCCACAACACTCTTAGTTAACACGTCCGTTCACCACAACGTTTACTTATTTAAGTTCTTAGCTACCTGCACCATGCGCTCAGCAAACCCATTAGACCTTGGGTATCTTGGGCTTGTTGTTGCTACTGAAATATCATAATTTTTACAAAAATTTTCAAATTCAAACGATCCGAAAGGTACATTGTCTGCAATTATAAATCTAGGTATACCATGAGTTGCAAATAAAGGAAGTAAATTCTGTATAACAGTTTGTGTCGTTTTCTTTTGAACTGGCAAATACTTTGTGTAATAATCAGCAACAATCAAATAGTTTTTTCCTTCCAATTCCATAAAATCCATTCCTATTTTGAAAAATGGTATGTCCGCAATTTCATGTGAAATCATTGGCTCTTTTTTACTTATTGGCCTGTATTTTTGACAAATTTAACATTTTTCAATCATCCTCTCTATGTCAGCATTGAGAGATGGCCAGTAAACTAAAGTGCGAGCGAGTTAACACCCTACTATAATACTTATATATAAGATAACATATTTTTCCTAACATTATATCTGTTAACACACCTAAACTCACACAGATATAAGGTAACATTTATTTCTTAACTATATATCATATAAGTCTATATTATTAAGGTACTCAAACCAAACAACCAACACATATTCACGTACATGATAAGGACTCTCTTTGTACCTGCCTATCAACACAGAAGAAAATAACATAAATACCAGGAACGAAGCGATGTACGATCACTTCTACGGTGACAAGCGACGAATGAAATATATTTAAATTTAATAAGATTAAGTCAATGCAGTGTAGTAAGTCAAAAGAAAATATTTGTATTAATAAAGGACATAGTTCCATAAAATATTTTTTTATATAATAAAACGTAAATAGTTTTATTTAATTGGCGATCCTGCCAGGAGTTTAACATACTGTTTTACTCTAGTGAGCGGACCAAAAGGAAACATTTGAAAACCAACAGATCTAGCATAGCAGACGAGTAAGTAAAGTGAATTCCAGTGACATATAGTGTTATACAATCAATAGATACATAATATCATAAAATAATTCAGTGAACAAAATAAGTTAAATCTACGAATCTAAATTAATTCAGTGTATGAAGAAATTTAAAGTCTTCGATAGTCGTAGACCCGCATTACAAGCAGAAATGGCAACCGAAGACCAAATGGCTCGTATTCTAGCAAGGCTTGAAAATTTAGAAATAAATAATCAAACATTGTTGCAAGAAAATAATAATTTAAAAATAGTCTTGAGGCAACAAGACAATATTAATAAAGAGCTCCAATCAAGAGTCAGATCGCTCACAGAAGAAATCAAAATTGTACCTGATGTACCCACCTTGAAAGAAATTACAACAATAATTTCGAATGGTAATGATATCCATTTAGATGCATTTAAGGCATTGCCAGAATTTAGTGGTGATAGGAAAGAATACAGATTATGGAGAGAAGAATCTACAAGAATAATGAACAGTATTAAAGGATTCGAGACACATCCTAAATATTACACAGCCTTAACAATTGTGAAAAATAAAATTAAAGGAACAGCGGCAGAAGTCTTAACAAATCATAATACTATTTTTAATTACGAGGCAATTCGTAATCGACTCGATTATACATATTCCAACCAGGAACCTCTCTACGTGCTGCAGGATAAACTCCGACAAATCAAACAAGGAAGATTATCATTGAGTGAATATCACGACAAAATAAACCAAGCTTTGAATCTAATTATAACAAAGATCTCAATGAGTGGAGATTCAAAATTAGTGACAGAAAGATTAACAGCTAATGCTAGAGATGATGCGGTGAGAATTTTTATTGATGGAACAAGTGATAGTTTCACAAGGGGAGCTAAAATTGCTGATCTAGAACATGCATTCTCAATTGCATTAAAAATTGAACACGACAATGCTCACAGAGGACTTCACCTGCAAGACAGAAATCGAATACACAGCGACCCAAGAGAATTAAAAACTGAACGCCGATCAAATTATGACCAGAGGCCACACCAACAACAACCTCAAAATAACAATTTTCAACAACGAAACGGCGGCGGTCAACAAAATAACAGCCAACAACACAGGAATCTGTTTAGAGAACAAGGTCCAAGACCAATGGAAGTCAACAATAGACAAACAACGATTGCACCACGTCATTTCAACAATAACTACAATCAACAGGGACAACGTCCAAACTTCAATGAATACCAGGGGAAGAGAGATCGCGAAAACAGCGGGAACTTTCATCAACAGAAACAGCTAAGGGTGAACAATTCACAACACCAACCGTATGATGACCAGGAGAGCACATATGCAGAAAATGGAGATATGGTAAATAATAATTTACGTTTAGATCATTTAAACTAATAGGCGGGTTGCCCATTCTTACATTAACTAGTAAATTAAGTAATAAAACTTATAAAATAATGATCGATTCAGGTGCAACCCATAATTATATTTCTAAAAATTGCGATTCCAGCATAAGTACTGCAATCAAACCTATTAAAATGAGAACTATGCACGGTTTCTCGATAGTAGATAAAATTAAACGAATTATTGTAATAAATAAAAAACTCACATTCTATGAACTTGATAAAATAGAATCTTTTGACATGATTTTGGGAATACAGGGTTTAAGGGAGTTAAATGCTGAAATTAACCTAAGAGATCTAACCTTAATCACCATGTGTAGTGAGACAGTAGATCCAGAATTAAATTATGTTATAGGAGAAGTAGATGATGAATATAGACAGGAAGTTGGTGAATTAGTAAAAATTAATACTGGTGTAGGCCCACTGCCTTTCACTAATACTATTGAATGTACTATTCGAACAAAGACAGACGAACCAATTTACGTTAAACAATACCCTTACCCAATTGCAGATAACGATTTTGTCAATAAAGAAATTAATAAATTATTAGGAGAAGGAATAATTCAGAGAAGTAATTCTCCTTATAATAGTCCTATATGGACAGTGCCAAAAAAGGGCTTAGATGATAATGGAAGACCGAAACGACGTATGGTCGTCGATTTTCAAAAACTTAATACAAACACCGTTGCTGATAGATACCCAATTCCAGATGTCAATATGACAATACAAAATTTGGGTAATGCAAGCTATTTCACTACACTTGATCTAGAATCTGGCTTCCACCAAATCCTCATCAGTAAAGGAGACCGTGAGAAGACTGCATTTGCTATAAATGGCGCAAAATACGAATTTGTACGTATGCCATTTGGATTGAAAAATGCTCCCAGCATATTTCAACGCTGTGTAGATGACATACTGAGGGAATTTGTAGGAAAATTCGTACACGTTTATATTGACGATGTATTGATATATTCTTCCACGCCTGAAGAGCATATGCAACACATACGACAAGTATTTGATGTACTAAATAAAGCTACTCTTAAAGTATCAAATGAAAAAAGTAAATTTTTTCAATCCGAAGTTGAATATCTCGGACATATAATAAAAAATAACAGAATTTCAACAAACCCAGAAAAAATCCAGGCTATAGAGAATTATCCTATACCTAAAAACATTAAGGAACTTAGAGGATTTTTAGGGCTCACGGGTTATTACCGTAAATTTATTAAAAACTATGCATTAATAGCAAAACCTATAACCATTTATCTTAGAGGAGAAAATGGTGGAACAAGCAAAAATAAAAGTAAAAACATTTTAATTAATTTGGACGAAATCGCCATAGAAGCGATAAACAAATTAAAAAATGCACTGAAAGAAAGAGTTGAATTATATCAACCAAATTTCAATAAACCATTCGAGCTAACTACAGATGCTTCAAACATAGCAATAGGGGCTGTACTTAGTCAAAATAGAAATCCTATTTTCTTTCTCAGTCGAACATTAACCAAAAGTGAAGAAAAATATTCCACTAACGAAAAGGAATTACTAGCTATAATATGGTCCTTACAGAAACTTCGTAATTATATTTATGGTATAGCCGATTTGACTATATATACAGATCATCAGAGTCTGACATATTCAATTTCAGAAAAGAATCCAAACACTAAATTAAAGAGATGGAAAGCAATAATTGAAGATTATGGTGCCAAAATTCAATACAAACCAGGTAAAGAAAACGTCGTAGCCGACGCCCTTTCCAGACAAGAAATAAATTCAAGTACAGTCAGCACTATGCATTCACAAGAAAGTTCAAGTGAAGAAGTAATAAAAACTGTAAACAGATCCTTTAACTCATATGGTGAACAGATTGAAATAAAAGAATCACAAACCGATTCAAACATAGAAACAAAGAATATCTTTGAGAAACGAATTCGACACGTGGTCACGTTCAAAAATAACAATGAACTCATATCCTTGTTAAAACAGATCATAAAACCTAATAAAATTATTGCTATCCACACCACACCAGAATGTATTTTTAAATATGGTGGCCTCATAAAAAAATCTTTTATGACCACACGGTTTATTTACACTCCAGTAAAACTTGAAGATATAATAAATCGTGAGCAACAACTAAACATCATATCCGAAACGCATAATAGAGCTCATCGAGGCTATAAAAATAACATAACTGAAATAAATGAAAAATACTACTGGCCAAACAATAGTAAAGATGCAAAGGTTTATAACAAAAGATGCACAGCATGTCTTTTCGGCAGGTATGACAGGAACCCTCCTAAAGAACCATTAAGCGAATCAAGTATTCCAACACAAGCTGGAACACACATACATATGGATATCTATTTTAATGATAACCATACATTTCTTACTGTAAAAGATAAGTATTCGAAATATATAGTAGTACGTTATTTAGATAACCGTATTCATTTGTATAATAAAATAGAAGAAGTTTTGGTAAATATGTTTCCCAACTGCAAACGTCTTATGACAGACAATGAAAACTGCTTCAATACACCCATGATCAAAAACATGTGTGAAAGATATGGAATCAATAAAATAACAACACCAGTCTACCGATCAACTGCGAACGGTCAGGTTGAGCGTGCCCACAACTCAATTTCCGAACTTAGCCGTATTTTCATGATACAAAACTGTACCAATTTCCTTGAAGAAATATTCAACACAGTGAAAGAACTAAATAATACTATTCATACTGTAACTGGCTACAGACCAGTAGATATATATTTTAATCAAAATAAATTTAACAATAACAGTGATATAATTAAAAAACTAGAGTGTGCATCAAAAAAAGTGTTAGTAAGACTTAACAAAAATTCAAAACATATTGAATACAACGAAGGTGATCAAATATTGTGTATTATTAAAGGTCTTAGGAAAAAATCGAATGCTAGACACATCCGACATATAGTTAAAGAAGACCAAGGTGAAACAATATTAACAACTAAAGGAGTTGTAGTGCACAAAAACAATATTAAATCATACCGTTTTGATAAAAATGAGGACATTATTATACCAAATATTACTCGTGAGTGTAATAATGCATATTCACGGAATGATAAAAATAAGAAACGTGAATCACGAAAGATTCATACTGACGAGAACTGATGACGTTTGTTTATATACGCAAGAAGATTATCTATTTCATATAATCAATATAACTCAGATCTTAGAACCTTATATTAACATAATGAACTCGGAATATAAACCTTCTAATGAAGAGCAATTATGGATAGATAGGATAGAAAATTTAATTAAACAAATAAATCCACATCCAAATTATAGAAAACGAAGAGCATTCAATTTCATAGGCAAAATGATAAAATATTGCTATGGCAATCCAGACCATGACGATCTGATAGCTATCGAAACAAATCTGAATAATTTAATAAATAATAATAATAAGCAGAAAATTATAAACGAACAATTTGATGGAATGTTTAAAAATAGCATTAGAAATGATTTACAGCATCTAGTTATAGAGGATACTTATGTTAATATGTTAACAATTCTGAGAACAATAAATGCAGGGAAACAAAATGAATTTTTATCAGAAAGTATAAATATTAAAGATATAGAAAAAATTATGTCAAAGGAAACTATTAATATTCCAATCATAAACATTTTAGAATATTCTACAATAATTGTTACTAGAACTGAAGATTTGATTGTAGTAACATACAAATACCCATTATTAATAAAAAATTGTGAAATGTTAAAAATAACCCCTATTTCAAATAAATATGGAAAATTAACTATAGATGAGAACATTCCAAATTGTACTAATATATTTATAAGAATAACAAAGTGTCAAAACTACCTAAATAAAAACATTTGTAAAGAAATACAAAAAGATGAATGTACTATACCTATATTAAATAATGCTAAAGCAAACTGTAACATATCACAAGAATACGATAAACCTGTATATGAAATAGATAATGGCATTTTATTAACTAATGGAAAATTTATTATAAATAATAAAAATATTGAAGGTAAAAATATAGTAGAATTTTCCGAATCAATAACCATAAACGATAAAAATTATACCAATTTTAATTTCAAACTAAAAGAAGCAATAATAAAGCAACATAATCAGAGTATAAGCATAAGACACATATTAGAAACAAGTTCTCCTTATTCATTTAATAATATCGATAAACTATCTAAATTTATAATTCCGTATGAAGAGAATTTTGTAGAACACACATTTTATACTATAGTGTTTGTAATAATAATCATAATATCTGTATATTTACTCATAAAACTGGTAAAATTTGTTCAAAATTGTAAGAAATTAAATAATGAAAAAAGATTTCAAAAAATTTACCAGGAAGAATTAGAATTAAGAAGATTGAAAAATATGTCATAAACCAGGAGGTTTATATTTTTAAGGGAGGGGGGAGTTAACACCCTACTATAATACTTATATATAAGATAACATATTTTTCCTAACATTATATCTGTTAACACACCTAAACTCACACAGATATAAGGTAACATTTATTTCTTAACTATATATCATATAAGTCTATATTATTAAGGTACTCAAACCAAACAACCAACACATATTCACGTACATGATAAGGACTCTCTTTGTACCTGCCTATCAACACAGAAGAAAATAACATAAATACCAGGAACGAAGCGATGTACGATCACTTCTACGGTGACAAGCGACGAATGAAATATATTTAAATTTAATAAGATTAAGTCAATGCAGTGTAGTAAGTCAAAAGAAAATATTTGTATTAATAAAGGACATAGTTCCATAAAATATTTTTTTATATAATAAAACGTAAATAGTTTTATTTAATTAGCGCGAGCTTTAGTCTTCTCAATTCCTAGATGGGCACTATGCAGTTTATTTAAAACTTCACCCCTCAAAGTTGTAGGAACAAAAATTCTGTCTTCCAAAAAGATTAAATCATCGGTTACAAATAAATCATTTCTATATTTCCAAAAATATCTAATATGCTCAACTACTTTTGATTTGACTACTGGCCATCCTTCTTTAATATACATCTTTAAATGTTTTAAAACGCTATCATTTTCAGTTTCTATTTTATATATTTCTTTTTTCTCATCACTAATATTAATTGAGTGGACCATTTCATTGAAACCTTGTATTTCACCCTTGTTTTTTTCATTCCCAAAATTTCTTGATAGTAAGTCTGCAATATATAAGAATTTACCAGGTAAATACGTAAATGTTAAACGATACTTCTGCAATCTTAACTTCATCCTCTGTAGCCTAGCAGAGGGAATCTTATGGTAATCCTTACGCATAATACCCAGTAGAGGTTTATGATCAGTAATTATTTCACATTGTCTGCCATATATATAAAGGTTAGGTCTTGCATGTGGGAAAATGAAAATTTATAACAAATGTGTTGCTCTGTAATTCGAGAATTTATTTATTATTTACAAATTTCAACTTAAAATAACTTAAAATAAATATCACCTGTAATTCGAGAAACGACATTTAATGTTAATAAATTATATGTGATTTCAGCAGTTCAAATTCTACCACTCTTACTTATTTCATTTGAACTACTTTGACAATCTTATTTCATTTGAACTGTCATTTTGATTTTAGACGTTTTTATAGTATACAGGGTGATAAAATAGATTAAAGAATGTACATTTTCTTTACATCCCCCCCCCCTTCCGGAGAAGATATGATTTTGCAGGTTGATAACAATAAGTGTAAAAAAAACTATTTCTATTCAGTCAGGTGCTGGAATCAACTTGGAAACATGGAAAAGGTTTGATTCTGATTTCCTATGACCAGTGCTAATTCTGTAGATCGAGTTTGACATTTTTTCGATGATTTTATATGGTCCAATCTTCAATTCTTCAAGCTTTTTTCTATTCAATTTGTTACCATTTTCCAAAAATACCATGTCACCTATATTGAAGTCATAATATATGCGGTTTTTATCATAAATCCGTTTGTTATAATCATGAGACTTTATAGTATTTTCTAGGGCTATTTTTTTGTCTCGTTTCCAATCCTGCTCAGAGTTTGTTTGCCTTAGTTCATTTGGCAATATTGCTGAATCTGTGCCATCCATCAGGTACGAAGGAGCAAATCCAGTCACAGAATGCTCTGTTTCATTGTATTTTTGTGTGCAGATCTGTGCTGCTGTTGTCCAAGTTAATTTGTTTGTATCTCTTTCGTTGATTTTGCATCTAATTTTATTGACTAATGTTTGGTTTAATCTTTCATTCAATCCATTAGAAAAAGGACAATTGACAGCTGTGAAAACAAGTTGTATATTTTGATCGTGCAAAAACTTTTTGAATTCCTTAGAGTTTATTCCAGGATATTGATCTGTCAAGATTAGACCGATTTCGTTGTCTTTCTGTACGTTTCTAACGAGTTTAATGAAATCATTTGCACTTTGCGTTTTCGATGTCAGAATGTAAGCTTTCCTCGTAAAATGGTCGGTTAACAGATGAAGGTATTTTTTTGTTGATCTAGATCCTCCAAAACCCCCTATTGTGTCTATGGACATTATTTCGAAAGGTTTTGTAGTCGGCCCTAGATGTGACATTAGACCAAACTTTTTTTGTCCTCTGGACTTGTTTCTTATACAAATTTCACAGCGTTTACAGAGGTTTTGAATATTTTTTGTTAAATTTTTAGCAGTATATTGGTTTAATTTTTTCTTCATTTGGCTTATACCTATGTGGCAGTAGTGTTTATGTACATCATTTATTAATTTTATGCTGAAGTATTCTGATAATATGATTTTTTCTTTTTTTTTTACTTTTTTGTAGTAGATGTTGCATTTGGATAATAGATTGTTTTTTTTTATTTTGAATATGTTCATTGTTTTCTTGGTCCTTAAAAATGTCTTCCAATTTGATTAGATTTACTACTTTTAATAGTTCATCTTTGTTTTCATTGGGTTCTAAAACTGGATTTCTGCTTAAAGCGTCAGCTTCCAAGTTAAATTTTCCTGGAGAATATTTGACATCAAAATCATATTGTGATAAGTAATATGTTAACTCTCCTAGATCCTCATCCGTTCTTGATTTTATATTCATGTTCTCTAGGGGCTTGTGATCAGAAAAAACGGTGAATTTTCTTCCTATTAACAAATGTTGCCAGTATTTCACAGATTCTTTGATTGCAAGGCATTCCAGGTAAACAGCTTTTTTTTTCTTTTGTGCTTCATTTAATTTTTTTGAGAAATATGCTACAGGTTTTTCCTCTTTGTTGTTTTGTGGTTGCTTGAGTACAGCTCCTACTCCTTGTAAACTCGCATCGGTGTAAATGTGAATAGGCAGATTTTGGTCATAAATTGTAAGTATTGGGTTAGAACACAAAATATTTTTCATTTCGTCAAACGATTTTTGGCATTCTTTTGTCCAAATAAACTCTCGTCCTTTTCTCAGTAAGTTATGGAGTGGGTCTAGTCTCATTGCTATATTTTCAACATATTTATGGTAAAAATTAATTTTTCCCAGGAACTGCTTAACATTTTTCTGTGTTTTTGGTATTGGAAAGTTTTTGATTGAAATCAAATTGTCTTTCATCGGTTTTATTGAATTATTTTGAATTATGTGACCAAGGTATTTTACTGAGTCCGCGGCGAATGTGCATTTCGAAAATTTTAATCTAAAACCTTCTTTTTTTATGGCTTCAAAAAGCTGTGTCAAATGTTGCATGTGTTCCGAAAAAGATTTTGAAAATATTAATATATCATCGATGTAGTTTACGGTGAAATCTGTGAGCTTATGTTTTCTGATTATATTGCTTAATATTCTCTGAAAGATTGCTGGCGCAGTTTTGAGGCCGAATGGTAAGCATGTCCATTGGAAATGCCCTTCTTGAGTTACAAATGCTGTTTTGTGTCTATCGGTGATGCGCAGAGGTATAGACCAAAAAGCTGAATTTATATCGAGTGTAGAAAACAATTTACAATTCCTTGTTTTTATCATCAGATCTTCAATTAGAGGGAAGGGTTGTGATTGCGGCACAACAATTTTATTTAGATCACGAAAATCTATGCACATTCTTGATTTTTTATCTTCATCTCTTTTGTATGCTAGCGTAACTGGAGCTGCAAATGGGCTGTATGAATCCTCTATTAGGTTTTTCTCCAGTAGCATCGCGATTTGTTTCTCAATTTCTTTCTTATCATCGATTGTACAACGATACGGTCGCTTACTGCAATATCTATCGACTAATAAGTCTATACGCGCTTCGTAATCGTTTATTGTACCGACATCATATTTATCTTTTGCGAATATCGAGGAATTATCTTTTAGTAATTATCTATTCTTGATTGTTGGTCATAGTTCAAATGATTAACAGAAATATTAAAAACATTTTCTTCAATATGTTCATTAAAGTTAATTAATTTTAAGTTCCTATTTTCATAATTATTGATTTCTTCTACTTGATTTGCCTTTCTTACATTTTTAGAATAAAAACTATCTTTTAAATTTGTATCTACAATTTTATCACAAATTATATCTGTTCTTGGAACTTTTTGACTTATTATTAGGTTTTCATCTTGAGTTAAAAAAAAATGTTTATACAATCTAATCCAATTAAAAAATCGTAATCAAAATTTTCCTTATCTATTACAAATACATTTACTTCCTTTTCTAAATCAAAAATTTGTACAGTTAAAGTTACTAAACCAGTTGTTTTTTTCACACCATTAATAGTTTTTATGTTAGCATTTTTTGAATTATTTACTTTGTCTTCTTTTAATTTCAAGAATCTTGAGTTTATCAGTGAAACATTTGAGCCTGAATCATAAATTCCAAACACCTCAAGATTTTTATTCAATACTAATTTTATTTTTATCAATGGTGGCACTACAAGTTTTTTTGATCTTCATTTTGTAGCTCACATTCCAGTTCTGAGTTGTTGACGAGCTTTATTTGGTTTTTCTTTTCTCCTTTATTTTCTGTTCTAAACCAGCAGGTAGCTTCTGGGTGATAACGATCGCCTTTCTTCAGTCTCTCACAAATGGAACATTTTTGTTTTTGGTTTTTGTTTTGTTTTGATTCATATTTTTCTTTATATTCTGAACTAAACCTGTTATTTTTCTTCTTAATCAAGTGTTCGTATTTATTGATTTCGCTGTACAAATTAACAGTTGACTTTAGTGAACCTCTCTCAATTTTATCGATTATATGATCTGGTAGGCCCATTACAATCAGGTTTATCATTGTTTCGTCGTCGATAGACTTGTTGACTTCTAGTAATAGTCTTTCTTTTTTTGTTGCATATTCAAGCATTGAACCTACTTGAAATTTAAACGCAAAAGCGTATTTGATTTGGGACCAGCCTTTGTTTCCATATGTTTCAGAAAAGGCTTTTTTCCAAAGATGCCAGGCCGAGCTTACAGTGAGTTTAATCAACATACTGCCATACCAGTCCAGACATTGCTTTTCAAGTAAGTATTTTAAAGTTTCGACCTTCTTCTCATCTTGTAGAATCTCAAACCTTTCACATTCCTTCTCAAATTCTTCAATCCACTGGTCAACATTGGAAGTTTTATTAGAGAACTTCTCCATTAAGAATTGTTCAGCTATTTTCCCTAAGTTAAGAGGTTTTGATGGACTGTTTTCTGTGCTCGTGGGTGCAGGTGCCAGTGCCGGCTGTTTTTCTTCTAGGTACGCATCATTAAACTGTAGATTTTCACATTCATCTAAATAGATTTTTCTCATTTCATCTGTCAGTGTTATCCATAAATTTCTTACTTGGTGTCTTTTCTTTAGTGAATTTTTTATTTTTGCAAAAATGCTTGAGTTTAATATGGAAGTATGTTTACTCACAGGCTTTGACTCATCAGGAACATCAAAAATGCGTCCGTCGGGAGTCTCGATTGAGGCTATGCAAATTAAATTCGATTTTCCATCTGAAGATCCCAAAACAGTGAAACTAAATCGTAGTTTGTCCATTTTGTTTGATATAACCAAAAATGTCGTTTTATAAAGGTTAGGTCTTGCATGTGGGAAAATGAAAATTTATAACAAATGTGTTGCTCTGTAATTCGAGAATTTATTTATTATTTACAAATTTCAACTTAAAATAACTTAAAATAAATATCACCTGTAATTCGAGAAACGACATTTAATGTTAATAAATTATATGTGATTTCAGCAGTTCAAATTCTACCACTCTTACTTATTTCATTTGAACTACTTTGACAATCTTATTTCATTTGAACTGTCATTTTGATTTTAGACGTTTTTATAGTATACAGGGTGATAAAATAGATTAAAGAATGTACATTTTCTTTACATATATATACGCATGAAATGTTTGGCAAGCAAATACCACGGCTAAAAATTCTTTTTCAATCTTGCAAGAACCGTTTCAATGGGGTAACTGGCCAATAAAATTGTACTATTTCATACGTTTTCACTATATTGTGGATATGGTCCCTGAATATCAAGCTTAATTGACCGATAGCATAAAAGCCTAGTCATTGTTAAAAATGAGTATGATCTAGATTCTAACACCATCAAAAATTAAACATTTTGGAACATTATCGATGTAAAAAGCCACCTTCAAACAATGTGGATTAGGTTTTCATGGATCCTTTCGAAACAAATAAAATGTTGTAAATACGTTACAAAATTTCAATATCAACACATCCATATTAAAAAACTTTCTATTGACGATATAACTCTATTGTTTCGACTTTGTACAACCTTTATCTATCTACAAGCCCCCCTTTAACTAAAGCGTAACGCATTGAAGTCTCTCCAATCACCTCCCTTTATGTTCCAATACACACAAATTGGCAATAATTCTTCCCTATAAGTTCAATTTCATTTTATATTAAATGCATTACACTTTCCCTTCTTCAACTTTCTACATACTTATAAATAGTTCCAAAACTAGGACAAACCCACATTACACAATTTTATCCTCTTTTAGTCTTAAAATAAATAAAAACAAAATTCTAAAAAGTAGGTACTTCACTTTTTGCAGCACATGTGCTCCTCCTCTTTTAACCTTACAAAAGTTTCTTGTACTACTTTTCAACCATATTCATCCAAGCTCAAAATGTTTTCACTTGAATTTTATTATATTCCTTCAATATTTTTGTGGCCGACCTTGCGCTTCAACATCAACAAGGTGCGAGACGAGAGGCAGAGATTAAGGGAAAAGTTTTTCTCAAAACAAGAATAAAAACAAGTACAAAATCAAGAACAAGACAAATCTAAAAACTTTGGTAATAAAAATTCTAAAGAAAAAAAAGAAAACGATGAAGAAGTTGAAATGTATCTTCCAGATACATTCTACTTCATCATTTATATCACGAAATATCATGCAAAATAGATGAGCTTTGAAAAACGAGGAAATAAACATAAACACATAGTTTTGCATCTCAGCTTTGGTCGTCTTTTATATAAAAATAGGATACCCAGAGAAGGATCACTTAACACAAACTTTCTTTTTGTCTTGAAACATCAATTTTATGTTTTTCCTCATACGTGATATTCTTATGAACTCTTTGGAGTTTAAGGTTAACTCACTGAATGAACTCAAAAACTATATTATGTACATACGTTTTTGAAATATGATACAAAGGACGTGGCTGATGTCCTTTATTCACTTCAGAAGAAAAATTATGGAGGCCAAAATTAAGCTGTTCTGAGTGAGAGCGTAAAGTAGTAAAATTAAGTAGCAAGTTTTGCGATGTTAAGAAACTAGGTCCTTTTTTTAAAATACTAAATTTTGTTGAGAACGTTAACAAGAAAACACTTTAAGAGCTTTTGAAAAATATAATCAACAGACAACGATGAGGAAAGTCAACAAAAACTAACGTGCATTTGTCAACACTATTTCAACCCGTCCGCGTCGCGTCGTCGTCGCTGTCGTTGTCGTTGTCGTTGTCGTCATCGCATCCTTCGTATCGGAGATAGTCGTGAGTCCTTTCCGTCACTGATGGTGGTGTTTTTTAGTGTTGATGTTTTCAAAGGACTATTCAGCATCAAACGTCCTCATCGTCGTCATCGTCACTCTGTTGACACACAACACATCTGATGCTATATAAAGTTTGAGAATTCACGCTATTTTAGGTTTACCCAGGTTTTTAACCAAAAACGAAACGCTTTTATTTTGTTTTGTTTTGTTTTCTAACATTTTTGTATATTTTTTGTTTTTCAATTCAAACTTGGAGGAGAGTTTGTTAGACCGTAAAAACTACGAGTTGGATGGTTTGAAGTTTCGAACACACTTTCATTTAATGGAATACATGATAGAAAAAAGTGTGGAAAGGGGTAGGTAGAGTATAGGAAAGAGGTACTGCGTATGCACACTACACTTAAATTCAAAAGGATGTGCCAAAAATCATCAATTGTGATGGAACTTGTGTTGAATTTTGGAAGAGAGAAAACAAACTAAACTTAATGTTTGATAATTGCATGGTGATGTGTGCCTTGGTTGGGTTTGTGCGAAAATGCAATTAAGGTGGAGTTTTCATCAACGTCAAATGAAATTTGAATTTTTATAGAAATTTATTTACACTTATAGTTTAAATTGGATTAAACAAGTGACAAAATGAAAATTAAATATTTTATAGTTAAACTTATGTAACAGTGTTGCCAATTAGGTAAGAGGGTGTTTTTTTATTTAACCAAAATATTGTTTACCGCATATTTATCAAAATGAAACGTCTTAAATATATTTTGAAAACAAAAATTACTTAAGGTTAAGACTTTTCTTTTTTGCTTAAAATTACTTAAGGTTGTTTTTTAAGAGTTATAAAACTTTGAAATGAAAAAGAGGCTGGGATGCGACCCACACTGATAACTTCCCATCCCGTCTGTCGATTTGTCTTGCTTAAAAGTTTGTAGGGTTTTGTTAAAAAAGTTGTCAGTTGAATTATTCTTAAAAATTTTAAAATTACCAACAATATTTTGCATGTAATGAAATAGTTTGATTTGAAATTTTTTTTTTGTAAAGGAGATTTTTAGTCGAAAACCAATTTTAGTAGCATTTCTTAAAAATTTGTATTTCTTATAATGGGTGATTTTTTAAGAGCTTAAGAACTTTTTTTTAAAAAAATTGCAAAATCTCATCGATTCTTTATTTGAAACGTTAGATTGGTCCATGACATTTACTTTTTGAAGATAATTTCATTTAAATGTTGACCGCGGCTGCGTCTTAGGTGGTCCATTCGGAAAGTCCAATTTTGGGTAACTTTTTCGAGCATTTCGGCCGGAATAGCCCGAATTTCTTCGGAAATGTTGTCTTCCAAAGCTGGAATAGTTGCTGGCTTATTTGTGTAGACTTTAGACTTGACGTAGCCCCACAAAAAATAGTCTAAAGGCGTCAAATCGCATGATCTTGGTGGCCAACTTACCGGTCCATTCCTTGAGATGAATTGTTCTCCGAAGTTTTCCCTCAAAATGGCCATAGAATCGCGAGCTGTGTGGCATGTAGCGCCATCTTGTTGAAACCACATGTCAACCAAGTTCAGTTCTTCCATTTTTGGCAACAAAAAGTTTGTTAGCATTGAACGATAGCGATCGCCATTCACCGTAACGTTGCGTCCAACAGCATCTTTGAAAAAATACGGTCCAATGATTCCACCAGCGTACAAACCACACCAAACAGTGCATTTTTCGGGATGCATGGGCAGTTCTTGAACGGCTTCTGGTTGCTCTTCACTCCAAATGCGGCAATTTTGCTTATTTACGTAGCCATTCAACCAGAAATGAGCCTCATCGCTGAACAAAATTTGTCGATAAAAAAGCGGATTTTCTGCCAACTTTTCTAGGGCCCATTCACTGAAAACTCGACGTTGTGGCAGATCGTTCGGCTTCAGTTCTTGCACGAGCTGTATTTTATACGGTTTTACACCAAGATCTTTGCGTAAAATCTTCCATGTGGTCGAATAACACAAACCCAATTGCTGCGAACGGCGACGAATCGACATTTCACGGTCTTCAGCAACACTCTCAGAAACAGACGCAATATTCTCTTCTCTACGCACTGTACGCATTCGTGTGGTTGGTTTAATGTCCAATAAAGTAAACTGAGTGCGAAACTTGGTCACAATCGCATTAATTGTTTGCTCACTTGGTCGATTATGTAGACCATAAATCGGACGTAAAGCGCGAAACACATTTCGAACCGAACACTGATTTTGGTAATAAAATTCAATGATTTGCAAGAGTTGCTCGTTAGTAAGTCTATTCATGATGAAATGTCAAAGCATACTGAGCATCTTTCTCTTTGACACCATGTCTGAAATCCCGCGTGATCTGTCAAATACTAATGCATGAAAATCCTAACCTCAAAAAAATCACCCGATATAAACAAATCAAATTGGATGAATGAAATTAATTTGAAGTCAATATCTTCTATTGTTCACGAGATATCGGGAACCCAACATCATTTTTTACCAAATTTGGATACCATTTTTTGTAGGTTTCATTTTTTTATAAAAAAAAACGGCATTCTGGATCTTTATGAAAAATTTACTGTGAGATAAAATAAGTTTGAAGCCAATATTTTTAATTTTTGAAAAAATATTTGAGTCAAAACAACAGTTTTTACCAACTTTTGTTCATTTTCTTTTTAGGTTTTATTTTTTGTAAAAAAAAACTGTCGATTCGATTTTTCTCAAAGTTTTACGGAATGTTGAAAACAATATTTCTCATAACATTCGGTTCCCATCGATCACCGAAATCAAGCATCAGTGAGCGCGGGGGGGACGTCTCGAATTGTCGAATTGAAAATTTTGACATTTATCGACGTTTCAAGGTCACTAGAGTCGAAATAAAAGATTTGTCCGTACGTTCATATACGCTCGCGACGTTTTTTCGTCGTCCATAGGTCAAGAACCAGAAGAGAAATCGACTTCAAATAAATTTTGTTATGCAAATAATAAGGCAGAAAGGGCTCTCAAGAAAATTGCGTGGGTGGTTTTTTTACCATAGTAGTTTAAAAAAAAGGTGAAAATTTTGGTTAAACCTACATAAATATCTCATGAACCAATGACGCTAGAGACTTGAATTAAATTTTATATTATTTATTGTAACGTGATACAAAACAATTATATTTTTAGAAAAAATTCCAATTCACGATTTTTTTAAATAAAAAAAAAACTGAAACAAAAAATATTTATCACCTCGAAAATTTTATGAACGAAAAATGATTTTATCTCCATAACAACAAACAAAAACCTAAAAAAAAAAAAACATTATTAAAAGTTCTTAAAAAATCTCACAGCAAATATTGTTTTAGGCATTCAGTACTTTTTTAATAAAAATCCAACAGACCATTTTTTCATAAAAAATAAAATCTACAAAAAAAAGGACGCAAATTTTGGAAAGATATTTGAGTCAAAAGTCAATTTCTTACCAAATTTTATTATTTTTTTTTTAGCTTTTTTATTTTTTGTAAAAAAATTGTCAATTCGATTTTTCTCAAGATTGGACTGAATGTCGAAAACAATATTTTATGTAAAATAAAATTATTGTTTTTTTTAACTTTTTTATTTTTTGTAAAAAAAACTGTCAATTCGATTTTCTCCAAATTTTATCGAATGTTGAAAATAATATTTCTTCTAAGATAAAATTAGTTTAGAGATACAATTTCAAATTTGTAAAAAGATATTTGTTTTGAAAATCAATTTTTACCAACTTTTAGTAATGTTTTTTTAGTTTTTTTATTTTTTATAAAAAATTGTCAATTCGATTTTTCTCAAAATTTTACCAGATGTCAAAAACGTTATTTTTATTGCACAAAATTATTTTGCAGATAAAATCATGTTTTGTTCGTAAGATATTCGAGGGGACAAATATTTTTTATTTAGTTTTTTTGATTTATAAATAAAACCGTTAGTTGGAATTTTTTCCAAAAATATACTAGTTTGGTATCACGTCATAATATATAATATAAAATTTAATTCAATTCGCTAGCGTTATTGGTTCCTGATTACAATTACTTCAACTTCATCGCTTAAAAAAAATTGCTTATCTAAATTTCGAACAGAATCATAATTTTCAAAATACATTTGCACAAATTGGAAGCGTTATTCATGTTTAAATGCCAAACCTAACTAAAATTAAAAGTTTGACATTTGAAAAAATGGCCACCAGTTAAAAGAGCGTTGCCAATTTAATGACTTATACCTCTAAAAAGCACTCGTTACATGATAGCATAAACTTGAAATAAGTATTAAAAAATTTGAACTGAACTGAGACATTGAGTTTCAACAAAATATAATCTACAGGTGCTATGATTATCTCCGAACATTTAGAAGCTCTCAAAAATTTCTATGCAGGGTTTAACGTGAGATTTCAAAAATAATCCAAGGGAAGAAGTGACTGTTAGACTTCTCGATCTGGTTCTGAAAGGCTAGCTATAGGAAAACCTTAATCGTTGATATGTCAGAAGTGTTCCGTGTGAACCCAATACAATTACTTTGGAAAAAAAAACTCATTCAACATCCGCCTGTAACGTTCAACAAATTCCATTAGCGTTCTCACTGCAAACGAACTATATAAAGGCAACTTTGTAGCTACTATCTTTTTGGCAACATTGGTGTTTTGTTTCACAGTCAAACATCTTCAGTTTGGTCTATAATTTAACCATGAATCGTCTTACAAACGAACAACGCTTGGAAATTATTGAATTTTATTATCAAAATGTCAGTTTAATCGACCCACTGAAGCTGCTATTCGGGCTATTGTGACTAAATTTCGCACCAAATTTACATTGTTGGACACTAAACCACCAACACGCTTACGTAGAGTGCAAACTGAAGAAAATATCGCAGCTGTTCGGCTCGCGCCCGTTCGCAGCAATTGAGCCTCTGTTACTCAACAACGTGGAAAATTTTGCGGAAGGATTTAGGTATGATGCCTTTCAAAATACAGCTGGTGCATGAATTGAAGCCGAACGACCTACTGCAACGTAAAATTTTTGGTGAATGGGCTCTTGGAAAGTTGGCCAAAAATCCACTTTTTTACCGAAAAATTGTGTTCAGCGACGAAGCTCATTTTTGTAAATAAGCAGAATTGTCGATTTTAGAGTGAAAATCGTCCGGATTTCGCATAATCCCGATTTAAGGAAATGGTACAATGACTGCAACACCTACTACAAAATTGTACGCCTACACAAGAAAATAAAATTTGAAAACAACAATGCACTTAATCTATATCTAAGTAAAACTAAAAACTCGAAAGAATGTTGGAAAATCGCCAGAAATATTAACGGTACAAGCTACAGAATAGGTTCAGGGTTATCAGCTGAATCACTTGTAATTCATTTCAAAAATCTTCTCCACAGCGACTCAAACCTTCAGTTTTCCTACGCTCAGCCATCAATCTTCGACGAATCTTTAGATTCGGCCATAACACTTGAAGAAATAGAAGCAGTAATGAAGAAAGCGAAAAATGGAAAGGCACCAGGTTAAGATGGGATTCCCTACGAATTTTACCAGAACGCAACTCCTTCATACTTTAACTATTTGCTAAAGTCTTATAACAAGATCATGGCTAACGCCGAAATTCCCTCCTCGTTCACAAAATCAGTTATCTTCCCAATTCATAAAAAAAGAGCTTTTGATATTGCTGACAACTATCGAGATTCGAGGCATATCATTTATGAACGCATTAGCTAAAATATTCTGCGGTATACTTGTGGAGAGACTTGAAAAATGGATGGAGAGGAAAAGTATTCTTTCAAATCTTCAAGCCGGTTTTAGAAAGAACTATTCTACAACAGACCAGATTCTTACACTTTCTTCAATTGTTAAAGCTTTCCAAGCACGTAATAAGAAAGTATACTCTTTCTTCGTAGATTTCAAAACAGCTTTCGATCGGGTGAATCGTAATGCACTGTTATACATATAAGCTCTCGCAGTTGGGTATTTCATCAAAATTTCTTTCTGTGATTAAGGAAATGTACAATGGAACAAAAGCAGCAGTATGGGATGGTTTAATATTCTCAGATTGGTTACCTCAAAACACACCAAACTATGCAATCTACTTGGAAACAGGATTACCAAAACTCCTAACAAGTACCCTTAAAGCGCAGGCTGATTTTATTATTAAGACTTTAGCCCATGACGACTCAAGGATGACAAAAAAAATGCTCTTATACGAGTTGAGGAATAAAGACTGGTTGACTGCTAATTGGGAAAACTTAGGTACTGCTTGTGGTGAAATACTTCATATTGACTTTAATAACCCCAACAACTTAAAGGAATAGCTGTACCGTATAATTAGAAAGAATGAGGACTTTACTCGAGAAACATTTGTTCTAGATGGTCGTGAATCCGATAGTAGATTGTTATACTCTCAGCTTAACTACAATCTTGAGAAGAGAAACTACTTTAACGATACCTTAACATACCGGGAGATTTTTTTCATTTTTAAAGCCAGATGTGAACTACTCAGCCTAAAAGGATGCCCTTATAACGGGAGCTTTGATCAGTTCTGTTCAATATGCAACCTTAAGTCAAAAGAGGACTGCTTCCATTTTATAAGTATATGCCCAATATTTAAGCCACACCGACGTTTCTTTTTTGGTAAAAATACCCTTTCAATGCAAGACACCCTTAAAATACTAAACGAGTGCGACTGGAAAAGACTAAGTACATTTTAAGAATGCTTTTAGTTAGCGAATATGTTTAATTTGAAATTTATCTATATAATTGTTATCTATAAAAAACGTTTATAAGAATTATAATTCTTGTCAACCAGGCTGACGGCTTAGCCATAGCTATAAAATTCATGTATAAATTTAAACTTAAACAATTATTGAATTAATAAATGAATTTGCTACTTACGTACTTACTTACTCGTGCGATTTACCGCCTTTACACCATTTTTTGTGGGGCTATGTTAAAGCTCATGTCTATACAGACAAGCCCGCTTCAATTGACACATTGGAAGACAACATCATTAAATCATTTATTCGTGAGATACTCGCTGAATTGTTGGAAAAAGTATGCCAAAATTGTACTAAGCGGATGGACCATTTGATGGATGGTCAACATTTGTATGAAATAATCTTCAAACATTAAATTATATATGGACCGTACCTGCAATCGATTTAAATAAAGATTTCATGCATTTTTCTGAATTGTATGTGTTTTTTTTAACTTTTCTATAGCTTTTAAAAAAATCACCCTTTAGAACCAATCCTTGAATGAAATGCAAAATGCCCTTCTTGTATACCTATTTACAGTGATCTATAGATGTGCTAACTTTGTCTAACTAACATAAATCCCTAAGTAGATTTACCCTTTAAGACATGACCAAAAATTAGGTAACACACCTGATAAAGATACTAGATAGAGACCAAGTTAGCTGAAAGACTCTTGTAAATTATGGCTCTATAGTCCACACCACCATTAACAGGTAGTTAATGGTAAAAAAAATCATTAATCGATGCAATCTTAATGACAATAAAATTTGTAAGAGCCATTTTAATTCTTCTCCAACAAAAGTCTTTTCCACTTAAGAAGATTTTAAAGTTCGTGATATCGAAGCTCATATGGCTGACTATAACTAAAACTATAACTATTATTTTTAGTTTGAAGCTTATTGTCGTTGGTTGCTGCTTAAGAGAACTTTTCAAGTCACGTAATAATAATTTCTATTAAATTGTACTTTAAAAAAAAAATAAAAACCATTCAACAAGTTGTGCCAAAAAACCCCTTTTTGCTTAATACACTTTCTTTATAGGTATACAATTCTTTGCACTCCTAACCCAGTGCCAGTATAATACATACATAAACCTAACCTACCCCTACACAATCCTAGATCATGAAAGTTCCTTTTATTTTTAAGTTTATTAGTCTTTCAACATAAATTGTGGTATTTCATTTCCAAGGAATCCGAAAAACCAAAAATCACATCGCATGAACCCGGATTCAGAAGTTTGTTTTAAGTGCCACCCTGACCCTATCTATCTATAGATATCTATATGTGTTTCTGTTTTTACTCAACATCAGACTTCTATCGCATTCAGTTTCAGTCTTCAGACAGAAATGTCATGATTCCATTAGGGATTCCACTTAAGATTTTTCGGGGATTTCCTAAATCAGATGTTTTATTGATTTAGACTCGATGTTCTGAATTCTAAATAGCCACAAGAGTAAAATAAATTGTCCAGCAAGTGTGTTAAGTCAGGTTTTTCATCTGAAATAGTGATATATATGAGTATGAGCTATAAATTGAGTTATTTTGCCCATATAGTGATGAAAGATATGGTTAAAGATATCCAGGTTTAGGACTTGACCTTTATTTTCCTCTCTCTTGATTTCAAAAAAAAAAAGTCAGACAAAGGACTGCGACTGACTGGTTTTGGAATCGATATAAAATTTTTCCTACAAAAAAACTTCTCAATTCTCGTACTGTTTTAATAAATCAAATAAATTATTGATCTAAATTGGCATTCAAGGAGTTCCATATAAACAGGTATAGGTATATGTATATGGAGGTAGTCCTTTGCTCGAAGATATAAATTCGATATCTTTGTGGCAAAGTTTATTTTATTTGAGAGCCAGGCAACATGTTGTACTGAAATATTTATACATACTCGACTCATATTTATAAATATAGTATTTTCTGACCAACAAAATAACGTCGAATGTTTATTATTTGGGCTTTAGTTTCAGTCTTATAGTAGAATAGTTCTAGGGGCTATATCCTTGTGTGTATGATGATAGTTGATAGTAAATGCACTCTTGTTTGCCATTCATCTGCAACTTTTCCCATGTTCCGGATCCGGACATTGCTGACTGAAAAGTTTTGTACGTGGCGAAAAGCAGAAACAGCAGCAGGACAGCATATTAAATGTTTCTTTCAAGTTGTTATCTTTTTTTCTAAGACCGAAAAATAAATATATAATGTATCAGTTCAGCACACGAAAACTGTTTACCAGTTTACTTGCACTTTTATTTTTGGCTGAGAAATGGAAAATTTGGAGAAGAACGAGAAAAATAGAAATTGAAATGTGATACGTATGTGTGTTTTTGGATGAGTTTGAATAAATATAACTTTAGAAACTTTGCATGATTCATTCAAAAATGCATTTCGATTTCTATCAAGTTCAACATTACTTCTTTTTTTTGAAGGCAAATCTATTTGTTTGTTATATCTACACTGCAAGTTAACAACTTGATGCAGGGTCTTGACCACAAAGTTTATTTTTTATCGTACTTCGCTGCAAGTTTTTCTGATATACAAAAACTTTTTTGAAAACAATTTTTGTTTGCTGTTCTTAAAAAGACTGACGCTTCGATTTTTGAAGGAAAAATAAAAAGTCAAACAACAATCTTCTCATATGTCTGCACTTTTATCACAGGTTTGCTGTTTTCATGGCTTGATATATTTATGTTATTGCGTAGGACAGACATGAAATAAAAAATCGATTGTAAATATACCAAACATGTTTCTAAATTTGCTATAGGTATTTTATCTTAGGAATGTGTGCCTCAAGGTTAAAATGTTATGCCAACAATCCGGAATGTTTCAAGCACTTAAAACCAAGTAATTAGTAATTAGTAATTATGTACATACTACAGAGATTGAATTAAAGCAAAACCCAAAGAAGTTTTGGAAATTCGTAAATGTAAAACGGAAATCCATTGGATTTCCTTCAGTAATGGCTTATAATGACAATGCTTCCAGTGAACCCCAGACTATTGTTGATGGGTTTGCTGAATTTTTCCAAAGTATTTACAGCACTACAGATTTAGTTGTCGGCAATAACTACGATTGTAACTCTATATTGCAAATAACAGATTGTTGTAGTTTTCAGTGTGAAATAGAAGATGTTTCTACCGCCTTACGTGAATTGGTTCCATCTAGATCACCAGATATTCATGGTGTTTTTCCAATTGTGTTAAAACACTGTTATAGTACTTTATGTTTACCCCTTCAGATTATTTTTAACCAATCTCTTTCAAATGGTATTTTTTTAGATGAATGGAAAGTGTCTTATATTAATCCAATTTTTAAGTCCGGAGATAAAAAGTTGGTTACAAATTATCGCCCAATCAGTAAACTTTCAACTATTCCGAAGCTTTTGGACAAAATAGTAAAAAACAAGCTATATGCAATAATCAAATGTCATATCTCTAAATTTCAACATGGTTTCATAAGTGGTCGATCCGCAACTACTAATTTGGCTTGCTTTTCTTATCAGTGTTTTAACTCAGTAGAAAAGCATTCTCAAATGGATGTGGTTTATACCGATTTTGTAAAAGCATTTAGTAGAGTAAATCACCTCATTTTAATTAAAAAATTAAAAAGTTATGGTTTTGATGGCAGCCTACTAAACTGGTTCAACTCCTATCTCACTGGTAGGAAACAAATTGTTAGGATTGGTGACTTGGAGTCTAGCCCGATCTTAGTTTACTCAGGTGTTCCCGAAGGTAGCCATTTGGGACCACCATTATTTGACTTGTTTATTAATGATTTTCCATCAGTTTTATCAACAGCCAACTGCTTAATATTTGCAGATGATATACAAATTTTTAAAGTAACAAATAATTATAATGATTGTGTTACATTTCAGCAAGACATTTTAAAGTTTGAAAATTGGTGTGAACAAAATGATCTTGACCTTAATCTGTCAAAGTGTTCTGTGTTAACTTACAGTCACTTAAAAAACCCCATAATTTTTGATTGTTTCCTCAAAGGAATCAAACTATTAAGAGTTCACGAGATTAAAGACCTAGGCGTAGTATTTGATGAGAAACTTAACTTTAGTTCACATGTCTCCTATATTGTTTCAAAAGCTAACTCTATGTTAGGTTTCCTTAAACGGAATTCTTTTGATTTTAAGGACCCATACACGCTGAAAGCTATTTTTTGTTCACTTGTTAGACCATTACTGGAGTATTGTTCTACCATTTGGAATCCTGATACTAAAAAGTTGATAACAAGAATTGAAAATATCCAAAAGAATTTTTTGAGATTTGCTTTAAGAAATTTTAGTTTAAATGCTTACTCAAATCTTGATTATAAATCTAGATGCCTTTTGTTAGGGATGTAAACTCTTGAATCAAGGCGTAGAATGTTAAGTGTTATGTTTATTCGTGATATACTTTCAAATGACATTGATTGCGAGTTTTTGCTTTCTTTGATTAATATTTATGCACCTAGTCGATCTTTAAGAACGAGAAATTTCATATTTGAATATTCTCATTCTACAAATTATGGCCAGCGTGAACCTATTTCCCATTGTTGTAATATGTACTATAATGAACTAGATATATATGTATCTATCAAGAAATCAATTTAAAAATTCATTATTAACATTATTGCATAATAACTTCTCTTAATTGTTCCCATTTATGTAAATTAATATATTTATTAATATTTAATAATAACAACGAAATTGTATATATTCTTTAAGAAAATCTGTGGATTAAGTATCGTAGATTGAATAAATAAATAAATAATCCTTGGACCTGATGGTAACTTTAATATGATGATTCAAAAAAGTGGCTTAAGAATAAAGATAAATCTTACATCGTTTATGTCGAAATCTTTAAAAGAATTTTAGATATTCACGTAATATTTTGAGGCCAGACGTTTTATCTCCTACACACAGTGATGGATTTACGCCTAGGTCCGTGAGGCCCAGGCCTAGGGCGGCATAATTTGAAGGGCGGCAAAATTTATAAAATGCTTAACATTTGAACAAACAAAAGAGAACTGTAAGAATAGAAAAAATCTCACCTCATCTCTTTGTTTTTGATTTTATTTTTTTTAATTAAATATGAGCGGCTATCCAAAAAAATTAAGCGGTGCTGAATATCGTAAAATAAAAGAAAAAAAATCTACGAAGTTAGATAATTTACTTCAAAAAATCCAAAAATATCTAGTTTTATGACAAGCCTAACTGAATCTTCTAACAATGACCAACAGGCATCATGTTCATCGGTTGTAAGTACATTTATCTTGTTTTGATTGGTAATAATTTTCTTATTGGCATTGATTTTATATTTGCAGCTGGAATCAGAGGAGACTTCAGAACAAAATAGCGAAAAAGTACACTCTTCCCTATCACAAGGTACGAACGAGGTACCGTCAAATTTTTCTTCATCACAATATACTGAAGAAATCCAGTCAACAGCTGATATTTTTAAATTTAATATTGATCCCTTTTTATGGAACTTGAATGAAGAAACACGGGATTTTATATCTATAAATGGTGTACCACTAGATGATAATGCAGAATTTAAAAATTCTAGAAATGTTTATGGTGATAAAATGAGGTATTGTTCCAAAAGTTTATTTCAACGTAGGTACTTTAAAAAATGGAGAGATTCAACGCCTTCGTGAGTGGTTGATTTATTCAGAAACTAAAGGCTCTGTATTTTATATTCCATGCTTATTATTTGGTAGAAGTAGTGAAATGAATACTTTTACTGACTGGAAAAACTCAAAAGCACGCATCGAAGCTCATGAAAATTTTGACTGTCACAAAACTAACATTAGTCATTTTAAAGCTCGAGCAGTAGTTCACTGTTCTAATAAAACTACTTGATGAAGAAATAATGTATTGGAAAAAAATTGTATACCGAGTAATTGCAATTATTAAATCACTAGCAATAAGAGACCTGCCATTTCGAGGAAATTCAGAACGAATAGGAGATCCTCATAATGGGAATTTTTAGGAACAGTAGAGCTCCTTGCTGAGTTTGATCCATTTTTATCTGAACATTTAAAATTGTAAAATAATCTATGAAGAAATTATACTGTTAATTTAAAATAAAGTACTATAACAAATTTCAAGTGAAGTGCAATCTGCTGAGTATTTTGGTATAATTGTAGATTCTACGCCTGATATAGCACATGTCGATCAACTTACTATAATTATAAGATACATATGTACGTGATAACGGTGAAATTGTTAAAAGGTTTCTAGAATTTTTACCAAATTTGGGCCATAAAGCTAAAGATATTGAGAATGCAAGGATTATGTTCCTTGTTGCGCCCATTCTTTAAATTTGGTAGGGTCTTGTGCTAGTTGAATCGGTAACATTAGTTGTTGACTTCTATTCTACTACAAGAACTATACAATTTCTTTACTATATCTACTCATCGTTGGGAAATCTTGGTGCAGCGTACAAATTTAAGAAATAAGAGTCTTTCTTAAACTCGTTGGTCTGCTCGACATGATGGATGTTACGCATTAGAAAAAGAGTGGTCTGCAATAATTGATGCACTGGAATTTATTGCCGAAAGCAGAGATGACCATCTACGCGATCTGAATCTACGGGACTTCAGCGAAAATTACAACATTTAGGAACCGCAATCCTAGTCATTGCCTGGAATGTAATTTAAGGTCGTTTCAATGCTGCTTGTAAGAAGCTTCAAGATTCTCTAGCTGATTAATCATCCATTGTACAGATCTATAGTTCTCTGGCTTTATTTCTTCAAGACATGAGAGACAAACAATTTTCTGAATATAAAAAAAAGCTAAAGCAATGTCTGCAGTTCAGGATTACTATCGTTATGATACCCAACGCAAAAAAAAACAGAAAAATTAAGTCAGATGACTCACGGGTAAACAGTCTTCAAGATGTTTATTCATAGTGGACATTGCTCTCAGAATTTTTTTGAGAATTCCGGCTACAAATTGTTCAGGAGAAAGATCTTTTTCCACTCTTAAAAGATTAAAGATAGACTTAAAGCTCTTGCATTACTATCTATTGAAGCACAACTAGTCCAAGAAATTAATTATGACGATATAATCGACGTTTTTGCGCGGACGAAAGCCAGGAGAAAAAATGTTTGAATTGATTAATATAAAAAAAAAGTATTATTTCTCTATCTAAGGATTATAACTTATTTATCTTTTAAAATAAAGTTATTTTGAAAAAAAAATATTGGATCAAAATTTATGAAATAAAATGTATCAATAAGGGCGGCGGCGCATCGAATGGGGCCTAGGGCGGCAGCAAGCCTAAATCGGTTACTGCCTACACAACAAGCTACCTCAAAAGGCAAAAGTGTAGAAACAGCTTTACACTGCGTGGTGAGAACTGCAGAAAACAAACTCCATGCTAAGGAGTATGCCTTGGCTGCGTTCGTAGATATTGAAGAGACTTTCAATAACATAAAAAACAGTGTAGTCAAAAAGCGAGATAGAACCTTATAAAATGGATCATGTGTTTGATAAAACATCATAGATAGATCAACAGCGTGCTGGGTGGCATAGAGATTAAAGTGTTATCATCCAGAGGAAAGCCTCAAGGTGGCGTACTTTCACCGCTCCTCTCGATCCTGGTTATGAATGATATCCTTACCTTTACACAAATAGGAGACAAATCTCACATTAAACCAATGTCAAGTAACATAATTACAAATACAATGCTAGATTATAATAACATGGAATGCCAAAGGCATTCGTAATAAAAATATAGAATTTTTAAATTTTTTGAATCAAAATGCAATTGATGTAGCTTTTGTAACAAAAAGATGGTTAAGTTCAGATTTACCTTTTCCTACACCTAATTATACATGCCATCGCGTAGATCGTATTGATCAAATAAGTGGAGGTGTAGCAATTTTAGTAAGAAAGTCAATTCAACATTCTCTTTTGCCCGTTACTAGGACTCAATTAGTTGAGAATGTTGGTGTGGAAGTAAGGCTAAGGAATCATACAGCAATAAAAATGTTTTGTGTGTATTTTCCAGGAAAAAATTCCTCTGTAGAAAAGAGAATGCTACTTAAAAGAGATTTAAGGAAATTAATTATTAGAAACGAAAACTACATAATCGGAGGTGACCTCAATTCTGTTCTGACAATATTCCTGTTTTTTGTAAAATTAACGAAACAGTAAAAACCAGAGAGCAATACTTTCTGGACCTTAAAAATACTAATTGGAGTCGTTTCAAATCAGAAATTAGGCCCAAAATTAGGCCATTTCCAACTGATTTGAATAGAGTATCTTCAAAAGAAGATGTTGATTTTCATGTCGATTTTTTCTCAAACAAAGTTTTAAAAGCAGTGCAGACATGTGTACCAAAAAAAATCAAGAAACCATTTGTAATCAAAATGCCGGATTATATTTTAGCTTACATTCGTATAAGGAATTCTTTTAAAATACAATGGCAACGTTATCGCTTACAAGAGTACCGCAATGAAGTTAAATTTTATAACAAAAAGATTGCGGAGGAAATAAGTAAATTTCGAAATAAAAATTGGAATGAGAAACTTAGTAAGTTGGAAAAGAATGCTAAACCTTTCTGGAACATAGCAAAAATTATCAAAAATACAAACAGACAAATTCCTAACCTTCAAAATAATTTTGAAGTTGTTAATCAAAATTCAGATAAAGCCAATGTTTTTGCAACAACATTTTTGAAAAATCATTGTGTATCTCAACACCTTAGTGATGATCCTACTAAAATACTAGTAAGTGAAACAGCAAACACAGTTCACTCACAAATCACTGAAACTCCTAGGGATCAGTATACATATATCCAGGGAGGATGTTAAATACATAATTTCAAATTTAAAAGTCAAAAAAACAGATGGACTAGATAAAATAAAAAACACTTATCTTAAAAAACTACCAAAAGCAGGGCTCGAATTTATTTCTTACGTTTTTGATAAACGCATGTCTCAAAACGCAGTATTTTCCATTGAATTGGAAATATGCAAAGGTAATACCGATTCCTAAACCTGGAAAACCGTCAAAACTCCCAACAAGCTATCGACCAATAAGTTTGCTCAGTAGTATAAGCAAATTGTTCGAAAAAATTTTGAAATGTAAAATATTACGCATCGTTGATGAGCTTCAGATATTTCCAAATGAACAATTTGGATTCAGAACGCATCACAGTACTACTCAACAGGTATTTAGAGTCTGTGAACAGATTAAGGAAAATCGATCTCCTGACAAATCGACTGGGCTTATTCTACTTGATATCGAAAAGGCATTTGACTCAGTTTGGCAGGATGGAATTGTGCACAAGATGGTATGTTTCAGGTTTCCTTCGTATCTTGTAAAAATTATCCAAAGTTTATTGTCCAATCGTTACTTTAGTGTTTTCGTCAACAACTGTTCGTCTAACTGTTACCAAGTCAACTATGGTGTTCCACAAGGATCAGTACTAGGTCCTTTACTGTACAATATTTATACTTCTGATATTCCTAGAATACCAGGTTGTCAGATAGCCATATTTGCGGATGATACAGGCATCTTTTCATCGCATGAATTTAGTCTTACCATTGAGACAAATTTAAAAAATGCGATAGAATTGATGACTAATTACTACACTAAATGGAAAATAAAGCTGAATGTTGACAAACTACAAGCCATCTTTTTCAGTAGAAAAAGGAAATCTTGTTACCTTCCAAGCAATCAACTTACCGTTAATATGGTGTAAATGTTAAATGGGAGCAAAGTGTGAAATATCTTGGCATTTATTTAGATCAAAAACTGACTTTCAGAGACCATATTGCCAGAACTCTGCAAAAAGTTAGCATTGCTATAAAAATTTTGTATCCTTTTATAAATAGAAAGTCCTGTCTTAGCAACGATAATAAAATGATAATTCAAAAAGTAGTATTCCAAGCAATACTTCTGTATGGATGCCAGGTTTGGGGGAAATGTGCAAATTGTCATCTTAAAAAACTGCAAGTATCACAAAACAAGCTTCTAAAAATGATGCTTAACCTTCTACGATATCATTCCACCATAGACTTACATGAGAAGGCAAATGTTGAATTAATTTCTCAAAGAATCAATAAACTGACAAACACTTTCTTGCTAAATTGTGAAACCTCTGAAAATCCGCTTATTAATCAATTGATTTATTAACCATTTTTCCGATATGTCTTAGTTAGTTTGAATTATTCGTACCTATGTTTAAATATTACTTGCTAAATTGTTAATTTATTTTATTTTTTTATTTAATTTATTCATTTATTTATATTTATTTATTTAACAATTTGTTAATTCTTACTAACAATATATTAAAATATATTTATCAATTATGATTTATACTAACCGAGTTGATTTATTGACCAATTTGTGTACTTATTTTGATTATTGGAATTATAGTTTTCCGTCGGCTTTTTGGTCACTATAGTTTTTGCAGTGAAACAATTACGTTACATTAACTTTCCCAACGTTTCGGCAGGGGTTGCTGCCTTCCTCAGGGAACTTTATTAACACAAAAATATACAAATAATTTAAGTTAGATAAATAGGATACAATTACAATATAGTTTACTCACTCAAGAAAGATTTAAAAAAAAAACAAAATTTAATATTAATTACATTAATTAATATGAATTAAAAATAAAATTATAAATGTAGCTAGCACTTCGAAGAGTGAAGTTACGTCAAAATTAAATAAATAAAGCACAATTTACATTTAAGAACAAAGAAGAGAGCAATATACAGCAGAAATGTTTTGTGTGTCTTGTTTTCGGTTCATGTTGTTTTTGTTATTGAGAATATGTAATGTTTCTAACGTGTATCGTTTCGAAACATGTTTCTCTGTCTGTAGAACTTCCACGCCTTCAAAGTTTGGAGAATGACCGCTTTCAATGCAGTGACTGGCCAGGGCTGTCTTCTCAGAATTTTTTAATTTTATGTCGGACTTATGATTCGAGATGCGTTGTCTAAGAAGTTGTTTAGTGGTCCCAATGTAACACAGGTTGCACAGTTCATTTGATTTACCATTGCAGTTAATTTTGTAGATTACGTCTGTTTGTTTGTCCTTATCCGGTTTCGTCTTGAGTTTAGTAAAACATTGGTCAAGTGTTTTGTTTGATTTAAAAGCAAGGCGAACCTCTGTCAATTTTTTGGAAATCGATTTTTTGAAGTTGTTAGATAAAGTTGGGACGTAAACCATGGTTTTGTGGTGCGTTCTAACGGGTTCATTAATGTTTTGTCGTGGAATATGCATTTTGTGTTTTAAAAGGAGGCTTCGAATTATGGTAGAAGGATAACCATTATCACTTAAAATTTTGATGACTTTTTTCTTGTTGGCGACGTGGAATCGTACATCACTTATTTTGAAAATTTTATTTACGAGGTTGGACGCAGTATTAATGATGATATGCCTTGCTTGGTTTGATCGGAAATTAACTAGTCTTCCAGATGCTGTTGGTTTTTGATACCAGTCGAAAAGCAAACAATTTTCTTCACGGTATATTTTTACATCTAAGAACGATATTGTTTTGTTGAACTCATTTTCAATTGTGAATTGAATTTTTGGGTGGAATCCGTTTAGAATTTTTAGTACTTTTTCTATGTTTCTTTTATCTATTACTGCAAATATGTCATCAACATATTTTGCTATGAACACAGGTTTTTCTTCAATGTTGTTTAAACATTCGTCTAAAACGTGGTCCAAAACCAGATCTGCAATAGTCGGAGATAGTGGGTTGCCCATTGGCATCCCAAAAATTTGTTTGTATATAGTGTCTTTGTATTGAAGAAAATTGTTTTCTTTAAGACAAAAGTCTAGTATCTCAATAAATTTGTTTTGTGCGATCTTTGTGCTTTTATTTATGAATGATGTTTTAGTCTCGTTCGATGCAGTTTCATTGTTTACTAACATCCCCGTTCAACTGGCTATCACCATTGCCAAGAAGAAATGGGATATAATAAATAAAAGCACAAAGATCGCACAAAACAAATTTATTGAGATACTAGACTTTTGTCTTAAAGAAAACAATTTTCTTCAATACAAAGACACTATATACAAACAAATTTTTGGGATGCCAATGGGCAACCCACTATCTCCGACTATTGCAGATCTGGTTTTGGACCACGTTTTAGACGAATGTTTAAACAACATTGAAGAAAAACCTGTGTTCATAGCAAAATATGTTGATGACATATTTGCAGTAATAGATAAAAGAAACATAGAAAAAGTACTAAAAATTCTAAACGGATTCCACCCAAAAATTCAATTCACAATTGAAAATGAGTTCAACAAAACAATATCGTTCTTAGATGTAAAAATATACCGTGAAGAAAATTGTTTGCTTTTCGACTGGTATCAAAAACCAACAGCATCTGGAAGACTAGTTAATTTCCGATCAAACCAAGCAAGGCATATCATCATTAATACTGCGTCCAACCTCGTAAATAAAATTTTCAAAATAAGTGATGTACGATTCCACGTCGCCAACAAGAAAAAAGTCATCAAAATTTTAAGTGATAATGGTTATCCTTCTACCATAATTCGAAGCCTCCTTTTAAAACACAAAATGCATATTCCACGACAAAACATTAATGAACCCGTTAGAACGCACCACAAAACCATGGTTTACGTCCCAACTTTATCTAACAACTTCAAAAAATCGATTTCCAAAAAATTGACAGAGGTTCGCCTTGCTTTTAAATCAAACAAAACACTTGACCAATGTTTTACTAAACTCAAGACGAAACCGGATAAGGACAAACAAACAGACGTAATCTACAAAATTAACTGCAATGGTAAATCAAATGAACTGTGCAACCTGTGTTACATTGGGACCACTAAACAACTTCTTAGACAACGCATCTCGAATCATAAGTCCGACATAAAATTAAAAAATTCTGAGAAGACAGCCCTGGCCAGTCACTGCATTGAAAGCGGTCATTCTCCAAACTTTGAAGGCGTGGAAGTTCTACAGACAGAGAAACATGTTTCGAAACGATACACGTTAGAAACATTACATATTCTCAATAACAAAAACAACATGAACCGAAAACAAGACACACAAAACATTTCTGCTGTATATTGCTCTCTTCTTTGTTCTTAAATGTAAATTGTGCTTTATTTATTTAATTTTGACGTAACTTCACTCTTCGAAGTGCTAGCTACATTTATAATTTTATTTTTAATTCATATTAATTAATGTAATTAATATTAAATTTTGTTTTTTTTTTTAAATCTTTCTTGAGTGAGTAAACTATATTGTAATTGTATCCTATTTATCTAACTTAAATTATTTGTATATTTTTGTGTTAATAAAGTTCCCCTGAGGAAGGCAGCAACCCCTGCCGAAACGTTGGGAAAGTTAATGTAACGTAATTGTTTCATTGCAAAAACTATAGTGACCAAAAAGCCGACGGAAAACTATAATTCCAATAATCAAAAAAAGATTTATACTAACCTCTTTTTACTAACATACTTCTAAACAAAAGTTTAAAAATCTTAGTTTTACTTGAGTCAAAATGTACCTGCCCTTTTCAATTTGCATTGAAGGTTTTGTTTGTATTTTTCTTCAAATATATTACTTATATTATTATTATCTAAATTCTATATACAAATTAATATACTTGTTCAGCAGAAAGATATCATAGAAAAATATCAAATCTCTGTATGTAAACTGTGCGGTAGCTTACCAAATGTAACTGTTAATACGAAAATAAAGAATATCTAAAGATAAATCTCACATTAAACAATCCCTAGAACTCAGCGTAATGTCAATCTGGCTTTTGTGAGTATTGAGGCAAAGGTGGAAAAAATAGGTTTAGCAGTTAATGAGGGTAAAACAAAGTACAAGCTGTCATTAAGAAAGGACCTACAACATCGACCTCTAGGTCAAAACGTCAAAATCGAGAGACGTAACTTTGACGTAGTTAACTTTGTCGACCTAGACTCCACTATGGACGCAGAAAACAAAACCAGCTGAGATCAAACGAAGAATTACTCTTGGTAAACGCTGTTTCTTTGGACTATATAAGCAACCAAAGTGTCACTATATATAAGACCCTTATCATCCCTGTTCTGAAAAAGAATGCACTATGACAAGGCCGGATGAAAGCTCGTTGGGTCGTTTAGAGAGAAAAGTTCTTCGGGTTAGATTGAGAAGTTTATTGGGTGAGGCCCTAGTTCACACAAGACTGCAGCGTCACCTTAAGCAAGTAAGTAAGTATAGAGGGAAACAAACTCTGAAATTATCAGAAAAAGCTAAATGCCTATAGGAGTAATTTTAGATAACAAGCTAAATTGGGGCCCAAATGCACTAGAGACATCCAAAAAAAAACTCTGATAGCATTCTACTCATGCAATAATATCTTCAGCAGAAACTGGGAACCAAATCATAAAATCATAATGCTGCAAAAACATCTGAGCCAGACCAGTTGCTGGAAAACTGGCTACATCGGACACTCGCAGAGAACATACAAGACTAAATGACGCCCTATCTTCACTTCAAAAAAACGTTCCTGACAGAAACAAATGAGTGGTCAATATCTATATTTACTGACGCGGATGACTCGAAAACGGACGCTGGAGTAAGAGTACGTTTCCTCTCTAACAAACTCAATCTTGCCAACTTCTTCAGACTTCCTAATCTAAGCAGCGTCTTTCAAGCCAAGTATTGGCAGTAAAATAACGTGCAAAACATGTCTCATGTTTCAGCATTCAAATCGATTTCTGCCACAACAATCAAATCCAAGCTTGGAAGTTACAAGAACTTACGGTTCTTTGCTCATAGCATAATATTATTCTCTGGTGGGTATCAAGGCACAGCGGTAAACCTGGAAATGAGAAAGATAATGAACTGACAAGGATAGGTACAACACTGAACCCACCTAGTATTGACTCAACTATAGACACCTCATCCTGTGAATTAAAACACATCATTAGTAACAAGATACTCCAAGAAACCAAAACAAAATTGAAAAGTCTTGAAACCTCTATCACGATCACGGCACGGATCCACAAAATAAAATCCCGCTCAATTATGCACCTGACAAAAAGTCTTTACGACTGCTTGTAAGCATAATGACAGGTCATAACCTGCTGGGTTACCATAAAAAGAAAATAAACCTTGCTACCGTCACATATGCAGAGTATGCAGTGCTGAGGAAGAACAGCACTGCCATTACACAGCACTCTGTAACACTAGAAACAAATTCTTAGGCAGACACTTCTTTAAGAATCTTGAAGTACTTGAAGATATACCAAGTAGTAGCCTATTATGCTTTATCAAAGTCCCTTAATGGATAGAACTAGACAACTTATAACATTATAGATTTTATCATTCTTTTAGCGAAATTGATTACATCAGGGTATCACATCGATCAACATTGACCTTATTGCGGTTATAACGTCAACAATCGCCAGCCATCAGCCTAACCTATCCCAAGTATCCTAGAAACCATCAGCAAGGTTTTGGAGCGACAGAATGCGATGTTATCCAAGTCCCATATCTTTCGATTAAGATGCACCTACATATAGGTGGCGCAACAGTCCGTTGAGAACTAGGGCCTAGTGACTTACTACTGTCAACCATTCCTGTGTGGGAGTAATGTTGTCAGGAATGGAGGGGACCTACAGTTTTAAGCCGAATCCGAACGGCTAATTTGAGAAATCACTTTTCATGACAAGAATTACTTCTTAGAGAATTTGTCAATTCCTCACAAGAGTCAATACCCGTGAAAAAACTTTAATTGGCACAGGCAGGGATTGAACCTAAGACCTCTAGCATGACATTCCAACGCATTTTTTTTTCTTTTTTTTTTTAATTCATTTTTATTAATTCAATCTTAAACCTATCTTAAAGCTAGACATAAATTCATACAACTAGCCTAATTAACCATAACTTACAACTGACTTACTGGTCCTATTCTAATTCTAATGCCATTCGGCCATAAGATATATTTTACTGTAATTCCATTTTATTTATTTTTTTAATTTATTAGAAAATTAAAAAAAAAAAATTTCAATATTTTTTTTTTCTACTTAAAAAAAGGCCCTTAATATACAACTTAAAACTATCTTAAACTACCTATTCTACAACACAACCACAGCAGCAAATCTAACTATCTAACAATTTTTGTCTTTCATTTTTTAGTTTTCCTTTTTTTTCCTTATTCCATGTTTTTTCTTTTTGTTTCTTTTTTTTTATTTATTTTTTTTTTGTAATTATTTTTGTTTTTGTACCACCATGCCTATTCTACTTAAAACTAAACCCTAAAACTATCAAACAAGTATGTAAGCCGGCCAAGGCTTACAACCCCATCCCGACTACCCACTATCAAGTGCCGATTGAAGCCAACAAAACTGGTTCTCCTGCTTCACCCTATCAGTTCGGTCCCGTTCGGACACAGCCCTACTGAACCGAAGGAGCTCTGCTCCGCCTTGTGTCATGACGTCCCGATTGTACAGGAGTCGCCTATCCACGGTTCGTCGTCTGACGTGGTAAATTAGCGGAACTGCCAATCTATCCTGTATCAGACCGCATCTTTCTAAAAAGAGGAATGCCTCTGGTGGAATGAAGCCGCTCAAGAGCGCACTTTTAAAATACTCGTCGTTCGGATAGAACGCCCCGAAAATTAAATTGTTGGTCGAAGACATAGCTCTTACAATGTGACCTCGAACGAGTTTTATCACGAAATTGTCAATTCTGTTGATTCGAGCCCCGTTGTATAGGACCTCGTTGGAATAGTAGTGCACGTAAGAAGAAGATTCGGCTGTTCGATATAAGCCGGTACAGCGTCGTAAACACTGCCGCTCGAACACCCGAAACCTCTCCATCTGGGAAGGGGCAACGTTGAACCACACAGGACAACCATAAACGATCATCGGCCGTATGAGGGCCATGTAGCAAATTACCTTCACTCTGGGGTCAAGCCGACTGCTAAAAAACAGTCGTTTCGTCAGAGCGAAGGCTCCTCTGGCCCTGGTCAGAGCAGCATTTATATGTCTGTCGAAATATAAATACTGATCTTACCAGATACCGAGGTACTTCACTACACTTTTGCTCGTTAATCGCTGCCCGTGAAGATCAACGATGACCACCTTGCGCCAATTCTTGAACGTATCCCTCGTGGCCCTACCCAACGGAGCCCGGAACAGAATTGTCTCCGACTTCTGGACATTTATTTTCAGTTTCCAGTCGTCGCAATATCGCTGAATCTTGTCGAAATCACGCTGCAAGAGAATTCTAATAACCTCAACCTTTCGGGCCGTTCTGTACGCAATTAGATCGTCGGCGTACGCAATTGCCTTTGTAAGACTACCTATCAGATCGCTGGTGTAAATGCTGAAGAGAATCGGCGAATTCACCGCTCTCTGTTGAAGACCATTTTTAATTAAGAATGTTGTAGTAGAAGTTACATTGCCACTTTTGAGAACAAACTTTCTACCGTTAAGCATATCATAAAGTATATATCTACAACAATGGTTTGCTTATGCCTAGCCTGCTCAGTTTTAGGTAAGGACCCTCTAACCATACGGTGTCAAAGGCCTTTTCCAAATCAACCAGAACAGCACCTGTGCATTGTTGTTTTGATTTATTCCATTGGATATCAGAAACGAGTTTAGACGCAGCATGAATTGTATCATGAACCGCCTTGAACCCGAACTGTTTATCCGGAATTATTTTGTTGTCCGCAGCCCACTTAGTCAGAGCCCTATTGATGATCTTTTCGAAAACTTTGCTGATGCTCGGAAGAAGATTTGACGGGTTGGAGTTGTCCTTTCTCTTTTTTCGGAACAGGATGAACAACAGCGGTCTTCCCCAATGAATTGGATAATATGCATTATTCAGTGCATTATTGAAGAGTGTGGTATAAATTTCAATTACCTCCATCATCGGTAAATGTCTTAGTACAATGTTGGATATACCATCGAAACCTGTTGACTTTGTTTTTTATTGAATTGAAGATGAGCTGAAGCTCAACCTCTGTCAATAACAAGGGACTTGGTCCCGTTTGTTCGGCGATTATGGCATTTGCCAAGGAATCGTCATTGAACCACATGAAAGCGCGGTTCTCAGATCGCCATTGTGTCATATCATTTTGAAGGTAAAAGTGATTAAGTAGGGCTCTGTTTTCCAGGAGTCCAATGCACTAACCACCATGCCACGAGTACTACGGTGGTCTTAGATTGTGGTATCAAAATGTTCAAAAACGTAAAACATATTTCTATCAAAACTAAATAAATTTCCACACAACCTTAAAAAAGTTCTTTGATCTTTATGTGTCCTAATATAAGATTCTCTAAAGTCTTTATAGTGCGTTGCCAAAAAAGCAAACTCACAAAATAGATGTATTAGAACTATGATAACACTTGAGACAATAATTAAGCTTATGTATAACCAAACTTACTAATCCTTGCCTCTCTTCCTTTTTGTCTTAATTTGTTGCTCATTAACCCTCTTTTTTGTCTTATATTTATAAGACTATTATTTTCCGAAATAAACAGACTACATATTTCTTTTTAATTGCTTTCTATCTGTTTTATATATAAATATGTACATATATCCCTCTTGACATAGTCTAGTCTTGATAGTTTATTCTTTTCCCCTTATTGTTTTCTTCTATTTTTTTTTGTTTTTGCTAAGAGGATAACAATCTTATTTCAACCGGAAAACAACTATAATTCACCTCAAAGTCAACATACCATCACTATGCCATGCCATGCCATGTCATGCCATACCATCCAATAGCGTCTTTTAAGTTAAACATCTTTTCATTTCCGTCACGATGACAACCCAAAGGACATTTTTGCAATAAAAACTCTGTCTTTATTTTTCTCTTAACTCTTACTGGAAAATCAGGAAAAAAAACTTCCATCAGTTCAGTTTTCAGTATAGTGAAGGAAAATCCATATTGGGAAGAAAAAAAGAGTTCTCTTCTTCGGTGATGTTTCAACGAACGTTACGTACGAATAATCCCTGAAGCTATGAAAACTCTTTCTTTTTAGTTCATTTTTTATTTCTTGCTTTGAAGGAGATATGTACGATGAGTTGCATTAACAAGCTTTTTCTTCTTTTCTTGTCTTTTTAATTTCAACTACAGGGTGGGCAAAAAAGTTTCTTCCTAATTTGCAAAAATAATAACTCTTCTGTCTTTTCTTTTTGTTCTTTTCTTTTTTAAGGTACTTATAAAACAAATTTTTGAGATTAACTAAAATGAGCTACGGGCGCCTTAGAGAAGACCAAATAAGTGAATTTTAATTTATAAAAGTTATTATGTCACTTCAAATTAGGAAGTCACTTTTGAACCACCCTGTATTCACGAAATACCTTAGGATAGAAGATGAAAGTAGAACATATAAGCAAAGAAAAGACAAAAAACTCCTTTAAGATGAATAAATGTTTGTTCATGTATATGATGATTAGCAAAAAGGTATTTGGAGCATTATCTTATCTAACTACATTTACTTTAGTTTTAAACTTATATAAAATGGAGGTGGAGATTAAAGAGTTTGAAATTATTAAACAATTTTAGTACATTTATTTTTTCAGGGTAAAATTAAAATACAAAATCCTATGTTCATTTTAATCTGAAACTTTGGAAAAATGTTTAAAATAAAATTATGAATGTCAAATGGTCGGCTGAAACATTGCTTTAGAGTTAAAAACATTCATTAGTAACTTTTTCGAAATTTGACTATTCTGTTGAAGCTACATACGTCAAATATGCTAACATATATTAAGTCTGAATTTGATGACATGGAATGTTTACGTATATAGTTTCAACAGGATGACGTTACGTGCCATGGCAACCCAGCTTACGCTACATTGGAAATTCTGGAAAAGCGATGTGAACTGACTTTAAAGACGTGAACTGACGTGATATGAAGAAGCAGTTTAGATGGTTAAAATTCATTCGTTGCATGCAGTGAAACTACTTGTTCAATTGAAGCATATAAATACAGACATATAATATGAAAAGTTAGCTAACTCTTATCAAAATGATTGAAATCAAGTCTATTATTATAGTTGAAACAAAAAAATGGGATTCGCATTTTTAGCAACAATAAGAACTAAAGATGTTCAAATGGTAGACATATGTATGCATTCAAGAGGACACAAGCGTCCACTGTTTTTCTCAAAACCCACTTCTGTCTATCAACTCCTACTCTCACCTCCCCGAGGTGTTTAGTACCTCAACTGAAGATTAGGTGCCAACCTCAGTGGAAATTTGTTGGGGGTAGCAAACGAGGGAGGGGGGAGAGGTGTTTCCACTAAGACAACTCTCCTTTCATCCAGACGGCAGCGGAGGAATTCCCAAGATGGAATCAACGGTGGATTTATAGGGCTACTACGACATATTCGGAGCTCAGACCTACAAGGCACGGTTATAAAGGTTCTTGCCATTAGATTTTAAATAAAGAATCTGGAATTTTAAGTTCATAGTCGTGCGTTGGGGTGACTTCCTGACGATGCAAAGAAAAACCAGTTGCGAAGCACCATAAAGTCTCGGATACGGACAGATTTACTATTGACAACCATTGCAAACAATTTAAGGACTACTTCTGATATGCGCGTGGAATATTAGGTCCCTTTATAGACCACGTGCATCATCACATCACCACCATCAAGGAAATGCGATGGGATGGGCCGGCCAAAAAGATGTTTCAAAAATGCTATATTTACTGCGGTGACTACTACCGATAAAACCAACAACTCTTATTTGTATGCGGCTTTGTCATTGGAGCCAAACTTATGCAAGAGATCTTGAGCATCAACGAGCACTTTATGACCATCCTCATCAAGGCTAAGTTCGGCAACATAAGCCTAATATTCCCACAGAAGAGAAGGACGACAATATAGCAAGCATTTTTTCTTTGAGCTCCTGGACAAAGCATATGAACAATGTTAGCTACGATATTAAAATTGTCTTGGGCGATTTTAATGCCAAGCTAGGAAAGGAAGACATCTTTGGTTTAATAATCGGGAAAAACAGCCTGCACGACAAAACTTCCGATAACGGTTTGGAACTCATCGATTTTGATGCGGGGGAAACGACATAGTAGCCAGTACGCGTTTTCCACACCTCAACATCCACAAAGGAACTTGGAGTTCTCCAGATCAATCTACTATCAACCAGATTGACCATATTGCGATCGACGCTACACACGCTTCCAGCATCATGGATGTCTGAACTTTCCGAGGAGCTAACATCGATTCGGACCACTACCTCGAACGGCTAAAATCGCAAGAGATCGCCAAATCCTTCTCCTACCGAGTAACAAATAACCTCTTTCGAAATTCTCTCTCGCCAACACAATGTATCGAGAACTAGTGGAAAAATTGCAAAATGCAGAGAAGCCGCCACTGACGTGCTGGGTTTCAAGCAGCCACCAACAAGAAACCTCCGCCGGTTTGATAAGGAATGTCGGCAAGCATGCAACCAAACAACAGGCACTCAAAGCGTCGTCGCTGCATTGAAAGGCGAGAGGAGAGAGGAACAAAGACTCAGAAGGAAAGATAGAGGAAGGTTTAAAGCAGAAATGGAGTTCAAAAGTTTTATGAGCAGGCGAAACGATACTGAGAAAAGGAGACAGTCTTATCTGTATATAGTTTAGTTTTGGCATCCATGCCAAGCTCGTCCGTTTGTGCAGGATAACCATGGAAAATTCGCGCTGCTCCATCAAAGGTGAACACAACTTAACTGAACCTTTCGATGTCAAAAAAGGCTTTAGACCAGGTAATTTGGTGATACAACACCGACGCCTCGGTCAAAATGTCACCATGGAAAGACGTAACTTCGAAGAAGTAATGGCTGAAACACAAACACGGTTCAGCTTCGTCTGCGTTACGATGAGCCTGCTTCGAGGTTGCTTTGAATGACATTTCTATAATAACCAATGGGAATCCCTCCAAAAGCAAATGTATTTTGTTTGTTATTTTTTTGTACAGCTATTGAGCTGTCAGACAAAGCAAATGTTCAGCAAATTTGAACTAGAGCTTCCGTTTGGAGTCACATTACGTAACATTACGTTCTTTTCCTTACGATTGTCAAACGAAACGTGAAGTCAAAGCTTCATTGTCATAGCATGCATTGAATTCCTATTGCTGAACTCGTAAACGTCAGGCGAAGCCGAAGCTGAAGCGTGTTTGTGTTTCAGCCATAAGCGACTACCTAGACTCCGCTGTGAATGTTCTGCATATAACACCAGTGCTGAAATCACACAAAGAACTTCTCTTGTTAACAGCTGTTCCTTTGGGCTAAGAAAGCAATTAAGTAGTAAAGTCCTCTCTCAAACAACCAAAGTGTCACTATATAAGACCCTTATAATCCCCGTCCTTCTATAGGGTGCAGAAGCATGAACTATGACAATACCTAATGATTGGGTCATTTCGTATGCGCGGAAAGTGGGAGAAGATGGAAGGAAGATGAGCTGCACAGTAATGTAGGCTTAGCCAAAACGAGTGCATGTAAAGCAATGCTTCGGTCCGAAAAGTCTTCAAATCCACACCTACAAAAAAAGCTAGATTAAAAAGTTTGTTAGGTGAGGCCCTATAGTTCACACAGGACTGTAGCGCTACCTTAAAACAGAAAGAAATTATCGTTGGTATTGAGCAGAAGCAATCTCTGCTTGGGTGATATTAGCCTTAAGTATGCTTCAATCGTGTCAGAATTGAGGGCATAACACCAGCGGTTGAATCACAGCTCCAAGGCGGCCAATTGACAATTATGATGACATCAATGACAATGACATCGCCAAGACGACTGATATACGTATCTTTAATTTTAGTAAAAAGAAGTCAGCTTAGTTCTAATATGTATATGATAATCTTGTTAACGCACATCAAAATGTCTGGGTCAAGTCTGTTAGTAGTTGATACAAATAAACAATATAAAACCCTAATGGCTGCCCTATGGAACTCCGACACATACTTATTAGTCGACAAAATTCTAATAATATGATTAATAATACGAATTTTTTTATATTACTTACTAACTAATATGTTTTTTACTTTTAGAAGACACTTTACTTTCTCCCAAAATGTTGTAACAAATGACCGAAATGTCAAAATTAAATGATTCATTCTGTATCCTGTACATTTTGTTTTTGACTGCTTCTTTGGGGTTATTGCGTTCAAAATATCTCTTTAAACTGGAATTTAATATTCCAATATAAAGGGTGTCCCAAAATTAACGCAAGATTTGAATTAAATAGAAAACGCCGTTTTTAGTCTTTTGATAGTTATATTTTTATTGACTCGTAAAGTACATAGGATAGGGTTATGTATGGAATAACATATCGGACAAATGGCCTCCACGGCTTTGCATGCACATGCGCACTCTTTTGTTGAAATTTTCCATGATCATTCTGCATAAATGTGGCTGAATTTCGTTGATGCAGCGTTGAATCTCCTCCTTTAATGCACGGGTGGTTGTGGGCTTGTTGACATAGACTTGTGATTTCAAATAACCCCATAAAAAGAAGTCTAATGGTGTTAAATCACACGATCTAGGAGGCCAATTTTGATCACCGAAACGAGAGAGTACACGACCTGGAAATGTCTCATACAGTAATTGAATTGTTTCACGGGCTGTATGACATGTGGCACCGTCTTGTTGAAACCACATATTGGACACATCAATATCATCCAATTTTGGCAGAAAGAACTGTGTAATCATGTCGCGATATCGAGCACCAGTAACAGTCACTGCTTGACCAGCATCATTTTCAAAAAAAATATGGCCCAATTATACCTCCAGCCCAAAATCCACACCATACAGTCACGCGTTGTGGATGCATTTGTTTTTCGACAATCACATGTGGGTTCTCCGAACCCCAAATGCGGCAATTTTGGCGATTGACAAAGCCATCAAGATGAAAATGTGCTTCATCGCTTAGGATGATTTTGCTCGAAAAATCAGGGTCCATTTGTTGATGTTCAATAATCCATTCAACGAACTCTCTTCTCTGTCCATGGTCATTAGGCTTCAATTGTTGTGTTAATTGAATTTTGTAAGCATGAAGACACAGATCTTTGGTGAGTATACGCTGTAGAGAGGTTCTTGAAATTTGCAATTCTTGTCCACGACGTCGAATTGAGGTTCCTGGATTGTCAGCAACACTCTCACGCACTGCTTCGACATTCACATTTGAACGGCTTGTTTTTGGACGACCAGTGTGTTTGGCGTCTCCAACGGATCCAGTCTCCATGAATTTTTCAATTAATCTCTTCACAGTTGACGAAGTTAAAACACTATTCCGACCATATTTTGTATGAAATTTTCGAACTGCAGCCGCCAAGCTTTCTCTATTTTTGAAATATTCTTTAATAATGAAGACACGTTGTTCTCTCGTGTAACGCTCCATTTTTAATAACCCTATACTGTTAGCTGTCAAATTGCTTTTTTTCAGGGTTGCCAACACTTCACTGCACAAATGGCGGCAAATTCAAATCTTGCGTTAATTTTGGGACACCCTTTATATGTATGTAGGTAATTTCAAAATCCATACTAAAGGGCTTTTCAATAAGTTTTTTTCATTTTGAAATTAAAAAAGGGAATAATATTGAAGAGAAATCAAGGAATTTTTATTTTACTGTAAATAGGAAAGTTTATCATTTTCGAATTATCTTGTAGTAAATTTTAATAATTTTATTGGGTGCTTGTTCTTTTTTTAGTAATGTTTTTTAGCTGTTACTAGTCAAATGTCAAAATATGAGAGCTGCAAAAGTTCCAGCTCTCCAAACTTTTCAAAACGAAACTTCTTATTGGAAAACCATATACTGATTTAATTAACTCTCACTTTCATACCAATATTGAATTCTTTATAACAATGATGTCGTTTTCTACACAATCTACTCCGTTTTTTTTTTTAAACCAGCTTCACCTTTTCATGTCATTAAATTCTTTCATTATTTCATAAGGTCAATTTGATCAATATAAGAAAAAATTAAAAATAAAATTCAACAAAAGAGAATCATTCGATTAGATTTCCTATTTTCCACTAATATCATCTTCTGCATTGCCATAAAAGAAGACGAAATATTAAAAACATCTGCGTGGAAAATATTGTTTTTATTATTTCCACACCTTTCATTATATTTTTTTCTTCGCTGTATTTAAATACGTACTCGAAAGCAAAAATGATAAAGTAAAATACTAAAGAAAAAAGTCAAAAAAATGAGTAAACTTTTAGCTGAAGTAATTGATATTGCGCGTTTTGGAGTTCCAAAAAGGTTTTTATTGAAAGCATTTGACATTTTTTCTGTTTACTTTGCTCAGGATATTGACTCAATTTGCAAGTAACGGTATATACTTCATAAAACGCGGGCGTGAGTTTCATCTTAATTTTGTCCTTTTTTACATTACAAAGGTTACACAAACAACAACAAAGCAAACAAACAAAAACTCCTTGAAATTCAACCGAAAATGATGATAAGATTGTTGGTTGATTTATTTCAGGTTGGAAGACTTTCAAGGTTCTTTACTATAGTTGTGGGTGTTTTAGGAAATTTAAGGTAATTTACATAAATATTTACTCGTTACCACTCAATACCTCAAGGGTTGTTTTGACTATGATTGACATTTCATTTATTAGATGAGAAAAAAATGAGAATTTTAGAGAAACTTACACCTAAATATGTTAAGTTAGGTTAAATAAACCATTATACTATTCAATTTGGCTGTCAACTTAGCTGTCAAATAAATTGATGGTTGCGTTCACACTTAACGGTAAGTCATCTCAGTTGACAGACAACACATTGTTCTTTTTACATACACGAATCAAGTTTGTTAATTTGTATTTCATGAAAATAAGAATTTAAATAAAACTTGGTGAATCAGGTTTGAAACAGAATCGATTTATCTGTGTATAAGGCATCGAGTTGAAATAAATGTGTTGAGTTTGAAAATTGAGCAAAATGTATACAATATACATGCTTTAATTTCGTTTGAATATTTAACTCAATTGACAACTGTCACATTGAGCACATAACATAATGACAGTGATGGTTATTTTGAAGTTTTATTTGGTTATCTTGCTCGAAATGTATTCGCCTTAAAAGAATTCAATGTGAACATCGGCAATGAAGTTAAATACACTGCGAATTTTAGGTATGTTCCTTTTCTTAATGCCACTTAGTCCAAAGAACTGTCAAAGTCATAACAAAAATTCAAATTGACAGAAATTCTTACGAAAGGACATTTTTCTTTCTGTTCCTTTATATACATAGATTTGTGGTTATTCAGCGAAATGTAGTTATGTTACTTCTGTAAGATGCTACTTAGTCCAAAGAACTGTCAAGCTTATATAATACAAATTGAAATTGACAGAAATTCATATGAAGGAACATTTTCTGTTTCCTTTTTTGTAGATTTGTGATTATTTAAGAAAAGATACAAAATAAATACATGTAAATGTGATTTAAAGCTTAAAAATTTGTTAATTGAAGATTTTTTGAACTTTTATTGGTAACTTAAATGAAAAATATGTTGTTGTTTTTTAACTAAGGTTCCCTTAACCCAAATGAAAGTTCATGAAATAAAATAAAATTATTCCTGACCCACAAAACCATTAATATACCCAAATGAGAGTTATAAATTCTTTAAATTGTTTTTTCCTTGAATTTAAATAATATTTTGTTTTCGCTTGAAAAATATATAAAATTAAGGCAGACATGGTGGCGGTGGAGTGGCATGGCATAGGAAATAACCCCTTCAAAAATATTATTATTTACGATAAGGTTTATTGGGAGACTTTTAAATATAATGTAAGTTGAAAATTTATATTATTCTATTCCAGTTAATTGCTGTTGTTTTAAAAAGTAATAAGGTATACCAAGGTACTTTTTCATTTTAATTAGCCCAAGAGCAAAGTTATGATTGAAGTTTGAAAACAAAACTGAAAGGAGTTTGAAAAATTGTTGGAATATATTATATTTGTTTAAGGACATTACCAAAAACTAAATCAGCAAAGGCAGACTGGGTTGACAGGTAATGGATGTCGTTTCTTTCGTTTTAATAAGTGGAAGTATATTATTTTGTGGGATAAACCACTCTCCTTTTTTGGAAATATTGTTAAAATTCAATCGGTCTTAAATTTGTATTTATTAAAGATGGAAAGGATTTGTTTATGCCGTGAGATTTTAATGGTGTTTTTGTTTGTTTGTATTATTTAAAATTGAAAAAATAAGAAAAAGCGTCAGTGTTCTTTCAAAAGATCTAAACAATCCACTTAAAAGTGGTTTAACGTTCAATGAAAGTATCGCTACAATAGTATCTACGTTTTGAATATAAAGCCACGTTTAGTTAAAGATAATTATGCATTATTCTTTACTTGTTTTTATACACAATTTGTCACTTCCTTATTAGTATAGGAAAAAAGGTGAACAATTTTTATAAAACTTCCTATTAATATCCTTAATATGGAGTGGAGCAAAAATTTAAGGTTAAGTTAAGTTTATTCCAAATTACTCCGCAAATATAATTTTTTTTTTGTTTTGAAACACATTGAAGCTCATTTATAGAATTTTTTAATGTAAGGTTTCATTTTGATATTGAAAAAACGAGCAATTTTAAAGAGAAATCAAACTGATTTTTTTTCAACTGTTGAGAGGAAATTCTGTTATTTAAGAATAAAAATCAATATTATCCAAATAGTTGTCAGGGTTAATGTACGTCCATGATAAATTAATGAATTTCATCTTTAAGGTCTTGAATTGGAAAATTGGTCACAGAGAAAAGTGTCTAAAAGTATTAAGTCAAAAGATCGCAAAACTACTAACTTTACCTGTAAAATGTTCACTTATTTGTAAATGAATTTGTTTTGTAAGCATTTCTCATTCTATTTTCAAAAAATGTGGCAAAATCGCATCGTCACCTCCTCGCGGTGCCCGCTGGATACCCAACTAACGACGAGCGTTGGATCCATGAGCTGAGTCACCTGAGTTATCTTTTCAGGAACTAGGAGCAAAAGAACAGAAATATCGCTCTGAATGCACCAGCTCACGATTAAATCCAAGAGCGTCTGACACATATTGTGCGGCACACTGGTCAGCGTCTGTTCCCTGTGGGGCGGCTGAATATAAACTATGAATAGAAGTAACTGACCTATTTATGGTACGAACACTAAGTTAAAAAAAATTATGGCAATGAACAAAACGAATAGATTAAATACCCCAGGTGGCACTCCAGTGAAACTGGTAAATCCACCCTCTTTCGAGGTCGGTCCTATGGATTCTGGGGAGGACCAATTATTGCTTAAAAATATTGAGAGACGGAGTTCAAAGATGCAAAGAACTCCCCCAAACAAATATACTTCAGGGGTTACACCATCGACAACCTCAAACAAAATTATAGATGTTAAAAACATCAACGAAAAAGGAACCAAGATCAATGAAGAGATCGACATCACAGATCAACAGAGTTCCAACGAAGACAAAGAGAAAGACCAATCAAAATCAAAGAACTACTTTGAAGAATGGCAAATTGAAATAGCGGCAAGAAAACAACTTTTGAAGTTCTAGTTCAAAGTCTTCAGCTGCAAGTAAAAAAACTCGAAGAGAAAGTTTCCTTGCTTGACAAGAAAGATTCAGAGTCCACGCTTCAGTTAAGTCCAAAATATATTGAACCTGAATATCAAACTGATGAAGAAGAGCTCTTTTTTGAAACTGAGAAAAAGAAAAAAAAACATACCACAAAGAAACGTAAACGTAGTCCCGAAACTCGTTCAAGAAATCAGAAAAGCTCTAAAACCGAAAATAACAAAGAGTTGATTACAGGAACTAAAGAAGCGAATAATGTGGTAGCTGTTGCTAAATCAATATCTCACGCTAAAGGCAGCAAAAAAATTACACCACCACCAATTATGATCTCAGGATTTCCAATTTTTGGAGATCTTAAGAAAATAATAGAAAAATGTACTAAAAAAGCTTGCAAATACACATCGTACAACAAAGACAACTGGAAAGTCACAGTCGAAGAAGCTGACGAGTATAGATCTGTCACTGAAGAACTGAGCAAACACCAAATACAATGGCACTCATATGAGAACAAAGCTACAAGGTCAATAAAAGTAGTAGCCAGAGGTCTTCATTCCTCGTGCTCTCCCGAGGAAGTAGTAGAAGATCTTGTACAAAAAGGCTTCCAAGCCCTTGATGCAGTCAATCTATTTAAGAATGAGAAAATTAAAAACTCCTTTGGAGAATCGATGACAATTAAGAGGTTACTACCTTTATTCATGCTTACTTTTGACAGCAAACAAAGTCTCGAGGAGATTTATAAAGTAAGATCAATCTTGGGCATAGCTGTTAAAATTGAACCACTCCGAAAATCTAAAGTTGTTCCGCAGTGCAAACGTTGCCAAGCTTTTGGTCATACCCAAAAATACTGCAACCGAGAGTTTGCTTGTGTAAAGTGCGAAGGAAAACATGCAACTAAAAATTGTCCTATGAGCAAAGATCAGAAAGCAAAATGTGTGAACTGCCAGGGTAATCACCCTGCAAGCTATAGAGGCTGCCCAGTTGCCAAAAAATTCCAAGAGTTCAGAAGCAAAAATACATCTGCTAGAGACAAACCCAGAAACTCAGTAAAAAAGAAGGAACCGCCTAAAAAGGCTGTTCAAAGTAAAAGCGATGAAAATAAAGCCTATTCTCAGATTGTTAAAAATGTGCGGAAGAATGAAGAGACTCCCATAAAAGAAATGCTACAACTTATTCTTCAAAGAATTGATAAACAGGATTTGAATATCAAACAGCTAAGCGAAAAAGTCGCTCTTAAAAAACAATGATGGACAGAACACTTAAAATCGCTACATGGAATGCAAACGGTCTTATACAACATTCATCCGAATTAAAAATCTTTTTAGATCTAGAACATATCGATATTTGCCTGGTGTCCGAAACTCATTTCTGCAATGGGCAAAGTCTAGATAATGTAATAGAAAACTATTCATGTTACCACGCTCCACATCCAGCTGACAAGGCAAGAGGTGGATCGGCGATTCTTATAAAGACATTATGAAGTAACCAAGTTTACTAGTGAAAATATGCAAGTAACAACTATTAGTATTGGTATGAAAAAGAAAGAGTTTAAGATAGCAGCTATATACTGCCCACCAAGGCGCTCCCCGACAGAAGATGACTATACAGATCTATTTAATCTTCTTGGGCATAACTTTATTGTTGGTGGAGACTTCAATGCGAAACACACCCATTGGGGTTTAAGACTTATATCAACAAAAGGCAAAAGGCTTTTCCAAGCAGGCCGTAAATATAATTGCGAATTCTATTCCTCCAGGTCGCCAACTTACTGGCCTTCCGATACAAAATACCAGACCTTATTGACTTTTTCGTAGCTAAAGGAATCAAACGAAATCACATTAGTGTCGAAGGTAATTATGACCTGTCATCAGATCATACTCCAGTGATTCTATCACTAAGTGAATCGGAAGTACTAGCAAAAGTAATCCAAAGCTTGTAAATAAGAAAACAAACTGGTGTGATTTTAGAGAAAGGCTTTTAAGTTTTATAAATTTAAGATCTCCCATGGATACAATCGAGCAAATTGACCATGAAGTGGAACAATTTATTGCTGATGTGCAACAGGCCGCTGAAGAAAGTACTCCTACATTTTCTAATAGAAGACAAAATGAAATAAAATATCCTTTAGAGATAAGAGAGTTGATAATAGAGAAAAGAAGAGCTCGAAGAAAATGGCAAAATACTAGATTTCCAGATGATAAAACAACGTTTAACCGTATAAGCAACAATCTTAAAAAACAAATTTACAAATTCAAAAATGATTCACTTAGTAAATTCCTAAGGAATTTAACGACTGATGCTTCAACCGATTTTTCGCTATGGAAAGCAACCAAGCGCCTGAAAAGACCGCAGTTACAAAACTCGTCCTTGAAATCTCAAGATGGGAAATGGATCGGTAACCCGAAAGAAAAAGCTAACCTTTTCGCTGAACATCTTGCGAATGTTTTTAAGCCATACTCATCAAACGCGGTTGAAAATAGCTTACAGTTTGTTGATAAGGTAGATAAAAGTGAAATACCAATTGTAAGACTTAAAGAAATAAAAAGTATGTGTTTACATCAACTATCAAATAAAAAATCACCAGGTTACGATTTAATTACTGCTCAGGTTATGAAAGAAATGCCATTGAAAGCCTTCATAAAACTCCAATATATAATAAATGCATGCCTTAAGCACCGGTATGTCCCGCACCATTGGAAAATTGCTCAAGTAATTGTCATACCAAAGCAAGGTAAACCACCTACAGAAGTGACGTCTTACAGACCAATATCGCTTATACCAATTATGGCAAAAGTTTTTGAAAAACTGCTTCTAAAGAGACTTAGCAAAATTATAGAAGAAAGAAGGTTAATCTCAAACCATCAGTTTGGCTTTAGAAATAAACATTCCACGATAGACCAAGTTCATAGAATATCGGATGTAATAGAAAAAGCATTAGAAGAAAAACAAGTATGTTCAGCTATTTTCTTAGATGTTGCTCAAGCTTTTGACAAGGTTTGGCATGAGGGACTTGAGTACAAACTGCAAAGGGATCTTCCCAGGCAGTACTCTGAAATATTAAAATCGTACATTTCAGACCGTTTGTTTAGAGTAAGGTACGATCAGGAATACTCGGAATTGAAGAAAATAGAAGCCGGTGTACCACAAGGAAGTGTCCTAGGTCCTACCCTGTATTTACTATACACAAGGGATATTCCAGTTGGTAATCACACCATAATGGCTACTTTTGCAGATGATACCGCAATTTTGGTACCCGACAAATGTGTCTCTAAGGCAGCAGTAAAACTACAACATGCCGTCGACACAGTGAGAGATTGGGCCGAAAAATGGCGTATCAAACTCAATGAAACAAAATCTTCACATATAAACTTTACAAATAAAAAGATAAACAATATTCCAATATTCATTAATAATCAAGCTGTACCTTACGCCAATACGGCCAAATACCTTGGAATGACTTTGGATGCAAAGCTAAAGTGGAAAGAGCACATCAAAAAGAAAAGAGAAGAACTAAACTTGAAATATAGAAAAATGTACTGGTTACTTGGTAACAACTCTGATTTATCAATCCAAAACAAAATAATGCTGTATAATCAAGTACTAAAGCCTGTTTGGACCTATGGAATCCAATTATGGGGCTGTACAAAGAAAACAAATACCGAAATCATCCAAAAATTCCAAAACAAAGTCCTTCGTGGAATAGTTAATGCACCTTGGTACATAAGAAATACCGATCTACATCGTGACTTACAAATAGAAATGGTTACAGAAGTTGTTAAAAAATACGCTGTATCGCACAACCAGAGACTGCAAAGTCATACTAATTCTGAAATGGAGTCCGTCTTGAATATAAGAAACCATGTTCGGAGATTAAGAAGAACCAAGCCTCATGAGCTTATGGTCTAAAAAAACATGGGAAAGTATTAAAAGTTTAAACTTCCCCCAAAGTGATTGTACAAAGTTAAGAAAGAAAAATCTGTAGTCGATCCTTCAAGATTGGTCCTGATAAAGAGGTGGTTTTAGTGGTTAAGAGTCCCACACTACTTGGTGTCGAATACTGCCAAGTGTCTTTTGAAGATTTTCTCCTGTCAAAAAAAAAAAAAAAAAAATTACGTAGTTTTCACTTGTAAACTGTCAGATGATAATATTCTCAAAAGTGACAGCTGCTCAAAATGAAACATCTGATTGAAAAAACCCATTATATAAAACAAAAGTTGCAAAAACCATGGGTAAAATATTGTTTTTTTTTTTTTAAATATATTTTAGAAAGAAACCACGGAAGCACTTTCATATTTAAAAAATAAAACATTATTTTTGTTCGTTATGTTTAATATATTTTTTTTAATGACAACGTCCCCGCTGTACATAAAATAGTTCTTAAGTTGTTATAGCTCTCCAAAGTCATTTTTTTGTTTGAATAAATTTGAAGGTTTGAACCTGTGTTTTTTGATTATTGGTTTATAAACTTTCAAAAGAACCTATTTATCATGAATATCAGACAAAATTCCAGATCTATTTACCATCACAAAACTTTTTAGAGATTCTGTATTTTTTAAAAACTGATTGATATTGTTCGGATTCGGATCAATACAAATCTTTAGTTTTCCAGGACGTACAAATAAAACACTGCTCGAAATTAAGCTGTATTAAAATATTATTGAATAGCTACAGGCTGAAAAAGATAAGATTTAAAATCCAAATAGGAAGCGGTCAAGTGTCCTCTAAAATCCCAATAAACTTTTTGAAAAAAGGTGTTTAGTGCTTAAAAAAAAAACCTTTTTTCGAAAAGTTTATTGAACATTAAAATCAATTTTCCTGAAAAAAAAACACCTTTTAATCTTCAATATCTACATGACTCAATTTGATTGTAGCGAATAATCAAATTATAACTCTCATAAGTCATAAACATAGCACTTTCGAGGGGAAGGTTTCTGTTAGAAGTTTAACAACTTCCCCTACCTTTCATAAAAACACCCTTTTACATCATATATTTTTATAAACTCTCTTGATTCTTATTAACTTCCCATAGGAAGTTATTGTAATGGGTCCGATTTGTCGAATTGAAAAATTTGGACATTTCTCGACGTTTCAAGGTCCCTAGAGTCGAAATAAAAGATTTTTAGAGAGATGTTTGTGCGTGTGTGTGTACGTACGTTCGTACGTCCGTACGTTCGCGGCGTTTTTTTTTGTCGTCCATAGCTCAAGTTCCAGTAGAGATATCGACTTCAAATAAATTTTGTTATACAGATAATAATGCAGAAAGACGCAGAAAGGACTCTCAACGAAACCCAAAATATCTCACGAACCAATAACGCTAACGACTTGAAATACATTTTATACTATATATTGTAACGTGATACCAAACAAGTATATTTTTGGAAAAACAATCCAATTAACGGTTTTTATGTAAACCAAAAAAACTGGAAAAAATAATAGTCACCTCGAATATTTTACGAACAAAAAATGATTTTATCTCCAAAATAATTTTATTCAACAAAAAATATCTTTTTTGACAGTTTTTTTTATAAAAAAATAAAAACCTAAAAATAATTACTAAAAGTTCGTAAAAATTGATTTTCGACTGAAATATCTTTTCAAAAATTTAGATATTGGCTTCAAATTAGTTTTGTCTTATAAAATTATTGTTTTCAACATTCGGTAAAATTTTGAGAAAAATCAAATTGACAATGCTTATCTTTTCAAAAATTAAAACTATTGGCTTCAAAATATTTTTTTCGACATTCAGTAATTTTTTTTAAAATCAGTCCGTTTTTTTATAAGAAAATAAAATCTACAAAAAATAGTACGCAAATTTGGTAAATATTGATGTTCGGTTCTCGATATCTCGTGAATAATAGAAGATATTGACTTCAACTTAATTTCATTCATCAAATTTGTATTTGTTTTTATAAGAAATAAAATTTTTCAAGAAATCCTACTAAAATTAATAAAAATTGGTTTTCCACTAAAAAAAAATTGAAATCAAACTATTTCATAATATTTAAAATTCTATTATTCCCAAACTAAAAATGTTCCCTGGCTATATTGGAAAATCTCATATGCAGGTTGGGAGAATTTGTAAATTCTATTATTGTTAATTAACAAGCTATTTCATTTCATCTATATTTTAAATAATAAAACCACAAGATATAAAATTCAATTCTCCATTATATCAAAATGTCACCCATGTTCTTATAAATGACAGATGTCATGATTCCATTAAGTATCGTATTTTCGTATACACAAGGCATTTGGGATTTATTCGATTAATCATTGACTTTTATTTTATTTTCAAAAGAACATAAATCAAAACATTATATATTCATCAGAATGCAATATACTCGTATGTACCTACATACATTGACTTAATTTGTGTCTTCGAAGGTTCTTGGAATTAGACTTTTTCCTGGTGTTTTTTTTTTACTTCGTTTTTGTACTCCTTTTTTTAAAATTTCGCTTCAAATAAAAGCTTTAAATAAATAAATTTAATTGTTTTCTAAGTTCTTTATCTCCTTTTAAAAGGTCTATAACGGGTGTTTTTTTAAGAGCTTAAGAACTAAATAAAACTATTTTAAGACAAAAATGTTGTTGAAATAATTTTTTTAACTTCCCATAGGAAGTTATTGTAATCGGTCCAATTTTAGAGAGATTTTGAGAAAAATTGAATTGATAATTTTTTTTTATTAAAAATAATAATCTACAAAAAACATTACAAAAAGTTGTTAAAAATTGATTTTCGACTCAAATATCTTTTCGAAAATTTGGGGTTATGGCTTCAAATTAATTAATCTTATAACAAGTATTGTTTTTAACATTCGAAAAAGATTTGAGAAAAATCGAGTTGACATTTTTTTTTGCAAAAAATAAAAACCTAAAAAAACATTACTAAAAGTTAGTAAAAATTTACTTTCGACTCAAACATCTTTTCAAAAACTAAAAATATTGCCTTCAAACTAATTTTATCTCACAAAAATTATTGTTTTCAACATTGATTACATTTTTTACAAAAATCCAACAGCCAATTTTTTCATAAAAAAATAAAATCTACTAGAAATAGTACGCTACTAAAATTCGTTTTGACTAAAAATCTCGTTAACAAAAATAGATTTTGAAATCAAACTTTTTCATCATATCCAAAATATCGTTGGTAATTTTAAATTTTTTTTAGAATAATTCAACTGACAACTTTTTTAACAAAACACTAAACCTACAAACCTTTTAAGCAAGACAAATCGGCAGATGGGATGGGAAGTTATTGACTTCAAAAAACTGTTATTATACAGATAGTAATGCAGAAAGATGCAAGAAGGACTCTCAAAAAAAAAAATGCGTCAGTGTTTTTTTTACCATAGCAATTTTAAAAAAGGTTAACATTTTGGTTAACCCAAAATATCTCACGAACCAATAACCCTAGAAAATTAAATTTTATGTTATATATTATGACGTGATACCAAACAAGTATATTTTTGGAAAAAATTGCAACTAACGGTTTTTTTATAAATGAAAAAAAAAACTGAAAAAAAAAATAACTGTCACCTCGAATATTTTACGAACAAAAAATGATTTTATCTCCAAAACAATTTTGTGCGACGAAAAATAACGTTTTTAACATTCGGTTAAATTTTGAGAAAAATCGAATTCACAGCTTTTTACAAAAAATAATAACCTAACAAAAGCATTACTAAAAGTTCGTCAAAATTGATTTTCGACTCAAATATTTTTTCAAAAATTTGAGATTTAAGGCCCAACTATAATAGACATAAGCTAGCATATGCGCGCATAAGTAAACGTGCGAATACAAAGAATCTCAATACGAGTGAACGTAATGGAGTCTAGCTCCGTTTCGTTCAATTTTTCTCAGTTTCGTTAACTTAAGCAAACTTAAGCAAGAGCGATGCCAGTCGCTCGCCGCATAAGTAAAATCTGACAGTTTTGATCAAATACACACAGGCCAACTCCACTGCAAATAATTTCTCTCATAATGTTTATCATAACATAAAATATTCAAGTATGTCCATACAAGAGAGACAGAACCCTCAGATATCAAACATATCAGATATCAAACATTTAAGGCCCAACTATAATAGACTTAACCGAGCTTAAGCCAGCTTAAGGGAACGAACTAATACGCAGCCTTATATGTCACTAACCATAATAGACGTTCTGTTCAGTTTCGTTAAATTCCGCTAACTTTCGTGCAATTACGCAAGAGCCATTTAAATGGCTCGAGCTTAAGCAAATGTCAAATTTGAATTGAATTTGCTTAAGTTACTTGAACCCATTATGGTTACTTTTTGTTTTGACGATAACTTCTGATAACTTTTCGTTCGGTTTTGACATTAGCTTACTTTCGGTTAAGTCTATTATAGTTGGGTCTTTAGTTGGAGAGGAAAATCTCCTGTGTAGTTGGCACACAAACAGACAGTGTGCACATGAATATCTCATTCTGTGTATCTGTTGTGTATTCTGTCATTGTCATTCTGTGTTGATATTATTTTGACATGTAGATACGTGAGCAAAATTGCATTATGGCTATCCGCAGTAATTTCACAAACTTAAGTGAATTTTCGTTGGGTTTTTGACATAAGCTTATGTTTGCTTATGCCTATTATAGTTGGGATTTTAGGCTACAAATTAATTTTATTTTATAAAAAATATTGTTTTCAACATTCGATAAAATTGTAAGAAAAATCGAATTGACAGTTTTCTTACAAAAAATAAAAACCTATACAAAAATACTAAAACATGGTAAAAATTTACTTTAGACTTAAATATCTTTTCAAAAATTTAAAATATTGGCTTCAAACTAATTTTATCTCACAGAAAATATGGTTTTCGACATTCAGTTTCAATTTTTTATAAAAATTCAACAGTCCGTTTTTTCATAAAAATATAAAATTTACAAAAAATTGTACGCAAATTTGGTAAAAATTGATGTCCCGTTCTCGATATCTCGTGAACAATAGAAGATATTGACTTCAAATTAATTTCATTCATCCAATTTGTATTTGTTTATATAAGAAATAAAAACTTTTAAGAAATGCTATTAAAATTGGTAAAAATTGGTTTTCGACCAAAAATCTCGTTAACAAAAATAGATTTTGAAATCATACTATTTCATTATATCCAAAAATTTGTTGATAATTTAAAATTTTTTAGAATAATTCAACTGACAACTTTTTTAGCAAAACACGAAAACCTACAAACCTTTTAAGCAAAAACACTCTATTACCAAGACCGGAATCTTTCGTACGTTTCACTCTCCAAAACCCGTTTGTTTACATTGTTGTATTTGTAATTTTGACAATTAGTCCATGAATAGATATGAGCACAAAAAAAAAAAAACGATGCCGTGGGCTAGCGGCACTTTGCAAAGCAAAAACAAAATGGAGGGGTTAATAAGTTTTTTTCAGGTTTTTCTTTTTACTTTTTTCGATGAAAAAGTCAGTTTTAAGCTTTAATTTTGCAGGCATTTTGTGGATAGTGAACCAATGTACCTTTTGGTCTTGAAAAAAGCATGTTCAACATCAGTTTATTATAATTAATTCACTAATTTACAGTAATCACTACGAAATTCCTTAAATTTCATAATAATCTCCGGATTTTTGTATCAAAGATGCGTTCGAAGAACCATCAATTTAAGGGTGCGAGTGCAATTTTTGTATTGAATTCTAATAAATTTTCGTTAACGAACGGCCCAAATATTTTGTTTGCAAGTAATTAAAATCTGTATCAATTTAATTAATCCAAGTATATTTATAGTTTGTATATTTAAAAAAAAGAGTTATAATCGAAAAATATCTTATCCATAACATTCTTGATTGATTGGAAGCATACATGTATTTGCTATCAAAAAAAAACTATGCATCAAAGGAACACCAATGTTTTAAAAAAGTAATGAGATCGATTATAGCGAATCTGTTGAATAAATGCAGAGCAAATAAAATGCAAATTTTGACATATATATCACAAAATGAAAACGTCTTAAAATCGTTCCGAATTCATGCACAACTAATTCAATAGAACATGCAATCGTCATAAATGTTTATTGTTGACGTACAGAAGTTTTTTTTAGTGAATTTCCACAGTTTAACGCAAAATATAATTTTCATTCATTCCTTAAAAATGTTTAGTTACCAAAGTTCAAGTTTACTTATTATTGTTTGAAGGGTATGTTTAGTAAAAGTGCTGCTAAAAATGAAACAAATTAATGAGTTTTACGTACATGTTTTTCTTAATATAGTAAATACTTCCATAGATTACATTTTATAAATGCAGAACATAGAAGAAAATATACATAAACAATAGTTTTCAGGTATAAAGCAGAGGTTAGCGTAGAAAAATATTTTTGAGAAAGCCAATAATATTTTAAATATGTTCATTAAAGAAATTTCCGCTTCGGCTAACCTTCATCAACTTTGTAGAAAAAAAATTAGCATTAATAGCAGCCAATTATTTCATAGCATAATTAATTTTTCAGATTGTAAAATGTATAGAAATTTTCGTACGCTACAAAATTTGTAATTTTATGCGTAAACATAGAAGATAACATTATTTAGTCAAGAAGTATGAATTTTGGCGCGTATATCGGTTTTTTTCTATTGGGTGTTCGGTTTCCCCATACTGGAATAAAAAAAAGTTACTTAAATCTATTTATTGCACTCTGTACATATTGCCTTTTTCTATTCCTTAAAGATGCTTTATTTTTAAAACATACAAACAAAATTCCAACTCTAACATAGTCCCTTTAAAAGAAATTTTCAGGAATATTTCTGCAACAAACAAAACTAAAATTTGGTCTTGCAACTACCGAACTGCTTAAATGATGAAAATACTAATCTAATTGAGGAATCTGAACTAGCTAAAGTTGGCAATGGAACTTCACAAGTATGCTTCTCGTAGCATTGTCTGTACAAAAAAATACGGAGGCATCCGCCTATTGTTTCCACCTGAACTTCTAACGTCGCCAAGATAATGTTCTAAACAAACTACACCTGAAAAAATTGTCTGTTTTGTTGTTTTACAAAGTATTGAGTTACACTTTTGTCCATTTGCAATAACTATACTTAACCGGTTGCAGCGCATGTTGCGTTCGCAAATTATTTAAGTAAACAAAATAAATAATAATAAACTAAAAAATCATTAAATAATATGTATCTGGTCAATTTTATTTTATTTAATATACATTTACAACATTTATTTGGATTGGAATTAAAAAGCTATACAAATCTTCCAATTTAAGACCATGTCAGCACTTCAGATTCTGTTGGTTAGGATTGTTTAGTTTTTGAACGAGGCCATGAAACATTCCAAATGAAGCATTTAGATGGGGCTGATTACTATAATGAAGCGTTTTGATGGGCCGAAACACTAAATGTGAGAATGTGTTTGGTTTTTTGCATCATTTCACGCACACTTTCTCACATTTAGTGCTTTCTAGCTTGTAGGCAAACCGAAATGTCAGTCTGAGATTCCGGTCTTGGTAATGGAGTGTTTTTGCTTTTAAGCAAGACAGTTCGACAGACGGGATGGAAAGTTATCAGTGTGGGTAGCAACCCAGCCTCTTTTTTATTAAAACAATCTGACAGATCATTTTTTTTGCATATCTTCCAGCATATGTCCCCTGTGGATTCAAGTCCATTCGATCTGTCGAACTTATCTTTACTCTGTTTATGGTTGATGTCATTTAACCCTAAATGAGCTTCTTTGCTAAAAACATTGATAAAGTGTAAAATAGATGAAGTGTCCCATGAACAGATTTGTTTGTAAAGTACATTTCCACAATTTGGAAGCATTGTTCTGGCATTAAACGATTCATGACGAATTACCAAACCTTGCTTAACACAAATATCAACACAGCTCTCAACTGTCAAACATCAGAACTTCTCCTGCAGCTGTAAAACACCCTGTATGTTTATTTATTCATCTAGTAATACTTTTCTAACAAAAATACATACAAAAAACATTAAATTAACCTTAAATGATATTTAATGTCACCTTCCACACCAATTATTCTATAATTATTTGTTCTGTATTTAATGAAATCTTTCAACTGGATATATCATATTTTTCCCTGATTTATCCATTTGTCACAAATTAAAATTCCCATATCGCCATAATATAATTTTCTTGTACACATTTTTGTTGTTCTTGTTCACATTAAGCGATATCCTATGTATATATGTACATAAAGATACATATAACGAACAATTTTGTGTCATAAATTCTTTGAGTTCATGTACAGTACATAGCTTTATTGTGTTTTTTTAACATTCCGTTGTTATATAAAATGTCCTTATTTTTTTGCAATTTACCTTCGGTTGAGTTGTTTTAAATTCTTTGTTGAACTCTTACTCCCGTGGAAAATCTGCAAGGTTTCATATACTTTTTATGAGAAACTTTTTACTCACGAAGTGAAATAATGTGAAATGTTGGTTTTAGTGTTTTTTTTTATTTTATTTTGCAATTTACTCGTACTCTAGCAAACCGGAAACCAATAAAACAAAGAACGATTATTTTTTGAATTTATGGTTGGTGGAATTCTTAAAGGTAAAACGAAAGGTTATTAATTTTGTAGCTGTTGTAAATATCTTCAAATCGAAATTCTCAGTTGAGTATAACAACAAAAAAATTAATATAAGCAAAAAGAAAGTATAAAATTATAATTTTTACTGAAGAACTTTTATGTAAGCGCAGTCAAAGTAGGTAAATAACCGATTTCTAATATAGTTAAGAGAAAATTTTATTTGCAAAACACCTCACTTCAATCATCCACATCGAAACCACGAGCAATGTGAGGACATTTCAAGGACATTTTTATGGATTCAGGTGACTAATTAGTCACTCTTTGTCACGCAACTGGAAAGTAGTACAATAATATAGCAAACATGAGTCGATGTTTTTATGACTGACTTGTTAAGTTTTCGGATAGCGATGACGCTTTAGAAATGTTTTTAATTATTTTCTAGTAAAATGTGTTTTTTTAGACTGGTATTTATATACCTATGTACATTTAAAATGGAAATAAGCAAAAATGTTTTTTTTTTAATTTACATAAAATTAAGTTTATTCAAAAGATACACTTCTGGCAATATAATTAAAATATGATTTCTGGCATACGACCGCCAAGGCTGGCTCGGACGTGGTCAAATTTGGAGGGCCAATTTGTAATCACTTTTTCCAACATTTTCGGCAATTGGCAATAACGCGGCAAATGTTATCCTCCAAGTTGTCAATCGTTTCAACATTATCGGCGTAGTGACAGTTAAGAAGCGTTTCCTTTAATAAATCAATTGTAGCACGAGCTGTGTGACATTTTACGTACTCTTCTTGTTGAAACCACAGCTCCTGCACATCAAAGGTGTTCAGTTGATGACATTTTGCGTACTCTTCTTGTTGAAACCACAGCTCCTGCACATCAAAGGTGTTCAGTTGATGAACGAAAAAGTCAGTAATCATGGCTCTATAGCGGTCACCATTGATTGTAACGTTCTGTCAAGCATTGTTTTTAAAGAAGTACGCACCAATTATTACGCGAATCCAGAAAGCACTCCAAATACTCAGTTTTTGTGGATGTAACAGTGTCTTAACATACACTTAAGAATTACCATCACTCCACTGTTAACCACTCAATTCTTTTTAAAAAGCTGCGAATTAACTTTGGGTTTTCTTTAGAGTCATGTAAGCTTGTTCTTTCATTTCTCAGCGGAAGGCAACAATGCGTGGTGGCTAATGGATACTCGTCCACATTTCTCAATGTTTTGAGTGGAGTGCCACAGGGATCTATCCTTGGACCAATCCTCTTCTCGCTTTACATAAATGAGTTACCACAAGTTGCTAAACATTGTTTGATTCATCTTTATGCTGATGATGTGCAGCTCCTGATAAGTCGCCTTTTGGGGCTAAAAATGATGCCGTAGCTTTAATGAACGAGGATCTGCTACGCATTTCACAGTGGTCAAAAAAGAACGATCTCCGCCTTAACCCTGTCAAATCAACATTCCTCCCCATCTATCGCAAAAACTTTGATCTATCGGGTTTAAACCCGTTGAAACTTGACGACAAAACCATTGAATATGTTAGCACTGCTAGAAACCTAGGAGTAGTATTCAATCGCACACTCACTTGGGATGACCACCTTAATAGTGCCATTGGTAAAGTCTATGGAAGTCTCCGCCTTCTTCAAGTCACTCGAAATTTCATCCCGATCAAAACTAAACTGTTACTTGCTAAGGCCCTTATACTAACAATTGTGCTGTATGGATGTAAAATCTTTTGTAAACTAGACTGTGTGACTAGCCGCAAATTGAATGTTGCTTATAACAATATTGCACGCTATATTTATAATCTACGTCGCGTCGTTATGATTACATATCCATTTTTGCGGTACGGATTTCTGGTTGTAGCCTTGACAGCTTAATAAACTTTTGCTTTCTGAGTTACCTGCATGAAATCATCCTAACACAACAACCTGATTATCTATACGGTAAGCTGAGTTTTCCCTCATTCAACAAAGTCATTTGCTTTAATATTACCCCGATACAATTTTTTAAATACTGAGCGTCAATTTTGTATTCATATTGTACGCCTTTGGAATTCTCTACCCATCGCTATGAGAAGAATAAGAAGCATAAGTAGATTTAAATTTTTACTTTTCAACTATTTGGCAAATAATTGATGTTAAATTTCCTTTTCGTTATATAAATATGTAAATAGAAGTCTTAGGTATATAATTTGTATTCAAATTCTGAAATTAATGTAAAGGCTTGCAACACTTTAAAAGACTCATGTCTCCTACCTTGTAAGTGATTTTTGAAATAAATAAAATACAAATAAATACTCCAAATACGGGAGTTTTGTTTATTGACGTATTCATTCAACCAAAAGTGAGCTCAATCGCTAAACAAAATTCGATTATTAAAATTGGGACCAAGAGCATTCTTGTTTTGGGATTATTCACCGAATTTTGAAAGCGTTGTGCAGGCGTCAGTCTATTTCTGCCAAAACAAACTAAAAAAAAGAGGTTGGGATGCCACCCACACTGATAACTTCCCATCCCGTCTGTCGATTTGTCTTGCTTAAAAGTTTGTCTATATGTATCAATTTTTACCAAATTTGCGTACTATTTTTTGTAGGTTTTATTTTTTTATGAAAAAACGGACTGTTGCATTTTTATAAAAAAATTACTGAATATCGAAAACAATATTTTCTGTGAAATAAAATAAATTTGAAGCCAATATTTGTAATTTTTGAACAGCTATTTGAGTCGAAAGTAAATTTTTACCAAGTTTTAGTATTGTTTTTTTAGGTTTTTATTTTTTTGTAAAAAAAACTGTCAATTCGATTTTTCTCAAAATTTTATCGAATGTTGAAAACAATATTTCTTATAAGTTTAAAGTAGTTAGAAGCTATTATCTCAAATTTTTGAAAAAATATTTGGGTCGAAAATCAATTTTTACCAACTTTTGTTAAATTTTTTGTTCAATTTTTACCAACTTTGAGTACCTAATGTTTTTTTTAGGTTTTTATTTTTATAAAAAAAAACTGTCAATTAGATTTTTCTCAAAATGTTATGAGATGTCAAAAACATTATTCTTCGTTGCACAAAATTGTTTTGGAGATGAAATCATATTTCAGTATTAAAATTTTCGAGGTGACAATTCAGTTTTTTTGATTTATAAAAAAAACCGTTAATTGGATTTTTTTCAAAAAATATACTTGTTTTGTATCACGTTACAATATATAATATAAAATTTAATTCAAGTCTCTATTGTAACAAAATATAAAAAAATTTATTTGAAGTCGATATCTCTTCTGGTTCTTGAGCTATGGACGACGAAAAAACGTCGCGAACGTACGGACGTACGGACGTACTTACACACACACGCACAGACATCTTTCTAAAAATCTTTTATTTCGACTCTAGGGTACTTGAAATCAATTTTTTCAATTTGACAAATCAGACCCATTACAATAACTTCCTATGGGAAGTTAACAAATTACTTGACAGCGCACAAAATGGCTGCTAGTTAAAATAGAGTGGCCAAATTAATGTTCTATACTTCTAGAAAAACACCCGTTGCAAATATCGGGTGATTTTTTTGAGGTTAGGATTTTCATGCATTAGTATTTGACAGATCACGCGGGATTTCAGACATGGTGTCAAAGAGAAAGATGGTCAGTATGCTTTGACATTTCATCATGAATAGACTTACTAACGAGCAACGCTTGCAAATCATTGAATTTTATTACCAAAATCAGTGTTCGGAAAATCCGCTTTTTTATCGACAAATTTTGTTCAGCGATGAGGCTCATTTCTGGTTGAATGGCTACGTAAATAAGCAAAATTGCCGCATTTGGAGTGAAGAGCAACCAGAAGCCGTTCAAGAACTGCCCATGCATCCCGAAAAATGCACTGTTTGGTGTGGTTTGTACGCTGGTGGAATCATTGGACCGTATTTTTTCAAAGATGCTGTTGGACGCAACGTTACGGTGAATGGCGATCGCTATCGTTCAATGCTAACAAACTTTTTGTTGCCAAAAATGGAAGAACTGAACTTGGTTGACATGTGGTTTCAACAAGATGGCGCTACATGCCACACAGCTCGCGATTCTATGGCCATTTTGAGGGAAAACTTCGGAGAACAATTCATCTCAAGGAATGGACCGGTAAGTTGGCCACCAAGATCATGCGATTTGACGCCTTTAGACTATTTTTTGTGGGGCTACGTCAAGTCTAAAGTCTACACAAATAAGCCAGCAACTATTCCAGCTTTGGAAGACAACATTTCCGAAGAAATTCGGGCTATTCCGGCCGAAATGCTCGAAAAAGTTACCCAAAATTGGAATTTCCGAATGGACCACCTAAGACGCAGCCGCGGTCATCATTTAAATGAAATTATCTTCAAAAAGTAAATGTCATGGACCAATCTAACGTTTCAAATAAAGAATCGATGAGATTTTGCAAATTTTATGCGTTTTTTTTTTAAAAAAAGTTCTCAAGCTCTTAAAAAATCACCCGATATAATAATTCATATTGTAAGACGGCTTTATAAGTTAAAAAAAGTTGTTTCTCCTGGAAATCAAGTTTAAAATTTAAGTCCATCAACAAGCATCGGTAAGTTGATGGACTTAATTTAAATTTGAATCTTAAATCAGTCTATCACGTTAGGTTTTTAACATATAACTTAATGCTAGCCTCGAAAAGCTATCTATCCTATTCTTAAAAGAAATAGGCAAAATTGTTTGAAAGTAATTTATCTTTTAACATTAACTTTTTGAAATAAGTTTATTGAAAAAAATATATAAAAAGTATGTTGAAAGCGTTTTTTTTTAAATTTAAAGAAGATTGTTAAAATCAGAAATTGGAATCAGCACAGAAAATTTACTTCAAAACGTATTTTTTAAAACTGTAAACTCATTGGATTCAAAGTTTCTCAAAACTTTACATAGAGATAAATAAGAATTTACAGAAACTAAGTGAAATAATATAATGATGTAAACTGTATCTAAAAGACAAAGATTTTTACCATAAAAAATCATTATACAATTTTTTGTTAAAAACCATGTTCTGTTTTACAAGCATTAAAAAGAAACTTTTTTTGGTTTTCTTTGACATATTTTAAAAACCTCATGTGATAGAAAATTATAAGGTAACCTTTGAATTTTGGACAACTCAATCCTTTAAATAGTTTTGTTTTATATTTTGGAGGAGAAAATAAACTTTATTTTGCCGACCAGTGTACAAGTAGCTCCTTTGGCTGACTTTTCAGCACCGTATTCTGTCACTCCGATTTTCCAAAATCTTTTTGCTGGTTTGCGTATTGCAAGCATAACATCGTTCCTTCTCGGTTTCCTACAAAAATGTAAAAAGGGGTCAAATCACTTTTCCAAGGTGGTCAATTTTCATCGCCACGACAATTTTTGGTGCCCCAAAGATCGATTGTGATATCGTTTAAATCCATATCTTCTATTTCACAAATAAAAACTAGAGTAATATGGCCCCGTACCACCAAACGTTAACCAAAGCTTTTGTTCTCAGTCTCATTTTCAAAAAAAAAATGGTCCAATTATTCCAATCCTCCACAATCCAAACCGAAAATAACGTGGTTTTTCGGAGCCCAGATGTAAAAATTTAATTGGTTAACGTAAGTAACCGAGATAAAAATGCATTCCTCCAGGAAAGATGATTTTTCACCATTTCGTTTCTTAAAAATACACCACACTAAAACCATCCTTCAAGAATGTCAAAATCTCAAAAATCAACTGAAATATAATATAACTAAATTAAGGGCTCATTTTTCCATTGCCGCAGCACGAATTTCGACATGCGGTTTTTTTATTTGATAGATATGTGATAAATAAATAATAATTATAGCAATTTTAGAGCGAGGAAACATTTATTTCTATTTTAAATTAATTTTCAAAGTTCACTTTTTCACATACAAAACACGCAAAAATGGTTGATTTTGACATTTCTTCACTGTTTTTTGCTCAATGTTGCCATACTTCCTTTTTTTTTGTTGGGGATTTCTTTGATTTTAGTGTTCAAATGCAAAAAGTACTTTGCATATACCCAAACTCGCACCCACCCCAAATCCTATAGTTATCCAAGCAGGGGGGTTGCAGGAGCAGCATGTCCCCCCCCTTACATACCTAGCTGTTAGTACGCCGTACTATCAATTTAAAAAAACTTGTTTTAGGCTCATAAAACGAAATACAAAAAAAGTAGGGTTAAGTCCGAAAAAGAAAAGGTTTTTTTATGACTTATAGGTGTTTCTTCGCCTTAATATTTAAAACATGTTCTTTTGAGACCTCTACCTAACTGTAAAAAAAAATCAGAAGGAAATGCGTGCTGCGGTAATGGAAAGTCGCCCCAAATTAAGTATAAGCGTACACTTTTAAACAAAACAAATATGGTTTTTACAATCTAGTAGGATTTTGAAGACCTTCAGTACGTTTCAAGATGAGCTTCTACATCCATTATTAGCTTCTTATCAGAGGCATTGATTAAAAATTGTTACTAGAAACAAATATGTACATACATATGTAAATATGTACATAGGTATGTACATATATTATATTATTTTCAAATATTTTACGCTATTTTCTAAAATCTTTTGATTTTCCGTCTAGCAACGAGCAACACAATTGCGATGTTTGACATTTGAGGTTGGATTCGAAAAATGTAGTTCTGTTTGGTTACTCAAACTTAGTCGCACAACGTTTCACAAATTCCTGTTTGGCAACTCAAGAAAGTTGCAACGAGAGAGTAAAAATTGTCCCCTCCATTGAAAAACTTACAAATTTCTGATTCAAGAATTTCTGAGTGCAAGGAGTTTAACAAATGTCAAAATCAGCAACTGCCATCTCTGTCATTGTCACTTTGATTTTTTGTTTTGTGAAAAATCTACAAATTAGAAATTGGAAAATTAAAAATGGAAAAAGTATTTAATTTCGATTATACTTCCAGAATATTTCATCAGAATCATCTATAATTTCTAAAATTTGCTCAGTTATTATTGAATCATTCACTGGATGTGGACGAATCTCAAATTTATGATACCACATTTAAAATACTTTCAAAAGACATTTCGGATTTACAAATAAATTAAAATTTCACAAAAAAGATCCTGTCACACTGATGTTCATGCACAAGCTGAAGTAAAAGCGTTTGTTAGTTTGACAGATAATTTGACAGGTTTTATGTACATAGGCAAAATTAACCAAAGAGATACATACGAGTAATTATTGAAGCTTCATTTTCCAAATTGGCTGTGACTTTCTGTCTCTGTGCCAAATCAGCAGGTAAGGGTATAACATTCAACAATACAAGACTCTGCACGACTATCCGAGTCACTCAGAGAAGCAGCGGCGAAATATTTAAACTGTGTTAAATGCTTTGGGCATGAGAGACGAACTGTCAACTGTGGAATGCGGATTGTGAATAGTCGATGCTGTAACTTGTCATAATAATATGTTTTCAGTGGCTGATAAATATGATAATTTGACTGAAAGCAAAAGAAACAATATGGCCGCCACGATCTGTCAAAATCAATCTGTTCTTATTGGAAAACCCTTAACATAGTGATAGTAAAAGTCACTCTTTGTTTTATTTTAAACAGGAGTTGCTTTACGACGAAATCTGTTTGACTAGTTCGAAAATGTAACCTCGAAATTCATTACAATTTAACATTTGACTTGCATAAAGCATTTAAGCTGAAAATTGATAATTTTGTAATTACTTGAAACAAAAAATTTGTCTCTTTACCTTTTTAAATTTTAAACTCAGTTTGGCCCTATATGCCCAAATATTTAATCCTTTTAAACGGCCTCAATTTAAAGCTCCCATAATCTTATAACAACCTAGAATAGAAAACCAAGGTGGGTAGCTAAATTCTCTAAAGATTAAAATATTCCTAATGATGACATAACAATCAAGGTACAACCTTTCACCAGGACAGCCATCAGGTAAAGTAATTATACAAAATTGTCCCTTTTCAAAAAGAAGAACTAATTACACACAATTAAAAACCATGCAAAGGGGAGTTGTTACATATTTATACCTAACATATACATGTACATATTTTTGTATAGCATAGTTTCATCATGAATTTACATTAGTTGATTCTTTTAAATAATTAAATTTACGAGTAAATACAATTTATCTTGCTGCTACATTAACACAATAATGTAGGTTAGGTTAGGTATTAGGTAAGGTAGAAGCCTAAAACAACCAAAGCAACTCGAAATACTTTGCTCAAAGGAAGATGACCCTTCCTTCAAAAATCGTTTTGTCTGTTTATTTGTTTTCGGAAAAACAAGGGTCACAAACGGTCGGTTTTTTTGTTTTGTTACTGTCGTTTAAGGTTAACCAAAAATCTCTCAATTTGTTTTTGGTTGGTTACATCTCAGGAAAAGTTAACCTAACCTATATTTTGTGCTGTGTCCTAATTCTTAAAGAGGATGAAAGTTTAAGAGATTAATACGCTTCACTCCTGTTGTGGAAAAGAACCTTAACTCATTTGCGCTTAGCAAATGAGTTTTGTGCAATACATGAAGGTTTAGCAATAAAAAAATCATAAAACACCATGTGTATCGTTAACCCCCAAAAAATAAACAAACAAAAAGAAACGATTAATTTTATCAATGCTGGAGAGTGTTTTGGCCCGAAGATTAATCTTGATTTAGAAGTTAACCCTCCATTTGAAATAAGGACTTTTACTACACCATACATTATTTGTGCGTGGTGTGTTTAATGGTTAATGGTTAAGGATTGAAGATTTATGTTTTTCTATATATACACGAAGGTAGTTATGGGGTTCAGGTTTAAGGACATACATAAACTTCGTGGATCCTTTTAAGCAAACGCTAAACACATATTTACACGCTAAAACTTTTTAATCAACTCGTTTTATCGTCATATTTTGTTTTGGCGTCTTCCTTATCTATTTCCTTATTATATTCTTTTTTGTGACGTTTTCATACACCAACCCAAAGCTCGAACTTTCTTAAATCCGATGGCGCACTAACTTAATTAGACAAAGTTACCTTTTCGATGCGTTCCTTGCCCAACGACAATCCCGCATCCTTTCCTTGCTTTTCGTCTGCCTCAGAAAATATATTAAGTGATTGCTTAATTTTACATTTTCTTTGAAATTAGTCTTTCTAAAGTTCAGGATAAAAAATAACTAGGTTAATTTTTAAAGCAGTTTATTTGGAAAAGAATTTGAATTTTGTACAAGAGTTATGCTATGTGAACTGCTGTGGTGGGTTCGATGGAGAACTCATTATGAAAATAATTGAAGTTAAAAATTATGCAAACACTTTATGAATTCCTTTGATGTTTGATCTTTAAATTTTTAAGAAAAGATTTACTTAAGTGTTTTTTAACCTATACGGGAATTTGAGATGTGCATTTGGAGATAATTATTATAAAAGTTTTATTCGTAATAACATTTTACATATCAAATGGATTGAATCAAGACGAATAACACATCATAATTTTATTTATGAAAACTTATTTTTATTTTCTTTAGCCTGAAACGCGAAAGGTTCGTTTATTTTCATTGAACATGTTATCGAAAATGTCTTCCATTAGAGACTTCATAACGTTGACAGTTGATAGCGGCTATATTGGCGAAGCATCATCTATAAAATTGAATGTCATTTATTCACATTGTTTTTCTAAAACGTGTAATCCATTGTTAGTGAACTATCAACCAACACCCGTTTATCGTGAAAAGCAAGATAGTTTTTGCATACCATCTGGGCCAAGGCCAAGAGGACCCATCTTAAAACACCACTTTTATCCGTGAGAGTATACCTAAGAATCCGAAGCTGTTGATTTTGCGTCGCTTACAAAAACTCAATTTTTCGCAGACCAACACACGAAGAAAGGGAGGACTGACGTGTTGAGCTAATATGTTTATAAATGGTGTCAGAAATTTAAGCGAACTTTAATAGATGTTGAGGTATTGTTTAACAGTGGAAACACGTTTGCTCACTCATGTATAGTGCTCCATTTTAACTTACCCTTAACTGTCAGCTGTCAAATTGTGAATTTTTCAATTCTAAGGGTTGCCAACACTTTTTCACTCAAATGGATTAAAATAATATGTTAATCAACTTTGAAACTTTGAATCGAACTATAAACGTGTAATCACATTTCATAAAAATGTGGAATTATTTCTCAAGCGCACTCAAAACTATTGCTTTCTTCGTTTAAATCCTAATCCTGCTTCCCTAAAGGTTCGCAGTGGTGTTTTAACTGTATGCATCTCAATTAAATCAAATTGAACAACATATTATTGTTGCTAATTTGTGAATCCTAAAAGCAACTAACTTCTTAAAACCCATTTATTAAACTAAGGGATAAACTTAAAACCCATTATTTAGTTTAGTTTGGTTGGTAATCTCATTTGTTCTACACCATCATCCATCACCATGCCAATGGCACTATTTTACATCCATAAAGAAAATCTCTATCTATGTCCCTAAAGTGTTAAGAAAGGAGCAGTCCTTATTCCTAACCTAACTATACATTATGTGCACCATATAACGGTATGTATAAACTTGAACGTGTTTAATGTCATTTAAATCTTCATAGTTAGTTGCATGGTGAAGATGGTCGTTGTTGTTGTTGTTGTTATTGCATTTTTGTGTAGCATATTCTTTAGATGACGCTGCATCATCCAGCCACTATACACTATACATTTTAACCCAAAGGCAACACCATGGTTGTGCATTTTCCGTTTAACTTAAAGAACTTTCGAATGAGAGAATAATATTCGCGCAACTCGCAAAGCGCTCGTTTCAACTTTACACGCTCTGATGGTTGCATTTATTCAAAAAATGTATATATCTTGGCAAATTCCTTTGGAGACTTGATATACTATACTTTCACTTCTACAAGAAAATGACAAAAGTTCTTACATACCAACCTACATACATACATATGTATGTTAGACTAACAACAACAACAAGCAAAAGACTCATATCCGTTCGAGTGCGGGAAATCTGATGGTGGAAGACTTAACAAGCTATATGCAATGCATTCCCTATGGTAGTAGAACGGGTGGATTTTTTTAAAGATTAAGATTTTTTCTTACTTTTGTAAAGAACTTTTTCATGTTCATAAGGGAAACGTGTTCACTTTAATTTGTGTCAATTAGAGCACTTCACACATTCAATTTCTGTGACTTATGTCAATATCATACATATCTTCTCATCATATAAGATATATCCAATAGACCTATTTTGGTTTTGACAGTTTATGGATCCATATTGATTTGACAGTAGCCAAATGTTCATATTACCTATCCAAACGATAAATTTCAATCTACATTATGTTTTAACTCAAAAAAGATGGCGTCAAATGTCAAATATAGGATTAAATCTCAAGGTACGTACATATAAGATATCACGCAGAAAATATTATCATAACAGCGTTATCACTTTTGTTCAATATATATATATATATACTTAATATTATAAATGCGAATGTAAGTTTGTTTGTTACGCTTTCACGCAAAAACTACTTAACCGATCATCATGAAACTTTGCACATACACTCTTCAAGGTATTAGAAGTAACATAGGATACTTTTTATAAAAAAAAAATACGAAAAATAAGAAAATTGTTTGTCAAAATATCGTCAAATTTAGCTACTTCAACGCCATCTAGCATCATCTAGCATCATAGTAATGAAGGTTCAACCCTGAATACTGTAATACCAACCCACTGTATTACCGACGGTGACGACAATATCTAATTCAATATCTAATTCAATTGAATATAGTTTCAACTGTTTCTAATTTTTCTATATTTATTGTTATTTTCTTCTGTCGTTACATGCAGTATAATACTATTCACATTTTTGAGGTTATCCGTAATTTTTTTGGTTAGCTGTTTCTTTATTATTTCAGATCTTACTCGCTGATGTTAATTCTTACTCTGCTTTTATTTGAAAAAATGCCAAAATTGTTTGTCAAAATATCGTCATGTGGATCTCATTGCTAATGTTTTTCCGGAATTGCAACAAAATTTGTGTAGTGATCAGTGGCTGTGTGCAAGAGCAATATTAGCACCAAGAAATGAAATTGTAAATAGGATCAACACTGACATTTTAAACGAGGTTCAAGGAGAAATGAAGGAATATTTGTCAATGTATACAATTATGGATACGCAACTAAGTACTTCATATCCTGTGGAGTTTTTAAATTCACTTGAACTATCGGGTGTACCGTCACATAAACTTCAATTGAAACTAAATGTACCAGTAATGCTTATGCGAAATCTAGATGCTCCTCGGCTATGTAATGGAACAAAGCTTCGGATAACAAAATTGGGACAGAACATACTTGGTGCTACTATTTTAACAGGTGTCGGTAAGGGAAATAGTGTTATAATACCTCGGATACCAATTATTCCCACTGACCTTCCATTCCAATTTAAAAGGGTTCAGTTTCCCGTCAAGCTTAGCTTTGCTTTTACTATGAACAAGACACAAGGACAAACATTACAGGTAGCAGGAGTGCATTTAGAAAACCCATGTTTCTCTCATGGTCAACTTTATGTAGCCTGTTCACGTGTATCTAATGCCCGGAATTTACACATATTTGCACCCGACGGGAAAACTTATAACATTGTCTATAAAAATATCTTAAATTAATACTTTCGTATTGTATTTTTTTAAATTGTTAGAATTCAGAATTATTTATTTTTGTTACGATGAAATATATTTTAACATTTGTTGTTGCATTTCAATAAGCATATATTAAGGTGTTGAAACTTCATTGTCTGTAGTAATTTTTAAAAATTGTTGATTTCAGCCAAGCAATAAAATTTAGTTATTATATTGACTCATTTCTATTATTATACCCTTACCCTTTATCTCTCATACTTATTTAATTTCTCCACTGCGGGCGAAGCCGCGCGTAAAAAGCTAGTACATACATATGTACATCCGTAAGCTATTTTGTTGCTCAATTGTTTTTCCTATTTTCTAGATATCCAAATGAGTTGATGGAGCCATTTAATGATTGAGGCCGTCCAAATTAATTTCCAATTGGAAATACGTAGTACCTCCACGCCAAATCACTCAACCACAATTGTAAAATTGATTCAACCGTGGTTGACGGTTGCTAGCAACTTAAAGGTTTCCAAGTTGCCAGCACCAGCAAATTACTAGACTGTTTTTCATTGAGCATTAAGCAACTTTGAGTGACTCATTTTTGGATATTTTATTTTTTCTATATTGTAAGTTGACTCATGTCAAAAATGAACGAAAGAATCGAAGATCTATGAAATATAAAATATAAAATATAAAATATTTCATAATATTTAGTGGAAAAGCCATTTTGACATCTTCATAAGCCAGAACAAACACAAATGTCATATTTTCATCTTTTGTCTTCTTTTTTAATCTTTGAATATTTCCGATAGCAAAATTAATTAGTAGGCGAGTTGAAAAAACTAATAGTTCAAACAATGTAATTAGTATGTACATACATATGTATAAGCAAATAGACTAAATGTACTAAACGTCAAATTGAAAATATTGAAAAGCAAACTCAATGTTCTAAACGTCACATTGAAAGGATTGAAAAGCAGACTAAATGGCTGCGTTCAATCTCAGACAGATAGGGAATCCGGATACCTTTTTATTAGTGTTTTACGTGTAATATAACAGCTGATTAAAAACAGTTGAGATATCAAAAAAGGAATCCAAAGGTATCCAAGAGTTTCTGGGGTATGTATGTAGGTATCTGTAAGAACAGCTGATTCAACACATGGTTGAATTTCAAGAAACTTGAAAATTGATTTCAACTTTTTGTATTTGTTGGTAAACAAAAAGATACAAAATGTTAGTTGAAGTTGTATTTAAGGATGTTTTGTAAATAATAGACAATGAAAAGGCTATTTTGTTCCGAATTTTTGAAGGTAAATATGATCTATTTTTTTAAACTTCAAAATTGACTTATTTTGTTCTCGTTTTGTAGATGACCAATTTGCTAAATTATTAATCGTATAGAATTCCAATTGAGCTAAGAGGAAAATTAACATAGATTATAGATTAAGGTTATCTCTTATTTATTAAATTGTTACGCACCTATCAGTTCATCATCGTCCGACGAATCAGTTGAATTATCCATTAAATGTTTTATCTTACAACAATTTTGACTTCGAAGCTTAAATGTTTCTCTACTTTTTGTGAACAGCTGAAAGTTGTTTTTATTTTTTGACAGCTATCTCGAAACAGCTATCCAACTCATTCAAAATCCACCTATCCAAGATACCCTATCCAACACGAGATGGAACGCAGCCAATGTTCCAAACGTCACATTGAAAAGTTATGACAGATGTCAAACCAATTGTAGAAATATGTTTAGTATTGCTTGTATTTTTTTTTGAATTACAAATAATAAAGAAAAGTTTCCGAAATTAATTGTTATTATTTGGTGGCTCAATAATAGTGGTTCTCACAAAAAGAATTTATTAACTTGACACCACGGAGTTCAATTTAATTACCATCATGGTTAAAATTATAACTAATTGTTGTTCAAAGTTATACTGTCACCAAAGTTTCGCTAAAAACTCCTACCAAATAAGTAACGTAGTGTGCACTCGCAAATGTACCCTTCATAAAACTAAAATGATTCATATTTTATTTCGTTGCACATGCAACAAGAATCTAACTAACGCTCATGGTGATGATAATGATAAATAATTCTTGTACAGTTTTTCAATTTCTCATAAGTAATCACAAATCTGTGTTGTTTGTCATTTTTGACAAAACCTTGAAAGTGTCATCTTTGTATATAAAATCTGTAGTATTATCATCGAACAGTTATTTTTCACGTAGCCACAAGGTGGCGTTGGAAGTGATGTACACAAAAGGTGAAGTAAAAAACTGAAATAGCTAATGTCGCCGTAGCCACAAGGTGACGCCCCACATAATCTCACTATGATAATACTATAGATTTTATGTATAAAGGTGTCATGCAAATATTGTTAATATATGAAATAGGGCTTTAAAAATGTCAAATTTCAAACCCGTGACTTTGAAGAAATTCTTGAACTCCCTCTGTGAAAGCGTTAAGCGTTAGATCTGTGAATTTTTCAATTAATCGATATCAAGACTATTGAAAAAACTAGTTGTACAAAGTAAAGAGTGAAAACCATTATTTCATCTAAGAAATCTAAAAATTAAATCCGCACGTAAAACTCTCATGTAGGTACTAGAAATTTTAATAACTCAATTACATACTTCACATAAATAGCACATATTTTTTTTATTTTTGAATAACTTTCGATTCACTTACTATAAACAAAAACAAAAAAACCTTCGAACTCACCCAACATCGACATCACTTTGAATATTTTCCTACAAGGTTTACTTTTCACTTTCAAAGAACTCATATTTCCTTCCACCGCGCGCCGGCAGCGCCACGGCGCGGCGCTGGAACTTCCAATAAATCAAGCCATGAAGCTCAATTTGGATATAATTTCCATTAAAAAATTAAACCTTCTCAAAGTACGTAATGTAAGTAAAGTATATACCCTCGTTCGTTAATTGAACGAACTCATGTCCTTCATTTTACGAAACAATAATTTCACATTGCACGAAAAAGTCATAAATAAACAAAAAACCACTCCCTCACGGCTCAATGTTTTCATTCTCACTCTGCCTTCACTCTCAACTCACCCAACATTTTCGACAGAAAACTTTTTTTTTTTTAATTTTGTTGTTTCAAAACAAACCAAGAGTTGGAAAGAAACTCGAAAGAAATAAATTTCAGTAACTGAACTGAAGTATAATAAGGATATGGACGCAAAGGCGAACCATACCGTAAGCAACGCAACGCGACGGAAGGAAAACGGAATGCATAAATAAAAGGTCAGGTTTTATGATACTCTCAGCTTTTGCCTTATTTTCCAACTGAAAATATAAGCAAAAACACTATACTATACATAATGAACATGAAAAATTGCTCCCTTGTTCCTTGGAGGACAAAGTTTTAATATCATGACGAATGGATGTCAAAAATGGAAATAAACATTCAATGAAGGCGAAATGCGGGAATGCGGAAATGCGAAATATTATACGGTGAGGGTTAATGTGCATTAATAAATCTTTAATTAATAAAATATTTCAAAAAAAAGTTTGAAGGTTAAGTTAAATTTTGAAAACAAAGCAGTTGGAAAAAATAGCATTGTTTGAATAAGGAAAAAGGAAGGATCAAACTGCACCAATTCCTATACAAAATCCGTCGATTACGTTACGGCTGTGCATAAAATTACGTTGACGTTAAGGGGTGACCAAATGACGGATGGATTTACGTTATCAACGAACAATTGTTTTCGAACTTAAAACGATAGAAAAACACCCTAAATAAAAACGTATTTTTTGGCAGTTGAAATGTCAAGGACTATACCGCGGAAAGAAACGCTGAAATTTCAGCTTTTTCTGTTTGGTATTTCAAATTATGTATGTTCATTGCAAGAGGCTCATCCATTTTTTGGTTTCGAAAGTGAAACTATGTAAATAAATCACTCGGCGATACATTTCGATAAAGATTGTTTTTCATAATGAGGTTTGGACTTTGATACGAGTATTAAGAATGAAATATTATTCTAATGGAAGAATTACAGCACACAAATCTTTTGAAGTAATTATTAATAACTTTTTTCATATTTTGGGTGGTATTTCAGACATCTATCTTCCAAGTCATGAACTTCAATTGGCGATCCAAAAGTAAGCGTGCATTTCGATGCATAATTTCTAAGCCACAACCACGCTTTCTCTCGCCTCGACTTTGACAAATCGAATAGACACAATAGATTCTTATGGTGCAATCTGAAATGTTACCTCAGGCTTTGCCTCCGCTTCAAATCCTAAATAGTTGACACCTGACAACTGAGTTGTCATGCTTGTTTTATTTCAGAATCTATGTGGAGCAGCAGTGTCTTCCTTTCTGTTGTTAAATTTATAAAAATAATAAAATAAATAAAGAAATATGCAAATCAAAAAAGTGTAGTAAACTTTCTTCTTAACGCCGGAGGTTTGACGCTACATTACAGTTTGCACATTCTTAGGTCGCCCTTTATGACACATTATATCGTAAAACATTGCAACGTCGCGTCATCGGTAAGAAGCCTGTCAAAAGTACGAACGACCTAACTCGTGGTTGTGGAGTTTAATGTTGAAGCTTATTTCGAACTCGAACTTCTACTCACTTTTTTAACATTATTTTCATATTTTTCAATATATTTCAAAAACTTGTGCTTGCCTTGTTTAGGCGATGAATTCGTTACAAAAATTTTGTTTTTTTAATATGTATGTATATTGATTATAGATTAAGAAAACCATCACAAATTTAATCGAAAAAATTACTCCTTGAATTCAGATAGCCCCAAAAAGCTGGTTTCTTGACAACTTTGAATTTAATTTGTGAACGCACTCCTTTACTAATTAACTGTCATTGTCAATTCAAACTTAACATTTACATAGATTTGACTACAACTATGAGAGCTTTACTACTTAATATAAAGCAAAAACACTCCATCACCAAGACCAGAATCTCAGACTGACATTTCGGTTTGCCTACAAGCTAAAAAGCACTAAATGTGAGAAAGTGTGCGTGAAATGATGCAAAAAAACAAACACATTCTCACATTTAGTGTTGCGACCCATCAAAACGCTTCATTATAGTAATCAGCCCCATCTAAATGCTTCATTTGGAATGTTTCATGGCCTCGTTCAAAAACTAAACAATCCTAACCAACAGAATCTGAAGTGCTGACATGGTCTTAAATTGGAAGATTTGTATAGCTTTTTAATTTCCATCCAAATAAATGTTGTAAATGTATATTAAATAAAATAAAATTGACCAAATACATATTTAATGATTTATTAGTTTATTATTATTTATTTTGTTTACTTAAATTATTTGCGAACGCAACATGCGCTGCAACTGGTTAAGTATAATTATTGCAAATGGACAAAAGTTTAACTCAATACTTTGTAAAACAACAAAACAGACAATTTTTTCAGCTGTAGTTTGCTTAGAGCATTTTTTTGGCGACGACGTTAGAAGTTCAGGTGGAAACAATAGGCGGGTGCCTCCGTATTTTTTTTGTACAGACAATGCTACGAGAAGAATACTTGTGAAGTTCCATTGCCAACTTTAGCTAGTTCAGATTCCTCAATTAGATTAGTATTTTCATCATTTAAGCAGTTCGGTAGTTGCAAGACCAAATTTTAGTTTTGTTTGTTGCAGAAATATTCCTGAAAATTTCTTTTTAAGGGACTATGTAAGAGTTAGAATTTTGTTTGTAGTTAGATTTTGGAATAAAAATTTGAGGGAACCATGTTTTAAAAATAAGTTGCTTTGTGTAAAGCATCTTTAAGGAATAGAAATAGGCAATATGTACAGAGTGCAATAAATAGATTTAAGTAACTTTTTTTTATTCCAGTATGGGGAAACCGAACACCCAATAGAAAAAAAACCGATATACGCGCCAAAATCCATACTTCTTGACTAAATAATGTTATCTTCTATGTTTACGCATAAAATTACGAATTTTGTAGCGTATGAAAATTTCTAGACATTTTACAATCTGAAAAATTAATTATGCTATGAAATAAATGGCTGCTATTATTGCTATTTTTTTTTCTAAAAAGTTGATGAAGGTTAGCCGAAGCGGAAATTTCTTTAATGAACATACCTAAAATATTATTGGCTTTCTCAAAAACATTTTTCTACACTAACCTCTGCTTTATACCTGAAAACTATTGTTTATGTATATTTTCTTCTATGTTCTGCATTTATAAAATGTAATCTACGTATTATTTATTATATTAAGAAAAACAAAAACATATTCATACGTAAAACTCATTAATTTGTTTTTATTATTAGCAGCACTTTTACTAAACATACCCTTCAAACAATAATAAGTAAACTTGAACTTTGGTAACTAAACATTTTTAAGGAATGAATGAAAATTATATTTTTCGTTAAACTGTGGAAATTCACTAAAAAAAACTTCTGTACGTCAACAATAAACATTAATGTCGATTACTTGATCTATTGAATGAGTTTTGCATGAGTTTAGAACGATTTTAAAAAGTTTTCATTTTGTGATACATGTCAAAATTTTAATTTTATTTGCTCTGCATTTATTCAACAGGTTCGCTATAATCGTTCTGATTATTTTTTTAAAACATACATATGTGGTCCTTTGATGCATAGTTTTTTTTGATAGCAAATACATGTATGTTTCCATCAATCAAGAATGTTATGGATAAGGTATTTTTAGATTATAACTCTTTTTTTAAATTTAATATTTATTAATCATAATTGAATTGAAAAATAGTTGCAAGCTTAAATCATTTAAAACAAACTATAAATATACTTGGATTAATTAGATTGATACAGATTTTAATTAGTTGCAAACAAAATATTTGGACCGTTCGTTAACGAAAATTTATTAGAATTTAATACAAAAATTGCGCTCGCACCCTTAACTTGATGGTTCTTCGAACGCATATTTGATACAAAAATCCGAGGTTTATTATGAAATTTAAAGAATTTCGTAGTGATTACTGTAAATTAGTGAATTAATTATAATAAACCGATTTTGAACATGCTTTTTTCAAGATAAAAAGGTACATTGGTTCACTATCCACAAAATACCTGCAAAATTAAAGCTTAAAACTGACTTTTTCATCGAAAAAAGTAAAAGGAAAAACCTGGAAAAAAACTTATTAACCCCTCCATTTTGTTTTTGCTATGCAAAGTGCCGCTAGCCCACGGCATCGTTTTTTTGTTTTTTTGTGCTCACATCTATTCATGGACTAATTGTCAAAATTACAAATACAACAATGTAAACAAACGGGTTTTGGAGAGTGAAACGTACGAAAGATTCCGGTCTTGGTAATGGAGTGTTTTTGATTCAAATTTATTATTTTATTCTCATTACTCATTTTTATTCTGGACTTTAGAATGAAAAGATCGTTTTTCGAGGATAAAATGAATGATAATTGAATTGCAGGTGCATCATTTAAAAATTAATGGAAAAGCCATTTTCGCAGCTAACGCCTATGGAAAAAACAGAGGCGATAAATGTTGGAAGGCCAATACCACCTCTTCCAAATTTAATTTCCATAAATGCAACAAAAAATAAAACATTTAATAGATACTTCCAGGTAAAACAGTACGAGTCCAAGTTATGGTTGTGTGGTTGCCCCACTTTAAATAAATTGTTGCGCTGGCCTTGCTTGCTTTTTGCAAGTAACCAAGAAAGGGGTGTGTGGTGTGGGTTACTCCGATCTAAATCATTTGACCGTAGCAGCAAACAAACATATAATTTCTCAAACCCATATCAATTCTAGTATAGCGTTGAAAACTTTTGGCAACACCCGTATAGAATTGTTGCTTGATGCACAAACAAATATATCGGTATCTCGTCATAACGAACAAGTGTCCGAAAACCGGCAAGTTTTGGAGCAACTTATTGATGCGGTGTGCTTTTTGGGCTCTCAAGAGCTAGCGTTCAGGGGTAATGATGAACGCGAAGAGTCGGATAACAAGGGAAACTATGCTGAGCTTTTAAATCTAATAGCCAAATATGACTCTAAACTAGAAAATCATTTAAAATCGGCAACGGTTTTTAAAGGAACATCCAACAACATTCAAAGTGATTTGATCAATGCAATATCAAACACAATCATTGATAATATCAAAAAAGAGATTGATGCTGCAAATTTTCTTTCTGTTATGTTGGATGAAACCACATATATCACAAAAAAGTGTCAATTATCTGTGGTTTTCCGATATGTAGACTCAAATGGTGCCCCAAAAGAACGATTTTACCAATTTTGGGACGTCAGTGAAGATCGTACAGCCAATGCAATATCGAAAAAAATAATTGATTTGATAAAATCTGAAAATTGGGGTGCCAAATTGGTGGCTCAGACATACGATGGTGCCGCTGTTATGTCTGGTGAGCTAAATGGAACCCAAGCTCAAGTAAGAAATGAGTTTCAGCATGCTATATTTATTCATTGCAATGCTCATGTTCTGAATTTAGTTTTATCACAATCTGTGAACTTTCTTCGGGAAGTGAAAATTTTCTTTTTAAGTTTGTCCGGTCTGTCCGCTTTTTTCTCCCAGTCCACAAAAAGGACTTATTTTTTGGACCAAATTATTAAAAGAAGACTACCCACCGTTGCCCCAACTAGATGGAATTATTCATCTCGCTTGGTAAATGCTGTTCAAACAGCTTTATGCTAAATACTTTTTACGATGTATTTTCCCACACGGCTATTTTGTTTGATGTCTTACAAAACAAAATATTCGACATAAATTATTGTTGTGAGCAAATTAAATCAGTTAAGATAGAAATCAATACATTACGAACAAAATTTGAAAACATTTTTGAAACTGCCGAAAATATAATTGTACCTTTTCTAAAACGTGGCGAAAGTCTGGATACATTTAAACTTAGGTATCGGCAATTATTTTTTGAAATAATCGACACTTTGTCGTTACAAATGGAAAGCAGGTTCGAGTCATTAAAAAAATTTAAATTTTTAGAATTACTTTCTGTAAAAAAATTTGCTGAAAATGAAAAAAAAAATCCCAACTGAAGCCTTCGAATGCCTCAAAAGTTCATATGGTCCGTTTTTTGATTTTGTGAAGCTTAAGAATGAACCTATTGTGTTTTTTAAATTTGCACAGTCACAATTCAAAAATATTTCAATTAAGGATATTCCAAAACTCCTCGATAATATGGAACTTAAGGCAACTTTTTCTGAAATTTTTAAATTGAGCTCACTAATTTTGACTATTCCAGTATCAAGTAGCTCTGTCGAGCGATCTTTTTCTGCACTTAAACGCATAAAATCATATGCCAGAAATAAAATGCTGGAGAACAGGTTGTCAGAACTGGCAATTATTTCAATTGAAAAATCATTTTTTAAGGAAATAAAAGCAAACAATATTTTTTATGATGACGTTCTATAAGTTTTTTTGAAGAAATCTCGTCGAATCGAACTTATCTACAAGTAAATGTTTATTGGGCTCCGTTAATTTAACTATACTACTAAATAAATATGACTTATTCTACTATTAAAAAAAATACTTAAAAAAAAGCAAAAAAAATATAAAAAAAAAAATTAAAAAAAAAACAAAACAAAAATGGGATCTTGTCTATTACGTCCCCGTTGTGATCCTGGATTAAAACTAAAAAACGATGTTTGCTTACTCTCTCATAGGATCATGGATCTCCATCAAATGACAACAAGTTTGGAGAGAGAAGCAGAAGTTGTGGGGCTGAAAATTAATTCCGGCAAAAGAAAAATGATCAGCCTCGGAACCAGACCATCCTCTCAAATATTTCCTCGCAACCGGTGGAAAAAGTGGAGAGCTTTCAATACCTTGGAAGTATCGTCTCCATCGAAGACGGAACCGAACAAGACGTCATCTGCCGCATCGGCAAAGCAAAAGCAGCGTTCGGTATGTTGTCGAAAATTTGGAGGAATAACTCTATCAGTTTAAAAACAAAGCTATGACTGTTTCGCACAAATGTCGAATCTGTGCTTCTTTATGGGTGCAGCACTTGGAAGGTTACTTCAGCCATTACAAGAAAGCTGCAAACCTTCGTGAATAGATGTCTTCGTAACATCCTAAGGATTTTCTGGCCAAACCGTATATCAAATGAGGTCCTTCATAGAATGACAGGCCAGGAATCTATAGACTATAATACGAAGGCGTAAGTGGCAATGGACTGGGCATACGCTTCGAAAAGGTAACGACTGCAAAAGTAAGAGCTGGACGACCGAGAAGCACATGGCGCAGGACAGTCGAGGTGGACTCAGCGTCACTAGGCAAAAGTTGGAGGGAGCTAAAACACATCTCCGGAAACCGTACCCGATGGCGCGTAGGTGTAGTAGAGGCCCTATGCCCCTTAAGGGGTTCCCAACGGACTTAACAGGGGTGGAATCGGCTAAGGTTATTTTGTGATAAATTACAGCCAATATAATCGAATTTGATCTACATATGTATGTAAAGTGATAGTCAAATTGATACCTAAAAAGCTGTCAGAACAAAAATGTGATAGTCATTTTCCTACAGAGCTTCTGAATAGAGCTTACAAAAAAAGGAAGGAATTTTTTTCAGTTACTTTTTTTAGGTACAAATACACATTCTTGTGACGGACAAAGCTTACGACATTCGAAAAAAACAAAAGAAAAGTAAGAATTTTACTTAAACACATTCAATTTGATACTTTTATTTAGATATTTTATAGGAATCATTTTAAAATTTCACAATGAATTGTGACAATCGTAATCTGAAATTGTTCGATCGAACTGAATTGAGTTGAATCATCTTACACAAACGGAATGAAAATGATAGTCAACTTTGACTATCAAAAAAAGGCTGGGGTAAAACCCACCCTGATAACTTCCCATCCCCTCTGTCGATTTGTCTTGCTTACAAGGTTTGGTCACTACAAAACCAGCCCCACAAATTTTTTTGAGAGTCCTTTCTTTATCTTTCTGCATTATTATCTGTATAACAAAATTTATTTGAAGTCGATATCTCTACTGGTTCTTGAGCTATGGACGACGAAAAAAACGTCGCGAACGTACGTACACAGACACACGTACGCACAGACATCTCTCTAAAAATCTTTTATTTCGACTCTAAAAATTTTCAATTCGACAAATCGAACCGATTACAATAACTTGTTATGGGAAGTAAATAAATATATAAGCAAAGCAAACATTATTCAAAATATTCTTACTTGTCAAATTAATTCTTTCAATTGAAATAAACTATCGTTAAAAAGTGCGTATACGCACCTTTTAATTTGTTTTTTAAATAAAGTAAATAGGATTGTGAGGAAAGCAAGACGAGAGTGCATAAAAAGGAAAAAGAAAAATTCGCAAATTAATTTTAATAAATCTTTAAACAATGGCACAACGAAGTTTAATAAGTTTCGTCAAAAAATGCGGAACCAAATCGTGTACAAATCTATGGCAGTCCCAAAAGCAGTCATCGTTGAGTAATCATGAAGTAAAATACACGAGTTGTAATTCGAATTGGTTTCCAAATGCAAAAACACTCTAGTAAAGATATAAATCCTCGGTAGCCATATTGGTTTGCCTACAAGCTAAACCGGAAACTGGCCTCATAAGGTATTTCTTAGTGTGCGTGTAATTTCTCCTCTAATTTATGAAATTTCCCCTAAAAACTCAGTAAATGTGTCTATGTATGCGTGAAAACACTTCAATTTTATTCGTTGAACTCTTCCACATTACAAATACAACAATGTAAACAAATGGGTTTTGAAGGGTGATACGTACGAAGGATTTATATCTTCATATAGAGTGTTTTTGCTTCAGAAATTCTATCAAAACTGTTGTTCTAAAAGAATGAATACTTTACACTTGTTTATAATTTTAGCTTTAAACACTGAGTGAATAATCACTTCTTCTTTGTAATTTATTTTTATTATAAAAATAAATATATATTCTATTCTATTTCTGATTATCAAAGAACAAACATAGTTTTTTATTTCTTCCCGAATTTTCTCGGTTTATTGTTTTTAAACTCGTTTTTCATCAGGTTATGAGCCCAGGTCCCGCAAGATATTTGCTTTGTTTTTTAAATTTTAATTTTAATTCGAAATAAAACTGATCATGGCTTCAAATGCTGTGTCCGTAGAAAAACTGAAGGGACGAGAAAATTTTGATGTTTGGAAGATTGCGGCCAAATCATATTTGGTAATCAGAGGATTATGGGATTGCTTTGAGAATGAACTGGACGCTGCAGCTACGCCTGTCCAAATAGCAACTGATCTGAAAGCGAAGTCTGAGCTTATTTTGTTGCTTGAAACTCAAAACTATTCGTACATAGCGGATGCTTTATCAGCTAAAAGTGCATGGGATAGCCTCACAAATGCGTTTGAAGATACTGGTCTTAGTAGGAAGGTGGATTTGCTGAAACAACTCGTTGAATTGAAGTTGAACGAGTGTGATTCCATGGAAGACTACGTGAACAAGATGGTTATGACGTCATTGAAGGTGAAAAAGGCAGGACTAAAAATTGATGACGAAGTTGTTGCGTCGTTGATGTTGGCAGGGTTGCCTGCAGATTATAAACCCTTGGTTATGGCTGTTGAAAACTCAACAAAAATACTAACTTGTGATGCTGTCAAGACTTTATTATTGCAAGAAGTTAAATACAATCCGAAATCAATTGACAGTGCCATGTTTGTGAAACCAAAGTATAAGCACCAAAAACATAAGCCACAACAGAAGTTCAGATGCCACACCTGTGGAGAAATTGGTCATTTCGCAAGACAGTGTCCAAATAAGAAAAGAGTAAGAAATAAATCGAATGAAATTGCTATGTTTTCATCTTTTTTAGCCAAGAATGAAGTCTCAGAACGAGCGTGGTTTGTAGATTCTGGAGCATCAGCACATATGACGATGTGCAAGTCATTAATGAAGAATCTTAGGTCACCAACCCACAAAGAAATTATTGTTGCTAATAATGCAAAGCTGGCGGTAGAAGGTATAGGGGATGTTAATTTGACTCTTGTAAATGGTAAGAAGAAAACGAATGCTACCGTTTACGATGTACAATATGTTCCAAATTTATGCGCAAATTTGATTTCTGTGAGCCAATTAGTCAAAAATGGCAAAACAGTGCGTTTTGAAAAAAATTGTTGCAAGATTTTAAATGAATATAAAGAGGTTGTAGCATCGGCATCTCTAGTTAACAATATGTATCGTTTAAATTGCATTATACCCAAACCATCACCGCTGAACAATTCTTGCTTTGCTTGCACAGAATGAAACGAATCTATGGCACCGTCGAATGGCGCACATTTGTGAAGACAATTTGATGAAATTGAAGAATGCAGTCACTGGTGTATCAATCGGCGGAAAGATGGATGAAAAATGTGTAATATGCATCAAGGGGAAGCAAACAAGAGAACCTTTCAAGTCAACTGGTACCCGTGCGAAAGAAGTTTTGGAGTTGATCCACTCTGATGTCTGTGGACCAATGTCAGTAAAATCATGTTCAGGATGCAGATTTTTCGTAACATTTGTGGACGATTATAGTCGAAAGCTATATCTTTATCCATTAACGCAGAAGTCCGAAGTTTTCGAGACGTTTTTAACGTTCAAGGCTTTCGTTGAAAACCAAAGTGGAAAGAAAATTAAAGTTTTGCGTACTGACAACGGTATGGAATATTGTAATTCAAAGTTTCAAAAGTATCTATCTGAGTGTGGCATTCAACACCAAAAATCAGCCCCTTACACCCCTCAACAGAACGGAGTGGCGGAAAGGATCAATCGAAGCATTATTGAACGAATAAGATGCATGTTGTTTGATGCTAATCTTGAAAAACGTTTTTGGGCAGAAGCAGCATCAACCGCAGCATATATTTTGAATCGAGTCCCTTGCAGAGGTGAAAAGTCGAAAACACCTGAAGAATTATGGTCCAAAGTTAAACCAGATTTAAGAAAGTTGCGTGTGTTTGGTTGCAAGGCTATGGTGCATATCCCAAGTGAAAAAAGAAAGAAACTAGATGCCAAATCTGCAGAATGTATTTTGCTGGGATTCAGCCCTGAATCGAAGGCTTATCGTCTATTCAATATGGTAACACAAAAAGTTGTTGTGAGCCGCGATGTTGTTTTCTTTGAGAATTCTTGGAGTGAAAAGGTAATTGAAGATAAAGAAAGTACAACTAACCCTTTTGTTTCATTTTTGGAAAACTTTAATGAACCAAATGCCAGTTCTGAGGGAAACGATGAACAAGAACCGGCAATTCAGCGTGATTCGAATGCTATTTCCTTATCTAAAATTCATTGTGAAGAAAGCGATGTCAGCAATTATGAAACTGATGAAGGCGACATGAGTTCCATTGAAACCGAAAACGAAACCGAAGACACAATACATATCGATGATGATGTTGAAGTTACAACTGGTTTAACTGAAGAAGATGATGTTCCTGTTCGTAGGTCCGATCGAATTCCTAAGCCAAATCCAAAATACCAGGCAAGTTTCAATGCTAAGCTTGAAGAAAATGACCCGGAAACTATTGAAGATGCTTTGTCATGTCCTGAAGCATCTATGTGGCAAAAGGCAATGGAAACCGAATTTGAATCTCTCTATTTGAATCACACATGGAATTTAGTAGACCTACCCAAAGACAAGCATCCCATCAAATGCAAATGGGTATTTAAAACGAAGCGAGATGTGAATGGCGATGTATTAAGGTATAAAGCTCGTTTGGTAGTTAAAGGCTGCTCGCAAAAAAAAGGCATCGACTATCAAGAAACTTTTTCACCTGTGGCTAGATACTCGTCGATTCGTTTCTTAATTGCAATTGCATCCAAATATGACCTCAATATTTGTCAGATGGATGCTGTTACTGCTTTTTTGAATGGAGATATAAAAGAAGACATCTTTATGGTACAGCCAGATAACTTCAGTGATGGATCAAAAAAGGTATGCAAACTCAATAAATCTCTGTACGGATTAAAACAGTCCAGTCGAGTATGGAATGAAAAGTTGAATGATGTGCTCTTGGAGGCTGGTCTAAAGCGTTCTGATGCCGATCAATGCATCTATTATAAAGTTTTCAAAAGCAGCATGATCTTCGTTGCTGTTTACGTAGATGACGTTCTGATTTTCTCCAACGATGAAAGTCAAGAATTATCTGTTAAAGAAATCTTAATGAAGAACTTCGAAATGAAAGACTTGGGTGATGCATCTTCAGTTTTAGGAATTCGCATTACTCGAAATAGGTCAGCTGGAACAATTGGGATTGACCAATCTCAATATATTTCCGAAATTCTGAAGCGATTTGGAATGTTCGATTGCAATCCAGTATCGACACCTTTAGATTTGAATCAGAAGATATCGCTGAAAATGTCCCCAACTACAGAAGAGGAAAAACAATTGATGTCCAAAGTGCCATACATGGAAGCTGTTGGTTCCCTGCTATTTGCCGCTCAAACAACTAGGCCGGACATAAGTTATGCAGTCAATTTGTTAAGCAGGTACAGCAACAATCCAGGGAAAGCACACTGGATGGCCATAAAGCGGGTCTTTCGATATTTGAAGGGCACTATAAACAAGAAACTTATCTACTTGAAGGAACCTACCCAGATTCAAGGATTCTGCGATGCCGACTGGGCAAGCGACATCGATCAGCGTAAGTCAACAACAGGTTACGTTTTTACGATGCAAGGTGCCGCAATTACATGGTCATCAAAACGACAAGCAACTGTGGCGCTTTCTACAACTGAGTCGGAGTTCATGGCTATGGTTGCTGCTGTACAAGAATCAATGTGGCTCAAACGTTTAGAGGCTGAATTGTTTCCAGAATGTTCTAAGCAAATGATTATTTATTGTGATAACAAAAGCGCTATTCAACTTGCGAAAAATAACTCATATTCAGCCAGAACCAAACATGTAGAAACAAAAACAAAATTTGTTCGAGAAAAAATACAAGATGAAATTATAGATTTGAAATACATTCCAACCAAGGAAATGTTAGCCGATATTTTTACTAAAGCTTTGCCATCTACCAAGCACACGATTAGGATTAATTAGTTAAGTTACTTTTAATTTTGTTATTATTCATTCAGGGAAAGTGTTGTTCTAAAAGAATGAATACTTTACACTTGTTTATAATTTTAGCTTTAAACACTGAGTGAATAATCACTTCTTCTTTGTAATTTATTTTTATTATAAAAATAAATATATATTCTATTCTATTTCTGATTATCAAAGAACAAACATAGTTTTTTGATAGTAGTTAATTGATTTTCACATTTGTTTGACATATTGTGGAACTGCTGGTTCTTTGCTGAATTCATCTTCGATGACATTTCCTTCCATATCGCATGCTGGTTTGCCCAATTCGTATACACCCCAAACAGCCAATGATATAGCCGAAGCACCGAAATCTGCAAATCCAAACTTCATTTGTTTCCATGCAATCTCATTTTCTTTGGCTTCTTCTTCTTCCTCCTTTCACTTGCGCTCACGAATAGTTTCCTCATCGTCTGTGGCAGCAGTTTGGGGAAATAGTTTTGATAGAATTTCTGAAGCAAAAACACTCTATATGAAGATATAAATCCTTCGTGCGTATCACCCTTCAAAACCCATTTGTTTACATTGTTGTATTTGTAATGTGGAAGAGTTCAACGAATAAAATTGAAGTGTTTTCACGCATACATAGACACATTTACTGAGTTTTTAGGGGAAATTTTATAAATTAGAGGAGAAATTACACGCACACTAAGAAATACTTTATGAGGCCAGTTTCCGGTTTAGCTTGTAGGCAAACCAATATGGCTACCGAGGATTTATATCTTTACTAGAGTGTTTTTGCATTTGGAAACCAATTCGAATTACAACTCGTGTATTTTACTTCATGATTACTCAACGATGACTGCTTTTGGGACTGCCATAGATTTGTACACGATTTGGTTCCGCATTTTTTGACGAAACTTATTAAACTTCGTTGTGCCATTGTTTTAAAGATTTATTAAAATTAATTTGCGAATTTTTCTTTTTCCTTTTTATGCACTCTCGTCTTGCTTTCCTCACAATCCTATCTACTTTATTTAAAAAACAAATTAAAAGGTGCGTATACGCACTTTTTAACGATAGTTTATTTCAGTTGAAAGAATTAATTTGACAAGTAAGGATATTTTGAATAATGTTTGCTTTGCTTATATCTACATATATTTATTAGGTCCGTTCGCGTACCCTCCTAAAACAGTCCAATTTTACGAAAAAATACGAAATTTAACCAAATCCTGTTTGCGTACTCAAAAATTTCGTAGTTTTTCGTAAAAGAGAGCGCTCACTTGCTGTTCTTTGAAAATTTGTTTTTAAATTTTATAATTGACAGCAAAAGCGAGCAATTTATTTAATTTATTTGAATTTCTATCAAATTTGACAATTTTCACAAATCAGCCCAAAAAAATTTCTTGGGCTAAAATTCGTAGGTTGGGGAAATATTTTACTCTCTCGTGGGCGCTTTTTTTTACGAAAAACTACGAAATTTTTGAGTGCGCGAACAGGATTTGGTTAAATTTCGTATTTTTTCGTAAAATTGGACTGTTTTAGGAGGGTACGCGAACGGACCTTTTGTAAGACAACTTTTGAAGATTTTTCAAAAAATTCATACAATTTTATGAAAATTTAAAATTAATTTTTAATATATGAAGGGATTATAGATTTTGAAAACCATCACAAATTTAATCAAAAAAAAATACTCCTTGAATTCAGATAGCCCCAAAAAGCTGGTTTCTTGACAACTTTGAATTTAATTTGTGAACACACTCCTTTACTAATTAACTGTCATTGTCAATTCAAACTTAACATTTACATATATTTTACTACAACTATGAGAGCTTTACTACTCAATATAAAGGTGGCACTTCAGTGCTGTGCGAACAAGGGCTTACCCAACCAACTTTTAAATCGAGCCCTTTCCCTACCTAGATGTCGCCAGTTGGGTGAGTTCATTTTTCACTTCTACGCGTCAACTGATCCGCGGTCTTCCTCTACTGCGGTGTCCTGTCGGCGTGTATTCGAAGACTTCCGGGTCGGAGCATTGGTTTCCATGCGCTCTACGTAACACAGCCATCTCAAGCGCTGGACTCTTATCATTCCGCCTAAGTCTAGAGCCCTGTAAATCCCGTACAGTTCGGTTATTCATCTTCTCCTTTACTCGCCTTCCATGCATACGCGACCGTAGATCACGTGAAGCACTTTTCTCTCAAAACCAATGGTCTTATACAACGACGGTTGTTCTAGAGATGGCTTTAATACCCAATTGCTTTCTTAGTCCAAATTTTAAGGCGATATTGGTCAATAAGCAAAATATTCCATTATGCTTCATGAATCGTGTTGACTAACAAACAAAAAACAACTGTTTCGTGGAGTTTACACACCGTGCGTCGCGGTGCCGGCCATATTTTTTGTCGTCGATAACGATCGTCTGTGATTTTCCAGCGTTATAACTGATTAGTTTAGTCCCAAACGGAAGGTATGGTCTTGGACGGTATGTGGTTTCAATAAAATGGTGCAAGAAGCCACGCAGCACACCTTACAATCGATTTATTGAAGAGTAACAGCTCCCGTACACTAAAACCGATTTATCGGCCGATATCAGCTCGGAACAATTCGGACGAGCGTATCGGGCGTTCGACTGCATTACACTGCTTCCGACCGCGGACGATACCGGTTCGTAGCAGCGTTGCCGCCAAAAAGAAAATTTCGTGCCACATTTTTTGAAAAAACGTGTCATTTATGAAATTTCCGTGCCATATGAAAAAAAAATTCAAGTTGTTCTTTAAAAATAAATTTTAATTCAATACTTGTACTATTACAAAAAAAAATCGCTTCCTCTATTCGTGTAGGCATTGTCCAGAAACAGGAGTTTTTGGCAAGTTCATAACTACCTATTTCACATCACATTATGAGTAGGTATTATTATTAAAAATATTATTAAGCCAAAACGTTTTTGAATCTTCAAGAAAAACGCTTTCCAATCTCAAAAATTTGTTTTATTTCACCAAAAAGAACATCTTTCCCGCACTCTAATAGATGAGAAAATTCTGATACCAAAATATTGAATTGAGACAAAATACTTTGTATGTTTGGATTATTTTTTAAAAAGGTTGGATCAATTATCTTAAACGCATTATCCTCTAAATTAAGTTTTCTTTCAAATTCTTGTAAAAGTTCTTTATAGAATATTTGACAATCTTTTAAAACATTCAATTTTTCGTTAGTCTCTAAATTTTGAAGTTCTTCTGTGCATTCAATTCCCAAAAAAATATCATCTATTGGTTTACAGTTTTCGATTTCATAGCAAATATAATCTTTGTTTTTTAAAGAATTAACATAATCTTCTTTTAAAAAATTTTAAGGATAATTTTGTGAAAAGTAGATATGTATGTATTTCTGAAATTAATAAATGTATTTTTGGGGTAAAAAAACGTGCCATATTTAAACTTTTCGTGCCACCGTGCCACGAGAAAATTTCCGTGTCAAAATGGCACGATCGTGCCACATCGGCAACGCTGGTTCGGAGTCTGAATTTGTGAAGCTTGGATGTAAAATTAATAATTTTTTCAATGGAAAATTTCGAAGAAATGTTTATTTTAGAAAATTCATACCGTCATTTAATGCGTCAACGTAGAAGACGTGTCGGTCGTCGCTATGTATGGATTAATGAAATATTTATGCAAAGAAAACAACTGGGTGAATACCACCATCTTTTTGAAGATTTGAAATTACAACCCATAAAATTGTTCGAATTTTTCGGCGTATAATTCAACCTCCTGGGTAAATGTTGATGTTTGTGAATGAGTCATTTGATTTGTAGTTAGTGGCAAGTTGTCTTCAATATTTACAAGATATGTGGGATATGAAATATTTGGTATCAATTCTACAGAGCTGGATCGACTAAATTCCTCCGGAATTCTTCTGTTTACAGAAGAGTATTGCGGTTGAGGATTTTCCTCTTTTAGGAACACATCCAATAATTTTATTTGAACAGAGATCTTTCTGTTACGTGGCACTTCTTTTAGATATGGAAGTAAACTTAACAAAAAATTTCGATCTGGGTCTTCTGAGGATTTATCATTGGACCTACTTTCATATAACTGAAGTTTTCTTTTTTCAATCTGAAGATATTCCTGATCGACGTTGTAATTTTTTCTTTTCATAAACCTTCCAGATCTTTGAGAAGTAAAACGTTGATTTTGAGTTATAGGCACCGATTTTTCATAGGGTTTTTATGTTGTTGTGACTTGTGTACCTCAGGTTGGGATTCTGTTGAGGTTCCCGGCTGAGACAACGGCAGGGACGCAGGATGTGATACCGCTGGTTGAGGTTTTAAAATACCTGTAACCGGTTGCTGATCCGTATCATAATCTTGGCTGGGACTCCCTATTTCAGACAAGTTTCCACTTAATTGCTTTGGAGCAATTTGTTTTGCTAAAAATAAAAGTGAGTCGTAGTAAGCCCAACAAGACTTTTTGATTTCAGCCGCAGCACCAGATCTTCCAGCTCCATTGCACTTGGTGTACTCTTTTCGGAATTGGTCCCTTAAACTACTCCATTTTTTCTTTATATCTGGAACAGTCAGTTCCATCTCTAAAGAAACTTCGGTCCATAGTTGTTTTGCAATGTCTCTGTTGTTATAAGTTTTTGAAAATTTATCCCAGAGAGGTGGCCTGCTGTGAATACAGCTAATTAATTTTTCGGTATACATATTTTATTTTTTTTCCGTGAACTTTATGGCAAGAATTGACCCGACAACTGACGAAAAATCCAAACATGTTTGGATTATGTCGGTTGATCGGTTACTATCGGCCTACTATCATCGCTTTCAGTGGTGTACGCGCTCTCTTTCCTTTCTATGTGTTTGGTTCGATCGGCCGTGTTCGGCCGACAACGGCCGATGACGGATTAGGTGTACGCGAGCCGTAAGGCTCGTTTCACACTACACGGTTTTGACCGTATAATGTGTTATTAGCCATTCATCCGGTTTATGCCGTCCGGTTTTTTGCCGTACGATCAAAACCGTGTAGTGTGAAACGAGCCTAAGTTTGATGATCGTGTTAAAGCAAAAAATAGGTCAGTCAATTGGCCGCCTGCTTCGTACGATTAAACGCCTCTAGGATGTTTTCTTTTGGTATATGTTAAGTCATGAGAAGAGCCCAAAGCCAAAATTAAACGCTAAATGTGTCGCTTAGTCAACGACAACTGGGTGCAACGAATCGACCGCTGCAAACGTGTCCAGAGTGGCCATATGAACGATGTCGAATTCGTTTCAAAAATATTTTGGTTGTACTTCAAACCGGGAATAAAGCTTTTAAATATCTGAAATGATTTCATTTTTAATTAAGAAAAGGAATTCTTAAGAGATCGATAGTCGTTATTGTCAAACATTCATTTAACATTTCGACAAAAGACAACTGGCAGATGTCAAATTTCAGAGCTACTAACTTAAAAACACGAATTGAATGACCCTAAATTATGTTATATGTATTGCCTTTTAGAAGCCCTAATTTTTGAATTTGAAACTTTCCATAAACTGAGGTGCTCTTATATAGCCTTTCCATAAAATGCATAATCAAAAATATTTATGCTCCCACCAAATTTTAACCTTTGACCTTTAGACCATGAATTCCAAATTCATATAAACATCATCAGGATCAATCGTGGCGTTTAGTTTGCTTAGAATGACTCTATCATCAAAGTCAAAGTATATAGTACATAGGTATACCCGGTTTATTATTTCATTATACAACACGTGCCACAGAGAGTCAGGGCAGTGCTATAGTCATTATTGCCAAAGGTTAAAAGTAATAACAACAACAACACTGACACTCTCAAGTTCTCGGCGATATTGGTTCATTTAATGATTTATGGCTCCAGGCTATGAGTTAGTTGCGAGCTCTCTTCGTCGGTCTCTGGTAGAGAAATATGGACACTTGAAAGTTCAATAAGGTTTATGGTTATTATTCTTTCTTTATTGGATTGTAAATCGGTAAATTGGTATATTCAAAGTTGGGTTTTATATATTTTGTTGTTTATTCAAAGTTGTTTTTTGAAATGGTTTCAACTGAACTTAAAGTGAATTGAGTTTTTATTTCCTTTGGAATTATGATGATTGTGAAGAGGATTAGAATATTGATGAAATAATGTTCAATCGGATTTGCAAAATAAATGACAAGGAGCATTATTATTACGTTTATTGAGTGGGCCGAAAATTGAATTTCTTTTTCGTTTCATAAGTTGAACTTTGTCGTTGCTATCGTCATACGTTCAAGTTCAAATTGAATTATATGGCATTTGAAAATTTGTATGTACAAGGTTCGATAATCAATTGATTTTCATAAAATTATCCCTTAATATTACAGGATATTTTGTGTGATTGTAGGGAAGGAAGTTTTTGAAGCTTTCTTTTATTTAATCCGCTAATCATAAATCATATGGGTTGTACATTTCTAATACAAAATATTTTGAATTTTTTCCCACGCTTTAATTCTCTGCTTTGGTGTTTTGGCCATTGTAATTCTTGCATAAGGACCCATTGTTCTGTAGCCATTTTCGATATATCGCAAATATCCCAAATGTTGAAGACTTCTAATTGCCGTTTCTATTTGAGATTCAAGGTCACCATTTGCAAAATATCTTTAATATTAAAATAGGATTTAAAAATGGCGTTTTTTTTCTTCAAACACTTAATACTCAATACTTACTCTTGTTTTAAAATATCAACAAGATCATGAAGTCTTAATCCATTTTTATATTTCGGATGATCTTGAAACATTCTGACAATATCCAAAACAAAAAGAGGTATATGAATGTGGTAAGTGTTCTTTAAAATTGTTCCATTCGATGAATTCATTATTTTGAAAGTTCTTTAAAATATAATCTGTGTAGATTTGTTTGTTAGAAAAAAAAATAGAAAAATAAAACACGATACTCAATCACGAAAGAAAAATATGATTTGACAAATATGTACATATGTATATAAAATATAAAACAGAATACTTATAGAAAAAATAATTACTAAAAATATCAGTATTATCAGTCATGCAGTAGTTTGACTAATTTTAACTCATCTTGTAATCCAATAAAGCTATGTACACAAGATTGGAAGATCTTACAATATTGACGAATTTTTCGCAACAAATTCTCAACAATTTTCCTGCAACTATGCATGTAAACATCCAATTTATCAGTCGAAAGTGACAGCAGGAAATGATAGCCACTTATTTGACTTCTTACAATTGAATAAACTCGTCTAAACTAAACCCTTTTTTTTCTTATTTTAAAATTATTGAACCATTGTGAGTGAAGTTCTTGCTAACAAAATCATCAAATTTTTAATTGGCAGATTAATTTTGTATGCTGAAGGAGGAAACAACAAAACTAAATTTATTCGTTTCATACACCTGTCACCTGTCAAGAAAATTTAATTGCAATGTCTTTACCAATTTTTTGTTCTCTAAGGTCTTCAAACCAGATAAAAAGTCAATTTTTGATTGGAATAGAAAAACTTGTTGGCAATTTTCAGCCAATTTTCTACCAACGATTTGTCTTATGTTTGGATAAAATTAACCAACCATATAAGCAGACAATTTTCACTTAATATAAAATATGCAATTGGTCAAGTTCAGACAAAATAAGGGACTTCGTTTGCAGTCAACTGAATTCAGCGCCGGATTTAGCTTTTTTGGGCCCTAGGCCTGAAGAGTAAATGGTGCCCCTTTGCATATTATATTCTCTTTTAAATTCTCAATTAAAGAAGCAATAAACTTGTTTGTACCCAAAGTCGTTGTCTTGAAAAATTCAAAGCCGCATTGGTGGAATAAACAAACTTAAATAACCAAAAAAATAAATCGTATAAATTATATCGAAATTCCGTCTATGATATTGCACTCCGGAGTAACTATCTACGTCTTCAAAAAGAATTCGATTTTTTACATAAATTTTTGTACAAGGATTATCTGTTTCGTACTGAATCTTGCTTGAAACAAAATAGTAAACATTTTTGGTCGTACATAAATAACAAAAAATGCTCTAAAGGGATACCAAATTGCATGCAGTATTTAGGGACTACATCAACTAACATAAATACCATATGCAACCTCTTTGCAAATTTTTTTTTACTCGGTTTACTCCCCTCATTATGTTCCTCAAAATTATTCATCAATTATAAGTGATAATTCCATCAATATAGGCAGCTTAAACTTAAGCTGCAAAGATGTTGAGTCAGCTCTAAGGGATCTCAATGATGATAGTCAACCGGGACCTGATGGCATTCCACCAATTGTATTGAAAAACTGTGCTGTTGCTCTTTCAGGGCTATTAACTCTAATGTTCAACGTTTCTCTCGAAAAGGGCCTTTTTCTTGACGATTGGAAAATTTCCTATATCATTCCTATCCATAAATCTGGCTCTAAACAGGATGTTTCTAATTACCGTCCTATAAGTAAATTGTCTACGATTCCCAAAATTTTCGAGAAAATAGTTTATGAAAAACTAACCTTTATTCTTAAAGAAACGATTGCGCCATCTCAGCATGGATTTATAGCTGGAAGATCCACTACAACAAACCTAGCTATTTTTTGTAACCAAATCACTAGAAATCTCGAAAATGGTTTTCAAACTGATGTAGTCTTTACGGACTTTTCGAAGGCTTTCGATAGGGTCAACCATTTTATATTATTAAAAAAGATGGAATCTATCGGACTCCACTCAAATAGTTTAAAACGGTTTGCGTTCTATCTCATAGGTAGAACACAGTTTGTCCGCGTTAATGATTTATTTTCTGAAGTAATTCATGTAACCTCTGGTGTTCCTCAAGGAAGTCATTTGGGACCCCTTCTATTCCTAATATTAATCAATGACATACCAACGGTTATCAACAATTCTCTCTGCCTAATGTTTGCGGATGATATCAAAATTTTCAGCAGTATCAAATCCTTGGACGATTGTCTGTTACTTCAAAGTGACCTTGAGCGCTTATCTGTATGGTGCATTGCTAACCAGCTTTTCTTAAATGTTTCTAAATGCCAATCTTTATCTTTCTCTCGTAGTCTTAGTCCAATTTGTTTTGAATACGAAATAAATAAAACACAACTTACTATAAGCTTAAAGAAAAGAAAGACCTAGGTGTAATATTTGATTACAAACTAAACTTCAACTCGCACATTGATTTTGTGGTTGCTAAAGCAATTACTATTCTAGGGTTTGTGATTCGCAACTCAAAAGAGTTTAAAGATCCATTTACCCTTCGGTCATTATTTTATGCTTATGTGAGATCTTCCCTAGAATACTGCTCAGTAATTTGGAATCCTTTTTATAAAACTCACTGTTTAAGGATTGAGAGGATTCAGAAAAATTTTTCGCGAATTGTAGTTCACCGACTAAATTGGAACATTGAAATGCCTCCTTATGAAACCAGATGTAAATTGCTTGGTCTAACACCACTTGATATTCTCCGTCGGTATTTTTCAGTGGTCTTCATACGTGATATTATTACTTCTCATATAAATTGCCCTTTACTTTTGTCCTTAGTCGATATAATATATGCTCCATATAGGCAAACGCGATCTTGCACTCTATTTCATGAATCCTATCATAGAGTAAACTATGGTTTCAATGAGCCTCTTACTCGATGCATTAGTGAATCTAATATCATTTGTAATCATGTTGACTTCTTTTCCTACCAAAGTCGAGAATCTTTTAAAAAATATTTGTTATATTTATTACTTAACTCCTACATTGGTGGTTCAAGTTTTAGCCTTTCATAATTAGATATATTTATTTATATTTCACTTCTTTATTACTAAAGTTAAAAACCTTGTTTCTGTAGTCTGTAAGATTATATTTCATTTGTTAATTATATTATATTAATCTGATTGATGAATAAATCTATATATATAAAAGAAAGTCGTGTTAGTTACACCACTTATAACTCAAGAACGGCAGAACAGATTTGGCTGAAAATTGGTAGGGAGGTAGCTTAGAGCCAGGAGACGGACATAGGATACTTTTTATCCCGTTCGACAGCGTTCCCGTGTGACTTGACATGAAACGTCAGTCACTATAAAACGTGGTATAACAAAAAAGAATCAGACTTGGAATAACAAAACGCAAATGACAGCTATGTAATTGACGTAAAATGACAGTGTTGACTCCGCCACATGAGCCATTGTATTCATTGCTTTGTGGGGAAACACAAGAATCACGCCACTTTCTTGCAAATACTCGAAAATAAAAATACAAAATACGTCATTTGGGGCAGACATTATCGAAGAAGGATGATTTAATCCGACATTTAAGGTATTTATTTTTGTACTTACATAGAATGTAGTTAAAGAATAACTTACTTTATCTATTGGTATGTATTATATTTGCTAATACTGAACTCTACTCTCCCACAGAAAAAGTGTTTATAACCCAGTTAATACTGTCTGGTTTTTATTTTGTAGATACAAGGACAGATTCACCATCGAATTGGATCATTACTACCTTTCGAAGATACACAGAATAAATTTTTACAAATATATTTCATGGGCAACATGGAAGAACAACTTGATCGACGCCTAGGGATCAATGCAGGAATGAAGCGAGCAATTATTCAAGACTTGCAGTGTCTGCTTCATGAACATCATGCGTTGGTCAGGTTGTTTAAGAGTGCTTTAGAGCGCATGCCAAATGATGACTATAAAGTTGTCATCAAAGCAGATAAACGACCATCTGGAACACACGAACGCACATTTAAGGCTCCAACAGTAGACGAAGTTGCCATCCTGATTGTTGGTGAACAATTGGAAAAACGCGATATTGTGCTTACACGTCGCGATACTGGGCAACTGCAACAAATATCTGAAACTCATCGATCATATGACGCATTGCAATACCCACTGATGTTTTGGCAAGGAGAAGATGGATATTATTTTAATATTAAAATGATAAATCCATTGAATGGTAAAGTATCAGTATCTTAATAATGCTTAATGTCTGTATTATTTGTCTTTGAAATGGTTAATTATCAAATTTTTAATTTCAGGTGAAGAAACTACAAAGAAAGTTAGCTCAATGAATTATTATGCATATCGTTTGATGATTCGTCAAAATGCTGACAACTATTTGCTGCGGTTTCGTCGATTATTTCAGCAGTATTGCGTTGACATGTATGTTAAAATAGAAACGGAACTTTTAACATTTATTAGGTTGAACCAAGCCAAACTGCGTTCTGAGGAGTACATCCATTTACGTGATGCAGTTAGTACTGAAGGAAATGCAGCTAATATTGGTCGATTAACTATTCTGCCGGTGACGTACATTGGTAGCCCACGTCATATGCATGAATATGCACAAGATGCAATGACATATGTTCGTCATTACGGCCGGCCAGATCTCTTTATTACTTTTACCTGTAATCCAAAATGGATAGAAATTACTCAATTGCTGCTTCCTGGACAAACATCAAATGATAGACACGACATCACAGCACGTATATTCAGGCAAAAAATTCGGTCCCTGATGAACTTTATTGTTAAACAACGCGTCTTTGGAGATACTCGATGCTGGATGTATTCAATCGAATGGCAAAAGCGAGGCCTGCCGCACGCACACATTCTTATTTTGGTTAGTGGAATGAATTCAGCCTGACCAAATAGATGATATCATATGTGCCGAGATTCCTGATCATGAAGTCGATCCAGACCTACATGATGTTGTTACTACTAATATGATTCATGGACCGTGTGGTGCCATCAATCCCCAATCACCTTGCAAGGTCGATGGAAAGTGCTCTAAACGATATCCACGGAAATTATCGGCGGAGACTGTCACTGGCAACGATGGGTATCCGCTGTATCGGCGTCGATCACCAGATGACAACGGTCGAACTGTCACAACGAAAGTGAAAAGAATGGATTTCGTTGTCGACAACAGTTGAATTGTTCCATTTTCGCTACTTATTTCTAAAACGTTCAAGACACATTGCAACGTTGAATACTGCAATTCAGTTAAGTCCATAAAATATATTTGCAAATATGTCACGAAAGGCAGTGATATGGCGGTTTTTGGATTGCAATCCTCAAATACCAACGATGAAATTTCACGCTATCAAGTTGGTCGTTATGTGAACTGTAATGAAGCGATTTGGCGTATATTCGCATTTCCAATTCACGAACGTCATCCTACTGTTATACATTTGGCGGTGCATCTGGAGAATGGTCAACGAGTATATTTCACGGCTTCGAATGCTACGCAACGTGCTGAAACACCTCCAGCAACTACATTGACCAGTTTTTTTGCAATCTGCCAAAGCGATCAGTTTGCACGAACTTTGCTTTACTCGGAAATGCCACGTTATTATACTTGGAATGCTTCATCCAAGAATTTTCAAAGACGGAAGCAAGGTGATGCGGTTCCTGGGTATCCAGATGTGCGTTCTACTGATGCTCTTGGTCGTATGTATACAGTTCATCCAAAGAATGATGAATGTTTCTATTTGCGGTTGTTGCTGGTAAATGTGCGTGGTCCAACTTCATTTGAGACACTACGAACTGTTAATGTTGTAATATTCCCAACATATCGTGCTGCATGTGAAGAATTGAACTTATTAGAAAACGATACCCATTGGGATACGACAATCGCTGAAGCCACTATCTCTGCATCTCCAAGTCAGATACGCACATTATTCGCTTTCATAATTTCGACATGTTTTCCATCAAACCCATGTAACCTGTGGCACAAATACAAAGATAGTATGTCAGAAGATATTTTACATCAAATTCGTGTCAGTTCCAGAAATCACGATATTGAGATGAATGAGGAGATACATAATCGTGCTTTACTCTTGATCGAAGATATGTGTTACCTCATGTGCGGTAATTTATTAATCAGGTTAGGAATGCCAGCGCCAAATCGTGAAATGAATGACGCATTTAATCGAGAATTGGAACGGGAACGTGAATATGATCACCAGGAATTAGATTTAGTAGTTTAAAGGAATGTACGCCTGTTGAATTACCAACAAAAGGAAGTTTATGATACTTTAATGAAAGCAATCGCTGATGAAAATGGTGGTTTATATTTCCTAGATGCCCCTGGTGGAACTGGCAAGACATTCCTTATGTCATTAGTTTTAGCAACTGTTCGGGCGAGATCAACATAGCGGTTGCAGTTGCTTCTTCTGAAATAGCAGCCACATTGTTAGAAGGATGCCGTACGGCTCATTCAGCATTCAAATTACCGTTAAATCTTCAAACTATTGAAGAACCAACGTGTAATATTGCAAAACACTCAGCAATGGCCAAAGTTTTAGCGGCATCGAAAATCATCATCTGGGACGAATGCACAATGGCGCATAAACGTGCATTAGAAGCACTTAACCGAACATTAAAAGATTTACGCAATGACTCGAGATGTTTTGGAGGAGCAATGATTTTACTGTCTGGCGATTTCCGCCAAATACTGCCAGTAATTCCAAGATCTACGGCTGCCGATGATATAAACGCTTGCCTCAAATCGTCAAATCTATGGCGCTATGTGAAGAAACTGCAGCTGACAACAAACATGAGAGTTACATTGCTTAATGATACATCTGCTGAAGATTTCTGGGAGCAATTGCTGACTATCGGTAATGGTCAAGTACCTGTCGATGAATCGAGCGGATTAATATCATTTCCAAATAATTTCTGTAATTTTGTCTCATCAAAAGACGAACTTATCAACAATGTATTTCCAAATATTATTTCTAACTACAAAAATAATGAATGGTTGAGTGAGCGAGCAATTTTAGCGGCTAAGAATAAAGATGTAGATGACCTGAACTACATAATTCAAAATAAGATCATTGGAACAATGCATTCATTCAAATCTATTGACTGCGTCACAAATGAAGATGAAGCCACCAACTATCCAATTGAATTTTTAAACTCTTTGGACGTGCCTGGCTTACCACCGCACAATTTACGCCTAAAGGTTGGCTCCGTAGTAATCATGCTTCGAAACATAAACCAACCAAAACTGTGCAACGGTACGCGTTTGGTGGTTAGTAAATTGATGAACAATGTAATTTACGCTACGATAATGATAGGAAAATTCAAAGATGAGGAAGTTCTCATTCCGAGGATCCCGATGATCCCAACCGATATGCCGTTTGAATTTAAAAGACTTCAATTTCCGATACGTCTTGCATTTGCCATGACCATCAACAAATCACAAGGCCAATCCTTAAAAGTTTGTGGTTTAAATCTAGAACATTCATGTTTTTCCCATGGTCAATTATACGTGGCATGTTCACGGGTCGGAAGACCATCTGCGTTGTTTGTTTTTGCGCCTGATAATAAAACAAAAAATGTCGTGTATCACAAGGTACTTAAGTGAAGAGCAACCTATGTACTAAAATACAGAAATAATAATGAATGATTAATGTAGTTATTTAATTTTTTTTGTATTTTTTCCAATAAAAAAAAACACAATCTGCTTATTTATTGCCATTAAGGCGGAACAAAGTTCGTCGGGTCAGCTAGTAAATAAATAAATTAAAAAATTATATTGTATGGTTTACTTTATACAAAATTAAATACCTACTTAAGAAAACAAATTACAACGAATTCCATAAAACTAAAATTAATTTTACTTATAATGGTAGTTACAAGAATATGTACATATGTATACGGCTTTTTTTACAGATTTTTAATTAATTTTTGAAATATTGTTTTCTCGTTTTTTTTAGCAGCGAAGTCTTTTATAAGTTCATCGAAATCTATTTCATGAAGCAAATCACTCTCAATACAGAGCTGAGATAGTGCATCAAGTCTTTCCTGCGTTATCATTGTTCGACAAGGACTTTTTAAGCATTTTAATTGACTAAATGATCTTTCCGCAGAACAATTTATCACCATCAGACTTAAAAATAAACGTAATGCCGTGTCTACGTTCGGAAAAGCTGGTGTGATTTTATCTTTCCACATAATCTTATATAAATTATCTTGATTGAAAAATTTAAAACTATTACCATTTTTATGCATCACATACCGATGAAATTGTATTAACTCGTCAGCAAGTTCTGAATTTAAATCTTCCCGATATTTTGACACCAAACGCTGGGCACAGGCTAAAACTTTGACTTTTTCATTGCTTGTGCAAAGAAAATCAAATCGTTCAGAAATTTATTTATATATTTGACCTCTGGAATCCATTTGTATTGTTAACTTATCGATAATAATATAAAAAGCGTTTATTCGAAACTTATCCTTCGGGCTTAAATCTACATCGGGAGCATTAACATCGTTAGCGATTTTTTTTTGCGAATTCGTTTTCGTGTAATCATATAGCTGCCATTAGGTAGAAGTTCCTTAGAGCTCATTTCAATAGTGTCGAAATTATCTCGCATTTTCTCCAGTTGATCGGAAAATGATCTATACAAACTCGCGCATGTTAGTAGTGTTACGTCTTCGCTTTGAAAAACCTTACTGACTTTTTAAAAACTTTGTAAAATATCGTTTCAAATCATTTGCATTAAGGCAAATTCTAGTTTATTAATTTTGTTTAGTAGATCACCAGCTTCCCTCCTAGCATCTCCTTTTAATGTATTATCTTCAGGAATGTCGTTTAAAGTGTCTAATAATTTATTATATGATTTAATGATGGCAAATGGCAGTTGTAGTACCCGTGGCATGATGGTTAGTGCGTTGGACTGTCATGCGAGATGTCTTGGGTTCAATCCCTGCCTGTGCCACCTTAATTAAAAAAAAAAGAGTTTTCACGGGTACTGCCTCTTGCGAAGAATTGACAAATTCTCCAAGAGTAATTCTTGTCATGAAAAAGTGCTTTCTCAAATTAGCCGTTCGGATTCGGCATATAAACTGTAGGTCCCCTCCATCCCTGCAATTACTCGCACACAGGAATGGTTGAGAGTTGTAAGTCACTAGGCCCTGGTTCTCTACGGACTGTTGCGCCACCCAATTTATTTATTTTTTATTTTAATGATGGCAAAAGTAGCTGCAGCATGAGCTTCCCACCGTGTACCTGAGAGTAATTTTATGACATTATCATTTTGAAGAGCAGATTTTAACGTTTGCCATCTACTAGTTGATGCAGAAACAAATTGTAAAGCGATTGTACGACAGAAAAAAAATCAACTGCGATAGAACAGCAATCCACAGCACAGCGACCAACAAGATTAAAAGAGTGTGATGCACAAGGTACATAGACTGCATATGGATTTGTCAGAAGAATTTGCTGTTGCATCCCTTTATACTGACCGGACATATTTGGAGCATTGTCGTATATTTTAATGCTTGATTAGCAATACCGGATCCAGTATGAGAATGCATCTCCAAAAACGTTAAAAAGCGTTCAATAGACTGGCCATCTTTAACATACCGCATAACAATACTCATTTGATCCACATGAGACAAATCTGGCGCAGAATCTACAGACAAGCTAAAATACCCAGAAATATTTATTTGTTTAATGATATCCTCGCGAACTCTTTGAGCCATTATTTCAATCAATTCTTCATATATAGTTTTAGATAGATATGAAGTTGATCCTGAACCAGGATGTCCGAATTTTCAAATATGAGTGGACAAGAAAGAATCAAACTTTGCTATTAACTCAAGAAGACCCATAAAATTTCCATTATTTGATGAATCAAATTTTTCTTCAGATCCTCTAAATGATAGACCACGTTCAGAAAATGTGCAAATAACAGCAACCACCCTTTTAAGTACACGTTTCCAGTACTACACAGAAAAAAAAAAAGTTGTCATATTAACAATCGTCGATAGTCAACCTGAAATTTGGCCAAATTGTCGCATTGACTACCAAAATAGTCAATATGACAACCTAATTTTTAAAAATTGACTACTGGGTAGTCAGAACAATTTTCGATTGTCAATTTTCGGTAGTCAATATGACAACAGAAATAGTCAATAGAACAAATTCGGTAGTCAATATGACAATTGAGTTGTCATATTGACTACCAAAATTGACTATCGAGAATTGTTACATTGACTACCCGGTAGTCAAATTATATTTCGGTTTTCAACAAAAATTGTCATATTGACTACCGCAGTTGTCCTATTGACTACCGCAGTTGTCATATTGACTACCGTGGTTGTCATATTGACTACCGTGGTTGTCATATTGACTACCAAAATTGACTATTAAGAATTGTTATATTGACTACCGCAGTTGTCATATTGACTATCGCAGTTGTCATATTGACTACCGCAGTTGTCATATTGACTACCGCAGTTGTCCTATTGACTACCGCAGTTGTCATATTGACTACCGTGGTTGTCATATTGACTACCAAAATTGACTATTAAGAATTGTTATATTGACTACCGCAGTTGTCATATTGACTATCGCAGTTGTCATATTGACTACCGCAGTTGTCATATTGACTACCCTGGTTGTCATATTGACTACCAAAATTGACTATTAAGAATTGTTATATTGACTACCGCAGTTGTCCTATTGACTATCGCAGTTGTCATATTGACTACCGCTGTTGTCATATTGACTACCGCAGTTGTCATATTGACTACCGCAGTTGTCCTATTGACTACCGCAGTTGTCATATTGACTACCGTGGTTGTCATATTGACTACCAAAATTGACTATTAAGAATTGTTATATTGACTACCGCAGTTGTCATATTGACTATCGCAGTTGTCATATTGACTACCGCAGTTGTCATATTGACTACCCTGGTTGTCATATTGACTACCAAAATTGACTATTAAGAATTGTTATATTGACTACCGCAGTTGTCCTATTGACTATCGCAGTTGTCATATTGACTACCGCTGTTGTCATATTGACTACTGCAGTTGTCATATTGACTACCGCAGTTGTCCTATTGACTACCGCAGTTGTCCTATTGACTACCGCAGTTGTCCTATTGACTACCGCAGTTGTCATATTGACTACCAAAATTGACTATTAAGAATTGTTATATTGACTACCGCAGTTGTCCTATTGACTATCACAGTTGTCATATTGACTACCGCTGTTGTCATATTGACTACTGCAGTTGTCATATTGACTACCGTTGTTGTCCTATTGACTACCGCAGTTGTCCTATTGACTACCGCAGTTGTCCTATTGACTACCGCAGTTGTCATATTGACTACCGCAACTGTCCTATTGACTACCGCAGTTGTCATATAGACTACCGCAGTTGTCCTATTGACTACCGCAGTTGTCCTATTGACTGCCGCAGTTGTCCTATTGACTACCGCAGTTTTTCTATTGACTACCGCAGTTGTCCTATTGACTACCGCAGTTGTCCTATTGACTACCGCAGTTGTCCTATTGACTACCGCAGTTGTCATATTGACTACCCTGGTTGTCATATTGACTACCAAAATTGACTATTAAGAATTGTTATATTGACTACCGCAGTTGTCCTATTGACTATCGCAGTTGTCATATTGACTACCGCTGTTGTCATATTGACTACTGCAGTTGTCATATTGACTACCGCTGTTGTCCTATTGACTACCGCAGTTGTCCTATTGACTACCGCAGTTGTCCTATTGACTACCGCAGTTGTCATATTGACTACCGTGGTTGTCATATTGACTACCAAAATTGACTATTAAGAATTGTTATATTGACTACCGCAGTTGTCCTATTGACTATCGCAGTTGTCATATTGACTACCGCTGTTGTCATATTGAGTACTGCAGTTGTCATATTGACTACCGCTGTTGACCTATTGACTACCGCAGTTGTCCTATTGACTACCGCAGTTGTCCTATTGACTACCGCAGTTGTCATATTGACTACCGCAACTGTCCTATTGACTACCGCAGTTGTCATATAGACTACCGCAGTTGTCCTATTGACTACCGCAGTTGTCCTATTGACTGCCGCAATTGTCCTATTGACTACCGCAGTTGTCCTATTGACTACCGCAGTTGTCATATTGACTACCGCAATTGTCCTATTGACTACCGCAGTTGTCATATTGACTACCGCTGTTGTCCTATTGACTACCGCAGTTGTCCTATTGACTACCGCAGTTGTCCTATTGACTACCGCAGTTGTCATATTGACTGCCGTGGTTGTCATATTGACTACCGTGGTTGTCATATTGACTACCAAAATTGACTATTAAGAATTGTTATATTGACTACCGCAGTTGTCATATTGACTACCGTGGTTGTCATATTGACTACCAAAATTGACTATTAAGAATTGTTATATTGACTACCGCAGTTGTCATATTGACTACCGCAACTGTCCTATTGACTACCGTAGTTGTCATATAGACTACCGCAGTTGTCCTATTGACTACCGCAGTTGTCATATTGACTACCGCTGTTGTCCTATTGACTACCGCAGTTGTCCTATTGACTACCGCAGTTGTCATATTGACTATCGCAGTTGTCATATTGACTACCAAAATTGACTATTAAGAATTGTTATATTGACTACCGCAGTTGTCCTATTGACTATCGCAGTTGTCATATTGACTACCGCAATTGTCATATTGACTATAGGTATGGGCCCTTAAACGGATGAAACAGTTGCAACTATCCGGTGGTTTCAAATGAACAAACAGTCTTTTCTACTTACTTTTGTGGCCCCTTTTTTCGTGATGCCCCAGGCCTGGGCCTGGTTGGCCTAAGGGTAAATCCTGGGCTGACTGAATTCCTTGAACGCAAAATTCGACCAGGTAGCTAGTTAATTTTTCTAGATGTCATTCATTTCAACATTGGAACTTTACTTCACTAACCTCTACCTTCAGTTGATCGTTAAAATAGTCATCATGTCTAAAAAAAAAACTGCTTAGGCAAGTCTCTCAAAACTTATGTTTTTATTGTAAAGAAATATTACTTATTCCTTTTCTAAGTTGTCGAGGAACCCGCTTTCAGTTGAATGGTAGATCATAATCAACTGAAATTTTGACATAAGTGGACTTGACTTAATTGTAAGTGAGTTTTTTCTTGCCTAACTTTCCAGTCAACTTTTCAATAAAAATGGCTGAATTGGAATGCAATTTTTGGCCAATTGTAACCAAATTGTACCTTTGAGACGTTAATAATGGATTAAGATAATGAATCGGTTTTAAGGGGTTAGTGCAATTGAACTAGAACCTCTAGAAGTCTCGTTAAACACTTAATTCATTGTGAAGAAAACTAGTTCTTAAAGTTATAGCCAAAACATGAAGTAAGCCGTTTTCATTATGAAACCAGATTAAATTAAGTATATTTTAATAAATTTAAAATCAATAGTTGATCCATGGCTCATGACTCATTGCATATCGGTAATTTGAAATTGTATAAATACTTGATAAAAAAAATGATTCCATGAAAAATGAACTAAATGATTATAATATTCAATCTGTCAATTTAAATGCAAACGAGAAACTTGGGTGTCAAACGGAAACGGGCACTCAAGGGGTTAATAATACCCTTAATATGTTTCAAGTTTAAACACAGTGCGAGCTTTAGGAAAATAGGGAAGGATTAAAGAGGAGATACCGATGCACATTGGTCTTAAAGTTTTGAATATCAAAATGATAGGGAATAACAGAGCTGGGTAAAGCATTCCATATTCTCGATGTGCGGTTAAAAAAAAATCTCTATACTTGACAGTACGTCCGAAATTGAGCTCAAGGTTAAATTGATGTGCATTCCTAGAAGTACGAGTATTACGGCTGAATTGTTTGAGGGGGGAATGCAACTGGCTAATTCGACAGAACACTGTTTATAAAAATATCGGTAGAACAACGAAAGGCATGAAACATTGCGGTGGTGTTCAAGTGACGTAATTGTTTCGGTTATAGTTCTATCGCCTATCATTTTCAAAGCTCTTTTTTCGATCCTGTCCAAAATACTTAAACTTTTTTTAGGGGCATCTGCCCAAATATGCGTGTTATATTCGTGTTTTGGACGAATGAAGGCTTTGTAAATTACAGCCAGATCAGAAGGGGTGAAACATTTCTTGCACCGCCGCCGTGTCGGAGAAATCCTAAGCAACTAGCAGCATTTTTGGCAATATCGAATATGTGATCATTTCATAAGAGGTGATCTGTGATACACATTCCGAGTACTGAAAGTTGATTAGTTTCCTGGATGCAAGTGCCGCTCATGAATATCGGCATCGGGGGTGGGTTACGCTTTAACGACAGGAGACAGCATTGAGCAAAAAGCTGAGGGTAATGTAACCGCGAAACAATTTAGTGGGTTAGAAGTTTCAGACAAAAGATCATTTATAAAAATAAGGAAGAGCGTCGGAGACAAAACGGAGCCCTGGGGCCCACCAGCGTTTATTTTGTGAATATCAGATTTGAACCCGTCCAATACTACTTAAATTGAACGGTCCCAAAAGTAATTTCTAACCCAACGAAGAAGGGATTCGTCAATACCAAATGCACGCATTTTCGATAAGAGAGCAAGATGTCTGTCAGACTTTATCAAATGCCTTTGAAATATCAAGTGCAATAATCTTACTTTCTCCAAAACGGTGTAAAGATCGGTTCCATTGTTCGGTGAGATGAACCATGAGATCACCAGTGGATCTATTGCTACGAAAGCCGTATTGCCGGTCATTAAGAAGCTTCCGTTCCTCAAGATATTTCTTAAACTATAATAATAATCTTAAATATCAAGATAAAGATGGAGAAACCGAGCTTGAAGATATATTTGGTAAACTTAATTTTGAAGCTGTTAAAGGAACTATGCTGTCAATCAGACGTCAAAATAATTGGTCTAAACCAGATGTACCAGTGATGCCACTTTATTACGAAAACTCAAATAGCAGTACTAGTAGTAGTTTGACCCAAAACTGAGGATTATATGTCGTCAGCTCTAACAAATATATATCTACAAACATTTTAGCATACAATATATCTGGATTAAATAACAAAGTACTATTTGTAGATTTTTTTAATTATATTAAGAACTTTGAAATCTTCTTTCTGTTTGAAACACATTTAACAATCGAAAATTTAAGTAATTTTAATAAATATTTTATTGGATTTAAACTTATTTGGAGTGAAGCAAGTAAAACATCTGCAAGAGGTCGTGCAAGTGGTGGCAGCCTCTATGGTATAAAACAATCGCATCTAGAAACTTACGATTTTGAAGAACTTGAAGGCACTACCGTTGTAAAATGTTTAAAGCAAAACAATATGTACATTATACCATTCTATATAAATTGTAATAAGTGGACCTATGATTTTGAAAAATTGAACAATACAATGCAACGTTTAGCTAATAAAAGTGTTCTGCTGATTGGAGACTGGAATTCAAGAATTAGTAACTTACAAACCACCATTATGCATACTGTTACAAATCCTCATATACCTAACATCCACCGTACATCTAAAGATATTGTTTGCAATAATAATGGATCAAATATATTGGAACTACTTCAAATGTATGACCTTATTGTGCTCAATGGCTGTACTGAAGGAGATACAGAAGGACATTATACATTTGTAGGAGGACAAGGCAAATCAGTTATCGATTACTGTGCTGTGACAAGAATAATTAAAAAATTTGAGGTTCAATGTAAAACCTTTTCTGACCACATGCTTGTTGAGCATGACCAATCGTTGTTGAGTTTGATGATGAAACTCCATCTCATCAGAAAAACCTTACCCTACCTCCCAGACTTAAATGGAAATGTGAAGAGAAAAATTCGTATCACCGTTTACTAGACAGCTTTCTTCTAACAAATGAATCGATACCTGAGTCCACAGAAATACTCGCAAATCAAATAACCCATTGCATAAGAAGTTCCGCGCCGAAAAATATTTGCTACTTCAAGTCATCATTTAAACAGAAATGGTTCGATAAAGAATGTTTAAACGCCAGGGAGAAATCATTCGCCCTCTTACGTGCCTGCAGAACTTGTAATGACCCTGACATACGAAACTGGTATATTAAAGCGAATAACCAATACAAGAATCTGTGCTTAACAAAGAAAACTAACTTTGATAATCAACAAGCTCACTTACTAGGCCAAACCAAGTCCTCAAAGGATTTTTGGAGGATAGCAAAGGAGATTAATGGTTTAAACTTCCAAATTGGTGTTGGAGTATCTGCTGATGTGCTCTCTATGCACTTCAAACGTCTTCTAACAGACAACTCGAATCTAATATTTTCGTATGCCGAACCCCTCATTTTCGACGACTTTTTAGATGGTGAGATAACAACTGTGGAAATACAGGCTGTTATAACGAAGTCAAAAAACGGAAATGCACCAGGCGAGGATGGTATTCCGTACGAATTCTTCAAAAATGCAAATACAAAACTAATTGACCATTTAAAAATTCTTTACAACAACGTTTTCTCGAATGCTGACATTCCTTCATCGTTTAAGAAATCCATTATATTCCCTATCCACAAAAAGGGTTCATTGGAAAATGTAGAGAACTACAGAGGTATCTCATTCATGAATGTCTCAACCAAGATATTTTGTGGAGTACTTGTGGAACGGTTAGAAAGATGGGTAGAAGAAAAAAATATCCTGACAGATCAACAAGCTGGATTCAGAAAAAACTTTTCAACTATAGATCAAATATTTACGTTATCCTCAATTGTAAAAGCTTTTCAAGCAAGAAACAAGAAAATTTATAGCTTCTTTGTAGATTTCAAAGCCGCCTTTGACCTCGTTAATAGAAGCGCATTATTTTATAAACTGTCACAGTTAGGTCTCTCTACTAAATTTCTAAGAGTCATTCAAAAAATGTATTCTGAAACAAATGCAACAGTCTGGGACGGAAAACACTTCTCGAAATGGTTTGAAACACAAACTGGTGTCAAACAAGGATGCCTTCTTAGTGCCTTACTGTTCTCTCTTTTCATCAACGACATAGAAAAAGATCTGCCTGGTGGTATACGAATTGCTAATACGATCATAAACGTCTTGTTGTATGCTGATGATCTGGTCATACTATCTGAAACTCCAGAAAACCTTCAGTTGATGATAAATCGGCTAGCCAATTACTGCACAAAATGGGGACTTGAAATCAACACCGAAAAGTCGAAAATTATGGTCTTTTCCGGATCATCACGAACACAAAGTGTATACAGATGGTTTTACAATGGAATTCAATTAGAAGCTGTGAAGGAAATCAAATATCTAGGAGTAAAATTGAACCCAACCTTGAAATTTGATAATCATCTAATAGATAAAGCCAATTCCTGTCAAAGCTTGTTGAATATTTCGTGGAAAAACATATTTTCAAACAAACGGATTATACTTTCAAAGAAGTACAGCATATTTGACTCTGTCGTCAAATCAACTCTTTTTTACGCTTCCCAAGTTTGGGGTTCAGACGAGTATGAAGTTATCGAAAAATTCCATAGGAATTTCCTCAAAAAACTTTTTAACTTACCAATAAAATCACCAAACTACGCAATCTATTTGGAGACAGGTCTACCAATGCTTTTTACAAGTACTCTCAAATCACAAGCGGATTACATTATTAAAATAAGTTCATACCCAGACTCTCGTTTAACTAAAAAAATGCTCTCGTATGAATTGAGAAACCATGACTGGTGGGTGACTAGGTGGTTAAACATTGGAAGCGAATGTGGAGAATCAATTATATTCGATCTCAACAACCTGGGCAATCTGAAGAGTCAACTATATAAAACAATCCAAAAAAAAGAAGATTCTTTCCGTGTGTCGTTTATTGAACAAGCCCGTAAATCAGAAACCAGAATATTGTATCCTCTCCTGAACTACAACCTAAAGGATAAGAACTACTTTAATGATAGATTCAACTACAGTGAAATATCTCTTATTTTTAAAACAAGATGTGAGTTACTCAGTTTAAATGGTACCCCATATAATGGAAGCTTCGACCAATTTTGCAATATTTGCAACTTGAAAGCGAAAGAGGACTGCTTCCACATAATGAGTGTTTGTCCAATCTACTCGTCCCAAAGATTAACTTACTTCGGAAAGAAATACCTTACCCTGCAGGAGACAATACGAATTTTGAACGAAGGCGATTGGAAAAAACTAGCTAATTATATTAAAGCCATATATAAATATAGAACTTTACTAGTAACAGAATATTTTGATTGATTGTCATTGAGATTATATAAAAAAAAAAAAAAAAAAATTAAAGTTACATATTAAATAATATTTTGCCAACCGAGCTGACGGCTAAGCCATAGCTTCTTAATTCATTCTTACTTTTAACTATTGTAATAGAAAAATTATGAATAAATGAATTTCTTACTTACTTACTTACTTACTTACTATTTCTTAAGATGATAATTAATCAGCGTTTCCATGACCTTGGAAAGAAGGGACGTGAATGCTATTGGACGATAGTTAGAGGGGGTGGATGATTCGCATTTTTTAGGGACATGCTGTACAAATGCTGTTTTCCATCCGCTCAGAAAGAGACCTGTAGAGTAGTAAAGATGGAAAAGCTTACGCAGTGATTTTGCCAGCGCTGAAGAACACCTCTTCAGAACAATAGGGAGAATACTATCCGGGCCAGCGGATTTGTGAATGTCAAGATCTTTCAGTACTCTTGCAACTGTACGAGTGCGAAAGAAGATTTGTCCCATAAAATCGTTTACGCTCTCAAGAACAGAAGGACTCAGGAGACTCTCTGGTAGCTTCGAATTAACAGCAAATTGTGCTGCAAGCAAATTGGCTTTATCAATCGAGCTTACATAGGGAATTTTATTGTGGATGAGCGTTGAAACCGAGGATGACGTGGTGTTTCGTACGTTCTTTACAAATGACCAGAAATTTGTACTACCTTTAGGACATTGTAGTATTTTTTGCCTTAATTTCTGGTCATGCAAAAATTTGGTTCGTCGAATATGGCCGTTAAAAGTCTTTTTAGCTTGTTTGAACCTATTCCGGTTTTCCTCAGTCGGATTTGGCTTACTTACATCTCTGATCCTATTTACCTCTTTACAGCTCGAATCAAACCATGAGTTCTCTTTAAGTTTGATAAATTTTACCCTTTTCGGGACAAAATTTCTCATTCCACAAAAAATTAAATTTGTAACCATATCTGCGCTGGAATCTACGTCACTATCGAGGAAGCATAGTGACCAGTTAAAGTTTCTGAAGAATTCATTGAGACCATTCCAGTTGGCTTTCTCATATTGCCAAACGGTTCTCATAGGAGTTTTTTCTTTAACTGGGTTTTTTACACATGAGAAATTTGCAGATAAGATACAATGGCCTGATGTGCCTATAGAGGCGGTAATACACTGATTGTATGTATTTATTAGTATCAGAAGTAAGAAACAAGTCTAGGGTGTTGGCGAATTGACCTGCACGTCAGGGATTCGAGTTGGCTCATCGACAAGCTGAGTTAATTGATTTAACTCAGCAAAGACCTCAACATACCTTCCTTCAGGTGTTGACTGGCCAGAATAGCGAAGCCAAGAAGAATTGTGTACATTGAAATCGCCCGCAACGACGATTTGAGTGTGAGGATAATGGGCAACAATTCTTTGAATGGAGTAGGACAGATCATCAATTTCGTTAAAAGTTAAATTTCTGTCCAGATTTGCACTTCGATATAAAAAACATGAGTGGATTATGTGCTTATGCACCGTAAGTTTTAACCACATGAAGTTAAAGTTTGTGTTAGAGCACAAACCATATTGTGGCTGAAGTTGGTACGCAACATCATTTCTTATACATATATACGTCTAATCCATGGTGGAAAAAGAATAATGGCACTAAGCTATACCCATTTAAATTAAATTCCAAATGATCGGAATCTTCACCAATCTGAGTTTCACTTAATGCAACTAAAGTTGCCAGCAACTTAAAAGTCATGGTAGCAAATTAAGTTCAGTCATTATCGCCTTGCGAAATTCTTTTTAACATACACAAGGAAAAGAGAGATAGCTGCATAATTTGTAGGACCTGGATTGACATCGCTTTATTTTGGCAGGGTAAGCTTTTTGGGTTATTGGCGATAACAAAACGCAGATTATACATAGGTCTGTTCCCAACCTTGACCAAAACTGCCAATTGTTGCCCAAATGCTGTTCCACACTACACATATTTTGTGTGGGCCGAAGAAAGCGCTCACGAGAGAGCAAAATATTTTTAAAAAACCGTTCCATAGTCTTTTGGCAGTTTTCCTTTATCTGAGAGAAGTTCAAAATATGACAGACCAACAATTTCAGCCCAAAAATCTTGAGAACAAACCTTTTATCTTTCGAAAGACATTGACAATGAAAATGTCAAAATAGTTTTCCTATCCCTATTAACTTACATAGATTTCATTATGCCGAAAATTACAACCGAGTCAAATTAACAGCAGTGACAGGATCTTATCAAGTGATTGGTTATACCTTTTTGTTATTGTTTTACGTGTTAAAGAGCAGCTCAGATGTCAAACAAGGAATTCAAAGGTAGCCAAGAATTTCTGTATATGTATGTGGGTATCTGACAGAACTAACGGCACGAGTACGATAACTTTGGCGCCAAGATATAATAACGGGTTTTGGTAGAGGGTCTTAATACAAGCATTTTTTACAATGGGAGGGGGGGTCTATCTCCCCCCGTTTAGGCGGGAGGGGCAATTTAAAAAAGTTATTATTTAAAATGGAAAAAAAATAATTAAAAAATAACGGTGATACTTACAATTAAGTTGTATACATTTTTTTAAAGCAAAATTTAATTTTAAACTCAAAATTTGAGTAAAAAAAGTTAAAAAAAAGGTTTAAAGTGTAACTTTTTCAATACTTCAAGATTATCTACCATTGTTTTTATTTCAGAATTTATTGCTCTTATTTGTTTTTGATCAAAAACTGAAAACTAGATGATTTTATGTCTTTTAGTTTTTGAGAAAATTGATATAACCACAACTACTATTTTAATTTAATTCTTTTTTTTTGCTTGAGTGGTCTCAAGCAAACCCCCTGCTTGGGCACACTATGAGATTTGGGGTGGGTGCAAGTTGGAGTGTGTGCAAGGTGGGGAGGGTGCAAGGTGTGGTGGGTGCAAGATGGGGTGAATGCAAAGTTTCTTTTGCATTTAAATAAGCTGGATTTAAGAAAAATTAATTTACCCTAGTTGTATCTTAATCCATATTCGATTATTACTATCAAAATAAGACTACGTTAATACTTAAGCAAAGAAAAAGTAATTTAATTAAAATATTTTTTTTGGTAATTTTCAATTTTCTCAAGAACTAGAAGACATCAAGTCATCTAGTGTTCAGTTTTTGATCAAAAACAAATAAGAGCAATGAATTATAAAAAAAATAGTAGATAATCTAAAAATTAAACCTTTTTTTTAACTTTTTTTTTGCACAAATTTTGACTTTAAAACAATTTTTTTCAAAAACTATGCATAGTTTTGACTTGACTTAAAAACAAGCTAATAGACAAAAGTGTTGGCTTTAAAAAAAGGTATAATACTTAATTATAAGTATTACCGTTATTTTTTAATTATTTTTTTATTCCATTTAATGTACATATTTTTTTAAACTGCCCCTACCGCCTAAACGGGGGGAGATATACCCCCCTCCCATAGTAAAAAATGCTTGTTTTTAACTGTTCTATACAAATCCGTCATTAAACTTTGTCGCCAAAGTTATCGTACTCTCCCCGGTTGAATTTTAAGAAGCCTGAAAATTGATTACAAATGTTTGTATGGTTCTTGGTAAAAATTCAGTGAATTATTAAAATTATTCATTGAAAACCTTGTTTTATAATTATTACAGAACTTGAAATCTAAATATTTGTCTACCATTGTGTGAACAGCTAAAAGTTGTTTTAATTTTTTACCACCTATCTCACTTTAGGTATCTAACTCTCTGACATTGTAGCCTTGTTGTTGAACATTCAAGGTCAACTTACAGGACTGCAAAGTCAGATAAAGGAGCAAGGCAAAAGGGTAGACCATCTCTACTCTTTGTTGCCTGGCCTGGCGCAATTTAGACCATAATGGGCGCGCTGCCGGAGACGCGCCTAAAAGTCCTAGCTGTGAATGTAAATTCACTGATTAGGATTGAACGAAGAGCCAATATGTTCCAATTGTTGAAAGACTACAGTCCCGATGTGTTTATGGCTAGCGAAACTAAGCTAAACCACAAACACAAATTGACTCATAAAAATTACAATATCGTAAGAAGAGACCGGCCCGACTCCACTCAAGGGGGCGGTGTCGCTCTCTTTATACGAAAAGGCATTAATTATAAAGTTATATACAACAATGAATTGCGAAAGCTCAAGACGCTAGAAGGTTGCGTTGTATGCATCTCTCTTACTCAAGGGAAGCGGATGTATATGATTGCGGCTTATGCGGCTGGAGCTCCGCAGGTTACTTACTTTGCTTCAGAACTCGAGATTCTTTTTAGGGAACTGAAACTGAGCTTGGAAGAAAACTATTTCATCTTGGCCGGTGATTTGAACGCAAAACATGAAGATTGGGGAAATCAACATAGTAATCCTAGAGGTAACCATCTTTTTAATTTGATGGATCTTTACAGCGTTGAATATGGCGTCGACCTGCTGGCTACTGAAAAGCCATCGTATCCAAGAAGCGGCTCCTTTCTGGATCTTTTGCTGTACGACACAAGACTGACAGTCACAGACAAAGTGGGTAATCACCCTCGTAACTGCTTACAGACAGTTGAGTACGACAGTGATCACTGCGGACTGGCTGCTGTAATGCAGATACCGAACGAACGCGTGGAGTTGGAGGAATACGTTGCAACGCACTCTTACAATTACAGTAAGATGCGCTGGCCTCGTTTCACCAACGCCCTAGCGAGAGAACTTCGTTCGAGTGACATAGCCCCACCAAACCACAGAAACCTGACAAATACAGAAATTGACCAACATTTACAACAAATGGACGAAACAATAAAACGAACGATGGAACGGACAATACCAAAGTACAAAGAACGGGACCAAATGGACGCTTACAGAAACGCGACTATTGACGCACTACGTAAGCACAAGAGTGGCTTACTGACAAGACTCAAAAACTTGTACAGACGACTTACAGACCCGCACGACTTGGAGGTTAGGACACTCAAGTCGTCAATAAAAAATGTCAATCTGCTGATTAAGGAGAACTACAGGTTATCGATTAACAAGTACTGGGACCGCAAGATCCGGTCAGTTAATTCCAGTGACCCTAGTATGTTCCCTAAAATCAATAAGATATTTAGGAAAAAGAACGACAATGACCTTCCGTGTCTGAAACTCCAAAGAACTGAAGAGAACAGAGACGTACTCATGACAGCGCAAATAGATCCAGAAGAAGCCATCTTTGACGATGACTTTTATATAATTGAAGATCCGAAGGAAAAAGTGGAGGCGGTGGGAGCTGCTTTCCAGCAAGTGTACAAGGTGAATGTTAGCATTCGCCCCAACCACGACCTGGAAAACAGAGCCCTACTTAATCACTTTTACCTTCGAAATGATATAACACATTGGCGATCTGAGAACCGCGGTTTTATGCGGTTCGATGACGATTCCTTGGCAAATGCCATAATCGCCGAGCAAACGGGACCAAGTCCCCTGTTAGTGACGAAGGTTGAGCTTCAGCTCATCTTCAACTCAATAAAAAATAAAAAGTCAGCAGGTGTCGATGGTATATCCAACGTTGTACTAAGACATTTACCGATGGAGGCAATTGACATTTACACCACACTCTTCAATAATGCACTGAATAATGCATATTATCCAGTGCATTGGAAGACCGCTGTGGTTCATCCTCTCCCGAAAAAGGGAAAGGACAACTCCAACCCGTCAAATCTTCGGTCAATAAGTCTTCTTCCGAGCATCAGCAAAGTTTTCGAAAAGATCATTAATAAGGCTCTGACTAAGTGGGCTGCGGACAACAAAATAATTCCGGATAAACAGTTCGGGTTCAAGGCGGGTCATGACACAATTCATGCTGCGTCTAAACTCGTTTCTGATATCCAATGGAATAAAACAAAACAACAATGCACAGGTGCTGTTCTGGTTGATTTGGAAAAGGCCTTTGACACCGTATGGTTAGAGGGTCTTTACCTAAAACTGAGCAGGCTTGGCATAAGCAAGCCATTGTTGTATATACTTTATGATATGCTTAACGGTAGAAAGTTTGTTGTCAAAAGTGGCAATGTAACTTCTACCAAAACATTCTTAATTAAAAATGGTCTTCAACAGGGAGCGGTGAATTCGCCGATTCTCTTCAGCATTTACACCAGCGATCTGATAGGTAGTCTTACAAAGGCAATTGCGTACGCCGACGATCTTATTGCGTACAGAACGGCCCGAAAGGTTGAGGTTATTAGAATTCTCTTGCAGCGTGATTTCGACAAGATTCAGCGATATTGCGACGACTGGAAACTGAAAATAAATGTCCATAAGTGGGAGACAATTCTGTTCCGGACTCCGTTGGCTATGGCCACGAGGGATACGTGCAAGAATTGGCGCAAGATGGTTATCGTTGATCTTCACGGGCAGCCATTAGCGAGCAAAAGTGTAGTGAAGTACCTCGGTATCTGGTTAGATCAGTATTTATATTTCGACAGACATATAAATGCTGCTCTGACCAGGGCCAGAGGAGCCTTCGCTCTGACGAAACGGCTGTTTTTTAGCAGTCGGCTTGACCCCAGAGTGAAGGTAATTTGCTACATGGCCCTCATACGGCCGATGATCGTTTCTGGTTGTCCTGTGTGGTTCAACGTTGCCCCTTCCCAGATGGAGAGGTTTCGGGTGTTCGAACGGCAGTGTTTACGACGCTGTACCGGCTTATATCGAACAGCCGAATCTTCTTACGTGCACTACTATTCCAACGAGGTCCTATACAACGAGGCTCGAATCAACAGAATTGACAATTTCGTGATAAAACTCGTTCGAGGTCACATTGCAAGAGCTATGTCTTTGACCAACAATTTAATTTTCGGGGCGTTCTACCCGAACGACGAATATTTTGAAAGTGCACGCTTGAGCGGCTTCATTCCACCAGATGCATTCCTCTTTTTAGATAGATGCGGTCTGATACAGGAGAGATTGGCAGTTCCGTTAATCTACCACGTCAGACGACGAACCGTGGATAGGCGACTCCTGTACAATCGGGACGTCATGGCACAAGGCGGAGCAGAGCTCCTTCGGTTCAGTAGGGCTGTGTCCGAACGGGACCGAACTGATAGGGTGAAGCAGGAGAACCAGTTTTGGTGGCTTCAATCGGCACTTGATAGTGAGTAGTCGGGATGGGGTTTTAAGCCTTGGCCGGCTTACATACTTGTTTTATAGTTTTAGGTTTTAGTTTTAAGTAGAATAGGCATGGTAGCACAAAAAAACAAAAAAAAAAACATAAAAAAAATACAAAAAATACAAAAAAAATAAAATAAAAAAAAAACATGGAATAATAAAAAAAAAAAATACAAAAAAAAGACAAAATATGAAAACAAAAAACGTTAGATAGTTAGATTTGCTGCTGTGGTTATAGGTAGAATAGGTAGTTTTAGTTAGCTTTAAGTTTTATATTAAGGACCTTATTTTAAGTAGTTTTTAAGTAAAAATAAAAAAGGATATTGACATTAGTTTTTTTAAATTTTCTAATGAATACAAAAATAAATAAAATTGAATTGAAGTTAAAATAGATCTTAGGGCCGAAAGGCATTAGCATTAAGTATTATTGTTTAACTTAGAGTGTCCGTATGGGACCAGTAAGTTAGTTGTAAGTTATGGTTAATTAGGCTAGTTTTATGAATTTTTGTCTAGCTTTAAGATAGATTTAAGATTGAATTAATAAAAATGAATTGAAAAAAAAAAAAAAAGGTATCTAACTCACGTATGCAGGACACCCTATCCAACACAAGATGGAATGCAGCAATTGGTTAACATTTGGATTATGGAATTCTTGTAAGTTTAATTAATTGAAATGTCTTTAATTTGGATTTTAAAAAGATAAGAACTCCCCTATCAAAATTTATTAATTATATAGATTGAAAATTATCTTCACGGTTTTCAAATTCAAACAACTCTACATCTATAACTCGAATTAAGTTGGTGGAAACTAAGTTGCTTATTGGGTGTTAGTCACATTTAATCCCTCAAATGGCTTTGTATATGAAACCTTTAGTACTATCATCGAGGGTTTTTGTGATGGCGCCACCTAGTACCTACGAGGACATTTCCTATTGCAGTTTTTTACTTAACTTTGTATATAAAATTTACAATGCCACCTTGACGCTATGGCGAACGTCTCAAAAACCAGCTCCATGCTATAAATTGTATATATAAAGATATCAGTCCATATTTAATATTAAAAGATAATTGTGTCCTTCAATAAGAGTTTTCATCTAGAATAGACTGCTTTTTGAGCAGCTATTAGTTTAAATGCTATCAAATTTTGAAATTTCACAAGCTAAAACTTAGCCATTAATTAAAATGAAAGAAATTGTTAAACTGTTACTACAGAAATAGTAATTATTTTATTTCTCGTGAATTGTAATCAATTCAATTTAAATAAACAAAATTAAACCTTTTATTGGTAAACCCAATTCACTTCATCTTAATTTCAAAACTAACGTATTTATGCTGTCCAAGTTTTACGAAATGGAACAAAAAGTATTGTAATAAAATGAATTGCTAATAATTTAAAAGTTAAAAGAAATAGTTTTCTATTTTCTACAAAAATGAGACAAATTGAAAAGAGGTGAGTCATTTACTGGAATAAACAGGACTACAAGAATCGGGAAAACAGTGAAAAAGTGTTGGTACAAAATCCGACAGAAAATTTTGGGTAGTAGTGAGTAATACTAATAACCAAAATCTGAGTGAAATTTTTAGGTGATATTTTGTAATATCGAAATCAAAAGTCTGGCATGGTTTTTTCCCTGACTTTTTTGGAGACGGTGTGTTGATATATATTTGGTGCTGTTCTTGAAAGAAAACAACAATGCTTCTATACTAGTAGACAAATCGTTCAACGGACAAAATTTTTATGCAGCAATGGAAAGTAGACTTTATGTGGTACCGAACTTTTACATTCATGATATGTAATGTATGCAAGCATGATAAAGTTGTGCAATGCATGTCAAAGGAAGGTTTTGCAGAAAAGTAGATAAATAAAAGATATACTTTAGGGATCCTTTTTTTGCATTTATTTATTTCAGTTTTCAAACAAAAAATCGCGAAGATTGTTTCTTATCGTGGTTGATGTTTTGCCACCATATTGATGAATGTTTGGCGATGGTGCTATTGATGGAATATTGGTGTTTACTTCTGTCCGCCATAATCCATCATGCCGTTGACCATCAGAATCCTCCCAATCTACATAATAGGTGGGACAATAACCCTCATTTTCTTTGTTTAGCATTATAAAATTATGAAGAGCAATACATGCTAAAATAATTTTCTCCGCGTTTTCTGGAAGCATATGCAACGTCGTTAACAAAATTCGCCAACGGGCCACCAATATTCCGAAGGAATTTTCAATTGTGCGACGAGCGCGAGAAAGCCTTTTGTTAAAATTTTCTTCTTTTGGTTGAAGAAAGGTTCCGGAATATGGTCGCATAAGATTTGTGCCCAATGGGAAAGCAGCATCGCCCACAAAGTAATGCTGGATTTGAACTGGTGAGTCCGGCAAGTTTTTCGGCTGAGGAATTGGAAGTTTATTTCCCAATTCTTTCCAAAACAACTGACCTGAAGGATTCCTAGTCAGAAAAAAATTTTATTCATAGGTAAGAAAATTAGGAAAAAGAGTTTTGGTTTTTTACCACCGTCGCTTTGGCTTCCATACGCTCCAATATCAATGTGGGTGAAGCAATATTTCGCATCGCAAACGGCCATAAGAACAATGCTGAAGAACTTCTTATAATTGAAGTACTGACTTCCACTATTGGGTGGACATCTTAGGGCAAAATGTTTGCCATCGATTGACCCAATACAATTGCGCATGTTCCACAAAGTCCAGAAGTCGTCAGTAATCATTTCAAAATCTTGGGTACTGGGTTCAGACACATAGATTGGGTACAAAGCTTTCCACAATAGCTCTGACGTTTCCAGTAGGTATTATTTGCCGAACAGTTTCTTTCCCTAACTTAAACGACCAGGCCAGTGACTGAAAAGAGGTGCCTTTTGACAAGTAACTATAAAGAAAGTAAGCAGTGAATGAGATGTGAGAGCATTTTTCATAAAGTGAACTTACAGAAGGAGGACAGCCAGCCGACATTCGGGTGAAACTGGTTCTCTTATAGACGTTTTTAGCATGTGTGGTGACAACAAATTAAGCAGCAAATTGTACAGTGCAGGACGCATTCTTGTGTAAATAAAAAATTGGCCACTATCAAGCTCTTTGACTTTAAAGGTAACATGGAAAAAACCATTCCTTCTCCTGTCCCTGTTTATTTCTCGAACAGCACAAGAACGTTTCCTTCTTTTTTTAAGTAGATCGTCCATTACTTTCAAAACACAAAGTCCTTCAAATACTGTACTTACTAGCTTTAATTTGTTTAAATTTTTTAATTTGTTATTTATCTCCATTTTTTTTTTCAACAAAAACAAAAGTCCTGAATCAAAAAAATCAACCAAATTTCACAGCTGCGAATATTATTTTGACATGTAGATAAGTGAGCAAAATTGCATTATGGTATGGCTACCCGCAGTAATTTCACAAACTTAAGTGAATTTTCGTTGGGTTTTTGACATAAGCTTATGTTTGCTTATGCCTATTATAGTTGGCCCTTTAGTGTTTATTTTCATCTGTTTCGATTAGAAGAGTTATACATATTGGGGCGTATTCATAGATAATTACTAAAGTCGTGATTTCTTGATCTGTAGTTTAAGGCTTGTTGATTAAATAAACACAGCTCTTATTCATAGTCAATTTTCCTGATCTGTTTTGTAAAACCCCAATTTAAAGTTGTATTCTACTACAATTATATTTCAAATGACAGGTCAAAGCAAAAAAATACTGTTATATTTTAAAACTTGTTATTTTGTGCTGTCATTCCTCAAATTGGATGTCTAATATAATAATAATATTAAAAAAATGTGAATGTTTCTTTATATAAACGATATCATTGCTAGAAATTCTTGTAAATATATTTTTCTTTTTCTTGGTGGCATATTTTGCAGATCACCAAATAACTCAAACTCCTCTAACAAATCCATATCTTCTTCAATTGCGGTATAAATCGACATTTTTATTTGATATAATTTACTTTTTCAGCTTTTCAATTCACAAACAAAAATCAAATATGACATTTGGCTGTGATAATAACAACTTAAACACAGCAATTGCTATGTTTATAGTTAAACCACAGATTAAGCTCTAAACTTAGGTTTAAATTTATTTATAAATAGCCTAAACTCTGGACTTTATTAATAACAACTTAGCAAGAGTTTAGTAAACATCTATGAATATGACCCATTTAGTTTTGTTAGGTATTCTCAATCCCAATACAATTTAATGTAAAAATAAGATATTTATTTGCAAAAAAGTTTCCAACTTTCTTAAAATTTCCGTATAAAAATAAAGACTTAAAATTTTTAAAAGTTTTGCACCAAACTAAATATAGGTTTTCTGAACACTTTCCATCTGCAGCAATTTTACAAGATTTGTCAAGAAATGAAGAATTTATAAAAAAGAAAGAAAATTGAATACAAATTAGAATGTTTATATTTCTGGGATCTCAGACTTTTTGTTCTCTCGTTTAAAAAATTTTATCATTTTTGCTCAGAAAATGTAATTTTTATGATTCGAAGTCTCAATTATTCTCTTTCATACAATTCAAATTTAAAAGGGAGAAATAAAAAGCTTTTTTAACTTTTGGGTGCTGGTGAATTCTGATTATATTTGATACTCCTACTTGTTGTCAAGCCTACTTAGAAAATTTCCCAAAATCTACTAAGTAAACTTTCAAATTGAATTCAAACATCCGTAAAAAAAAACACTCGACATTTTTAATCTAACTTCTTGAAACTTATTATATTAATTACAAATCTACATCATTTCTAAAATATAAAAATAAAACAGTTCAATCTCACCATGTAACTTACATTTATAATTTCGAACATAAATGCCATTTTTATTTTCTATAGCTGGCAATACCCCATCCAAATGTCAAATTGACTAAACTGAAAAAAGATGGCGAACACGGGTGTACTGCCGTTCGTCCGCGGTGTTGATTTTACAACAAATGACTTCAGTGTAAGTGTTTTAAATAATAAAATAATCATATTTTCAATATTTAATATTTTCCCAACAAATAAAATCATAAATTGAACTTGTGAAATATGTTAAAAGTCCAATAAATTGTGTTTAAAAGTTCACCTTGCAAATTGGATGTGTCACCATTTTCATTTCGCCCCAATGTCATCATGACAATGGCATTCGAAAATAGAAACAACCGAAGAAACGCAAATATAGAGCCATCTCTTTTTTTTCAAAATGCTAAATTTTTGTTTACAAACATTAAAATTCTCGTATTTTTGTTTTTGTTTACTTTTTGTTCAATAGCAAAGTTGTTTTATTTTATTTTGTTTATTTATTAATTCAGGGTGATAAATTTCCAAATGCCCTGCGCTTAATGACCCGGGTGCAATGGCTCAAACTCGACCGCACACATCTCAAAGAGATTCCCGAGGAAATGGGAAATCTGCACAAATTGGAACATCTCTCGATGAAGAACAACGAACTTGAGAAGCTTTTTGGCGAGCTCACCGAACTGGGATGCCTGAGGTCATTAAACCTCCGTCACAACAACATCAAGAGCAGTGGAATTCCGCCGGAACTATTTCGTTTGGACGAATTGACGACCCTCGATTTATCGCACAACAAACTAAAAGAAGTTCCCGAAGGCCTGGAACGCGCCAAGAACTTATTGGTTCTGAATTTAAGCCACAACCAAATCGAAACCATTCCTACAGCATTATTTATTCACCTCACAGATCTGCTGCTCCTCGACCTGTCGCACAATAAGCTCGAGACACTGCCTCCTCAGACGAGACGTCTGGCGAATCTTCAAACCTTGATCCTTGCAGATAACCCCTTGGAGCTGTTTCAACTGAGACAATTACCCTCGCTGCAGAATCTGGAAGTCCTCAATATGAGGAACACACAGAGGACGCTCCTGAATTTCCCCACAACTCTTGACAGCCTATCGAATCTGGCCGAGTTGGATCTGTCACAGAACTGCCTGCCCAAGGTCCCTGACTGCCTCTACAATCTGCCCAATTTAAAGCGCCTTAACCTGAGTGACAACGAAATCACTGAACTATCATCGGGTGTTGAGTTCTGGCAGAAGCTGGAGACTCTGAATCTGTCCCGGAATCAGCTGACAGCCTTACCATCGGCCATTTGCAAGCTAATGAACTTGAGGCGCTTGTATTTGAATGACAATAAGTTGGACTTTGAAGGAATACCCTCGGGAGTGGGCAAACTCTGTAGCATGGAGGTCTTCTCGGCCTCAAACAACCGCCTGGAGATGGTCCCAGAGGGCCTGTGTCGTTGTGGGTCACTCAAGAAGCTGAATCTGAGTTCGAATCGATTGATTACCCTTCCCGACGCCATCCATCTGCTATCAGACCTCGACCAGCTGGACTTACGCAACAACCCAGACTTGATAATGCCTCCCAAGCCGACGGAGATCATCAAAGGCTCTGGCATCGAATTTTACAACATCGACTTCTCCCTGCAGACTCAGCTGCGTTTGGCTGGAGCCAGTGTCCCTCCCTCGATTCCGGCAAATGGCACGGGAAAGGATCCCATTGCCAGGAAGATTCGTCTGCGTCGTGGGCTCCGCAACGATGGACCCGACCAGGATTCCGCCAAGATCCTTAAAGGCATGAAAGACATTGCCAAGGAGAAGGACGATGCCACAAACAACACCTCCTCCTGGAATGGCGACGATGGCAAACCCGAGAGTTTGAAGCCCAAGCGATGGGATGAATCCCTGGAAAAACCCCCACTGGACTATTCGAAGTTCTTCGAGAAGGACGATGGCCAATTGCCAGGCATCACCATTTGGGAGATCGAGAACTTCTTGCCCAATAAAATCGAGGAAGTGGCTCATGGCAAGTTCTACGAAGGAGATTGTTACATCGTGTTGAAGACGAGCCTTGACGATTTGGGTCAGTTAACTTGGGAGATATTCTTTTGGATTGGAAACAACGCGACTCTGGACAAGAGGGCTTGTGCTGCTATTCATGCCGTGAATCTGAGGAACTTTTTAGGTGCCCGTTGCCGGACAATTCGTGAAGAACAAAGTAAGCATAAGACGACTTTTCCATCTCTGATATTGATTTAGCTTTTGTGACTTTTTCAGATGACGAATCGGAGGAGTTCCTGGCACTTTTTGACACCGATGTGACCTACATCGAAGGCGGACGCACTGCCACTGGCTTCTACACAATCGAGGACATGCTCTACACCATCCGATTGTATCGTGTCCATGCAGCAGGAGCCTCGATCCATCTGGAACCCGTGGCTGTTGATTTCAACTCCCTCGATCCACGATACGCATTTGTCTTGGATTGTGGACAGAAGATGTTCCTGTGGTATGGACGCTGTTCGAAGAACACCCTCAATTCAAAGTCACGTCTGATGGCGGAGAAGATCAACAAGACCGAGCGCAAGAACAAGTGTGATATCATCGTTGAGATGCAAGGTAAGCTGAAAGGAAATCCTCTTCCGAAAGAGGTCACCTTATATGTCGTTCCTTTTCTTTTGCTGTTTTAGGAGATGAAAGTACAGAATTCTGGGACCAGTTGGGAGCTGATCCAGAAATTGCAGCTGCCGCGAAGATTCCCCAGCATGTGTCGGAGAACTTCGTGCCACCTATTCCGCGTTTGTATCAAGTTCAACTGGGCATGGGCTACTTGGAGCTGCCTCAGGTCGAAATTCCCGAACAGAAGCTGGTCCACACGCTGCTCAACAGCAAGAATGTCTATATCCTTGACTGCTATGCCGATTTGTTTGTGTGGTTCGGCAAGAAGTCGACGCGTTTGGTGCGCGCAGCTGCCGTCAAACTCTCCCGAGAGCTCTTCAACATGATCAACAGGCCAGAGTATGCTCTGGTCACCCGAGTTCAGGAGGGAACGGAGATTCAGATCTTCAAGTCGAAGTTCATCGGATGGGACGAGGTTATGGCGGTGGACTTCACTCGAACAGCAACCTCAGTGGCTAAGACCGGAGCCGATTTGACCATCTGGGCGAGGAAGCAAGAAACTAAGTCCGATTTGGCTGCTCTCTTTATGCCGCGCCAGAATCCCATGGCTCTGAGTGAGGCTGAACAGTTGGAGGAGGAGTGGAACTACGACTTGGAGGCTATGGAAGCGTTTGTCTTGGAGGGTAAGAAGTTCGTCCGATTGCCGGAGGAGGAGCTGGGCCACTTCTACACTGGCGAGTGTTATGTGTTCCTCTGTAGATACTGTATTCCCCTGGAGGACGAGGGCGACGATGCCCCCGAAGATGACAATCGAGCTCCTCCCGATGAGGAAATCCAGTGTGTAGTTTACTTCTGGCAGGGACGAAATGCCGGCAACATGGGATGGTTGACATTCACCTTCACGTTGCAGAAGAAATTCAAGGCGATGTTTGGCGAGGAACTCGAGGTGATTCGCATCCATCAACAGCAAGAGAATTTGAAATTCATGGCCCACTTTAAGAGGACCTTCATAATACACACGGGCAAGCGAAAGGATAAGCAAAAGACACCCGATGGTAAAGCGGCAGTGGAATTCTTCCATCTGCGTTCGAATGGTGGGGCATTGTGCACAAGATTGATACAAATTCAACCGGATGCAGTTAATTTGAATTCAGCTTTTTGGTAAGGTGTTTAGTTTGACTCTTTGTGACTTTTATTTAATAAAGTTTTGTATTTTTTCAGTTATATTTTGTATGTTCCATTTGAAACAGAAGATGAATCACAATCGGGAATTGTTTATGTTTGGATTGGTTCGAAAGCAGCTCCTGAAGAAGCTAAACTTATTCAAGATATCGCTGAGAATATGTTTAATAACCCGTGGGTTAGCTTACAGGTGAGTCTTATTTTTTTATTTTTAAATATAAGTTTAAAGGATGCGACAGAAAAATTATATGTTCTTTGTTGAAAAAGTCTTATGCCAAACGGAGGAATAATTGGTGCCGAATTACTGAGGCGTTTGTACGCTAGTTTTGGTAATAAACCAGTTCAGCAGGTAGGATAGATAGGCAGATAGGAAACTGTTCTCGATATACAAATGCTGTACTAATTACTTCAAATTTAGTTTTCCTGGCCTTAACTAATAAACAATTCCATAGCTGAATTTTATTCATTCATCCCACAAAAGCTTTTGAACAATTTCTATGCACCCATTTACCAAACCTAGACTCACATTTATATATCTGCGTAGCATCACAGTCACTGGGATTCTTACAAAGAATCCCTAAGAATTTACGAGAAGGCACTAAGGAAATCTAAACGATCTTCTTGGCGATCCTTCTGTGGCAAGATAGAAGAAACTTCTGAAGCCTCTAGGTTACGGAAAATTCTTTCAGCTAATCCAGCGATGCCAAGCTGTTTGAAAAATGCTGACGGCTCCTGGACAAATTCAAGTAATGAATCGCTGAACTAACTACTGGATACTCATTTTCCTGGTAGTTCTCTTACAGAGACTTGCAACGGTTATATACGTTCAAGTTCGAATACAACATATCCACAAGGGACAAGCTACAATGGGCTCTCAACAGCTTCAAACCATTTAAATCTGCAGGACCAGATGGAATAATACCAGCCGAGCTACAAAAGACTTCCGACATAATTGCACCAATCCTTGAGGCAATTTTTACCAGCTGTCTTTACCTGGTCCATATTCCCTCGGCATGGCGAGAAGTTAAAGTTGTTTTTATACCCAAGGCAGGTAAATGCTCGCAAGTCAATCCTAAAGATCTACGACCTATAAGTCTATCATCATTCCTTCTTAAGACCTTGGAAAGATTGATTGATATCCATTTAAGGGCAAGTATTGATACAAGACTTCTGTCTTCGTCTCAACATGCCTACTGTAAAGGTAAATCGGTAAAAACAGCGTTACACACCTTAGTACGCACCGTCGAATATTCCCTCCATCATAAAGAGTTCACTATGGTTGCTTTCCTTGACTTCGAAGGTGCCTTTAACAACGTGGTCACATCTGCGCTAACATCTCTAAATGTAGAGAGTTCGCTTCGTGAGTTAATTCATTTAATGCTTACTAGCAGAATAATTAACTCAAACCTGGGCAACTCTTCTGGCAGACGATTTGTTAGTAGAGGGACACCGCAAGGTGGTGTTCTATCCCCTCTCCTCTGGAACCTAGTGGTGAATGAAATCCTAACTAGTCTGGATGCGGAGGGTTTCAGAGTGATAGCCTATGCGGACGACGTTGCTATAGCAGTTTCAGGAAAGCATCTTAACACGTTAAACGAACTCTTACAAAATGCCTTAGATAGACTAATACTTTGGGCTGATCGGTGTGGACTGGGTGTTAACCCACACAAAACCGATTTGGTCTTATTTTAGAGGAGATACAAAATTCCATTTGTCAACCCTCCCCATATTAAAGGAATCCAATTAAAATTCTCAGACGAGGCTAAATACCTGGGTCTTGTCTTAGATAAAAAACTAAATTGGAAACGCAACGTAGAGGAAAGAGTCAAAAAAGCTACTGTAGCTCTCTTTTCTTGCAAAAAAGCCATCGGTAATAAATGGGGCTTACAACCCAGAACCACGCATTGGCTATACACATCGGTAATCAAACCGATTTTAATATACGGTGTGGCAGTATGGTGGACTGCTTTAGAAAAAGGTATAAACCGAGATAAATTAAATAAAGTTCAACGTTCAGCTTGCTTATGTATAAGTGGATCGCTTCGCACGACCCCATCTGCGGCACTGGAGACCTTACTCTACCTAACACCTCTTGACATTTTTAGCAAACAAATAGCTGCAAGCTCTGCTATTCGCCTCAAAGCTTCGTCGCAGTGGACTAACAACAACATTGGCCACTCCTTAATTCTTTGGTATTTAGAATCAATTCCAAAGCACACAGACTACACCATCCCCCAACTGCAATTCGACAGAAATTTCCAGATTTCTATACCTCCCAGATCTTTTTGGGAGGATAGGACATTCCTGGAAGATGAGTCAATCCATTTCTATACAGATGGGTCAAAAAGAAGGGGTTGGTGGAGGTGTGTACTCTGAACGACTGAAATTAAGTCTCTCTTTCCGCCTTCCCAATCATTGTAGCGTGTTCCAGGCGGAACTTTTGGCGATAAAAGAAGTCTTGTCCTGGTTTAAAGAAAAAGTAATATCAACATCTGATATCCGTATTTTCTCAGATAGTCAGGCCGCTATCAAATCTCTGGACTCTGTCTCTACAAACTCTATAACAGTCCATAACTGTCGTTCATCTCTAATGGAGATAGCACAACAGTTTAATATTCACCTTTGCTGGGTGCCGGGGTATTCTCAAATGACTTTTGCAGAAGCTGTATGGACGAGGAAGAGGAAACAGTTCTTCATCTTCTCTGCACATGCCCTGCTCTGGCTCGAAAACGCAAGAATTACCTAGGAGAATTCTTCTTTAACGATCTAAACGATCTAAATCATATCAGCATAATCAGCCTCTCACGTTTCGTAAGGGACTCAAACTGGTTCCATTGAGCTTAGTAGGAAGCCTCAAGATTCATGTGGTATCACAATGGGCCATTAAACTGGCCTAAGTGTGTCCGTTTCCATCTTGGACAGCCACTATAACCTAACCTAACCTATCACAGTCACACCAATTTTTAGAACAATTGTTCTCTCTAATCCTACTGTCGGAGAATAATATTCTTCGTATTTAAATTTCATGAAAACAAGATGGATACCAAACTCCCGAATGTATACTCTTCTAATTTGTATTGGTAACTTTTTATTCACATCGATCCCTACCATTTTGTTTAATTTCATCATTATACGAGCATCAGAAGTTTTCCTTTAAAATGATAACATACACATGAGAAGTAGTTTTACGTTTTAGTTTAGATAGATTTTAATAGAACATAGGTTAGGTTAGGGTAGGGTAGGTTGGAGTGGCTGTCCAGATGTCATTGACTCACCTAGACCTCAAGGGTCCATTGTGATACCACTAATGAGGTTACTCATGGGAGAGTAATGAACTTAAACAAACCATTTTGTACTTTTAATAAAGTTAGAGAGACATTTTGTGTCAATCGTTGCCAGTTCACTGCTATTATCGAAGAAGGGATTACCGAGGAAGTTATTCCTTCTAATGGAGAGTGCTTGACATGTACAATGTACATAGAAGGTGTTGGACTGTTTCCTCTTCCTCCTCGTCCATGCAGCTTCTAAAGAAGTCATTTGTGTAGACCCCTAGCCTCAGAGCATGTCTTCCTATGAGGCAGTGTAATGTTATTACTCCAATTGTAGAGCTTATATTTTATCTGCTCAGGGATATCAAGCCTTTTGACCATTTTAAGTCTATGCTTGGCCATATTTGCTTGGTTGCTAGGCAGGTGGTACTCTGTGACCATCTAGCATTTCTTGAATTTAGAGCATATTGTTTTAGAAGATATTTGCATGCAGCAAGTGGTGTTCCTATGTTATGTTTTTGTCTAACATTAGGCAGAAGTGTTCCGTTTTTGGCGAGCTCATCAGCTTTGCAATTTCCCGGTATGTCTCTGTGGCCCGGCACCCAAATGAGGTGAATATTAAACTGTTCCGTCATCTCATTCAGAGATGATTGGCAGTCGTGGGCTATTAGAGAGTTTGTGGAGACAGACGCGAGAGATTTAAGAGCGGCTTGGCTGTCCGAGAAGATTCGTATATCCTTGCAAGATATAACGTTTTCTTTGAGCCAGGATAATGCCTCTTTAATCGCCATTACTTCTGCCTGGAATACAATACATTGATTGGGAAGTCTGTATGATTGACTGAGATTCAGTTGTTCGGAATAGATACCACTTCCAACTCCGTAATCGGTCTTTGAACCGTCTGTACCGCATTGTCTTCCAGGGGTCTCTCTTCTTCCCAGGAGGATCTTGAAGGGATGGACACATGGAAGCTTTTACCGAATACCATTTTTGGGGTGGTATAGTCTAAGCGATCTGGGATAGATCTGAAATTGTCTATATAGAACATAACAGCATAAAAACATATTTCGAAAACATCTTTAATAAAATTTAAATTTGGCTAAGAATAATAGATTTAAAAGCATCTCTTGTACAATTTAACATAAAATCAATTCTTGCGCATACTGCATTAGCTTCTCTGATGCAACGGGTGATAGGCTCATTGCGCCCATAGTTTCTCTGATGAAAGTGTTCATAAATTAAAAATCTTTCACGTGTAACTCTTGAGGGAGTATTTCCCTCATACAACAAATCTATAAGCGGAGGACATTTTATATGCCTAGTTATTATATCTCTGACAAAAATTATCGAAAAATATTTCCGCCGAGTTTCTAGAGATTTCATTCCAAATAATAAGCATCTGGTTTCGTAGGAAGGTCCTCCATCTCAATTTAAAAAAACCATATCTTGTAAAGTTTCTTTGAACATTTTCTATCCTTTTTGATGAATTTGAACAATATGGATTCCAAACTGAACAGCAGTATTCCAGCACAGATCTAATCATTGAGTTATATAACGACATAAGAGTATTATGAATCATTAAACTCTCTTGTATTTCTTTTAAGAAAACCCAGCATCTGATTTGCTTTGTTGATCATATAAGGGTGATTATACAAAAGGTTAAGGTAAAAAAAAAACTTTCAGTAAATAGTCCGCTTGCAGTTTAAGGGTTTTGACGAATAGAGGTGAAAGTCCTGTCTCTAGCATAATAACATATGTAGTTTGGTGTGTTCAATGGCAGACGAAATACTCTTTTCACGTAGTGAGTTAGCAGTTTCTCCACTGTGAGAAACTTTCTACATCCCCAAACTTGGACGTCATATAAAAGAATACTCTCCGCTGCAGCTTCAAATACTTTATATTTTGTACTATGTGCTATGTTGACGTTCATAAAAGCTCTTTTCCATGCTATATTTATAGCTGTTTTTGCTTTTTGCAGTTTTTCTACTAGATGCTTTTCCATGTTTAAGTTGCTCGAAAAGATGACGCCTAGGTATTTGTACTCCTTGACGCATTCAATGTCTTCTCCGTTAAACACCCATTTTTCATTCGATGCGTTTTGTCCACCTCCTTTTTTAAAAATCATCACCTTGGATTTTTGAGTGTTGACAACCAAATTCCATAAACAACAGTAATTGTTAATCTTGTTTATCATAAGTTGGAGTGTTTCTGGGGAGTAAGCAAACAAGACTATATCATCCACGAACATCAATGCTTTAATACGCTCTCCCGCAAAGTCAACTCCTCCAGGAAGGAAATCAATTAGATCATTTATGAAGAGCGAAAAGAGGGTAGGACTCAGTGTGCATCCCTGCCTCACTCCTGACGAAGTTGCAAACCAATCCGAAAGTTCCGCTCCATTCCAAACTGCAGCCCGTGTTTCTCTGTACAACTCTTCGAGTATTAAGCCGAACTTCAACGAAAATCCCAGATTGTACAATTTGTAAAATTAGGCACCTCTGTTGATCGTGTCAAAAGCTGCTTTGAAATCGATGAAAAATACATACAATTTTTTACCCTGCATGCAAAAGCTTTCAGCAAGGCTCCTGAGGACAAAGATATTGTCGATTGTAGAGTATCCGGATCTAAAACCAGCTTGACACTCGTTTAGCACATTCTGCGTTGTAATCCATCTTGTAAGTCGTTTCTGTAACATTGTTGTAAAGATCTTATATGTTGCATTTAGAAAATAGATTCCTCGATAGTTCGCTGCATCCAACAAGGATCCTTTTTTGTGTATCGGGAATATTACAGCATTCCTGAATTCATCTACAAACAAAGTCTGATTATATTTTATTGAGATTGCAATTTTTTTTAAAACAATGGAAATACCTTTATTTAGTCACCCAATTTCAGTTCTTCATTTTGAATACAAGTTATTAAAAAAACACAATTAGTTCTTAAAACGTCAGTCCTCTGGCATGTCACAACCCTGAAAACCAACCATTAAGTGGCTGTCTATTAAACATTATCATTGATTTAAGAAAACTTATTAATTTAATACAATCTGCGATGTATATAGTTTAATATATACTACAACTTTCATAATGCCTTATTAAAAAAAATAAGAAAAGGGTTGCACAATTTGACGGCCATCATATCTGTAAGAGAGTTTGGGTTATGCTTGTTGTCTATACACGTGCCAAGCCAGTCAACACGTCAGTTTTATGGTGAGTCGTTATTTTTTTTGTTAATCTAAAGTTTATTTTTATTTATTCGTATTAGACTTTGATTTGTTAAAATGTAGTTTGTTGATATTTGAAAGTACAAAAAAAAAACATTAGTCCAGATTACAATCTCAAATTTCATCTTTTTCGTCAGTCCTATGGCGTCAGTACTGTGTCAGGTATATTGTTATTGTTCTTCATTTCATGATAATTAGTACTTTTAAGATGAATATTGTTAGATTTTGTTCATATTTTTTGTTGATTACTTTGAAATATTTAGTAAAACTATGTGAAAGTAGTAAAAGAAAAGTGAATAACGTTACGTTAAATGTCAAAAGTCTGTTTTGAAAACTGTTATAGTATTTTCTCCTAGTATTACATATTAATAATTATTTTTAATTGTTACTAAGTGATTTTTAGTGTTCATTATTAAATCCTAAGAGATTTTTACTTATTTGTATTAAATTTCATCATAATTCTTTCAAAACTGTGTACAACATGTATCAGTACTATGTTACTTCGTCAGTCCCCTGGCTGTAAAATTCTGAATTTTTTAAATACATATCTTACATTGTACTCAAAAAAGTGACTGGCCCGAATGGGAACAATAGATTAATTAGATTAGCTATCATATACACCCGAATTTATAGAAGTTTGATTTAAAAACTATCGTAAACAAAATATCCTCAAAAGTTACCCAACTTTTGTATAATCACCCATATACATGTTTTTATATGCTAGAGCCTCTGAAACAAATCGAAAGAGATTTTTCCATCCACTTTCTCCATTTGAAATTGCAAAACATTCTTTAGTTGTAAAAAAACTTTTATTAAAATATAATCTTGGGATTTCCTGTATGATTGCATAAAAAGCTAAGAAGTGCGAAATATTTTCAGCCTGATTAAGGTTATATAGTGAGCAAGTCGGATTCAAATCATTTCTGTAAGGTCTATAATTAAGCTCAAGAATTTCAACGCGCATTTTAAAGATTAGATTTATCTCATTGGCAGTAAACTCGTTTCGAAAATAGTTGTCATACCCGAGACATAAGTTAAGTTTAGAGTAAGCTATTCTTGTAACAGATTCTCTTGCCTGGGGTAATTGATTTTTGATACATTGTTTCATCTATAATAGAAATAAGGTCATAAAGTTCGTTTCTAAGTGCTTCTAAACTATCAATACTTGGTGACAACGGATAGTTATATTCTGATGCCTACCCCGTAGAGCTATTAAAATAATCTTTTTCTGAATATTATTATTAGGTCTACGCATGACTTTAACAATATAGTCTGCGTTAGCTTTGAGGTTTTTTAAGTAAACTGGAGGCAAACCAGATTCAATGTTTTTTTTTTTATTTTATTCATTTATTTATTTTATTTAAAATGCCTTATGAGACGAAATATCGTAATAGGCTGTATGTTAACAAAAAAGTTTTTTTACAGAAATGTTAATTTTTATAATTAAAAAAAAGTATATATTAAAATGTTTGTACAATATATACATTGGCAAGTACAACTCTAATGAGAATACAAAAATGGAAATAAAAAGTAAAAATTACGCATTATAACAATTAATTAAGTAGCGTAGTTTGGTGTATTAGAAGGGAGTCTGAAAATACGTTTGAAAAAGTAACGTTGGACTAATTCGATTACTTCTAATTCCTTGTATCCATAAACTTCATTAGCATATAAAAGAGAACTGTTGATAGTTGTCTCAAATACTTTGAATTTAGTCGCTGCATCTATAGAGTTACTTTTGAAGAAGTTTGACCACATACAATATTGATAGCTGCTTTTGCTACCTTCACTTTGTCTTTAAAATGAGCTCCAAGATTTAAGTTATGTGTTATAGTAAATCCTTGGTATTTGTAATCAGTCACTACTTCTATGTTTAAGCCGGTCAAGGTGCCAATTGCGTTTAGTCCTGTTAATGCGATTTTGAGATCTAAAAACCATTATCTTTGACTTTGAAGTATTTATTTTAAGGTCCCAAGTATCGCAATATTGTTTTACTTTGTTAATCTGGAGCTGCAAAGTCTCTGGATTAGAATGACAAGGCCATCTGCATATAAAAGCACCTTGATAAATACATCTCCAAAAATAACACCACCTGGAATTTAATCTTCAAATGTCATTGATGAAGAGGGAAAAAATAAAGGAACTCAAAATGCAACCCTGTGGAACTCCCGTTTCAGATTTAAATTGATTTGACGACAATCTCATACCAATTTTTACTACTGAACTTGTATTTGATATTAGTTGTTCATAGATTCTTATGAACTTTGTAGACAAGGTTATATCTGTAATTTTGAAAAGTAGTAACCTTCTGTTTATAGTGTCAAAGGCGGCTTTGAAATCTACAAATTTTTTTTTTTTTTTTTTTTTCCGCAGGAAGGTGAGAAATCTTCAGAGACACTATAAGCCCGATGCTTATAGTAGTGTCAGATTTTTACTGACTAAAACTCACCTCCCTTATCTTCTATATTATTACTACAACTAAGTCCAGCTTAACAAGTAGTTTTAGCGTCATTTTGTTCGCGTTTTGTCAGGAAGCTCCCCAACGAGAGGACCTGAAGATTCCACAAAATTCGAGTGGAGAGATTAATTTGTTTGCGCTAGATCAGAAGGTCTTGTTCGGTGCAGACGCCGAAAAACGAACGCCTCGCTAACATATTGTTGGATTAAGTTATTACTATGATTTCTAAGTCGTGATCTTAGCTCTGTAGCAAATTTTTTAATTTCGTTTTCTACATATTTTATATTTAAATCTCTATGTAAGTCGCTATTTCTTTCATTTACTATTATTTTAAGTACTTTGTTTTGGTATGTTTGCAAAATTTGTATATTTCTTTCGTTGGTACAACCCCAAAGTTGTATACCGTACGTCCAAACTGGTTTCAGTACTTGCTTATAAATAAGAAGCTTGTTATAAACGCTTAGATTGGAATATCTTCCAATAAGCCATGTCAATTCGCGGAATTTATTTTCGAGTTCATCGCGTTTCTTTTTTACATGAACTTTCCATTTAAGTTTCGCGTCTAGAGTCATGCCTAGATACTTCGCTTCATTAGCGTATGGAATTTGCACAGAATTTATATAAATAGGTAAGTTATATACTTTTTTATACGTAAAATTTGTGTGCGTCGATTTTGTTTCATTAAGAGCAATTCGCCATTTCTTTGTCCAATCTGAAATGCTATTTAATGCCTTTTGAAGCTTAGAGGTTGCCTTTTCTATTGAATCCGATATTGCGAGTACAGCTGTATCATCGGCAAAAGTGCCTAAAGCTGTGCCTTCTGTTTGGGGTATATCTCGGGTATAAAGAACAAACAAAATCGGTCCAAGGACGCTACCCTGGGGAACCCCAGCGTTTATTTCTTTAAACTCCGAATACTCCGTTCCTTGCTTAACTCGAAAGAATCTATTTTCTAGGTACGATTCAAGAATGTTATATATTTGCTCTGGAAAGATTTTTAATTTATATTTTAGCCCGTAATGCCAAACTTTGTCAAAAGCTTGAGAAACGTCAAGAAATGCAGTTGAGCAAATCTTTTTTTCTTCAAATGCTTTTTCAATTTCGTTAGTTATTCGGTAAACCTGATCAATTGTCGAGTGATTATTCCGGAAACCGAATTGGTGGTCGGGAATTAAACGTTTTTCTTCAATAATTGGTAGCATTCGTTTAAGAAGCAATTTTTCAAATATTTTAGATATAATTGGTAAGAGAGAAATTGGTCTATACGATTTTTTCTCATTCGGTGGCTTAACCGGTTTGGGGATCATTATAACTTCGGCGACTTTCCATTGCGTGGGTACGTAAGCAAGTCTTAAAGCAGCGTTAGTGAGCTGTAAGAGCTTAACCATTGCTTTTTTAGGCAACTCTTTGAGGACACGACCGTTAATCAGGTCGTAGCCAGGAGCTTTATTATTTTTCTGCCGTTTTATTTCCTGGACAAGTTCAGTCAAAGTAATATTCCTGATAGAAAAATTGTCCGGCGCTGGTTGGAGCTCTCCGTCATTAGTCAGAAGCTCTTGACCATCGAAAGGTTTGAACGTTTCCTCAAGGTGCTTAGCAAATAAATCCGCCTTTTCCTTATCAGTTTTTGCCCATTCAGAATTATTTTTTCGAATAGGTGCCGACATTATTTGAGGCTTTTTAATACCTTTTATCGTCTTCCAAAGAGAATAATTCGTTTTTTTGTCTGCTGTTAGGCTTTCAAGATAGGCAGAATTCTCGCTGTTTTTAAAATCTCGTAACAAATTTTTAATCTTGTTTGATAAAAAGTTGACGACACTTTTATGCTGAGGAGCACGTGATTGCTGCCATACTTTTCGAGCTTTTCGTTTTTCGCGTATCAATTCTTTTATATCTTCTGGAATTTTTTCTTCGTATTGCCTTGACTTTTTACTACAGATCGGAGTATTATTCCAAGCTGCTTCTTGAACAATATTTATAAATTTTTCTGTTTCATCTTCTAACTCAAACGTAGTTTGCAAAGAGACGTTCAGTATAATTCTATTTTCGCAATCTTCTTTGAATTTATACCAATTTGTGTTATTATTTGTTAAAATTAGGGGCTTTTCTTTTTCGATTACGTTACTGTTTATTGTTAAGATAACGGCCGAGTGATCCGTAGAAAAATCGAAGTTATCATCTACTGTCATATATTTTCTGTTCATTCCTCTTGCGATGAAAAAGTCAACAAGATCGGGTGTTTTCGCTGTGTCGGTTGGCCAATACGTTGGTTTTCCTGATGAGAAAAATTCAACGTTACATTCAATACCCGCTTTGTAGAGTTGTCTACCCTTCGTCGAAATGCAACGTGATCCCCAAAATGAATGTTTCGAATTGAAGTCGCCGCCAATAATAAATTTTGGACCTAAAGCGTTGAAAAGAACTTTAAAATCGTTTTTGTCTATCTTGGACCGAGGAGGACAGTAAATAGACGCAATATTAAAAAATACGTGTCTAACTTTTATGCTAACGGAAGTAACTTGCATTGTATCGAGCTCGATATTTATCTCAAACGAATGATTGATATTTTCTCTGATAAATACGGAAGAACCACCCCTTGCTCTTTCGGATGGATGGCATGCGTGGTAAGCCGAATAACCTTTAATACTTAAATTTGAGTCTTTTTTCAAATGAGTTTCAGAGATCAAACAAATATCTATTCTTTCGTTAAGTAGAACCGTTTCTAGTTCTTCGATTTTGCGGTAAGTCCGTTCGCGTTCCATGTTATTATTTTGAGTTGTTGAGACAACTGATCCATGTTTACGGTAAATTTGGTGTTTTAAGAGCCGCCGACTCAAATTTGTCCAATTTCTCAAGAATAATTGTGTTAATTCTCCCTTGTTCTTCTAATCGTTCAAGTATAAGGGAAAATACATTTTGAACGGAGTCAGGTTTAATAGTTTTAGGTTTTTCGGGCGCCGTGACTTGAGCGTACGTGTTCGTCTTTTTTTTGTTTCTATGTTTTCTGAGGGTAAAACGTTTTCATTATTTTTCCCGTCCGTTTTACTCGACGCTTGAGTATTAGTCTTGGTTTTTAATTTTAATTCTTTGTTTTGCTTTGAGGTATTTTTTTTTAGTTTTCTTACTAAATTCTTCGCGCCTCTTTAACATTTCCTTTGCGACCTCACAGCCACGGTAATTTGCTGGATGATTACCTTTGCAATTCGCGCATGTAGCCGGAGTTTCTTTTTTAAGACGGCATACATCAGTCATGTGCTTTCCCGCGCATTTAACGCAAACGGGGTCCTTCTGACAATAAGCTGCTGTATGGTTAAAACCTTGACATCGCTTGCACTGAGGAATAAGGCGTTTGTTCTTTCTTAGTGGTTCGATTTTTACAACAATATTCATTATAGATTTAATATTATAAACATTGTCTACATTTTCATTTTTATCGAAACTTAGAATAAAAAGCGGAAGAGCGCGTTTTATATAAGCGGTTTCGATTCCTTTTTCTCGCTCTCTCTCTACAAAAAATGCATAGATTCTTTTTTTTATTAAAAATTTGGTCTATTGTAGAGAGATTTGCTCGAAACCCAGATTGGAAACAACTTATGTTATTATTCCTTTCAACCCAGGAAACAAGCCTTAGGTACAGAAATTGAATGGTAGTGCAAAACTTATGGTCATTTGACAAGGGTCTGCTGTGAAAAGTGTTTTGAAGTAAGTAGCCATTGTACTCGTATCCACATCAATAGCAGAGACCGTTGACTTATTATTTCGGCCAGCTAAAATGCGTACATTTGACCAAAATGATCTAGAATCATTACAATGTATGAGATTCAACGCCATGTTTTTTTAGATATTGTTGTTTTTTGAGGCTACACAATCTTCTGTACGAATTATTTGCTTGAAGATATAGGGACTTAGAGGCCAAATTATTGTTTTTTTCTAAAGATTTTAAGTAACGCGAAAGATTTGTTTCTACTTTTCCTACATTATTTATCATACCAACAAGATTTATAGTTATTTGATCTATTGTGAGAACTCCTGACAGCTGATATTCTGATGGTGTCAAAAATAAATCCGTTGAGACATCCACTGTGTTTGAAACCAGACTTGAAGGATTGATTGGGTGTTGAAGTAGATTTCTTCTATAGATATCGGATTTTGTATCAGACCAACGAAGCTTTTTGCATCCGTTTTCAATTTGTTGTCGGAAATCGCATTCAGGGGTCCTAAATTTGCAAGAGACACATATAGAAAGATGCGATAAATAGGTAGCAGTAATCACCTCGAAATCATTGACAATTTCGAGTTAGTCACCTTTTTGACTACTCGAAATTGACTACTTTGGCAGTAGGCAATTACATAACAACCCTGATTCATGTTTTGGCGAGCAAATTCCAATCTTTTTTCTTTGTGGGCTGCTGTTAGATTTGCAGCTGGCACCATTTTGCCCGAACAATCACTCCACTGCTTTTTAAAGCACGAGAAACGGTTGAAACCGAAACTCCTAAACTCAATTCAAAATTCCGGCAAAGAATGCGCCAAATTGGATGCAGCATTGATTAAACTCCTCTTGTCGCGACGTGTCAGCTTCCCCAAGTCCCAAATTTGTTTGTTAAAAATGGGACATTGTCCCCAAATTTTTGCAGAGCCAAAAAAGAATATAAAGTTTTTGCATTTCAATACAATGAACAATAATTTGTGATACGGTGATAATACAAAAATTAGGAAAAACAAAAAAGTTTATTTTCAACATTATTTGCGGGATCTCAGGATTTTAACACCCTTTTTTGGGGTCACACCCGCTCACGCAACTCCGTTTCTCCGCTTAGGGTATGTAAAGTCGCCAGGCAGGCGCCTATATCAACAATTTTGTAAACTTAAAGAAAAAAATCAGATGGCTTTCCAGTTAACTTCACTTACAAGAACCTTTCGTTAGATAAAACTGTTGATATCTGTAACGCTTTCGCGACAAATTTCCGAGAGTCATTTGTTAATAGCCCTCAAGAAGTTGATGAAGTATATTTTCATAATCTTCACTCCTTTTCACAAACTAGCTGTAGTCACATCCCTGTGCTACAGAGTACGGTCCTTGATCTTTTAGCCGCGTTGAATGATGACTGCTCAGCCGGCCCCGATGGTATTCCCCCGATAGTATTAAAAAATTGTAGTAATGCTTTAGTTGAACCCCTTACGTTCTTATTTAAACTTTCTCTAAAAACAGGCAAATTTCCCAATATATGGAAGGAGTCATTTCTAACACCAATTTTCAAGAAAGGTAACAAGGCGGATATAAGCAACTACAGGCCCATTGCAAAGCTTTCTTGCATTCCTAAAGTGTTTGAACAAGTTGTATGTGAAAGTGTAGCATTTTTTAGTAAGAATCTCATTTGCGAACAGCAACATGGTTTTGTGAAAAAAAGATCAACCGTTACTAATCTCCTCACATTCTCAAACATATGTTCAAACGCTTTAGAACAAGGTTATGAAGTTGACTGTATATACACTGACTTTTCCAAAGCTTTTGACCAACTTAGCCACGGAATTATTTTATTTAAACTTAAAGCTCTTGGTTTTCCACCATTTTTCTTAGCTTGGATCAAATCATACCTTGAAAACAGATCCTATGAGGTAAAATTTAGAAATTGTCTTTCTGAACCTTTTGTTGCTCAATCTGGTGTTCCCCAGGGAAGCCATCTTGGCCCTTTTCTGTTTATCCTGTCTATTAACGATGTATCGTCATGTCAACGCTCAAGTGAAGTACTCATTTTTGCTGACGACATGAAGATTTTTAAAATAATAAAGTCCACCCATGATCGTATTCTTTTACAAGCCGACATTGATAGTTTCACATTTTGGTGTGGGAAAAATAGCCTTTCACTCAACCCTTTAAAATGCCAGACGATAACTTTTACTAAAAAACGAATCGGTAGTGTATTTTATTATTGTATATCACAGCAAAAACTCTTTCGCGTCTCCACATTTAAAGATTTAGGTGTTCATTTCTGTTCCAACTTAGAATTTACACATCACATTAATTTGATTGTTAATAAAGCAAGTTCTATGCTTGGTTTTATAAAACGCTGGGCAAAGGAGTTCAATGATCCATATGTTACTCTTTCTTTGTATAATTGCCATGTTCGTCCTCATCTTGAATATGCTTCGCAGGTATGGACTCCCTATTACGAAATTCATAGAAAACGTATCGAATCAATTCAACATAACTTCATTCGCTTTGCCCTAAAGGGTCTTCCTTGGGATGATCCTTATGATCTGCCTCCCTATGAGCATCGTATTCTGCTTCTTCAAATGCAATCTCTTCATCAAAGGCGTGTTAATAATGACTTAGTATTTTTTCATCAACTCATTAATGGTGAAATTGATGCACCTTATTTGCTATCTTGTGTACATTTGAATTACCGAGGCGGAACTCATCACCTGCGTACATTTGATTTTATACATATTGACTTCCATAGAACTAACTATGGAAAGAATAAAGCTTTAAGTCGAATGAGCATTTTATATAACTTAAACTGTTCATTGATAGATTTAAATTTGAATAAGGTGGGATTAAAATCATTGTTTAGAACCAGTGCTCCACTATCGTAAACGTTCTCATTTTATTTTTTGTTCTGTAATAGTTAAATGTTAATTATGTTTTGTATTTTGTGCGTGTGTTAGGCTATAATTGTATTATTTTTTTACTAACAACTAACACATGCACTTATGATGAGCCTCTGATCGTAGTTTGACGCTTGCTATAAGCTTACTACTTTCTGAAATTCTGAAGTGTAAAACTTCTTTCAATAAAAGCACCTGTGGGTGGCCCGCTTCGCGGGTTCTCAGGATTTTAACTCCCTTTTTCGGGGTCACACCCGCTCACGCAACTCCGTTGCTCCGCTTAGGGTATGTTAAGTCGCCAGGCAGGCGCCAATATCAACAACTTTTTTGAATAAAAGCACCTGTGGGTGGCACGCTTCGCGGGATCTCAGGATTTAAACTCCACAAAACAAAGTCTTGTGGTATTGAAGTGCTCCAAGTTTTGTCATTTGGTGATTCTTATTAAGTGGGACATTAGCCCCAAAATTTTTATTTGGGGCTTCGGTCTTACTTGGGTGGGACTTAGGGCCCAAATAAGATTTCGGTTTTATGTCCCACCGAAGTGAGACATAAGCCCAAAAAAAAAAAAGTTGGACGTTATGTCCCTGGGCCCTATGTCCCTGCGCCTGTCAAATCATCTTTTCACATCGTTGTATTTGAATGTATGTACATATGTAAATAATAAAGCAATTATTTGAATTTTAGACTCCTTAATTAAATTATGAGTGTTGAGAAAATTAAATTTTTATATTTAAATACTGGCACTCATTTTATGGTTAACGACAGCGATCATGTTTATTCTGAAACGATGATATTGTGAAGGTGGAGATTTATGAATGTAGGATAGAACCGGTTCTCTGCTTCTTGGGCCGATTATGATAATGAAATTTAATTACTGTTTTAAAGCGAGCGATTCATTTATATGTCCTTAACATTTCCCAAAAAGTTCTCTTATTTTACACCGAAGTCATCAGAAAAACACCAAAATTTTACTATGTATAATAACCCCTATCACAGAGTCCCTCGTAGCGAGTGCCCGAAAATTTTGTTACGCTACGAATACGAATACATTTACATCATAAGCCCCGAACGAAATCAAAAAACCATTTCCACAGAATTACTAATTTCGGAGTGTCAAAATCAGCTGAATTTGCGTCAAAATAAGAAAAATAAATAAAAGCTCGTTTTTCATTTTTCGATTTAGTTCTATTTGTGTTTGTCTTTAAAAATGGATAATATTGCCTTTGTAATCTTTGCAATAAATGAAGAAAATACACAAAGACGACAAACACTAAAAATTCAGCGCAAATTTTTAAGGGATGCTTTTAACTTGGATCTTAAAGACAAAGTATTGGTAACATATTTTAAACATTCCACTGCTTACAAATATTTTTTATATTTCATATATTTTATTTTTATTTAATGGGGAGAGTACAATAACTTTGGCGACAAAGTTTAATGAAGGATTTGTATAGAACAGTTAAAAACGAGCATTTTTTACTATGGGAAGGGGGGTCTATCTCCCCCGTTTAGGCGGTAGGGGCAATTTAAAAAAATATGTACATTAAATGGAAAAAAAATTATTAAAAATAACGGTAATACTTACAATTAAGTATTATACCTTTTTTTAAAGCCAACATTTTTGTCTATTAGCTTGTTTTTAAATCCAGTCAAAACTATGCATAGTTTTTGAAAAAAAAATGTTTAAACTAAAAATGTATGCAAACAAAATTAAAAAAAAAATGGTTGCCTGTAAAGTCGGTTTTACGGGCGAAGATTTTACGTGACAACGTCTTTTTCTCGGTAGAATATTTATTGATATGAATATAATTAAATTGCACAATAGGAACAAGGAATTGAATGAAAATAAGAATTGCACAAATTTTTTAAACTAATAATTTACTTAACACTATCAACATTTATCAATAGTATGACATAACCTATAAACTCAGTTTCTCAACTTTTGTGTCAATCTAACAATTAATCAATCAATCATAGTTTACGATAATGAAATATCAGTGTACAATTATTTACCTTTATTGTTGTAGTTGTTGTAAATGACGAATCTAAGCACTCCACATTTTCACTACAGACACAGCTGACGATACTTTAACCACACGTGTGAACTTGTATTATGACGCTTTCTTGTTTTTCCAACGCCAAGAACGTTCGAGAAAGACAAAGACAGAGACACAAGCATGCGCCGATTCAATGCGCCTAATTCTCTAGTGCTGCGCGCGCGGCAGACCGATCATAGTTGAGTGGGAGAGAGACGCAAGGCATTCGGCGGGCCTCTCTCTCATTCGGTGACCCATCGTTACGTTACCGGGCGTTACACTTTTTCATAAGTGACTCCCAGCCGCAACCTAATTTAAGACGTTGTCACGTCAAAAGTCATTGTGAACTATAAAATGAAATGTCAAATGAGTTTTCTTTGAAATTATTTCATTCTAGTTTCAATTTTAAGTTTTTTTCGAAATGTTTTTCTTTGATTCGGATTGAAAGTGAAGGCGAAGAAGTGTCCTGTGCCTTTTAAGTGAAGTTTATTACTTCTTAGCTTATTCTTTACCTTGTATTTAAGATCACTCCAGGTCTAAAACAAAATTATCTGTAAATATGTACATATGTACATATATATACATAATATTCAACATCAACCTACATACTTTTTTCCAATCTTTAAGATCTTTTTGTGGAGGACCCTATGTGTTTAGAGATTCAATCAGTCTTCCCCACAGCATATTGCTATTTTTTCTTCCTTGGGCAGTTTTAAGAATTCCCCTTGCTAAATCAACGTGAGAACTCATAAAATTGGTCAAAATCTCAGTCTGTTTTTTATTTATTGACATGCCTATTATTTTGTTTTTCCATTTTTCTCAATTTCTGTCGAGTGAAAACTTTTGTTTCAAACGTCAATTTGAAGTTTGTGTGCTGCAAAATCTGGCGAAACAATCGAGGACACTCGATTGAACCAAAATGTGTGCTGCCATTGCTCGATTGTATCGACTAAACTCGGTTGTATCAAGTTACGTGCTGACACCCCTGGCTAATAAAACAGAATGTTGGCTTTAAAAAAATGTATAAAACTTAATTGTAAGTATCACCGTTATTTTTTAATTCTTTTTTTCGATTTTAAATAATAATTTTTTTTTAAATTGCCCCTACCGCCTAAACGGGGGGAGATAGACCCCCCCTCCCATAGTAAAAAATGCTTGTATTAAGCCCCTCTACCAAAAACCGTTATTATATCTTGGCGCCAAAGTTATCGTACTCGTGCCTATTTAATTTATCTTCGCACGCTAAATATTTTTTTTCGTTTTCAATCGAACTCCGATTAAAATAACTGTTCGTAGAAAAAACTGCCAAACTTCCTATTCATTCGGGGCTAGTGATACCACTTTTCACGAACTCCGAATTTCGTAGCAAATTTTTTTAGTACGACGACGGGAGCATTGATACTTTTTTTCGGGGTTCGTACTACGAATTTATTACGACGGGGCCTGTGATAAGGCTGAATAACTCCCAAAATGTTTAATCTTTCTCGTAAGATTTGAGAGAAACCTGCAGGCAAAATAATTATTTATGAAATGATATATCAAGATATTATTTTTCTTAATTTGTAACGATCGAAGCTGCAATGAGCTCAATATTATGACATCGGGCAAAGTATCGTTTAATTACTGAACCGCGAAAAATTGGGTAAAGAGATCTGGGATTTGCACTTCACAGTTTATCCTATGTTTCCAATAGTCTAGAACTACATGAGCTAAAATATGCCTAGAACTTTAAAAAAAATTTTAGTTTTTAAATAATTTCCAAAAAAGTGTATTTCAACGTGTAAAATGTTTTGTTGCGGACATATTTTTCCCTTATTTGTCTGAAATCTTTGCTATTATTTTTAAATACTCCTCTAGTGGCGCTCATCAAAAAATTTTCGAAAGCGTTAAGAAGAACGTTGTGCCCTTCGCTGGATCCTACTTTTTACTTTGATTGTATCTAAAATTTCTTAATGAAAAACCTTTGCTAACATTTCCTAAGGAAGTGAGAAAATTGACTAGATATTCACAATATTGTAAGTGAAAACAAATAAGCTATACATTTCTTACAATTAAAAAATTAAAAGTATGATCTTAACTTTATTAAGGTTTAATTTTGCGATTTTAACATAAATACATATATAAACAACAATATTCAATCTTTTTGAAATATCCTACTAAAGCAAAAAAAAACACAAAAAATTATCACTATTCGAAGCATCAATTAACTGATTTACAAAATCACAAGAATGTCGATATACTAATATTTTTGTATACAAAAACCGAATTATTAAGAACTTAACAAAACGATATGCTAAGAAGAAAATTATAAACAAGAAAAAAAAACGAACACATTATTCCAGCTTTTTCAAGACATTCTCAAGAATGAAGAAATACAAAATAATGTTGGTGTTTAAAATTTAAAAAAATTTAATTCCATGATTTCATTGCCAAGATAAATAAACTATATGAAAACTCTACAACTTTATCTTTGAAACATTTCGGAATTGTGAATATTTTCAAAATTCCTTTCATACACAAGAAAAGCCTCGTAATCAATTTTTAAGAATCAACAAGTACCAAGAAGAAAAATAAATTTTTAACTATCTCAAGATTTCTTTCATTACAAATTCATCTTTCATCCGGATGCCATTAAAATAAATTTAAGTTAGCTCACAAGATTATGTTAAAATTAAACGAAAAAAAATCAAATCAATTTGCAGATTTTAAATGAAGGCGAAGAACCCGAGAACTTCTTCTGGGTGGCTTTGGGTGGCCGTAAACCCTACGACAAAGATGCCGATTACATGAATTTTACTCGCCTCTTCCGTTGTTCCAATGAGAAAGGTTACTTCACCGTCGCTGAGAAATGCTCTGATTTCTGTCAAGATGATCTCGCCGATGATGATATAATGATTTTGGATAATGGCGAACAAGTATTCCTATGGCCTGGTTCAAGATGCAGTGAAGTTGAAATAAAACTTGCTTATAAATCTGCACAAGTAAAAAAAAAAAAAAACAGAAAAATTTAATATTTATACATTTAATGATTTTATTTTAATTTGTTATTATTAACATTTACTCCAGGTATACATTCAACATATGAGGATCAAACAACCAGAAAGACCGCGCAAACTCTTCCTCACCCTCAAGAACAAAGAATCAAAACGTTTTACGAAATGTTTCCATGGCTGGGGTGCCCATAAGGCTCCGCCTGAATAAATCAGCCAAGTTCCAGCAGCGAACAGCTATGCATCATAATATATTATTTTACTATATTTATATTTTCGTTCTTTTTAAATGTTTATACAATATTATATTAACAATGTACTGATACACTTTTACAATGTAACTTATTTAAAATTTATTATAATATACACAGAATATATATCATAATAATAAAATGCTAATAATTTGTTTTTCTTTTTTCTTTTGCTGAATTTTCTGCTGTATATAATATACATACACTTATGTATGTCATGATTTTTGTTTTTCTATTTGTGTTCACAGATTCGTACATAATACATTAATATATTTATTTATATATATATTTAATTAAAATGTATATTTTATTTAGATTTTAAATTTAATTTAGAATTGTTCTACAATTTTTTACTTTTGTTTTTTTTTTTTTTATAATAATATATATCACTTCTTTTCTCGGCGTTCGGCGTTCGGCGTTTGGCGTTAGGCATTCGTAGTCGGCGTTAGCGTCGCTCTTCTTGCTTAAAAATCTCTCGACTAGAGTCGATATTGACCAATCACTATTTACAAACATGCGACTTACATTCTACTAAATAGATGATTTTGTTTCTTCTTCAAAAAACATTTAATGTAACAATTTTATTTTTTGGCTAGAATATAAAACCTTCTGGCTCTGATTTTTAGTTTTTGTTGTTTTTTGGTTTTTATCTCAAATTACATTCGTTGCTAAAGTTTTAGATTTTTTGTTTCTTATTTTTGAAAATAGAAATGTGTATCTTTTTGTGTGTAAATAACGGGTGAAGTTTTTGTTTGTTTGTAAAAATTAAATATACATACACAAAATGTTTTATGATAATTGTTTTGTTTACATACATATTAACAATATATAAATTCCTCTCCCCATTCCTCCCTTCGAGAGACACTGATAGAGAGTTAAGATAAAAATGATAATTTTTGTTTTGATTAATAAAAAGAAAATATTATGTTTGTATTTTCTAAATTTTAAAACAGCATTAGCTCTGATGATGATGATTCTTAGAATATTTAACGAAAATTATACAATTGAAAATAATATAAAATAAATACAACGAAAATTGCGGCGAAATATCAGTAATCTAATCGCTTTTTTAACCGAAATATATCTCCGTTGTCCATTGTTGCTGAATGATCCATATTTAAAATTCGCACCGACGACATATTGATAAGACGTTCCTCGATGTCCGAATACATTCGTCGACATCTAAATACTGATAAAGTCTGCAAAATAGATTCCAAATTAATTTTTTAATTTATTCTTTTGTTATTTGTTTTGAAAAAGAAAACTCACATGTAAAACTTTACAATTAACAACAATCGAATCCAAACTATGATCTGTTAGTTGGGTGCATCCGCTAATGTGTAAAGATCGAAGTCTTTTTAGATTTTTTGTAACAACTTCAATAGTCTTATCGTTGATATTATAACAGTCGGAGAGATCTAACTCTTCAATGGATGGACAATTTTGTACCAAAGCCTCCATACCGACTACAGAAATTTGTTGGCAGTTCGATAGTAATAGATTGCGTAATTCTAAAAATATGAATCCGTATTTCAGTGAGACATCGGATATTTTATTACATCCTCGTAAATTTAATTTGCGTAAGCCTTTGAGATTTTTTATTGGTACACCATTGATTTTTGATTCGTCTAAATTTAGTTCGTAAACGGCTAACATTGCTTTTTTACGTTCGGCATCACGGACAATTTCCTCTTCGGCTTTGCTGCGTAGGGAGATTTTCAAAGAACCACCTTCGGAGACGTTATCCTGTGGCGAATTATGGAAGAATTCCATTGATAGGGAACGTGGACGTTCGGAGGGTTGGGTTTCTTCGACACTGATTCCGGTTAGGGCAGCATCTGTTATCTGAAATTAAATTTTTACAATAAGGGGTATATTAACATTGGAAGTATTTGTTTTGTTTGCATAATTTGCCACGCAATGAAAGGTCTATGACTTCTTCCATCAGTGCGAGCGTTAGGAATATAAGGAAGGATTTAAGAGGAGATACCGACGCAAATTATTTTTAAAGTTTAGAATATCAAGATGGGAGGGAAAACAGGGTTGAGTTAAAGCGTTCCACATTCTTGATGTCCGGTTAAAAAAGAAACACTATAGCTACTTGACAGCCCAAGGATCGAAGCTCGGACCGTTTCTATCCCCATCAACTGCGAGAACTTTCTATACGCCGATGATTCCTTGACCTACTGCTCCTCAATGTCACCACATATAGCCTTGAAGAAAGTAGAAGCACACATCCACCGTCTCTTTGATTTTAACCATAAATGGGGTATTTAATCAACGCAGCAAATTCGGAACTCATCTGCTTCAGAAGGCCGTCAACTGTCGTCCGTAGAGGATCGCAAAAAGCGACAATATGCAGAAACTTGAAGTTGAAACTCCCAGATGGGTCGTCACTTTCAGCCAAGAGGACCGTCCAGTACCTGGGAATTTATTTCCACGAGCTATTAAAGTTTAACCCACATGCTCAGAAAGTTTTTAGCAAAGCCAGCTGGGCCTTTCATTGTGTCCATCCATTGATGAAGAAGAGCAATGGACTAAGTCAACAGACCAAGTTCCTGATGTACAAACAACTGCTGAGACCAGTCATTGGATACAGCTTTCCCGTTTGGTACACCATCTTCAGAACGGCCATGAAGCAGCTAAAAGCCTTCGAAAGGAAGATCGTGATAATCTGCAATGGGCTTGTCTTTGGCAGGGAGCGTCAAAAATACCAAAATTGACCGAATCTATTCTGAAGCGAGAATAAATACATTGGACAATTCCCTTCTACTCTTGGCTAAAAAGCTAGTAGGTAACTCATCTAGCCACCCGAACCAACTTATACGAAGGATGACAACCCAACAGCGACTGCCAGAGCCCAGGTACCTCAGCGTCATGGACATTTTGGATGAAAACAAAATTCAAGTCAACAACGAAGATGCCGTTGCATTCTACGCTGACCCCGTGTCAGACAATACGTCCAAAATGGAGCTACAGTGGAAACTGATGGGCATTCCTAAATGTGAGAGTATTACGACATAATTTTTTGAGGGAGGAACGCTTACGTTCTCAAAGCACAGGAGGTGGAAGACTAATGGCAATTTCTGTTGGCGCGCAAGGAAATTAGCTTTATCTACCGAACTTATAAAAGAAATGTCATTGTTAGCGAGCGTTGGAATAGCAAAGTGTTTAATTCCTTTTGGACATTGTAGTCACTTTTTGGCGTAATTTATGGTCATGCAAAAATTTGGTTCGTTGAATATGACCATTTCAGGTCTTTCTAGATTGTTTGAACTAATTTCGGTTTTCCTCAGTGAGGAAACATCGGAAACTTACATATCTGATCCTAATAACCTCTTTAAAGCTCGAATCAAACCATGAGTTTTCTTTGGGTTTTATAGATTTGTCTGTTCAATATAAAATTTGTCATTCCACAAAGAAAGTTTTTAGTCATATCTTGAGTTCATGTCACTATCGAGGAAGCATAGTGACCAGTTTAATTTTCTGAAGAACTCGCCATTTGGCTTTTTTAAATTTCTAAACGGCTCTCGTAGGAGTTTTTTCTTTGACTGGATTATTTTGTTGATGTGAGAAATTTGCAGGTTTGCCTTATCTAGAGGCAATACACTAATCTCATATTTATTAAGATCAGGAGTAAGACCAAAATTCTAAGGTTTTTGACTAGGGTCGATTTTGTCAAACTTTTAATATAAATTTTTGCCATTTTGGTCTCGGTTCGGGTATATACATTTTAACTGTTTCTTGTTCAACATTTGGGGGTCTATCTATTGCTATTGTTAAACCTACGTTAGGTGAGGATTGAAGTATCTGTATCGGCCGGAAAATAATCTCTATTGAGTAGGTCCAAGATAAATGGAGATTTATGTAGGTTGCTGGTGAATCCTCAAACCATTCTGATTTTTGGAAAAAATTAATTAATTGATGAAAGGTCGTAGAGGTAACCAAAAAAGCATTTTCAAGGGTTGTTTTTCAATTTATAGCTAAACTGGAATAATAAAAAAAAAAAGTGAAAAGTGCCTTCCCCCGTCTCCACAGCTCCACACCATTTATATATAAAAATCAGATATAAATAAAGAAATAAATTGAGGCGCGATTAGTTTAAGCAGTTTTTCAATTTTAACCGTGAGAATATTCTACAAACATTTGTTAATATCTGTTGCTTGGAGTTATAGGGAAACTTTGGTGAATTTTTCTCATCATTTGTTCCTTTGGAGTTCATCAAGGCTCGAATTGGGTAATGTTTCAATTTGTCTTCTTCTTTCTCTTCATTCCTGCGATAATAATACATTCTCTAGCCTAATGTTGGGTTAACGTGTGTTCGTTTTGTTAATTAAAAGAACTCCCTTTGGCAATGTTTTTCAATTTTTGACAATTGAGGAAATTGCTTGCTTGGAATGCCAACTAGCTGTTGAGAAGGCGTTGGAAAAAATCTCTAGCAATCAATATTCTAACTTATCATCTGTTAGAACGTGGTTTTGACCATACTTCAAGGCCGCCTAAGATAGCATCGCCAGGGTAGAACTTTACAAAGTCACGAGATAATTCGGAATTCCAAATAAATTGAAACGACTATGTAGGTTGATCTTAACCAATAAAACAGACCAATCAACATCTACAATTGACTCCGACAAGGAGTTGGTTTGGCCTGTTTTTCTTTAATCTGGCTTTGCAGAAAGCAATTTTTGTCTTTGGCACACCAAAAAGAGACCATTGTCAACAGATCCAGCCAAATATTGGCCTACGAAAACGACTTCAACATTCATCGGGAGAACCGAAGAAGCTGTACACGATTCCTTTCCCCAGATCGGGAAGGCGGCACAAAATCTGAAGCTTCACGTTATTGAGGGAAATATAACTTATATGGTGATATCTTCAACTGCGAAAAGAACAGAACAGAAGACAACGGAGCATGAATTTAAATTAAATAAAAATAAATTAGGTGGCACAACATTCCATAGAGAACCAGGGCCTAGTGACTTACAACTCTCAACCATTCCTGTGTGCAAGTCATTTCAAGTTGCAAATTGGAGAAGGATCTTTTCATTACAAGAATTACTCTTGGAAGATTTGTCAATTCCTCGCCAGAGACAGTACTCGTGAAAGAAACTATAGATGGCACAGGCATAGATTGAACCCGAGACCCCTGTCATGACAGTCTTACGCTCTTTTAAATATCTTAGGTTAATAATATCAACATTCAAAAAACTAACTGTGCCTGCTATAGTTCATCAAACCTGTTTTAAATTCAGAAGCCTTACCATAACAGTCCACTGGGTACTTTTGCATTTACCGATTTCGTCAGATAAAAACCAAAGAATGAAAAAAGTAAAGACTTATGAAAAAGAATCAAAGAAATCCCATACAATTCATAAGGGTAATTTTGTGTAATGGAAGAAAGAGCGCATACAAATATACTCGGAGGAAGATTTTTGGTCAAATGCGAAAAATGAAAAATCCATTACAAACTCTACGCCTTGAAAACAAACGAACAAGATTCCTTGCCAAAGTGGAACGCATCTTTGACTACGCAGAAAGAAAAACTCCACCCTAGGAGCATCGCCACGAGTGGATGTTTTCTTGTTTTGTTGCCTACTGTGGATATCTTTCCCACTTCAAATCTTGACAGAAAGTCAATATTATACTTCCGCCGTTAACGCAATGACTCCCTCAATGTTTCAAAGACGTCGGGAACTATTAAAGACTTACATATTTCTTAAGTGAGTGAACCCAAAAAATACGCGGTGAGAACGAAAATATGAAATTGAGTTCTCAAATATCAACTTGACATCCATCTAAAAAGATCTAATATTTCAAGCACAAACCTAGAAAGAATTGTGAACTAAGATTTCGGATTATTCGCTTAATACAGTTAACTCAGGAATTATCGCTTAGCGGTTGGACCTTAGAACAACTTGAATTGGATAACGATTTTGATCACAAAATCATGTCTTCTGAGGAGGAGTATTTTCATCTCGGCAGCTACGTTAACAAACAAATTTGCCTCATCTATTATCATTTTTACTCAAATTGAATACATATCATGGGTTTAGACGAGCGACGTTTTATTTAAGTAAAACAGCGCGCTATGCGATACACAGATGATGCCACAATCAATGGTGGATCCAGGGGGGTCGTAGGTCTCATGACCCCCCTGGGAGATAATTTGTTTGTATTTTTATAGGAATTCTTAGCAAAAACTTAGCACATTTTCATCAAATTTTGACCAATGGACGATCAAATGGGGGGGGGGGGGTCATATGAGCCTTGAAGCTTATACAGTTAAGTTGTATAAGTAAAGATTTGTTAGTAATTTTACGACATTCCCAAAAAGTGGTTTGCTGTCAAAAACAACTAAACTTTTTTTAACTTTAGAAATGCCTTAAATTAATTTCATAAAATTTGTTTCTAAGAAAAAGAGCAAATATTCAGGTTTTTAAGAAGAAACCTTGAATAAGAGATCGTTAATTTTATATTAAGTTGCCTTTAAATTCCTGAAACTATTTTATATTTTTTTGATGCACATGAATAGTGAACATTGAAGTGATTTTTACTTGCGACATATGTACATACATGAACTATATGGCAAGTATTGCATTCGTTAAAAAAAAACGAATCAAACATGACTACGATGGTAGAAAAGTGGAAAAAAGTGGGTTTCGCGATTCCGTCCGTTTGTCTGTCTGTCCTGGCCCCTACAGCCTAAACCATTGTGCCGATTGAAATAAAGGTTTTCAGCCGATTAGCTTAAGGCGTTATTTTCATTTTTTTAATACGAAAAATAACAGCAGTCCCGATAAAAATTTTTTGGTTTAGAATCGAAAATTCTATTTTTTTCAAAAATGAACTGATTTTTTTTAAATTTTCTCTAATTTTTTCTTAATTCGGCTTCTTTCTACAAAAAAAAATAATATTTTGGTATTGCACGACAAGGGTACCCCTTATAAAACTGTTATTTTGTTTTCAAGCTTTCTCAAGAACTAAGCGACCGATTTTAATAATCTTCTCTTTCTTGTCGATGATCAAATTTTCGAATTGATGATGATTTTTGATGATCAAAAATGTCATTATTTTTTTATTTGATTTTTAAAAAAATATTTTTTTTACAAAACTTGATATCTCAGAAAGGGGTGAACATTTTTTAACGAAATTTAAATGTAAAATGTTGTATTTATAAGCACTAAATAACCCGGCATTTAAATTTTTGAAAAAAAAACTTATTTTGCAGGTACGTTTTAAAATCTTAAATCTAAAGCTTAAATAAGAAATATTTTTAAACAGACTTTTTTGAAGGCATTAGAAAGTTCTAGCCACCCAGTCGTGCATTACATTTCTTTTAAAATTGATTCTCTATTGAATAAAACTTTTAAGATCTTAAAAAATTAAAGACATCTACTTTTTGAAGTGAATTTGCTTTAGATGTTCTAGAACTGAGATTTAAACACGAATTTCAAGAATATAAATGTCCTGAAAAGAGCAACAGTGACACTTTTGTTAAACTTACTAACTAACATATTCTTTTTGGAAAAAAGCTACGTTTTAAAAGAATTTCTTATATTTCCCAGTGAAAGCAACAAAACCCCTCTAAACTATTGTGTTTTGCTCTTAAATATTGCATATTTGGAAAACTGTTGAAATCTTGGAATGTTTTCATATGTAGAGAGTCGACCAATTTAAATAGTTAGACTATACCTTGCTGGACAACAGCGTTCTAAAATAATTTAATAACTAAAGTTGTCACTTTAGCCCTTGAAATGTGTAGATATAAGGTTAAGATACACATTATGTTATTTAAATTTTGTTAGTCTAAGTAAGCGTGTAATCCCCCCCCCCCCTGATTAAAAGTCTGGATGCGCCCTTGACCAAAATCGATCTTCTGCACAATAAACTCTCAAACCTTGTTATCAGCAGTATTGGCGATGTCAATTATCCGACTTGGAGTAGCGATTTGACGCCTTTTGACTTTTGTTTTTTGGGAACCGTGGAGTACCGATATCATCCTCACTATCGGGAAACAATTTAAGCCCTTGAAGCAAATATTATCCAAGCAATTCCTGAACTAAAGACCAAAACCATCGAAATGATCTTGAAAAATTGCAGTGACAGAACCCCCTATTCTGGAGCTAGCCCAAGTAGCCACTTGAAAGAAGTTGTGCTCCATAAATATTGAGAACATTTACTTTTGCTAACAAAGTATTTTTGCATTTTTAAAAATAAACTTGTATTTGACAAATCGCTCAAGGACTTGGAGCAAATGCCAAAAAGTGCTATACTGGGAAGTCGAAGACAACGGAATTACCTATTGTTGGAAATTATTGACCTAGAACTAGATTTTTCTTACAGATGAGACAATCGACTTCCACAGTTACACAGCCTAGTTTATGTATTAAGTTTGCATTACAATTGGAATTAATGCATATGCTAGTTTGTGCTTCAGCAGATTATTTGAATTAAATTTACTGTTTTGCATCACAGGGTCGGATCGGTCTCGTCACTGCTAAGGCATAACACTAGCAGTGAAGGGTATGGATAATTATTCTGTGTGTCAATTCAGTGAATTTTATTCTCAATTTTATCTGTATTGGTTTTAGACATTTTTTTTATTTTGCAATGACTGGACAATTCAGAGTAGATTATTGTAATATTCGTGGGCTAAGGGCGAATTTTTTGTTGGCATACCGCCATACTGTTTCATACAGGCCAGCTGTTTTGGCACTAAGTGAAACCCAAGTAGGTGAGGATTCCGATCCTGCTGAATTTTTTATTCATGGGTATAGCTTGGTGCCTTTATTCTTTTTCCACCATGGCCTCGCCATATACATTAGGAATGATGTTGCTTATCAGCTCTTACCACAATATGGTATTTGCACCAATTCCTTTTTTAATTATATGTGGTTTAAATTCTCTGTAAATAAGCAAATCATTCACTACTGCTTCCTATATCGAAGCCCAAATTTAGACAGAGTATCAACTTTTCGTGAATTTGATGCTTTGTCTGATTCCATCCAAAGAATTGTTTCGTCCTATACTCGCACTGAAATCGTTGTTACGGGCGATTTCAATGTACACAATTCTTCATGGCTTCAACATTCAGGCCAGACAACACCCGATGGAGTGTGTGTAGAAATCTTCGCTGAGTTGAACCACCTAACTCAGCTGGTCAACGAGCCCACCCGAATATCAGACGTTGAAGGTCGAGCAGAAAACACTCTTGACTTGTTTCTTACCTCTGACCCTGATAAGTACACTGTTAGTGTTCTATCTCCTCTAGGCACATCTGACCATTGTATTATATCAGCAAATTTCTCGTGTAAAAACTGCTCAGTTAAAGAAAGAGCTCCTAAGAGAACCGTTTGGCAATACGAGAAAGCCAACTGGGACGGTCTCAATAATTACTTCAGGATCTTTAACTGGTCACTATGCTTCCTCGATAGTGACGTTGACGCCAGCGGTGATATGATCACAAGTTTAATTCTCCTGGGAATGAGAACTTTTATACCGAACAGGGTTAAAAGTATCAGATCTAAGGAAAACGCATGGTTTGATGCGAGCTGTAAAGAGGTTATCAGGGCCAAAGAGGTAAGTTTCCGATGCTATAAAGCCAACCGTACTGAGGAAAGCCGGAAAAAGTTCAAACAAGCCAGGAAGGCCTGCAACGCCCATATTCGACGGACCAAATTTTTACATGACCAAAAATTACGGCAAAAAATACTGCAATGTCCCAAAGGCTGTACTAATTTTGGTCATTTGTAAAAAACATAAGGAATTCTTCCTCTTCATCGGTTTCTACGCTCGTTGTCAATGACACTCCTTTTGTTAGCTCTTTAGAGAAAGCTAATCTCTTTGCTAGGCAGTTCGCCGCCAATTCTACGCTGCCAGTGAGTGTTATGACTCCGCCTGTACTTGAGCGAGTTAGTGATTCTATGGGACCAATCTTTTTTCGCACTCGTACTGTGGCAAGAGTCCTTAGAGATCTAAACACACATAAATCCGCTGGTCCGGATGGTATCCCCGCTATTGTTCTGAAGAGGTGTTCTTCAACGCTGGCAAAACCACTGCGTAAGCTTTTTCATCTGTCCTACTCCTCAGGTCTCGTTCCGAGAGGATGGAAAACTGCATTTGTCCAGCCCATCCCAAAAAAAGGCGAATCTTCCTCACCCTCTAACTATCGACCGATTGCACTTACGTCCCTTCTTTCCAAGGTCATGGAAACGCTGATTAATTATCAGCTCAAGAAATATCTTGAAGATCGAAAGCTTCTTAATGACCGGCAGTACGGCTTTCGAAGCAATAGGTCCACTGGTGATCTCATGGTTCATCCCACCGAACAGTGGAGCAAATCTTTACATTGCTTTGGAGAAAGTAAGATTATTGCACTTGATATTTCAAAAGAATTTGATAGGGTTTGGCATCAGGCTCTCTTATCGAAAATGCGTGCTTTCGGTGTGCATGAATCCCTGCTTCATTGGATTAGTAATTACCTTTCGGATCGTTCAATACAAGTAGTATTGGATGGATTCAAGTCTGAAAACCATAAAATAAATGCTGGTGTGCCCCAGGGCTCTGTTCTATCTCCAACACTCTTTCTCATTTTTATTAATGATCTCCTGTCTGCAACATCTAATTCAATACATTGTTTCGCTGACGATAGTACTCTTAGCTTTTCATATTCGTTTTCAGACTCACATCCCTCTTCTTCGGATGTGGAACTGCAACGACAAAATATGATAAGCTCATTAAATTCCGACCTAAACAGCATTGTTCAATGGGGATTAAAAAACCGCGTGCAATTTAATGCTTCGAAAACGCAATGCTGTCTTGTATCGTTAAAGCGAGATATACCCCCATTGCCATTATCCATGGATGGCACTTGCATCAATGAGACTGAACACCTCGATATTCTCGGTATGTGTGTCACCAACCACCTCTTGTGGAATGATCACATACGCGATGTCGCCAAAAATGCCGCAAGGTGTTTGGGTTTCCTTAGGCGATGCAAGAAATATTTCACCCCTTCTGATCTTGCTGTTATCTACAAGACTTACATACGTCCAAAGCTTGAGTATAACTCCCATCTCTGGGCTGGTGCTCCTGCAACTTACTTAAACCTCTTGGATAGTATTGAACGTAGAGCATTTAAATTGATAGATGATAATATCATCATAAGTTCATTTACTTCGCTTGAACATCGTCGTAAGGTCTCTTGTCTGACATTTTTTTACCGTTATTTTAACGGCTTATGCTCTAGTGAAATAGCCAGTTGCATTCCTACCCTTAAACAGTTCAACCGTAATACTCGCGCGTCTAGGAATGCCCATCAGTATACCCTCGAGCCCAACTTCGGCCGTACTGTCAAATACAGAGATTCGTTCTTTAGCCGTACTACGCGAATGTGGAATGCCTTACCACACTCTGTCTTTCCTAGTCATTGCAATGTTCAGGAATTCAAAACCAATGTGCACCGACATCTCCTTTTAAACCCTCTCTCCTCTTCCTAGTGCTCACACTGTGCCTCTGCATAATAAGGGTAGTAATATCCCCTTGAGTGTGTGCTTATTATAAAAAAAAAAAAAAAAAACATTTTTAAGGACAAATTAGATGCCAAAGCGAAATACAAAAGAATTCTAAAAACCAAAGACATAATTTCAGGCAGCCTGACATCATTAGCTCTGAAAATTGTGTCTGTCCTAAATGAACAAGCGAGGCATAAAAAACAAAGTCAAATACTATTGACACTGCACCACTTTGTTGTCTAGCATCATGAATGAATAAATGATAATGAGATAATTAAAGACATCAACATTTCTAATAGGACCAGAGTCCAATCACGATTAGAAGACAATGTGATTAAGATTAAAACCAAAACAAATGATGAAGTCAATAAAATGATAAGAGCACTTGAACTTCCGTACAAATTCGAAAACAAAAATCCAACTCACCCGAAAACACTCCTCCATGTTCAGCTCCCGCAGCAGGACCAAATTCTTCAGCAGCACTTGGACGGATTGATCAGTGACCCCATTAATGCAATTACTAATATCCAGCACCCTCAAATTATACAAATTCACACCACACTTCGTAACACAATCTTCACAGATATTCAAATGTGACATGTATAATTTTTCCAACATCGGATTTGGCTGACTAGCTATGCCCTCACCAATAGCATCTCCCGATATCCCATCACAATGAGATATATTCAATGATTTCAGACTTCCACATAGCTTGGCCAATAATAGGGCTCCTTTCTTTGTGACTTTTGTACAACCTTTGATATTAAGTACTTCAATTTGTTGCAAATTATTGACAATCGTCTCGAGACACTCGTCCGTGACACAAAGTGTGTCGGAAAGGTCCAAAGTACGAAGATTTGTTTGTGCTGCAATGAAACCACGAATACCTGAGGTATTCAATTGGCGGCAGGAGTGTAGCAATAGTTTTTCCAGATTCAAAAATGGAATTTCACACAGTGCTGTCATAGCACCACCTCCAATCAGTGTGTTGCTGAAGTTGAGCTCCTTCAATGAATTCTGATGGGCCCGGATCACATGCAGTATAAATTTAAATGTCAAAATCGATTCACTTGGATGATTGGCCAATTCCTCGGGATAGAATCGCCGCTGTATGGCGCAGTGGTAGGCTATGTGGCATCCAGACATATCGAGCATCTCAAGACTGGATATCAGCTGGGTTATCCTCAGGAGAATCGCATCGGACAGGTATTGGTTGAATTTGAGGGAGAGGAAGCGAACTCGAGACATGGTATCAGCGATGGTCTTGCGGTCAGTTGGAGATTCCAGGAACTGCCCAGTCATGAACAACGACGTGCATCTGACTATCGAGAGAGTGTTGATGCCACAGAGATCCGCAAGCACAGAGCAGAATTGTTTCTCAGTCAGGTCGGTGGACTCGAAGGTCACAGACTGAGCAGTCTTGCCCACGTGTGCGAAGAAATGGTCCAGTGTCCCAAAGGTAGCCTCGTCCATGTAGATGTGGGGAAAGGGTCGATCACTGTTAAGGAACACCTTGCCTGGAGGCAGCTTATCCGACACACAGAGCTTTGTTATCCTAATCATCACATTCGATTGGAATTCACTGTACTTGGAGGCCTCCAGCCAACGGCGACACACCAGGGAACATGATTGGATGTCCGTGTAGTTCAAATATCGGAATATACTCACAATGATCTAACAACAGCGAGAGAGAAAGACAGAGAAAAAACAATTATTACAATTATCTATGGATAGTTATCTCGCAGTAAACATTCAGCAGTTAATTCCACAATGACTCAGGTCTAAAGCTAATCAATCAGATCACATGGGCTATTGTTTTAATTGACGTCGCGTCGCAACTTTCAAGAAAAATTTGCAAAGAAACTAAATAGAAACAACCCGAGTCATTGTAAAGTTAATTTGAATGGGAATTCATTATTCATTAGTTTTGCACTTACCTCCATTGGAAGGTCAGCGTAGCTAGGTTCCAAGTCATTAAATACATACGAAGAGTCCATTTTGATGCTGAGCTGAGTTGAGCTAAGTTGTTGCGTTGCCCAGGGACAGGAGAGCTCCTCTTCAATGCGTGGGGGGTTTCTTTTCTTTTTTCTATCTAATTAATAAAATATCCTACCTAGGTACTTGTCCTTCGACCTATTTATGTATGTGACGTTTGTGAGAGTGTGGGATCGAAAGAACACTTGATTCCCGACTTCGGGATGATTATAGTGGTTTTTGTCCAACAAAGTTCAAAGGATTTGGAATTTTTGTGTGAATGTGAATGAAAGTGAAGAAAACTAATTCGATTACGTGATGTTTTGTATTTGGCAATGGCAAAGCAGCTGATTTGGAATTCCTATTCCACTCTCTGTGTCTCTGTGATTTCGACTCGGGACTATGACAATGAATGTGCTGAGTGCTCTGATGGTGTTTGCTCGCTTCAATAGAACTTCTATACCCAGACTGAGACGAAATGTTGGAGGAGCAGGAAAATTTACTCCACAATATATAATATGGAATTGTCAGTCAACTGATGCGAATGCGAGAACTACAACTTATTGGTTTGGTATATTCCACCACTGCGCATAATCTTGAAATCTATTTTCATTTTCTATCTTTTGTGTCAAAAATTATTGTCATTTCTGTGAGATTACGATATCAAAGAAGAAAACAATAACAATACGAATGAAAACAAACAAACAAATCGGAGCACATAAGTAGACGATAAAAAACAACCTTTTTCTTGTTCTTCTTTCTAGTTTCTGTTCTGTTTTTCTTTCTGTTTGTTTGTCTGTCTGTCTTCTCTTGTTTTGACAGTTCGGAATAAGACGTTTCTTGTTGGAAGTTCCAAGTTCCACAAGAACAAGTTTCCATTATCATAGGGTGTGTCTGCGATTAATTCGTAATTTGAATTTGTATATGTATTTAAATCAAAGACTTTATTAACAATATTTTAGAATTGCGATATTACATAATCGAATCAATCATTTCCAAATAATGTGTTTATTTTTAAATAAATTTATGAAACTAATTCTTTTACCTTAAACAGAAAATAAAATCGCCTAACTATTGAGATTCACCTGGGCGTGTACGTAATTGTTTTTTAAATTAAATTCGTAAAACTGCTTACACTTTCGTCAAATATTATTTGTGGACATTTAATAAGCTTATTAACTTCTCATAGGAGGTAATCGGTTTAATTTAGCGAATTGGCATTTCTCGACTTTTCAATTTTAGAGAGATGTCGTTATGGGCGTTTGTACATATGTACGTACGTTGGTACACTTGTACGTTCGACTTCAAATAAATTAAATGCGTTTTTTTCGTATTCCATATAGGTATAGTAAAGTGAGAAATTGCCAACAAAACGTTCCGCAGTAGTCCGGTTTTAATTATTTTAAAGTTGTTACAACTGAATATTTGCCAGAATAATTTATCAAAAAATTCCAAAAAAAAATGCGAAATTCAGACCAGGGGTGAAATCGTGTAAGCTGATTTTTGATAGTTGACTATCAAAATCAAGAAAATACGTCTGTGTAATGTGAAAGTCGATTTCAAAGTTTTAACCAAACAATTTGACATAAAATAAAAACTTCAAGAAGGGGGTTTGTTCGTAGACTACTACATTAAAATGTTTTGTTGAAGCGAGCTTGAAGCAAGCCTAAATTCTTTATATACCTAAATCGAGTTTAAATGAGCTTGATTCGCTCGATTCCGGTCGGGGATCGGAAATTTGTGAAGAAAAACCTGTGTGGAGGAGTTGGTTTTACAGATAATGCGTTATGGTATGTTTATTTGCATGTTTGTGTACAAAAAATATAGTTTTGTTTTAATCAAATTAAAAAAAAAATTGCACATGGAGTGGTAGCATATTCCTAAATGGTGCTGAACTATTCAGTTTTTCATTGTTTAACACGAATCAAACTATCTCACTTGCACTTCATAAGAAACATCGAAACACCATTTGCATTTTAGAAAGTGCTCTCAAACTTAATCATTTTTAAATCATCTTGTGCGGTGGAAACACCAAAAAAGATTTATTTAATCTAAACTGAGATAAACCTTTGGTGCAAAACATAAATATCTTTTTTATTGTTTTCTCTTGCAAAATAAGACCAGTTAGTCCATTTGCACTAACAAAACTAAATAATATCAACAGTAATAGATTGATTTTTTTCCCCAATGGAAAACACGCATGATTCCAAATGCACAACTACTCAACGAACACAGCCATCGAGATACAAATGCAATATCAATCGTACCAACATTTGAGAACGAAATCACATAAGATCCATTCGAGACTCGTATAAATGTCAAAAACCCATCCATAGTAAGATTCTACTCTAACTTTTATCGGTGTTATTCATACTATGGATATTGTTAAAATCCTACTATACTATGGATAGATTTTCCAACAAAACACGGGTATTGTGTTTTACAAATAATGACATCGAAGGGAAAGGACATTTAAAAATATTGCGTGTATGTGTTTTTTTTATACATATACATATAAAGAAGTGAGAAGTATTTACCTCCAGATTAATTTTATTTCACGTTTTTACATAAAAACTTAAAAAAAATATTAAAAATTGGTAAAAATTGATTTTCGACTTAAATATGTTTTCAAAAATTAAACATATTTATTTAAAATTAGTTTATTACATACAAAAAATTACAATATACAAAATTTGAATAAAAATCCAACAGTCAGTTTTTTTTATAAAAATATAATCTACAAAAATGCTACAAAAAATTTGATGTTCGTTTCTCGATATTAAGAAAGATAATGGTATTAGAAAAAACCAACTTATATTTTTTTAAATAAGAAAAAAAAAAAAACTTTCAATAATGTTACTAAAATTGGTTAAAACTGGTTCTCGAATAAAAATCTCGTTAACAAAAACAGACTTGGAGATCGAATTTATTTTACAATAAGAAACATATTGTTGAGACTTTTAGTTAATTTTTTTTTGAAAAATTCAATTAAACATTTTTTTACAAAGCACAAAAACGTTCTTAACAACAAAAAACTGATAATAAATGGTATTCGACTCAAGTATTATGAAAACAAGATATTGTTATTATTATTTTGTAAATATTTTAGAAAAATCTACAGACGGGTAGGAATGAGAAGTTATCAGTGTGGGCGCATCTCAGATTGTTTTTTTTTTTTTAAAAATCCTTTTGGCCTAAGTCTTTGACAATATTTGATTGAAAGAAAAATAATTGGCCAGTTTTTTATTTTTAAGATTCCTACATTTTCAAATACAGGGTGAATCAAAAATGGATTTCTTATTTAAAGTGTTAATAACTTTAATAGATTATATTTGTATTAGAAATTTAGAATCACAAAATATGATTTATGGAGATTTGTTTTTTCAAAGTATGGAATGTACATAATGTTCCCCCAATGAGCACTAGCTTCATGCACACAGAAACGGGCTATTTCTAGAGGGTTTTCCATAACACTTCGTATGGCAACTTTGTTAAACGCCTGTATTTCAGCACGAATTATTTCAACTGCGGGATATTGGTGTGCTTATATATTTACGCGCAGGGCCGTCTTTACTCTTTTGGTGGCCCTGGGCACTTTTCGAAAATGGGGCCCTGTATTATTATATAAAAATGTTATGTTTTGTAATAAAGGTATACAGAAAAAATCACATAACTTTGAATTGATATTTATTCTTTTAATTTTTTTAATAAATGCATTTTTTTAATTCATTAAAAAGATAAATAGTTATTGCAGCATTTTCAAAAATAAACAAAATTTAAATAACAGACAATTAAATAAATTATTGAGAATGTAATTTAAAGAACCATATAGTGACACAGATTACTTTTTTTTTAGGTAAAAAAAGGTAATATTTATTGAAGGGGTCTTTTTCTTGATATGAGATTAGCAAAATCATTGATCACATCTTCAAAATCGATGCTTCTGAGGATGTCGCTTTCGATGGACATCAGCGACAATCTTTCTTGAATCATTGTAGTTCTGAGTTCGTTTTTGATTCTTTTTAACTTAGAAAAGGAACGTTCACCACTGCAATTGGTCACCATCATACTTAAGAAAATTCTTAGTGCAATTTCAACATTGGAAATTCATCTTCAATTTTATTAGTTTTTAAAAAACTATAAAGCTCTAGAATGTTGTCAGTTTTTTCATTTTCGTGTTGACTAATTTTCAAGTAGTCTTTTAAATTCAAACATTCAGCATGTAGTTCATCTCCGTTCACATCTTCGGTGTAAAATTTAGCAAAAAATTTGCAGTTCTCTTTTAAATCTTCTGAATTCAGATTTTTTAATCGAAAAAAAAGTCAAAACGTTGGCCAATCTTCGTATATGAACCTAGTCGCTGTTTCAAATGAACGCTTAGTGTGTCGACAATGGGAAGAAAGGTTTCAATTTTAAATCTTTCTTTCCCAGTCAGAATTACTGAGGGTCCAGAGCCGTCAAAAAAAAGTCTGGCGTGAGCTTCTACACCTCATCCTTTCAGAACCTTTCAGAAAGTTCCTTGTATTCGGAATCCGAATTTTTTTGTATGGCTGATGAATCAAAGTTATCAAAATTGTCCCTGAGCCCAAATTATAAATTCATCTATTGCACTCAGCAAATTTATTGCAACATCCAGGGTTATATTTTGTTTTTGAAGTAAAGTACTTGTTTTATTAATTCTTTGCAATACAGGGTTCCAACGTTCTGTAAGTATGGTAAATTCAAGCTTGGACATTGTTTTGCAAAGACTAAATGCTTCCTCTCTGGCCTCTCGTGCGTGCCTGTCCTAAATCGTTCGCGATAGACATCAAAGCTTCTTCAATTTCTTGAAGTGCATCAGCTCGCGCCGACCATCTTGTTTGAGAAAGACTTTTTAAAACCGAAAAAAAGTTATACAATTTTTGAATAATGTCAAAGAATTTGGTTGCTTCTAAAACACACCCAGCGGCATGCACTCCTACCAAGTTTAATAAGTGCCCTGCACATGGTACAAAAGTGGCAAATTTACATTTTTCTTTTATTGTTGCCTGCAGACCAGAAAAGCTTTCTGACATATTTGCCGCGTTGTCGTAGATTTGGCCTCTGCAATCTGTTATCGAAATGTCATGATCCTCCAAAACCTTCAGTATGGTTTCCGCTAAATAATCAGATCTATGTTTGTTAATTGGAATAAAGTCCAAAATCCTTTTCAACAGGCTCGTGATCTTTTATGTAACGAATAATAAATGTTAGTTGATCAACATGAGACAGTTCGGGTGTACTATCAACGCTTATTATTGACCTATAGAACAAATAGTGAGAAGTGTAATCTTTCATCTATCTCATTGAATGGCCAAAAACAAAAACTCTTTACCTCTTTACCTTGAAATCTTAAAAATTGAGTGCCGTTCATCCGATGGATAGTTAAATCGCCTATGTATGAGTTACTGCGTTGATGCAAACTTGTATGCGCGATGCAAATATAGAAACACCATTATCTTTATTTTTTCATACAGATACAGTGATATTTAAAATGTGTGTGTTTTTTTTTTGTTGCCACTCAGTTATTCATATTTCTGTTTTAATTTGAATATAATTTCGCAGGGAATGTGATTTAAATAGTTCAGCAAAGGTTGTTGTTCAGCAAGGAAAGTACGAATACTGATCATTCTTTATGCATCTAAAATTGTATCGAAATATTTTTTTTTCTTGAAAATAGACTAATAGAGCTTAAGTGATGTTTCAGCAATTTGGGGGCCCCTAGTGATTGCGGGGCCCTGGGCCTGGGCCCAGTGGTAAAGAGGGTTCTGTTTACGCGTCCTTTATTCTTCCAATAATTCTGTCTGTTCTGAAAAAAGTTTTGTGCAGTCAAATCCGGAGGATGTGGAGGACAATTAGATCCTGAATTTTTGAAAATCATTTGGTCCCCGAAAATTTACTTTTGTAGCGCCATTTTGTCGCCAGTAGTAGGTTTATCCTACTGAAACCACATCGCAGGATTATCAGTAATCGCTGACTTCAAAAAATTTAGGATCATATCCCAAAACTTTAAGCCATTTTTATGGTTACAGTATTGGCAGTGTCTCGTCTTCAAAGAAGAATGACCCAATACTTTGTTGACACCCTTGCGGGTTCTTAGTACCTCATATACGGGAATTTTGTTTATTAATTAATTTATTGTAGTACCCGTGGTGTGATGGTTAGTGCGTTGGACTTTTATGCCAGAGGTCTTGGGTTGAAACCCTGACTGTGCCATCTATAGATATTCACGGGTATTGCCTCTTGCAAGTAATTGACACATCCTCCAAGAGTAATTTTTGTCATGAAAAGTGCTTTCTCAAATTAGCCGTTCGGATTGGGCTTTGAACTGTAGGTCCTTTCCATCCCTGACAACACTACTCGCACACAGGAAAGGTTTGAGAGTTGTAAGTCACTAGGCCCTAGTTTTCAAAGGACTGTTGTGCCACCTAATTTATTTATTTATGTTTCTAGAGTTATACCGTATAGAATAAGATATTTTTAAGATTAGGTTTAGTTTATATGACAATTAGATCAAAAATGAAATTTGAAATAGTTTCATGGGCAACAGCTGAATATATGCGATATGAAAGTGACAATAAATTAACGATAATTTTTTTATCTTTATACCGCTAGTGTAAGAAAAAGAAAATATTATACAATGCAATTCAAAAGAAAGATCACTAAATTAAATACAAAATGAGAAGAGCCACGTTAGGTTAGGTTAGGTTAGGTTATAAGGGATGTGCACAGCGTGAAGCTGTTGCGTACACGGGGGCCTACTGGTCCATTGTGATCCCCTGTAAACAGTGAAAGTTAGCATCGACGCTCCTCAATTTTTCCGATTAACGTAGATTGGCTCGTTAACGAACCAGCCTGTGCTATCTATAAATTTCCTCATGTTTGCCATTGAGAAATGTGCTAGATCATCCAGTTCTCCAACAAACCTGTTTCCGAAATGACTGAGTCGGCTGGTTTGGAGGTTCGGACAGTGACAGAGCAGGTGATTAATGGTTTCTATTTCCTCCTCATCCTGACAGCTCCTACAAAAATCGGGTGCAAATGCCCCTATCCTGTTAGCCATTGTGCCAATGGCGCAATGACCTGTTAGTACACCTATCAAGATTTTAATGTTCTTTTTACTCAGCGATAGAATATACCGAGTTTCCTTTTCATTTGTGTTAGGCCATAAACTTCTAGAGATTGCACAATCGTTCCTGGATTTCCAGGAGATATTGGTTTTCTCTTTTAGTTTAAGGTCTATCTTCCTCTTGAGTACCCCAATCGGGACGAGTGGTTCCCTAACTGAGTGGTCGCTACTACTTGTGTCTGCTTCTGACCCTTTCCTGGCTAGTTCTACTATATCATTCCCTTCTATATTGCTATGTCCTCACTGGCTAAGGCTTTGATAGCAGCCTGGCTGTCCACGAAAAAAGTAATCTCCGAAGAGCTTAGCTTTTCGTGATGTGCCAATTCAGCTGCTTTTCCAATGGCAAAGATCTCGGCCTGAAAGACACTACAGTCAGCTGGGAGTTTATATGACACTCTGATTTTGAGTGATTGGCAAAACACTCCCGCACCTGTTCCTGATTCAATTTTTGAACCGTCAGTGTAGAAAGGGATACCCTGTTTACTTATAAGTGAATTGGGATCCCAACCCTGTCTTTCTGGTATGAAAATAGAATATTTTCTGTCGAAATCTAGTAAAGGGGGATGTAATCGGTGGTCTCACTCAGTCCTGGAATCGTGTCATATCTTTGTAAGATTGACCCGTGGCCATAAGTGCTATGCCTCCAAAAACTCAGTTCTCTTAAACGAATTGCAGTTTTGGCTGCCGTGCACTTTATGAAATCATCCAGAGCCGGGAGGTCCAACATCATTTCCAATCCAGCTTGTGGTGTGGATCTTTGAGCCCCTGTTATTCCTACACAGGCTAGTCTCTGTACCTTATTCAGGTTCTTGAGATAGCTTGATTTTTCCACCGCCTTCCACGATACAATAGAGCCATAGGTAAGAATGGGTCTGACAATCGCTGTGTACATCCATTGGATGACTTGCGGTCGCATACCCCAACGTACACCGAAGGTCTTTTTGCATGTGTAGAATGCACATAATGCTTTTTTCATTCTTTCCTCCGTATTACGCTTCCATGTAAGCTTGGAGTCAAGGATTACTCCTAGAAATTTAGCTTCCTTAGAAAGTTTTAGAGGAATACCATTTAGTTTGGGAGGGTTAAAGCCCTCCAGTTTCCGTTTCTTCGTGAACAAGACTAACTCTGTCTTGGTGGGGTTGACCCCGAGACCGTTCTTAGTTGCCCAAGAAGATAAATCCTTTTATGCATTTTCCATAATGTTTTCGATGATGGTAAGAAACTTGCCTGATACCAAAACCACTATGTCATCTGCATATGCTACGATTTTAATGCCCTGATTTTTGAACTTTGTGAGAATTTTGTTAACTACGAGGATCCAGAGCAGGGGTGAGATGACTCCTCCCTGTGGTGTGCCTCTAGTAACTGTTTTCTCGATATTGCTAACTCCTAATTGAGAGTTGATAATTCTGCCATTTAACATGGTGAAGATCCAATCGACAATGACAGGTTCAACCCCTACTTCAACTAAGGCAGTCTTGATCGATTCCGTTTTAACGTTATTAAACGCACCCTCGATATCAAGAAATGCTGCCAGGGTATATTCTTTATGTTCAAGACTTTTCTCAATATGTGAAACTACTTCATGCAAAGCAGTCTCCTCTGATTTACCTTTAAGGTAAGCGTGTTGGTAGTTGCACAAATTGTTTTCGTTGAGAAGTTCTCTAACATGTAGATCAATTATCTTCTCTAGTGTCTTAAGGAGAAACGAAGAGAGACTTATTGGTCTATAATCCTGAGCGGTCGAGTGAGTCGGTTTTCCTGCTTTTGGGATAAAGACTACCTTGACCTTTTTCCAGCTATTAGGGACGTACATATCTAAGTTTGATACAACTTATGAAGATTACCCTAAGCCACGGAGTTATTACTTTGAGAGCATTTTGAAGAAGAGCTGGAAAAATCTCGTCTGGTCCCGCTGATTTATAGGGTTTGAACGAGTTTATTGCCCAGATAATCTTCTGCTCAGTAATAACCTGATTAAGTTCTAAATTCGATTCCGTGTGAGTAAAATCCAGCGTGTTCGATTGCAAGCAATCAGAACTTTCTGGGTTTTTACAACCGGGGAAATGAATTTCCATGAAGAGTTCAAGCGTTTCTAGGCTCGAGTTCGACCATGATCCAGCAGGGTGTTTTATATACCCCGGGATCATGGGATTAAGGGCCAGGGCTCTACGGAGCCTCACCGCCTCGCTTGTTTTTTCAATGGATTCACAATGTTTAGCCCACGAATCCTTTTTGGATTTCCTTAACTCTTTGGTGTAAATGTTAAGTGCGGCTCTATAAGACCTTAAGTCCTCTTCTAATTTACTCAGTTTAGCTTTATTGAAAAGTTTTCTAACCTCTGTTCTACGTTTCGTTAGTACACCATTCCACCAGGGTGGGTTAGTAGAGTTATTGGAACGAGATAAAGGGCAGTGTTTTTCAAAAGACATTCTCATTTTGTTAGACAAGTTTTGGACAACAGTGTCAATGGTTGAAGTACTTAGACTTGTATTATCCTCTGGTGGATCAATACAGTCTTTCAGCCATTTTTCGTACTCTATCCAATTCGTTCTAGTTGGGTTCCTGTAAGTTTTCTTTTCAGTAAAGTTCCTGTCTATAGAGAAGAGTATCCTAAAGTGATCCGAAAAAGATTCTTTAGGTGGGACTCTCCAGTCTTCAACTGAAATTTTACTATTATTGCTAATAAGAGTCAAATCTATGATTTCCTCCCTGTTTTTGTTTCGAAAGGTAGGGTGATTGCCCCTATTGCATAACGATAAATTAGAACAGAGAATATGTTTAAAAATTGACTCAACCCTTTTATTGATGTCCTTTAATTGTCCCCATTGAGTGTGGTGAGCGTTGGCATCACATCCTACCACCAAAGGTGTATCGCTTGCTGTGGCATGGACCACAAGATCGCGGACTGTTTTTGATGGTGGGCTCTCCTCCTCGTACGGCATGTACGTCGACGCTAGAATGAAGTTTCCTTCATTCGATTCGACGCTGATTGCCGTGTTGTCCTTGTTCCTGTACCTAGATAGGAAGAAAGCGTTAATTGATTTTTTCACTAGGATACAACTTCTAATATCACCTTCATCTGATGTGGAATGGAAAAGGTTGTAGTGTTTTGACCTCAAGCCACGGATTCGGTTTTTGCCTAACCATGGTTCCTGGATCAAGGCCACTTCCACGTTCTCGTGAGACATGTAGAGCGTAAGGTCGTACGTTGCTGCTTTAGCGTGGTGCAGGTTTATTTGCACCACTTGCAGCTTTTGACTCCCCTTTGCCTTCATGCCTCTTAACCTTTACGGTTCCGAGACCATACCTCAACACGTCTTTTCTTTCTCTCAGCAGAAGGTCAGATTTCTTGTCTGCCACAAACAAGAGGTCCTTGCCTTCGCCACCATGGCTCTTTCTTGAATGTTGGAGCTTCCATTCTAAAATGGGAAGCTCCTTGTTCTGCTTCGCCAACAGCTTAATAATGGCTGCGTCCTCATGTTCTGCAGGAGAGGGGATCCAGATGCTAAACTGCTGGCGGAGTGGTAGAGCTGCGGCGGGTAGAACTTCAAGGTAGGAACCTTCCCATAGTTCGTCAATGTTGGCGATTGTACGGTTCAGGAACTCCCGTGATTTCTGGTCACCGCAGCAGACCACTTTAACTCCTCGCCGCCATCCGGCACCATCAAAGATAATAGATAGATAGATAGATAATTGATTTTTATTGATTTAAAGTTTATTGTACAATTATTACATAAATATTATGTTACAAAAATCAGAATAGCATAGCATTTGCCGTCTGCCAGATTGACAACTTTAATAAATTAAATTACTGTAATTAACAAAAAAAAAAAAAAAAACAATAAAAATAAAAAAAAAAGAAACAAATGACTATCAAATTTCAAGGGTCAGAAGTCTTCGTTCATAATTCTGGATCTATATCGTAACGCAACTTTGCAATAGTTATAGAGCTTGGAGAAATCCATCTCATTCAGCATACTAAGAACTTGTTCCTCTGATAAAAAGTCACTTCCAAGAATATTTCTTCTAGTTTCCCTTTCAAAGATAATATAGTCCTCAGAACTATCGCTCTCTGATGCCGCCATCATAGCTTTAAGGATCTCATTTTCCACAAGAAGCCAGTTTTTTGCCGAGATTTTCCCATCTGGGTCGTCGCGGTTTATTATGGCGATTTGTAGGTCAATCGGGGTGGTGTCGAAGCTGCTGGTTTTCTGTTTCTTAGCACCGTTCTGCTTGACTGTCTCCTCCGATCTTTGTCTCTTGGACTTTCCTGGTTTCATTCCAGAAGAGGTGCTTGCCGGTGCTTGTTTTTTCCTAGCGTTGGCTAGCTGTTTCTTGCTGGAAGTCGCCTGAACTCTTCCTTTGTCGTTCCGAGCGGTCGAGTTATTGCCAGCCTGTTCATGGTTTGCCTTTTTAGGGACAGACCTAGATTTGGCAGCATCTACTCTTTTGCTCTCCGACTCTTTAATGTTCTCCTCTGTTGTTCCCCTGGGTGCAGTGGCAGTCTCTGCCAGCTGTCGCTCAAAGTTCCTAACTAGCTTCCTGTGCTTTTTTAGGAGAGCCTTATTTCTCGAACTGAACGTCGCAGGGTCTATCAACTCGGTCGTTTTCATGAATCTTTTGGAGGATCTGTAGTTGCTGCGTTGCCTCGAAGCTTTGGGGGGTGCAGTAGACTTCAGCATAGTCTCTTCTTGACTCGGTTCCATCAGTAGCTCGTCCTCGGTTTGACTACCTATGGAAGGAGGTCTGTCCGAGGTCTCCGTACCTTTGATAGTTAAACTATCTATGGCGGGAAGGAGATCCACTGAGAGAATGACCGGTTGTCTTTTTAACTCTCGTTTCTCTTTCTCATAGTTTACTTTTGTCACTGGCGACTTAGCTTCCTGCGAAGCCAAGTCCTCGCCGGCAGCCGTGACTTCTGCCGACTCTTGAACGTACATATATCCGTATATAACGTATATATGCTAAACTTGCCTGTATGTCTCAAGTTAAAAGTTTTGCTTAGATTTTTATTTTAAGTGAGCTTTTAAAAATGCGACTACAATTTTTGCACATTAGGTTTCGGTTATAGCTAAAGTGCGACATATGTATATGCTACCATGTATTTAGTTGCTGTAGTGTTTTAAGACCTGTTGCATCAGATCGTGAATACCCCTAATATATTTTTCTCAAACAAAATTTACTCTTTTTTGAATAACTTCAAAAAAAATTTAACTGACCCCTTTCACCATCTTAAAATTTTTCGCTTCACTTCAACAAAAGAGGACTTTGAAAGGACTGTTGAGGACGTTTAAATGAAGCTCTTTATCCAAAATTGAGTTTTGTGGAAAGATTTTGGAAGCAATGAGATTTTTTTATTTTTTTCCTTGACTAATATAAATTTAATTGAAAATCATCAAACTTTAATTTTATTACGTTAATTTCAATTGGCAAATTGTACCTTACGAAATTTGAGGTACATCACCAAAAATAAAAAAAAAAACGTAGTTTTAATTACCAACACAATTCTGAAGAAATTGTTTCAAACACAGTTAAAATAAAATATCATCAAATATACAACCTTTAATCTATAAAGAAACGTTGTTTTATACACGAAAATTATTATTCTATACTTGACACCCTTAAGGTGTCACATCTCACAAGTAATAAACTCAGTCGCAACTCTTTACAAATCTATTTCTAACACCAATCATCATATAAAAAGTAGTTTAAACGTCTTTTCGTTCTTCTTCTTCTCCTTAATCACATCGTTATATCTTCATGGACATAAGGCCTTACCTACCCAAGTTCTATATCAAGTACTCTAAAATTGTTTTATCATCGCATTTTTATTGTCAATGATTTACAAGAAAACCCATTTTTGTTCTTTTGCTTTGATTTTCTGTTAGTTAAAAAATGATTTTATTAGATTGATCTTCACCACCAGATTAGGGATTTCTCCTTAAATTGACAAATAAGTACGGTGACGGTAATGAACGTTGCCGTGACGGTGAATTCAGGTGAAAAATAACTATTTTTATATGGGTACATCACCAAAAGTACATCGCAATATACATATGTACGTTCAGAACATCAGTGACTTTAGCTTAGAGCTCTAGCAAAGCCAATGGTTAGTAAATATAGGACTGGCGGAAGCTTTTATGTTTAATGTTTCTTTTTAAACTCGACAATCAGAGAACGTGGGGTTTATTTCATCAGCAAAGTCGAGGCACATTTTTAATTTGCGGGTTTACTTGAATTGAATTAAAATTACTAGACACGTCTCTTGTGTGTTTAGTTTAGGACCGCCACACCATACATCCATTGCCATATCGCCACGCCATTTGTTCCTCCTCGTTGTTGTCTACCTCCCACGTTGGGGCACTCGCGTCAAAGTCATCCGCCATCATCACCATCTCTATACGCCCGGGGTACGAAAGCGTGCGAGTATTTAGATGTTTTTTAATTTGGTTATAATTTGATTCTAAAAGCTCCCCCACAAAAAAGGGGGGACATAGGAAGATAGGAGGGTATTCAATTAAAGTCGCTTTAAAGGTACTTACTGTATACGAGTAGCAATAGAGAGAACTTCTTAGTAATTTTCTTGCATTTGAGCCATAAAGTAGCCAAAACCAGATTTTTTAACTGCCACTCGGAAATGCAATAAAACCTTAACTTGTCCAGATAATGTCGTGACGAGTCTTGCCAAATCGCTCCAGGTCAGGTAGGCAAGGCATCCGTTTTGCAAAAGGTTCATCATCAGCAAAGATTTCTCGTTGATGTAAAACATTAACCATTATAACTGTGATGAGCGATGATGGCTATGATGATGGTAAAGAAGAGGTTTTTTGAAGTTCATTAGCCTGCTCTTTGAATGACAAAATTTTGGTCTTTTCTTTTTGCCGAAATAAATGGGCCGATGTAATTTATTTTAAGACCTATAACATTATGTCCAGTTTATTTTTAATCGGATAAAAATCTGTACCAAAATATCAAACGGTAATGTGATGTGTTTATGTTCATCATGTCCACATAAATTAATTCTCTTTGTTTCCTACATTACATCATGTTATAATATTTTCTTTATGCCTTGAATTAATTATTAATTAGTTACATAGCAAAAATAAAATCTAAACCTTTCATAATAAAATGTCTGAAAAATTGAAAAAAGGCTTATTAAATATTTTTGTTTGTTTTGTTCTCTGAAACTCTCAATTTCATGTTACATTTTACCTACAAAGTCGGTTATTCTGATTTCTAGTTTTACTTTAGAATAGAGATACAGAGATGTAAAGTGTACATAGGTAGTCGTTTTTTTGGAGGTTTTAAAAGGAGAACACCTTTTTTATTATTCATAATAATTTAGGAGGAAGTAATATTCTAAAACTATGAAGATACCTACAAATCTGAAGGTTTTTTTTTTATGAGGAAAAGCTATTTTATTTTGAACAAAGAAATTGGTCGTTCCAGACGAAAAAGTGTAAAGTACTCATTTATGAATTCAGAACGAAAAGCTGGAAGTGTTCTGATATGAATATGAAAACAAATCAGGGACTGCATAGCATATTCTGTAAAAAAAAATTACTGTAGGAACTTGGCCTTGTGAAAGGCTGGTCACAAGACAAGGAAACTATATAGTTTTGTCTATCTTCAAAGCATCTAATACGAGACCGATATTTCATGAAGGGGTTAGTTCACCCTTAGAACGAAAAAATTAATGGGGATTTTTTTACCTGTGTAAAATATATCGAGATTATAAAAACGGGATTTTATTAAATACATTAAAATGGCTGTTGGTCATCTGGCGGCCGGATTTGCAGCTCCTGAAATGTTTATTAATAATAAGGCAGTGATTTGTTGGTTAATATATCAAGTCTTTTCCGCCAATTTATCGTAAGCACTAAAATAAATTGTATCGTAAACGACAAATCAAAAGCTTAGGGTAAAACTGGGTAATACCGGTCATTTTAAGAAAAACTCAAATAAAACTTAATAAGTTATTTAAATAATAATTTAACTTCACTTTTTATTGACTTCATTTATATTGCTGTTATTATTAACATTAAAAAACTTAAATTAATTGGACGGAAAAAAGTTATACAAAAAAAAAAGGCTTAAGATGACCGGGATTGGACGCATGGTCGGGTAAATCCGGTCACCCATTCTGGTAATGGCGGTCATCTCTTCTATAGGCACAAATCGCATATGTATCCAGATGGACTATCCTAACCTGAACATTCAGCATGAACCCAGTCTGCACAGCGTGTGCACCTATACCACAGTTCGTTGTTGCGCCCAAATTCTTCACAAATAAAGCATTTGTTGCTATTGCTACCATCTACTATGGAGTCATCAGAGTTATCATCGACAATCCCTTCAGCAGTTTCATCAGACTCGGATGTGGATTCTTGAAGAATCTTTTTTGTCACCTTGCGAATCGCTTTTCTCTTGTTCTCCGGTACTTGCAACACCTTGTTTTCCTTCTTTTTTTTGTTGGCTGCTCTTTTTAGTTCTTTTTCTTCCAAATTTTGTTTCATAGGTGTTGATGTTAGCAGAGTAGCATGTTGTTTATCCCTACACTTCCTTTTACGATTAACGACAGCTTTTTTTGGCACTGGGAGAAGGGTTTTTATACTTTCGTTCAAGACAGCAGATGAAGTCGAAGGGGCCGATGTGGGTAAATTTTCCGTGGCTTGCAAAACAGGGTTTGGAGTTTCTCGGTTGAAATTTATATTTCTCCATCACATCTCCCAGCAATTGGTAAAATAAATCTACCTCTTTTCGATTAAATGCAGTTGCTCTGCTCAGGCTAGTTCCTTCGGCTTTCCGGACAGATATTTTGTTTCTTTTTTTGAACCCTTCAAGCCATTCCTTTCCGGCAGTTTTGAAGGTCTTATTAAAGTTGTTGGCTATGCCATTTTTGTCAGCGTATTCGAAAGCTATTTGCCTCACCTGTAACGATGTGCATCCATAAAAAATTTTGGCGAGATGTTTGATCTGTGTTGCGATTTCACATTCTTGATCTTTGGTGAAAATCGTGTGCCGCCCCAGAGACGGTTCACAAAATTTGTTTTTTTAAGGCGTTCTTGCAGTGTTGAAAATGGTATTTGCACAGACTTGGCTGCGGCGCGAATTGACATACCTTTTTCGATCAATTTTTTGGCGTTGTTGATAGCCACCTGCGACCACATACCTCTGGAAGTGGTTCTTGGCTTAGGCTTGCCCATCTGCATACAACAAAAAAGAAAAAAGAGAAAACAACTGTCAATTTTTTATGAACAGGGAAATACCGGTCAACTGACCGGTATTACCCATATGGGAGCGACCGGAAAAAAATATTTATAGTGAAATATTAGGTTGAGCAAAACAAAGTAAAATCAATTTATATAAGTAATAAAACACAACATAAAATATGGAAAATATCACTGTATTGATAACAAATAAGGAAAAGTACTTACTCTCTATTTTCTGATCACTTTTTCTTATAATAAATTGACCGAAAATACTAAAAAGGTCTGTCCCTTCCAAAAGACACAAATAAACTAGATCACCAACTGATATGAAAACTATCATCGGGAGCACTAACACATTTAAAGAGTTGGTGAGTGGACGTTCTCGTTCTCGAGAAAAAAGGGTGACCGGTATTACCGATTGACCGGCATTACCAAGATTTACCCTACTGCTGGACCTTGAAACTACTTACCCTGATTGTAAGTATTGGCAATTATTAATTATGCTAAAGTTAAAACTTGAAAAAAGCCTTCAAGGCTATATTTTAATAATTAAGTTTTTCTTTGTATTTAAAATGTGGATTACGATAAAATGGCGGAAAAGGCTCAATATAATTACTGCTAAAGTTTTATGTACGTGCCTAAAAAATCATTAGAAATTTGTTAAGTAGCAGCAATTGCCGGCTATAGGATCATGTATCGGGAGGCAAACAAAAAGAATGTATGCGCTCAAAAACAAAGTCGATATTCGCAAAATTTATCTTTAACTCAGTCCTTTTCATGCAAAGCAACATATTTTGAAATAAATCTTAAACCACCTCCAAATCATGAAATATTCACTCTCATATTAACAAGACATCTTCTTTGGCCGATCTATATTGTTCGATTACGTTACAAGTGTCAAACACCGATTTGGATTGAACAAAGCCCCTGGGGAAGATCGTGTATCGTATGAGTTTTTTCCAAAAACGCTTCAACAGATTTTTTTAGAAAAACTAACTAACTAACATTCAATTTCGTATGGTCCACGGGAGAAGTACCTGAAAGTTTTAAGAAAAGTGTAATATTGTCAATTTAAAAAAAAACTAGATCCAAAAAATCCCATTAACTACAGAGGTGCATATATCGTTTTTAAACACTACGAGTATCTTCACAGGGATCTAAATACAACGTTTAACCGACTGCATAAAAGAAAATGATTTTTTAACCAAATTACAAGCTGGATTTCACAAGGAGTACTCAACAGTAGATAATATCTTCTCCCTGACAAGTATTGCTCATACGTATTTGGATAAAGGGGACAAAATTGTGCGCCTTCTTTGTAGACTTCAAGGCGGCTTTCGATTGAATAGACATAATATCTTTATTTTTCAAACTAAGCAACCTTGGAATCTTAACAAAAATGTAAAGAATATTTCAGAAACAAAATAATTTGGCTGTTTCGAATGGAAATATTCTTTCAAATTGGCTAGAACCAACTGGCGCATTGACATAAGGCCCAGGGACATAACGCCCAAATTTTTTTTTGGGACTTATGTCCCACCCGAGTGGGACATAAAGCCGAAATTTAATTTGGGCCCTAAGTCCCACCCAAGTAAGACCTAAGTCCCAAATTTGTTTGTTAAAAATGGGACATTGTCCCCAAATTTTTGCTGAGCCAAAAAAGAATATAAAGTTTTTGTATTTCAATACAATGAACAATAATTTTTTGATACGGTGATAATACAAAAATTAGGAAAAACAAAAAAGTTTATTTTCAACATTATTTGCGGGATCTCAGGATTTTAACTCCCTTTTTCGGGGTCCACACCCGCTCACGCAACTCCGTTGCTCCGCTTAGGGTTTGTAAAGTCGCCAGGCAGGCGCCTATATCAACAACTTCTTTCAATAAAAGCACCTGTGGGTGGCCCGCTTCGCGGGTTTTCAGGATTTTAACATTGTCCCCAAATTTTTGTAGAACCAAAAAAGAATAAAAAGTTTTTGTATTTCAATACAATGAACAATAATTTTTTGATACGGTGATAATACAAAAATTAGGAAAAACAAAAAAAAAATCGAAAAAACCAACAAATTTTACTTTCAACATTATTTGCAAAACAAGTTACAAGTTAGAGAACAAAAAACCGGTTTGATCAGTTATATTAGGAGCGGATTCTCCTGGTCATTAAAATGTAAAGCACTGCTAAATTATATGAGTTAATAAAAACAAAAGGTAACAAAATCTTGTGGTATTGAAGTGCTCCAAGTTTTGTCATTTGGTGATTCTTGTTAAGTGGGACATTAGCCCCAACATTTTTATTTGGGGCTTATGTCCCACCCGAGTGGGACTTAGGGCCCAAATTAAATTTCGGCTTTATGTTCCACTCGGGTGGGACATAAGCCCCAAATAAAAATGTTGGGCGTTATGTCCCTGGGCCTTATGTCCCTGCGCCGAACCAACTACTGGTATAATGTGGGGTTGTTTCTTGAGTCCACTCTTGTTCTCAACTTATTTGGATGATATCTAAGTATGGTTCTTCTTGAAGGAATTCTTTTTGATGGAATGCCCGTAAAAATGTTACTCTACGCTGATGACATTGTTGTACTATCAAAATCGTCCAACATGCTTTAGATTATGATAAATAAACTTCAACTTTACTGCAAGCTGTGGAAAATACAAATAAATACATCTAAATCAAAAATTATGGTGTTTCGAAACGGTGTCGTCTCGTTAAGAATAGAAGTTGGACTTGGGAAAAGGAAAAACTGGAAATACATATATGTAAGTACCTCGGTGTTTTGTTAACTCAAACATTTACAAGACAAACTTGAAAGAATCCAAACGTAGCTCCAAGTACAAAATACAGAATTTTTGATGTAGTCTTATTTGGGGTATTCTCCAATTTAAAGAAGTAGAAAGATCTTACGATTTTTCTCAAGAAGAATATTCAGACTGCCAGAAAGCTCACCAACGTGCTTGTTGCAATATGAAACTGGTCTACCACCAATTTACATGAGTACACTCTTGATTTACACTTTTCATACATACAAAAGATTTTTAGACATCCTAAACATTGACTTACAAATAAAATCGAAATTTCACATGCAAACATTTTAAGGCAAAATTGAAGAAATGCTTATAAAGAAGTAAGCCAACAAAGTCAAACAAGATGCTCTTATAAATTATTAAATCATTTTCTTGGAGAAAAAAATTACTTTAATAACCAAAACAGATAAGATTTAATTAATATCTACTATTTCCAAAACGAGATAGGTGAACTCCTAAGGCACAATAACGTACCCTATATAAGAATCCCCTTATAATTAAAAAGAAAACTAATTTTCAAGGTTTTCCACACAAAAATGAATGTTGTTCCCACCTCCATTTTCAAAAAAAATTAATCCAGTGTTGCCGTCACTCCACAATCTGCACCAAAATGTAATTGCCTGTGGATGCATTTGGATTTTTTATAATAACAAGTAGGTTTACCGATGCTCAGATGCGGCGATTTAATCGCCTAGATTGAAATACACCTTGTTAGAAAGGGTTATTTTTTCGTCCACAATGGTAACCCAATGGTGCCAATGTTAACCATAGTTTGCTGAAAATTAATAAAGGTCTTTTGTAAAGGTGTTTAATACAATAACAATTTACAATACAAAAAGGTCCATCGCCCTACGTTAAAACGGTAGAAAAAGTTCGATGATTGCGCTTAGGTTAGGTTAGGTTATAGTGGATGTCCAAGATGGAAACGGACACACTTAGGCCAGTTTAATGGCCCATTGTGATACCTCCTAAGCTCAATGGAACCAGTTTGAGTCCCTTACGAAACGTGAGATGCTGATTATGCTGATATGATTTAGATCGTTTAGATCGTTAAAGAAGAATTCTCCTAGGTAATTCTTGCGTTTTCGAGCCAGAGCAGGGCATGTGCAGAGAAGATGAAGAACTGTTTCTTCCTCTTCCTCGTCCCTACAGCTTCTGCAGAAATCATTTGAGAATACACCTAATCTCCTGGCGTGCTTTCCTATTAGACAGTGTCCGGTTATGACACCTATATTATCGAGCTTATATGCGATCTGCTTAGAGAGAGCAAGCACCTTGAACGTTTTAAATCCAGTGTTGGCCAGATGTTTTTTGTGACTTGACACGTGGTGATGTTGTTCCACCTGGTGCCTGACCTCCTCACACCGTCTTGCATTAGCAACTTGCTAATTCGACAAAACATTGTTTGTTAAAATATCGGTAAAACAACAACAGGCATGAAACATTGCGGCGGTTTTGGAGTGATGTAATTATTTCGGTTAAAATTGTATAGCCTATCATTTTCAAAGCACCCGCCCAAATATGCGAAATTTGTTCAAGTTTTGGACGAATGAAGGCTTTGTAAATTTCAGCCAGATCAGAAGGCTTACACCGTCGGAGGAATCTTAAGCACCAACAGCATTTTTGGCAGTGTCGAATATGTGATCATTCCATAAGAGGTGATCTGTGATACGCATACAGAGTAATGACAGTTGACTAGTTTCCTGGATGCCAGTGCCACTCATGGATAGCGGCATTGGGGTCGGGTTACGCTTAAACTACAGGAGAAAGCATTGAGTTTTTGAAGCATTCAATTCTACACGGTTAATAATTCATTATTGGACAATGCTGTTGAGATCGGAATTTAATGAGCTTATCATAACGCTGCTGTTAAAGTTCGACATCCGAAGGGTACTGTCGTAACTTCGTCAGCGAAACATTTTAATAGATAAATAGTTTCAGACAATATCTTGTTTAGGAATATAAGGAAGTGAGTTGGGGAAAAAACGGAGCCCTGGGGGACACCAGCATTTATTTTATGAGTTTCAGACTTGGAACCATCCAATACAACTTGTATTGAACGGATATAAAGGTAGTTTCTAATCCAACGAAACTGAGAGTTTTGTGCCAAACTGTCAAATGTATGTTTAAAGTATCAAGTGCAATAATCTTACTTTCTACAAAATGATGTAAAGATTTGTTCCACTATTTGGTTATATAAACCATCAAATCACCGGCGGACATATTGCTACGAAAGCCATACTGTCGGTCATTAAGAAGCTTTCATTCTTCGAGATGTTTCTTAAGCTGATATAATTAATCACCGTTTCCATGACCTTAAAAATAAGAGACGTGAGTGCAATTGGACGATAGGTAGAGGGAGAGGAGGATTGACCTTTTTTAGGGACAGGCTGGTCAAAAGTTGTTTTCCATCCGCTCGGAAAGAGACCTGTGGAGTGGGAAATTTGGAAAAGCTTACGCAATGGTTTTAAATAGCACTCATGAAAAATATTACTTAAAACTCCTAGAGAGCACCCCCTTTTCTTATAACCTGAACCAAATAAAAATCAAAAACAACGACAATGCTTAAAATACAAAAATTATAGGTTTTCTGAAACTTCTTACTTCACCATTTAGTTCAACGTCGTTGTTTGGCTTGAAATATATGCCTTTGTTATTAATGTGGTTATGAGATGACATACACACTGCAAGTATGACCTTTACTACACAACTAAAATGTCAAATTGAAATAACCTATATTTTACGACATAAAAACCATAGTACGCTATTTTATCGTATAGTTATTAATTATTAAAATCAGTCATCAACAAAAATATACATATCTAAAATAACTATTATGTGACTACTTTTCTACTTTAAGATATAAAAGTATCTAATAAACAAACTACCCTAATGAAAAACCAATAAAATTTCGCTCTCGATGTAAGACTTACCAGATCCATGTATCGTACTGGGATAGAATTATATACGGTATTCCCATGTCATTTATATATTTACATAAATGAAACATATATTTTTATGTAAGAGCTGCAAACAAAAAAATCACATTGTGCCCATGGGCACGTACAAAATAAATGCGCACCACGCGCACTGGTCTTAATTTTGTAAAAGTGAACCTTCGCAACTGACGACGACGGACGGGCCAGGCTGGGCGTGGGGTTACCTTACAAAATATGAACATAAGACATGAGTACCGCAAATTATGATATAGTTACGCACTTCTTTTTACGACTGGGACTTATAACTGATGCACATATAGCAAACGCTAGCTTGGCCTGTCCATGTCCGTCCATATAATCCGACGACCGACGATACATATTGCGATACAATTTATGATAGGAGAAGTTTTCAGTAATGTTGGCCTAAATATTATGTGTTTTTTGCATATGTCAACACACAGCGTACAAAGTATCACACTAAAAAATATCTCAAACTTAACACCATGCGACCTCAACCACCACCGCACCGTGCCGCCTAGATTGTCGTACTTTGAGGCCGCGCACGTTTACTCTAAAAGGTCAGCTCTTGCCTTGACGAATAATCATATACTCGTAGCTTTTATAGAGATGGTGATACTTTATCGTTCATTACCATCACCAACTACAGGGAATTGTAATAAAAAAAAAAAATATTCGTGAAACAAGTTGCCTTCTTCCGTCAACGCGCTACCGTTTCGACTTAACGACACGACGACCGCGACAACGACAAAAGACGGACGGGTTGCGCTCTAATTTTGTTACGTTTTTTTCCGGTGTACCTATTACTTGACTCGTAGGAATATACTTGTTTTTCCCAAGGGCCATAACATTGTGTTTAGGAAAAAATTATTTTAGTGGATTTTTCTTTTCTAAAATATTTAAAAATAATAAAATTTAGAAAAAAATAATCCTGAAATTTTTTTTTAAATTTTAATGGCATTTGCAATATTTAAAAAAAATACTTTTAGAGGTGAAATATTTTTTTTTGGCTCAGTTTTTTCCTAAAAAAAAAAACATTTTTTTGACAAAATTTATTGGGACCATGAATTTTCCTGAAAATGTTGTTTCCCTCGAAAGTTTTTGTTCCCACAGAATTTTTTATTGGTAAATCATTTTTACGGACTTTGATTTTGTATGCTAAAATATAAACATCCTTGAATCCCTTTAAATTAAATGAAAGATTGTGTTAGCAAATGGGAAATAATTGTTTTATTGTGTTAACAACTATTCGCCGAAAATATATCAAGCCCTACAACCATTCTTTATCAACACCAAATTTGCTCAATAACTGAACAGTGAAAGGTCGTTCATATGCATTTTATCAACGCTCTAGTACGCCAACATACCGGCTAAAATGATAGGAGATAGTGCACCAAAAGCATGAGATTATTAAAGAGCTAAAGAGAAACAATCATCAATATATTACCCGAGATGATTAATATTTTGATAAGGTAAACTCGTAAAAACAGCCTCTTGATTGATTTTTGATTCAAAAACCAGTGAATACAGTCTAAAAACTTTTTTTTTCTTTTTAATTTAATACATAAGCTTAAAATTATTACAATATATTAACATTCGTTTGCGTAAAATTTTATGTTTAACTATCTGCATATCTCTGCTTCAAACTTAAGACTATCTTTTTCTTTAATTGCCTATAGAGGAAAATATTAAAAGTTCATGCCATACGGCTGTTATGAAAAACGTTATGTATCTACATATCTCAAAAACGATTTTAATGTAAAACAAATCAGTATTCTGTTTCAAATATGGTTTCTATTATAACAGTCAAACATTTTATCAAAATCAGATATCAGCGAACATTTTTTAATTAAATTTTTCCGAATGATGATTTTGTCATAAAAATTGAAATATTTTTTAATATTTTAAATTCCGTTAAATTTCGAAGCAATTTTAATTTAAAATAAGAGGCTGGAATGCGACCCACACTGATAACTTCCCATCCCGTCTATCGATTTGTCTTTCTTAAAAGTTTGTCTAAATGTATCAATTTTTACCAAATTTGCGTTCTATTTTTTGTAGATTTAATTTTTTTATGAAAAAACGGACTGTTGGATTTTTATAAAAAAAAATACTGAATATCAAAAACAATATTTTCTGTGAAATAAAATAAGTTTGAAGCCAATATTTTTAATTTTTGAAAAGCTATTTGCGTCGAAAGTAAATTTTTACCAAGTTTTAGTATTGTTTTTTTTTTTAGGTTTTTATTTTTTTGTAAAAAAAAACTGTCAATACAACATTTCTCAAAATTTTACCGAATATTGAAAACAATATTATTTATAAGATAAAATTAGTTTGAAACCAATATCTCAAAGTTTTGAAAAGAAATCTGAGCCGAAAATCAATTTTTATCAAGTTTTATTAATTTTTTTGTTTAGGTTTTTATTTTTTGTAAAAAAAACTGTCAAGTCGATTTTTCTCAAAATTTTTTCTTACAGTTGAAAACAATATTTCTTATAAGTTAAAATTAGTTGGAAGCCATAATCTCAAATTTTTGAAAAGATATTTGAGTCGAAAACCAATTTTTACCAACTTTTGTTAATTTTTTTTTTTCAGTTTTTAATTTTTTGTAAAAAAAACTGTCAATTCGAGTTTTCTCAAAATTTTACTGAATGTTGACAACAATATTTTTTGAAAGATAAAAGTAGTTTAAAGCCGATATCTCAAAGTTCTGAAAAGATATTTGTGTCGAAAGTCAATTTTTACCAACTTTTATTAATTTTTGTTTATGTTTTTATTTTTTGTAAAAAAACTGTCAATTCGATTTTTCTCAAAATTTTTCATAATGTTGAAAACAATATTTCTTATAAGTTTAAATTAGTTAGAAGCCATAATCTCAAATTTTTGAAAAGATATTTGAGTTGAAAATCAATTTTTACCAACTTTTTTGAATTTTTTTTTCGGTTTTTATTTTTTTGTAAAAAAAACTGTCGATTCTATTTTTTTCAAAATTTTACTGAATGTTGAAAACAATATTTTTTTAAAGATAAAAGTAGTTTAAAGCCAATATCTCAAAGTCTTGAAAAGATATTTGAGTCAAAAATCAATTTTTACCAACTATTATTAATTTTTTTTTAGGTTTTTATTTTTTGTAAAAAAAACTGTCAATGCGATTTTTTTCAAAATTTTATCAGATGTCAAAAACATTATTCTTCGTTACACAAAATTGGTTTGGAGATGAAATCATATTTTAGTCGTAAAATTTTCGAAGTGACAAATTTTTTTTTCAGTTTTTTTGATTTATAAAAAAAACCGTTAATTGGATTTTTTTCCAAAAATATACTTGTTGTGTATCACGTTACAATACATAATATAAAATTTAATTCAAGTCTCTAGCGTTATTGGTTCATGAGATATTTAGGGTTAACCAAAATTTTCACCTTTTTTTTAAACTGCTATGGCAAAAAAAACCACCCACGCAATTTTTTTGAGAGCCCTTTCTGCATCTTTCTGCCTTATTATCTGTATAACAAAATTTATTTGAAGTCGATATCTCTTCTGGTTCTTGAGCTATGGACGACGAAAAAACTTCGCGTACGGAAGTACGGACATACGAACGTACGTACACACGCACCCACAGACATCTTTCTAAAAATCTTTTATTTCGACTCTAGGGACCTTGAAACATCGAGAAATGTCAAAATGTTCAATTTGACAAATCGGACCCATTACAATAACTTCTTATGGGAAGTTAAAAATCGGTTAAAAAATATTTGACATTTTGTTATAAATTGTATTTATCAACTGCCTTTACTGTTCCAAAAACATATGATTTTTATTTTAAAAATTCGATGTTTTGAAAAGAGAAATATTCATTTGATTAATATCAGTAAATGTTAAACAAAACTTATTTTGTAATTTTACAAAAGTGTTTTAAAAAAAAACATCGTATCAAAAATTTACTTCTCTTAAAGGTTTTTGAAGCACTGAATTCGAATTTAGATTCAATTTCTTACCATCACGTGGAATTTCCAAGACACATATTCAAAAGTTGCAAAAATATTATTTTTCATAAAAATTTTTAAGCGAGAGTAAAAAATTTTAGAAATACTACTTTTCATCAATCCATTTATTTATTTTACTTTAATATTATATTAATAGACCGAGAGCTGAAGGCTAATTTTTGGCGTGAAAGGAAACCAGTGATTTTAGAGTTGTAGGTAGTATTAGTTAAGGTGATAGCAGAAACATTCGTCTGCCGGCACGTAGTGGCCGCGTTTCTAGAAAAAAGTACATAAAAGAACAACTTTTCCGAAAATTGAAATAAGGAGGGAAACCAATTCAAATGCATTACATGTTGACGCCTACAACTCGCTGATCTCAAATATGGTTTCGACAGACTTTTTGGTAGCCGCATTTTCCCAGCAGACGTCGCCGAAAATGTTTTTTTTTAATTATCTCGTTATATTCTTATAATCGATTTCTTATATACTAAAATATTTGTTTTGAACATAAATGTCTTAACTTAAAAATATTACAATTTGGGGGTGAACATTGTTTTGTCATTCCCCATATAGTCATTTAGACTATATTTATCTAGTAAATGACCAAGTTAAGCCTCCTTAGAGTAATGCAGTTGAATTAATGTTTTCAAATTTAGTCAGTTAGGAAAATTCTGTGGGTATTTTGTCCACGATATCCCACAACAAAACAACCCAAAAAACTTTTGGAGCTATGTTAATAGTAAGAGAAATACTGACAGGTATCCAAACTGCATGTCTTTCAACAACGAACTTAGTCATGACTCTGAAAAAACTTCAAATATGTTTGCAAATTTTTTCAATGATGCTTTCGAAGTAGTGAACTCCTGTCAAACGCCTGAGTTATTGGCCCTCTCACAAAATTTCCCTCATTTGAATTCAATTAGTCTTTGGATCTCTGAAGATGATATCGTTCGTAAAGCTTCAGAACTTGACATTTCTTATAGCCCTGGTCCAAATGGTGTACCTTCTTTTATTTTGAAAAAATGCGCATCATATTTATCCTATCCTCTTCATATTCTTTTTAATGAATCGCTCAAATCTTCAGTTTTTCCTGAAATTTGGAAGAGTTCATACATAACACCGATACATAAAAAGGGTAGTAAAAATGAAATAAAAAATTCTCTTCCCATTGCAAAACTGTCCGTCATCCCTAAGTTATTTGAGTCCATTATTTGTAAAGTCATATCGTTTAATTGTAAGTCTATAATTTGTGACAGTCAACATGGTTTTGTTCAAAATAAGTCAACAGTTACTAACCTCTTTCATTTCAGTTCTTTTTGTTTAAATTCGTTTGAAAAACGGAAACAAGTTGACTGTGTCTTCACAGACTTCAGTAAGGCCTTTGATAAATTGTGCCATAAAACATTAATTTCCAAACTTAAATCCCAAGGCTTTAACGATAAATTTGTTAGTTGAGTTTCGTCGTACTTATATAATAGATCATACAGCGTAGTTTTTAGGAATGAGCGGTCATCATATTTTTATAACAACTCTGGCGTACCACAAGGTAGCCACTTAGGACCTTTACTGTTTACTTTGTACGTTAACGACTTATCTTCTATTATAAAACACTCATCTGTTTTAATTTACGCTGATGACATTTAAATTTTCAAATGTATTGACTCACTTGACGACTGTTTACTGCTACAAGATGATCTAAATAGTTTTCGCGAATAGTGTTTTATAAATAAGCTTTTACTAAACATAGACAAATGTAAATTAATGTGTTTTACACGCAAACAAAATGTTTTGGCTTTCAATTATCAATTAGACTCTTCTTATTTGACTAAACTCTCTACTTTCTCTGACCTAGGTATTATTAACTTCCCATAGGAAATTATTGTAATGGGTCCGATTTGTCAAATTGAAAATTTTGACATTTCTCGACGTTTCAAGGTCCCTAGAGTCGAAATAAAAGATTTTTAGAAAGATGTCTGTGCGTGCGTGTGTACGTACGTTCGCGACGTTTTTTTCGTTGTCCATAGCTCAAGAACCAGAAGAGGTATCGACTTCAAATGAATTTTGTTATACAGATAATAAGGCAGAAAGATGCAGAAAGGGCTCTCAAGAAAATTGTGTGGGTGGTTTTTTTACTATAGCAGTTTAAAAAAAGGTGAAAATTTTGGTTAACCCTTAATATCTTACGAACCAAAAATGCTAGAGACTTGAATTAAATTTGATATTATATATTGTAACGTGATACCAAACAAGTATATTTTTTGAAAAAAATCCAGTTAACAGTTTTTTTTATAAATCAAAAAAACTGAAACAAAAAATTTGTCACCTCGAAAATTTTACGAATACAAAATGATTTTATCTCCAAAACAATTTTGTGCAACGAAGAATAATGTTTTTGACATCTGGTAAAATTTTGAGAAAAATCGAATTGATAGTTTTTTTTATAAAAAATAAAAACCTAAAAAAAACATTACTCACAGTTGGTAAAAATTGAATTTCGACTCAAATATCTTTTCAAAACTTTGAGATATTGGCTTAAAACTACTTTTATCTTTCAAAAAATATTATTGTCAACATTCAGTAAAATTTTGAAAAAAATTGAATTGATAGTTTTCTTACAAAAAATAAAATCTTAAAAGAAAATTTAACAAAAGTTGGTAAAAATTGATTTTCCACTCAAATATCTTTTCAAAAATTTTGAGATTATGGCTTCCAACGAATTTTAACTTATAAGAATTATTGTTTTCAACATTCGGAAAAATTTTGAGAAAAATCGAATTGACAGTTTTTTTACAAAAAATAAAAACCTAAATAAAAAAATTAATAAAAGTTGGTAAAAATTGATTTTCGACTCAAATATCTTTTTAAAAATTTGAGATATTGGGTTTTAACTACTTTTATCTTTTGAAAAATAATGTTGTCAACATGCAGTAAAATTTTAAGAAAAATCGAATTGACAGTTTTTTTTACAACAAATAAAAACTTAAAAGAAAATTTAACAAAAGTTGGTAAAAATTGATTTTCGACGCAAATATCTTCAAAACTTTGAGATATTGGCTTTTATCTTTTAAAAAAAAATGTTTTCAACATTCAGTAAAATTTTGATAAAAATCTAATTGACAGTTTTTTTACAAAAAATAAAAACCTAACAAAAAAACAATACTAAAACTTGGTAAAAATTTACTTTCGACTCAAATAGCTTTTCAAAAAAACTTCAAACTTTTTTTATTTCACAGAAAATATTGTTTTCGATATTCAGTGGTTTTTTATAAAAATCCAACAGTCCATTTTTTCATAAAAAAATAAAATCTACAAGATATAGTACGCAAATTTGGTAAAAATTGATGTTCGGTTCTTGAAATCTCTCAAATTAATTTAATTCATCTAATTAGTAAAAATTTAAGAAATCCTACTAAAATTGGTAAAAAATTGTTTTTCACTAAAAATCTATTTAACAAAACTAGATTTTCAAACTAAACTATTTCTTTATATGAAAAATATTGTTGGTAATTTTAAAATTTTTAAGAATAATTCAACTGACAACTTTTTTAACCCAACACGAAAACCTACAAACTTTGAAGCAAGACAAATCGACAGACGGGATGGGAAGTTTTCAGTGTGGGCCCAGCCTCTTTTTCATTATGACATCATATCATTATGACATCATATTATTAAAAAAGCAAATAAGACACTCGGATTTATAAAACGGTTTGCATATGATTTTTGCGACCCTTATATTCTTAAACTTCTTTATATATCATTTGTTAGACCCAAATTGGAATATGGCTGCATAATATGGGCTCCCTTTTATTCAGCCCATATAAACAGAATAGAAGAAGTACAAAGATGATTCATGCGCTTCTGCCTCCGTTTCTTCCCATGGTCCAATAGGCTCGAACTTCCACCATACAATCATAGGCTCACGCTCATAAATCTGCCATCGCTTTCTAAACACAGAGAGTACATTCAGCTGTGCTTTATTATAAAATTAATCAATGGGTCAGTCATATCACCATCAATTTTGGAACAATTAAACTTTATTTATAGCCGTTCAAGTATAAGAAGACAAGTTCCTTTACGTCCTATATCAATCAGATCGAACTATGGTAAAAACAGTACCCTCAACCAATTGATTTCAGTTAACAACAAGTATTACTTTTTGGTATATTCCGTAAGCGATAATTTTAAAAGTAAAACATTTAAAGTAAATTTTTTCAATACTTCAGTTTGGCTTTTTTTTGCAAATTGCTTAAAGCATTGTAAATCTATAAATCTAAGAATAAATGTTATATTAGTCTTAAGTTCTAACGTTAGTTTTTTTAACGAATTCAATAAATAAAACAAACCTAATTTTTCATACTTTTTGAATCCACTTTTTGGATTTCAGTTTTTTTTTTTTAATTCTCTATAAGTTTAGGAGTTAGAAGTTAGTTCAGAAGTTTGCATTCATTTTAACTTTTTAACTGTAACGATATTAGAAGTTTAATGGTATTTTTCTCTAACAAACATCAGTAATCAAATAACTATTTAAAAAAAATGTAACACTTAAAAAAAAAAGTTATTTTCAAGCAAGTTTGAAAGAGAGCTTACGTTAAATATTAACTTTATATTAACATTATTTTGTTCGAATTATTTTTTTTTAAGTGTCGACGATGCAGACAAATTGGTAATGTTTTTAGTTATAAAATAATCTCAAAATATACCAAAATTTAATCTTAGTACTTTAAGAGATCTTCTTGGCACGGTTGCCACTTGAAAAAAAATTGCATGACCAAAGCTGCAAATAAAAATGACCAATCGTACCAAAAAAGGACCAACATAATTTGTGTCCGCAATGGCTTTTAACTTTCCACAGAAAGTTATTGTAATCGTTCCGATTTCTTGAATTGAAAATTTTGACATTTCTCGGCGTTTCAAGGTTCCTAGAGTCTAAATAAAAGATTTTTAGAGAGATATCTGTGCGTGCGTGTGTACTTACGTTCGGGAAGAATAACGTTTTTGACATCTAATCAAATTTTGGGAAAATCGCATTGACATTTTTTTACAAAAAATAAAAACCTTAAAAAAACAATAGTAAAACTTGGTAAAAATTTACTCTCGACTCAAGTATCTCTTCAAAAATTAAAAAAATATTGGCTTTAACCTAATTTTATCTCACACAAAATATTGTTTCCGACATTCCGTAAATTGTGAATAAAAATCCAACAGTCAGTTTTTTTCATAAAAATTAAAATCTACAAAAAATAGTACGCAAATGCTACGAAAATTTGGTAAAAATTGGTTTTCAACTAAAAATCTCGTTAACAAGAACAGATATTGAAATCAAACTATTTCATCATACTCAAAATATTGTTGGTAATTTTAAATTTTTTTTAGAATAATTTAACTAACAACTAGCAAATAAAGAAAGTCTACAAACCTTTTAAGCAAGACAAATCGGTAGACGGGATGGGAAGTTATCAGTGTGGGACGCACCCCAGCCTCTTTTTTTTAAGATCACAATATATTAACATTATGTCAGGAGATCGAATAAGTCAGGAGATCGAATACTATCGCTAAATAAAATTCATATAAAATTAATTCAAAAAAATGTTTTTGCAGACCAAACGCTATGGTTATTTTTGTCATCTTGACGCTCTTTGGCCAGCATTATATTATTAATGGTACCCAAATTAAGTCTGCCTTTCTTTTTTATCAAAGTTAATTAAAAAAAAATCCTCTTAAATGACCAAACTGGCTATTATGTATTAGTATTAAATAATATGTATTAAATAATATGTATTGAATAATAAAAGTAGTATACGTATTATAGCATAGGTAACACTTATCCATGTACCTACTTTATAAACGTCAATTAATAAACTCTTCTGTGTCAACCACCCTCCGAGTAAGTAGTCTTTTCTTGAGCTCAACTATATTTTATTGGCGACGAGAGAAAAAATTTATCGAACCAAATCTAACAAAGAAAATAAGTCCAAGTGTAATTTCGAGTCATTTTTTTTTAATTGAGCTGACTTAATTATAAAAATAAAAAAGTTATGTCGATGGAAGACAGCGAAACCATGGGCAAGCTGGACGACTTCCTAAATCAGACAAAAGCAAGCCACGTGGTTATAGGGAACATGCCCAACTTTATTCCTGGCAGCAACTTCAGCACCTACGAAGTTCGTCTGAAAATGTTCTTTAAAATAAATAAAATATCGTCTGAAGACCAAGTGGGAATGCTTCTCACATTGCTTAGTGACGATGTGGTGGAAAAGCTGATGCAATTGGTACCGTCGAACAGTAAACCCGAAGAGATGCAACTCGATGCTTTGCTGGATTGCTTGAGAAAACATTATTCACCAACCGGCAACGTCATAGCTGAAAGGTTCAAGTTTTATAACCTCAAGCAAACGCAAGGTGAAAAAATTTCCGATTTCGTAGTGAGGTTAAAATTTTCCTCGCAGAAGTGTGCATTTCCCTGTACGATCTTAGACGAAATGCTTCGAGATATTTTTATAGTCGGGTTGGTGAACAACCGATGGCAGCAAAAGTTGATCGAAATTGGGAAGGCGTTAACTTTTGACGAGGCTGTTAATAAAACTCTCAACTTCGAACTGACGGAAGCCGAAACACGTGCTATCAACACCTCGGCAACAATTAATCAATTTCATAAAAGAACAAGGAACCAAGGAATGTTCAAGAACAGTCGGGAAAGTCAAAGTCGTAAGCACTTAAATCGTCCGAAAGTTCAAGTCGTCTTCAGTCTCCAAGAGAAGAGTGTCCAAGATGTGATCGTAGTCATCTTGAAAATGCCAAGTGTCCTGCTGTCAATTTGTCATGTTATCGTTGTAAAAAACGCGGTCATATATTGCTTCAAAATGTAGAGCGAAAAAAATGGTCTACTTTGTCGAGGAAGAGGGTGAAGATTCGTCGGATAGAGATAGTCAGGAGGCGGATTTGTATGAAGGGGTCTACTGGTACTCCAACCTCAACAAAATAAATGCTCCGGTTTTCATCGATGTCTTGATTGCGAACAAACCATTGAAAATGGAAGTCGATTGCGGTGCTTGCACGAGTGTGATTAGTCAAGAGGGTTATAATAAACATTTCTCTAAGTTAAGTATTCGTCCTTATGACAAATTATTCACAGTCACTGGTGAAAATATTTCAGTTTTAGGTAAAATTGTGGTTCCTGTGCGGTTGGTTGGTCATCACATTGGTGAGGAAAAGTCATTAGACCTCGTGGTAATAAAGACATCAAACAAGAATTTTATGCCGTTGATGGGTCGTGTTTGGATGGACGTCTTGATTCCGGGATGGCGTGAAAAAATATTTTCCAACACGAATTCAAACCAACAGCTTCTATCGGTCCGGGAAGACACCAAAATGAAGAATATTGCAGTGGCAGACTCAGTTAAAAGTAGCGTTAAATATTCAGGTATTGAAACTGAAAGATATTTCGTAGAATTTTTGAAATCAAATTTTCCAAACGTGTTTAACGCGTCCTTAAAACATCCAATCAAAGGGCACGCAGCCCAAATAGTTTTAAAAGACGGGGCGATGCCAATTTTTTGTAAACCATATAGTCTTCCTTATGCCTTGCGCGAGCCGGTAGAAATAGAATTCCGAAAATTGTTGGCCGATGGTATATTGGAGCAAGTTGAGCATAGTTCATGGGCAACCCCAATAGTTGTAGTAGAAAAAGCGAACAAGAAAATTAGAATTTGTTTAGATTGCAAAATAACGATAAATAAATTCATCTCATTGCAATATCATCCACTTCCTCGTTTTGATGACATATTCGCAAGTCTGTCAAATTGTAAATATTTCATAAAAATCGATTTTTCAGGAGCGTATCACCAATTGTTAGTTGCGCCCGAATCTCGTGAGCTTCTGACAATTAATACACACTTAGGATTGTTTATATATACTCGTTTACCTTTTGGAGTTAGTTGTGCTCCTGCAATTTTCCAATCAACCGTGGAAAAGATTTTATTTGGAATAAAAAATGTTGCTTGTTTTTTGGATGATTTGATAATTGGTGGTGAGTCGGCTTCCAAATGCATTAGATTGTGCATTTCTGTTTTTGAAAGATTAAGTCAACATGAAGTTAAGATTAATATCCAAAAATGCAAATTTCTAGTAACCGAAGTTTCATACTTAGGTCATGTTTTATCATTTAACGAAATAAAGCCCAATCCAAAAAAGGTGGATGCTGTTATTAAAGCCCCAGCTCCAAAAAATCTCCAACAGTCCTCGGTCTTTTGAATTATTATTCTCATTTCATACCGGAACTGTCTACCAAATTATCCGTGCTCTACAGACTTTTAAAAAAAAGGCGTTGAATTTAAATGGTCGAAAGATTGCCAAAAAGTTTTTGATGAGTCTAAAACATATTTGTTGAAAAATAAAGTTCTTGCTCTCTACGATCCGAAAAAACCTTTGGGAATGTATGCGGACGCAAGTCCATACGGTTGCTCAGAAATTCTTGTTCATTTCGTAGATGGAACTGAAAAACCAATTTTGTTTGCGAGCTGCACATTAAGTGACAGTGAACGGAATTATTCATAGTTACACCGCGAGGCATTAGCTATAATTTTTGGAATCCGGAAATTCCATAAATATATTTACGGACTAAAGTTTCAGTTATTTAGCGATCATGAACCTTTAAAAGAAATTTTCAACCCAAAAAAAGTCAAATTCTTCAGTAGCAATTGGTAGACTAAAAATATGGTCGGTTATTTTATCAATGTACGACTATGAGATAAAATTTAGACCAGGTAGACTTATGGGTCACGTTGATGCCCTCTCACGTCTACCCCTAAATGAGCCAAGTGGTATCCCCGAAGACGGAATGGATTGTATAAATTTTTTCAATGAGGGGAATGAAATTCCGTTAGACTTCGAAGAGATTTGTAAATCGCAAAAATTGTGTAATGTCTTAAATAAAATTTATAATTTTGTAAAATTCGGTTGGCCTTCAAAGAATGACGGTGAAATGAATTCATATTTTTTAAAAAGGCACAATTTTCATACAGAAAATGGATGCCTGTATTATTTACATAGAATAGTTGTTCCAAATAATTTAAAAACACAAATTTTGAAAGTTTTACATACGAATCATAATGGCATGGTCCGAATGAAAATGTTAGCTAGGTCATATGTTTGGTGGATGAAAATAGACGATGACATTGAATCATTTGTCACATATTGTTTGACTTGTCAGTCAAATCGTAATGTTTCCACCCAGAAAATATATGCATCTTCGCCAACTACACATTATCCTTATGAACGAGTACATGTTGATTTCTTCTATTTGAAAAATCAGAACTTTTTATTAATTTTCGACGTTTTTTCAAAATATCTTGATATATTTTGTATGAAATCTACTACAGCGAAAACAGTTATATCGAAACTTTGTAAAAATTTTAGTATTTTTGGTTTGCCAACTGCCTTGGTGTCGGACAATGGACCTCCGTTTAATTCTATCGAGTTTACAACCTTTTTAAAAAATCAAAAAATTAAAAAGATACCCATCCCAGCATATCATCCATCTACAAACGGTAGTGCCGAACGAGCTGTCCAAACCATAAAATCAAGTCTAAAATGTTTTTTGTTAGAAAATATCGATAACACATTTGATATTCAAAATAAGATAACTCAATTCCTTTTTGCATACCGCAGTACACCATCAACTGTTACCAACCAAACGCCAAATGAGCTTATCTTTAAATATAAAGTTACAACAATTCTAGATTCGTTAATAAAAAAACAATGATAAATCGAGAACTAATAATATTATAAGAAACCAATCAAAAAAAACAATTATTATTTTAACGATGTTAAAGTAAGAAAAAAACAATTGAAGGAGGGAGAAGTGGTGTTCTATCTGAACCATTTTAAAGAAATCTGTAAATGGATTCCTTGCAAAATTGTGAAGTTTGAAAGTCCTTTGATTTTCTTAATAGAGCTAAGTGGTACTACTCGAAGGGTCCACATAGATCAAATAAGAAAACCCTCTCGCTCGGAAAAACTTTCTGCCAACTTTCACAATTTGCACGGTTCTGTAATGCTTAAAAGAAAAACTGTTGATATCAAAAAAGGATACCAAAAGGCAACACCAAAGTTAAAAACATCACCACAGTTCTGTTATTCATCAACACCACCTCTCCAAACTCCTGGAATGTCCTTAAGACCAAGAAAAGATATTAAGAAACCGATAAGACTTGGATATGATACGTTTAAGAAATAAATCTGTATTACATTTAGGAAAATGTATTCTCTTAATAATAACCAATGTATTTTAAAGTAAAACATGAATTTTTTATGTTCCTAATTAAGTTGTATTAAATTAAAATTAGTACATAAGGTTTAACTAAGAAGGGAGATATATTATGTATTAGTATTAAATAATATGTATTGAATAATAAAAGTAGTATACGTATTATAGCATAGGTAACACTTATCCATGTACCTACTTTATAAACGTCAATTAATAAACTCTCTTCTGTGTCAACCACCATCCGAGTAAGTAGTCTTTTCTTGAGCTCAACTATATTTTACTGGCAACCGTGCTTCTTGGTATCTTCTTATTTGTTAAAATTCGACTGCTTTAGCTCAGTGACGAAATTATGACTGAAAATTCAATTCCTTATAGTGTGACATTCTCAACAAGAAAATTATGAAATGGGAAAAAAAGTCTGTCATTTGATATTGGAATAAAGCATTTCCAGATTGGAATCAAGCATTTTAGGTTAGAGTTAATCATCAAAAGTAAAACTGACAGATGGGAATACAAAGAAAATAGAACGCTTTCAGTGGAACCATTTTGTTCCGAAATGTGAACTGAATAACAACACAACATAAAAAAACAACTTGAAAAAAAGTTTTGGGTTAAATATTGTATTTTTTAGTAGAACAAATCTACAATTGATAAGTTTTATTCCGACACTAAACATAACAAATTTAATAAAAATGGTTTAAATCATGAAAATCATGAAAAATAAATTAAACCAGCAAGAGTGTTCAATTATGCGTTTCGCCCCGGTGTGATGGTTGGGCTCATCAGAAGATGACCATCACACCTTGTCTTGACGCATATTTCTCGAATTAATCGAGATACCATATAATCCGAGCTACATAAAGCAACTGCGAATTATATGGTGTTACAAGTCTTCAGAGAAGATAAATTGTAGCATTATGTTTATTGCCGTGCTATAGGCAATGGTCATCTTCTGATGAGCCCAACCATCACACCGGGGCGAAACGCATAATTGAACACTCTTGCTGGTTTAATTTAAACCATTTTTATTAAAAATAACAAGTGTTCAGGGAAAAAACCTATTGACTGTTTACAGTCAAATATTTCTATAACAAATTTGATTCGTTTACTAGCTTTTAAATTTCTAAACTAAATTTTCAATGATGAAAACCAATGATATTTTCAGAATACTGACTGATTTGAAAATGTTGTAAGATTGGACTATCGTCTGTAATTAGCTAAGACTCCACTGACAAAAAAACTGTTGAATATGGTATTAAATTATTGTTTGCCTAACATAAAGAAAAGATAAATATTTACATAATGTTTGTTATTGCAACTTTTGGGCAATCCATAAAAATGACCCGATACGTCAAACTCTCTAAATTTAGAGAATATTTTGATTCCAAAAACAACTTTACACAACTTATTCAAAGATTCAAGGACCCCAGTTTCTATTAAAGACACAGACTCTTAAAGAAACTAAATTACAATGGTTGATCACTTGAAAGCCATTGTCTGCGACAGGTTGGCGCTTTAAAGTTTTGAAACTATGTTTTCATTCTGTAATAATCAAGACATTACGTGTGAGTTATCTCATTACATAGTGTTGACTGTTCTTTTTTTTTAGTTTTGAAAATTTTAATAACAACCAAAAAGCATGAAATGTAATTGCGGGCCATTGACACTCTTGCTCCCTCTTGTTAGTTGAATGCGGAACGATTTGCATTACGATGGAGATGGACGCATTCATGGGTTAAGGTTGGTTGGTATACATATGGTAATCTCTATAGGAATGATAGATGTCGTCAGTTCCTGTTATGGTGTTCCATAAAATCATGGCCGTCCCATGTATCACCTCAATGTAAGATCCCCTGCCAGCATTTTTTCGTTTTTTAGTTTTGTTTTGTGATTTTAAATTGAAGGCAAATTGTGGTGAATATGCGCGAAGATCTTTTTCCTTGGACTACAATATGAAATATGATCTTTTATCCAAGATAAGGTGAAGCCATTGTGTAATGTTCCAAAAAGGAGAAGCTTGACATAGGTAATATTATTGCTGTTCCCTTATGTTGATATAATAATAATATGATGATGTCGATGTGCTATGCTGGCTGATGCTGCTCCTGCTCCTGCTGCTGCGAAAAAAATAAGGAGAAGATTGTTGCTTGCTCTCATTGAAGCTGGTGGTTGGTGGCGAAGGCGATATGGCGATGTGATGCTATGGGATATGCGAGATGGCTTCACTAATAAAAAGAGGATGTTAATTGTTGTGCGATGTATGATGATGATGATGTTTAGTGATGGTGTATACAGAAATTCCATAACATAAGGTTTGGGATACGTTCGAGCCAAGCCGAGTTGAGCCGCCTTCGCCGCCGAATAATGCCACTCGGAGGTTTGTTTTTTAGGGTCCTACATAACTTCTTTATTGTTTTGCTCTTGATTGATGAAAAAAGATATACACTACTCATGACTATACAACAACGACGAGCGACGTTGAAGCGAAGTAGGAGGACAGCTTGAGGAACTTTAAAGATTGCTTGATTGTTCGGAATAAACAACAGACCGCCTTGTCTTCATGCCGATTTAATGAATTGACGCGTATTTTTATAGAGTCTCACGTCTCATATATAGGGGCAACGGGACCAAGACTGAGATCACATTTTATGTGAGATTCTATCATATCAGTTTACACAAATCTATTAAAAAAAATTTCAATTCAAAGAAAATAAATCAGGACCTCTTTTTTATTTTGAGAAAATAAAGTTGTTCCTTAAAAGACGCAGAAGGAATACAATAATATGGGCTACGCGCAGTTATTACTCGTTTATGCACTGGGTTCTCTTAAATCTGATAAAATTCATGAGGGAGTTCTTGAAGTTTTTTGTTTTTGGTTTCAATTCTTTTCACCGGAAATCCAGACTCTATACATCATACTCTAAACCGATACGAATTCCTTTTTCTAAATTCGGTTGAAAAGGGTTGCAAATGTCACTCGCTTGACCAAGGTCCGTAAATGGGTATACATGAATAATTTGCCAGCTTTGGTTACTTTTCGTGAATGCAAATCCCTTGTGGGTTCTACCGGTTAAGCACTCACTCTTGACACATTAAAATCGTCCCTTTTTTCTTATTTCACTGTCACCAATTTCTGTCGCCGAGAATTTTCCACTTGTCCACAACTTTGATATCATTTTAATTGATGAAGCAGATACAATGTCACTAAAAGTGCATATTGGTTGATTTCTATTTATTTCTATATATCTCGTGCTTATACGAGTATCTTGCTGTATCCCACAGATATTCTTTATTTGTGTGCTCACTGCTCATTCATTTCATATATTGAAGGGAAGTATATTACGGTATATGGTGTATATCGCATTATGTACATGCGTGTTAAGACCCCACCCTTCCAATAAAGCGAATAGCCAATCTAATGTGGGAATTTTTGGTGTGAAAAAAAGAGAGATTGTGTGGGTGAAGTGGTTTTTGAGTATATAAGCTCTGATAAAAGGCTGAACAAAAAAACAAGTCGTATACCTCTCAGATTTGAATATTGGTGGTCGTTCAGTAGGAATGTTTTTCAAAAAAAAAAAAATAGGATTTTGTGGGGATTACTTTGTTTAAATATTGAAAGGCTTAGGTTTTTATTGTTTTTTTTTTTCATAGAAAAGATTTTAAGAAAATTGTTTTAATTTAAGAAGGTTCTTTCCATTTCCATTTTTGGGAACTTTAACAGCATTGCACAAGGCTAAGAACTAAGATTGGTATCAAATGAAAGGTGAGGTTGAACTATGAAGTACGAAGTTGAAGTATGATTGGCATAATTTTCAAAATCGTTCGTGGGAAAACTAAAGCAGCATTCACATGAGCGCGACCAACAAACGACGAATGAATTACAAAATGTGAGTTTATATACGTTTGAAGACATATTTCCACACAAATTCTTAACAAAACGATAGCAATATAGTTTCTATTTGATTTATGATGCACAGTGATGGATTTACGCCTAGGCCCGTGAGGCCCAGGCCTAGGGCGGCATAATTTGAAGGGAAGCAAAATTTATGAAATACTTAACACTTGAAAGCGTTTCTACATTTAAACATACCTTAATGAAAGGCACAAATATATCTTCGGTCTAAAGTTTCGGAACGCATCCAAAATCATAACTTCTGTTTGCCAATTTAAAAATTCAATCTAAAAAATCTATACGTTAAATTTGAAATTGCGAAAACAAACAAAACAGAACTGTAAATCTCACCTCATCTCTTTGTTTTTGTATCTGCAGGGATTAGTAATACTGATGATGCAGACTATAAAAATTCTAGAAATGTTTATAGTGATAAAACAAGGTATTGTTTTAAAAGTTTATTTCAACGTACGCAAAAATGAAGCGATTCAACGCCATGAGTGGTAGATTTATTTAGAAACTAAAGGCTCTGTATTTTGTATTCCATGCTTATTATTTGGTAGAAGTGGTGAAATTAATGCTTTTACTGACGAAGGATTCCGTGACTGAAAAAAAATCAAAAGCACGCATCGAAGAACATGAAAATTCTAACTTTTACAAAGTCATTTAGTCATTTTAAAGCTTGAGCAGTAGTTCACGGGTGTGTTGATCAAAATCTAATAAAACAACTCGATGAAGATATAATGGGAACAAATTTTTTACCGAGCAATTGCAATTATTAAATCACTAGCAATAAGAGACCTGCCATTTCGAGGAAATTCAGAACGAATAGAAGATCCTCATAATGGGAATTTTTTAGGAACAGTATGACTCCTTGCTAAATTTGTTCCATTTTTATCTGAACATTTAAAATTGTATGCACACCCTGGTAGTGGGAATACATCGTGTTTATCTAAAACAATCTATGAAGAAATTATACTGTTGATTCAAAATAAAGTACTACAACAAATTTCTAGTGAAGTGCAATCTGCTAAGTATTTTGGTATAATTGTAGATTCTACGCCTGATTTAGCACATATCGGTCAGCTTACTATAATTATACGATATGCATGTACGTGATAACGGTGAAATTGTTAAAAGGTTTCTAGAATTTCTACCAAATATCGGCCATAAAGCTAAAGATATTAAGGATGTATTGTTAAAATCTCTAGAAATATTTTACAAGAACTATACAATTTCTTTACTATATCTGCTTTTCGTTGGGAAATCTTGGTGCAGCGTACAAATTTTTCTCAAACTCGTTGGTCTGCTCGACATGATGCATGTTACGCATTAGAAAAAGAGTGGTCTGCAATAATTGATGCACTGGAATTTATTGCCGAAAGCAGAGATGATAAACCGACTACGCGATCTGAAGCTACGAGATTGCAGCGAAAATTACAACATTTAGAAAGAGCAATCCTAGTCGTTGTCTGGAATGTAATTTTAGGTCGTTTTAATGCTGCTAGTAAGAAGCTTCAAGAATCTCAAGCTGATTTATCATCCGTTGTGCAGATCTATAGACATGAGAGACAGACAATTTGCTGAATATGAAGAAAAAGCTAAAGCACTGTCTGGAGTTCAGGATTATTATCGTTATGATACTCGTCGCCACCAGAAAAATGCAGCCAGATGACTCACGGGTAAATGAAAGACCATCTTTTTCTGGACCAGAAAATGTTCGCACAAATGTTTATTACTCTATTTTAGACACTCTTAGTCTACAATTAGCCGGGCGTAAAAGTGCATCTGAAACACTTTACCAACACTACCAACATTTCAATTTTTTCGACAATTAATGTGAAATAGATACAAACGAGTTGAAAATCTTGCCCATAGACACACCATATGGTGTGTCTATGATCTTGCCAATAAATTAGTCAAGAAGTATCCTGACTATTTGGAAGAGACGTTAGACAATGAATGTATTAATTTCCATTATCAATTCAAAGATTCCTTAGCAAAAATAGAAGATGCCATGTATTGCATTCCCGGAGTCTTCTAGATGTTTATCCAAATTTGAAAATTTTTGAATTGATTAATATAAAAAAAAAATGTATTATTTGTCTATCTAAGGATTATAACTTATTAATCTTTCATGTTAATTAATTATTTATAAATTATACTTCAATAAAATAAAGTTATTTTGAAAAAAAAAATTGGATACAAACGAACGGGGCCTAGGGCGGCAGCAAGCCTAAATCCGTCACTGATGGTGCATACTTTTACTTTTCAATATCATATATTAATAAATTTAAGAAAACAAATTTATTCGTCGCGAAAAAAATTGTATTTGATACGAACTGTTAAACTTTATTCGCGTTCCACATTATCCACACTCGCAACGAATAAAAAAATCGCGCGTACTTAACCTAAAAAAATCGTTCTTGTTTTGGTTTCGGTGGTGAATGTCAAACTTCATTCGCGACGAATTAAGAACTCTCATGTGAAAGAAATGTCAAAATCGACGAATATTCGTTCATTCGTTGGTCGTTGGTCGTGCTCATGTGAATAGTGCTTAAGAGATTTGAACTTTAACTTTGAAGAAATAAAAATAGCATTTCTATTTTGCGCTGAAAAATGGATGTTTTCATAAACATCGAAAATCTGCGTAAGTATACAATCGTCTTTCTGCTTTGTTGCATTAATGAACACACTTATTCTGCAGAAGGTGTGCAGGCCTGCTTGAGTACGACGTCACACAAAAATCGAAAATTTCCATCGAACGATTTTTTTGATAACCAAGATACTCGTATCAAAGGAAAACAATGTTTCAACTTTCTTTGTTTTAAAGAACACCGTCCTTCATAATGAAATTTGTCCAGACCTGAATTCTTTTTTAACCATAATTTTTCTTTCGATTAGAAGCTAAATTCAAGCAGCACCTTCCTTTTTCCAATAAAACTTAAATTTTTACCACTTTATCTTTTACTTTTTACTCCTGTGCTTCTGCAGTTGAAAAAATATGGATGCACAATCTGTGCGACGCTGATGTCATTTATGATGTTTATAAACATATCTTCTGCAATTCATCTGCGTTTGTTCTATGTTTGTCTAACGCCCGCTGTACTAAGATAGGCCGACGTTTATGAAAACACCCTAACTCTTTAAATTTTGCGAGATATAAAACAACATAATTTTGGTATCCAATAAAAGGTACCTATATTTTGTTTCAAAATACGAATATAAACCTTTTTTCCATAACTTCATGTTTTAACCCTGCATGATTTACATCTTCTATTCTGTTTAAATACTTAGGTGTGATTTTAAACAATAAATGTTTTATTTAGAGCATTTATTTGAAAAGTGAAAACGAATTATGTAAAGTGTTTTCCAACTTGACAACTTTTTTTATACCTAAATAAAACTCAAACTATATAATGTATTTCAAAAACTTCATTATCGCCTTGAAGAACAATACATTTATGCATAGAAGTCGACTTCTTTGATATGGCCACCGCGTGGAAAGTTTCTAGCGGTCGATTTGTTGGACCAAATTTTCGATGACTCGGGAACACATATCGGCCGAAAGCGAAACGGCCTCTATTTCGCGTTCAATGTTGGCTTTGAGCTCGTCCAACGTAGTCATCAGCTTGTTGGCATGAACCAATGACAACGTGGCCCCAAAGTAAAAAATCGAGAGGCGTTAAATCCCACTAACAAGGTGTCCAATGAACTGGCGCATTTCTTGAGGTAACACGCTCATCAAACTTGCACTTCGATAAATCTATTGTCTACAACTTTAACAAAATACTACTAACAATATTTTGTGTGAGATACAAAATTTGAAGTCAATATATTTCTTTGTTCTAAAATTTCTTGAGTAGAAAACCATTTCTTATCAGCTTTTTTGTTGTTTTTTTTTTAATGTAGTTTTTCGTGTTTTGTAAAATAAAGTTGTCAATCGAATTTTTCTAAAAAATTGACAAAAAATTACCAACAATATTTTGCATTTGATAAAAAAAGTATGATTTCAAAATCTGTTTTTGCTAGCGACATTTTTAGTCGAAAAGCGTTTTTTACCAATTTTAGTAGCATTTTTTGAAAGTTTTTATTTCTTATATTATACACAACAAAAATAAGCACAGAATGAAATCATTTTAAAGTCAATACCTTCATTGATTCACGGAATATCGAGAACCGAACATCAATTTTTGGCAATTTTGTATAGTATTTTTTGTAGATTTTATTTTTTAAGTTTAAATGGTAGACATGTGCATTCAAGAGGACACAAGCGTCCACAGGTTTTTCTCAGAAACCACCTCTGTCTATCAACTCCTACTCTCACCTCCCCGTGGTGAACATCGGGTGCCTAGTACCTCAACTTTAGATTGGGTTCCAATCCAACCCCAGTGGAAAGTTGTTGGGGGTAGAAATCGAGAGAGGGGTGGGAGAGGTGTTTCCACTAAGGCACCTTTCCTTATCCAGACGAGAGCGGAGGAATTCCTGAGATGGAATCAACGGTGGCGTCTACAGTTCCAGTAAGGTTGAACTACTTAGTGAAGACTTTATAGGGCTTCTACGACTTATTCGGAGCCCAGACCTATTAGGAGCGGTTTATCCGGCTTCCCTTTCTTGGAGTTATACTAAGGATCTGGCCCTCCAGGTCGGGGGTTGTGCCGTCGCGACGCGTCGGCATGACTTCCTGACCACGTAAAAATATCCCAACAAGCCTCGGATACGGATGGAATTACTGTTGACAACCCAAGCAAACGAATTAAGGACAACGAAGTTCGGATATATGCACGTGAAATGTTAGATCCCTTAACAAACCACGTTCAGCCGAAGAATTAGCGGAGGCCCTAGACTGCTATAAAGCAGACATCAGCGCCATCCAGGAAATACGATGGGATGGGCCGAGCAAAACGAGGATGAAAAACTGCGACATTTACTATGGTGACTGCTACCGAGAAAACCAACAGCGCTTATTTGGATGCGGCTTTGTCATTGGAGACTTAAGCAACAAGTTTTGAGCTGTAAATACATCAACGAGATCGTCATGACCATCCGCATCAAGGCTAAATTTGGCAACATTAGCCTAATATGCGCAAACGCCCCCACAGAAAAGAAGGATGACAACACCAAGGATATGTTCTTCGGGCTCTTAGACAAAACATATGAGCAGTGTCCTAGCTACGATAATAAAATTCTCGTGGGCGATTTTAATGAAAGCACATTTGGTCGTTTCGAGAGAAAAGTTCTTCGTGTTATCTACGGTCCCGTATACATAAAAGAGGAGTGGAGGAGAAGATGGAACGACGAGCTGTACGGGCTGTACAGCGACGTAGACTTAGCCAGAAGGGTATAAGTCGAACGGATAAGATGGCTGGGTCACGTAGAGCGCTTGCAAACCAATGCTACGGTCCGGAAATTCTTCGAATCCACACCCACAGGATAGCGCTGTAGAGGAAGGCCGCAAATCAGGTGGCGCGCATATGTAGAAAGTATAACCTCACCCAACTTGGAGCGCGAAACTGGAGACATCTAGCTGGGGACCGAGCTAGATGGAGAAGTTTGTTGGGTGAAGCACTAGTTCACACATTACTGTAGCGCCAGCTTAAGTAAGTAGATTTTATTTTTATAAAAAAAGTGACTGTTAAATAAATAAAATTAAGTTTTGTTAATACATTCGAATCGAAAATAAATTTTTACCAACTTTTAGTAATGTTTCGATTTTTCCAAAAATTTTGTCAGATGTCAAAAACGTTATTTTTCGTTGCATAAAATTATTCCCTTTCCTTTCTGTCTTTTCTGCATATTTCGATGTTATTTTCTGTTCTTATGATATAACCAACGAAAACAAAACATTCCACGGATTTAGATTCTAGGGATCTTGAAACGTTATGAAATATCAAAATTTAATCAGAACGATTATATAATAAATTTCAATCTGAAGATTGAATTCATCATTTCACGCACTAGTTTTTGAAAAACTCTGCACAAAGATCTTTCAATTCAATTGACTTAAAAAATTGAAATCCCATGACCATACGCTCTGTCTTCAGTACTAAGTTTGAATTAGTCAGTGATTTTGGGTGAAAATTCAATTTTTGACGCATTTTCACAAACAAAATTGCCGCGCCTTTGCCTAGGAAAACAAGCATATTTTTGCCTATTAGCCAATGCATCTCCAGATAGCTTAAAGTTGAGTCATTGAACCATTTTTTTATTTTTCGAAAATGAGACTTTAAACAACATATGAGCGTGAGCGTTGCCTTGATCTGCACGACCTCTGGTTCATGCATGATAAGGTGCCAAGGCATACAGCTCATGAATACAAACGATTTATTTCTTACTGCCTCGGAACATTTAACCTTTTTTGTGAGGCACCATAAAATGCCAACAATTCGAAAAGCATTTAAGTATTAAGGGCCAATATCATCAAAGCAATATGTGAGCTTTAGCCTGAAAACATAAAAAAGGTCTTGACGAATTTGAATAGACTTTTTTGCGTTTTTAAAAATCTGCTTGTATTTTGGCTCCCCTCCTTAATTTTCATTTTTATTAACGTCCCATAGGAAGTTATTGTAATTGGTCCGATTTGTCAAATTGAAATTTTTGACATTTTTCTACGTTTCAAGGTCCCTAGAGTCGAAATAAAAGATTTTTAGAGAGATGCCTGGGCGTGCGTGTGTACGTACGTTCGTACGTCAGTACGTTCGCGACGTTTTTTTCGTTGTCCATAGCTCAAGAACCAGAAGAGATATCGGCTTCAAATAAATTTTGTTGTACAGATAATAATGCAGAAAGATGCAGAAAGGACTCTCAAAAAAATTGAGTGGGTGGTTTTTTTACCATAGCAATTTAAAAAAAAGGTGTAAATTTTGGTTAACCCAAAATATCTCACGAACCAATAATGCTAGCGACTTGAATTAAATTTTATTTTATATATTGCAACGTGATACCAAACAAGTATATTTTTTGAAAAAAAATCCAACAAACGGTTTTTTTTTATAAATCAAAAAAACTGAAAAAAAAAATATTAGTCACCTCGAATATTTTACGAAGAAAAAAAGATTTTATCTCCAAAATGATTTTATGCAATGAGAAATAACGTTTTTGTCATTCGGTAAACATTTTAGAAAAAGCGAATTGACAGTTTTTTTACAAAAAAATAAAAAAGCCAAAAAAAATTACTAAAAGTTTGTAAAAATTGATTTTCGACTCAAATATCTTTTCAAAAATTTTATTTTATAAGAAATATTGTTTTCAACATTTGGTAAAATTTTGATAAGAATCGATTTGACAGTTTTGTTACAAAAAAAAACTAAATTAAAAATATTGGCTTCAAACTAATTTTATCTCACAGAAAATATTGTTCAGTATTTTTTTATATAAATCCAACAGTCCGTTTTTTCATTAGAAAATAAAAACTACAAAAAATAGTACGAAAATTTGGTAAAAATTGATGGTCGGTTTTCTATATCTCGTGAACAACAGAAGACATTGACTTCAAATTAATTTCCTTCATCCAATTTGTATTTGTTTATACATATATGTATGTAGGAAATAGGAACTTTTAAGAAATGCTACTAAAATTGGTAAAAATTGGTTTTCGACAGAGAATCTCGTTAACTAAAACAGATTTCGAATTCAAACTGTTTCATTATATCGACGACGGTTAACTATGAATACCTCCTAACAAACATTTTTTTTGAAAATCACTTTTTGATGTAGTTTTGTTAAGAATTACCATCTGCATCGCTGAACGCATTCATTTTGTGTTCAGCAGCTGTCAAAATATTGTTATTGTCATTTTTTAATACCTCCTATCATCTTGGCGCCTAAAATATCTCCTATCATCACATTTCACTCATTGTTTTGCTGGCACAAGGACCCACAAGAAGTTTTCTGTTTTTTGAAGAAATTAGTGTTTTTGTAGTACCATTGTTATAAAGTTATTACAATCATAAACAATTAAACTCACAGAACTTGTGCAAAGTATGATAGGAGGTATTCTGTTTGTTACAACTGGTACCATAACATCTCCTATCAACGGATTTGTATTGAAATTTTCATTTTTTTATTTCAGTTCTTAAATAAGTTAATGACTCGTCGTACTACAAATTAAGGTTTTAATAGACGCTTCTTGGTAGGTTAATTAATTTATAGATTTAGAATGCTCTTTTAATTTATTATTTAAAAGCAAAATGTGCTCTCGAGCGAAGAAATGCCTCGAAATAGCGCGGGCTCAAACGGCTTCTATCTTTCCCAGAATCATCAAAATGACTATTGAGCCGGTTAACAGCATCTTTTCCAGTACCAATGAAATGTTCATTGAGCCAGCCTCCACAACTCCTTTTCACAACGAAATGACTGACGAGTCGTGTCTTGATGTGGGATCAGTGGTTGAAGTGCATGAACACCAGATCATACAGCTAGAGTTTAATAATACATCGGAAACTATAGAAAACAATTAGCTTTTACTTGAAGAAACATTAGATCCACCGCTCGATCTTCAAGTACCAGAAAATGCGGACAACATTTTGTCAAACGATTGTGAGTATGGTGACATGCAAGATGGAAGACTTAGAAGTAAAAAGGCCAATGATTCAAATTGGAAACAGAATAAAAACAAGCAACTTCGAATGCAAGGACTTCAATACCTTGGCTATACAAGAAAAAATAAAATTATTAAACAAGATACGATTCCAAAAGCCAGAGTCATTGGTGCTTCTTGCTCTTCCGAATACTGTAAAAAATCTTCAAAACGATTCTGTAGTACGTTTACTTAAGCCAATAGGACCTCAATTTTTGGACTAAAATGGATTGGTCACAACGGAAAGTTTTCGTTTTCAACCACGTCCAACAATTGGAAGTTTCAAGAAGGCAGATTTTTGCAGAGCACTCAAGAAGGTCTCAAAGTTTTTTTTATTTTTTACCCTCAAATGAAAAAACAACAAAAAAGCAACATTTATTTATAACTTTTAATCCAAATGACACTTTTCACATATAAACCCTTTCAGGTACAAAATTGCAAGTTTGTCGACAAATGTTTATGAACACAATTTGCATTGGAGATCATACCATTCACTTTTGGGTAAAAAAAAGTTCCTTTTCGATGCATGCTTCCAGTGTTTACAAGAAATATTATGATAGTAATGATAACTCTGAAAGAAAAAACAAAAATGATTTTTTGAAGAATTTCTTGGAACAATTACCAAAGATCCCATCACATTATCTACCCTAGAAAAGATTCATCGAAGCTTTTTCTTGAGCCACAGTTTGTATCCCAACAAAGTTTGTTTGATTTCTATAAAGAGCATTGCAGTTTACACAAGGTTGATTCTCTCTCAATAAAAAAATTTCGAGAAGTATTTGATAGCATGAATATATCCCTCTATTAGCTTAAAAAAGATCAATGTGATTTTTGCACAAAATTCCGACAGAAAACAACTACTGCCGAGGAATATGAATCCCACATTCGATCAAAAGAACAAGCAAGGCTGGAAATGGCAAACGATAAAAAAATGGCAGAAAATGGAAAAGCTATCGTGCTCACTATGGATTTACAAGCAACAAAAACAAGCCCCCAATTGAGTGTTAGCGCTGCCTATTACAAAACAAAGCTGTCTTGTCATAATTTTACAATTTTCAACCTGCAGAGTCATCAAGCAACATGCTTCTGGTTCACAGAAATCGATACTGATTTAGTTGCATCCTGTTTCATGTCCTGTATATGAGATTATTTCGAAAGACATTCCATTACTGCTTCAAAAAATCCTATAATAATTTCTTCGGACGGTTGCACTTACCAAAATCGTAATGCTATTGTTTCGAATGGGCTTCTACATTTTTCAAAAAAATTTGGCGTCAAAATTACGCAGAAATATTTGACTAAAGGTCACACTCAAATGGAGTGTGTATTGAAAGAAAATTAAAAAACACGACCATACATTTGCCATCAGATTACATTAAGATTTCTGAAGACGCCAGAAAAAAAAATCCCTCCGAAGTCCTTTCGCTTAACTATACTTTCTTCAAGGACTTTACCGAAAACATTGTTTATCCATCTATTCGACCTGGTAAAAAGCAAGGTGACCCAGCAGTAACCGACATCAAAGCAATTTTATATGACCAAGGAACAATAAAAGTAAAGCTCAATTTCGAAAATGATTGGCAGGATTTACCAATTCGTGTTAAAAACAATTTGGATGAAGACTACGAGTTTAAGGCCTTAAATTCAAGCCAACTTGCTATTCCAAAGAAGAAATGGAATCATCTACAAGAACTTAAAGAGTTCTTATCTGAAGACTGTAGACATTTTTATGAAAACTTGTCATTTAAATAATAAGTCATTCGTTTTTGCTTAATTTAATGTGAAGAATAGAAAAGTTTGTGATATTTTCTAATGAATTAATATTTTTATTTATTTTGTTTTTGTTATAATAAATATTATTTATTATTTTTTTAAGTATCCGTTTCCTATTGCTATGAGAGCATTATCATTTTAAATCAATAAATGAATTCCTCTTATCAGCATAAAAAGTATTTTTTTTTATATATGAATATCTCTTAAGTTCTTTTTTCTTATGAAAATTACAATTTTTAGCATTTAAAACTATTTCACATAGAAGAGATTCAAAATTGGTAAAACTCTGTCAAATTTCATTACGATACGATTTTGTTTTGAGAAAATATTCAGTTTTTTGTGTCTCCTGTAAAATTTGCAAAATGCGACACAGGAGGTATTCATAGTTAACCGTCGATATGCAAAATATTGTTGGTAATTTTTAAATCTTTTAGAATAATTCAACTGACAGCTTTTTCAACAAAACACGAAAACCAACGTACGTTTTAAGCAAGACAAATCGACAGACGGGATGGGAAGTTATCAGTGTGGGTCGCAACCCAGCCTTTTTTTTTAAATCTCAATTTGGCTTAGGTTTTTCTTCCCATAGAAAAATAAGATTCAATATCTGCGGTTTTGACCTTGGAAAATAGTTTTCCTGTACCTTTACCTTTCGCTCTTCTGTGCATCTTGTGTGCATATTCATCATGATCTTTTTGTTAAGTGTTCTATGTCTCACTGATTGCATAATCTCAAAACTAAAAGGATTCACCAGAAATTTAGATATGTTCACATTCAAGAAACAAACACCTCTTAAACGATTAAGCTTTGTCAACATCATCCCATCAAACATAAGAAATAACTCATCGAATCTTTGTTATGTTGAATTTCACAAATTCAAGCTTCTGTATAATGACACACACTAAAGTTACCCATAATGTTTTATAAACAAAAAGAAGATCTCACTAAAAACCAAAACACTGAAGACATTCCAGGATTTTATCTAAACTCACAAGACCGGTAGTCGTTAATTTCATTGGGTTTTTGGATTGTTACATATTTTTCGCGCGCCATATATTGTTGGCCAAGTTGGGCCAGGCGAAGCGGTTTGTTTTTCGGGAGCCCCTTGGATGCCCCATCAAGGTGATTTATTTAAGTTTTATTTCGCTCACGTGATGGTGATGTGATGTTATTTGTTTTTGGTGACTGCGGTGATGGAGAATGTTTATGTTCTTGGAATTGCAAACAACATCAGCACCTCAGTGATCTCCTAAAGAACATGACATTTCGGTGCAGAAATTATGAGAAGTTCTTGTGATTCTTTAAGTCAGATAACTAAAAAGGTTTTTTGTTTTCAGTTTTATTTTAATTTTAATTTTACTTTTATTAGTCTGTTTTTTGAGCTGTCAATTTTATATGACAGAAGACAGACAGAACTTAATCGATCTGCACCTGTGCACCATTTAGACCGGTAGTTGTCAATTAGCGCGCAATTGTCTCAAAGCTAAATATAATGCAACTAAATGAACTTAATGTATCCTACGCCATAGAATATTTCTTGGAACCTTTTTTCAATAACTGAGAAGGAAAATAAATACAAAACATTCCTCAACTGTCAACTAGGCAATCAACTATCGACCAGGTTTTCGTACGTCGTCGTCGTCGTCGCGTCGTCGGTGTGGCTGGAACTGCGGTTTGCACCAAACCATTGAATACCGCCTATCGAGTTTCCCCACCGTGCGTCGTCGTCGTCACCATCTAAACCGACCAGACCAGAACGGACCGAGACCGCCATCATCGCATCGCTCATCGATCCGATCCGATCCGATCAAAACCAATTGCCCATTATAACTTATAAGTCCACATAGATTATCTACAATATTGTTGTGTAAATATAAATCAAAAGTATTTTAGAAATGCATTAAATCTGGAAGCACATCAGAGGCAGCAGATATCGGCTCAAATTGTGTCCAGTCTCAATAGTTATGGTTGTTTTTTTATTCTTTGACTTTTATCCCTCTCCATTGAATTGCGCGATGCCGCTATGGGAGGATAAAGTGCGAATTACCTTGTAGCAATCGGCACAAGCTGATCCATCGCGCGTCGTTTATCGTCATCGTCGTCATCATTGTCATTATATTGAATTTATTCGATTTATTCGATTGCAACTGGGCGATTGGAGAATTGTGGGGTTTTTAAAGGTCTATCTCTGAGCTGTACTTTGTACTTTAATTCGAAGTCAGAGATGATGTTTATAATGGTTGTAGTTTGTGATGAAACGATGTGATTTGAGAACACATAATCAAAACTCAACGAGCGGTATTTCGGGAAAAAAGAAGAGCGTGTCAATGGTTTTCTAATTTTTGATTTATTTAACTAAGTTAAATCACTTAAATTTCGTTAAAGACACAATTACATTTTTGTTATTGAACTTTCAAAAAAGTAACTATTTTTCAATTTAGTATAATAAATTTTTAAAATTAAGTAGACAGTGCTGTTTTGTTTTATTTAAATTAAATCGAATTTAAACTGTTTTTTCTTGGTTATCACAATCAAGTTATTGTAGTATTTAAACCTCATTAAAAATTATTTGTTTCTGAAATTTACAAATAATTTAAGAAAAAATAGATTTTCTAAAATTTGAAATTTCTGGCAAATAACTTAAGATGACTTACTAAGAGGAGTGCATTTAAGAACAAAATAAAACCTTTGTTTTTTAAAAAAAATTATATTTTTAGGGTTTTTTAAACCCGTTGTTTGGGAATATATGTTTAAAAATCGATGGTGAAAAACTAACATTACCATTTGATTATTGCGATTTTTTTGAAGACTCAATGTATTGGAAATTTTGAGGAAAGGGTTAAAAGTTATAAAATATTTAAAGCAAAGAAAAGATGTTTATTCTTTTTTTGTGAGTTTATAACTGACTATTTTTATTTTTGTTTTTATTCAATTCGAGTGTAGACTTGTAGAGTTCTGATTAATAAAATAAAAGGAAATGTGCAGGAAATAAAGTATAGGGTGTTGGAGTATAGGAATTTGCTGTGGTAGGTATAGAAATGTGGGACATTATATTGATTATTAACTTATACGTTATACATATATTTTATTTTGTGGCAGATATTAAATTATCTAAACAAAAAAGGACTTTAAAAAATGTGTCATACTCTATAATTATAATGTATCATATTTCTATAATTTACAAACGATGTGAAAAAATAGCATTTTTGAAAGTCTTTGAACGTTTGAATTAAAATTTTGATACAACAAGCAACAAATTGAGTTTACTTGCTCAATTTTATAAAATTCTTGAAGAAGGAAAGCTGTTTAAATTGGTTAAAATTCAGAATCTAGATTTCGAGATCCCAGGTGAATATTGTATTTCTGATTCTGAAATGCAAAACTTAACGCTTAAGGTCGGCAACACACTTTTATTTAAAAAAAAAATAAATGGCAAACAACGAGAACGAAAATTGTTACTAACTCTTTTTCATAATTTGTATTAGTTTGGTACATTTCATAAGACATGTAAAGAAATTAATTTTCAGACTTATTTGGGGCTAGCTAAGACTTTACATCTTTTTTTAATAATCTTTATGTTTGAATTGTAGGTACTAAAGACACACGTCTTTTACTTGACGATGTCTCGATTCAAGTCACATTTTGTAGTTTAGACAATGTGTGTGATTTTGTTAAGAAAAATGTACAATATCACGGGGATTACTTTTTCACAATTTTAATTGTTGAGAGAGAAGTTCAAAGATTGACTTAAATTAGTTTTTCAAAATAAAGAAAACTATTTGATCTATTATGTTCTTAGCAAACTATTGAAAGTGAAACTGTGGACAAATTTGAAAAAAAAAAAATTGTGTTCTAGGTCTTATATTTATATAGTTTTATAGAAGCTAAAGAATTTTAGTAGCGAAATTCTCTACTTTGATTGATTTGATTCTCATAAAAATGTGTGTTTTTAAAAGCCCTAAGTTATAAGGGTGACCCATCGCATTTAAATACAAAAATTTGTGTTTTTATTATAAATTTCGCAGCCTTCTACTTGCGACCCCTATTTTCTAATAGAAGAAGAATAGAAGTTTATTTTTCCCAAAAAAATTATTACATTGACATTATTAACATTTATGACATTATTTTTTAAATTTCAAATAAAGTGACAATTTCATTTTACATTTTGTTATTAAATTAATGTTGCTCGTTTTTTGTGATATTTAAAATTTAGTTGGCATATAAAATTAAGTATGTTTGAAACTTTTAGTTTAGTTAAAACAAATTAGTAAATAAATGTAACTTTCAGTTTAGTTAAAACAAAATAGCAAAAAAGTGCAACTTTCAGTTTAGTTAAAACAAAATAGCAAATAAAAGTAATTTTTGGTTTAGTTAACACAAAATAGCAAATGGTTTTAAAAACTTTACTTTACGTGTATTGATCAAATCAAACCAGCAAAAATAGATCTTTAGAATTTTTAAAAAATTTCTTTGTGGATTTTTTCTCTGTAGTTCATCGCTTCAATGGTAAATTTGTAGAGCAGCATCCAATTTGCACCATTCAGATAGTTGAAAAATTCTTCTTGTTTGAGATAATTTTTTATTAGGGCAAGTCGCCCAAAGTGTAATATGTCTTCCCTTTCGTGTAGATTGCAAATATTACATGTTTCAGCTCTCCCTGTTTGATGTGGCAGGTAATTTAATTTTAACAGCTCTCTCTTATTTTGAAAACTGTGCCTATTACTAAACACGAGTAGGCATTGTTGAAATAATTCCGCTCATTCAGATTATTTAAACTCTTGGCATTAAATTTTCTATCAGTCGACAATCTCGCCGTTTCGATGAATAAGTATCTCTCATCTTCGTCTGTTAGAGATATGTATTACTTCGTACAAAGACCGTTTCCAGTTGTCAGCATTCATGTCCAAGAAATTAATCGTCATACCGCAGTTGGCAGCAAGATTAATCCAATCCTTACAAAATAGCTTTTTGTTAAGAACTGCATACTGAAGAATAAGCTTGAGCAGCCTAGTGTCCTCCGTTTTTAAAACTTTTAGCAAATAATCTGCATTTAATTTCAGTGTTGAAATGAAAGCGTTGGGAGTCCTGTTTCCAGGTAGTACATATACTTTGGGGTACTGATAGTCAGGTAGAAAATTGTTCTGAGAAAAAATCTCAATAGATATTCCACTTGTTCAAATTTATGCACTCCCCAAACCTGGGCACCGTAAAATAAGCGCAAATCGCTGATTTCGCTTTGTTCAATTTTGTTTTAAGATGCGAATCTACATTTAAATTGAATGTTATCTCCATTCCAAGGTAGTTGTACTTTTTTACTACTACCAGATCTTTCCCGTTATAATTCCATTTTTTATTAGATGCCACTCTCCCTGATCCATTTTTAAACATCAGAACTTTGGATTTATCTGTCTTTACCTCAAGTCACCAAAGATTGCAGTATTCAGCAAGTTTGTTAATCATCAGTTGAAGTGATGATGGGGATTCAGCTGAAATCACTATGTCATCCGCGTACATAATTGTCTGTATACTTAAATTTCCACTGTTTACTCCGCAAGTAAGCCAATCAGTTAGATCGTCGAAACAGTGCAAAAAGCAATGGGCTTAAGTTACAACCCTGCCTGACCCCTCTTAGCATCTGAAATTTATCTGAGACATCACTTCCATTGTAAATTCTTGCTTCTGTATTTTGATACATCTTTTGAATCGCTCGAGTAAAAATGGTTGAAACTCCTAGGTTATGTAGGTTGTAGAATAATGTGTTTCTGTTAATAGAATCAAATGCCGGTCTGAAGTCAACAAAAAATGCGTACAGTTTTTTATTTTGGTCCAGCTTCCATCGAGCAATCGAACTGATCACAAATAAATTATCAATAGTGGAGTACTCTTTCCTGAATCCAGATTGAAATTCACTTAATTTCCTGTGAGCTTGAACCCATTTGTCGAGTCTGTTATAAAGCAGAGATGAATAAATTTTTAAAGTTGCATTTAAGAAAGATATTCCACGATAATTTTCTGGTTCTTTTGGATCTCCTTTCTTAAAAATTGGTAATATCCAAGCTTCACAGAAATGATCTGGTACAATTCTAAATTTGAAAATTATATTCAGAGCTTCTGATAATTTCTGCTTAAAAATGTTAGCACTGTATTTATAAAACTCAGCCGGTATACCGTTGGAGTCCGCCGCTTTTCCATCTTTTAAGGACCTCATCATATCTTCTACTTCGCCTTTCGTAATTTGCTCATCAAGTAAAATATCATGATAAAAAGGTTGTGCGTAGCTAAATGACATTTGATTGGTTGAATTAAATAGATTAGCAAAGTGAATTTTCATCTCTTCAACTGTAAAATATTTTGTTCCCTTCGCACCCGAATTTCCGTTGAGCTTTTTCGTTAACATCCAAAAATCCGCTCAATCTTTACAATTACTTAATGTTATTGCAATTTTTTCTTCAAAAGCCCTCTTTTTTTCGTTACAAACTTGTTTATATTGTTTCTTGGCTTCTACGTACTCTGTTTTGATTGTAACTAGATTATTTTTCCTTACCAAATTTAAGAGCGCCAGTGATTAATTTTTCGCACGTGTAGTCGTACCATTCATTTTTTTTTGTGTAAAGTGGATGACTTTTTCATAAGAGTTGCGGCTTCTTGAATAAAAACTACCAGTTCGCAGATTGGTATGAAATCTGCAAATGCTCTAATAGTAAGTTTAATTAACTTCAATAAAGCAAATTACAAAATTTAAAATGAGTATACGATGGCACATTACACGGGATGTTGCAAAATTTAAGAAGGAATTAAAACCACTTTGGTGATGCAATGATTTTATGAATTTTCGCCAAAAATTAACAATAATAACACTTTCACAATTTCATGGAAATACGTTAAAACGGTCAAATTAAATATAGACATGAATGTCAAACTGCAGAACGACGTTTTTTTTCGATATAATTGCTCGACATTTGTAATGGCAAAATACCTGCTGACTTATCACCTGGATATATAACATTATCTACCAATTTTGTCCACTTTACTTAATAAGGTTTTCCTAAATGTTGCTCAAAAACTTTGATGGCAACAAGATGATATTGTCAACTATCAAACAAAATTTTCAAATTTGTTGATAATCTGAATGAAGATCTGAATTTTTGAATAATATTTATTTATTGATTATTATTATTACAATTTGAATTTAATATATAAAACTTAAAATAAAACAACGTCTGTCAGACAGTTTTTTAATAATTGTTTGGGTCTTTGTTCATTCGTTTTACATGGTTATCCATTTTGCGGTTTCAAAAGTAAACGTAAATAAAACACATATAAAATATATTTTTGTATTATATTTCTTTTCCATTATAAAGCTTTAACTGTGACATTATGTGTGAAACACTACATCATTTAAATGAACATTACGCGAATTGTTTCAAGCATCGATTCTTTTGAGGTAATTTTCGTCCACTTTTTGACACGGCTGGTATCTCAGCCATAACTTGGCGAATGTTGGTTTTTAAGTGCTCAAGAGTTAAATGTTTATCTGCATAAACACGGTCTTTTTTGTACCCCACAAAAAATATTCCAGCGGTGTCAAATCGCATGATCTTGGTTCCCAGTGGATATGAAATCAAGCCATATTCGCTCGAGTTGTGCGGCATGTGGCACTGTCATGTTAAAACCATTCTGCAAGTCGTATTCTTTAACAGCAGGCGAAAAAAGTCGGTTATCATATGAACATAACGCTCCGAATTGACGGTGGCAGTCGTTCCATCGCCGCGTCGTTTTCGAAGAAGTAAGGTCCAATCACACCTCTGGACCGAAGAGTGATTTTTTGTGGATGTAATGGCCTCTCTTCAATTACTTGATTCTCAAACCGCAAATACGACAATTTTGTTTGTTAACATACCCACCGCGTGAGAATTGTGATTCATCACTGAAAAAAATTTTTTTCTAAAAATCACCGTCCACCGCACCCATTCGACAATCGACATATCTACGACACGTTGTGAATGGTCAGCTGGCTTCATTTGTTGTGTGATGTGCCGTAAGATAGTCCTAATTGACAGTCCTGAGAACGACGAGGAATCGACACATTCGGTTCTTCGGCAACACTTTCACTTACAACAGCGATATTTTCAGTGGTACGAGCAAAACTATGATGCACAGGCCATTACAATATCTGTAACAAATTCAGTCTCTTCAAATTTCTTCACAATTTTGCCAATTGCTTGCATAGTTGGACGATTACGTAAGCACGGTATGTGGCTCTGGCAGAATCAAATATTTTTGCATTAGGTTTTAACAATTTGTATGCCTTGTGCGATAGTTAAGCGATCCATTGTCGTAAATGTCAGATTTTCATCTGAAAAAGAAAAATGATTTAAGAACTTAGAGTGACAGATGTCGAATTCCAGCCCTATACTTCTGAAAACGCAAAATGGATAACCCGTTGTATGTTTGAAATTCGAATGTTTTCCAAAGCCCAATTATTTTCGTAGTTTGTTTTAAACGTGGGTTAATAGTGCTTTAAAAAGAATCATACGTTTTATAATCTTCTTCCATGTAAAATTGAAGCGTAAAACACCCTCACTAGGCAGTGGTCAATTACGTGACATATACAATATGACTTTATAGATACAAGCACTCATAGCATAATATAACATAAACCAATGGCGATGGTTTAATTGAAGCTGATCGATTGAAATGCAACCAATTCAACTAAAGATACCGATAATGTATCTTCTTGCCACAAGCTTATATATGAAGATAATAATATATATCTATGAACTATAAGCTATCTTATATATATATAAATACATGCATATGTATGTATATTTTTCTATATGTTACGTAGTAGGGAGAAATACAAAAAAATAAAGTTGCGGTTACGACCATCAGATACTTAGAAGGAATCCAAAAAATTGGCGATAATAGGCGCAAATGCGGTCTTAATTACGTCGATTTTCCAGCGCGAAATTTTTCCACGACTAGGGTGATGTGGGAAAACAACTACTGATCTGACACAGGTATCCCGCGATATCCCGGTATCTCATCTCGTCCCCGTTCGTCGTCGTCATCGTCGTAGTTTGGTTCCAAGTTCCAAGAAAAATAATCCCCATCAATAGGTGTAGAAACGCTTGCTACTGTGAGTATTGACAACTTATGAAGAAGCCGATCGATTTACCCGATTTTTATAAATTAAAAACATTCCGCCAGGCATTTGTGCATCGTCACCGTCAGAAGCACCCGCATTTACGTCAAGCCGCCTTCGTACACGTAGTTATGTCTTGTACTTTAACTTGTAACCATCGTCTTTTTAAAAATAAAATGGGTTCCGAGGAAAACAAGATACGAGTAATATTCAACACTTCCCTTCCTTTTTTTATTTATACGTTATTTTGATGGCGCAAATTAATACAAATTATTTTGCAAAAGCATTTCGTTTCTTTTGATACTCGTATGTGGTGTGATGAGAGGAGAGGTTAAGGTTGGGGTTGAGGTTGAGGTAAGGAAAAATGCGTGCACACAATTTACAACCCCCTTTTGATGATATTCACTTAGGAGTTATTACCTCAATGGCATGATGTTTCACAACAAATATTGAAAGTACTACGTTAATGGTGATATGCCACTCAAGGACACACACGTAGTAGCAATGGCAACGGCAACGGCAACGGCAACGGAAAGTAAATCAACAAACAAAGCCATAGCCACAAACAGGACCAGGACCATGATAATAGGCAGAAGAGAGAGAGAGAGTGCCTTCAAGTTCACAAGAAGACAAATGAGGGTAGGTTATCCGGTTTGAGATGTGTTCTGCTTTTGTTTTCGTGGTGATGAGACGATGGTGAACTCAATAAAAAGGATTTTCCAGCTCATTTTCTTATGCCATTGTGTCTTATTAGGGATACGATTTTTAGATTGATGATCAACGGAAATGGTGCACACAAATTTTATAGGTATACAAGTAGGTTTGTAAATGTTATTTTTCAACACTCCTTACACACAAGACACGAGATGGAATATTTACCATTTTTATAAAATTCTATTTTCTTTTTTTTGTTTTTATACTTTTGCAAAAATGGTAATGAAAATTTATGATGAGGGTTACGTAATGCCAAAAAATGATATCGTATGAACATTTTTCAACATTTATTTTATGTTAAAAATATACCTGTACCTAATTTATAAGGACTCTTAAATTGATGATTGATAAATTCTGTATTGAATGACATATAACACCCATTTTCCAAACTCCCACTCAAAATACATTATTATCACATTTAATTCCAATTTAATAAAAATATATAAGTATAAAATTTGTTCGCATGTGAATATAGTCAAAGTGTGGAAAGAAAAAGCTTTTTATTATTATTTTCTAATAAGTTAAAAGGTGGAGGATAAGGTAACCCAGATGGGGAGATGTAAGAAAATGCTACTTACGAGTAATAGGCGAAGCACAAATTTAAGGTATGAGAATTATTTTTAAGATGACGGGTAGTTAATCAGCTTATAACCTTTTTATAAGAGGGTGCCATTAAATAGGGTTTCAGAGGGCATGAATTATTTTTAATCATAAGAATCAAGTCTGTAGGTACTTTTCTTTGTGGAACTCTTAATGAGTTAAAAATCGAATAATTAAAAGTTGAGAGCAAGAGAATTTAAATCTATTTTTTAGGGTGATTTAATAGCTTAAGTTAAAAATTAATAAGAATTACTTATTTGCTGTCTAATGAAAGCTGTTTTCCAGCAGTTTACATTGCTGAAACATTTTAATACTTTTGGTATTGTTTGTTAAAGCGGGATGCGATAATTGGAAGTGACATAGTGAACACAGTAAAAGCAACCTGGAAATCAAATCAGAGTTCATCTAAAAAAAAAGAATGTATTTATTAACTTCCCATAGGAAGTTATTGTAATGGGTCCGATTTGTCAAATTGAACATTTTGACATTTCTCGACGTTTCAAGGTCCCTAGAGTCGAAATAAAAGATTTTTACAAAGATGTCTGTGCGTGCGTGTGTACGTACGTCTGTACGTAGTTCGTACGTTCGTACGTCTCACAGTGGTTCGGTTTGTATGGGAGCGCGGAAATAAATCGATAAAACCTGTATTATAAATCGGAGCGAAATGAAATTTGGTACACATGTTTGGGTTAGGGAAACACACATTTCCTTAAAATTTGGATTAAAAATAACAATTAGAAGAGGAGTTATTGAGATTTTTCTAAATTTTGGGGTTCGGTTTGTATGGGAGCGCGGAAATAAATCGATAAAACCTGTATTATAAATCGGAGAGAAATGAAATTTGGCACACATGTTTGGGTTAGGGAAACACTTATTTTCTCAAAATTTGGATTAAAAATAACAATTAGAATATGAGTTATTGAGATTTTTCTAAATTTTGGGGTTTATTGTTCATATAAAAAAAATAACAATTTATGTTTTGTAACACTTTTTGCTTTAATATGTAAACATTACAAAAGTCATAAAAAAATATTAATTAATTAATTCAAGAGCTTCTTCACTCAATGGAACGTTTTTTTTTTTTTGGTTCCGGTCTCAATTTGCTTATAAAGGGATCAGATGATATCATGATCATGCCGAAAACATCCTCATTTGTAGATAGCCGAGAACATTTCCTCGATTGGTGGGTTCTGTAATATTTGTAGTCCTTATTTCTGCTTTCCTGGGCCTCCTCTGAAAGTGAACCCACTGGCAAAGATGCACTTTGTATTACTTCTGCTCCGTGTAATAAGATTTTATGAACTGTTGCAGGCATGTGATACCAAGGGTATAACGAAATCGCCAATTTAGCTGTCTCTTCAGAATAAACCTTAAATTTTTCTGTATCAATTGAAAAATTGCAGCAAATTACTTCCAATATGACTGAAAGTCTCGTTATCAACCTTGAATCTATTTTGGTGATATCTGCAGTCAGAAGCGGATTTTCAAAAAATCTTCGTGATGTATTGCCGTCATTTGTTGTTCCAGTTCCTTGCTTTACAACGTCAACCTTGATACCAACCTTTTCGATGAATTCAGCTTGGATTCGATTTTTTTCCACTTCCTTAATAGCACGAGTGTCCTCACATGTTCTCCATGATTTAAAGCTTAAGTTGTAGCCGAGGTTCAAAACGTATTCCATAAATTTAATCCTTGCATGAAGTGATGATATTCCTAGTTTAAGAGCATCTTCATTCAACATCTTGGTACTGATCTTAGATAAATTATTCATCTCCGAAGGCTTAGCTCCACAAATGGTGCAGTTGCTCGCAGAACTAGTATTTGTGACAGCTTGAGCAACTTTTCCATCTATCATCGTGAAATAAAGATGGTGTCTAACTTTTATGGCAAGTGTGCCAATATTTATTGAGGTCATCTCCAATCCCTCTATTTCATTTTCCACACGGTTTTTCTCTTCGCGTATGAGGTCAAGTGTTTCCTTTTTGTGTTCAAATTTCAATGCTCTGCAATATCGTGTTGGAGACGGTCGGGAATTGATCCGTGTGGGATTGTTTTCGTCAGTTGGTAAGGTCATTTTGAGGGGCACAATCGACGTCATGAAAAGATGTGCATCCGAAGCTTCCTGATTCCCGATGGAAAATTTCTGCATATATTCGCTCTGTCCAGATGAGCCATCACAGCCCCACTTTGTATGAAGTTCTAAAGTTTGGTTGTTAAGTTGTTCGAGCTCATCACTTGGAATTGTTTTTAAAATTCTTCTTGCAGTGTGATCTAGCAAATCCTGAAGCCTCACCATCGCAGATGTTTCGGTTATTGCTATGTTGTCTGGGTAGCAAGATTGTTTTGCCTCAATAATATGGGGGTACTTTGGGAAAATATCATAACCGATCTCTTTTGTAGCTTTTCTTAAAATTTCGTATTGGTATTTCGATAGTTTTGCTTGCGTTATAAGAGCTAAGGCAGTATCTGCGTCAAATTCTGAGAAAAAAAGTACAAAAACATCATGAATTAGTATTATTACTTTTAAATACTTTAATTTACTTTAAAAAAATATTTACCTTTTAATTTTGAAGAAGATGAGGATGCAGCATTTATAAGCTCCTGTGATACAGAAGATCTCAGTTTATCTACTTTATATCTTTTTGCTCGGTCAGAGCACGATGTAAAATCTTTGTTTGGTCTACCACGAGTAGAATCAGATAAAACGTCTGTGTTATTATTATTAGTTTCTAATTTAACCACAAATTCACTATTTAACCAGTCCGTATATCTTTCAAAAAATTTGGTTTGGTTATAACTAACCAACATGTATCTCCGTTTAAATTGAGAAAAGAATCTTTTTTTAATTTCTGATGTTATTAAAAAAATATCATTTTCGCTCAAGTGAGGATACTCTTCGTATAGAAACGGTTCTATAAAATTAAGACCTTTAATTAGAACTTCACACAAAACAGTGTAACTTAAAACAAACTGTGACATGTTAATTTCTTTTTATTTATTCCTAACACCTTGCACAATGAACAATAGATTAATAATGACTTATTATTCCATTTTTTGTTATCTATATATTTTAGTGACAACCAAACTATTCTTATTAGGTCTTACCTATCCTGAAAGGGTTTTCCGGAAAATGATCGTAAAAAAGAAATTGTTTGTTTGTCATTCATATAACAGGTACCAATTCATATACTTAACATCAAGTATTAGGAAAAACCCGTATACAGGTAAAACCACAAAAAGCGCCTTTTTTTATTTTACCTGTCCGTATTTTTTGCGTAATATCATACAAAATTTTAAGATTATACCTGATTTATTTTCATATTATATTTAGGTACTTCAAAATAGTTTAATACATCATAATTTTTTATTTTTATTGTAATTTTTAAATAAAAGTTAGGAAACAATTGGAAAATAAGTCAGGCAAAAAAAAAGTTTTGCGCCAAAAATTGAATATCTCACAGGTTAGTCAATGAATTAATTTTATTTTATTTTTTAAAGAAAGGTACATATATTTTCTAAAAATTAAGCTCTTATCTAGTTATTTGTGACAAGTATTTTCAAAGAAATTGTAATTTTTCGGGATCTATCGTCGTCAAAACCGTGTATTTTAAGACCTGATTCAGGTGAACAAAATTGAACATAATTCACAGGGTTGGATCCAGACGGATTTTATTCTTTTTGGACTAGTAAGGTGAATATTGTAGCTTTCAAGTGAATGTAGTCAGAGCGTGTAGGCAAGTGTAGCTAAAATTGTAGCTCTAAGGAAAAAACATAAAAAATTTCATGTTAGAGCTCTCTGCTCTGACTTATCTAAAATATACATATATACATATATATATATATGCATATGTTTTTTTTAAGCTTAAAGTACATGTTTTTGAAATAAAAATAAAAATTCTGGCTTAAGGTTTTATAAACGCTATTTTTCGTGCCAAGAAGTTAGTGCAAGAAAATATAGGAATTTCAAAATTGAAAAAAAGGGTAACTTTGGAGCCCTGCATCTTTAATACTTATGAACAAAAATTGCTCAAATTTTCAAAAATCATAGACCAACTATATAACTATAATAAAATAAAAAAAAAAACTTCATACTAACACTTTCATTTTTTTGATTTTTTTCCGCATTTAAACCACTGTGCGTCTGTACGTTCGCGACGTTTTTTTCGTCCTCCATAGCTCAAGAACCAGAAGAGATATCGACTTCAAATAAATTTTGTTATAAAGATAATAAGGCAGAAAGATGCAAAAAGGGCTCTCAAGAAAATTGCGTGGGTGGTTTTTTTTACAATAGCAGTTTAAAAAAAAGGTGAAAATGTTGGTTAAACCTAAAATCTCATGAACCAATGATGCTAGAGACTTGAATTAAATTTTATAACATATATTGTAACGTAATACAAAACAATTATATTTTTGGAAAAAAATCCAATTAACGGTTTTTTTATAAATCAAAAAAAACTGAAAAAAAAATGTGTCACCTCGAAAATTTTACAACTAAAATATGATTTCATCTCCAAAACAATTTTGTGCAACGAAGAATAATGTTTTTGACATCTGATAAAATTTTGAGAAAAATCTAATTGACAGTTTTTTTTTATAAAAAATGAAATCCTAAAAAAAATGTACTCATTGTTGGTAAAAATTAAATTTCGACGCAAATATCTTTTCAAAAACTTAAGATTAAGGCTTCAAATTTTTTTTATCTTATAAGAAGAGAAAAATCGAATTGACAGTTTTTTTACAAAAAATAAAAACATAAACAAAAATTAATAAAAGTTGGTAAAAATTGATTTTCGGCTCAAATATCTTTTCAAAACTTGGAGATATTGGCTTTAAACTACTTTAATCTTTCAAAAAATATTGTTTTCAACATTCAGTTAAATTTTTGAAAAAAAATCGAATTGACAGCTTTTGTACAAAATATTAAAAACCTAAAAAAAATTGAACAAAAGTTGGTAAAAATTGATTTTCGGCTCAAATATCTTTTCAAAACTTGGAGATATTGGCTTTAAACTACTTTAATCTTTCAAAAAATATTGTTTTCAACATTCAGTAAAATTTTTGAAAAAAAATCGAATTGACAGCTTTTGTACAAAATATTAAAAACCTAAAAAAAATTGAACAAAAGTTGGTAAAAATTGATTTTCGGCTCAAATATCTTTTCAAAACTTGGAGATATTGGCTTTAAACTACTTTAATCTTTCAAAAAATATTGTTTTCAACATTCAGTTAAATTTTTGAAAAAAATCGAATTGACAGCTTTTGTACAAAAAATTAAAAACCTAAAAAAAATTTAACAAAAGTTGGTAAGAATTGATTTTCGACTCAAATATCTTTTCAAAAATTTGAGATAATGGCTTCTAACTAATTTTAACTTATAAGAAATATTGTTTTCAACATTCGATAAAATTTTGTGAAAAATCGAACTGACAGTTTTTTTTTATAAAAAATAAAAACCTTAAAAAAAACAATACTAAAACTTGGTAAAAATTTACTTTCGACTCAAATAGCTTTTCAAAAATTACAAATATTGGCTTCAAACTTATTTCATTTCACAGAAAATATTATTTTCGATATTCAGTAATCTTTTTTATAAAATCCAGCAGTCCGTTTTTTCATAAAAAAAATAAAATCTACAAAAAATAGTACGCAAATTTGGTAAAAATTGATACATATAGACAAACTTTTAAGCAAGACAAATCGACAGACGTGATGGGAAGTTATCAGTGTGGGTCGCATCCCAGCCTCTTTTCATTTTATTAAAATTGAATGCTTTGATAATTATTTACACCAAAATTTTAAATAAATTTAAACGTCAAAGTACGCAGCACAAAATTGAAGCTCAAATTGTTTTCTGTCGAGATATTCGATAAGTTAAACCAATTAAGTGGTAATTTTTGTAAATTTTTGTTTTTGTGTTTGAAAACCGTTTTTTTTTTTAACAACAACATTTTGTAAAAAAATGCAATACGTTTGAAGTCAACATCTCTGTTCTCAAGATATTTGAGGCAAAACTCAGGTTTTGACAATTTTATTTTACCAAATGCTAACAATGCATACCCGTGTGTGGGGCTGTCTTTGACACCGTATGCTTAGAGGGTCTTTACCTAAAACTGAGCAGGCTTGGCATAAGCAAACCGTTGTTGTATGTACTTTATGATATGATTAACGGTAGAAAGTTTGTTGTCAAAAGTGGCAATTTAACTTCTACCACAACATTCTTAATTAAAAATGGTCTTCAACGGGGAGCGGTGAATTCGCCGATTCTCTTCAGCATTTACACCAGAGATGATAGGCAATTGCGTACGCCGACGATCTAATTGCGTACAGAACGGCCCGAAAGGTTGAGGTTATTAGAATTCTCTTGAAGCGTGATTTCGACAAGATTCAGCGATATTGCGACGACTGGAAACTTAAAATAAATGTCCAGAAGTCAGAGACAATTCTTTTCCGGACTCCGTTGGCTAGGGCCACGAGGGATATGTGCAAGAATTGGCGCAAGATGGTCATCGTTGATCTTCACGGGCAGCGATTAACGAGCAAAAGTGTAGTGAAGTACCTCGGTATCTGGTTAGATCAGTATTTATATTTCGACAGACAGCCTTTGATCTGGCGAAACGGCTGTTTTACAGCAGTCGGCTTGAACCCAGAGTAAAGGTAATTTGCTACATGGCCCTCATACGGCCAATGATCGTTTATGGTTGCCCTGTGTGGTTCAACGTTACCCCTTTCCAGATGGAGAAGTCTCGGGTGTTCGAGCGGCAGTGTTTACGACGCTGTACCGAATTATATCGAACAGTCGAATCTTCTTTCGTGCGTTACTATTCCAACGGGGTCCTATACAACGGGGCTCGCATCAACAGAATTGACAATTTCGTGATAAAACTCGTTCGAGGTCACATTGCAAGAGCTATGTCTTCGACCAACAATTTAATTTTCGGGCGTTCTATCCGAACGACGAGTATTTAGAGAGTGCACGCTTGAGCGGCTTCATTCCACCAGAGGCATTCCTCTTTTTAGACAGATGCGGTCTGATACAGGATAGATTGGCAGTTCCGCTAATCTACCACGTCAGACGACGAACCGTGGATAGGTGACTCCTGTACAATCGGGACGTCATGGCACAAGGCGGAGCAGAGCTCCTTCGGTTCAGTGGGGCTGTGTCCGAACGAGATCGAACTGATAGGTAACCAGTTTGGGTGGCTTCAATCGGCACTTGATAGTGGGTAGTCGGGATGGGGTTTTAAGCCGTGGCCGGCTTACATACTTGTTTTTTAGTTTTAGGGTTTAGTTTTAAGTAGAATAGGCATGGTGGTACAAAAAAAAACACAAAAACAAAACAAAAAATAATTTAAAATAAAAAATAAAAAAAAAATGAAATAAGAAAAAAAGGACAACAAAATATGAAAACCAAAAATTTTGGATAGTTAGATTTGCTGCTGTGGTTGTTCTAGTTTTAAGTAGTTTATAGGTAGAATAGGTAGTTAGTTTAAGTTTTATTTTAAGGTCCTTATTTTAAGTAGTTATTAAGTAAAAATGGAAAAAGATATTCAAATTAGTTTTTTTTTTAATTTTCTAATAAAAAAAAATAAGTAAAATTAATTACAGTAAAATAGATCTTCGGGCCAATAGGCATTAGAATTAAGTAGTATTATTTAACTTAGAGTGTGGGACTAGCAAGTTAGTTGTAAGTTATGGTTAATTAGGCTAGTTTTATGAATTTTTGTCTAGCTTTAAGATAGCTTTAAGATGAACTTAATAAAAACTCGGATTCGGCTTATGGATGGAGGTCCCCCCATCCCTGACAACATTACTGGCACAATGGAATGGTTAAGAGTTGTTAGTCACAAGGCCAGTGTTCTTAACGGACTGTTACGCCACCTAATTTATTTATTTATTTAAATGCTAACAATATTATGTTGTATAGGATTAAATAAGTTTGAAGCTCATATCATTATTTGTTCCCAAGATATTTGAGATGAAAATATTTTTTTTATTAATTTTTATTAGTTCATTTTTATTTTAGTTAGATATAATTTTTAAATTTTACGAAAAAAAACGACATTTGATTTTCATAAATGAGACCACTTATCAAAAACGGCTTTCTCCATAGTATGCATTTGTTTTTAAATGTAGTATTATTATTTGTTCGTAAAATATCCGAAAAATATTTGTGTACGGTTCTTTATTTTTTTTAAAAAGCCAAGTGAAATAAGGCAAACTTTAAAAAAATGTCAGCACTTTATCTTATTACACTTAAACAAGGTGAAAAAAACCCTAATTGGTCATATTTCACTGTCAATAGTATAGTTTGCTATCAATGCAAAAGAAGCTTTTCATATACACTATCAACTTTGCAGCTAACCTAAATCCCAAAGTGTTGCAGAGGGCAGCATACCCCCTCCCCCCTTCTACACCTCACTGTTTATACTTACCGCAAAAATAGGTTAGTCTTATTTCTCAAAATAATTTAGTCTTATTTCACTTTGTCAAAAGGCGGTTAGTCCAATTTTTAAAATATGGTCTTAGTTCACTTGGCTTTATTTCAAGACACCGAAGTTAGAGGAGCGTGTGATTTTACAAGCAGTATATCTACGAGTATAAGCCAGTTGCAAAAGCAAAGAAAGAAAAAACAAACTTTTTAATCAGCTTTGAGCTTTTGATGAAATTGGATGGCGTCGTCGTATTGGTTCGAAATGTTTGTAACTACGTAAACAATAAGTTCCACCCGTAGGGACAAACCTTATGGGAAATGACATTAATCTAAAAATACCAACAACACTCTGAAAAAAAAACAAAGTTTGGTGCTTCAGTATCAATAAAATTAATTCAAAAAAAACAACCTAAAAACCCAAGTTCCCAAGAATCTTCAAATTTAATGAGTGCTTAGCTTCATGGTTATCGAACCTGTGTGGTACATTGGCAATTTTTTGTCCTCCGATCACAATCTGATTGAGAATTTGTGAGCGGATTTAAGAAAGCCTTTAGTATCTTAGTACCTAAAAAGAAATTTCCAACTAATTCCTACTTTTTTGTCATCATAACTGTGAAATTTTAAAGGTATTTGTGTGTCACACGTTTTCGTACGATGCACGTGGCCCCTAAAAATAAATTATACTCGTTGAAGCCACGTCGCACAAAAACGTACGACAGTAGTTTCTTCGTGTTGTCTCGTATTATCTCCTGTGTTTTTAGTGAGTTACATAAGTGATTGCGCAAGTTGTCAATAATATTTTTCGTACAGTTATAGGTTTCTGAAAAATAAGCATTTGAAATGGAAACACAAAATGTGAATGAAAATGAGGTGGAGAGAGAATCAAAAGAAAGAGACGAAGATTTTTCAAGCGACGATTTGGACTTTGATGATAATTGGCTACCAAACGATGATCCTAACTCAGATACCGACTCGGAACATGAAGATTTGAATGCGGTTGATGCAGAAATTCTAGAAAGTGATGAGGAAGAGATGCTTGAAGAAACCGAGGAAACACCAACCCTGATTGATAAAAGTGACAACGTACGCTGGATGGAGTTTTCTTCCCGCCAAAAAACCTTTACTTTCACTGGAAAGTCCCGTTTCCTAATAGACATGCCTTCAACTACTATAAGCTTTCTTGAAGCCTTTTACCTTTTTGTTGATGAGGAGGTTATACAACTTATAGTTTTGGAAACAAATAGGTATGCAGAGCAGCAAATACAACGCGTTCTAATAACTCGTGCATCAAGAAAAAAACAAATGGGTTCCCACAAACGCCACAGAGATAAGAAAATTCCTCGGGATTTTACTATGGATGGGTCTCGTAAAGGTGGGATTGATTGTTGGAAGAATATTAGCCGAAGAAAAATATTTACAATTTTAGCATTCCTGTTAAAACTATGTCCAGAAATCATTTCCAACTTCTTCTGAACTTCATTCATTTTACTGACAACACCTCCATAGCGGCAGGAGATAGAATTGGAAAACTAAAACCTCTTCTGGACATGCTGCAGACGAAGTTTCAGAGGGTGCTTATCCCCGGAGAAAATATGGTTATAGATGAAACGGCAATTCCTTGGAGAAGCAGGCTAGTTTTCCGACAATATATACCAAACAAAGCTCATCCTTATGGTGTTAAGTTATTCAAACTTTGCCCGACAGAAGGTTTCACTTGGTCTACTAAAATTTACTCCGGCAAAAGCTCAACAGGTGTTCTAAAAGTTGGTTTGGCAAAAAATGTTTGTGAAGAACTAAGTTCTTTATTGAAAGGAGAAGGTCGCACTCTATTTGTTGACAATTTTTATACGAGCTACGAACTGGCACGCTCCATGCTTGACCAAAAAACGCATGTAGTTGGGACACTTCGAGCAAACAAAAAAATTCTGCCCAAAAGAGGCTATGAATGCACAGCTAAAGAGAGGAGAAATGGTAGCACGTGAGAAAGAAAACGGCATTGTTGTTCTCAAGTGGAAAGACACCCGAGATGTCAGGATGCTATCGACAAAACATGCTCCTATTATGGCTACCGTATCTGACCAATCGATTCCTGACCCAAATATTCCATCCACCAGTAGAGGCAGGAAAATAAACCGACGACGCCAGAAAAATCGTAAAAAGCCTCTTGTTATTATTGAATATAACAAAGGCAAGTCGGGCATTGATCTATCGGATCAAATGGCTTCATATGCTACGACACTGAGAAGAGGTCTAATGTGGTTCAGGAAAGTCGCCATTGAATTTTTGCTGGGAATGGCAATTGTAAATGCTTATTTAGTTTACAAAAAAGCCACAAAAAGTGTAATGCAAATTCGAAAATTTAGAAAGCAGGTTGCTGAAGCATTATTGGACCTTCTTTCTCCACAACCCGTTCGTTGCTTCAAAGAAACATTTTATAGAAAAAGAAAGGATACAAATCGTAAAACTGTAAGACGGGCTTGCGTTTTGTGTTATGCCCAAACAAAAAAACCCTCCGATAGAAAAACTAAAAAGAACAACAACATTCTATCCAGAGTGCCCCAACAAACCCCAGCTATGGGTTACTTGCTTTCCAAAATATTCACATTCAAAAAGGCAATTAACATAAAATATCTCTTCAAATTAGTTAATTTCAACTGATTTCTTTTTAGACAGTAAACCTGAATCTTTGGAAATTTTGCCCTTTGTTAAAAACAAATTTTAGAATAAGTAATAGTGAACTAATTAATTTTTAATTTTAACTTAATTTTTTGAATGAAATAATATTGTTATTTTTTTCTTTATTTTTTTTTTTCTGAATAATAAAAAGTTATAAAAATGAAGTATATGAAAAATCACGAAGAAGAAATTTCACTCTTATTTATTTTCCTCAAAAGTTATCCTACAGCCACGAAATTTAGACCAAAATGTCCACCAGAAGCCACACAATCCGAAACCCATACAAAACCCCATATACTGTCGCACAAAAACGTACGACATGGCCTGAACTGAAGTACTAGGTGTCGCACGAAAATGTGCGACGCGGCTTCTGGGGAATTATGAGGTGTCACACGAAAACGTGCGACATGGCAGTCAAAGTGATATTAAGAACGAATTACTTACACTAAATTGGTTTAACTTCTCGAATATCAGTACAAAAAAAAAAAAAAAAACAGTTAAAACTTTAATACTATAATACTTATTTAAAAGATTTTATGTCCGATTTCATAAACAAACACTAAAAGCACTTTTATCTAAAAGCTTTTTAAATTTTATCAGGCCTTTAAATTTTTTCAGTTTCACCAAGCTTGAAATGGGAAATTTCAGGGATATTTTTGTTAAAATAGAGTTCTCTTCACAACCCTGTAAAAATAAAACCCCTTTTTTTTCTTTCTATTAAGCGAATTGTGTGAGAAAAAATGAGAAAGCATTATATGTTGAAATAAATGACAAGAATCGCAAAATACAACAATGTAAACTTCTTCAAAATCAAAAATCGTGTGTCGTTCAAAAATAAAATATGAAAATCTTCTTCAGATGAAGATGACCAATCTATTATTCTAATTAAAAATTAAAATCATAAAAATGATATTATAAATGCAATGTTGAATTTGTTTACCTATTCATTCTAAGTTTGTTCACTGAGGTTTTGTCTAGATCAGAACAGCACAGTTTCGTGAGAAACGTCAGATCAAGTTAGAACAGTCAGTTAAACGATAGTTGTAAAAAAAAAAAACAAAACAAATTGCAAATTGTGTGAATTTTTCGTATACCGCTTATTTTTTTTCATTTTTTGTGTTTTTACTGTGAAAAATATTATTAAAAATTATTGTAATGGGAAATCAAGTGATTGCTAAGATAATACTAAATGAAAATGTTAGTGGTTCGGACACCGATAGTGATTTTTCGTCGGATTCCTCTTCAGATGATTGGAATGAAAGTGCGACGAATGTTATTACCTTTTCTTTGATGAAATGTAAAAGAAATTGCATTGAAAGTTATTATATTATATTTTATAATTATTTAATTAAACAAATAAAACAAATTGGCAAAATTACTTTATTTTAATTTTTTTAAATCACGAGAAAAAAAAACACAAAGCACAGCCAAATCAAAACGTAAACAAAAAAATGACAACTTCGATTTTGACATTTCTCACGAGTCTGTTCTAACCTGATCTGACTCAAAAGCAAGAACAGAAAATCCTGTTCTAAACTGTACTAGGTTTGTCAATGAACAGGAAAGTAGAACAGTTCAGCACAGAAAAAACCTCAACGAACAGCAAAAAGCTGTACTTTTCTGTCTAGAACAGTCCAGCACAGCGTCACTGAACACACTTTCTGTATCTTCAAGTATTGATAACACAAATTTTACAAAACAAAACATCAGCTGACAATCTGTCATATTAATTTTTTAATGACACTTTTAAAATTTAATGAGCCAAAAATGGGCATTTAGTTTTAAAAGGTGTTTAAAAGCTTGTTTACTTTAAAAACGCTTGGTGAAACCAAAATATCCCATTTTACAGTTTAAAATCCTGTTAAATGTATCGGGTGATTTTTTTGAGGTTAGGATTTTCATGCATTAGTATTTGACAGATCACGCGGGATTTCAGACATGGTGTCAAGGAGAAAGATGCTCAGTATGCTTTGACATTTCATCATGAATAGACTTACTAACGAGCAACGCTTGCAAATCATTGAATTTTATTACCAAAATCAGTGTTCGGTTCGAAATGTGTTTCGCGCTTTACGTCCGATTTATGGTCTACATAATCGACCAAGTGAGCAAACAATTAATGCGATTGTGACCAATTTTTGCACTCAGTTTACTTTATTGGACATTAAACCAACCACACGAATGCGTACAGTGCGTACAGAAGAGAATATTGCGTCTGTTTCTGAGAGTGTTGCTGAAGACCGTGAAATGTCGATTCGTTGCCGTTCGCAGCAATTGGGTTTGTGTTATTCGACCACATGGAAGATTTTACGCAAAGATCTTGGTGTAAAACCGTATAAAATACAGCTCGTGCAAGAACTGAAGCCGAACGATCTGCCACAACGTCGAATTTTCAGTGAATGGGCCCTAGAAAAGTTGTCAGAAAATCCGCTTTTTTATCGACAAATTTTGTTTAGCGATGAGGCTCATTTCTGGTTGAATGGCTACGTAAATAAGCAAAATTGCCGCATTTGGAGTGAAGAGCAACCAGAAGCCGTTCAAGAACTGCCCATGCATCCCGAAAAATGCACTGTTTGGTGTGGTTTGTACGCTGGTGGAATCATTGGACCGTATTTTTTCAAAGATGCTGTTGGACGCAACGTTACGGTGAATGGCGATCGCTATCGTTCAATGCTAACAAACTTTTTGTTGCCAAAAATGGAAGAACTGAACTTGGTTGACATGTGGTTTCAACAAGATGGCGCTACATGCCACACAGCTCGCGATTCTATGGCCATTTTGAGGGAAAACTTCGGAGAACAATTTATCTCAAGGAATGGACCGGTAAGTTGGCCACCAAGATCATGCGATTTGACGCCTTTAGACTATTTTCTGTGGGGCTACGTCAAGTCTAAAGTCTACACAAATAAGCCAGCAACTATTCCAGCTTTGGAAGACAACATTTCCGAAGAAATTCGGGCTATTCCGGCCGAAATGCTCGAAAAAGTTACCCAAAATTGGACTTTCCGAATGGACCACCTAAGACGCAGCCGCGGTCAACATTTAAATGAAATTATCTTCAAAAAGTAAATGTCATGGACCAATCTAACGTTTCAAATAAAGAATCGATGAGATTTTGCAAATTTTATGCGTTTTTTTTTTTTAAAAAGTTCTCAAGCTCTTTAAAAATCACCCGATATAAAAGCTGTTTATGAAATTGGGAATAGAAGTCCTAAATTAAAATCTCTCCATTAAATATTTCTATCACATCAGATTTTTCAAATAGAATAGAATAGAATAGAAATAGAAAATTTAAACATTCTAAAAACAACCAAAACCGGGGTTTTTAAGGCTAAGTTGAAATTCAAAATATCTCTTAACAATAAATGGTATGACGATTTTCCAAATTACAAATCTTTCTCTTCTAGATACAATTTTACTTAGTTTCTGGAAATTCTTTACTTGACTCTATATGAAGTTTTGAGGAAATCTTAAATTAAATACTTTCATAGTTTGGAAAAAATACGTTTTTGATGTTAATTTTTAGTGCTGATTTTGAATGCAAATTTTAATTTTATCTATTTTTGGTCAAGTTTTAAAAATACCCGTTCAATATTATTTTTATATTTTTTTTATAGATAGATAGACTTTTATTTTCGTATTTGAATTACATTTGCTAAGCTATCGCACAGTTTAAATATACAGAGATTTGATATAAGATAGATACATTATATCTTTCTACTGAATCAGTATTTATATTATTAAAATTAAGAATTATATGGTGATATAAATATTTGAAGGAAAGTACAAAAAAAACCTTCAATATAAAAAAAAATATTCAGGTACATTGTGTCTTAACATAGTTTTTCAAATTATACACATTGGTTTGAAATAAATGGGTTAGTATTTTGGGTTAATAACAAAATTCATAAATAATGGATAAATACAATTATGTTTATATTTTAATATGAGTTAGTGACTTTATAATTGAATGTATAAATAAATAAATAATTAGTTTAGTTGTTAAGTAATAAATTAAATAAATAAATAAATAAATAAATTAATAAATAAATAAATATAATAACAAATAAATTAGTTATTCAATAAAACAAAACATACAATCAAACTAATAGTTTTTTAACTATTAATGTACAAAGAATTTGATGAATAAATATACAAACATATAAATAAATAAACACATATGTATAATAAATAAAGTAATTGATTGCAATACATTAAAAACAAAAATAATTGTGTAACTCACATAGAGGTAAATAAATAATAAATAAACAATAAATCAAATAAGTTAATTATAAAGAATAAGTCAATATCACATAGTGTTCAAGTAAATAAGTAAATAACATAATTTAAGTATTTAGAAAAGACAAAAGGAAAACGAAATATAACAATAAGTAAAATTACAAGTTTTAACAAAAAATTATAGTAGTTGGCAGAAAAATGGTTAGGATATAAGTTGGTTGATCAATGGATTATCCGAAAAATCACATTTTAATATAAATGAATTGTTCAACTTTTCAATTCTATCGGGTGATTTTTTTGAGGTTAGGATTTTCATGCATTAGTATTTGACAGATCACGCGGGATTTCAGACATGGTGGCAAAGAGAAAGATGCTCAGTATGCTTTGACATTTCATCATGAATAGACTTACTAACGAGCAACGCTTGCAAATCATTGAATTTTATTACCAAAATCAGTGTTCGGTTCGAAATGTGTTATCGACAAATTTTGTTCAGCGATGAGGCTCATTTCTGGTTGAATGGCTACGTAAATAAGCAAAATTGCCGCATTTGGAGTGAAGAGCAACCAGAAGCCGTTCAAGAACTGCCCATGCATCCCGAAAAATGCACTGTTTGGTGTGGTTTGTACGCTGGTGGAATCATTGGACCGTATTTTTTCAAAGATGCTGTTGGACGCAACGTTACGGTGAATGGCGATCGCTATCGTTCAATGCTAACAAACTTTTTGTTGCCAAAAATGGAAGAACTGAACTTGGTTGACATGTGGTTTCAACAAGATGGCGCTACATGCCACACAGCTCGCGATTCTATGGCCATTTTGAGGGAAAACTTCGGAGAACAATTCATCTCAAGGAATGGAACGGTAAGTTGGCCACCAAGATCATGCGATTTGACGCCTTTAGACTATTTTTTGTGGGGCTACGTCAAGTCTAAAGTCTACACAAATAAGCCAGCAACTAGTCCAGCTTTGGAAGACAACATTTCCGAAGAAATTCGGGCTATTCCGGCCGAAATGCTAGAAAAAGTTACCCAAAATTGGACTTTCCGAATGGACCACCTAAGACGCAGCCGCGGTCAACATTTAAATGAAATTATCTTCAAAAAGTAAATGCCATGGACCAATCTAACGTTTCAAATAAAGAATCGATGAGATTTTGCAAATTTTATGCGTTTTTTTAAAAAAAAAAGTTCTCAAGCTCTCAAAAAATCACCCGTTACCACAAATTTTTTCAACATCTGCTCTTGCATGCAAGTCGGCTGTAGAATAATAACAAGGAAGATTAAGCATCATTTTAAGCAATTTATTTTGAGATATCTGCAGTTTTTTGATGTGACACTTTGCACATTTTCCCCATATTTGGCAACCATACAAAAGAATTGCCTGAAAAACCACTTTATAAATTATAATTTTATTGTCGTTACTAAGACCGGACTTTTTATTGATAAAGGGATAAAGTAGTTTTATCGCAATACCAACTTTCTTTAACGTTTTTTCAATATGTTCTCTGTTAAATAAGTTGTTGGTCTAAGCAAACCCCTAGATACCTTACGCTCGTTTCCCACTTTATGTTAACACCGTTAACATTTATCTGATTGCTTGGAAGAAAACAAGACTTTCTTTTTCTACTAAAAAAGATAGCTTGTACCTTATCAGCATTTAGTTTTATTTTCCATTTAGAATAATACTGAGTTATAAGATCAATTGCATGGGTTAAATTTGTCTCTATATTGAGACCAAATTCATGCGATGAAAAAATTCCAGTATCATTAGCAAATATAGCTAATTGACATTCAGGAAGCTTGGGAATATCGGACGTATAGATATTGTAAAGGAATGGCCCTAACACAGCTCCTTGTGGAACACCATGTTCAACTTGGTAACAATTTGACGAACAGTTATTAACATAAACACTAAAACACCTATCAGACAGGAAACTTTGAATAATTTTTATTAAATAAGTTGGAAAGCCTAAGGAAACTAGTTTATGGACCATTCCATCGTGCCACACAGTATCAAAAGCTTTTTCTATGTCTAGTAAAATGAGGCCAGTTGATTTGCCAAGCAAACGATTCTTTTTCACATACTGGCATACTCGCAACACTTGGTGAGTAGTACTGTGAAATTTTCTAAATCTGAATTGTTCATTAGGTATAATGTTCAATTGATCAGCAATTTCTAATATTTTTTCTTTTAAAATCTTTTCCAAAATTTTGCTAAGACTACTCAACAAACTTATTGGTCGATATCTTTGTGCAAGTTTTAAATTTTTCCAAGGTTTGGAATAGGTATAACCTTAGCTGTTTTCCAAAGCTTGGGAAAATATTGTGTTTTTAAGCATGCATTGATCAAAAAGACTAAAAATACAAGCAAAGCCTAGGGTAGCATTTTGATATTATATGTTTTTGATTTTGTCTAGTCCATCAGACTTCTTCAATTTCAGGATTTCAGATTGGAAACAACATGTTTCACACCTTCTATGGTGATCAGTTGATCAACAGGTGTATCAACAATTTGTGTGTTTAGAGAACTTATTGATTGGCTAACAAGATTTTTGGTTTCATCATCACTGAGGTGTTGGGACACTAAATGATTATTCAAAAAAATTGTTCCGAGGACATTAGCCTTTTTTATTTTTTTTATAAATATCAGAAATCTTGATATAATCGTTTAGATAACAAATTCGTTACATGAGTAAAACTTACTTTCAAGGTGTTTTGCTTTTTTCTATTAAAAACCGTTTAAGCATTAATGGTTTAGCGTTTCTTCCATATTTTTGTAAGACAAGTGAAATCTAACAATTTTTAAGGATTTCTCGAATATTATATCAAATAATATAAATATTTCAACTGAATATTGAAGAAACGAATTATTATAGATTTGTGCAATCATTACGGATCTATTTTATAAATTTAGATAGCCTCAAAAAGCCTTATATACGTGTTTTTAGAACTTTAAAAGGCAGTATCTCAAAAACTTGACGTGATACCATAATTTTTAAGTCAGATTTGAATTAAGATCACCAAAACCCATTATAGAAATGCGTAATTTTAATTCCAGTAAGATAACCTTGTCGGCCAGAGTTATAATTTAGTTTTAAAAACTTTTCAGCTTGGGTCGCATCTTAGCCTTTATTTTACTTTTATTAATTTAAAAACCAAAATGATGAGAAGTACTGTTCGAGAACCATCTGATCAACTTTTAAATAGAGAATCAAAAATAAAAAGCTAAAACTTTGAAGAAAATAAGAGAGAACCACGAAGTCAACTGTCAAACTACTCATCTTTTAACTCCATTAGCTGTTTAAAAAAAAAATAGAAACGCAACCTGAACGCTCTGAACAGACCTATTTTTGACAGCTATTGCCTAGCAGATGAATATTAAAGAACATATAAAGTGATCGTAGAAAAGAGATTGTTTTCTAGAAAGTCGCAATTGATTGAGTTCAAGTTAATTGTTATCCCAAATAAAACGTTGGCTCTAGTAAATTATTTGCTCGGAGTGAAGATTTTAGGTGTCCTATTCGGAAAATTTTTGCTACGAGATATTCTTCTGAGTTCAAAATTGTTTCCAAATTTTTTTTAACGATCAAGTTCATTTTTTGAGAAATTTTGAAGAGCTTGTAGGGTTCAATAAAAAGTAACTAAGTGTCCATCATCTCTGTTTGTTTTTTCTTAAAAGGTCCTTTTCTAATATTGTACTTATTTCTAAAAAAAATTGCCAACTTGCCAATTAATGATATTCAAAAAATAATTTATCAATTGGAATCTTTATAGCACTTTTGATTTTTCCTATTAAAACTCATCTCAAAACTTACTTACCACCGCAGCCGTACAAATTATTCACACATCATTCTATATTCTAAATACTTCAAGCCCCACCACCACAACCGCCTCCACCGCTTTCAAGTTCCAAGTTCCAACAGCTCAGTAGCTGTTATAAAGCTGATGCGGCTGTTAAGAGAAGAACTTCTGAAATGTGTTTAAAATGCTTCAAGATCATCCATCCAAAAAGACACTTGAAAGCGCATTTAAAAAAAAAATCGTACATACGATGTCAACATTTGCCAACCATATATCAAAAGATTTTGTGCACCTTTTTATTGCTGCTACGTGACTCTTCGGCGCGTCGTCGTCGGACGGTTATTTGCGGTGCAACCTTAACTTGACTCAAATCTCTTAAAGCAGTGAAAAAGTTGCCGCATATATGTACCTACAACGTACCTACTTCTTTTTGCCTCTGATTTTCGCCCCTACTCCTGAGTGTGAGGGAACTTCTTCGAGTACAAATGTAGACCTCAAAATGCATTTAGTCCACCCGCCCGACGACAACCTGACAAGATAAACTGTCTTGATCGTTGGCTGTTGATGATGGAAATGCCTACACCCGCCGCCGCCGCCGCGACTTCGTTGCTTTCGTTGTCGTCGTTGTTGTCAACTGTCAGTCGGCTGCCACTTGTGTCGCGTCTCGCCTTGAAGCTGTGTGTAAGCACACACCTATTACCATCAGTCTAGGTTTTAGACATTTCAAGCCACAGGAGATCCCCGAAATCCGATAGGGTAGCCAGTTTTAAACATCAATTCAGCTGGCAAAGTACTAGTAATTGCGCTTGATCTCTGTGCATCATACCGTCGCTCGTCAGTCGTCGTTGTCGACATTGCGTCTCTGCCGCTTCGTGCCACCGCCGCATAATGTAATGTGTATGGTGAACTCTGTCCCCCTTGATGGTTGCTTATGGAACCTAGTTCAACTTATGTTTTATCCAAGAAAAAATTAACATTCCTTGGAGTAGGAAACCCCACGCTAGTTTAGACTCCTACTTGATATGCAAACTGCGTCTTAAGAGCTTGGCATCAATATTGATGATCTCTCTCTCTCTTTCTGTCTTTCACTTAACAAACTTGGGCGCAGACTTTCAAGTCTCTTCAAGGACAACACGTTTTATTGTTTGGTAATTGGTATTATTTTATTTTTTATTATTTTTGCTAAAATTCATTACAATTGGTGCAAGCTTAATCACTACATAACTAATTGGATATAATAATAACATTGTTCTTTTTTGTTGTGAAATAAATTAATGATACAAATCTGGAAAGAGTTTAACATAGAAACGAAAAGAACAGAAACAAATAATAAGCAAAAGATCTCTTGGCTATCACAAGGAATACTGGTGCTGGTTGGTTTGCTTGATGAGGTATATCTAAGCCATAGTGGTCTAGTCGTCCTTGTCGTGCGAGGGGAGTGACGGTTTCTCCTGGGATATGAGAATCTCGGGAACTTTCTCAACTTCGATGTATTCGTCGTCGTCCTCCTCGGCTGGCTTTTCGTCGAGGGCTTCATTTTTAAGCTCGAGCTTCTTGGATTCTACTTCTGGCGCTGGGGTCAGCAGTTCGCCACCACCGGTAAATGATGTGTTGTTGTCATCGGTGACAGGGCTTGCATCTCTGACATGAGAGGTCTTTGATCGATCTCGAGTCTCATGATCGACCAAATGGTGATCCAGTTCGGCGCGGAAGTAGAACTTGTCACTGCAAAGATTGCAGTCGTAGGGACGTGAATTGGCTCCATGCTCGGTCATGTGGGTGAGGAGGCCAGCTGGAGCTGTGAAGACTGCCGAGCAGATGTAACATGAGAAACCTCTGTCCTCGCAGCCGGCGAATGTGTGCTCGACCAAGTGCTCTTGGAGTTTCTGGGAGTGGGGCATGATGACGTTGCAAAGATTACAACGGTTCTCCACGTAACTTGGTTGTCCCGAATTGCCATCGAAGCTGTTGCGCTGGTTGGAATACTTGTTGTTGAGGTTGTGCTTGCGACAGCACTTATCGCAGACCTTGGCGTCCATAGTGTTGGGTATTGTTTCCAAGCACAGGGCACACACGCTCTCAGCAACCGACGATGACTTAGTGTGGAATCTGTAAAGAGAAAAGGTTATAAGATCTTATCCTCCACTGGATGTGGTTTTTGGCAAAACTCACTTGGCATGAAGACCGATCTCAAAATCTGAGTGCAGAGTTTGGCGACAGCAAATGCACTGAACTGGCATCTGGCCCTCGGTGTTGTGGTCCAGTAGATGTCCCTTGAAAGCCATGACATCGGGCAGGGCTTTGGCACAGTGGGAACATTTTCCCGACTGCCCAACCTTTGAGTGTTGCAACTTGTGCTCGGCGAGTATTGCTGGCGATGGGAAGATCTCATCGCAGATCAAACACTTGTGCTTGCCGGTTGAGTTGTGACACGTCTTCATGTGGTGTTCGAGCTCACTGCGTGACTTAAAGTTTCCACTGCAGTAAGCGCAGCGAAGACTCACCCCGGTCTTGAGATTGTGTACGATCTTGCGATGTGAGTGAATTTCAGCTTCAGTGCGGAAATCGTTGCGTTCACACATTCCACAGCTGAACCCACCTCCGGCAGCAATTCCTCGATCTGACGGCTTGTTGGACTCTTGTGGGAGTTTTGGTGCGATTCTGTTGTTGTTGTTGTTGTTGCTGGGACTAGTGAACATGCTAGCGACCGGTCCAGCTGCGAGCTTGTCCTGCTGATGTTGGTTGTACATCTCAAGAATAGTTCGATTGGTGTCAAAGTAGCGTTGATTCAAGCTTGCATATACGAGTGATGGGTGCTTCATGGCCGACCCAGTGTCGACTTGAAGAGGATTGTAGAATTTGTTCCCTGAGGCGTTGCCGAAGAGGTTCTTGCCCATGGCAAAGGCGTTGTAATCCAGAATACTGTTATTGTTGTTTTGGTTTGATGGAGGAGGCTTGTTGAAGAGAGCACTCATATACAGTGGATTGATCGAGTTCACTGGTGATGGATTGACCGTTTGAGGAGGAGGAGGGGTGGATTCAACTTCCTTCTGTCCATGATGGTGTGTTTGCATATGTCGATCGAGAAGGAATTCAACGTGGAAAGTCTCCGGACACGATGGACAACGGAACTGGCGGGCATGGGCAGCAAGATGAAAGTGCATTTCAAGCTCGGTGGAACAAACAGCTCGGCAGAACATGCACTGAATCGGTGATCCAACTATTGTCTGGTGACGGGTTTTCACGTGAATGTGGAACTCCTGTTCACCGTGGAAGGTGTCCATGCAGGCTGAACAGCGGTAAATCTTCTTCTCCGGTGAGTGAATGCATGCGAAATGAACTTGTACCGCAACCTTAGTTTCGAAGAGGTCCGAACACAACAAACACTTGAACAACGTCTGAATGTGATTGTCAAAGAGATGCTTCTGGAGCTCATCCGGCTTAGAGAAAGTCTTACTGCAGTTCTTCTCGGTGCAGGCGTATTCAGAGCAAGTGATAAGAAAATGCGAAACAATGTGCCTCTCGTACTCTGGCTGATCCCTCAGGGTCTGACCACAGTGATGACACACCAAACTGAGCCCCTGGACAATGTGCGATTTAAGATGATTGCGGAAGCTGTCGAAATCAGGAAATCCATCACTACACTGATTGCAAAAGAACACCCCCGGTCGATCGTTAGCTTCGACAGACTCTTGCGACGGAGTCTGAACGGATCGTCTATTTTGGCTCAAATCAGTTGGTTCATCGTCGGTTTTCTCCTCAGCCTTAGGACTCGGCTCCTCAACTTTCACCTTTGTCTCATTCGGCTTGGGCGTCGGCAGTCGAGGGCTGAAAGTTCCCGTTGCAGCCAGTCGATTAAAATGCTCAAAATAGCTACTCGGACTCGATAGCCGATCAATGTGTGTCGTCCGCATGTGCTGGAACATTGCCGGAACACTGGGAAACTTCATGGTGCAGTACTCGCAGGACATTTGAAAACCACTCGATGCAACAGATTGATTAGCCAATGCCTCCTTCTCGTGCATTGCTTGTATATGACTACTCAACTGTTCCATTGATGCAAAGTCGGACTTGGTGCAATACATGCACGTGACGTAGGAACTCCTCATACGCTTAGCATATTCCAATGTACTGGGAGATGGACTCTTAGTGTTGGCAATCGATGTGTAACGCCGTTTTTGCAAACTTCCATTACTCGAACCGGAACCAGTGGAACGAGGACTGTAGTTGAGCGCAGCGGGATTACCTCCAGCAGCCAATATCGCTGCTTGTTTCTTGTGATTCTGCATGTGCGATGTCAGGGCTGCAGCTGTGTTATAGCCTCGATTGCAGATGGTGCATTGGAAGGGCTTCTGGTTGTCATGGGTTTTCATGTGGATCTTCAGATGATCACTAAAAAATATAAAAATAAAACAATTAGTTTTTATTTGATGAGCTAGCTCACAAAGGGCTTTAAGTACCCTTTATATGCCAAAGACACAGTTGCAAGAAAGAGAAGTTTTGAATTCGGTGCATATTAATATCTTAAAATTGGAATGACAAGGGAAAACAGACTGTGGTAAACTAATCCACATTCGTCTAGTACAGCTTAAAAACGAATCTCTGTACTTGGCATTACAAAATTAATAGAGCCGTGAGTATAACGGTTGAATTGTTAAAGGGGAGAAATACAAACGCCTGTTTGCCTAGAGCATAATCCGGTAAAATAAAACAATTATTGGTCTTTAGTTAATTTTAGAAGAAAATTAAAAACTCTTGAGTTTAGTAAAACAAAATAATCAAAATTCTCTACAAGATTCTCCACTTACAGGGTGTTTCTTTTTGTCAGAGAAAGCTTTCAAATACATGCAATCCTTCGTTTGAATCTCAATGTCAAATATTTTAACAAACCAAGTAAGGTTCTGATTTCACTAAACATTTTTTTTTTGTCAAATGCCATCTGTCAACTGTCAACTTACCTCCTTGAAAATGCCGCCTCACAATGTGGACACCTGTATCGTCTATCTCCAGTATGCAACTTTGTGTGTCGGTCACGAGACCGTTTGTGTTTGAAAAGTCTTGCACAGTAGTCGCATTTGAATGGAAGGTGCTCGGCATGACTCTGTAAAGAACAACAACAAAATAATTTAACATTAATTCAAACAAAGCAAAAATAAAAAAATTAGTAGCTTAAGATAGAAAAATATGCGGATATTCGAGAGATGCATCATTCAGACCCCAAAAGACATGATATTTTTGCAAATGATGGACTTAACTTAAAACTCTTTAACAAAAAATAGCAAAAATGCCAAAAAAAAGTCATAGAAAACATCTGTGAGACGGCTGAGGTGCTCTTTCACCCCTCAATCTCCCCAAGTACATGATTTGTTTTTATATAAATAAATACTCGTATCTTGTAAGAATGATGATAAAATATTCATACACTTTATTTGAGATCGCCAAGCCGACCAAGCGACGACCGTACGCCTTGAGCATGCCAAATATAACATAATCAAGACATCTAGACTGTATAAGACCGACCGACCGACCGACCAACTGCGACGACTATAACTATCTTCATTTAAGATAGGGGAAGGGTCGTGCTGGAGCACTCTTGTGATGGTTGGCTATGTGCAAAAGTGTGGATGATCGCTACGCATGTTAATTGCTACCGCCGTGCACATAAACCCAAATGGACACAAAAACTTCTCTCTGATCATGATGACTGAGAGGTAGGGTATAGGTGAAGGTATATCTAAAAACATGCCAACTGTCCTGTCAGAGTCATATTATGTAGCTGCTGCTGCTGCTACAGTTGCACTTTGGGTCCAAAATGTCAACTCACGCAAAATAAAAACACAAAAATTATCATTCCACTTTATTTGGAGCTCAAAGAAGGAGGAGAAGGCTGACAGAGACTGCATAGCCAAGTCGTAAAGTCACCACGATATGCATATGAGATGTATAACTCTCATCATACACAACACAGTTCAGGAGACTCTGCAGACCTCCAGAAGATGTTATCCACCATCCAATTTCCATTCGTCCATAAATGTACCTATGTATATAGAGGTGGTTCGGTCGGTGGTTGAGATTATAGTTTACACGAAGCATTTGCAAAGAGCAAACTATTTAATTGGAGCTGCTCTCGAAACTTGCCCAAAACCAGCACTGCTTAGTGCTACCGTGGTGTGCCTTCTGTGTGTCTTGTCATCGTCATCGTCGCATTAATGTCGTCAAAACTCTCAAAATATGTGCCCTTCATTCCGGGAAATCACATTTATGTCTTTGGACGGTCGTTGGAGCATTTAACGACTTGTAACTCCTCGAAGTCATAGCTTCTTTTCAACAAACCTCACACCCCTTTCCTCCACCCTCCTCTATAGGTAGGTATAAGTATAATTGAGATATTTTCTATCGGCTAGGTGACGAAACTCTCAAACCAGTGTATCACCAACCAATTTGACTGCCTCTTTTCTTCTGGTCTCTTAAACCTCTGCCTCGTCGTCGTCATCCGTCTTAAGTTGGCGGCGCGGCGTTTGACTTTTGAAGTTTTTTTTTCAAAAAAAAAGAGAAGCACATGAAAAAAAAGCCAACTCACAACCAGAACAGATTCCATATCTCTCGCTTTTTTGACGCTGTCGCTGTTGCTGTTGCTGGCACTCACTTGAAATCACAGCCAAAATTAGTCAATTTGTATTCCAGTGAGCTGGCTTGAGTTTATTGCACAATATGAACAACTGATTGTGCTGGTTATTGTTTTTTAACTGCCCATTGCAAATCATCATCTCTCTCGGCACATACGAAATACCTTTTTTTTATTTTTTTTAAATAAAAAAGTCGCACTCTGACAGGGACAAAGACGAACGAGGAAAAGATACGATCTTCATCCTTCATGCCTGGAACTTCTACTTCGACTTCGACCCCTTTTCTTGACAGCAAATTCCTCAAAAAGTTACCTTCACTAACAAAAAAAAAAGTCAGTAGAACAAAAAAACGTTTCGAGGCGCTGCGCAAGATGCCCAAAAATTTCATGTTTTATGTGAGTGGTGCCTGCGCTTGTTGCACTGCATTTGTCAGTGAGAATAAGATTTATATTTATTGCCATCCAAAAAGTGCAATACTTCACCCTTAAAGAGTGCTCCTTGAATTCACGAGATTTATTTTAAAAAAAAAAAGAATAAAAGAAAAATTACGACAAAGACAACACACAAATTCCCCCAGATCAAGAGATATGAACTTTATTAGAGAAAGAGACCGGTCTAGCTGGTGGGTCGGTCAATGTTGGAATTTCTTAGAACCCTGCAAAAGTTTCTCTCTGCGTCTGCACATTGTTCCTCATGGATTGGATATGTGTACTTCTCATAGTGATGATGGCTAAAGTATCAGCCGAGAAATTACTGAAATTGTAAGCAGTGTACGTGAGTCCAGGGTCAACGCAAAATCAATATAGTCAAGAGTTGATGGTCCAGAGAAATATGTATTTATTGATCTTCCCGCAAGTATAGGTATTGGCATAACCGCTGCCGGCCGCTCCGCACCATTGGTTTTGTTAAAGTAGTCAGGCAGTGCGAAAATATTCTTGCAATTCACCTCTAATAAGCGCAAACACTGTTAATTACCCCCCTTATTCTCGGTTCGAAAAAAAAAAACATGAAGGAAGGAATATCCTTTTAGGGAGAAATCAACAAGGAACACAAAACCATGAGCGGGTATAAAATTTAGCTTCGAGAGGGGTTAAGAAATTAAATTGTTTGAAGTTTTGATTTGGGACTTAATATAATTTTAAAATTATGAATTTTTGATTCAAAGTACATTTTCTTGACTTTTTCTGAAAACTTTATTACTTCATTTCTGTCATTTAATGTACAAAAAAAATAACTATTTAAATATATTATTAGTTTATAAAATTAGGAAAAGGTCAATATCTGTATCTGGAAAACACTCCCAAGTTCTCCCGGAACTCCTACAAAATGCCTTGAATAGGCTAACAAAATGGGCTAAGCAATGTGGCCTGGACGTCAATCCACATAAAACAGAACTAGTACTCTTTTCAAGAAGGTCTCATTTTAGACAAAAAACTAAATTGGAAGGCAAATATTGATGAAAGAGTAAAAAAGGCTACTGTAGCGCTTTTTACTTGTAAAAAGGCCATAGGATCAAAATGGGGCTTCTCCCCAAAAATAACCCACTGGCTATACACTTCGGTAATTAGACCGATACTCATTTATGGAGTTGTCGTATGGTGGACCGCACTGGACAAGATGGTAAATCTAAATAAGTTCATCAAAGTCCAGCGGTCAGCAGGTATGTGCATCACAGGAGCACTTCGCTCAACACCAACCGCAGCCCTGGAAGTGATTTTAAGCCTAACACCTCTTGACATCTTCTCCAAAACGGTGGCAGCTAACTCATGTGTGAGGCTTAGAGCCACCTCTCAATGGAACAGTAACAATACTGGACATACTACTATCCTAGATAATTTTAGATCTATCCCAGATCGCCTAGACTATACCACCCCTAAAATGGTATTCGGTAAAAGCTTCCATGTGTCCATCCCTTCAAGATCCTCCTGGGAAGAAGAGAGACCCCTGGAAGACAATGCGATACACTTCTATACAGACTGTTCAAAGACCGATTACGGAGTTGGAAGTGGTATCTATTCGGAACAACTGAATCTAAGTCTATCATATAGACTTCCCAATCAATGTAGTGTATTCCAGGCAGAAGTAATGGCGATTAAAGAGGCACTATCCTGGCTCAAAGAAAACGTTATATCTTGCAAAGATATACGAATTTTCTCGGACAGCCAAGCCGCTCTTAAATCTCTCGCGTCTGTCTCTACAAACTCTCAATTAGTCCACGACTGTCGATCATCTCTGAATGAGATGACAGAACAGTTTAATATTCACCTCATTTGGGTGCCGGGCCACAGAGACATTCCGGGAAATTGCAAAGCCGATGAGCTCGCCAAAAACGGAACACTTCTGCCAAATGTTAGACAAAAACATAACATAGGAACACCACTTGCTACATGCAAATATCTTCTCAAACAATATGCTCTAGAAGCAACAAATGCTAGATGGTCACAGAGCACCACCTGCCTAACAACCAAGCAAATATGGCCAAGCATAGACTTAAATCGGTCAAAAGGCTTGATATCCTTGAGCAGACAAAATATAAGCTCTACAATTGGAGTAATAACAGGACACTGCCTCATAGGAAGACATGCTCTGAGGCTAGGAGTCTACACAAATGACTTCTGTAGAAGCTGCATGGACGAGGAGGAAGAGGAAACAGTCCAACACCTGCTATGTACATGTCCAGCACTCTCCACTAGAAGGAATAACTTTCTCGGTAATCCCTTCTTCGACAATACCAGTGAACTGGCAATGACTGACACAAAGTGTCTCTCTAACTTTATTAAAAGCACAAAATGGTTTGTTTAATTTTCATTACTCTCCCATGAGTAACCTTATTAGTGGTATCACAATGGACCCTTGAGGTCTAAGTGAGTCAATGACATCTAGACAGCCACTCCAACCTAACCTAACCTAGGAAAAGGTCGAAGCAATTAGCTTCCGGTTTCAGAACCGGGACACAAGCTCTTCGAAACAGTGAAAGAAACCTAGTCACCGAAGCACACGGAATTGTTGATGTTTTCAAGCAGCACTTCCAACAATTGCTGAATGCGCAAAATGTCGAGCAAGATAATGACGAAAGAGAAGCAAGACTAGTCAATGAAGACCCAGTTCCAGCCCCCAGCAGAGAAGAGGTAGAAAGAGCCATCCAAAAGCTAAAAAATAACAAGTCCGCCGAGGTGTTTTGATGAACCGCATGCACCAGATCATCACCAAAGTGTGGGAGGAAGAATGCATGCCCAGCCCACTGACTGGTCGATAAGCTCCATATGCCCCATCTTCAAAAAAGGCGATCCGATGTTATGCAAAAACTACCGTGGCATATCCCTGCTTAATGTTGCATACAAAATCCTATCCAACGTACTGTGTGAGCGTCTTAAACCTTTCTGCAACACAATAATCGGCACGTACAAGTATGGCTTTAGGCCAGGCAGAACAACGATAGACCAAATATTCACACTGAGACAGATCCTGGAAAAGACCAACGAATTTCAAGTCGAAACCCACCATTTTTTCATCGACTTTAAAGCTGCTTATATGATAGCATCCACCGCCAATAGCTTATGATGGCGATGTCTGAATTCGGGATCCCGAACAAACTGATCCAGCTGTGCCGCATGACGCTTAACAATACAATAGCTCATCCGAGTTATTCCAAACTTGCTCAGGGTTTAGACAAGGAGATGCGTTGTCATGTGACTTCTTCAACATAGTCCTGGAGCAGATAGTGCGTAAGGCAGGTGTGAGCACGGAGGGCACTATCTTCAACAAATCCACCCAGCTCCTAGGTTATGCGGACGACATAGACATAATCGATCGATCCAAGAGAGCTGTGCTTGAGGCCTTCACAGTGATTGAAGAACAGACGAAACTAGTTGGTCTTGAAGTGAATGAGGACAAAACAAAGTACATGTTATCAACAAACAAAGCAACATCTGTCCACCGCCTAGAACAAAACGTCACTGTTGGTAGCAGCAATTTTGGGGTAGTTAAGAAGCTCACCTATCTTGGAACAAACATCAATCCCACGAACGACACCTTAGTGGGATCTGAGGAAGAATTACCCTAGCGAACCGCTGCTGCTTCGGTTTGGCCAAACAATTGGGTTCAAAACTCCTCACTCGAAAGACAAAGTGTCTGCTATACAAAACTTTGATTTTACCAGTCCTACTCTACGGCGCCGAGTGCTGGACGATAAGTAAAAAAGGGGAATTAATACTGGGCACTTTCGAAAGAAAAATTCTTCGACGGATGGAGAAGAAGATACAACCGAAAACTGTATGAGCTGTACCAAGATGTGGATGTAGTCCAGAAGGCCAAGAAAATACGACTACATTGGCTCGGCCACATCGAGCGAATGGACGACAACACTCCAGCTAAGAAAGTCTTCTCATCCCAACCCCCAGGTGCAAGACGACAAAGAAGACCGAACCTACGGTACGTTCACGATGGAAGACTGCAGTATCTCAGGCTGAGACCCTTCATGGATTGTGAGCCGGATAAGTAAGTAAGTTTATAAAATTCGGACATCTTAGTTAGACTTTTTAGTTTAAATTTCTGCTTAAATAAGACAGATTTGAACTTTTGAAAAAGATTAAATTTTTTTGAAATTATAAATATAAAAAGTTTCAATTATGAAAATTATTTGACTAACTCCGAAAATTATTATTTTGGTAAATTTAACGAAAAAACTTAATAAACAATTTTTTGTTGTCAAACCTAACCAAAAATCAGAGCCCGCTGATATAGAGTTTTGCAATAAGAGATTTTTATTTTGAATAGACCGCTATTCTGGCATCTGTCACTTTTGAAGCTGTCATCTTTTGACATTACGATCTTCAACGAAGCATTTAAATTGTTCAGATGCACTTTAAAATTGCCTTCAAATTATTCAGTTTTTTTGTCAATACTGGCTTATAATAGTTTTCGAAGCGCATTTAAGCAAAAATTGCAACGTTCGCATTTTAGGAGTAAAAACCTCAAAACTTCTTTCAATAGATTTTTTTAATTAAGTAACTTAAAGGATATGCGTAAAGAAGCAAACCTTTTATTGATTGATTTTATTTTTCCAAGTTCTGTTATTAGAAAAATATATACATGGCTTTGTAAAATAAATCAATTTATTGATACTTTGTGCCTTTGTGGAAATTCAAAAAATTATAAAAGGAGAAAAAGGGAATAAGAATTCAAATTCAGAAACTAGTGCATACAAATTTTAACAAAAGGTATGCATGAACATGTGTATGTTTTTTAAACAAATTTGAACGAACAAATATCGTCAATTTCTTCGTGAAACTTAAAATGATAGAAGTTATAACGGGTGATTTTTTAGCTTTTATCTGTTTGGCAACATTGGTTTAAACAGCTAACGTACGTTTCGTGTTTTGTTTCCATGTCAAACATCTTCAGTTTGGTCTATTATTTAACCATGAATTGTTTTACAAACGAATAACGCTTATAAATAATTGAATTTTGTTATAAAAATGCGTACTCTGTTAAGAAAGTTCATCGCGCGCTTTTTCCATTTTATGGTCAGTTTAATCGACCCACTGAAGCGGCTATTCGGGCTATTGTGACTTAATTTCGCACCAAATTTACATTGATGGACATTAAACCACCAACACGCTTACGTAGAGTGCGAACTGAAGAAAATATCGCAGCTGTTCGGCGCCGTTCGCAGCAATTGGGCCTCTGTTACTCAACAACGTGGAAAATTTTGCTGAAGGATTTAGGTATGATGCCTTTCAAAATACAGCTGGTGTAAGAATTGAAGCCGAACGACCAACTGCAACGTACAATTTTTGGTGAATGGGCTCTTGGAAAGTTGGCCGAAGATCCACTTTTTTACGAAAAATTGTGTTCAGCGACGAAGCTCATTTTTGTCTCAATGGGTACGTAAATAAGCAGAATTGTCGATTTTGGAGTGAATATCAGCCAGAAGCATTGTAAGAGCTACCAATGCATTCAGAAAAAGTCACTGTTTGGTGCCGTTTATGGGCTGGTGGCATCATTGGACCGTACTTCTTCAAAGATGATGCGAATCGTAACGTAACTGTGAATGGTGAGCGCTACCGTGAGATGATATCCAACTTTTTTCTGCCCAAAAGCCAAGAGCTTGACTTGCATGACATGTGGTTTCAACAAGACGGTGCCACATGCCACACAGCACGCGCAACAATAGACTTATTGAGAGGCGAGTTCGGTGAACATTTTATTTCACGTTCGGGACCGGTCAATTGGACGCCTAGATCGTGCGATTTAACGCATTTTAGACTATTTTTCTGCTCAATTGACGCATTGGAAGACATGCTGGAAAGAAGAAAAGTTGGAAAGAGTATGCCAAAATTGGACTAAGCGGATGGACCATTTGAGGCGCAGTCAAGGTCAGCATTTGCATGAAATAATCTTCAAACATTAAATTATTATGACCGTACTATCGATTCAAATAATGATTTCATGCATTTTTTTTTTTTGAAAAACTTTCCAATAGCTTTTAAAAAATCACACTTTTCACGGGCTGAGTGATTAAATATATAAGGAGTTTTCTAATTGGGACGAGTTAATTTTGACAGCTCGTGGCGGCGATATTGTTTCGATTACTTTCTGTCAAAATTTCTTCTTTTAATCAGTCACTAAAGACAAATCATCTTGGCAAGTTACAGCGTCGAGCAACACGTGCAAATTATAAAACTTTATTATCAAAATGGGTGTTCTTTAGTAGAAATGATGCTCCCACTACCTACTTCTTTTTAATGGGATACATGGTCTTCCTTCCAAGTCGACTATCCAAAGTTTTGTGGCCAAATTCGACTCCATCGGCTGAATTTACCAACACACGTTCGTGAACGAAGCGCAAAGATCTGCAGAAAACATTGGCGTTTTTCAAGAAATTGTGCATCATAATCTGAGGCAGTCAATTCCGCGTAGCTCACAAGAACTTGAACTATTGCAGACCACAAGATGGCGAAATTTGCGTCGTGATTTAGGCCTGCCCTATACAAAATCGATCCAGGAGCTGAAACCAAACAACCATACGCAGAGTTGTTCGCTAATTGGGTTTTTGGGAGCAATTGGAAGTTGGCCCCAATTTTGGTCAAAAAATCATCTTCAGCGATGAGGTCCATGAATAGGTACGTGAATAAGAAAAATTTCAAGATTTTTGACGAAAAAGATTTTATGTTTTGAAATCTTGGATTTTGAATATTAACACAAAATATATGTTCAAGTTGAAGATTTTAAAAACCTGTGAATAAAAAACTTTTAAAAAATAAAATCCAAAAGCCGAATCTATGATGTTCATTTGAGAAGCATTTCTTCACGGCATAAGATTTGGAGTCAATCACGACATAAACCCGAAAAACTTAGTATTTTTAACTTCCCATATAGGAAGTTATTGTAATCGTTACGATTTGTCGAATTGAAAATTTTGACATTTCTCGACGTTTCCAGGTCCCTAGAGTCGAAATAAAAGATTTCTTAGAGAGATGTCTGTGCGTGCGTGTTGCGTGTGTACGTACGTTTGTACGCTCGTACGTTCGCGACATTTTTTTCGTCGTCCATGGCTCAAGAACCAGTAAAGATATCGACTTCAAATAAATTTTGTTATAGAAATAATAATGCAGAAAGATGCAGAAAGGACTCTCAAAAAAATTGCGTGGGTGGTTTTTTTATCATAGCACTTTAAAAAAAAGGGTGAACATTTTGGTTAACCCTTGACTTGTATTAAATTTTATATTATATATTGTAACGTGACACCAAACAAATATATTTTTGGAAAAAAATCTAATTAACGTTTTTTTTTTTATAAATCAAAAAAACTGAAAAAAAAAGTATTGCTCACCTCGAAAATTTTATGAACAAAAAATGATTTTATCTCCAAAACAATTTTGTGCAACGAAGAATAACGAAAAAAAATTAACAAAAGTTGGTAAAAACGGATTTCGACTCAAATATCTTTTCAAAACTTTGAGATATTGGCTTTATACTAATTTTATCTTATAAAAACAATATTATCTGTAAAATTTTGAGAAAATTCGAATTAACAGTTTTTTTTTACAAAAAATAAAAACCTAAAAAAAAATTAATAAGAATTGGTAAAAATAGATTTTCGACTCAATTATCTTTACAAAAATTAAAAATATTGACGTCAAACTTATTTTATTTCATAGATTGTTTTCGACATTAAGTAAATTTTTTATAAAAATCCAACAATTATTTTTTTTATAAAAAAAAATAAAATCTACAAAAAATAGTACGCAAATTTGGTAAAAATTGATGTTCGGTTCTCGATATCTCGTGAATAATTGACTTCAAATTAATTTCATTCATCCAATTTGTATTTGTATAAGAAATAAAAACTTTAAAGAAATTCTACTAAAATTGGTAACAATTGCTTTTCAACTAAAAATCTCGTTAACAAAAATAGATTTCGAAATCAAACTATTTCATTGCAAAAAATTGTTGGTAATTTGAAAATTTTTAAGAATAATTCAACTGACAACTTTTTTAACAAAACACGAAAACCTACAAACTTTTAAGCAAGACAAATCAACAGACGGGATGGGAAGTTATCAGTGTGGGTCGCATCCTAGCCTCATTTTATTATTTATGTTTATCGCCAAAAATTTTGTTCAAATGAGACCTTATTGAACATTTAAAAAAAGCCACGCCACACCTTTTGTTTGGAATTGAAGAACTTATGTTATAATTTATAATTATACATTTTTTTCATTTTGGTTCCTTTGAATATTATCTTCTTTGATTTGCTCTAACTTTGTTTCTCCATTTTTAATATTAAATTTTATTTTTATATATTAAAGGTTGTCTTTTTGTCTCTTATATCATTTTTTTAGAAAAACATATTGTTAAGTGCTTATTTATTTTATATTATTTAAAAAATTCTTAATATTTATCCAAACAAATATAATTTATGAAAAAAATCGTAAAAATATGTAAATGCAAGTAAATTATTGAGAAGTGAAACTGATGCAAGGTATCCCAAAAAAAGAGTATGTAGAGTGCAAGAAATTTTTAAAGGCAATTGACACCCTTTACTGGCTGACACTTTGTGGCAAAATCAAACAATTTTTAATCTTAGAAATTGTAGCTAGTCTTTTGCGCAAACCGAAAGTTTTTAGCTTACATGGTTTTTTTAGTAATTGAATTTTCAGGAATTTTTAAATGCCTTTGAGTTGCAAACATTTCATTTTTCTAGTTACAACCGTTCAATTTGCTATTTAAAATTACTCTAAAATCAGTCAGCTGATGAGCATACAAAAATAATTGATTTCCAAAATTGCAGCTTTTAAAAAAACTAATTTGCTGCTCAATTGATTTACTACCTTTTAAAGGGCTATTTTGTATTCCAATTAAAAGTTTCAAAAGTGTACTTTTGGATCCCAAAAAGGAAGAATTTGTAAATTTTAAAAGTAAAATTTTGTAGCTCAAATGGTTTTTTAAAATATTTAGGTATTTTGGCAAAAAAGTTAGCTCGAAAATGAGCTTCGAACATCAAACAAAAATAAAAATTATTTGCAGAAATTTTTAAAAATTTCTATTATAAAAAAATACCTGACGGATTTTTCTAAAACTTTTTTGTGCACATCTCGATGTAAGTATCAGTTAAAAAATACATTTGAAGCAGAAGATATTCCTCCAAAAAACTTTGATTTAAATTCTAGGAACTTTGAAAAGTCAAATTATAACATTTTTAGTTCAACAAATCAGACAAGCTACAATACCTTTCAATGAAAAGTTAATGAAGTCAAAAAGAATAGGTTTGATATTTAATTACGGAAAAAAACATTCAAACTCCATGCGTACAAGTTAAAGGTAAATATATTGAAAACCAATAATGATATGGTTTTCTCCTATGACAAGTCATAACTGTTTAGCTTTGATGCTTACATAATTTGAATAAAAACTATTAAATACCGAAAAGAGAAACTCTAACATGAAAATGTTGTTCCAAAAAGAAATTTTGTTGTGTGTTAAAAATATCGAATATTGTTAAAAAATTTGTTTAAGTCAGTAAAACTATAATCTGAAAGTTCAACGATTGTTTTGTTTGATTTTAATAAATTGATAATATCTGCGGTCAACACCAGTAACGTAGTTTTCATAAATTCAAAGAGGACACAGGCGTATACTTGTCTTTATTTTGCGGAGGAATTTAGCTCTGCAAAAAAGGAAATATGATTTGACATAACCTGAATCATTTCCATTATTTTTCTTTATTTGCAAAACTAGAGATTTTGAGTTTTTACATACCTGACGTAAAAGGGGCACAAGAAATATGACTTTTTTGACCGTAAGTTAACATTTTCATACAAGTGAAAAATTGTTGGTCTATTTGTATAAATTGTTGCCTAAAATAACAAAATTCCTTCAAAATAAGAATATTTGTTTGACATACGAAGTTTTGAGTAAAAGTTGACTAGGTGTTATTTTCTAAACTGTATATTTCTTCACTATCCTTCTAACTTACATCATCGAGAAAATTATCAGAGATTATGTATTTCCCAAAATGTTTGTTTGGGAATTGTACTTTTCAAAATAGCAAATTTATGTTACTACATTATTTCCTCTTTTTTTTACAATTTCAAGATCAACTTAAACCCTTTGTTCAAGTATCAAAAATCAAATCAAGACTAAACAAAGAACCCATTGCACACCCATCCCCCCATATTTTTCTCCGCTCTTGAACTTCAACTTTCTATATATTTACAACGTCAAGTATAAGAATAAAAAAAATAAGAAAGAAAGAAAATAAACTCCACTCACCTGTTCATGCTTCTTGAGATACCCAAGGCGCGGAAATGATTTATCACAGAACTGACACTGATAGGATCCATCGCGGTCGGTCGCGCTCTTAATGCCATCACTTGTCAACTTATCCAACAACTTTGCCGAATCCCTATCGATTTTCCGCAATTTCGTTGGTATTTTCACGGAATGTTTGTCACCGCCACCGCCACCGCTACCGCTACCGCCGTTGCCGCTGTTAACGTTGCTGTTGCCATTGCCGCTATTTGCGCCACTGATGCTGTTCGAGGTGGTGGTGGAATTAGTGTTGGTGGTGGTGGTGGTTGTGGTGTTTGTTCCAACAGCATCATTGGCACCACCACCACCATTTGACGTAAGGAAAACCCTTTCCTCGCTAGAATTTGCGGCGTCGTCATCTTCGTCTGCATCCCCGTCACGAGCCTCATCGTCGTCTTCATCATTCTCATCGTCGTCCTCGCCACCGACACCGCCGCCAGTGACACCATCAGTAGCAGTTGCTCCATTTAAGGCTGAAACACGTCGATTGTGATGCCTGTCGCGGTTGTGACCATTGCCGTTGCCGCTGTTCTGTTGCTGCTGTTCGCATTGGTATTGCTGCTGCTGCAAGTGATGATGCAGTCTTTGCTGTTGATGATGATGATGGTGATGATGAAGATGATGGTGATGCAGCGAGTTCGGAGTAATTGTCCCATCCGACATGGAGGGCGAGTAACTGGACGAGGTGTGTGTCGAGTACAGATCTGGAAAATTAAGACGTTTTCGATTAATTTAAATTCATTCAAATGACATCAACAACCACCAGACTGATTCTGATGTTGTCTTAATTAAAACACCCTCTGTCGTAGGTGTCATATCATATCGAAGTCGAAGTCGAAGTCGTGCAGTACAGATCGCAGCTTCTGCTCCTGCTCCTGCATATAAGATGTTAACAAGTATAGCAAAACCCCTAATTAATTAAGTGGCATTATAATCTGGTGTGGTGACTAAAGAGGAAGTGATGGTTCCAAAACAATGAAGGCAGAAAAATCTTTGGATTCAGTTTGCGGTCTATAATTGAATTAACGCGCGTGGCGGACTTATAGCTTATTATCAAGAGAAGGGGCCGACGTACGACGCGACATCGAAACTACCACTAATACCCTTGCCGTCGCCACCGACCGCACCGCTACTGTTTCGTGTTGTAGGGATAATATGTATTTGCTGATGAGATGAGACTGACTTGGATTAATTGGAAGGGGAGGTGTAATTATTATCTGGCGACAAAAAACTAAAACACAACATTGCGCTGCGCCATGATAACGATAAGTTAGTAGCTGCTGTTTTGCGTTTTGTGTATATATAAATTGAAATTCTCCCCGATCAAGTGGCGTTACATGACAATTAGACGGAAGGGAAACTTCAATTAAAAGCATTGTCCGTCGTCTTCGCTCGTCCAGAGTCTTGTCTTTTATAGAGTCCAGAGTCTTGTGATACTTGGGGTTTTATGAAAATTTTAAGCGCGGGCGGTCTTATTAAAAAAAAAAAAAAAAGTATCATGCATCGCGGCTTAGTTTTGAAAACAAAAGAAAAAAAACAGAAGACCACCACTTTCCGGTGGATTTGAAAAACAAAAGGAAAAGATGGAAGAAGGAGCAAATGTTTTGTCTTTCGTTCCTCGCATTTCCGTGCTTAGATCATCATCAACATCACATCAAAGTGTGAGATTTCAAATAGATTTTAATAAAGCATGAATCACGAGATATGATAACTTGGCCTTTTAAATTGGAAAGACCGACCCGACCCGACACAGACATTGTGGTTGTTTGGGGGCACAAGAAGCTTGTTTTGATTTTATTGAGCTTCTAGTAGATGCAAGAGGATTAGTTTTTTTTTTTTCTTTATTTGTCATTGCAAGATATCAATTAAATAAGGCTTTAGTCATAGTTGATAAATGTATAACGGTTTTTAAGGCTTTTCTTGTTTTAATTCTAAATTAACTATAACACATCGAAAGGAACACCAGTTTTAATTTGAACTAATTATTAATGATTTAGAAACTGAGGGAGGAAATTGTAATGTTATTGTGATAAAAGCAACATAGTTCCCACGATTTTCAAGACTGCTATATTATGTGTGTTTCCCGTCGGAAGAAGAAGTTTGATTATTATTACCCAATAAAACAGTACTTTATTTGACGTATACTATTTGACAAGTTATGTTCCTATTTTTTGTATATCAAATTACATATTTGGGAAACATTTTTTACCCAGAGAAAGCACGTTAATTTTTATGTTTATTAGCTTTAAGAAAAGTAATTTAAAAATAAATAAATTAGTTGGCGCAATGGTCCATAGAGAACTAGGGCGTAGTGACTTACAACTCTCAACCGTTCCTGTGTGCGATGGAGGGGACCTACAGTTCTTATGCCGAATTCAAACGGCTAATTTGAGAAAGCACCTTTCATGACCAGAATTACTCTTGAAAGATTTTTCAATTCTTCGCAAAAGGCAGTACCCGTGAAAAAACTTTTTTCCCCGGAATGTATCAAACTTGAAAAGTTAATTTTCTTAAAAATCAAAAAAAAAAAAAAAACAAGACTCCCATTGGTGCTATTTAAAATGATAATTTTTGCAACAATTCAAAATGCTAAATTTAGGAACTAAGAAGAGTAAAAATCTATAATTAAAATGTATACTATTTTTTCAGATATTGAGAACTTTAAACGAGCTGTTTTTGGTATAGGATTGTTTTATTCGTAAATAATCTCATTTTTCTTTTTTAATTCTTAAAAAAAATATTTTTTATAAGATGAAGTGAGTTGAAATCAATACCTTTATTTTTTTTTTAAATATAAAATATTCAAATCGAAAATCAAATTGTACCAATTCTAGAAATATTTTTTAGGTTTTTATTTCTGATAAAAAAAACTGTTAAATTTGAATTTTCCAAAAATTGTAGCAGATTTCAGTAACGCTATTTTTCTTTGGATACGATTATACTGGGGATAATACAATTTTTGTTTGTTAAATATTCGACAAAATCCACCATTTTATATTTATGATAAGAAAATGGTTCTTAATAAATAGAAACTTTGAGAAAAAGAAAAGGTTTAGTGACAATTGTAAAGTTTCGAGATACAATATTCCAAAGTTAATCAATTATAACGTTTTTCTGATTAGGAGCTAACGACTTTTTGATAATATTATTGAGAAATATTATTGAGAAAACAGACTTTCTTAAAATTAAATCTTTAATTCATTAATAATTCAGAGGAATTTTTATTTTGACATAATCGCCCAAAAATGTACTTAAAAACACAAAAAAAAAAAAAAAACAAGAAAAACCAAGAGGTTAAGTGACAATTTGGATCAATTATTTTTTTTATTTTCCTTTATAATATTTTTTTGGGAGAATCTGAAATTGTTTTTCTTTATAAAACCAGATATGCGGGGAATGAACTGCGTTTGCTCCTCTAAATGTTTAGTGTTTATGTTTAAGTTTTAAGTTGCTTGTTTATTTTTCTCGAAGAAAATGGACTTGGGTTGAAAATGGAGATTCTACATTTGAAAATGGAGATTCTACATTGAAGCATTCTTTATAAATATATAAGCTATATTTTGTCTATTCTTATCCATTTAACTTTATCACAAAATCTAATTTTTTGGGTTAGTGATATTAACTTAAAAATTGGATAGTAATCAAAAATGATTCTCCTTGTTTATCACAAGAGAATGTTTTGCCTTTATTTTTGTGCAGTGATCAGTTCAATGCTAATTTTCTACCCTTCCGAAATCCATCCAGATATGTGTGCCTGAGTTCTGAAAATGTGGAGTAAATTACTGCGATACTAATTTAGTATTAGTAAAATATGTACTTTTGGTTTTTGGTGTTGTTAAGGACAAGTTAAAGGTATCAGTAAAATTTTTGTTTTACATTTTTGAACATGTTGGAGCTTTATTTTCAGATAAAGATAAATTCGAATTTCAAGCATTTTTTTTCGCAAAGAAACAATTTCGTAAATTCATTTCAAAAATTTAAATGATGAAAATTAATTTTAGCAAAATGCTAACAAAGTTTCATTTTGTTTTACTGATGATGTATCAATTTTTTAACTGTTCCAATGGCATCAGTAACAAAATGACTGATAAAATCAATAGCAAAAAGGAGCTGTGGAAAGCTCTTGGTTATTTAATACCACTTATTTTGATTTTGATTGCTTTAAACGCTCATCATTAAAATCTTTAGATCCCTCCTGTTTCAATTTGTACCGGAGGATTTCACTGATTAGTCCAGTCAATGAACGAAAGAAATTGTCTTCACATCAAAAAAAAAATCCAACAGTTTTGTAACTTGGCACACTTACTAAGGGATGTCTGTTGATGACCCAAAAAAAAAAAGTCCCCAAGAATCCGACGTGAGCTCTAGCGGCAGTTAAGAAAAACATGGAGTTTGTTTAAGTTTTTCACGTTTATCTCAAAAACTATTTGTCGTAACAAAATTAAAGCTCATTAAATTTTATAAAAAAAAGCTTTAATGAATTTTTTCGTATCTCATAGAGTTTATAAAATAGCTCTAGCGGCAGTGAAGAGAAACATACGGTTTTTTTGGTTTTTCGGGTTTATCTTCAAAACTATTTGTCGTATCAAAAAATAATCTTCTACAAAATTAAAGCTTATTAAATTTCCTTAAGAAATATGATATTTATAATTTGTTTGTACTTGTTTTAGTTTGTAAAATAACTCTATCGGCATTTACGGATTAGGTGGATTTCACCTGTTAATGTCCTATATTGGTTTAATAGGTTTTCTGATGAGTGTAAGTGGCTTGCAAGAATTAATGAGTACTATATACGCCCCGGTTTCTGTTGAAAAGATGCTTTAATACTGGTGGTGACCCCAGATGAATTTAAAACTTTGAACAAACTCTAATTCGTGGAATGAAGAGTATGGGTGGCTTGACACGAGGGCGTGGAATCACTGATAGTGTACTTAGCAAATGGATTCTAGGGCTGACTGCTACTCATGGAATTTGCCCTTCGCTTGAAGAATTCGCTGGCGTTCTTTTTTTCTACTAGGGAGCAACATGAAGATTTTGGGGAGGCACGTAAAATCAGAGATAATACAGACATTGCAAAACTGTGAAATTTGTTCCAAAGTCATCCTCCAGTTACAAATGCAAAACAAGTATGTTTTTAGACAAAAATCCAATTAACGGTTTTTTTTTATAAACCAAAATAACTGAAAAAAAAAAAATTTGTCACCTCGAAAATTTTACAACTAAAATATGATTTCATCTCCAAAACAATTTTGTACAACGAAGAATAATGTTTTTGACATCTGATAAAATTTTGAGAAAAATCTAATTGACAGTTTTTTTTTATAAAAAATAAAAACCAAAAAAAATATTACTCAAAGTTGGTAAAAATTGAATTTCGACTCAAATATCTTTTCAAAAACTTGAGATTAAGGCTTCAAACTTATTTTATCTTATAAGAAATATTGTTTTCAACATTTTTAAGTATTTTTGAGAAAAATCGAATTGATAGTTTTTTTTACAAAAAACAAAAACCTAAAAAAAATGTATAAAATTTGGTAAAAATTGATTTTCGACTCAAATATATTTTCAAAACTTTGAGATATTGGCTTAAAACTAACTTTATCTTTCAAAAAATATTGTTGTCAACATTCAATAAAATTTTGAAACAAATCGAATTGACAGTTTTTTTTACAAAAAATTAAAAACCGAAAAAAAAATTAACAAAAGTTGTTAAAAATTGATTTTCGACTCAAATATCTTTTCAAAAACTTGAGATTAAGGCTTCAAACTTATTTAATCTTATAAGAAACATTGCTGTCAACATTCTGTAAAATTTTGAGAAAAATCGAATTGACAGTTTTTTTACAAACAAAATAAAAAAGCTAACAAAAATTACTAAAAGTTCGTAAAAATTGATTTTCGACTCAAAAAGCTTTTCAAAAATTAAAGTAATATTGGCTTCAAACTTATTTTATTTCACAGAAAATATTATTTTCGATGTTCAGTAATTTTATTATAAAAATCCAACAATCCGTTTTTTCATAAAAAAAATAAAATCTACAAAAAATAGTACCCAAATTTGGTAAAAATTGATACATATAGACAAACTTTTAAGCAAGACAAATCGACAGACGGGATGGGAAGTTATCAGTGTGGGTCGCATCCCAGCCTCTTTTTTTTGTCAGTACAAACAACTCTAAATTTAATTGTTTTTTTTTTTCAAGACTATAAACATTTGGCATTACGTCAGATTATATAATACAAAAATTGCTATAGTAAAAAAAAATCACCAACTCAATTGTTTTAAAAATTCTTTCTGCATCTTTCGATGTTATTATCTGTAGGTACACAAAATTTATTTTAAGTCGATATCTCTACTGGTTCTTGAGAAATGGACAACGAAAAACGCTTAATAAACGTACGGAGCTATGGACGTACGTACACACGCACATACATACACCTGTCTAACAATCTTTAATTTAAATTCTAGGGACCTGAAACGTTGAGAAATGTCAAAAATTTCAATTCGACGAATCAGACCGATTCCAATCAATTTTTATGGAAAGTTAATTCGTAGATTTTAATGATTACATTTTCAAATTCGGTTTCGTTTTTTACTACAGATATATTCAAAAAATTACCAATCAGATCCCTATTTTCGATATGGATATTTATCACTGTGAGTGAAATTATATTACTTGCGAGCATCTTCTTTATAATTATTATAAGATTAGATTAGATTAGATTAATAGATTAATAGATTTATTCATAATAATATTTACAAAAACATTTGAGTTTAAATTTAAATTTCAATTTCAATCTTTAGTGGCATGGCCGGAAGGGCCGTCAGCCAGATGATAGCCTTAATTAATAAAATTTCCAATTTTTGTTGTTTTATGGTGCTTTATATACAATTTTATATTAAAAGTCTTCTTTTATTATCTGTCTTCTATAGTTAAGTGCTGTTTTTAAATATTGAGATAGTTTTTTCCAATCTGTTCCATTTAGAATTTCAATGAGTTCCGCTTGTTCCATATAACTTTTCTGCCATATTTGTCGCCGAATTTCTGCTATGAAATGCAGTACGTTTTCTCTTTCGTTGGTGTTGCATAAGGAGCAGCTTAGTAATAGGTCATTGCGATGTGGAATGAAATTGAGAGGCAAAAGTTCACCTCTAGCCCTGAAAATCAATGATATTATTTCAATGTTATGGGTGTCCTTGAAGTAGTTGGATTCTCCTAAATTGTGCTGAAGTAGGGGGTAGAATTCCCTATGTAGTGAACTAGTAGCTTGCTCTATACTTTTCTCTATAGATTTGGAGTGGAGCTTTTCGAGTAGACTGTTAAGATATGGCTTCCATTCTTGTAAATTATCTAAAGTTAGGTTGAAAGAGAGTTCACAAGAGTCCGCTAAGTTTTTCCATTCCTGAAACCATGAGCTTTGCGACTTTATAATCGAAACAGCAATCTTTCTTGCAACTTTATCCACATGGCTATACATTAACTTGGTAATGTAGTTGAAGTGCAGTTTAAGCGATGAGAGATGTAAGGGTGATAGACCGGTTTCAATGAGAAGCATGTAGTTAGGTGTTGTGTCGGGTAGTCGGAACTGCCTCTTTAGAAAGAACCTCAGGAGTTTTTCAGTGGTTTCAGACTGATTCCAGCCCCATGATTCCGCAGCATACAGCATTATTGATTCGGACGTTGCGAGAAAAACTTTGTATTTTACACTAAATGCTAGGTCCTTGTTACCATACACATTTTTCCACACCGTCCCAATCGCATTTTTGGATGAAGAAAGTTTTTTTTACTAGGTGTTTTTCTAGGTTTAAGTTGCTCGTCACAGTGTAACCCAAGTATTGGTATTCCCTCACAGTTTCAACTTGGTCCGCTCCATAATACCATTTCTCGTTTGCAGCCAATCGCCCTGATCCTCTCCGAAACACCATTGTTTTTGATTTGTCAAGGTTTACTGTTAGATTCCACTTCGAACAGTAATTCCGTAATTTGTTGATTATTAGCTGAAGAGATTCAGGAGATTCGGCTAACATGACAAGATCGTCTGCGTACATCAGAACTTTAATCCGGAACCCATCAATTGTTATGCCACACGGCATGTCTTTTATTAGATCTTCGATATAAAGGCAGAAAGCTGAAGGGCTGAGATTGCAACCTTGTTTTAAACGTACTAAGGCAAGAAACCAATCAGATAGATTTTGCCCATCCCATACTGCATACGTTGTTTCTTTATAGATGTCCTCAATAATTTTTCCAAATTTTAGAGACATCCCATCTCTAAACAATTTGAACCTCAGAGCCTTTCTGTCGATGGAATCGAAAGCGGCACGGAAGTCGATGAAACATGCGTATAGTTTTTTTTGTCTACGAATATATACCTCTGCAATGTTGGTCAGGCTAAATATGTGATCCACTGTGGAGTATCCCTTTCTAAATCCAATTTGGAATTCACTCAGAATATGGTTACTTTCAATCCATGCTGTGAGTCGGCTTCTTAAAATTTCCATGAAGATTTTGATCGATGAGTTGAGAAAAGCAATACCTCGATAGTTGGATGGGTCCGTCTTATCTCCTTTTTTGAATATGGGAAAAAGTATTGATTTTCTAAAAGCATCCAGTGTTTTGCCTGTAGTGAAAATATCATTGTACACTTTTGTGAGAAGTGTTAGAAACTCCAATGTTGCGTATTTTCAGAATTCATTTGGGATCCGGTCAATCCCGGGAGCTTTGTTGTCTTTAATTTTGGCTACAACTGCTTCGACTTCAGAGATCACTATCTCTCTATCTAGAATTTGATTTTCGACATTTGGTCTAGCGTATTGTATTGAAGGAGCAAAAAGTTTTGGGTTCAATTGTCCTTCAAAATGATGTCGTAGTGTTTCTGCAGGCGGTAGTGATTTTGTTACAAAAGGTCTTCCTTTTATATTTTGTATCCCTTTCCAAAATTCCGAGGAGTTTTTGCAGTACGCCAGACTTTCAGCTTGTTTTTTGGAGAAGCTAAGTTTTTTGCATCTACATAAAGCTTTGTATGTTTGATTTGCTGCAAGATAGTTTTCTTTCACAGACTGTTCATTTAAATGTTGGTATAGATGAAGAAGCGCAAAAGATTTTTTCCGGGCAGACTCACATTCCCTATCATACCATGCTGATTTTATTTTAAGGGACTTAGTGTTTGGGAGATGTGAGACCGCTGTCGATGTTATCACGCTCTGCAAAGCTTCCATAGTTGGCGAGTGCTCATGTAAACCTTGTGCTGTAATACTGCGATTTAGTTTTGCCTGATATATTTCAACACGCTTTGTCTGCCATTTAAGTTTAGGGAGAAGCAAATTTTTTGTTTCGGGTTGACTATTTGAATATGTCGTGGTTAGAGTTGTAATTAATGTCATATGGTCAGAATAAATTTGACTATCCACTTCAAAATCAAATAAATTGCCGATCAAATCAGTGGACATCATAAAATAGTCGATAACAGACTGACCTGGGTTTCTGATAAAAGTAAGTTTACCTTCCTCGTCTCCTTTTTTAGTACCAATTATTATAGCCAAATCAAAAGAACTTCCCATTTCCAAGATTGATTTTCCCCTTGCGTTGATTTCTGCGTCTTTTGATTTTCTTGGGACAGGACGGCTTCCAAAAGACACACATTGTTCTTGTCCGGTTCGCGCGTTAAAATCCCCCAACAGGACGCAGTGCTTATCCCCCAATACTTGCAATGTGTCATGTAAATGGGTAAAGTCCGTTTGCCAATGCGAACAATTTAAATATACTGGGACTAGATTTATAGTTTTTTTTTATCGATTAATATCTCTAAGTATTTGAATTCTTCTATTTCTTTAATTATTATAATATTATATATATGTACATATATTATAATTATATCTGGTACAGACATTGTTTTTACAAAATATATATAAAGTGAGGACAAACAAATATGGAAAAACATATATTAAAATTTCAATACAAAAAAATGAGTATACGCCATAGTGTACATTTGTTTATCATTTAAAGAATGAAATGTTAAAGTGCATTTTTTTGCACTTAGTATTCCTTCATCTGTTGGAATTTCAGTTTGATGTTTTGAACGTTTTCTTTTACAAAAATTAGTCATTTAATGCTATTTTTTAATTATTTAAATAAACACTATAGTCTTTTTTCTCAAGAGCTTTCGACTTTAATTTAAGGTAACAACGTCCACAATTCGCTGTACGTACATTTCCCAAACACAAAACGGACGGAATTTAAATTGAATTAATACATTGTCCTTCATTAAGTACATGAATCAAAAGTCAGAAACTTCCGTACATTTAAGCTACCAACTGCTTGAAATATGGAATCAAATAACAAGTTCTTAAGTTATTGAAATTCAAAACTGAGTTTAGTATAGATCGAGATCAATCAAAATGATAACAATTTATAAAACAAAGTCTTTTAAATGCTTTTAATATGAAACAAAAATCATATGCATAAATGAACGTAGAGTTCCTGGACCATGTTTGAAATCGACAGTAAATGTTTGTCTCTAAATTGACAATAAATGTTTTTTTTTTTTAAGTGATACATTATTTGAAGGCAACAAATTGTTAAATAATTGCATAAATAGTAAATCTTTACAAAATGGCTGCATACAAATGTAGAAAGGTATATGTATCAACATAATCTGTTTTTAGGAACAATAAATAAAACAAATAGTTAATAGTTACAAATCAACGATTAGTTTATACCAACTTGATTCCGAAAGCTAAGTCTATATAATGTGCCTCGGTATTGCAGTCTTGAAAACAAGACATTGTAGAGTTATACAAATTGAAACAAAGAAATAATCGCTTTTTAATTTAATTAATGGTGAACAGCATTTAATTTGAAAAAATGTTTATATGCAAAAATATGTCTTATATCTAGATACCTGATGGCAACATTTGAATGCAGTTAGTACAAATAGTAGTGATCATATAAAAACTGATTAAGTCGTTTTTGAGAAAATATCTGCCTGTGCCATTTAAAAGTCTTTTTTCACGGGCACTGATGTCTTTTGTGAGGAATTGACAAATCCTAAAAGAGTGATTCTTGTCATGAAAAGTGCTTTCTCACATTCGACTTTTGGATATATGTACATAGTTGAAAACTGTGTGTCACTTCCATCCCTAAAATTACTCGCGCACAGGAATAGTTGACATTTTTAGGTAAATAGGTCCTGGTTCTGAATGAGGTGTGGTCAACAGCAAATATGTATCTTTTTATTTTATAAAACAGTTCTATAAATGGTTAAAATAATAAACATTTGAATATTACACATTGAAATTCTCATATCTCTTCTAATAAAAAAAGAAGAAAATCGATTTAACTCCTTAAATTAAGAATGCAGACTCGTTGGTTTATAGCTATCATAGTCCAGTTAATAAGGGTTTTCACCTCAAAAAAAAAAAAAAAAAAGAGGCTGGGATGCGACCCACACTGATAACTTCCCATCCCGTCTATCGATTTGTCTTGCTTAAAAGTTTGTCTAAATGTATCAATTCTTACCAAATTTGCGTTCTATTTTTTGTAGATTTTATTTTTTTTATGGAAAAGCGGACTGTTGGATTTTTATAAAAAAATTATTGAATATAAAAAACAATATTTTCTGTGAAATAAAATAAGTTTGAAGCCAATATTTTTAATTTTTGAAAAGCTATTTGAGCCGAAAATCAATTTTTACCAACTTTTATTAATTTTTTTGTTTAGGTTTTTATTTTTTGTAAAAAAACTGTCAATTCGATTTTTCTCAAAATTTGTCCTAATGTTGAAAACAATATTTCTTATAAGTTAAAATTAGTTAGAAGCCATAATCTCAAATTTTTGAAAAGATATTTAAGTCGAAAATCAATTTTTACCAACTTTTGTTAAATTTTTTTTTCGGTTTTTAATTTTTTGTAAAAAAACTGTCAATTCTATTTTTTTCAAAATATTACTGAATGTTGAAAACAATATTTTTTGATAGATAAAAGTAGTTTAAAGCTAATATCTCAAAGTCTTGAAAAGATATTTGAGTCAAAACTCAATTTTTACCAACTTTTTTTTAATTTTTTTTTTAGGTTATTATTTTTTGTAAAAAAACTGTCAATTCGATTTTTCCCAAAATTTTTCCTACTGTTGAAAACAATATTTCTTATAAGTTAAAATTAGTTAGAAGCCATAATCTCAAATTTTTGAAAAGATATTTAAGTCGAAAATCAATTTTTACCAACTTTTGTTAATTTTTTTTTTCGGTTTTTAATTTTTTGTAAAAAAACTGTCAATTCTATTTTTTTCAAAATTTTACTGAATGTTGAAACCAATATTTTTTGAAAGATAAAAGTAGTTTAAAGCCAATATCTCAAAGTTTCGAAAAGATATTTGAGTCAAAACTCAATTTTTACCAACTTTTTTTTATTTTTTTTAGGTTATTATTTTTTGTAAAAAAAACTGTCAATTGGATTTTTCTCAAAATTTTATCAGATGTCAAAAACATTATTCTTCGTTGCACAAAATTGTTTTGGAGATGAAATCATATTTTAGTCGTAAAATTTTCGAAGTGACAAATTTTTTTTTTCAGTTTTTTTGATTTATAAAAAAAACCGTTAATTGAATTTTTTTCCAAAAATATAATTGTTTTGTATCACGTTACAATATATAATATAAAATTTAATTCAAGTCTCTAGCGTCATTGGTTCATGAGATATTAAGGGTTAACCAAAATTTTCACCTTTTTTTTAAACTGCTATGGTAAAAAAACCACCCACGCAATTTTCTTGAGAGCCCTTTCTGCATCTTTCTGCCTTATTATCTGTATAACAAAATTTATTTGAAGTCGATATCTCTTCTGGTTCTTGAGCTATGGACGACGAAAAAAACGTCGCGAACGTACGGACGTACGGACGTACGTACACACGCACGCACAGACATCTTTCTAAAAATCTTTTATTTCGACTCTAGGGACCTTGAAACGTCGAGAAATGTCAAAATTTTCAATTTGTCAAATCGGACCCATTACAATAACTTCCTATGGGAAGTTAAAAATCCAACAGTTTTGAAACTTGGCACACTTACTAAGGGATGTCTGTTGATGACCCAAAAAAAAGTCCCCAAGAATTCGACGTGAGCTCTAGTTTGTTTTAGTTTTTCACGTTTATCTCGAAAACTATTTGTCGTATCAAAAAATTTGTTTCCACAAAATTAAAGCTAATTAAATTTTATAAAATAAATCTCCAATGAATTTTTTCGTATCTCTTAGAGTTTATAAAATAACTCTAGCGGCAGTGAAGAGAAACATACGGTTGTTTCGGTTTTTCGGGTTTATCTTCAAAACTATTTGTCGTATCAAAAAATAATCTTCTACTAAAGTAAAGCTTATTAAATTTGAGAAAGAAAAAATAGTATTAGATTATAAATAACTCCATCCACAGGAGGGAAAAAGGAAAACATGCATTAGGTTTATTTTTCAAATATACAGCAACATAATTTGCTACAAGAACTAAGTTTATAAATTTATAGCAAAATCGAACTTGAAACAAATTAAATATATAAATGGCTGATGGTTATATGTATGATGACGAGGTGTTGTCACATCCACTGAACCCATGCAAGAATAGAATGCTTTTGAATAAATCTTCATTTTGCAAAACTTTGCTTAAATAAAGTTTCCTTTCAACGTTGCCATGGCTTGGCTTGATTAGAATTATTTCCCTTTCTGGTGGTGTTAAAGCCATAAGTAAAAATATCAGATCAACATCTTTACCTATCCCTGCAACGTTTGCAGTCTCCACAGATTTTTCTATTGAAATTTGTATAATTAATATGTCAGCATCGTCAGGTGCTTCTCTCACCTCTATTCCATGGTTACGAAGTGCCGTGGATAGAAAAGATATCAATCTTGACTTATTCTTTTCGTTGTAAAGAAAATTTATTTGTTTGATGTTATTTACTGTTACATGATCAAATTGAATATCGACTGACTTCTTAAGTCTATATCTTCGATTTTGTTCTACTCTTTTCGTACCGTATGCCAAGGAAGAGTAAATATTAAACACTACAGGACAACTTTTTGCCGAATAATGTTTTTAAAGGTACTTAATGTAAGAATGGCAAATTGTTGAAATATCGGAATCTTTAGGCCACAATACTTTGTGTAGCAAGAAGCCACCATTCACAATAATTTCAAAGTCAAGGAAATCAATACTTGTTGTGGATACTGTAAATTTGTAGTATAGCGGTGACTTCTTTGTTTTTCGCATCCTATTTTCATCAAACAATGGTAATGGAAAGGGAGCCAAATCATAGTCCATATAAGTTCTTTTTTTGCGACAGTTTTACTTCTGAAACTCGTTGCATGCATGCCTAGAGAATAAGCATTGTAGCAAGTTACTTTATTATCTCCAACGATGCCACTCGCTATTGACATGATTTCACGTTACAATATGTAATATAAAATTTATTTCAAGTCTTTAGCGTCATTGGTTCATGAGATATATAGGGTCAACCAAAATGTTCACCTTTTTTTTAAACTCCTATGGTAAAAAAACCACCGAACTGTTAGTTTAGTAAGAAACAAAAAAAAAATACAACGCAAAATTGATAAAAACCTATGTTTGATTTGAATATCTCGAAATAGATGAAGGTATAGTGACTTCAAAATTATTTCTTTATATGCAAAATTTTGTTATAAGCGTAAGATAATATTCATAGAAAAAACAAATCGATATTTTTTATAAAAAAATAAAACTTTCAAAAAATGCAACTAAAATTGATAAAATTTGGTTTTCGAATATAAACGTCACATCGGGAACAAAAACAGATATTGAAATCAAACTTTTTTTATGATATGCAATATATTGTTCCTAACTTTTAGTTATTTTTTTTTGAATAGTTCAACTGACAACTTTGTTTTAAAAAATAGGAAAATTTTCAAAAAGACCAAAATACTGATAAGAAATGGTTTTCGACACAAGTATTATCTCTCACGAAATATTGTTTTTAAAATTTCGTTAAAGTTTTAGACAATTCGACAGACAGGAGATGGGAAGTTATCAGTGTCAGCCTCTTTTATTTTTTTTTTTTTTTGATCTGCTTAGTTGTGGAAAAGAGTATAAATTTAGATTCTACAGATATCAGTTAAAAAAATTTCCAATTCGACAAATCAAACGAATTCAATATAAGTTCGAGTAGTACTTGTTTGTTAAGTCATACTAATCTACATCACTAATAACATTTTACCATTAAATTTTGTATCCACAAAAAACTCATAAGCCGTCGGCATTTCAATTCAAAAGACTTAAAATTAACAAGAGCTTGTAAACAATGCAAGTGATGGGAAAGTCCTTAAAAAAAGTGAAATTTTAAATTGTCTAACCTTACTATAGTTATTATTGAACTATGTATATGTATCTTAATACTTAGCTATTGATATCCATCAATATTGCAAGTTTATTAAATTCTTACTTTTTCGTAAGTTACTTATTTCTGTAAAACATGAGTGATCGTTAACACACTTATGTAGTTTTGTATATAGCTAAGGCATTTGAAAATTGATATTAAAGATGGCTTAGGTTGAGAAGATGTCCTGTGCCTGTGGTGGGGACATTCATTTAAATCCTGACATTTTTCAATCTTATATTGAATTGTGAATTAAGGTTGTTAAGATCAATGTATTTAGTTTGCCAGATAAACCCTTGCCTTAGGTTGTATTTACACTATTGTATTCGTCCTTGTGAATTAATATAGTTAAAAATTGCAAAGGAAGAGTGATAAGTGCAAATAGCCCTAAAATCTAGTAGCATTTTTTTAATATAATATAAAGATTAAGTACCTGGATTTCCATCTTTGGTAGCTTGAATCTTTTCAATTAAATTTTCCAATCTTGAACTTGGACCGCGATAAAGCATTTTTAATGCCATCATCATTAGAAACAAATCAAAAATAACTTTGAACTTTTGTTTGTTAATTCTTTTTTCTAAATTTCAAAACAAATAAACGTAACAATTTTTAACACTATAATAACTTTCTATAATTGTTATTTCCACTATCTAAAACAAGTTCACTTTAAGTTAACCTTAAGTTGTTGTATAAATGTAACTTTATTTAAAGTTTTATTTATCACCCATTGTATTTTTTTTTTTAAATTCTTTATAATATTGTGTATTTATTTTATTCACAAAAGCACAATCACTTTACAATCCTTTAATTATGTTTCAAAAAAGATCGAAATATCCTTTTTAAATGTCACCTTCCAATTTAATCATCTTCCAAAAAAAAAACATTTAAAATATTAATAAATAATCCAACCGAAAAAAAGGACCCTTAGGATCGCGCTTATGCAATTTTGGTAATTGTTTTATATTCGATTGTGCGTGATGGTCTCCCCCAAACAGGAAACACGTCCAAATTTCTCGAGCACCAAAGAATAACTACTCTGCTATCACCGAATCCGAACCGAACGAAAAATAATAAAACCTTTAACTGATGCCAGAAGCAGCGTACTCCAGTCCCAGTGTACAACACTCAATCACTGATGTACTGTGTTGTGCTTGGGATGTGCTGTGCACAGAGCACAGAGACACAAGTCGAATCAGCAGCGCTAGTTACCCGCCTTCTTATTGCATTAGGTACACTCGTGTCGGTATAGATCCATCCAACTCACCAAAAACAAAACAGTGCGAGAGGCGCCTTAACCAGTTTTACTCTGTCTGGTGAGCTTCAACTGCTTCAACTGCACAACTGAACTGACAGATTGGGATTCAACCATGCGAAATTGGGTCCGCAATGGAGCGTAAGCTGGGCGTTAGAGAAAAAAAGAAAACACTTGAGTCTCTACCTATATACTTTGTGCCACCACCGCTGAGAGGCAGCCAATATATCTCGAGTTCATCCCAAGACACTTGAGAGCTTGAGAGACTTTCGATTTGCTCTTGGGGAATGGGTACTAACAGAGATATGTATATAATATGTACTGTACGTGGTCCCCATCAACGCCATCTATATTATGTTGTGCGCCTTCATTTCGTTTTTTCTCCATCTCCACTTTACCTACCCACAACACAACAACGACGATGACGATGCCGACTCCGTGAGTCGGTAAGTTGGTGTTATTTATGCAAACAATGTGAATTTTTGGGCGGGGCGTATTAAGTTTTGAATAAAAAGGCGCTTATTTACCGTTACATTGAGACTTTTGGGAGTTGTCAAAAAACACCCTCACAATGAAAATTTGTTTTTCTTTTTTAGTTTTTATTTTTCAATTGAAATATACGCCACCACCACCACTGATTTGAAAGCTAAAAAGAGGCTGGGATGCGACCCACACTGATAACTTCCCATCCCGTCTATCGATTTGTCTTGCTTAAAAGTTTGTCTAAATGTATCAATTCTTGCCAAATTTGCGTTCTATTTTTTGTAGATTTTATTTTTTTTATGAAAAAACGGACTGTTGGATTTTTATAAAAAAATTACTGAATATAAAAAACAATATTTTCTGTGAAATAAAATAAATTTGAAGCCAATATTTTTAATTTTTGAAAAGCTATTTGAGCCGAAAATCAATTTTTACCAACTTTTATTAATTTTTTTGTTTAGGTTTTTATTTTTTGTAAAAAAACTGTCAGTTCGATTTTTCTCAAAATTTTTCCTAATGTTGAAAACAATATTTCTTATAAGTTAAAATTAGTTAGAAGCCATAATCTCAAATTTTTGAAAAGATATTTAAGTCGAAAATCAATTTTTACCAACTTTTGTTAAATTTTTTTTTTCGGTTTTTAATTTTTTGTAAAAAAACTGTCAATTCTATTTTTTTCAAAATTTTACTGAATGATGAAAACAACATTTTTTGAAAGATAAAAGTAGTTTAAAGCTAATATCTCAAAGTCTTGAAAAGATATTTGAGTCAAAACTCAATTCTTACCAACTTTTTTTTTATTTTTTTTTAGGTTATTATTTTTTGTAAAAAAACTGTCAATTCGATTTTTCTCAAAATTTTATCAGATGTCAAAAACATTATTCTTCATTGCACAAAATTGTTTTGGAGATGAAATCATATTTTAGTCGTAAAATTTTCGAAGTGACAAATTTTTTTTTTCAGTTTTTTTGATTTATAAAAAAAACCGTTAATTGAATTTTTTTCCAAAAATATAATTGTTTTGTATCACGTTACAATATATAATATTAAATTTAATTCAAGTCTCTAGCATCATTGGTTCATGAGATATTTAGGGTTAACCAACATTTTCACCTTTTTTTTAAACTGCTATGGTAAAAAAACCACCCACGCAATTTTCTTGAGAGCCCTTTCTGCATCTTTCTGCCTTATTATCTGTATAACAAAATTTATTTGAAGTCGATATCTCTTCTGGTTCTTGAGCTATGGACGACGAAAAAAACGTCGCGAACGTACGGACGTAGGGACGTACGGACGTACGGACGTACAGACGTACGGACGTACGGACGTACGTACACACGCACGCACAGACATCTTTCTAAAAATCTTTTATTTCGACTCTAGGGACCTTGAAACGTCGAGAAATGTCAAAATTTTCAATTTGTCAAATCGGACCCATTACAATAACTTCCTATGGGAAGTTAAAAAGTGTAAGCTGTCAATTTAAATAAGCGCGATATGTCCTCCACTCCACTGCACTGGTGACATTTATAAGCTGTGGTTTCTTTTTTGTTTGCTTATATTATTTGCTGAATGTTTGCGCTGAATTGACAAAGTGTCAATAAAAATGACCTACCCTATAATATTGATGCAAGAATTTCAGAAAATTGTTTTAACCTAATTTCTTTTATAGGATTTTAAATATTTAATAAGCCACAAGAGCTCTTTTGCTAATCAATTATGCACACCAAAGGTTTGTCATTCTTCTAGGAAACAACCCCTTTTTCTACCATTCTGATGGTAGCCTTTTTTCTAGCCCTTCAGAGAAAACGGAGTGTAGGAGAAGTGAGGTGAGTTGGAAGAGAAGAGAATGGACCTATGATTTGACAGGTAAAAAGCATTAACTTTTATTATTTGGCCACCCGCAACACTCTCACCAAAAAGTTTGCTTTCCCATTAACCACCCACCACTGCACTGACTGACGACGCACAGAAGGACTCATACTGACATGGAGTGTTACAGTTTAAACAACTTTACGTTTTTCCTGACCAACCGAATCATCCACCATCCAAAAGAGCTACCACCTCATGTCCTCCTGCGTCACCCCTTTTATTTTAACCCCCGCCGCCGCCGCCACTGGATGGCAGATAACATGCATCGATGCTAATGGATCAGAAATTAAATCAAAAGAACAACACAACGGTCTTCGGTCGTTGGTCGTTCGGTCGATGGTCAGGAATTCAAAAAGTGTCTCCATTATTCCGGGTTCGTTCATTACTTATGCATGCATCGTGTCGTCGTTGCCGTCGTCGTCGTTCGTCGACAATTCGCCCGTTCATGTCCAAAAAGTATAGAGTTCCAGGTAGAGGTACTCTCGTTACTCCCAACTCGTCCTACATTTCCCATCTTTTCTATAATAGTCAAGGACGATGACAACGACGGTTACGAGAACGACGACGACGACTACGATGATGATGGTTACACGGAAAGAGCTTTATGGAAATTTTGTACTATAACAAATCTCCAAAGTCCACTTACAAAAAACAAAAATATCCACAATCCAAGTCCAAGAGTAACTTTTCACATTGTTTCCAAAGACAACTAACATATCAGGTGGCCGAGGGTTGAGGTAGTTTTACTCTTTTACAGTTACCTACCGTTACCAACCACCTTTTTCGAGTGACTTTTTTGTAAGCCTGCAGCCAGCGGCTATTTTTGGAAAAAAAGATTTAAGTTATAAACAATGTTTCGGTTGTCAACGTTGAAAATTCACCAAGTCATATATTCGTACTATATGGATGTGTTTTATGAACACGCCCCCATTAACAAACACTCAGGTATAAAAAGGTGGGACTTAGAGTTCAGTCATGCGTTCTGCCAGGTATATAAAAGAGGTAGGGTGCTTTATATACTTGAATCTATTTACAGGCAAGTGAACGAATCAAAATCGTTTCAAAAAATATTTACACGCAGGGTTTTGAATTGGTATTGGTTTTGAGAGAAGAGAGGAGAGAGAGTCAGTTTTTACTCTCTTTGATTTAAATCAAAATGTTTTGATTTCTTTTAGGAAACAATAGTATTGTAGGTGGGAAGGAGGAGTGTGGATTTTTCTTGTTTTGTATGAAATCAAAAATGAAGGATTGATTGAAATCCCAATGGAAATCGAAACATCCCTTGAGGCATTATTAGATGCTAATTTACATAAACAAAAATTCGAATATTGTTTTTGATTAACCTATTTATGTAAATAGGAACATTATGTTTTTCGAAACAGAAAAATCATTTTGGGATTATTGAACAGAGATTGACAGTAATTTGGAAATGTTTGAAGAATTATATCAGTGATTTTTGAAGGATACCTATTTAAGGCCTTGAGTGCATTAGTGTCCAAGTTGGAATTTTATCGAAATTGATTTAATTTGCAATGAACAATATGTATGCATTAAAAATTGTATACATTTCTGTTTTCATGTCATAGTTGTACAATTTTTGTACATAGGCCAAACACAGATTTTAAAATTTCTGAAAGTGAATAACAATTCAACTTAATCAAAAAAAAAAAAAAAAAAAAAAAACATTATTAAAAAAGAGGCTGGGATGCGACCCACGCACTGATAACTTCCCATCCCGTCTGTCGATTTGTCTTGCTTAAAAGTTTGTCTATATGTATCAATTTTTACCAAATTTGCGTAGGTACTATTTTTTGTAGATTTTATTTTTTTTTATAAAAAAACGGACTGCTGGATTTTTATAAAAAAATTACTGAATATCGAAAACAATATTTTCTGTGAAATAAAATAAGTTTGAAGCCAATATATTTTTAATTTTTGAAAAGCTAAAGAAAGTAAATTTTTACAAGTTTTAGTATTGTTTCTTTTTCAGGTTTTAATTTTTTGTAAGAAAAACTGTCGATTCATTTTTTCTCAAAATTTTATAGAATGTTAAAAACAATATTTCTTATAAGTTAAAATTAGTTAGAAGCCATTATCTCAAAATTTTGAAAAGATATTTGAGTCGAAATTCAATTTTTACCAACTTTGAGTAATGTTTTTTTTTTAGGTTTTTATTTTGTATAAAAAAAAAACTGTCAATTAGATTTTTCTCAAAATTTTATCAGATGTCAAAAACATTATTCTTCGTTGCACAAAATTGTTTTGGAGATGAAATCATACTTTAGTCGTAAAATTTTCGAAGTGACAAATTTTTTTTTCAGTTTTTTTGATTTATAAAAAAAACCGTGAATTGATTTTTTTTCCAAAAATATAATTGTTTCGTATCACGTTACAATATATAATATAAAATTTAATTCAAGTCTCTAGCGTCATTGGTGATCATGAGATAATTAGGTTTAACCAAAATGTTCACCTTTTTTTTTAAACTGATATGGTAAAAAAAAAACACCCACGCAATTTTCTTGAGAGCCCTTTCTGCATCTTTCTGCCTTATTATCTGTATAACAAAATTTATTTGAAGTCGATATCTCTTCTGGTTCTTGAGCTATGGACGACGAAAAAAACGTCGCGAACGGCCGTACGAACGTATGTACGTACACATGCACGCACAGACATCTCTCTAAAAATCTTTTATTTCGACTCTGGGGACCTTGAAACGTCGAGAAATGTCAAAATTTTCAATTCGACAAATCGTAACGATTACAATAACTTCCTATATGGGAAGTTAAAAATACTAAGTTTTTCGGATTTATGTCGTGATTGACTCCAAATCTTATGCCGTGAAGAAATGCTTCTCAAATGAACATCATAGATTCGGCTTTTGGATTTTATTTTTTAAAGGTTTTTTATTCACAGGTTTTTAAAAACTTCAACTTAAACATATATCGGGTGATTTTTTAAGAGCTTGAGAACTTTTTTTTTAAAAAAAACGCATACAATTTGCAAAATCTCATCGATTCTTTATTTGAAACGTTAGATTGGTCCATGACATTTACTTTTTGAAGATAATTTCATTTAAATGTTGACCGCGGCTGCGTCTTAGGTGGTCCATTCGGAGAGTCCAATTTTGGGTAACTTTTTCGAGCATTTCGGCCGGAATAGCCCGAATTTCTTCGGAAATGTTGTCTTCCAAAGCTGGAATAGTTGCTGGCTTATTTGTGTAGACTTTAGACTTGACGTAGCCCCACAAAAAATAGTCTAAAGGCGTCAAATCGCATGATCTTGGTGGCCAACTTACCGGTCCATTCCTTGAGATGAATTGTTCTCCGAAGTTTTCCCTCAAAATGGCCATAGAATCGCGAGCTGTGTGGCATGTAGCGCCATCTTGTTGAAACCACATGTCAACCAAGTTCAGTTCTTCCATTTTTGGCAACAAAAAGTTTGTTAGCATTGAACGATAGCGATCGCCATTCACCAATGATTCCACCAGCGTACAAACCACACCAAACAGTGCATTTTTCGGGATGCATGGGCAGTTCTTGAACGGCTTCTGGTTGCTCTTCACTCCAAATGCGGCAATTTTGCTTATTTACGTAGCCATTCAACCAGAAATGAGCCTCATCGCTGAACAAAATTTGTCGATAAAAAAGCGGATTTTCTGCCAACTTTTCTAGGGCCCATTCACTGAAAATTCGGTGTAAGCTCGTTAGTAAGTCTATTCATGATGAAATGTCAAAGCATACTGAGCATCTTTCTCTTTGACACCATGTCTGAAATCCCGCGTGATCTGTCAAATACTAATGCATGAAAATCCTAACCTCAAAAAAATCACCCATTATTTTGTGTTAATATTCAAAATCCAATATTTCAAAACATAAAATCTTTTTCGCCAAAAATCTTGAAATTTTTCTTATTCACGTACCTATTCATCTTAAAATGGACCTAATCGCTGAAGATGATTTTTTTACCAAAATTGGGGTCAACTTCCAATTGCTGCAAAAACCCAATTAGCAAACAACTACTCTGCGTATGGTCTTTTGGTTTCAGCTCCAGGATCGATTTTGTATAGGGCAGGCCCAAATCACGACGCAAGTTTCGCCATCTTGTGGTCTGCAACAGGTCAAGTTCTTGTGAGCTACGCGGAATTGACTGCCTCAGATTCTGATGCACAATTTCTCGAAAAACGCCAATGTTTTCTGCAGATCTTTGCGCTTCGTTCACGTACGAGTGTTGGTAAATTCAGCCGATGGAGTCGAATTTGACCACAAAACTTTGGATAGTCGACTTGGAAGGAAGACCATGTATCCCATTAAAAAGACGTAGGTAGTGGGAGCATAATTTCTACTAGAGAACACCCATTTTGATAATAAAGTTTTATAATTTGCACGTGTTGCTCGACGCTGTAACTTGCCATGATAATTTGTCTTTAGTGGCTGATTAAAAGAAGATATTTTGACAGAAAGTAAACGAAACAATTCCAATTTGAAAACTCCTTATATATTGAATCACTCAACCTGTCTTCTAAAGTGTGATTTTTTAAAAGCTATTGGAAATTTTTTCAAAAATAAAAAAAAAACACATAAAATTCAGAAAAATGCATGAAATCATTATTTGAATTGATAATACGGTGCATATAATTTAATGGTTGAAGATTATTTCATGCAAATGTTGACCAATTTTGGCATACTCTTTCCAACATTTCTTCTTTCCAACATGTCTTCCAATGCGTCAATTGAAGCAGGCTTGTCTGTATGACATGAGCTTTAATATAGCCCCACAAAAAATAGTCTAAAGGCGTTAAATCGCGCGACCTAGGCGGCCAATTGCATTTTGGGCAAAAAAAGTTGGATATCATCTCACGGTAGACAAAAATGAGCTTCGTCGCTGAACACAATTAAATAGAAGAATCGCGCGATGAACTTTCAAAAATTTGATAAATAAACTCAATAATTTGCTAGCGTTATGCGTTTGCAAGACGATTCATGGTTAAATTATAGACCAAACTGAAGATGACAGTGAAACAAAACACGAAACGTGCGTCAGCTGTTTAAACCAGTGTTGCCAAAAAGATAATAGCTAAAAAATCACCCTTTATTATACATAGTTCACTTATTTATTCAAAAATTATAGGATTTTTTTGAGTTGATACCTATTCAATTGAATACATTAAGTATGGACGTACATATAGTGGGACACTTGAATTTTTTGAGTTATGACAGTCATGAGCAACATTTTGATGTTTTTCTGATACTATGATAAGATCAAAAATTGAGAGAAACTCCATACTTTTGTATTTAAAAAAAAATATTAAGCCAAAGATCTGTCAAGATTATATATAGAAATCAAACCGACTAAACCAAGCGCTAAAAAATCACAGAATATCATAGTAATATAAATAAACTTATTCCCATATTATTGAACTTCTTCAAAACTAGTTTAGTTTTACATTTTTCAGAAACTTTATTAAATGACAATACAAATGTATTATTTTTCAAACACTATTTTAAGTTAATTGACGTATAAATTAAATGTTTGAAAAAACTTAAATTTCGAACCCCCTTTAAATTTAGTTTTGCTGCAAAACTATGTAGTCTCGAAAAAACTCAATATTATGCTTGATGTTATTATGTATGTATGTATGTACTGTACGAAATAGAGTTTGAAAATGTATAGAGTATTTAAAACTTTTATTTTAGGATAAAAAATTGAATTTAGGAAGAAAATTACTTCAACCTGTTGACGTTCAAAACTATTTCTTAAAGGTAAAAATTGAATTTCTGGATGAATTTTATTCTTAATTGAGTTAATTTTACGCCCGATTACGTCATCCATGAATGTACCATATGCTACGAGCTATCTATGTAAGTATGTTGGAAAATTTTTACAGTGCGTGACAACAAATTCAAGCTACTCTATAAAAAATTCGTTTGAATTTGTTGAAAAAGCAAAAAATGTAAAACTAAGTCAAAATGATGTTTTAGTCTCGTTTAATGCAGTTTCATTGTTCACATCACAACATCCCCGTTCAACTGACTACCACCATTGCCAAGAAGAAATGGGATATAATAAATAAAAGCACAAAGATCGCACAAAACAAATTTATTGGGATTCTAGACTTTTGTCTTAAAGAAAACAATTTTCTTAAAGACACGATCTACAAACAAATTTTTGGAATGCCAATGGGCAACCCACCATCTCCGACTATTGCAGATCTGGTTTTGGACTACGTTTTAGATGAATGTTTAAATAACATTAAAGAAAAACCTGCGTTCATGTTGACGACATATTTGCAATAATGGATAAAAGAAACATAGACAAAGTACTAAAAATTCTAAACGGATTTCACTCAAAAATTCAATTCACAATTGAAAATGAGTTTAACAAAACAATATCATTCTTAGATGTAAAAATCTACCGCGACTGGTATTTCGACTGGTATCAAAAACCAACAGCATCTGGAAGACTAGTTAATTTCCGATCAAATCAAGCAAGGCATATTATCATCAATACTGCGTCCAACCTCGTGAATAAAATTTTCAAAATTAGTGATGTACGATTCCACGTCGCCAACGAGAAAAAAGTCATCAAAATCTTAAGTGATAATGGTTATCCTTCTACCATAATTCGAAGCCTCCTTTTAAAACAAAAATGCAAATTCCACGAGAAAATATTGATGAACCCGTTAGAACGCACCACAAAACCATGGTTTACGTCCCAACTTTATCCGACAACTTCAAAAAATCTATTTCCAAAAAATTGACAGAGGTTTGCCTTGCTTTCAAATCAAATAAAACACTTGACCAATGTTTTACTAAACTCAAGACGAAACCTGATAAGGACAAACAAACAGATGTGATCTACAAAATTAACTGCAATGAAAAATCAAATGAACCGTACAACCTGTGTTATATTGGGACCACAAAACAACTTCTTAGACAACGCATCTCGAATCATAAGTCCGACATAAAACTAACAAATTCTGAGAAGACAGCCCTGGCCAGTCACAGCATTGAAAGCGGTCATTCTCCAAACTTTGAAGGTGTGGAAGTTCTATAGACAGAGAAACATGTTTCGAAACGATACACGTTAGAACCGAAAATAAGACACACAAAACATTTCTGCTGTATATTGCTCTCTTCTTTCTTAATTTGTGCTTTATTCAATTTAGACTTAACTTCATTCTTCGAAGTGCTTATTTTATTTATAGTTTTATTTTTAATTTATATTAATTAATATAATTAATATTAAAAAAAATGTGTTTCCTATTTTTCTTGAGTGAGTAAACTTTATTGTACTTGTATCCCATTGATCAAACTAAGATTATTTGTATATTTCTTTGTGTTAATAAAGTTCTCCTGAAGAAGGCAGCAATCCCTGCCGAAACGTTGGGAAAGTTAATGTAACTTAATTGTTTCATTGCAAAAACTATAGCGACCAAAAAAGCCGGCGGAAAACTATATTTCCACTAATCACAGAGATTTGTTTTCTGTCACGTTAAACAAAACGTAAATTTTACAAATTATCTTAACAAAACTGATAGGTAAGTTGTCACTTTTTTCGATACCTAATTGTAGACATTCGATATTCGATTTTTGTTAGGAATAATCGTCCCATGGTAGTAACCATCGCGTGATGGTAAGTGCCTAGGACTGTGCCTATGTCACCTTAAGTATTTTTCACGGGTGCTGCCTCTTGCGAGTAATTGAAAAATCCTCCCAGAATCATTATCGTCATGAAAAGTTCTTTCTCGAATAAGCCGTTCGGATTCGGCTTAAAACTTTATAGGTCCCCTCCATCCCTGACAACATTACACGTACACAGGAATGGGTGAGAGTTTGTAATTCACTAGGCCCTGCTTCTCTACAAACTGTTGCGTTACCTAATTTATTATTTTTACTTAATAGTCCCATGATTTAAACAAAGATAAATTCTAGGTATATGTTAGTTATCATCAAGCAAAGTTTGGTTTAGCACCTTAAAAATGTTTTAACTATATAACTTAACACTATTAATTATTTAAAAATAAATCATATAGGAGAAACAAAAATGGAGAAATTAAAAAACAATTTAAAAGTAAAAATCGGTATACGAAATTGTGTATCATTGTTTTATGTTAGTTTTTTAAATTTGACACTTGTTCACAAACGTTTTGGCATAAATGATTACTTTGCATTTGGTACATTCTAATATTCTGTGAAATTGTTTTAAACGCTTGTAAAGCATAGATTTACATGTAGCTATTTGAACACTTGAGGAATTTAAATATTTTCCTTGTCTTCTTACTTAAATATTTGACCTTAATGGAATATATTAAATCTTAATCCAAAATGTAATAGTCGCCCATTTTAGAAACCGGCATTTATAAACAACCGGCTTTCCAACTTAAACACTGGAGTTGGTTGTTTAAAAATACAGTGGAGACGTTTAAAGTAAAAATTAAGAAATTTTCATCGTTAGCAAAATTTAGTATGCAGTATTATTAGCAAAAAAAGGCTAGAACTTGTCCGACACCGAAACTTCAAGTAAGCGTAGGTATACTTGAAAACCTGAGAGAAGCATTTCTGTGGTTGTTTTTTTTTTATAATTTTTCAATCAAACATTTTTTCAGATGCATAAAATGGAATACGTTTGGAGTTAATCTATTTATTTTAATATTTTAAATTTATTTTAGTTTTGTTCGACAAAATCAATCAGATGATTTTGAATAAGTCACCAGATGTCAAAAAAGTCATTTTTTGTAGTAGTAATTTATTCTCTCTAGTAATATCACTTTTTGTTTTTAAAATATTCAAGCGGAAGAATATAACATTGTACTATTCATCAATTTTAATTTTAAGAGCAATATGAAATAGATAGTATTTTAATAAAATTCGACACATCCATTTCAACTGACTTTATAACTTTAAATTGTATGTTTTAATCTGTAAAAATGTGTACCAAGTAAGAAATTTAATAAATGTTATAAATTATTTACCAGACAAAAATTTAAAATTAAATGCATAATAAAAATATTTGATGTCATGACAGACAATTTTGGTTTCCTTACATTTTTTCCATAAAAATATGCTTATTTACTTTTTTGTAAAATAAAGCAGTTTATTTTTTGTTGTATCACCTGAAGCTATTTAACCCTTTTTCCTTATTTTATGATTATTTTATTTTCATTTCCAAACACTTTCACAAATACACAGCCTAAAGGTATGTGTAAGATTATTTCTTCTTCTTCTTCTTTTCAAACATTTTAAAGTTGCAATATCAGCAACAAACATTTACTGGTTAGCAAAGAAAAATCTATTATTTTAATATCCCAAGAGAAAACCCAAGTCTTCCAAGTATTATAACTTGTATAGATTCACCCTTCTTCTTTATATACTAAAGATTAGATTCCCGAACCCAAGAAACATCCTTTAGTTTGTATTCAAAGAGAAAATATCAATAAAATTGTACCTTGACAAAAGTGTTCGTTCTATAAGGAAACGAGAATTGACCATATTAAAAAAGGGTGAATAAATAAAATTTCTACAATTTTCGATATTTAAAACTTATTAGAAGTAGTGAAAGTAAGTATTCTAATAATCGATTTTCCATTAAAATGTATCGATAAAATTTACATCGTTAATACATTTTAGAGAGTGATGGGTATAATTGTCAAATTGTGAATATGCCATAATTTTTGCAAATGGCGTCAAATGTCATTGTGTTTTGACACTTATTCTGTTATTATATTAATTTTTTCATTGATTGATTTAGAAATACGTTTTAAATTCAAGAAACAAGAAAGATGAGCTTTTAGAAAGTACGGAATTGCTGTTTGGCCAACTTTTTATAGGAAAGCAAATACAAATAATGGTAGTACCCGTGGCATGATGGTTAGTGCGTTGGACTGTCATGCGAGAGGTCTTGGGTTCGATCCCTGCCTGTGCCACCTAATGTTTTTTTCACGGGTACTGCCTCTTGCGAGTAATTGACAAATTCTCCAAGAGTAATTCTTGTCATGAAAAGTGCTTTCTCGAATAAGCCGTTCGGAATCGGCATATAAACTGTGGGTCCCCTCCATCCCTGCAATTACTCGCACACAGGAATAGTTGAGAGTTGTAAGTCAATAGGCCCTGGTTCTTCATGGACTGTTGCGCCACCTAATTTATTTATTTTATAAATACAAATAATATCGACTTCAGAATATCCTGAAAATTTAATCGTTGACCTTTGGCGTAAGGTTTTACAAATTACAAACTATGTCACCTTTCGCTTTCGACATAGAAAAACTTTTCTCTCTTCTCATTATTTTGTCATGAATTTTTAAAGAAATCAATTAGCTACGCGTTTTCATTGAAATTACATCTTCAAAAACACTTTTCAAAAGTATATCATAATTACCTACTTCTAGTTTACTCTTAACTGTCACCTTGAGAACCCTTGCCACTGATTGCTCCTTCCTCCGCCGCATTCCACTATAACAAGACACGACAATTAGCCCACCCTTAAAAAACAAAAACTTACTAAATAGAGGCAGCATCAGCAATATTATAGCACAGTTTAAAACTCCAACCGCTATAATAATAATTATAATAATTAGCCTTGATGTATTTTTGCACTAACTTATTTAGAATCGTTTTCAAATTCAATATAAAACCGAATCAAAAAGTGAGGATGAATTTCTAATTTCTTTGTTTTGTTTCTTTTCTTCGAAAACATTTTGATTGAGGTGCGCTGTGCTCTGCTCTGCTCCGGTGTCACTCATTCACTTTTACCCTCTGACCTTTTTTTTTTTGTTGTAAGCACTGAGAGCCCCTGTGTGATGATGTGATGCCATGTCAAAACAAAGATTAGAAAAGGGAGATTTTATATAGATAAACCATTATCTCAAATGAGTCATTTTCAAGGGTGGATTTTGTATCTTCTGTATTTTTGTGTTCTTTTACAGAATAATAATTGTCAACACGTCTGAATTTTTGAGGGAGGATTTAACAACACAAAAAATCGTTGAATGAATGAACATGATTATAATTTTTTGGTCCTTTCTAAATCAAGGTAAAAAATACACATTTTGAACGTTATTCTATGCGAATTAACAGTTTAATTAACTTTGACTGACAGATGGCGCGGTGTTGATTGACAATCACACATAATATCACGGTCGAAAATGGCGCCCAATTTAAAGTGCTTCTGTTTATTTTTTCTATATGAACTGACAGCTCTCGACTCGACTCATATGAAGATGTTGCTATAACGTAAGGTGATAAAGGATACGAAACAATAGGAAAGAGAAAGGGTTGGTTGGTTGGTTTAAAACCTCCCTGACGATGTTAAATTATTAATTCACCCACAAAGTTAAGCTACATTTCAGGGTGAGGCTGTTTTATCAAAAAGACCAATTTGTGTCATACATATGAACAAAATATATCTCCATATGTCTGTATGATGTGCAACCCACATGCTGTCGTATGGATTAACCTTTTCTTCTTCTAAAGTTAAACCTTCCAAAAACCCAACGAAATACAAGAGTTGTTTTTAGCTCTCCCATCAAACAAAATAAAAATCTCTGCTTTATTCGTATACCTATAATCATGAGTGGCTACTGTCCTCGCATATATGTATGTATATCCTTGTCAACGTCAACATCAACATTTCATACCTTGAGTCGTTGCTGTCGGAATCGGAATCGTTGTCATTGTGGCCATCGTCTTTTTCGTCGTCGTCAACGTGGAACACCATCATCGACCACCGACCGCCACCATCATGTCAAGCGCCAGCAGCGAAAAAGAATTTAGACGAATGATAAAGGAAACTATATCTACCTTAAATTTTTAAATCACTTAAAGAATAATTGTCCTTAAAAAGTTCTTTAAAAAAAAAAAGAAAAAAATAAGAATGACATTTCTTTCTTAGCCTTTTAAACAATTAATTATGTTTCACCTTAATTGTAGATTCTATATATTTCTAAGTGAATAAGGAACCCAGGACTTTCTTTTCTTTTTGGTTGACAAGTGTCTAGCAATATTGAAGAAGTCAATTAATCTTCATCAGGTGGGTAAAGAATAGTACAATTACGACACTATGGCACCTTAAAGAAAATTTATACAGATAGACAAAAGACCGACCCCTTTGCATCATTTATTTGTCTTCATTCATTTCAACATCAATAAAAACGTTTTATTGGCTTACAATAATCTTACAATTATATTACCTTAAGGGCAAGTTATGGCATTCTTAAAAAAAAAATATTTTTGATCATAAGGATGACTTAAAGCTTGATTTTTTTCATGTTGGGAAATTCACTTTGAAACGTGCAGTAAAAACAAAACTTTTCTTTTGTAATTTCCTAATTATGAAGATAAAAAGTCTTCTAATAGAAACTTCAGAATTTTGACATGTGTAGAGGTAATTTTTTACAAATTCCATCTGTCAAATTGTCTGTGATCAACAAAACTTTGAAATTAATATTTTATCAAAAATAATGTTCTGTTTGGAAACCGTTCAACGCTCTCGCCCATTTTAAAATAAGTTAATAAGAGTTTATTTGAGTCCAATGATTTGTGAAGAGATTAACTATACAAACCGAACGTCAATTAAACAATCAGCCGGAAACATCGCCGCTATCTTCAAGTCTGGGTTTCAGACAAATATTTGGGCGTTGATTACGGGTCATTTACAAGATTAACAAGAACTTACGAGTAGTCTTTCGCAGACCAAAACGTGTAGAATTTTGAATCTTGACTTCAGCCTTCAGTTGAAAGTTGATCAGATAAACGACCAATGACACAAAAGATTCGAATGATGTGTAAGCTGGATAAGCTTTACTGCAGTTGGAAAGTGACCTTAATTTTTATCGAAAAATCATCCTCAGAGTTGAGAGCCGTTTCCGTCCCTTGATTTTTTTTTATTTAATGAAATTAATGAAAGTTTTTTGAGATTCATAAAAGTTACCGATTACGATTTAATTCGTGAATTCATCACCGGTCCATATTTTTTGACGGCAGCTTAAGACGTATCATAACGAACTTTTTTGGCAGTGATATATCCAGACCCTAACGAAATGATTGCGCTACAAGCAGACGCCAACTAAATGACGCCGCCGGCGCTACGTGCCACACAGCTTACCCAACATTTTGTACAAAATCCATTCGAGCGCCAGGCCAGGTCATGCCAAAAGGAGGTGTTGTGAATTTTTCACAAAGATTTTGCAATTTAAATTCAAAGGTCTGTGAAACAAAGACATTTGACATTTCTCAAATTCAGTCCGATTTATGAGTCTTGAAAGTAATTGGACATTTTAGAAGAACTCCACCCAGAGAGTAGTCGATGTTTTTGTTTTGAGGACAACCCTAACTATTGGCCTAGAAACATTATTTTCGTTACATCTAATTAAGTTTTGAAACTTTAAGAAGAATTTTTTTGGTCCTGGGAACATAAGGACCACTATTGACATAGGCCTTCAAACAGACTATTTTCGGCAGGTTATAAATTTTAGCCCAGTAGCAATAAAAAGAAATGAATGGATGAAAAACAGGGTCATAATATATCAAATCATGTATCGTTCTTTACATGCAGTTCCAATATGGAAGAAAAAGTATTCTCTGATATCCTACTTGGCACCAGGGACCTTCTTAAAAGACCAATAAACCTTCCAGGCTATTGAAGTGTCTTCCAAGCAGAGGTTCGTGCAGTTTCTGAAGCTGCCAAGAGCATGTGGCGATCTTTTAATCTTATTACTCACTTAGTTTTTAAATAATAACTTTTCACTCAGTTCATAATATTAAAATGTGTTAACTTCATTTACCCGTGGCATGATGGTTAGTGCATTGGACTGTCATGCGAGAGGTCTTGTATTCGATCTTGCCTCTTGCGAGGAATTGACAAATCCTCCAAGAGTAATTCTTGTCATGAAAAGTGCTTTCTCAAATTAGCCGTTCGGATTCGGCTTAAAACTGTAGGTCCTCTCCATTTCTGACAACAGTACTCGCACACAGGAATGGTTGAGAGTTGTAAGTCACTAGGCCCTAGTTCTCAACGTACTGTTGTGCCACCCAATTTAATTTTATTTTTTTAACTTCGTTTATCGAATGTAACCAAACTTTTAGTAGGTATAAATAATGTTTCAAAATTCCATTAAAAATCAATTCTATTTTGTAATTCAAAGAGTTGACTTCTCATTATATACATTGGTGGCCCCGAGTTAAAACACTGATATCACATCATTGTTTCAAAGGTAACTTTGACACATCATTGTTTCAAAGGTAACTTTGTGTTCTGTATACGTCCATACTGTTTTAAACAGGCCAGCTGTTCTGGCACTAAGTGAAACCCAGGTTGGCGAAAACACCGATCATACGGAGTTTAACCTTCATGGTTATAGCTTAGTGCCATTATTCTTTTCTCACCATGGTCTAGCCGTTTACGTCCGTAATGATGTTGCCTACCAGCTTCTGCCACAGTATGGCCAATGTATTAATACAAATTTTAACTACATATATATGGTTCAAATTTACTGTTCAAAGGCGCATCATTCATACTTGTTTTATTTATCGCAGCCCAAGTTTGGATAGTAATTCGACTTCAAACGAATTCGATGCGCTGTCCGACTCTATCCAGAGAATTGTATACCAATTTCCGCACAGTGAGATCGTTGTTACGGGCGATTTCAATGTACACAATTCTTCGTGGCTGCGCTATTCGGGTCAGACAACATCCGAAGGAAGGTATGTCGAGATTTTTGCCGAGTTAAACCACCTGACTCAGTTAGTTGACGAGCCAACTCGGATTCCTGACGTTGCAGGTCGATCCGCCAACACTCTAGACTTGTTTCTTACCTCTGATCCTAATAAATATACTGTCAGTGTATTATCGCCTCTAGGCACATCAGACCATTGTGTCATATCTGCAAATTTCTCATGCCAAAAAACGCCAGTTAAAGTTAAAACCCCTACGAGAACCGTTTGGCAATATGAGAAAGCCAGCTGGGACGGTCTCAATGAATTCTTCAGGAACTTTAACTGGTCACTATGCTTCCTCGATAGTGACGTGGATTCCAGTACAGATATGATTACAAACTTAATTCTTTGTGGAATGAGAAATTTTATCCCGAATAGGGTAAAATCTATCAAACCCAAAGAAAACTCATGGTTTGATTCGAGCTGTAAAGAGGTTATTAGGATCAAAAATGTAAGTTTCCGGAATTACAAAGCCAACCCAACTGAGGAAAACCGGAATAAGTTCAAACAAGCTAGAAAGACCTGTAACGGACATATACGACGCATTAAATTTTTGCATGACCAGAAATTACGGCAAAAAATACTACAATGTCCCAGTGGTAGTAAAAATTTCTGGTCATTTGTAAAAAATGTGCGTAACACTACGTCATCGTCAGTTCCTACGCTCGTTTTCAATGACACTCCCTATGTAAGCTCGATTGATAAAGCCAATTTGCTTGCAGCACAGTTTGCTGTTAATTCGATGCTGCCAGTGAGTGACATGACTCCGCCTGTACTTGAAAGCGTAAACGATTCTATGGGACGAATCTTCTTTCGCACTCGTTCAGTTACTAGAGTACTTAAAAATCTTGACATTCACAAATCCGCTGGCCCAGATAGTATCCCCGCTATTGTTCTGAAGAGGTGTTCTTCAACGCTGGCAAAACCACTGCGTAAGCTTTTCCATCTGTCCTATTCTACAGGTCTCTTTCCGAGTGGATGGAAAACTGCATTTGTCCAGCCTGTCCCTAAAAAAGGCGAATCCTCCTCACCATCTAACTATCGTCCAATTGCACTTACATCCCTTCTTTCCAAGGTCATGGAAACGCTGATCAATTTTCAGCTTAAGAAATATCTTGAAGAATTGAAGCTTCTTAATGATCGGCAGTATGGCTTTCGTTGCAATAGATCCAGTGGTGATCTCATAGTTTATCTCACCGAACAGTGGAACAAATCTTTACATCGTTTTGGAGAAAGTAAGATTATTGCACTTGATATTTCAAAAGCATTTGATAGAGTTTGGCATCAAGCTCTCTTATCGAAAATGCGTGCATTTGGTATTGATGAATCCCTTCTTCGTTGGGTTAGAAATTACCTTTCAGACCGTTCAATTCAAGTAGTATTGGACGGGTTCAAATCTGATATTCACAAAATAAACGCTGGTGTGCCCCAGGGCTCCGTTTTGTCTCCGACGCTGTTCCTTATTTTTATAAATGATCTTTTGTCTGAAACTTCTAACCCACTAAATTGTTTCGCGGATGACAGTACCCTCAGCTTTTCATATTCGTTTTTAGATTCTCATCCTTGTCCTTCGGATGTGGAACTTCAACGGCAGCGTATGATAAGCTCATTAAATTCTGATCTCGACAATATTGTACAATGGGGAATCAAAAACCGTGTAGAATTTAATGCTTCGAAAACTCAATGCTGTCTACTGTCACAAAAGCGTAACCCTCCCCCAATGCCACTATCCATGAGTGGTACTTGCATTGAGGAGACTGAACAGCTATCAGTCTTAGGTATGTGCATTACAAACCACTTATTGTGGAGTGATCACATATTTGACATCGCCAAAAATGCTGCTAAGTGTTTAGGTTTTCTCCGACGATGCAAGAAGTTTTTTACCCCTTCTGATCTGGCTATAATTTATAAAGCCTATATTCGTCCAAAACTTGAGTACAATTCCCATATTTGGGCAGGTGCTCCTATAACCCACTTGAGTCTCTTGGACAGAATTCAAAAGAGAGCTCAAAAAATGATAGGTGACCGTTGTCTAACTGAAACTTTTGCATCTCTCGAGCACCGTCGCAAGGTTTCATGTCTCTCATTATTTTATCGCTACTTCCATAAGCAATGCTCTAATGAAATAGCCAGCTGCATTCCTCCCCTCAAACGATTCAACCGTAATACTCGTTCTTTTAGGAATGCCCATCAGTTTACCCTTGAGCCCAATTTCGGACGTACTATTAAGTACAGAGATTCTTTTTTTAGTCGCACTACACGAATGTGGAATGCTTTACCAGACTCAATATTTCCCACTCATTACAATGTGCAAGCATTCAAAACCAATGTGCATCGGTATCTCCTTTCAAATCCTATCCTTCCTTCCTAATTACTCGCACTGTGTATAATCATTATAAGGGTATTCATATCCCCTTGAGTGCGCGTACAATATAAAAAAAAAAAAAAACCCCTGGCCAACGGTAAGGTGCCATTATTAAACTAGACACCATAGACATCTAAAATACAGAAGAGCAAATCTCAGAAGGAGTAATTGCCAAGGTTCCTATAAAAGTGCTTCCATTTCGGAAACGGAGCCCGGGCCTATGGTTTCTCCAGCCTTATGCCCAGTTCCACATTAGTGGAATCATTTCAGATACCACAAAGCATTACACTTTGGTGGGTGCGAGATATTCTTACCAGGCCTTCTGTCACGAAAAAATATAATGGTCTAAAGAAACGGCTTCTGTCAGCATTTCAGGAGTCGAAGCAAATCTCCGATGTTTACTCCAACTCAGAAATTACTTACGTCATTCAGTGTTGCTGAAACTTCTAAACTACAAAAATCGTATTGCTGATCTTCAAAAACCAATTCAACTGCTTTAAGTTCATAGAAGTAGAAGTTATTCGTGTTCAAAGTATCCCTTTAAAAAGAGATCGAGTTCAAGAAATTCAAATGTCTGCTACTACCACCAAAAATATGACAAAGAGGCAAGGAAATGTCAACAACCTAGCCATTTTTTTTTTTTATAATAAGCGCACACTCGAGGGAATATTACTACCCTTATTATGCAGAGACACAGTGTGAGCACTAGGAAGAGGAGAGAGGGTTTGAAAGGAGATGTCGGTGCACATTGGTTTTGAATTCCTAAATATTGCAATGACTTGGAAAACAGAGTGTGGTAAGGCATTCCACATTCGCGTAGTACGGCTAAAGTAAATGAACTTATGATGATATTATCACATCAATTTAAATGCTCTACGTTCAATACTATCCAAGAGGCTTAAGTAAGTTGCAGGAGCACCATCACGGATATGGGAGTTATACTCAAGCTTTGGACGTACATATATAAGTCTTATAGATAACAGCCAGATCAGAAGGGGTGAATTATTTCTTGCATCGCCTAAGGAAACCCAAACACCTTGCGGAATTTTTGGCGACATCGCGTATGTTATCGTTCCACAGGAGGTGGTTGGTGACACACATACCGAGAATATCGAGATTTTCAGTCTCATTGATGCAAGTGCCATCCATGGATAATGGCAAAGGGGGTATATCTCGTTTTAACGATACAAGACAGCATTGGGTTATCGAAGCATTAAATTCCACGCGGTTTTTTACTCCCCATTGTACAATGCTGTTTAGGTCGGAATTTAATGAGCTTATCATATTTTGTCGTTGCAGTTCCACATCCGAAGAAGAGGGATGTGAGTCTGAAAAAGAATATGAAAAGCTAATTTTCGAATTTTAGTAAAAAAAAAATATAATCATTTTTACTAATAGTCATAACCGCCATTGTCATGAAGTCGAAACTAGTACAACGTCAATACGGTTATCTCGTTCATTGAGTCCGAACGAAAAACGGATCCCATTAGAGCCAAAGTGTAAAATGTTTTTATTTTAAGAGCTTAGTTCTTTAGCCGTGCTATATAAGTGTGGAATGCCTTGACACTTATTGAGTTTTGAAAAATCTTTGACCGATTATTTCCAAAATAAAAAATAAAGTACCTATCGAAACTGATTGGACCTCAATTATCCTTATTTGTTAAACAAAATAATAGAATCACTTCCTCTGCAAATGTCTAAGTCTAGCTTAAAGCAGCTTACAATTGGCCTTCCATCGCCTACACCCATTGATGAAGAAAATAACAGGACTAAGTCAACCAACGAAGATACTCATCTACAAGCAGCTCTTAAGACCAGTCATCAGCTACTCCTTTCCAGTATGGTTTTCAATCTCGAAGACAGCCATGAAGAAGCTGCTAGTATTCGAAAGGAAGATCCTCAGAATTTGCACCGGCCTGTACTTCGACCGGCAGCGACGGAAACACTACAGGAACAACTATCTATACTCCGAAGCCAAAATAATCAAGCTTGACAAATACCTAGTAGTGTCAGCGAAGAAACTTGTACGGAACATCATCGACCACCCGAATCAACTAATGAGAAGGATGACCACTGAACAACGACATCCAGAGCCAAGATACCTCAGTGTAATGGAAACTCTTGATTACAGCTTAATCATGGACAACGAGGAAGAAGTCTCGTTTTACACCGCCATTGGGTCAGCCTCCTACCGAGGCTAAGCACCACTTCCCCAAAACCAACACCAAAAGGAACATTGACAACCAGGAATGAACACCCTGAGAATGATGAATCAGCTGACTTTTAAAAAAAATTTGTTGACATATAATTTACATTTATATAATTTTTTAAACTTAAGCCACTGTATAACGTTAGGCCCCTTATGTGCCAACAAATGTAAATTAATCATAAGTATCATATTATTTAAGATCCAAATTGTATATATTATGTTCAATAAAACAAAATTGAAAATTGCAGCTTACAATTACTTGTAATGAAATCTCCCCACACTTTTCCATACTTTAAAATGTAATTGGAGAATTTCAACTACTTATTATATGTAATTGTAAAGCGACAATTACTTGAAATTTAATTACATTTAAGTAAATAAGTGTAATGCTCAAAAAAGCAGTAATGATTAATTTTTCCAGTAACCATTACAAAAATATGTTATCAAATATTATTTTTGTTAATTAAATTTCATACGATATTACAAAATTATTTCCTTAAATTCTAAGTTTTCTTATGTATGTTGTTTCGAATGATTAAAAAATAAAGAAATTAATTCCCTTGACTGTAATTTATAAGTGATTTCCATCAAGAACTTAAATAAACCAATTACAATTTTGAATTACATGTAACTAGTAAGTGCATTATAGTATAGGAGCTCGCAACGTTTTCGAGCGAGAATTTTAGGTCGGTCAATTTTTTGATATGTTGTCTTACTTGCTTTTACGGTTAGAGTCTGGGCAGTCTGGCTGGCGGTAGTGGTTGCGTTTAGGGGGGAGGGGCAATTTAAAAAAATTATTACTTAAAATGGGAAAAAATAGTTAAAAAATAACGGTAATACTAACAATTAAGTATTATACCTTTTTTTAAAGCCAACACTTTTGTCTATTAGCTTGTTTTTAAATCAAGTCAAAAATATGCATAGTTTTTGAAAAAAATTGTTTTAAACTCAAAATTTGGTAAAAAAAAAGTTACAAATATGGTTTAAAGTGTAATTTTTCAAAACCTTAAGATTATTTACTATTTTTTTTTAGAATTCATTGTTCTTATTTGTTTGTGATCAAAAACTGAAAACTAGATGATTTTATGTCTACTAGTTCTCGAGAAAATTGAAGATTACTAAAAATCGAATATGGATTAAGATATACCTAGGCTAAATTAATTTTTCAATTTTCTCAAAAACTAAAAGACATAATATCATCTAGTTTTCAGTTTTTGATTAATAATTAATAAGAGCAACAAATTATGAAAAAAAAAAATGGTTTTGAAATATTGAAGCTGAAATTTTTTTTAACTTTTTTTTACTTAAATTTTGAGTTTAAAATACCGTTTTTAAAAACTGTGCATAGATTTGACTTGATTTAAAAAGTGGCTAATAGAACAGAATGTTGGCCTTAAAACAGCGTATAAAACTTAACTGTAAATATTACCGTTATTTTTAAACTATTTTTTTCCATTTTAAGTAATAATTTTTTTAAATTGCCCCTCCCGCCTAAACGGGGGGAGATAGACCCCCTCGCATAGTAAAAAATGCTTATTTTTAACTGTTCTATACAAATCCGTGTAGTACCCGTTGCATGATGGTTAGTGCGTTGGACTGTCTTGGTCTTGGGTTCAATCCCCGCCTGTGCCACCTTAATTAAAAAAAAAAAGAGTTTTCACGGGTACTGCCTCTTGCGAGGAATTGACAAATTCTCCAAGAGTAATTCTTGTCATGAAAAAGTGTTTTCTCAAATTAGCCGTTCGAAATCGGCATATAAATTGTAGGTCCCCTCCATCCCTGACAACATTACTCGCACACACGAATGGTTGAGAGTTGTAAGTCACTAGGCCCTGGTTCTCTACGGACTGTTGCGCCACCTAATTTATTTATTTATTATACAAATCCGTCATTAAACTTTGTCGCCTAAGTTATCGTACTCTCCCCAAACTTTTTTTACTTAATTAATTTTTTATTTAAAAAATTAAAAAAATCGCGTATGACACATAATAAACAATCATAAAAATGTCTGGCAATAATAAATGCTTATTTAGGAGACCTATTTAAAGGTGGGAAATTGAAAATTAAGCTTTAAAAAAATCTTTTAAAATTCAAAATTATCACCTGTACAGGTAGGTTGCGCACTAACAAATACAACCGCTACCGCCAGCCAGACTGCCCAGACTCTAACCGAAAAAGCAAGTAAGACAACATATCATAAAAAATTGTCGAAATTCAATTTTTACCAACTATGAGTAAATGTTTTTTTAGGATTTTATTTTTTATAAAAAAAACTGTCAATTAGATTTTTCTCAAAATTTTATCAGATGTCAAAAACATTATTCTTCGTTGCACAAAATTGTTTTGGAGATGAAATCATATTTTGGTCGTAAAATTTTCGAGGTGACAAATTTTTTTATTCAGTTTTTTTGATTTATAATATATATATATATATGTTTTGTATCACGTTACAATATATGATATAAAATTTTATTTAAGTCTCTAGCATCATTGGTTCATGAGATATTTAGGTTTAACCAAAATTTTCAACTTTCTTTTAAACTGGTAAAAAAAACCCCCACGCAATTTTCTTGAGATCCCTTTTTGCATCTTTCTGCCTTATTATCTGTATAACAACATTTTTTTGAAGTCGATATCTCTTCTGGTTCTTGAGCTATGGACGACGAAAAAACTTCGCGTACGGAAGTACGGACATACGAACGTACGTACACACGCACGCACAGACATCTTTCTAAAAATCTTTTATTTCGACTCTAGGGACCTTGAAACGTCGAGAAATTTCAAAATTTTCAATTTGACAAATCAGACCCATTACAATAACTTTCTATGGAAAGTTAAAAATTGACTGACCTAAAATTCTCGCTCGAAAACATTAAAAAAGTTAAAAAAATAAAAATTCAACTTCAATATTTCAAAACCATTTGTTTATAAATATGTTTTTTTTTAATAATTTGTTGCTCTTATTAATTATTAATCAAAAACTGAAAACTAGATGATATTATGTCTTTTAGTTTTTGAGAAAATTGAAAAATTAATTTAGCCTAGGTATATCTTAATCCATATTCGATTTTTAGTAATCTTCAATTTTCTCGAGAACTAGTAGACATAAAATCATCTAGTTTTCAGTTTTTGATCACAAACAAATAAGAACAATGAATTCTAAAAAAAAAAATAGTAAATAATCTTAAGGTTTTGAAAAATTACACTTTAAACCATATTTGTAACTTTTTTTTTTACCAAATTTTGAGTTTAAAACAATTTTTTTCAAAAACTATGCATAGTTTTGACTTGATTTAAAAACAAGCTAATAGACAAAAGTGTTGGCTTTAAAAAAAGGTATAATACTTAATTGTAAGTATTACCGTTATTTTTTAACTATTTTTTCCCATTTTAAGTAATAATTTTTTTAAATTGCCCCTCCCCCCTAAACGCAACCACTACCGCCAGCCAGACTGCCCAGACTCTAACCGTAAAAGCAAGTAAGACAACATATCAAAAAATTGACCGACCTAAAATTCTTGTTTTCCAAACGTTGCTAGCTCCCGGACTATTACTTCAATTACTATTTCAAGTAATTAAATTGTTTTTTTTTTTTTTTTAATTACAATTATGTACTTGTAATTTGAATGGAAAAAAGGTCAGTTAATGATTACTTTTTATTGAAATAATTTTTGAAATTAAATAATGTTAAGTAATAATTATTTCACAATTCTGCCTATATTCTAAATTCCTCATATATTTTCTGGCAACTTTAAAATTTCTTGGCATGCGACTCCTTACGACTCCTGCTGTGACTTTTATTAACTCTTCAATCTAAAATATGACAGGTGGATTGTGGTCAGATAACAATAAACCCACTCAAGGATTAAAGTAGCGATGCGATAAGCTACTCGTGCTTACACTTTATTTCGTGCTTTATTTGTTTAATAATCCCAAAATCACTTTGGTGGAACAGGCACCTGCTCTGAAATGCAACTGCCAACTCGCTGACTGAATGCCTCTCTAATAAACCACGCGCAATCAGTTGATCGCTTCTCTTTCCAATCATCAATATACTGATATAATCAATTTGGAAAGAAAACAAAAAGAAGACGAAAAAGGAATGAAAGAAATCCAGTGGTCAGAACTGACGACTTGGAAGACGACCATCATCATAACTAATAAGTATGACCCTTTTCTTGTCTTGTTGCTTTGGAGTCTGGATTGTTCCTTAAATCCCTCAAGACACAAGACACAAAGTCCTATAAGTGTTTTTAGGGCGACTTTCATTGAATTGGAAGAACGAACAAACTGAGGTATTACATTTGTCTTAAGGATTCGATTCCGCCCCTAGATAAAATGCACTGTGAGCCTGCCTGACCCAGACCCAGACGCTGTCAATCTTCAGCTTCTAGTTTCAAAAAATTGATTGTCTATATACTTCTGCTGATGCTGCTCTAAACATGCGTTTGGTGTGTGTTTTGTTTTATTGAAGTCTCGTTTCATCGTTCAAATCCATAAGAGAAATGGAATCTAATTGAGCCCATATATTCATAGCCATGTCATCCCTTACTTATATAGGTAAAGTTGCGTACCGCATAACCTCATCAAAATGCTATAAAACAAAAATATTTCGACAGTATTTCAGTTCAAGTCGCAGCCAAAATCGGCTGGCGGCCGCTGTCCGTCGTCGTGGCGTGTTGTCTTCAATGACCAAAGCGTTTAGATACATTTTTGGCAAAATAAAAAGACAAGAAGATAAAATATATGAGGTGGAGAGTGAGCTTATAAGACAGAGCAAAGAGGCAGAGGTGGTGGTGGTGGTGGTTATGTGGAGGGAAAAGAATAAAAGAAGTTGCCGCTGTAGCACGTTCCGGCCAAGTTGTTTTTATTTTTGTTCTTTTAGTATCTTTTTCCGGTCAAATCAGAGATTTGCCATAAAAACTTTGGCCAGCCACACGTTAAGTACACAAGACTCGTGTTATAAAAACTCCGGTATGAATGAACTTTTATTTTCCGCCCTCATGTAGACTTGTGTTGGTTTTATGACCGTTTTTTTTTTTTTTTTTTTTTTTTTTTGACTTCTTAATGTGACGAAAGGACAATTTGACCTAAAACAAAAATATGTTTTATTAAAGTAGGTATACAGAAGCTATGTCGAATGTTATACGAGTTTTTATACCTAGATAAGTATCACCCTCGTGCGGATTGCGATGCGACTTATAGAAAAGAAAATTGTCTTGAACTCGATTGTAAGTTGTATGTTTGTAATTATGGAACAATTTGTATGGTCATTCATGTTTTTATGACATTTAAGTAAGGTTATAGTAAGTAGGTATATGATTTCACAATAGAGATTGTTGCGTTTAGAGTCTTATTCATACCTACTTGAAGAAGACTTTCACAAATTAAATTAAATTAAATTAATTAAGTGCACATTTTTCATTTATTTTAACTTTAGAAAAGTTGCTCGTGATATATAAGTCGATTTTTATGAGCATTCTATGACACCATTTAGGATTGCTAAAGAGTCATCAGAAAAGAATAAGTTGTGTTTATACTCCTAGAAAGCCCAAAGCTAGTTATGCGCTCTGCATGCAGTCTTTTCAGTAAAGAGTTATGAGTTATTATTAAGAGTCGTTTTTCAAAGAACTTTGAAATGTAATAAAACAAAGATGATTTTTAACTTCCCATAGGAAGTTATTGTAATGACTCCGATTTGTCAAATTGAAAATTTTGACGCTTCTCGACGTTTCAAGGTCGCTAGAGTCGAAATAAAAGATTTTTAGAAAGATGTCTGTGCGTGCGTGTGTACGTACGTTCGCGACGTTTTTTTCGTCATCCATAGCTCAAGAACCAGAAGAGATATCGACTTCAAATAAATTTTGTTATACAGATAATAAGGCAGAAAGATGCAGAAAGGGCTCTCAAAAAAATTGCGTGGGTGGTTTTTTTTTACCATAGCAGTTTAAAAAAAAGGTGAAAATTTTGGTTAACCCTAAATATCTCATGAACCAATAACGCTAGAGACTTGAATTAAATTTTATATTATGTATTGTAACGTGATACAAAACAAGTATATTTTTGGAAAAAAAATCCAATTAACGGTTTATTTTATAAATCAAAAAAACTGAAAAAAAAAATGTGTCACCTCGAAAATCTTACGACTAAAATATGATTTCTTTTCCAAAACAATTTTGTGCAACGAAGAATAATGTTTTTGACATCTGATAAAATTTTGAGAAAAATCTAATTGACAGTTTTTTTTATAAAAAATAGAAACCTAAAAAAAACATTACTCAAAGTTGGTAAAAACTGAATTTCGACTCAAATATCTTTTCAAAAACATGAGATTAAGGCTTCAAACTTTTTTTTTCTTATAAGAAATATTGTTTTCAACATTCTGAAAAATGTTGAGAAAAATCGAATTGACAGTTTTTTTTACAAAAAATAAAAACCCAAAAAAAATTAATAAAAGTTGGTAAATATTGATTTTCGACTCAAATATCTTTTCAAAACTTTGAGATATTGGCTTAAAACTACTTTTATTTTTCAAAAAATATTGTTGTCAACATTCAGTAAAATTTTGAAAAAAATCGAATTAACAGTTTTTTTTACAAAAAATTAAAAACCGAAAAAAAAATTTAACAAAAGTTGGTAAAAATTGATTTTCGACTCAAATATCTTTTCAAAAATTTGAGATAATAGCTTCTTAATACTTTAAACTTATAAGAAATATTGTTTTTAACATTCGATAAAATTTTGAGAAAAATCGAATTGACAGTTTTTTTTACAAAAAAATAAAAACCTAAAAAAAAAAACAATACTAAAACTTGGTAAAAACTTACTTTCGACTCAAATAGCTTTTCAAAAATTACAAATATGGGCTTTAAACTTATTTTATTTCACAGAAAATATTGTTTTCGATATTCAGTAATTTTTTTATAAAAATCCAACAGTCCGTTTTTTATAAAAAAAAATAAAATCTACAAAAAATAGTACGCAAATTTGGTAAAAATTGATACATATAGACATACTTTTAAGCAAGACAAATCGACAGACGGGATGGGAAGTTATCAGTGTGGGTCGCATACCAGCCTCTTTTTTATATTGACATGAAATTTACTTTATTCGTAACATAATCTTCTAACATTTTAATTTAAGTACGATTTCTTCTTATGGCCCCCACGTTTGACTTAAACGTAATCTAATCTGCAAGGTCGGATCCAGACTTTTAATCAGGGGGGGGGGGATCACACACTTAACATATAGACGAGATTTTACTCACCGCTTAAAAATGTTCTTTAATGTTTTGTAGGCTAACAACAAAATTTAAATAACATAATGTGTATATTCAAGGGATAAAGTGACAACTTTAGTTATTAATTTTTTTAGAACACTGTTGTCCACCAAGGGATAGTCTAACTATTCAATTTAGACGACTCCCTCCCTACATATGAAAGCCTTCCAAAATTCCAACAGTTTTCTAAATATGCCATATTTAAGAGCTAAAACACAATAGCTTAGAGTGTTTTGTTGTTATATTCTTTTTTTATTGCCATTAGCGAAAAACGCTACAAAAATTCAAAAACCCAGAGAATGAGAGAGAATCTGATATTATGAATTGTGTGGCTTTTTTTACGTGTTTTTTTTCGAACTCAATTTTCGGTAGTCTATTAGTACTATCGTGTTATCAGTCTGCTTACTCGTAGATTAGAGCTGATGCTAGAAAATATTTTGATCTTAAAGGTGTCAACAAAACTTAAAAATTATAGAGAGAAAAATGTTTGGTTCTTAAATTTAAGGAAAAGGGAGCATTGAAGTACATAATTTCTCTGAATATAAAATAAAAACAAATTAAGGTAAATAAATAAGTTGGGAAGAAATTTTTGTGTGGCAGTCACCAATTTCAAAATTTCAGAATTTCACGTTTCAAAATCTCTGTTCACTCCAGTTCTCAAGAGATTCAAAGCTTTTATACTAAATAGATATGAAACGTTCATTGTGTTATCAATTAGCAATTATTTTAACAAAAGTGTCACTTTTGCTGTTTTGGGACATTTATATTCTTAAATTTGTGTTTAAATCTCAGTTCTAGAACATCTTAAGCAAATTTACTTCAAAAAGTAGATTTCTTTAATAAGTGCGTTTTTTTTTGGTTTTCCATATATAGTACAGTGAGAAATTGCCAACAAAACGATCCGCAGTAGCCAGATTTTTGTATTTAAAAATTGGTACAACTGAAAGAAGATCTGTCAGAATAATAATAAAAAAAAACACACAAATAGAAGAAAGTTTGTGAAAATCAAATGTTAAAATTAACTTAGCAAAAAAAAAACTAACTAAAACTTATAAAATGGACAATTTTAAAAAAGAAATGGTAAGAAAATATCTGGAAATTGAGATTCTATAAAAAAAAGTTCATTTAACAATTGCTTTCAAGGAGGGGGTTTGTTCGTAGACTACTACATTAACATGTGGTGTTGAAGCGAGCTTGAAGATCGCCTCAATTCTTTATATACCTGAATCGAGTTGAAATGAGCTTAATTTGACCTGAATCCAGTTGGAGATCGGAGTCGGGTCAAAATTTGAGAAGAAAAACCTGTGTGGAGGAGTTGGTTTAACAGATAATGCATTATGGTCTGTTTATTTGGATGTTTGTGTACAAAAAATATATGTAGTTTTGTTTTAATAAAATAAAAAAAAAAAATGGGCATGGAGTAGGTAGCATATTCTTATATGGTGCCGAACTAATCAGTTCTTCATTGTTTAACACGAATCAAACTATCTCACTTGCACTTCACACATCGAAAACATCGAAACACTATTTGCATTTTAGAAAGTGCCGTCATACTTAATCATTTTTTAATCTTCTTGAGCGGTGAAAACACCAAAAATATTTATTTAATCTTAAGTGAGATAAACCTTTGGTGGAAACATAGCAAAACATAAATATCTTTTCTAGTGTTTTCTCTTGCAAAATAAGCCCAGTTAGTCCGTTTGCACTAACAAAACTAAATAATATACAGTAACAGATTGATTTTTTCCCCAATGGAAAACACACATGATTCCAAATGCACAACTACTCAACGAACACAGCCATCAAGATACAAATGCAATATCAATCGTACCAACATTTGAGAAAGAACGAAATCACATAAGATCCATTCGAGACTCGTATAAATGTAAAAAACCCCTCCATAGTAAGATTCTACTCTAACTTTTATCGGTGTTATTAATACTATGGATATATTTTTTGTTATTCGTGTAAAATCCTACTATGCTATGGATAGATTTTCCAACAAAACACGGGTAATATATAGAAATATGAAAACAAAGAACATACCAAAGACCTCGTATTTACATATTAAGAGGATTGGTTTCCTTTGCAAAAACCTTTCAAATTGCATTAAACCAAAGATTATAAAAAAGAAAAGCAAGTTCATCTGTATGCAAAATATCTGAGTAATAACTAACCAGTTTAATAGCAAATATGTGGTATTATTAATGCTACAAATTAATTAATATTTTCTAATCTTCCAAAATTTTTGAACTTGCAATATTTTAAAAAGAAATTGGCCATTTTAACAACTATGTGTTCAATGTCGTTGGCATTATTTCGTTCATAATACAGCTCCAAACTAAAACTGCAAAGAAATAAGTAGTTTTGTCTTGACAGTACAATTTAGAATAAACTTAAAACTTTACAACTCAATTTTTTGAATACTACTCATAACCTTTAACGTAGTGCTCTTCTTAATAACCATTTAAGGGCTTATTATACCAAGTGTCCAAGTGTATCGTGCAAAGTATAGTTTAATTCAAAAAAAAAAAAATTCTGATACTTTTTTCGATATTTCTCTGATATAGAACTCATTTCAATGGTTGTTTAAAGCACTACAAAAAAGATTACGAGCATCAAACCAAAGTTATTTGAGATACCACTGAACAAGTCCGATTTTTCCTACCCTCATCTCGAAGAAAAATGAATTTAGATAATCGAATTTCGTCGCCGTTCTATCAAAACTCCCTTAGTCCATTTTTTGTGTTTTGAGATATTTGCATTTAAAGTTTGAAATTAATATATTTGGGAGTTTGAATTCTTCATAATTTAAAAATGGTGAATCGTAGAGCTTAGGAAGTTTTGAGAAAACATAAATTTTGTCATTTGCTTGAACTTGGTATATTTATTTCATTTTTGCGGAAAATGGACTTAGGGAGTTTTCAAAGAACGACGACGATTTTATGTAAGTTGTTCTCAAATAATTTATTAAAAAAGTAAACTTCTTGGGAGTTATTAAACAAAATGGCCTGAAACTATATTTCCAGATATATGTCAAATTAAAAAAATGTCCTTTCGAAAAACATGGATTTATTACACATAATGCCACAATTTCTAATGTTTTACATCATTTTAACTGCGTACGAACAAAAAGTATAATGTTTTTTTTTCCTTGTGTATAGAATCACGATGAGCTACAATATGTACAAACAACTTCTTAAAAAAAAAAAACTATACTTCTTGAGTATTTTGCAAAAAAGTTTATTTGAACTCCTTTCACCTCCCTAAACTTTATTAATCCGGTTCAAAATAAGTTAATATAAATGAAGTTCTCCACCTTAAATTAGATTTGCCGGGATTTGTTTTCGAAGTGAAAGTCTAATTTTCCTAAACTAATATACATCAACCGAATTTTAATAAATATGGTGACGTGAGGGTTAGTGCGTAGGATTTTTGCACGAGATTAGGACACTAAAAAAAAAAAAAAAAAATCAATCAATTTATTAAGAAAAACTATAGATTATTTAATACCAAGTACTGGGACAACAAGATTTAGTCTGTTAACTTCAGTCACCCGAGTATGTTTCCCGAAATGAGCAAGATATTCATTCAAAAGAATCATAATGACCTTCTGTTTCTGAAACTCCTGACAGCACAAACAGCTCCAGGGGAAGCCATATTTGACGATAACTTTTATATAATTGAAGATCCGAGGGAAAAAGTGAAGACAGTGGGAGCAGCAAGTGTACAAGGTGAATGTCAGCATTCGCGCAACCACGACCTATAGCCTATAGAACAGAGCCTTACTTCATCACTTTTACTTTCGAAATAAAATGACTGTTTAATCATTGGTACACAGTTGTGGTTCATCTCCCGAAAGGTTATTAAAACCGGAATAAGTTCAAACAAGCTAGAAAGACCTGTAACGGACATATACGATGCATTAAAGTTTTGCATTACCAGCAATTACGGCAAAAAATACTACAATCTCCCAAAGGTAGTACAAATTTTTGGTCATTTGTAAAAAATGTGCGTAGCACTACGTCTTCATCGGTTCCGACATGATTCCGCTTGTACTTGAAAACGTAAACGATTCTATGAGACGACTTTTCTTTCGTACTCGTTCAGTTACTAGAGTACTTAAAAATCTTGACATTCACAAATCCACTGGCCCGGATAGCTTCCCCGCTATTGTTCTGAAGAGGTGTTCTTCAACGCTGGCAAAACCACTGCGTAAGCTTTTCCATCTGTCCTATTCTACAGGTCTCTTCCCGAGTGGATGGAAAACTGCATTTATCCAGTCTGTCCCTAAAAAAGGCGAATCCTCTTCACCATCTAACTATCGTTCAATTGCACTTACGTCCCTTCTTTCCAAGGTCATGGAAACGCTGATCAATTTTCAGCTTAAGAAATATCTTGAAGAATTGAAGCTTCTTAATGATCGGCAGTATGGCTTTCGTTGCAATAGATCCAGTGGTGATCTCATAGTTTACCTCACCGAACAGTGGAACAAATCTTTACATCGCTTTGGAGAAAGTAAGATTATTACATTACACACTACTCAGCACATAAATGTACTGAATAGAGAACACAGCACCTTGAGCGACTAGACTATTTAAGGTGGTAACAATACAAGACATTAATACAAGACAGAAGGACAGAAGAGAAAGAACAACAGAAAGAAAGAAACACATGACAACAGCACGCGGTAGGTTTCGAGACGGTCCCCCATCTGACTACTAACCACGCTCACTGATGCTTGATTTCGGTGATCGATGGGAACCGATGCTTTATCAAGAGACTAGGCCATTGCCTAAAGTAAGATTATTTCACTTGATATTGCAAAGGCATTTGATAGAGTTTGGCACCAAGCTCTTTTATCGAAAATGCGTTGGTACTGATTTGGTATTGATGAATCCCTTTTTCGTTGGGTTAGAAATTACCTTTCGGACCGTTCAATTCAAGTAGTATTGGACGGGTTTAAATCTGATATTCACAAAATAAACGCTGGTGTGCCCCAGGGCTCCGTTTTGTCTTCGACACTTTTCCTTATTTTTATAAATGATCTTTTGTCTGAATCTTCTAACCCACTTAATTGTTTCGCTGATGACAGTACCCTCAGCTTCTCATATTCGTTTTTAGATTCTCATCATTGTGCTTCGGATGTAAACTACCAAACGGCCGGCAGCGTATGATAAGCTCATTAAATTCTGATCTTGACAGCATTGTTCAATGGGGAATAAAAAACCGTGTAGAATTTAATGCTTCGAAAACTCAATGCTGTCTACTGTCACAAAAGCGTAACGCTCCCCCAATGCCACTATCCATGAGTGGTACTTGCATCGAGGAGACTGAACAGCTATCAGTCCTTGGTATGTGCATTACAAACCACTTGTTGTGGATTGATCACATATTTGACATCGCCAAAAATGCTTCTTAGTGTTTAGGTTTTCTCGAAGATGCAAGAAGTTTTTTACCGCTTTTGATCTGGCTACAATCTATAAAGCTTATATTCGTCCGAAACTCGAGTACAATTCCCATATCTCGGCAGGTGCTCCAATAACACACTTGAGTCTCTTGGACAGAATTCAAAAAGGAGCTTTAAAATTGATAGGTGACCGTTGTTAACCTAAAACTTTTGTATCTCTTGAGCACCACCGTAAGGTTTCATGTCTGTCATTATTTTATCGCTATTTTCATAAACAATGTTCCGTAATACCCGTTCTTTTAGGAATGCACATCAGTTTACCTTTGAGCCCAATTTCTGACGTACAGTAAAGTACAGAGATTCTTTTTTTAGTCGCACTACACGAATGTGGAATACTTTACCAGACTCAATATTTCCCACTCATTACAATGTGCAGGCATTCAAAAACAATGTGCATCGGTATCTCCTTTCCAATCCTATCCTCCCTTCCTAATTGCTCGCACTGTGTATTATCATTATAAGTGTATTCATATCCCCTTGATTGTGCGCATAATATAAATAAAAAAAAAGACATAGGTATATTTTAAATGCTGCTCTGACCAGGCCCCAGAGGAGGCTTCGATCTGACGAAACGGCTGTTAAACAGCAGTCGGCTTGCACCTAGAATGAAGTCTTTCCTGTTCAGCTCAACGTTGTCCCAGTTACGTACGTTACGTACCCAATTATATCAAAAACCCGAATCTCGTACATAGGAAGGGTTGAGAGTTGCAAGTCGCCTAGACCCTATCTCTAAACAGTCTATCGACTAGTTTCATACTAAACGGATGTGTTTTATAAGCTCTTTCACTTAAATTCTTAAAAATGAATTCTAAATGCTGTAAATGCTTAAAAATAATTTCTGACACTTTTTTTCTGACGTGTAATTTGTGTGGCATAAACTCACATTGTGACTGCTGTAATATCAACAAAAAAGATTTAAAAACTATAAAATCTAATAAAAATGTATTCTTTAAATGTCATAAGTGTGTAAAAGTTCCACTACAAATTTGTTTTAATAAATTGAGAGAAATCTCAGAGTATTTAATTGAAAACGCTCCCTTAAATTTAACATCTCAGAGTGGAACTACAAAGTCATCAAGTACTAATACACCTAATTTGAACACAAGTCGCCAAATTCGCGATACTACTCGTGCTCAGAGAATCCCTAAAGTTAGTGTTAGTACCAAACGGCTTTCTATTTCTGATGCTAAAAAAGTTTCTAGTGCTGAATATTCGACCCCTCAATCAAAGTCATCTTGTACTCCTACTACCATGACAAAGACTCATGATAATGTTTCAAAAGAGATCGATTCATTTAAAAATGATGCTCTCATTTCCAATGCTGAAGATTTTGTTGCTGAACATGATGCTATTGTTGTTGATTCCGATGATGATGCTGATAATGTTGACAATAATGTTGCTGTGGATGAACCTGTTGCTATAAAAAACGATGTTGCAGATACCTCTGCTGTTGACAACGAGAATGCTGCTGGTGATGCTCAAGTTGCTGATACATTGAATCCCTCAGAAAGCCATAAGACTGTTGACAGTAATTCGGTTGATAAACAAAATGCTCGTGGTGTTGCTAAGGTTGTCGATGTTATTGTTGCTGCTGTTGCCGATGATGCTATGGTTGTTGCTGGTGGTTTCAAAGCCGCTGCTGCTGACGATACTAATGTTGAAAAGAATAAAGATGTATCCTCTGATGTTGAAATCAGAAAACCAAGATCAAATCATTTAATAGGCTGCGATGCTGATGCTACAAATGCTCTTCCATCTGTACCTAGGCTACGTTTTATGCATATCTCTCGACTTAAGAACACAGTCACCGAAGTGGATGTCATAAATTTTGTTGCATCCAAGCTAAACTTGCCAACAACTAGCTTGATATGCTCTAAGTTAGTTAAAAAGGATGTAGATATTACGAGTCTTCATTTTATCAACTTTAAACTTGGTGTTCCCGCTGCATCTTTTAATAGAGTCCTTAAAACAGATATGTGGCCAATAGGCGTTCAAATTAAGCCGTTTGTAAGCCGTCCAAAAAACGAATCGGGCCAAAATCAACAGGTTCCGAATACATAAATAAGTCATTTGCTGATGCTCAAGTGAGTAAATGCTTTTCTATGTATTATCATAATGCTGGAGGTATGAGAACAAAATCAAATGATTTTTTTATTGCTGCTGCTGACTGTCCATATGACATTATTGCTATTACCGAAACATGGTTAGGAACTATATTTCTGAATTCCAACACGGATTTATGAGTGGCAAATCGACAGCAACTAACTTATCAATTTTTACAAGCTACTGCCTTGATTGTATGGAAAAACGATTACAAGTTGACACTATCTATACCGATTTTTCGAAGGCATTTGATCGTGTTCAACATAATATTCTAATAAGAAAACTTGAATTGTTTGGATTTCACTCTGTGCTTCTTAAATGGATTCAAAGTTACTTAGTTGGGCGAAAACAATATGTTAAAATTGGTAATGTGTTTTCTAAAGAAATAATAAACTTTTCCGGCGTTCCACAAGGTAGCCATCTTGGACCGCTCCTTTTCATTATTTTTATTAACGACCTACCGCAATATCTTCTACACACAAAATGTCTTTTGTATGCTGATGATCTTAAACTCTTCAGCAGCATAAGATGTCTTGAAGATGCGGAAAATATCCAGAATGATCTAAATAAAGTACTTTTTTGGTGTAAATTAAATGGGCTTTATTTTAACAACGGTAAATGTAGTGTTGTTACTTATTCAAAAATCTTAAATCCCTTGTTTTTTGAATACAAACTTGGTTTTGATTCTTTGCAGAGACTTGATAGTCAGAAAGACCTAGGAGTGATTTTTGACTCCAAAATGAGTTTTTCACTTCATATAGATCATGTCATTTCCAAAGCTAACTCAATGTTGGGCTTCATAATTCGAAATTCAAAACTTTTTAATGATCCTTATACACTAAAAACAATATACTTATCTCTTGTTAGACCGCTGTTAGAATATTGCGTTATATGGAATCCCTACACTCAATCGAGCATTTATCGTATTGAAAAGGTTCAGAAAAAATTTACAAAGTTTGCTTTGCGTAAAATTTATAAAAATTCAGATGTTCCATGTTATGAGACTAGATGTACTCTTATAGACTTAAAACCTTTAGTTTTGAGAAGAAAATTGTATTCTGTCCTTTTTGCTTATGATGTCCTCAGTTCTAATATTGATTGTCCAATGTTGTTATCAATGTTTAATATTTACGCTCCAGCTCGTAGCTTGCGCCCAAGAGATGGCGATTTTTTACATGTTCCTTACCATAGTACAAGTTATGCTAGACATAATCCAATCACAAATGCTTGTATAAATTTTAATGAATTTGACTCAGCTATTGACTTTAATGTAAATAGAAATGTAATTAAGAAAAATGTATTGAGTCTATTGTAACAGTTATTTTTTTTTTATTATTTAAATATCGAAGATGTATGTATATATTATATTCTATTGTTATTAATGTAGTCTATAAAAAGTTTGTAACTTGATTGACGAAATAAATAAATAAAAAAAAAAAAAAAAAAAATAAAAAATGGATTGTTGCGCCGCTATTTTTTTTTTTTAATACGATACCTTATGCTTAATATTACTTGGGTGTGTTGTCTTCCTTAAATAGGCTTAGAGGATTATTTTGAAACGGAGCACATATACTAGTTGTATTTTCCTTGAGACTCCCTATATAAAAATGGGTTTCACTGTACAGTTTTTAATTAATAATTCAATATTCAAAAGCTTTGTTCTATGTATCAATCTTAGTTATAATCTCCAAAGGGTTAATTCAAGGTGCATATGGATATGATAATAATAATAAAATTAAATAATAACGCATAAACATAAAATAAAGGTACTTCTTTCCACTATAATCTATACATACATATACCCAAACAACAACACCAAATGACCTATTTCTAAAATAAGACGCATCAAAACAAAAAAAAGAACCAAAGTAACTACAATCATTTTTATAAATTATTCATTTAAGTAAGAATATTTATTTCTGATGTTGTACGACCCTCGAATAATATGTTCGTTCGTTGTTAAGGTGGTAAATATACTCCTTCCATCATCACATACTCCTTGCTCGTGTATATGAGAGTAAATTTTGTTCTGCAAAATATTTTTAACATGTGAAAAGTCCTGCAGGATATACTCGTGTGTATGTATATGTTTAATATCACATAGGTACAGTTGGTGTTTTGTTGTTGTTGGTGTGTTGTGTCGTTTTTATTTTTAGTTGTCTGTGTGTAGTATAGGTACAAGTATAGTCACAAAGTCTCACGGGACCGAATGGAATTGTTCCTTCGAGTACCATAATGCTTCAAAATGCCCCAAAAGGATACATCCAATTGGAATTTGTTGTACACACTTTTCCCCATTTATATATTTCATAGTGGTGGCAGTGGCACTGGCACTGGCACTGGGTACTGCTGGGCTGGTATATGCTGGGGCTTCAGTAGCAGTGGCAGCACACACCGGAATGGAATCCCATCACACAAGCCTCTGAGTAAAACAAACACACAAATGTGTGTGCTTTTCACTTTTAATATGTGTGAAATGGCACTAAGGAGAATAACCCCACAATCCAGGAGCCAGGAGCAAGGAGCCAAAGCCAGAGCCAAAGCCAAAGCATCGTCGTCATTTTCGTTCTCGTCCTCCTTGGTGTCGTCGTTGTGTGTCCTTGTCGTCCTATAGTCGTTCTTGTTGTCGTCGTAGTCTTCTTCGTCGTTGTCGTCCTTGTTGATCCGAAACACTAAGGAATCCCAACAATGTTCCTATCCTACTTACAACTGATAATGTTCTTTGCGTCTCATCTATATCTTTCGTTTTTCTTCTTCTTCTTCTTCTGCTTCTCCACACATATGTGATGTGCGATATATATAGCTCTAACTCTAACTCCTGGCGCTATACTGCACAGAGAAGCTCTCAAGTCCCATAGTACCCACTGAGGAATTTCATATCCTTGTGACGACCAAAGTGACTTTCTTCGATTCATGGCCTGTGTGCCTGGCAATATACGAGCACGGTAGTTATACCCATTCACACACCAACCTCCTTCCATCCCTCATTTCTTGAAAGGATTAACTACACACATTTGGTTTGGATTTGAAATCCCTTTCCACCCACAAATAATACACCCTCTCTCGACTTTTATGTCCTTCTATGCACGTTGAGGGGCTTCTTTTACTTAGATGAAATTCCATCAAAATTAAGGGTTCGGCTAATTAGAAATCCCGACCGTCACGGCATTATTCGGTAACGGTAACGGTAACAGCAACAGCAAGAGCAAAAGGAACGATTTATGTGGTTTAAGAGCCTGCAAGTCCTGTTCGAGAAATTACCCAGACTTCCTTTTTCTCAAGCCCTCTGATCGGAAATTCCGATTGTCTGTTTGGATGGAAGGAGGAAAATTTAACTACAAAATGACACGCACTTCAAGGATCCAATATTTTTGTTTTTTGAGAAAGAAAAACAAATTTCAAACCAAGATTCAGAAACAACAACGGTAATAAATCATTTGCCAAAATAGAAAGGTGTCATAACTTTTATAAACAGAACTGTAAAAAAAAAAAATTAAACAGAAAAAGAAAAAGAAAATAAAGAGCGAGGATAAACTTTTGAAAATCCTTTCGCATTCGTTTCGGTTTCGTTTCTTATGCTGCCGCCGCGCCGCGCCGCGCCGCATGAATAAATGACTCTCACCCCCAGTGCACTTAACTTACCTTAGACTTAACCTCCTTTGGGAATATGAAGACCAAAAGCCCGAGAACCAAACCAAGTATTCGACCCCCAAAGGGAACACAAAAGCTGCTGATGTATTTTTCTTATACAGAAGAGGTACAGCTAGAAAAAACCCTTTCCTTCTTTCCAACCGCTGCGCTGCTGGCGCTGCCACCTTAAGTTTCTATTCTCACTTTCGTTGACAGAAAAGGACTTCCTATTTTCTGTATAGTGTTTCCTTGTGTCAGCATCGTTTTCCACACTAGAATTCAAACTTTTGAATGCAAAAGTCGTCGAGCGCAAACTATGGAAGGTCTCTGGATGGACCGGACGGACTATAGGACGGTCGGAAGTAGTGCTAGTTATGGCGAGAAGTTTATTTTACCATATACCCAACCTAACCCCTTCTTCTTCCATCAGCCACAGACTTGGTCAGCGTGGCATTGTTCTTTCGCTGATGTCTCCTGTTTCTATGATCCTGGTTCTGTTCCTGAAGGAGGCATTGTGCATTACACCTGATAGTGGTATGGTATGGTATGGTATATAAGGTAAGGTTTTGCATTACACTTTGGTAAAGAAAATATTATTTATGAGGCTGTCTGGGGGATGTAAAGTTGTCATGACTTATACCGCGCCACCTTAAATGTCCACTCTACACAATGCACATTCAGCCAAAGGAATAAAGGAGGAGGTATAAGGGAAGGAAGAAAAAAGAAGTAAAGTTTAAGAGGGAGAGAAAGAGAAAGAGTTTTAATGACTTACGGGATGAGTTTGTTCCCAGTTGTTGAAAGTTGCACTCCTTATCCTTAAAACACAATCCTTCTCATCATCTTAAACCTCCCCTTACCCCACTCAACAACTCTGTAGCTTTGAAATTTTTTTGGAGGCAGGCTACAGCAAAAGCAAAAACATAATCAACTTTGGAATTTGTTCTTTAAGCGATTATTATTGTCAAAACCCAGATATCTTCTGATGGTCTCGTTTCCATCTTCAACTCTAGCCATCAGAGAAGCCATCAATATGAGGCAGAGAAAAGGGGTCATTTTTAAACCAGCGTTGGAGCATGTTTCTTTTAGATCACATGTTTTTTAATGAAATATCCATTTAAAAAAAAAAGTCCGAAACAAGTTTAACACAGGTCGTGTGTCGTAGGCTGACTTGAGAATCTTTCAGTGATGTTTGATGGCAGATAAATGAGGACAACCGCTAAGTTGGATATGATATTGCGCTAAAGCAGCTTAAGGTACACATCATTTCATATTCAAATGACAAGTAAATTGGGCAAAAGATTGTGAAGCAAGATGATGACAATTTTATAAGACCATAAAGATAGATATCGTTGGAAGTGAACATTTTTGGAAGCATATAAATGTCAAAACTAAATGACACAAAACAGCTACCAGTGTTACCATTGTTACCCACACAATTTGTTGGTAAATGTTACACGCATATATTTTAAAGTGGGTAATAATAAATTCATAAAAAAAAGACAAGGTTTATGACTTTTTGTTGGAAATCTTGGGATCTTCTATTGCAGAATTTCATTGAGGAATTCTTCTTGTTCTTTTTATTTGTTGTTGGTAAAGAAAGTTTAATAGAGAACATTTTGAGTTTTAAGTGTAATTTAGGAAGGCACATACATAGTTTAATGTTTAAAAAGCTGTATTTTATACGAGTTTGCTCGTATATGATGATGATGTTTGAGAGGCGAGATTGTACAATTATATATTTTGGGGTTTATTGTTTTTAATTGGGAAAGGGTTTATAATCTTGATCAAATATGATCATTGAATTGTATATTTGCTTAAAAGTGTTTTTATGTTTCGGGTCAAACGCTTTGAATGTGTAATTTTATCCCAAGAAGTGATAAGATCATTTAAATATAAAAGAAATTATGAAGCAATGAACGACTTAATAAAAGAACATCAAATTTTAGGGAAACATCAATAAAAATAAGATAAGAATTTATTAAAATCAATAACAATACCTAGGGCCTAGGCTGTCAGTTTTTGATTGCTGAATATTGCTTATCTAAATAGGAAAATGTAAAATGTTTTAAGCGCAAACAAAAACGCAATAGGATACTTTTTTGTACTTTTTTTAACAAAAACTCATACAATTTTTAAGTAACGTAAAAGGGATTAATAAATTCTAAGTTTTTGATTTTTAAATTTATTCATAGAAAGAAAATGTAGCTTATTTTAAAATTCAATGGTAGAATAGTTAGCAAATATATTGAAGAAATGCAATTCTTTATATTTGTTGTTTAAATTTATACTTGTAGGCCTTTTTTGTAAGAAACTTCGATTAACATTAGTAATTATAAAATACCCCTTAATGGACCAGGCTTAAAAGATGAAAGATTACTATATATGTAGATACGTAGATTTAAAATAGCAAATTTTCAAAAAAGTCGCTGTATACACAAAATTTGGAAAACACGATTAAAAACAAAAAAAAAAGAGATGATTTCTGAAAATTTTATATTTTTTGAACCATTGATCAAACAAACCTCAAAATTTATCAGTAGGCCTCTTTTGAGGTTGAAAGTTGTACTAAAAAAATTGAGAATATCTAAAATTCGAATTTTTGAAACCGTCCGATTTGGCGTGGAATGCCTCATTTGTATTCTTTTTTAAAACAATATATAGGGTGTATAACTTGATCTTGTTTTTTTTTGTTTCAAAAATTACATAATACAAAATTTATTAAATTTGACCACACATAAGCGTACAGAGACAGTTTTAAACCAAATTTAAACAAAACACTTTTCTTAAAAGGATTTTAGGTAATTTTGTCACATAATTTCTACATTTTGTATTAAATATTACTTCTATTTGTTCTTGTGAATAAAAGAATACTTTTTTAAAGATTATTAGGTACCTTTTTTTAAGTTAATTAGGTAGGTACTCTCAATTTTAAACAAACTTGACAAAATTCTCGAAAAAAATTTTTGTCTACAGAATAAAATTCAACAAGAGATTTCAAAATCGATAAGACTTTTGTCCACAGTTCCAGTTCTACATTGCAGTTCGATCGATTGATTTGATTAGTTTAAGATTTAAACTGAAAATAACTTTCAACATACAATCAATGGAACCGCAGTGTAGAAGTACAATTTTCAAATTAGTTGAGATACTGAGATAAGAGTTTTATCTTTTTGGTTTAAGTCTGAAAAAATAAATTATTACGATTATTCTCTCAAGATTGTTATTCTAAAGAAGTTTTAGAAACGTGGCTTTGTAACGTAAAATTGCACTATTTTTTGTATAATCCAACTAATGATGTAATTAAAAGTTTGTTATTCTTGCCAAAAATAATAAAAATCACTATTAATAATAAAATTAAGAATTTTTGCGACGAAACAAAAATCTATTTAATAAGTTTAATTTAAGTGTTTTATTTTTTTTTTTGTGCTTTAAAACCTTATATACGGTATCAAATGCATATAACTTTTCATTTGCTCTTATTTGTGGTAAAATTCATAACTTTTTATAAATTTTAAAAACAAAGACCATTTTTGAACAAAGAAAACAACATCAAGTCGTACACATTTTTGCCAGTATTAGTAGGTATTGATACAATTTTAGCAACATTGTGATAATACCCATACAACTAGTTTTTTACTAAAAACTAATTTTACCGGCATTTGATTATTTTAAAAACCCCAAAAACATTAAAAACAAAAATTATTTGTGGACATATTGAGTGAAAAATTGACTAAAAAGAGGCTGGGATGCGACCCACACTGATAACTTCCCATCCCGTCTGTCGATTTGTCTTGCTTAAAAGTTTGTCTATATGTATCAATTTTAACCAAATTTGCGTACTATTTTTTGTAGATTTTATTTTTTATGAAGAAACGGACTGTTGGATTTTTATAAAGAAATTACTGAATATCGAAAACAATATTTTCTGTGAAATAAAATAATATTTGTAATTTTTGAAACGCTATTTGAGCCGAAAGTAAATTTTTACAAGTTTTAGTATTGTTTTTTTTTTTTTTATTTCTTGTAAAAAAAAACTGCCAATTCGATTTTTCTCAGATAAAATTAGTTTGACGCCAATGTCTCAAATTTTTGAATAGATATTTACGTCGAAAAACAATTTTTACCAACTTTTATAAATTTTTTTTTAGGTTTTTATTTTTCGTAAAAAAAACTGTCAATTCGATTTTTCTCAAAATTGTTTCTATTGTTGAAAACAATATTTCTTATAAGTTTGAAGTAGTAAGAAGCCATTATCTCAAATTTTTGAAAAGATATTTGAGTCAAAAATCAATTTTTAACAATTTTTGTTAATTTTTTTTTTCGGTTTTTAATTTTTTGTAAAAAAAATGTCAATTCGATTTTTTTCAAAACTTTACTGAATGTTGACAACAATATTTTTTGAAAGATTAAAGTAGTTTAAAGTCAATATCTCGAAGTTTTGAATAGATATTTGAGTCGAAAGTAAATTTTTACCAAGTTTTAGTATTGTTTTTTTTTTTTAGGTTTTTATTTTGTGTAAAAAAACTGTCAATTCGATTTTTCACAAAATTTTATCGAATGTTGAAAACAATATTTCTTATAAGTTTAAAGTAGTAAGACGCTATTATCTCAAATTTTTGAAAAGATATTTGAGTCGAAATTCAATTTTTACCAACTTTGAGTAATGTTTTTTTTAGGTTTTTATTTTTTATAAAAAAAACTGTCAATTCGATTTTTCTCAAAATTTTATTAGATGTCAAAAGTTATTCTTCGTGGTACAAAACTGTTTTGGAGATGAAATCATATTTTAGTCGTACAATTTTCGAGGTGACAAATTTTTTTTTTGATTTATAAAAAAACCGTTAATTGGATTTTTTTTCAAAAAATATACTTCTTTTGTATCACGCTACAATATACATATAACATAAAATCTAACTCAAGTCTCTAGCGTCATTGGTTCATGAGATATTTAGGTTTAACCAAAATTGTCACCTTTTTTTAAACTGCTATGGTAAAAAAACCACCCACGCAATTTTCTTGAGAGCCCTTTCTGCATCTTTCTGCCTTATTATCTGTATAACAAAATTATTTGAAGTCGATATCTCTTCTGGTTCTTGAGCTATGGACGACGAAAAAAACGTCGCGAACGTACGGACGTTCGAACGTACGTACACACGCACGCACAGACATCTTTCTAAAAATCTTTTACTTCGACTCTAGAGACCTTGAAACGTCGAGAAATGTCAAAATTTTCAATTTGACAAATCGGACCCATTACAATAACTTCCTATGGGAAGTTAAAAAAAAAGATTTGTTCATTAAAACAGCCCTTACTCGAAAACCATTATAAATAATTCGTGGTAAAAAAGTTGCCAACATTGGACTCTCCCTTACGGGACACCCTACAATTCATATGTAAAACACCTTTTTTTTAAAGTTTAATTGGAAATATGATTTTTATCTTACAAAATTTAAAACTCGTGTTAAATATTGTACCATCTTGATCTAGATGGTGAAATTGGAAAATAAGAGATTGAAAAGTCTTAAGAATTGAAGAGTATGAACAAAAATATTTTTTTTTTTCAAACAGTGTTAAATGTGTTGAACTTGTAATAATTTAGATAAATTAATTTTTAGAACGAAATGAATAATATACATATGATAGAATATGCCTAGTTTTCAAGTGCAAGATATATTTTTAACTAGATATAAACGCATCAAATTTTATTTTGGGAGATAGGATAATTTGGTCCAGGCATTAAAACCTATGATATCTCTGCATTGTCTTGCTCTAACTATTTGGAGGCTTTAAAAAAGCCTAATAAAATGTTTTCTGAAATATATTCCAGTTCTTTAAGATTATTGAAGAAGTGTCTGCCTAAGAGTTTCTATATGGCCTACAATATAGTGCTGTGTAGTGGCATAAAAAGTAGGCTGTGTCTTAGCGCTCTTCCTCATCATTGCAGCTTTTGCCCATATCATGAGTGGTAAGTCGCATTTTCTTTTTTTTAGAAACCCAACAGGTTTTGACCTGATATTTTGCTCACGACTAATAGTAGAGATATTTTGTCTAGGTGCGAAATCGAACGGGATCTAGCTTTGTCGAATTTGGGCCATAATTTTCTGGCCGTGGCACAGATTTTAAGGCTTTCATCCATCTTTCATTGGTTTCTTGATCCTCACCAACTCTCTCGTTCTCAGGCAGTAGAGTCTAATGTTATGCTGTGAACTAAGAACCGAAAGTTCTTGGCGACAGTAATTTACAAGTTTCGATTTGAATTTTGTGGCAGTCTAAAGAAGTTGGTAAGAATAAGTGTTTCAGAAAAAAAAGAACTTGCACCTACTCAAGCATCCGTTTTTGAGCCACATATACATAGATATTGTCGACTCAATCAAGTGTGGAACATTGTTAATAGGAAAATGAATAGTACTAAAAGCATAGATTTCTCTGTATGTAGTTAATAAATATAGCAACTATTGTTACCCAGATAATTTTATGATGATATGTTAAAATAATGATATACTGCAAAGTTATGCTTAGTGCAGTTTATTATTTTTTTGAAAACTAAACGAAGATAAACGTGGTATACGCAGACCTATACGTACTTTTTTTTAAATTTTCAATACATTTTCCTCAATTTTTGTTAAATACAAACATATACATAATTTTGGTCTGTGTCAATAGACTAAATTAATTTTATATGATTCATTATTTTGAAAGTTCTTATACAAATACATCTAAAGGTGCAAAGTTAACACCAATCACAAAAGCATGCAGCAGTGGAGTTGATAAAACGTACATAATTTATCAAAATGGAAGTTATTAAATTAACAATCAAGCGGGCGCGCGGTCAGTTGTAACGGGAGCGGGCGCGCGTAACCGAAAAGACCTATCGAATGAATAAGAGAAATAAAGCACTAATTATTCCATAATTATTTATTAATTTGTACTCAGATACATTATCATTGTCTTTAAAGTCTAATTTGTCAAAAAAGTACTTAAAATTATGAAAAAGGCTACTAGAAATGAGAATTACATATATGTACATATGATGGGTAAAAATAATAATATGAACGAAAATGTACTAAGCGCGGTCGATTCGACTACGCGCGCCCGCTTGAAGGTTAAAGACTAATTTAAAATTATCAGTGAAATAAATTACAAACTATACATGACATATGTATGTAGATGTACAAAACTGTGTCACTAGGATAAGACTTATTCTAATTTTTTTGACACAAATATTACAGGCGAATTTTCCTCTAACCATAGTTAAATGTAGATTTTAAATAGCCAGATTCGGGTTGGTTTCGATATCCCGGTTTATATTACCGTTTCTTAAAATCCCGATTTTAAAATCCCGTTTTTTATAATCCTGCTTTTTATAATCCCGATTTTTTAAAATCCCGCTTTTTGTAATCCCGTTTTTTATAATCCCGTTTTTAATATCCCGATTTTGCAATCAAAACTAGTTGCTTAATTTTTAAAAATCGCGCGATTTTTTAAAATTAACAAATAATTTTGATTACAAAATCGAAATTAGAATAAAATTAAAACAAATAAAAAATGAGATATTTTTCTAAATACAACATATCAACAAATTAGAATATAAAGTTAAGCAGTATTCTTTAAAAGCAAACTCATATCAATTAAAAAAGTCAAAGATAGCGGTAAAACCGTTATCGAGAGGTATAGATTTGCTGTAGGATCCACATTGTCTGTGCAAAAGTTAATATTGTAAACAAAACTGAATGTTTATGTACAGTAAAAAGTAAAAACAAAACAAATTACGATATTATTATAGTTTAGTCAAGTAATTTAACATAAAACCTTTGACTCTAATGTTATTTTGTTGAATGCACGTATTTTGTAAAACAAAAAAACGGGATTGTCGGGTCGGTATTTGACGGGATTTTAAATAGCGGGATTATAATTAATCGGGATTTTGAATAAGAGGGATTTTAAAAGACGGGATTTTAAAAAATCGGTATTTCAGAAGGCGGGATTATAAAGCTTTTTTTCGGGATTTTTTAAAAACGGGATTTTAAAAAGATTCCGGAAAATCGGAAAAGGAATAGTACTAAAAGCATATATTTCTATCTATATAGTCAAAAAATATAGCAACTATTGTTTCCCAGATAAGTTCATCATGATATGTATCACTAAAGATGGTTTTGGAATGCAATAAAAAAAGAATTATAAAAATATCGAATTATACACAGTCTGATTAGAAAATCTTAAGAAAATAATCAAATTTTGAAATTCCAATGTTTCAAAAATAACTTCGTTATGCTTAAATAATAAGTCTTTGAAATAATTCAAAAACATTTGTGTTATTATTTGTATTGTACTATTCGTACTAGAATGTCAGCTTGTTAGACTTGACCATTCCTTTTAATTTCATTGAATGTTTTTGAACAACAACAACAACTTAAAGGTGCTACCACTCATTGTTTTTAGCTGGAGATATAGCTATTTCGTGCTTTGCCACTTTTGCACTCATCAGTCTCCTTTTTTATGGTGCTGAGCTTTTTAATCAAATTTTATTTGAAAAACTTTCTATACACACCATAGGATTCGAACCCACGCATATCAGATTTGCTCAGTCTTAGAAGTCGTGTGCACTACGCACTCCACTACTTTAGACCACTGACGTCACAGGTCGAGATGTGGTAGTTGTTTATCAAATGCATTTGAAGCATCAACATTTTTATAAGCTCCTTTTAAGTATGCTGTTTTGTTCCGCCTCCATTTTTCTCCATACCTTATTTGATAGACTTACAATTCGTTGTACGTATCAAAGGGGGAGAGGTTGGAAGATCGGTAACGAACCAGACTATTAAGTTATTATTGTTATTATTTGTATTGTACTATTCGTACTATTCGTATTCCAACCTCTCCCCCTTTGATACGTACTACGAATTGTAAGTCTATCAAATAAGGTATAGAGAAAAATGGAGGCGGAACAAAACAGCATACTTAAAAGGAGCTTATAAAAATGTTGATGCTTCAAATGCATTTGATAAACAACTACCACATCTCGACCTGTGACGTCAGTGGTCTAAAGTAGTGGAGTGCGTAGTGCACATTATATTTTCTCGTTGCAGTTCCACATCCGAAGAAGAGGGATGTGAATCTGAAAACGAATATGAAAAGCTAAGAGTGCTATCGTCAGCGAAACAATGTATTGGATTAGAAGTTGTAGACAGGAGATCATTAATCTTTTGATGTTGGTGACCTTTTTTGTTGCTATATTGTTGTTATTAAATGGGCTTCAGGTCAAATGAAACAAATATTTTCTTTTTGTCTTTAAATTTTACATCGAACATTCACCATCTTAGTTCAGATAACAACAAAATGGCATTCTACAACAGTATGGGGGATAAATATGGCAACAAATTTTGCAGCACATTGAAGCAACGCAGAAAACTCAGCACAATAAGAGAGTGACAAAAAGAAAATATTTGTTTCATTTGACCTGAAGCCCATTTAATAACAACAATATAGGAGATCATTAATAAAAATGAGAAAGAGTGTTGGAGGTAGAACAGCGCCCTGGGGTACACCAGCATTTATTTTGTGGTTTTCAGACTTGAATCCATCCAATACTACTTTTATTGAACGATCCGAAAGGTAATTACTAATCCAATGAAGAAGGGATTCATGCAAACCGAAAGCACGCATTTTCGATAAGAGAGCCTGATGCCAAACCCTATCAAATGCTTTTGAAATATCAAGTGCAATAATCTTACTTTCTCCAAAACGATGTAAAGATTTGTTCCACTGTTCGTTGATTTGTACCATGAGATCACCAGTGGACCTATTGCTACGAAAGCCGTATTGTCGGTCATGAAGAAGCTTTCGATTTTCGAGATATTTCTTGCGCTGATAATTAATCAGCGTTTCCATGACCTTGGAAAGAAGGGACGTAAGTGCAATCGGTCGGTAATTAGACGGTGAGGAAGATTCGCCTTTTTTGGGAATAGGCTGGACAAATGCGGTTTTCCATCCGCTCGGAACGAGACCTGAGGAGTAGGACAGATGAAAAAGCTTACGCAGTGGTTTTGCCAGCGTTGAAGAACACCTCTTCAGAACAATATCGGGGATACCATCCGGACCAGCGGATTTATGGATGTTGAGATCTTTAAGAACTCTTGCCACAGTACGAGTGCGAAAAAAGATTGTTCCCATAGAATCACTTACTCGCTCAAGTACAGGCGGAGTCATAACACTCACTGGCAGCGTAGAATTGGCGGCGAACTGCCTAGCAAAGAGATTAACTTTCTCTAAAGAGCTTACAAATTGAGTGTCATTGACAACGAGCGTAGGAACCGAGGAAGAGGAAGAATTCCTCATATTTTTTACAAATAACCAAAAATGTGTACTGCCTTTGGGACATTGCGAGGAAGCATAGTGACCAGTTAAAGATCCTTAAATAATTATTGAGACCGTCCCAGTTGGCTTTCTCGTATTGTCAAACGGTTCTCTTAGGAGCTCTCTCTTTAATTGGAGACTTTTTAAACGAGAAATTTGCTGATACGACACAATGGTCAGATTTGCCTAGAGGAGATAGAACACTAATAGTGTACTTATAAGGGTCAGAGGTAAGAAACAAGTCAAGAGTGCTTTCTGCTCGACCTACCACGTCCGATATTCGAGTGGGCTCGTTGACCAGCTGAGTTAGGTGGTTCAACTCAGCGAAGATCTCAGCACACACTCCTTCTGGTGTTGTCTGGCCCGAATGTTGAAGCCACTCTGTCTAGATTGGGGCTTCGATAAAGGAAGCGATAGTGAATGATTTGCTTATTTACGGAAAATTTATTTATTTATACTTGAGTAAAATTGCCAGCCAGGTTTAGATTCTCACCAAATCCGTTGTTGGCCCACATTTCCACAAAGAAAAATATTTACAATCTGGAAATGTATCGAGATACAGGAAGTGTTTTGTAGAATTATCGTCGATTCACCATGGGCCTTAGATTTAAAACATCAAGAGCTAAAATTTCATCGATTGACTGTGAAAATGTTGTCTTAATTTGCACTGTAATAATTTGAATTCACCTGTCTTTTTATTGTTTTTTTTTTTTTTTACTTTCAATGTAGACTTACTAAAAGTGTCTTAGGCCGCGTTTCCATTTGCAAGAAAACTTCTGCAATAAATGTCCGATAGTCTGTCCGACAGTGAATTGCAAGTGGAAACTACCAAGCAAGTTCTATCGCGATAGTACTTTCATAACTTCTTGCGAGTATTTGCAAGTGCAATTAATTGCTAGTTTAAACACTTTTGCATCGACTCGAGACAGTTTTTGCAGATTATCGAAACAGTTTCGTATACCTCGCGCAAGTGGCTGGTCTTTCGTTCGGTGATATTTAACAAAAGTTGGTAAAAATAGATTTTCGACTCAAATATCTTTTCAAAACTTTGAGATCTTAGCTTTTAGCTAATTTTAACTTACAAGAAATATTGTTTTTAACATTTGGAAAAATTTTGAGAAAAATCGAATTGACAGTTTTTTACAAAAAATAAAAACCTAAACAAAAAAAATTAATAAAAGTTGGTAAAAATTGATTTTCGACTCAAATATCTTTTCAAAACTTTGAGATATTAGCTTTAAACTACTTTTATCTTTTAAAAAATATTGTTGTCAACACTCAGTAAAATTTTGAGGAAAATCTATTTTTAAACAAAAAATAAAAACCTAACAAAAAAACAGTACTAAAACTTGGTAAAAATGTATTTACGACTCAAAAAGCTTTTAAAAATTAAAAATATTGTCTTCAAAATCTTTTTTTTTTACAGAAAATGTTGTTTTCGTTTTCAGTAGTTTTTTTTATAAAAATCCAACAGTCCGTTTTTTCATAAAAAAATAAAATCTACAAAAAATAGTACGCAAATTGATGTTCGGTTCTTAAAATCTCTCAAATTAATTTCATTCATTAATTTGTAAAAATTTGAGAAATGCTACCAAAATTGGTAAGAAATTTTGTTTGACTAAAAATCTATTTAACAAAACTAGATTTTCAAACTAAACTATTTCTTCATATGAAAAATATTGTTGATAATTTTAAAATTTGTAGGAATAATTCAACTAACAACTTTTTTAACCCAACAGGAAAATCTACAAACTTTTAAGCAAGACAAATCGACATACGGGATGGGAAGTTATCAGTGTGGGTCGCATCCCAGCCTCTTTTCTTTTTTAATAATAAACTTATCATCGCAGCTGCTAATCGTTGACGTTTTCTCGCCATGACTTCACAATTTTAAGTAAACAACCAGATTTCTTGCGACATTAATTGCTCTCCTGGTGTAAATACATCTGCAATAAATTGCGACAGTATGATGCGCAAGCTTCTTGCAAGACATTTTTCGCAGAAGAAATTGCAAGAATTCACATGACAATGTAAACGCGACTACAAGAAACTTCTGCAAGACTTCCGCGAGTTGACTTGCAAATTGAAACGCGGCCTTAGAATTCACTTTTAAGCTTTTTTTAATTAATTCAAATGGAGTCAAAAGATTTTGATAAAAAAAAAAACTGCAAAGTGTCTTCTTAATAAATCTTTTAAACCCAATTTCAACTTCTGGATACATATAAGTAGTTTATACCTATTTCAAAACTTAAACAAAAGCCTTTTTAAAGTGATTTTCTAAAATAGTTTCCGAGTTTGTGCATAATTAATGGTCGCATCCGTCCGACATGATGCTGTCTCTTTGTATACAAAAGTCTCCTTTTAAGACAAATAAAATTAATTGTAGTTTAACAATGTATCTAATGTATGAACTCTTTTGGTCACATATGCAATGATATAGATACATCTACTAAACTCATATACCTATCTACCTAACATCGACTCCCGGCCAATTTCTCGCACTTCCTTAAAGGTACATCCATATGCACACGACAGGACATACATATATGTATGTAAAAGACGAATACGAAAAGAAGAAGAACAAATCTTAACTTCATTTGTTTTGATGTCATTTGAATGTGATTAAGGATTCCTTTAGAGTATAAGTACAAATTCCCTTTTTAATCTATCCTTTTTCTCCTAAGCTTATAAGGAACTATCTATAAGGACACTCTCACACTATCTTTGCATACAAAACCACCCCTTCTTCCTTTTTATGAACATACAACAATATTCTGGTTAAGAAATAATAGCTTCAAGGGTCTTGGTCTTGTTCTTGGAGCAGGTTCAACTATATGCGAGGATGTCCTATGGATGTCCGCTTGCTGTTTCCTAACCCTTACCACAATATAACTCCCACTCTCTCTCTCTTGGCGTCGGCGGCGGCGGTGGATATGTTTGTTTTGTTTTCACATCAGAGTTGTTGCAAAACTGAAATCAACAAAAAACGTCCCTCAAAACTGCCGGATTCGAATAAAGCTACATACTCGTATAAATGAGGAGGAGGGGGAGGAAGAAACCTCCCTTGGTTTGATTCTTTATTTTTCTTTATTCTGGTTGCTGGGTTGGTCGGTTCTCTATCCTGTTTCGTATGTTTCATATCAAAGAAATGTGTGCTATGGTGTTGATTGCTGTGCTGGGTTTTTAAAGGCCAGTTAGGCAGTGTGGCAATGGCTCCCCCGACTCAGGTGTAGGACACCCAGGAGTGTCGTGGCCAGTTGAATATAACACCCCGAACACCAATTGTTAGATTCTACGTTTGTGCGCTTATTGCTATTCATCGTGGTGCTCTCTTTGTTTTTTATTCCTCGCCTGGTCTGGCCATAAGAGTGGTGTGAGCTCCAGTCAGCCAGCTAGCGCCAGCGGCACTAGAGGCAGCAGTGGAGGATGAGGGTGTTGTTTTTAATGGAGCAATTGAATTTGGAAAACATACATACATATAAGTATGTTTATTTTTTCTGTGAAGAAATTTCATTGACCCATCAAGAGAGAGAGAGAGAGTTCAGTTCAGATTGAAATTACCACGAAAATCAATTCTTTGAAATTTTATTTCATTTTATTTTTGTTTATATTTCAAGACAGACATCAGAGAGGTTGTTTCAATTATGTATTAAATTTTGTTTTGTTTTGAAAGGGGGGAGGGGCAGATCTCGTTTGAGACTTACCTGAATAAAAACTGTCAGAGCTCTGCTCGTCGTCGTCTTCGATGCCAATATTTTCAGAATACAATTCTGTCTTTTTAATGTCATCCAGGCAAGAAAAATCCTCCTCCAATAATGGTGTTGGTTGTGGTTTGTCAATCAGTGTCGCGTGTTGATTGTCATTAGCAGCAGCAGCAGCGGTCGCGATGTTGTCTTCGTCGTAGATACCATTTTTGTGAAAGTCATCTAAAAGAGTTGTTTTGAAAAAGAAATTGAGGAATTTAATTGATGGCAAAAGTAATTTATTAATAAGAAAGCTGATGTATTTTTCTTCTAATTTATTCATTTGTTTTTCGATCAAATTCACCATCAAACAATTAAGGAGCAAAGAATATGTATAAAGTCCTTGAGTAGGTAATTTATTTTAAAAGTGTTATAATGTTCGTTAAGCTTTTAAATAATAAATTCAAATATTTAACCATTTATTTGAAAAAATAAAATTGATTTTTTGATTTATAGAACCTTGAGACGAATTTTAATTACAAAAATCAAAGTGAAATTTTAGAGGATAATTCCAAAAATTTACAAGTCTCCCTCATAGTCTTTTAAAATTTTTGTTTTTGAGTTTCTTTCGTCTGGTCTAGTCTGTTCCTCCGTCAAGTGCATTTCGAAGTAAGAATTTCTAAGCTTAAATATCAATTTTAATTTTACTAGTAAAAAATGTATTGCAGGTTGTTCTGTTTTGTTCCATGTAACAGATTGACAGAATTATTCCAAAATTGAAAATTTAATTTTGAAATTTTGTTTGAAACTTCGTTACAGTAACTGTTTGAATCAGTTTTTCAAAATAATTAAAATAGACATATGTATGTATGTAGTACATATGTATACATGTATGTTTTATTTTTTAATCCTAAAAAATCTACAAATTTAAACAAAAATAGGCGTGCATTCGGCTAAGGTGATATGCGACTATTACATCTTTGATAGTCAAATTGACTATCACCGAGCTTTCCGTCTATCTAAGATGATTCAACTCAATTCAATTCAATTCGATTGAACAATTTCAGATTAGAATTGTCACAATTCTTTGTTGCTATGGTGAAATTTTAAAATGATTCCTATAAAATATATAAATAAGAGTATCAAATTGGTTGTGTTTAATAACATTCTTACCTTTCTAATGTTTTTTTCGAATAGCGTTAGCTTTATCGGTCACAACAATTTTTTTTACGAAAAACGTAACTGAGAAAATTTTTCAGTCGTTTGTGTGGGCGTCTGGTAGCTCTATTCAGAAACAACATTTTTGTTGGAAAATAACTATCATAATTTTATTGTGACAGTCTCTCCTTATTTTAAAAAAAAATAACTATAGTTGAAAAATAAATAATATAAAAACCAAAACCATCTTTGGTAAACTATTGTTGTAAATAGGAAAGTCAGTTTGTTTGTTTGTTTGTTTGTTTGTCTGTCCTTTACTTCACAACAGAGCAATATTATGACATGAATTTTTTGTGTGGAGATAGTTACGAGAATGTAAAGTGTTTCAAGCTATTTCTTACCGCGGTAAAAAATCTCATTCACAGCTTATTTGAGGAGATTCGCCAGTAACACTTATAATTAAATATTTAATATATTCTTGTTTTTAGAAGGCTTATTGGTAGCATATCATTAGGTACTGCTTTTGGACCTATCGTCGTTGCCTACCATTAGACGTTTTTATAATGACATTAAAGCACTAAACTATTCTGAAACACTATTAAAAATAGGAGGTGTGCGTCTGGAAACCAATGGCGATGGCTGTGTGATACTAAGGAAGATTTTTGAAATTTAGTAAAAAATAATTCTACACTATAGGAGATATTTTTCAATAGACACTGTCATGGACTCAAAACACTGTGTTTAAATATAAACATATAAAGGGTACTCATAACCCCTTGAGTGCCTGTAAATTATATAAAAAAAAAGCACTTCATACTCAGTAGTGGGTCATAACTCATTTGAGCTGCATTTGAAATAAGGCGTGCCCGGAATGAAAAAAAGATGCCCTTCGGTTTAGTAACGGTTAAAGACTTTATGTCACACAACGTGATCGAAACATTATTATGCTAATATCTTTACCGGAGTTGGAAAGGGTTAAAATGGTTAAAAAGCTTCAATTCCACTTTACAATTCGTTTCGCTATGACAATTTATGAGGCGCAAGGACAAATACTTAAAGTAGCGGGGTGAACCTCAATAAGCCGTGCTTCATCACTTTAACAATAGACAACGTTATTTTGGATTTTGTTTCTTTTGATTGTGGAAAGGTTTCCAACTAACTCATGTATACTTGCTATACTTTTGGTTAACCCTAAATATCTCATAAACCAATGATGCTAGAGACTTTAATTAAATTTTATATTATATTTTGTAACGTGATACAAAACAAGTATATTTTTGAAAAAAAAAAAACAATTAACGGTTTTTTTTATAAATAAAAAAAACTGAAAAAAAAATTGTCCCCTCGAAAATTTTACGATTAAAATATGATTTCATCTCCAAAACAATTTTGTGCAACGAAGAATGATGTTTTTGTCATCTGATAAAATTTTGAGAAAAAACTAATTGACAGTTTTTTTATAAAAAATAAAAACCTAAAAAAAACATTAATCAAAGTTTGTAAAAATTGAATTTCGACTCAAATATCTTTTCAAAAACTTGAGATTATGGCTTCAAACTTATTTTGTCTTATAAGAAATATTATTTTCAACATTCTGAAAAATTTTGATAAAAATCGAATTGACAGTTTTTTTACAAAAAATAAAAACCTATAAAAAATATTAATAAAACTTGGTAAAAATCGAATTTCGACACAAATATCTTTTCAGAACTTTGAGATATTGGCTTTAAACTACTTTTATTTTTCAAAAAATATTATTTTCAACATTCAGTAAAATTTTGAAAAAAAAATAGAATTGACAGTTTTTTTACAAAAAATTAAAAACCTAAAAAAAAATTAACAAAAGTTGGTAAAAATTGATTTTCGACTCAAATATTATTTCAAAAATTTGAAATTATGGTTTCCAACTAATTTAAACTTTTAAGAAATATTGTTTTCAATATTAGAAAAAATTTTGAGAAAAATCGAATTGATAGTTTTTTTTACAAAAAATAAAAACCTAAAAAAAAATTTATAAAAGTTGGTAACAATTGATTTTCGACTCAAATATCTTTTCAGAACTTTGAGATATTGGCTTTAAACTACTTTTAGTTTTCAAAAAATATTGTTCTCAACATTCAGTAAAATTTTGAAAAAAATCGAATTGATAGTTTTTTTACAAAAAATTAAAAACCTAAAAAAAATTTAACAAAAGTTGGTAAAAATTGATTTTCGACTCAAATATTATTTCAAAAATTTGAAATTATGGTTTCCAACTAATTTAAACTTTTAAGAAATATTGTTTTCAATATTAGAAAAAATTTTGAGAAAAATCGAATTGATAGTTTTTTTTACAAAAAATAAAAACCTAAAAAAAAAATGTATAAAAGTTGGTAACAATTGATTTTCGACTCAAATATCTTTTCAGAACTTTGAGATATTGGCTTTAAACTACTTTTATTTAAAAAAAAATATTGTTGTCAACATTCAGTAAAACTTTGAAAAAAATCGAATTGACAGTTTTTTTACAAAAAATTAAAAACCTAAAAAAAATTAACAAAAGTTGGTAAAAATTGATTTTCGACTCAAATATTATTTCAAAAATTTGAAATTATGGTTTCCAACTAATTTAAACTTTTAAGAAATATTGTTTTCAACATTAGAAAAAATTTTGAGAAAAATCGAATTGATAGTTTTTTTACAAAAAATAAAAACCTAAAAAAAAATGTATAAAAGTTGGTAACAATTGATTTTCGACTCAAATATCTTTTCAGAACTTTGAGATATTGGCTTTAAACTACTTTTATTTTTCAAAAAATATTGTTGTCAACATTCAGTAAAATTTTGAAAAAAATCTAGTTTGACAGTTTTTTTACAAAAATTTAAAAACCTAAAAAAAAACAACAATACTAAAACTTGGTAAAAATTTACTTTCGACTCAAATAGCTTTTCAAAAAGTAAAAATATTGGCTTCAAAATTATTTTATTTCACAGAAAATATTATTTTCGATATTCATTGAAATAAAATCTACAAAAAATAGTACGTAAATTTGGTAAAAATTGATACATATAGACAAACTTTTAAGCAAGACAAATCGACAGACGGGATGGGAAGTTATCAGTGTGGGTCGCATCCAAGCCCCTTTTTTATTATAAAATGGAGTAAGTAAAGTAATGTTTGCATACATTACATTAAGTTTAATTTGAAATATTCACCAAGAATTTTGTTTAATTAGAATATTTTAGGTAGATATTTTTCAATTGTATTAATGGATTCTAGATTTGTTGTCTCTTTTGTCACTTCAGAGTTTACGTAGGTTTGGCTAAATCAATTACGTCTACTCGTTAACATTTTAGTTTTTACCTACAACGGATTTGTTTTTTTTTTTTTTTTGTGACACACTGGATTAATCACTGTTTTCTTAAAAATTAACATTTAGGTTTACCGAAAACAAAAAACTAGCATCTTAATAGGATAGTCGTACAACCCATACCTTTTTTTTAAGTTTTATTTTAAAATCACTCATACGCCACAGTGCACTTTTTAAGAAAAATCTCTTCTTTGTCGTGTTAGATAGGGGTTGGAAACGATATGTCGAAGTAAATTGATTTTGAATTCTTGAACATTGCAAAGACAACATTCAACATTCGCATAGTGCGGCTAAAGAACAATTTTCCGTACTTCATAGTTCGGCTAAAAAAGGCCATATTAGTTTTAAACTGATGGGGATTCCTAGAAGTGCAGTATTACGATTAAGTTCTTTAAGGGTAAGATGTAACTGGCTACTTCACTAGAGCAAAGTCCGTTAAAATAACAGTGGAAAAGAATTATATTGGCAAGAAACTTTACGACGATGTTCGAGTGACGTCATTGAATTAATGGTGTTATTATCACCAACATTTTAAAATCTCCTTTGAATACTTTCCAATTGCTTAAATTAGTTGCTGGAACACCAGCCCAGAGATGGGAATTATACTGAAATTTTGGACGTATATAGGTTTTGTAGAATGTAGCCAGATCAGTTGGTGAGAAAAATTCTTGCATCGTCTCAGAAAACTCAAACAACTTGCGGCTTTTTTGACAAAATCGCTTATGTGATCGTTTTACAAGAGGTTGTTGCTGATGCGCATACCGAGAGTATCGGAATGTTCAGTTTCGTAGATGCTAGTACCACTCAGTGGCGCTTTAATGATGCAAGACATTATTGAGTTTTAAAAGCATTTAATTATACACGGTTTCCTATTCCACATTGTTTAATGTTGTGTTAGTCGGATTTTAATGATCTTGTCATATTTTGTCGTTGCAGTTCCACATCCGAACAGAAGGGATGTGAGTCTGGAAACGAATATGATAAAATAAGAGTCCTGTCGCCAGTGAAACAATTAATTGAATAAGAAGATGCAGACAGGAATACATTTTTAAAAATGAGGCAAAGGGTAGGAGACAAAACGGAGCCCTGGGGAACACCAGCATTTATATTGTGGATTTCAGACTTTTATTCGTCCAAAACAACTTATATTGAACGGTGCGAAACAAAATTTGTAATTTAACGAAGAAAGAATTTGTCGTTGCCCAAAGCACGCATTTTCGATAAGAGAACTTGATGCCAGACTTTATCAAATGTCTTTGAAATATCTAGTCCAATAATCTTACTTTCACTAAAACGATGTAAAGATTGGTTCCACTGTTCGGTGAGATGAACCATTAGGTCACCAATTGACATATTTCTATACTGCTGTCCATTTAGAAGCTTTCGTTCTTCAAGATATTTCCTAACCTGATAATTAATCAGCGTTTCTATGTCCATCGAAAGGAGGGACGTTAGTGCTATCGGTCGATATTTTGAAGGAAAAGAAGATTCGTTTTGTTGGGATTGGCTTTTTCTCATGTATTTCACGAATAACCAAAACATTTTAATGCCTTTGTGACATTGCAGTATTTTTTGCCAAAATCGTTGGTCATGCATAAATTTGGTCCGTCAAATATGGGCGTTGCAGGTCTTCCTATCTTGTTTGAACCTTTTCCGGCTTACTTAAGAAAGGTTGGCTTTATAGCAACGCACACTTACTTCTTCATCCTTAATAACCTCTTAACAGCTCGAATCACTCCATGCGTCTTCCCTACATCTATTGCTTTTTTATATTGTTTGGGATAAAAGTTCTCATTTCTAGGGAAAAAAGAGGCTGGGATGCGACCCACACTGATAACTTCCCATCCCGTCTATCGATTTGTCTTTGCTTAAAAGTTTGTCTATATATATCAATTTTTACCAAATTTGCGTTCTATTTTTTGTAGATTTTATTTTTTTTATGAAAAAACGGACTGTTGGATTTTTATAAAAAAATTACTGAATATAGAAAACAATATTTTCTGTGAAATAAAATAAGTTTGAAGCCAATATTTTTAATTTTTGAAAAGCTATTTGAGCCGAAAATCAATTTTTACCAACTTTTATTAATTTTTTTTGTTTAGGTTTTTATTTTTTGTAAAAAAACTGTCAATTCGATTTTTCTCAAAATTTTTCCTAATGTTGAAAACAATATTTCTTATAAGTTAAAATTAGTTAGAAGCCATAATCTCAAATTTTTGAAAAGATATTTAAGTCGAAAATCAATTTTTACCAACTTTTGTTAAATTTTTTTTCGGTTTTTAATTTTTTGTAAAAAAACTGTCAATTCTATTTTTTTCAAAATTTTACTGAATGTTGAAAACAACATTTTTTGAAAGATAAAAGTAGTTTAAAGCCAATATCTCAAAGTCTTGAAAAGGTATTTGAGTCAAACCCAATTTTTACCAACTTTTTTTTATTTTTTTAGGTTATTATTTTTTGTAAAAAAACTGTCAATTCGATTTTTCTCAAAATTTTATCAGATGTCAAAAACATTATTCTTCATTGCACAAAATTGTTTAGGAAATGAAATCATATTTTAGTCGTAAAATTTTCGAAGTGACAATTTTTTTTTCAGTTTTTTTGATTTATAAAAAAAACCTTTAATTGAATTTTTTTCCAAAAATATAATTGTTTTGTATCACGTTACAATATATAATATAAAATTTAATTCAAGTCTCTAGCGTCATTGGTTCATGAGATATTTAGGGTTAACCAAAATTTTCACCTTTGTTTTAAACTGCTATGGTAAAAAACCACCCACGCAATTTTCTTGAGAGCCCTTTCTGCATCTTTCTGCCTTATTATCTGTATAACAAAATTTATTTGAAGTCGATATCTCTTCTGGTTCTTGAGCTATGGATGACGAAAAAAACGTCGCGAACGTACGGACGTACGTACACACGCACGCACAGACATCTTTCTAAAAATCTTTTATTTCGACTCTAGAGACCTTGAAACGTCGAGAAATGTCAAAATTTTCAATTTGACAAATCGGACCCTCTATGGGAAGTTAATAAAACTTGTGATCATAGCGGCAACGTCACTTTCGAGGAAGCATACTGCCCTTTCACGTCCGATATTCGAGTAAGCTCGTTGACCACCTGAGACAGGTGGTTCAACTCAGCAACGATCTCAACGAATTTAAAAAATTCTCGTATCTACTGCCAGATTTAAAAAAAACGTGTCTCAAAACACATTTCTTGAAAATCAAATATATGGTCAAACATCGCGGGTTTCATTTTATTTTGTATTATTATATACATATGTATATACATATCTAGAAATTTGCCTAAATTTTATTACAAAATTTTATTAGCTTTTTAAAGAAAAGTATATTACTTTATGCACAGCGTGTTGAGACCGTCTTATTTACACAATTAAACCCTAACCCCTTTCAAAACAAATCCCATCATAAATATAAAGTCTCTAAACATTACTTTTCCTTATATCTAGCCAGGCCGGTTTGAAGTGGGTATAGTGGTGTTTTGCGTTTTGAAATTTCAAAATGCAAGGTATACTACTTTTATAGACACTAAGCCGATTGTCTCTTGTTAAAATTTATCGACACTTCTATCAACAGCATGTAGAAGCAGCAGAAGTGGTATCAAAAAACAAACTCCTCATAGTCGCCTCGTGCTTTCGAAAACATATCACTTTAGTGCCACTATGGCGGCGACGGAGCATATTTTTATTTTTATTTCATTTTTATTTTGTTTGTATTCCTCTATAAGACAAAACCCTTCTAAATGGCCAAGGAACCTTTCAAAAAGACAAAAACAACAACAAAAACAGAAATAAAAATAACACACACTCTAGAGTTTGCCAAAAGATTGCTTCTCGTCTTTATGTCGAGGACACTCTATATCTATATAAAGGTAGCTTCATATATAGAAGCCTTGAGAAAGAAGAAAAAAAAAGCAGAAGAAAATCAATACGTTCACACAAAGGTTTCAGCAACAGTACCTATAGAACATAGAGTGTAGCAGTAGCAGCAGAAGCAGAAGCAGAAGAACACTACCGAACCGACTACCATCAGAAGCAGCAGCAGTAGTACCAGCAGCAGTGGTCCCAGGTGAAACGAATTTTGATTAGTTGATTCCCATGAGTCCCATATTTCCCCAAATGAAAGATATTTCTATGCACTGCCTTCTGTTTGGTTCTTATGGTTGGTTTTTCTGGTGCCATGCCGTGCGACTATAACATCCAAAACTGTATCCAACTTCTATAGAGATATACCTTGAATATAGAAACTTTCTCAATAATACTCCAAAAAATATATTCGGGCTTTCTCCTCCCTTATACGAGTATAGTGTTTTAGAAATCATATGGAGTCAGGACTTCAGGAGCAGGACTCGGGAGATACAACCAAAATAAAAAGAGAACAAAACTGCGATGAGAAACTCTTAAGATCAATGCGCATGTAATCCTAGAGAAACGAAGAGATACCGAAGCCACGTGACTCTGACTCTGACTCTGATTGTGACTCTGACTCCACATCACACAACTGAGGATATATACTCCAAAAATTATGTTCGGGCTTAAGAGACGCAACACAACATCGCCATCGACGATGACGGACAAGACGACTGCAGGGAAAAAGACGAGGCCATACAAGCCATACAAAAACAAAGGAATACTATTCGTACAATATGTCACCCGTGGGACCACCATGTGCTCATTGACTCCCTCCCATCCCTTTCTGTTCTTCTGAACACCAAATTCACACAACCCCATTCTTGCCTTCCTCCTCATATATAGCCCTGTGCCACGCCGCGCCGGCCGCACCGTGCCGTGCCAGTCGACCCCCTTTTAGCTTTTGGAAATCTTTCGGGATGATTTCCTATCAATTCTAAAAGCTTATACCCACATGCACGGAGTACGTACGACCGACGACGACGACGAGTATGCTGCGACCAGAGGCACCTTGCTTATACCGTTTGCCGCTTGCCACTTGCCGCCGCTGTAGGACACTTATTCTCCGTATACATGTAGATACGAGCAGAGGTGAGCCTCACTGGCTTTAGTTTCAGGTTCAGCTTCAGCTCGGCTCCGTCCGATTCACAACGCTCTGTCTTTGCTGCATCGTACCAGGCGTTCAGCTGTCTGAGGCAAGGTGTTCAGCTGGCTGAAGTTGAAGCTGAAGCTAAAGCTAAACCTGATGATGGTTGGTATGGTCGTGCTCATGCTTATGCTCATGCTCGTGTGTTATCCTTCATGCAACGGAAAAGGTTGCCATCGTTTGACGTAGTGTCGTGTATATTGTGGATGTAGACTTCCAACTCATCAACATCATCTCTGCGCGACTATAATCCTTGTCCTCTGGCTAGGGAATTCCCTTTCGAAATTTGAATATACGTATTTGTGGGTTCACGTGTTCGCATAGAGTAGGTACCTTCTCTCCTTGTTTCTGTTTCTGTTTCAGTTTGGAGGTATAAAGTCGATTGATCAGGTATACAGAGGAAGAGGCGGTAGGAAGCTGGAGGTTGATACTCAAATTGGGTATCGGTCGGTTTGGTAGTGTATTCGGATGAAAAGTAGGTATGAGGATGTGGTTGCTTTAGGTTGGGATTGAGAGTAGGGAGTTGGGAGTTAAAAAGAAAATTTTAGTAAGGGGATAGCGCGCGATGATTATTCAACACGTCCTTGCGGGACACAATGGATGTTCAGTTTTGTGTCTTATTTGGTTGGTTCTTCATCATCAAATGAATGCTGAAGCTGGAGCATATTATTTTGGTGAATGTGAATTCTACTCAATATTAGCTCTGCGCTTTATAACCACCTATAACCAGCTATGTACATCCATCGCCACATCTATCGGCACCGTGCGTTCTATACGTCGTCGTAGTAGTCGTTGGTCTTCGTTGCTTACCTTTATCAGTTAGCTTTGGGATTTTCACTTTGCTCTACGAAACCACAAGCCATTTAAATTCGCATATTTGGGGACTATAGTTAGATTGGTAGATAGGTTGGAAGGTAGATTAGATACTTTTCTATCTGCAGCAGGAGCAGTCCAAATCAGATGGTGGTGGTGGTGGTGAGAAGAATTAATATTTTCGCCTTCGCAAAGGACGTCATAGCTCACATAACCTTAACCATCATATAATTTTATAGTTGATGGTTTTCTAGATAGAGTTTCGCGGCATTCTGATGCTCGAATGGAATGAAATTATAACATAGCGCACATATTCTTCCGCATCTTATTATAGGTTTATTTAGAGGAACTATGGGTACATAGGTTTAGCGTTTGGGTATAGCTGTTCTATATTAAAATGCCTTTGGTTTTTGCGAAGCAGCAGCAGCAGCGCAAATTTTCAACGAATTTACGAAATCATTTGTGATGGCGATGCGGTGCGATGAAATATGACGCGAGTTGAATCATCATCTTTTGTGAAAATTTAATTATGATAGGATTCTGGCATAATACGTTCTTTTGTTTTAATTCCAAATCAAAAGTGAATTATTGACCTACCTTTTGCAATACTTATCTGTAAATTTATTTACTCTCGATTATGCATTATAACTGTAGTACCCGTGACGTGATAGTTAGTGTGTTGGACTGTCATGCCAGAGGTCTTGGGTTCGATTCCTGCCTATGCCATTTAAAGTTTTTTTTCAATATCTTACAGGTAAGTTGGTCCATGCTCCTAACCAAGTTATCTCCAGCTGCTGTGAAGAGCTCGGCATTCAAGCCATCTGCTCCAGCGGCTTTGTTAGACTTCAGCTTAGATATGGCTATCTTTACTTCGTCTAAGTCGGGAAGACGGGATTGTTGTCTTTCGTCGTCTATGTTGAATGGATCATTCTGCCCGATAGCGGAATTCGGTTCGTCGTCAGTGTTATACAGTCTGCAGAAGTGGTCCTTCCATATCCTCAGCATTGACGTCGGTTCTAGGTTTACGGACTTGTGAATTCCATTTCACCTGCTCATAAAACTTTCGAACTTCATTCCTGCTTTTGTTGGTTGCTGCTTGAAACCCAGCACATTGGGTTACTTAAGTCATCATTATTAACAAGTGCTAAAAATTCTCCAAAAATATCATTAAAAGTTAGTAAAGTTTTTTTGTCAAAAATGTCCGTTTTCAAGTTGTAACTTTTGAACAGTAAATGCTACAAAAAAGTATTTTAACTAGACTTTTTATCATACAAATTTTAACAAAACAGCATGAATTACTTTTTTTACGACCAAGTGCTTAGAAGTTACATCGGTTGCAAAGAATTTCAGATGTCGAAAAAATCGATTTTTGTATTACTGCCTAAACAATCATCTAAAAGCTTTTCAGGTAATAAATATATATATAATATTTTTTCATCAGAAAACATTCATTTTATTTTTCTAAAATTATTTTTTAAGTTGTATTTTATTAATAAATAACAAGGAAAATGATATTTACGTAAAACGTTTGCATTCGATGATGTCTATCAGATTTTAGCAAAGTTGTCAAAATTTAATAAAAACTCAAAACAATCAAAAAACCAAATGTAAAAATGTCGACTAAATCAAAAATCGATTTGTTGAAAACGACTAAATACGACTCATTATTATTAAGAAACTATGAAACTATATGAGATCAAATAGTTAAAATGAAGGAAAAATGCTAAAACTTTTTTTTTTAAATATTCATATTTTTTAAGTTCTTTGAAGGCATGAAATAAAAATTATTTGCTTCTAAAAGAAAATGATATGAACTAACAGGACATATTAATTTTATATCGAAAATTGTGTCATTTAAAATAAAAATAAGATAAAGCCTTTTTTTTTGGGTGTATGAGCCAAATTTGTTAACAATAATATTTTTTGAATCAGTTCCAAAATATAAATAACGAACGCGAACGTAATTTTTTACAAATTGATACGGTCTAAAACAACTGCCTATAGATAAAATTTTCTATAAAAGGAACAGTTAAGAAGTTATATTCGAAAATACGAAATTTTGAAAATTTTGACAATTTCTTATCGCAATATTTTGTTATGTGTTGTTTGTTTCGAAAAGTCTATGCTCTTTTTGTAGAACAGAGAGAATTACATAGTAAAGAAACAAGTAATAAAATATTTTTCAACAGCATTGACATTTGAAAGTTAAGATTTAAAATATGGATTTTTTGACTTTTCCCATTTTATACACAACTTTAGTTATGTCCTCAAGTGCTTTTAGATACAAAGTACTGTTTAGGAATTAGCCGTTCGGATTCGTCTTAAAACTGGTAGGTCCCCTCCATTCCTGATAACATTACTTGCACACAAGAATGGTTGAGAGTTGTAAGTCACTAGACCCTAGTTCTCAACGGACTGTTGCACCACCCAATTTATTATGCATTATAACTTGTAGAAGCAAATGTTTGTATGTTATTATAATTACTATAAAGCTTAATCCTAAATTATTTTAATTCCTTGTACGAGTCCACACCCTTTAATTAAAATTGTACGGATTTATCAAACAACATCGCGGTGATTTTTGATTTCTAACGTACTTGATTTGTTTTTGGCAAGTATAGCATTCGTAAAAAAATAAACTCAAGATTGTAATCAAATAAGACATTAGGATTGTAAATACAAAAAGAGTCTGGGATGCGACCCACACTGATCCCGTCTGTCGATTTGTCTTGCTTAAAAGTTTGTAGGTTTTCGTGTTGGGTTAAAAAAGTTGTTAGTTGAATTATTCTTAAAAATTTTAAAATTACCAACAATATTTCATATAAAGAAATAGTTTAATTTGAAAAATTAGTTTTATTAAAAAGATTTTTAGTCGAAAACAAATTTTTACCAATTTAAGTAGCATTTCTTAAATTTTTACAAATTGGATGAATGAAATTAATTTGAGAGATATCAAGAACCGAACATCAATTTTTACCAAATTTGCGTACTATTTTTTGTTGATTTTATTTTTTTATGAAAAAAACGGACTGTTGGATTTTTATAAAAAAACTACTGAATATCGAAAACAATATTTTCTGTGAAATAAAAAGAGTTTGAAGACAATATTTTTAATTTTTGAAAAGCTATTTGAGTCGTATGTAAATGTTTACCAAGTTTTAGTATTGTTTTTTTGTTAGGTTTTTATTTTTTGTAAGAAACCTGTCAATTAGATTTTTGTCAAAATTTTACTGAATGTTGACAACAATATTTTTTAAAAGCTAAAAAATCATTTTTTACCAACTTTTATTAATTTTTTTTTGTTTAGGTTTTTATTTTTTGTAAGAAAACTGTCAATTCGATTTTTCTCAAAATTTTTTAGAATATTACAAACATTATTTCTTATAAGTTAAAATAAGTTGGAAGCCATAATCTCAAATTTTTGAAAAGATATTTGAGTCGAAATTCAATTTTTACCAACTTTGAGTAATGTTTTTCTAGGTTTTTATTTTTTATAAAAAAAACTGTCAATTCGATTTTTCTCAAAATTTTACCAGATGTTGAAAACGTTATTTTTCTTTGAACATAATTGTTTTGGTGATAAAATCATTTTGTATCCGTAAAATTTTCGAGGTGACACATTTTCTTTTCAGTTTTTTTATTTATAAAAAAACCGTTAATTGAATTTTTTCCAAAAATAAACTTGTTTGGTATCACGTTACAATATATTATATAAAATTTAATTCAAGTCTCTAGCGTTTTTGGTTCGTAAGGTATTTAGGGTTCACCAAAATGTTCATCTTTTTTTTAAACTGCTATGGTAAAAAAACCACCCACGCAATTTTCTTGAGAGCCCTTTCTGCCTTATTATCTGTATAACAAAATTTATTTGAAGTCGATATCTCTACTGGTTCTTGAGCTATGGACGACAAAAAAACCTCGCGAACGTACGGACGAACGTACGTACGGACGTACGGACGAACGTACGTACACACGCACGCACAGACATCTTTCTAAAAATCTTTTATTTCGACTCTAGGGACCTTGAAACGTCGTGAAATGTCAAAATTTTCAATTTAACAAATCGGACCCATTACAATAACTTCCTACGGGAAGTTAAAAATGTCTAGAAAAAAAAATATTAAAATTTTATTTTCTGTATCTCAAAAACGGTTCAATATTTTTTTTTATCGAAATTTAAAAAAATGTAAAACATACATTTATAAAAACTAAATTCTACTAATTTAGTGCTCTAATCTCGTCTGAGCACAAAATGGTCTGTAGTTCAATCATTCACTATAGAAAAATTAAGCTTTATTTTGTTCATGGCAATAAATCAAAGAATATTCTTTCGAAGAATTAATGGAAACAGCGTTTTTTGAAATTAAACCAGGAATGGTTAACAGAATAAAGCACCAAACCATGCATAAAAAGTCGTTTGCTGCAAGCTGAAATACGGAATTATTTAATATCCTCCCAATAAGCTTTTGATTTAAATGTTAAAGAAAACCTTCAAGGGTGAATTATATGCAAATTGTATGAAGAAGGAACTTATTACGGCAAAAGAGCCAAAAATATTGATTATTCACATAATTTCCGTCGTACAATTCAATTCCAGACCGTATTCTCGCAGTAATTTTATGGCCATATCTACATAGCTTATTGTTTGATAAAATTTTAAGGCTGAATTTTATTTATGTCAGTTCATATTAAAAGTATTTTGTTTCTTAATATTGATCCATTAAACAAAATAAAATTAAAATGCACTGTGGCGTATGTGGAACATTTTTTAGAAAAGGTAACTGTAGTTTAAAAATTTAAAAAGGGATTAAAATTTTATTTCTACTTAAATTAAGAAAATACGTACATAAGTTAAAAAAAAACTCATAATATTTTTAAAATAAACAACAAACTTTCTATCAAAACTTAAAACATTTTTGCCTACCTTAAGCTATCAGATAAAAGGTCGTGATCATTTGAATTATAAATAAATAAATTAGGTGGGGGCAACAGTCCGTTGAGAACTAGGGCCTAGTGACTAACAACCCTCAACTATTCCTGTGTGCGAGTAATGTTGTCATGGATGGAGGGGACCTACAGTTTAAAGCCGAATTCTAACGACTTATTTGAGAAAGCACTTTTCATTACAAAAATTACTCCTGCAGGATTAGCCAATTCCTCGCAGGAGGCAGTAACCTTGAAAAAAAAATCTCTAGATGTCATATAGGCAGGGATTAAACCCAAGACCTCTGGCATGACAATCCAACACTCTAACCATCACGCCACGGGTACTACAATATTTGGATTGCAATATTTTAAAATATAAAAGTACCACAGAACCTTTTTTGAATCATTTTCAAATAGAAACTTAGAAAAACTTTTCAGTAATTACTGGACTTGTAAAAGAGTTTATGGTCATAAAAATGATATTATAAATACTATAGTTACTGATTCTTAGTCTTAAAAAAGTTATAACCAGGGAGCGGATCGAAATGCTGTATTTTAAAATACTGTATGGTCAAAATTTTGTATGTTATTGTACTGTACGATACTGTATGGTTAATATTATGTATTTTAAAATACTGTAAATTTAAAATACTGTGTCTCAAAATGCTGTATTGTCAAAATACTGTATCTCATAATACTGGAAGTTTTGACAGATCAACTAGTTTGGTGCAATTATTTATGCAATTGTTGATTATGATAGGAACAATTCATGTAGAAATGTGAGAGCGATACAAATAACCAAGAAGAAGAAAATAAGAAGAAGATACCATTTATTTTGTTTTTATTAAAATGAAAAGTGCGCACTTTTTTAACATTGTCAAAACGATTTTTATTTTTTAGCCTTATTTACAGCATTTTGAAATACAGAATTTTGATATACAGAATTTTGAAATACAGAATTTTGAGATGCAGAATTTTGACCATCAGCATTTTGGGGGAGAGTACGATAACTTTGGCGACAAAGTTTAATGACGGATTTGTATAGAACAGCTAAAAACAAGCATTTTTTTTACTATGGGAAGGGGGGTCTATCTCCTCCCGTTTAGGCGGTGGGGGCAATTTAAAAAAATATGTACATTAAATGGAAAAAAATAATTAAAAAATAACGGTAATACTTACAATTAAGTATTATACCTTTTTTTAAAGCCAACATTTTTGTCTATTAGCTTGTTTTTAAATCAAGTCAAAACTATGCATAGTTTTTGAAAAAAATTGTTTTAAACTAAAAATGTATGCAAAAAAATGAAAAAAAAAAGGTTTAAAGTGTAGTTTTTCAAAACTTTCAAATTATTTACAGTTGTTTTTTTAGAATTCATTGTTCTTATTTGTTTTTGATCAAAAACTGAAAACTAGATGACTTTATGTTCTTCTTCTAGTTCTTGAAAAAATTGAAAATTACCAAAAATATAATATAATATATAATTTAATTAAATTACTTTTTCCTTGCTTAAGTATTAACGTAGTCTTATTTTATTTTTTTTTTATAATAATAATCGAATATAGATTAAGATATACCTAGGGTAAATAAATTTTTCTTAAATCCAGCTTATTTAAATGCAAAAGAAACTTTGCATGTACCCCATCTTGCACACACCAAACCGTGCCCCCTCCCCCCCTTGCACGCAATCCAACTGTTGCATACACCCAAATTCGCACACACATTACTGTTGCATACACTCAAACTCGCACCTACCATTGTTACTATCAAAATAAGACCACTCAAGCAAAAAAAAAGAATTAAATTAAAATAGTAGTTGTGGTTATTTTTAATTTTCTCAAAAACTAAAAGACATAAAATCTACTAGTTTTCAGTTTTTGATCAAAAACAAATAAGAGCAATAAATTCTGAAATAAAAACAATGGTAGATAATCTTGAAGTATTGAAAAATTACACTTTAAACCTTTTTTTAACTTTTGTTACTCAAATTTTGAGTTTAAAATTAAATTTTTATTTTCAATTTTCTCAAAAACTAAAAGACATAAAATCATCTAGTTTTCAGTTTTTGATCAAAAACAAATAAGAGCAATAAATTCTGAAATAAAAACAATGGTAGATAATCTTGAAGTATTGAAAAAGTTACACTTTAAACATTTTTTTAACTTTTTTTACTCAAATTTTGAGTTTAAAATTAAATTTTTATTTTCAATTTTCTCAAAAACTAAAAGACATAAAATCATCTAGTTTTCAGTTTTTGATCAAAAACAAATAAGAGCAATAAATTCTGAAATAAAAACAATGGTAGATAATCTTGAAGTATTGAAAAAGTTACACTTTAAACCTTTTTTTAACTTTTGTTACTCAAATTTTGAGTTTAAAATTAAATTTTTATTTTCAATTTTCTCAAAAACTAAAAGACATAAAATCATCTAGTTTTCAGTTTTTGATCAAAAACAAATAAGAGCAATAAATTCTGAAATAAAAACAATGGTAGATAATCTTGAAGTATTGAAAAAGTTACACTTTAAACATTTTTTAACTTTTTTTACTCAAATTTTGAGTTTAAAATTAAATTTTTATTTTCAATTTTCTCAAAAACTAAAAGACATAAAATCATCTAGTTTTCAGTTTTTGATCAAAAACAAATAAGAGCAATAAATTCTGAAATAAAAACAATGGTAGATAATCTTGAAGTATTGAAAAAGTTACACTTTAAACATTTTTTAACTTTTTTTACTCAAATTTTGAGTTTAAAATTAAATTTTTATTTTCAATTTTCTCAAAAACTAAAAGACATAAAATCATGTAGTTTTCAGTTTTTGATCAAAAACAAATAAGAGCAATAAATTCTGAAATAAAAACAATGGTAGATAATCTTGAAGTATTGAAAAAGTTACACTTTAAACCTTTTTTTAACTTTTGTTACTCAAATTTTGAGTTTAAAATTAAATTTTTATTTTCAATTTTCTCAAAAACTAAAAGACATAAAATCATCTAGTTTTCAGTTTTTGATCAAAAACAAATAAGAGCAATAAATTCTGAAATAAAAACAATGGTAGATAATCTTGAAGTATTGAAAAAGTTACACTTTAAACATTTTTTTTAACTTTTTTTACTCAAATTTTGAGTTTAAAATTAAATTTTTATTTTCAATTTTCTCAAAAACTAAAAGACATAAAATCATCTAGTTTTCAGTTTTTGATCAAAAACAAATAAGAGCAATAAATTCTGAAATAAAAACAATGGTAGATAATCTTAAAGTATTGAAAAAGTTACACTTTAAACCTTTTTTTAACTTTTGTTACTCAAATTTTGAGTTTAAAATTAAATTTTTATTTTCAATTTTCTCAAAAACTAAAAGACATAAAATCATCTAGTTTTCAGTTTTTGATCAAAAACAAATAAGAGCAATAAATTCTGAAATAAAAACAATGGTAGATAATCTTGAAGTATTGAAAAAGTTACACTTTAAACATTTTTTTAACTTTTTTTACTCAAATTTTGAGTTTAAAATTAAATTTTTATTTTCAATTTTCTCAAAAACTAAAAGACATAAAATCATCTAGTTTTCAGTTTTTGATCAAAAACAAATAAGAGCAATAAATTCTGAAATAAAAACAATGGTAGATAATCTTGAAGTATTGAAAAAGTTACACTTTAAACATTTTTTAACTTTTTTTACTCAAATTTTGAGTTTAAAATTAAATTTTTATTTTCAATTTTCTCAAAAACTAAAAGACATAAAATCATGTAGTTTTCAGTTTTTGATCAAAAACAAATAAGAGCAATAAATTCTGAAATAAAAACAATGGTAGATAATCTTGAAGTATTGAAAAAGTTACACTTTAAACCTTTTTTTTAACTTTTATTACTCAAATTTTGAGTTTAAAATTAAATTTTTCAAAAACTACGCATAGTTTTGACTTGAATTAAAAACTGGCTAATAAAACAGAATGTTGGCTTTAAAAAAATGTATAAAACTTAATTGTAAGTATCACCGTTATTTTTTAATTATTTTTTTCCATTTTAAATAATAATTTTTTTAAATTGCCCCTACCGCCTGAACGGGGGGAGATAGATCCCCCTCCCATAGTAAAAAATACCCCTCTACCAAAAACCGTTATTATATCTTGGCGCCAAAGTTATCGTACTCGTGCCGCATTTTGTACATACAGTATTTTGAAATACATTATTTTGAGATACAGTATTTTAAATACAGTATTATGATGCATACAGTATTTCGACCCCAACTCTTATAACAAAATATTTGTTTTAGTTTTTAAATTCCGTCCAAGTGTCATAGTTCGTTAAAATACACACATTTGTAGTGTTAATTTTATTAGATCTCCCTTTTGTTTTTACTAAAAAAAAACTTTTCCAAACCCAGGTGCTTAAAAAATGTTGCCTCATTCATTCATTGTTTCAGTTCAAACCTAAAACCAATACATAAATCAAACAAATATTTTCTAGAAAAATATCAGATGGCAACCCTATTTTATTGGGAATTCCCTAGAGACATCATGCGACTCAATAAACCCAAAATGAATAAACACTTTGAGTGAAAGACATTACTGCCAAAAATAATCCCGGCTCTCATGAAATTCCTTGAAATATATAAACACATATGTATATGTATGTATATACATATCTCCTTTAATACTTTCCACGAAACAGTATTTTGATTCTCCAACAAAGAACACTCTTTTCAAAAACAAAAAAGCTGCTTATAAAACCACAAAAACATTTTGTTCTCTCTCTTAGTATGTTTTTCGTCAAAAGAAGACACTCAAAATAAAATTAAAAACAAAAATCTCGAGTGCCAACCAAATTGAAAGCAAAAAAAAAAACCAAAACGAAAATAAAAATAAAAAACAATTCTGTTATCATTTTGAATCCAAAACAAAAACCATCATTGACGTTGTCGTCGTCGTCGTTACGAACACAAGCGAACCAACGCAGCAGCAGGAATAACAACAACAACATCAACTCAACCCTCTGCTCCATTCCAGCCATCGAAGCCATAACATCCTCTGCATCAGTTTATCCCAAAAGTCCTCAAGTGGGGCCATGGAAATGGAAAAACTCGTTATTCTCGGGTTCTGCTCCCGAGGGAATTCCCTGCTGTACTCTTAATTCGATTCGTCTCCTTGGTTACCGCGTCTCCAGAGAATAGCAGTCTCATTTCTTTATAGATATTCTCCCGTATAGATTTTATATGCCACCATCATACACACTTTATACCAAAAAACCTGACTCCAAGGTTGTGCGCCCCAATCTCACTACGATGACAACGACGAACGTCTCCCTGCCGCCAGCTGCCCGACCGCGCGCCGCCGCCGCGCCGCCTCCTGTTCTTCCATGTGACATTATAACTGCGAGTGAGTGATTCGCATCCTTCTACAACTTTTTTGGCAGAATGAAGAACCGGAAAAGGTGGCGATGGGCGAGGGTAGACGACCGACGCTCTGGTGGAAGGGAGAATGCAGAGATACGAGTATACACAGACTTTTGGGAGCTTCTCCGCCACCTCACTCTCGCACTCGCACTCGCCATTCTTTCTCGACCGACCCTTAACGAAAACCAGCAACCCGGCTAGCATGCACATGGAAAACACTGATGTCTATAAAAGCAACCGAAATGTTACTCTCTTGTGGTTTCTGAGAAATTCCCTGAATGTCGTCGTTGTCATCGTCGTCGCTCGTCGTTGCCGCTGCCGCTGCCGCATACAGGACGAAAATGAAAACGAAATCATCATCATCGAGCACAAAGGACGAAATGTTTTGTTCTACCATACCACACTCCACCACATCACACCACACCATAGTCCTCACTTTCAGAATTCAGGATTCGGAAGCGGTGTATGATTAAGACACCAAATAGCTGGTATAGTGGTCGTATTCGTTTTCGTGTTCGTATTTCCGCCTATATAATAATTTCTATGGACTCTTTCTCTCAGTCAGTCAAAAAGATAAAACACATAAAATTATTTTAAGATAAGAGAAATTAAAAGCACAAAGAATGGCTCCGAAAATGGCTGAAGGACTTAAGAACTGAAGGACCGAAGGACGTTGTCGAATGAAAATGAGAGGTCAACCCAATTAAAGATACGAGAAGGCAGGCAGATGTATGAATTCCTTTGGCGTATGCAAAAGCAGATGATGTCGTAGTCATGTGCTTCATATACAGATCTGGAGACAGAGGTTTACAGGAGCCCGAAACAAGGTTTTTCTGTTTTCCTTTTTTTTTTAATATAATGTTGAGGAAAAAAAATCGAAGTAACGGATTTATTTAAAGTGGCATTGTTGCGGTAAATTTTACCACAACAAGTTTCACCTCCCTTGTTGCTAACTACCCTTAACGAATTCTTACTGCGGCCTCAAAATTCTGGAAGAGTTTAGTAGAAACCTGGACCATCAGCCAGTGACATGCTCTTCTAGCATTTTGGGAAAGTCGATTTAACAGGTCTTACCAAAGTGTGCGAAAGGATTCCACACCAACGAACTGTGCGACGGTTGGCCCACATATTGGTTGAACAATATCGTCAAGGCATGAAGACGATACCCATGCCCAACAATGTGTGTAGAAAAGTCACACCAACTTTAACGTAGTATGGCCGAGGCCCACCATAAAGTATTAACGATAGAAAAATCACTCCAAGAATATCTTAATAACTTTCATTTTAACCAGCACCAACTTTCATTTTAATTATAGGCTTCGCTACCGACTTCCTTCAACACGACATAAGTAGTTTTTCCTCAACCAAAATCTAGCGCGTGTAGGTACTCGGTAATGCGAGGAATTCCACACGATTTTTTCAGAAAGTCTTGGCTGGATTGCCTTCGAAAGTGAAGAGCTGAACTCACTCATTGAGCTACTGGGTGATCGCATCACCTTTTTAAAGAGATCGCGTGCGATGAAAGATACCTGGCTTCTCGGTCGCACACCCCAATCTTATGGATGGAGGAAGTTGCGGGACCGAGACAGATCGATCACCACGCAAAAGTTCCGAGAGGATTGCCTGTGCGAAAGTAGCCGGAAGGGTCAAGCTCGCCATGATGATGGCCACTTTTTGGATTGCGTCCAAAGCTAAAAGACTAACAAAAAAAGTGTGTGAAGGAATTTTGTTTAAAAGACCTACGTAACGTAATTTTTGTACGATAGTTTTTTTTTTAATTTTATTGAGTTGAAGATATTGTTCCGCTGTGGAGAAGTATTGGATGGAGAAAGGACTACGTGTTGGATTGGATTCGGAAATCCAATATTGTTTAAAAATAATCCTAACTATATTCAGTCCGTCGGGTCGATATAAAGGTGTAAAAATTCACAACAGCATATTTTGATGTTGGAAACTGATAGTAAACGACTGTAGAGATTTTCCTCATGATCATAATCGTTGAGTGGAAAATGTGAGGTGAATTAAAAAAAAAAGATTCTGATTTGATATTTGACATTTTGAAAATTGTTTTTGACCACTTTCTAATAAAAGACTAATTATAAATAAAAATTTTTCAAAAATAAGATGGTATAAAATAAAATCCCAAGTAAGTTTATTTGATTAAAAAAAAGTCCTTTTTACTTACGACATATAAATGAACATACGGCAAGTATTGTATTCGCAAAAAATTTCGAATTTGGGATTTTAATCAGACATGACATTACAATGGTAGAAAAGTCGAAAAAAGTAAGTCCGCCACACAGAACGAAAAAAGTCATCCTATTGACTATTTTGGTAGTCAATATGACAATTTGGTAGTCAATTTTCAGCCGATAACCGCGATAGTCAATAGAACAATTTTCGGTTGTCAATTTTGGGATCCGAAATTTTTTTTACAATTTGGTAGTCAATATGACAACTGTAGTAGTCAATATGGCAACTTTGGTTGAAGGAATTTGAAACTTCGGTTGTCGTATTGACTAATGTGGTAGTCAATACGACAACTGCGGTAGTCAATATGACAACTCCGGTAGTCAATACGACAACTGCGGTTGTCAATATGACAACTGCGGTAGTCGATATGACAACTGCGGTTGTCAATATGACAATTTTTGTTGAAAACCGAAATATAATTTGACTACCGGGTAGTCAATGTAACCATTCTCGATAGTCAATTGATTGACCAGCCATCTTAGTCGTTAGACTTCTACCCTTCTGGCTAAGTCTACGTCGCTGTACAGCCCGTACAGCTCGTCGTTCCATCTTCTCCTCCACTCCCCTTCGATGCATACGGGACCGTAAATCACGAGAAGAATTTTTCTTTCGAAACGACCCAAGGTGCTTTCATCCGCTTTTGTCATAGTCCATGCTTCTGCACCGTATAGCAGGACGGGGATGATAAGGGTCTTATATAGCGACACTTTGGTCTTTCGAGAGAGGACTTTGGTACTCAATTGCTTTCTTAGCCCAAAGAAACAGCGGTTAGCAAGAGTTATTCTTCGTTTGATCTCAGCGCTGGTGTTGTTTTCTGCGTTTACAGCGGAGCCTAGGTAGACGAAGTCCTTGACTACCTCAAAGTTACGTCTGTCGATGGTGACGTTTTGACCAAGACGTCGTCGGTGTTGTAGGTCCTTTCTTGATGACAGCATGTACTTTGTTTAGCCCTCATTAACCGTTAAACCCATTTTTGCCGCCTCTGCCTCAATACTCACAAAAGCCCCATTGACATCACGCTGAGTTCTTCCGATTATGTCAATGTCAGCAGCATATGCTAGTAATTGGACAGACTTTTGAAAGATAGTGCCTCTAGTGTTGACGTGTGAGCTTTGCACTATTCTTTTAAGTACGATGTTAAAAAAATCACATGACATCTTATCTAAAACCTTTTTTGACATCCAGGTATATCTAGTGAATTTAAAAATTCAATTGGAAAATGTACACTATCGTTTTTATAGTAACAACAATATCGATTGATTTAAAAGACATCAGCTTGCCTGGTAAAAACTGTTGTATCTGTAAGTTAATTTCGTCAAAATTTTTGGCTGTCAATATAGCCCGATGACTAAGCCAGTTATGATTCAAGTAATAACGCTGTATATCCGGAAAAATACTCTTAATCAATTTATTTTTTTATGAAGAACAGTGCCAAAGTAGTCTGGCAGTTTTTATTGCATTGTGTATTTTGTTGTATTATATTCACTATAGTAAACTTCAGTCTAAGTAACACTTGCCGACTATGCTAACATCAAAAATTGAAAAAGTAAAATTCAATGTATTTCGTTTAAATTGTAGTTTATATGAAATGTTTGAAAGTTTGGCATAGCGCCATCTATTGAATACTTACTCAATCAAGTCAACATACGGGAACGCTGTCGAACGGGATAAAAAGTATCCTATGTCCGTCTTCTGACTCTAAGCTACCTACCCACTTATTTATCAGCCATATCGGTACAGCCGTTCTTGAGTTATAATAACTATTGTAACTAACACGACTTTCTTTTATATATACAGATTTTTTAAATTTTGTTATATTAACTTTGCTCCTTTCAATAAAAGAAATATATTTTTGCATTGCTCTAGAAGGGTAGCCCACATAGAACCGTTCTTTTGTTTTTAAGTTTTTTCTTTACACAAGCTGACTTTAAAAAAAAAATATTAAAATTATTCGATATCTCTAAAACGGTTTATCAGTTTTTTAGGAAAATCAAATGTAAAACGTATATTAATAATTTCTAATTAACTACATACTAAAAATATTTTTTTATTTTTTAACTCAAATTGAAAAATTGGATATATATACAAAATTTATATAAAAAATAAACTGTTCTAACGATTTTCGAGAACAAAAAATTTAATAAATACAGATTTTTCTGATTAATTAAATGGCATTTTAAATTTTGAAGAAAAACGTATTTTGCATGTAAACATTTAAATTTTTAAATAAAAGTAATATTTGTAAATAGAGTCTTTGAACACTGCAGCAAGTTCGTGCGACCCAGTCGTTCGTTTTATTTAGAACGGACTTATTATTATTATTTCATATTTTTAAAACTTAAAAAAAAAGCACCGGATACTTTTAAATGGTGTTCAAAGTCCTTAAAACATTTATGTGTAAATTGACTCTCTTTTCCAGGGATATGTGCGTAATCAAGATCTTTCATTGAGCTCTTCAGTGGTGTAATTTAATTGGACAACCTACAGTTTATTATTTATTTATTTATTTATTTATTTATTTCACCTACGAGTAACAAGCTCCACAGATTACTTTAAAATTATTTAGGTAAATAAAGTTAACATTAAACAATAATGAAAATTACATTCTTATAAATAAGTACAATAAATCATTTTTGAATTTTATTCTAGAAAGTGAAAGATCAAGATGTCCATTTATTTCATTGAACTCCCTAACTGACCTTGAAATTGGTTCATTTATTCCGTAGCTTGTTCTATGTCTAAGTTGAAAAAGAAGGTGTCTTTCCCTCAACGGTCTTGTTGGATCGTAAATAAAAATTAAAGACAGTAAGGTAGGGCATTTAATATGGTAGCACATAATATCACGCACAAAAATTATATCATGAATAGTTCTTCGAGATTTCAGCATCTGCAGACCTAGAAGGCTTTGCCTGGCTAGGGAGTTTGGACAGAAATTCCAATGCATTTTATAAAAAACATACCTTGTAAAACGATTTTGGATCTTTTGAATTCTATCGGAGAATAGTTGTTGGTGAGGGTTCCAGATGACATCAGCATATTCCAAAATAGATCTTACTAAAGTAGTATAGAGCGCAACAAAAGTGTAGGGGTCGGAAAAATCTGTTGAATTTCTTTTTATAAATCCTAACATTGAGTTAGCTTTGGCGACAATGGCATCAACATGTGGAACAAAAGAAAATTTGTGATCGAATGTAACCCCTAGATCTTTAACTTTAAATGTTCTTTGAAGGTGGCTGGCTCCAAGAGAATAAGGAAACTCATAAATAAAGTGTTTCTTGGAGATAGAAATAACAAAGCATTTTTTAACGTTAAGGTTTAGGCTGTTTGAATTACACCAACAGGATAAGTAAATAAGTTATCTAAATCCATTTGAAGTTTAATGCAGTCGTAGTCGCTTGTTACTTTCAAAAATAGTTTGAGGTCATCAGCATATATTAAACATTGGCTAAAATTAATATGGTTGACAATATCATCAATAAATATTATAAACAGCAAAGGACCAAGATGACTACCTTGAGGGACATCTGAAGTACATCTAATAGGCCTTGAAGTATATTCCTCTATTTTCACTTCTTGCACTCTACCAATTAGGAATGAGCTGATCCATTGAAGTAGACTTGAGTGTATGCCAAATACTTCAAGCTTACGAAGCAAAATATTGTGACATACCGAATCGAAGGCTTTGCTGAAGTCTGTATAAATAGCATCAACTTGGCTTTGGGTTTCAATAGATTCAACCACGAAAGAAGAAAAACAAGCTAAATTAGTAACGGTCGATCTTCCAGAAATAAATCCATGTTGGGCACTACTAACATGTTCCTTCACAAGAAAATCAAGTTTTATTTTAATTAAACTTTCTAAAAGTTTAGGAATGGCAAATAACTTACAAATTCCCCTATAGTTTTCAACGTTGTTTTTAGAGCACGATTTAAAAATTGGAATCAAGAAAGATGATTTCCTTTCGTCCAGAAATATTCCGGAAGACAGAGAACGGTTAAAAATAATAAGCAGAGGTAGGCAAAGAGAATTAGAGCATCGTTTTAAGACAATCGCAGGAATGCCATCCACACCAGGTTTGGCGTTGGGTTTGAGACTTTGTAATCCTTCTGAAAATGCTACAGCTAGAACAGCTGTAGATGAATATATAGGATCCACCATCTAACGCTTTTTTTTTAAACTAGTGCTTATTTCGTGAATGGTAACACTTAGCTCATGTCCGACTTTACAGATTAGTTTTATCCTTCCGCTGAACGAACAACGCTTAGAGAAGATGCCGATATTGCCAAAAAAAAATCATCTTCTAAAATGAAGCTCATTTTGATCTTGGGGGGTATGTAAACAAGCAAAATTGACGCACTTGGGACACAGAAAACCCACACGCATACATTGAAAAGCTGATACACCCAAAACGAGTCACTGTTCGGTGCGAGTTTTGGTCCAGAGGCATAATTGCGCCATTTTTCTTCGAAAATCACCAAGGGGTTACGACGGGCCATGTTGAACGAATTTTTGTTCACAAAAATTGAAGAGGAGAATATTGGCAACATTTGGTGTCAACAGGACGGTGCTACGTGCGGACGTGCCACACAGCCGAAGCTACACTCGATGTTTTTATAGCATTTTCAAAAAAAAAAACAAATTATTTGGCGGACCCTTTACTAAAAAAATCCAACCCAAAATATGCGCAACTCCAACTGGGCTCCTCAACTGATTGTGAAATGCTTTTATAGGTAAAGAGTTGTCATACTATTGAGACGATAGCTTAAAGGATGAAGACGTTTCAATTCTAACTTTCAGAAGGTGTTTTTTTTTTCTAAATGAGTAAGTTTAACATTTTAAACGTCAACATTTTTGCAATATACACTGAAGCAAAAAGATACGTATGTAAATGCAATACAAAAGTTAATTGGGCCAATAGACAGCCTTTTAACATTAATTGTTACACTCAATAGTTGATTGATCCTGTTTATAAATTTATTAATCGTCATTTTTTGGAACGACAAACAACTTCAGTGATTCAACAACTCTTGTTTGTTAAGCCAATAAAATAGTTTATTGAATTTTAAAAAATTGTTTGTTGAACCAATAAATTACTTCCTTGATTCAAGATAAATTTTTTGTTGAGCGAATGAAACAGTTTATTTATTTGGAATGATTTGTTTGTTGAACCAATAAATTATTTCATTGATTCAAAATTATTTATAACGCCAATTAAATAATTTTTTTAAATTGGTAAAAACTGTAGTAGCCTGTCTCCGATAGAAAGGCTTCTAGCAAATATCTGGACTCTACCTCTACAAACTCTATAACAGTCCACCTTCACCTCCTCTGTACATGCCCTGCTCTAGCTCAAAAATGCAGGAATTACCTAGGAGAATTCTTCTATAACGATCTAAACGATCTCAATCATATTAACATAATCAGTCTCTCACGTTTCTCAAGTTACTTAAACTAGTTTCATTGAGCTTAGAAGAAAGCCTCAAGATTCATGTGGTATCACAATGTCTTATTAAACTGGCCTAAGTGTGAGTGTGTCCTACTCCACCACGGATAGACACTTTAACCTGATCCTAACCTATATTTTATACAGTTTCGGGATTTTGGTTTTTAAGTTTTCGGGGTTTTGGGTCTCCCTTTTTCCTTTTTGGAAATATTGTCTAACAATATTGGGAAACATAATTTGCTCAAAAAACCTTGAAATTTATTTTCCAGTTGTGTGAATTATTAAGACACAACAAACTCCATTTGTACGTCCGTAAGTTGGTACGTTCGGGAAACTTTTTTGCCGTCCATATTTCAAGAACCAGTAGAGAACAGACGCAGAGACATAGGGCTCAGGGACATAACGCTCAACTTTTTTTTTGGGGGCTTATGTCTCACTTCGGTGGGACATAAAACCGATTTTCAATTTGGGCCTTAATTCCTACTCAAATATGATCTAAGTCCCAAATTTGTTTGTCAAAAATGGATAAAGAATAAAAAGTTTTTGTATTTTAATACAATGAACAATAATTTTTTGATACGGTGATAATACAAAAATTAGGAAAAACAAAAAAATAATCAAAAAACCCAAAAAAAGATTTTCAACATTATTTGCAAAACAAGTTACTTCAACAAAAAAATCCAATACAATAAATAAAATAAAAACAGAGTATTTTCAACATAGATTTGAAAAAAAAAAAGAAAATTCAACAAAACCCTGAAAAGGTACATTTTATAAATAAATAAACGAGATAAATATTTTGTATTATCTGTCTGCAAAACGGACATAATAATTCATTATGTTGAGCAATTGTTTCTTCGTGTAGTTTCGAGAAACATCTATACTGCACATTTTAAAATGGTTACACGGTAAGAGCAAAATATTTCAGGAATAGCAAGATTCCTTGGATGCGTAAAGGACATTTTAAGCATGCCTAGGGGTTGGGTTAAGGACGCTTAAAATGGTGTCTAAGCGTTTTAGAATTTCGTGGGATGGAATTCTCTTTTTCACTTGGATATCATTTTAAGCGTTTTGCGGCGATTGGGTTTGGGGTTGAGAACGCTTAAAATGGTGTTTAAGAACTACCGTAGATCAAATTTTTTTTTCGCTAGGTTTTGAGGTTGAAAACGCTTAAAATTTCATTTAAGCGTTAAGAACTTCAGAAATGGAGTGTTAAAATGTTCTTTTTAGGACTAAACAAAATTGTAAAGAGTGAAACTAATTTCAAAAAACTTTCAAAAAGTGAAAATCTTTGTCTCTAGAGATCTCCATAGAATTGCCTGCATTATAGTATTATTTTTTTAATAAACTGATTTGAATGAACAAATTTTGTTTGAAAACAGTACCTGTGGTTGGCCCACTTCGCGGGATCTCAGGATTTGAACTCCTTTTTTCGGGTTCACACCCGCTCACGCAACTCCGTTGCTCCACTTAGAGTATGTAAAGTCGCTAAGCAGGCGCCTATATCAACAACTTCTTTCAATAAAAGCACCTGTGGGTGGCCCGCTTCACGGGTTCTCAGGATTTTAACTCCCTTTTTCGGGGTCACACCCGCTCAAGCAACTCCGTTGCTCCGCTTAGGGTATGTAAAGTCGCCAGGCAGGTGCCAATATCAACAGCTTTTTTAAATAAAAGCACCTGTGGGTGGCCCGCTTTGCGGGATCTCAGGATTTAAACTCCACAAAACAAAGTCTTGTGGTATTGAAGTGCTCCAAGTTTTGTCATTTGGTGATTCTTATTAAGTGGGACATTAGCCCCAAAAAATTTTATTTGGGGCTTCGGTCTTACTTAGGTGGGACTTAAGGCCCAAATTAGATAGCGGTTTTATGTCCCACCGAAGTGAGACATAAGCCCCAAAAAAAAAAGTTGGGCGTTATGTCCCTGGGCCCTATGTCTCTGCGCCTAGAGAACACAATAAGATGTAGAAAAGGCTCAAAAATACCATGTAAAATAATATTATAGCAATTTAAGAAAAATTTAATCTGTATTTTCTTATTATAAGAAATAAAAACTTTCAAAAATGCTACTAAAATATCTAAAAATTGATCTTCGACTAAAAATCTCGTTAACAAAAACAAATTTTGAAATCAAACTTATTTTATCATATGCAAAATATATGTGGTAATTGAAACGAAAACCTATAAAAACAAAAAGAACTGTTAAGACAGGTTTTCGACTCAATTATTAGGAGAATGAAGAAAGATATTTTGTTTAAGTTTTAAACAAATCAAAAGACGGTTACGGATGGGAAGTTATCAGTGTGGGTCGTATCCCATCCTCTTTTTTTATTTCAAAATCCATTGCGAACTAAAGGCCCTGCATCATCATTGCGTAGATGAGTTGATATTGACATCTATGGTGGCCAAGTTGTTCTTTTCAAATTTTATATATATAACTGTTATCTTATATATATATAAATGAATTGCTGTTCGTTAGTCTCACTAAAACTCGAGAACGGCTGAACGGATTTACCTGATTTTAGTCTTGAAATGTTCGTGGAGGTCTAGGGAAGGTTTAAAAGGCGAGAAAAATCGAATAATTTCCGGGAAAACCCTAAACACAGCCCATTTCTATTTCCCATACAAACGTTTTCTAGAGTCAATTTGAACTTTATTGCTATTCAATAAAGTTCATATTAAATTATAATCACTCACTGTTGTCTAAGCAATCTAGGTGTGTTCCTAACGCCAAAGAGTCAATTTCAAAGTCAACGTTCAAATTCAATCATATCTATGAAAATAGTCTTCGCGTGCGCTTTGGAGGATCTAATGTCGCGTTCCGAAAATAAACAAAAGTGAATCGCGAACGCGACAAAAAATATAATAAACTATTAATAGTACTGATTTCCAATTAATTTGGTCGGCTTCACGAAACTTAATTTTAGTTAATTTCAGTTGCAACTGTATCAGATTATTTTTTTAAGTTTGATAAATCTTAAGTTTGTCACAAACAAAAAAATAAATACAAAAATCAGAACACGGAAAAAGTATTACAATTAACGATATTGTGTTACGATCATGGTTACGATATTCTATGAGTGCATCCTTCTATCTTTGTGAGTGACGATTACCGCTACGTGTGCGAGAACTTTCTTTACTTTTGTGATCCTTTGTGATAGTGACATTCCAAGTAGTGTGCTCTTTTTTTGTTGATATTTTGTGATAGTGACACTTTACTGTTAAGTTACTGTTAAGTGAGCGAGAAATTTTCTCACTTTGATTAATTACGTTACGATGCCGAGGAGAAGACGACTTGACTTAGGTCGTCACAGTCAATCAAATGTGCGAAGGGCTACCTCACGTGCTAAGTCGTAAGCTGTGAAAAGTGGATCTGGTGGAATTTATTTCCTTGATGCTCCCTGAGGAAACGGAAAAACGTTCTTAATTTCATTGCTTTTGGCGAGGATCAGATCGCGAAATGATGTTGCTCTAGCGTTGGCTTCATCTGGAATAGCTGCTAGAAGGCGGACAAACTGCGCATTCTGCCTTGAAATTACCATTAAACAGGTCAGGTTATTTTCGTCAGACTCTTTCAGTTATTCCCCGATCAACTGTTGCTGATGAACTAAATGCATGCCTAAAATCATCGAATTTGTGGCAGTACGTAAAGACACTCCAATTAATAACTAACATGCGAGTATTTTTGCAACATGATGAAACTGCAAATGTGTTTGCGAAGCAGTTGTTTGATATTGGAAATAATAAAGTTGCAATGGACACCTCGACCGGATTCACATCACAGATTCAAAAGAGGAGCTTATTCAGCGTGTTTTCCCAGATATAGCGCAAAAGTTCAATAACCATAATTGGCTGGGTGAACGAGCAATATTGGCAGCGAAAAATAAAGATGTCGAGGATCTCAATGCGACCATTCAGAATTTTCTTCCAGGACAGTTGGTTTCCTTCAAATCAATCGACACCGTTATGAACCAGGATGACGTAGTCAACTATCCCACGGAGTTTTTAAATTCACTGGAATTGCCTGGATTACCACCTCACAATTTGCAGTTAAAAGTAGGATCAGTTGTCATCATGCTGCGTAACATTAATCAACCTCGACTATGCAATGGAACAAGACTGGCTGTGAAAAAAACTGATGAATAACGTCATTGAGGCAACAATCATAAAAGGAAAATACAAAAGGAGAGGATGTCTTGATCCCGCGAATACCGATAATTCCAACGGATTTACCATTCGATTTTAAACGCTTACAATTTCCAGTACGTCTGGCCTTTGCGATGACAATAAATAAATCGCAAGGACAGTCTTTAGAAGTTTGAGGAATCAACTTGGAGTTTCCCTGTTTCGCGCATGGACAATTATACGTCGCGTGTTCCCGCGTTGGAAAACCGTTTTCTTTGTTTATTTACGCACCACAAAACAAAACAAAAAATATAGTTTATGAGAAAGCTTTAAATTGATTAACAAACTGTATCATAACAGTGTGTGTCTGTTAATAAAAATTTAAACCTTATTCATAAATAACCAGTATTTAACGAAAACTCTGTGTTTTTAAGTAAGCAACATGATGTGTCGAAAATAATAATAAAACTTCATGCTTAATTAAAAAAATGCTTTTTTATTAAATATATTTTGTTTGTTTTGAAACTAATTTATACAAAATTTTAGGTCTTTTATTTATCGATTGAGGAAGTACGAAGTCTGCCGGGTCAGCTAGTGTATGAATAAAGAAATATAAAATATTGTTGAAAACCTTCGGAAATTCCAAGCTACCAATTTTCAATATTCAAATCAATATTTTGTGACAACTCTTACTCTCATTACAATAAACTGCATATAAAACTTTCTCTTTTTGTATGCTTCATTCATAAACTATTTTCAATGCTATATAAGATTCTTAAGTTCGTCTTCATCATAAACCAAAAACTCCAAATTCGTCTATCGCCATTTGAAGAAAAAAAAATATTTTTCTCTCCAAGCATCCATCAAAACACCTTTCTTTCAAAAAATCATAGCACATCAACAAAACAACGCAAATATAACGTAGGTAAGGTATACCTTCACCTAGGTACCCCATAAAATTCTATAGAGTTCCTAAATGTTACTCTATAACATCAGCAGCATATTTGATATAACCTATTGCCTCGACTTCTTATTATTAATGCCCATGCCCGCACCTAATCCGGTGCTGAAAAGGGCAAAACTTTTTATGATGAATATACGTCAAACCGGGAAAAAAGTATATATTTGATGTGAACTTGACACACAGCACCAGCAAAAGAAAAACATCGAAACAGGAAAGGGGACGAGATTTTAGGAGACTTAAAGCACAAAAGTGCGCTCAAGGATGCGGGACATACAAACATAGTTAGGTATGGTATAGGGAAAGTATTCCAAACGTAATATTATGTTTTTTCATTTTCGTCCCCCAACTCCCCATATAACGCTCCCAGGACGACTAGCTAAAATGTATATTTATACACCGCCACATGTACCTATACTGTATACTCGTAGGTTATAGGAATACGTTAGAAGCATCAGAAGGTATACAGAGAGGCAGGATCTAGAACTCTCTTGCTCTTCGTCTCCACATAGTCGTATATGAGTAGAGGGAAAAGACAATTTCGGGATCCCCAAACTTATCACGGCCTCATTTCCCATCAGAACATTATACAGTACGCTAGAGAGACTCATATATTATGGGAGAACAAGTGTACCAGTCCTCCTCGTTCTCGTTCTCGTTTTCGTCCTTATGCTCATCAGAGTCCTCTATATTTCGTATACGACGAGTACAGCAGAGTACACCCTTCCTTCGAAGTTGCTTTATGTTTTTGTATGAATCTCCTACACAATCTATATGAACGCTGAACACCCAAAAACAACAACAACAACAAAACTCCTACATGACTCAAAGGGAGCATCATCTGATTCTGTCCCGTTCTTCGCTGCTGCTACCGCGCGTCACCGAACCGCTGCCACTCGAATACCATGGTGACGCTAAAGGTAGGTATATTATTCCCACAATCTCTATACAGCTTCCAGGAGAAGCTATACGGCTTCGGCTTTAACTACGGCAGCTTTTGCTTTTGCTTTTGCTCTTACTGCTGCTGTAGCTGTTGTTGTTGATGATGATGTTCGGATCGTGGATTTCCCTTGGGACCTCTGTACATGAAAACGGCACCGAGAACTGTACACCCATGTGCCATAATCATCGCACTCTGGAATATTTCGTGTAACGTATGAGTATGGGACTACATGGACACATCAAACTTTATTTGGGGCATAGGGGCGGGCGGTCTATGGCGCCCCATAGTAAATGCCGTTACATACGTATGTAGCTGTTGCTGGGTGTTTATGCGGATTGTGGATTGCGGAGTAGAGCGGCGGCCGGCGGTAGAGTATGGAATGAATGTAGCCATGATGTTGGAACTTATTGGCTGCCCCGAGTGTTTGTGTCTGCGATGTGGATGTCTCTTCCCAAAAAGGATATAACCCCGGTACCGCTGCCGATGCCGATGCCCAAGCCCATGTCCGTTCCTTCTTATACTCCACTCGCACTATACCTATACTCGACTTGTGTGATGGAGACATTCAGGGTATTACGTGTTGAAGCATACGCATGTATTTGGGAACTGTGAACTGGGAGCTGGTACTGCGGAGCTCCCTCTCGGATTTCCATAATAATGCTGCTGTCGGTGTTGCTTCTTTGGTCGTTTTATCTCACTCTATCAATGCAAAAATATGAGCCTCAAAATTATTATCCTATACCTTCTATACGAGTACCATCGTTCGTCGTCATCGTCCTTCGTTCGTTCGTTTGTTAGTTGGTTCGTTCGTTCTTGTTGATCTTTAGGGATTTGAAGCTTTGCCGTTTAAGAACTTCAAGGACATGAAGGTTTTTGGTATCGTATAGTTAGTTGGTTGTTATGGTCACACAAATTCCGGAGGGCTTGACTACACCATAAATGCTAATATCTAATGAACTCACCACAATTATTGTCTTCTTCATCGGCAACCCCATCACCGTTACGATTACCACCAACATCACCATCGCCGCCGCCGCCATCATCACTATCAATGTCAGATAGAATTTCCTCTTTTGGATCAATTGCAAGAAGTCGTCCTTCGTTGTCGCCATTGGCAGCTTCATCTTGGTTATCATCTCCAGCTGCAAAAAGATAAACATTTTATGGATATCGTATGGACAATTTCTTAAAAACACAAAAATAGCAATTATTATTGAAAATTCATCAAATCATAGTCCACCAACTAAAATGAAACATGACATAATGTTGCATGACACATACGTTAATAGATGTGAAGCTTCCTGTGGGACTTGTCTCTTGTTCGCTTTGGGGTGGGCTTTTAGTTCGGTTTGGAGAAGCAGATGTGTTTTCTTTTGCTTTCTCGTCTTCCTCACTTATATAGCTTTTTTTCGTTAGAAATTTTTGTGTCCGTTATGTTTTTTTAGGGTTTACTTCTCCAGCCCTTGGGGAATATGACAAAAGTGACATACGAAATGATAGAATGAATACCTTCCACCACTTAAAATGATAATCAAACTCTCGGATACTTTATGATAAAGCTAGACTAATTTTAAGAGGATTTATGTGAAAGTTTGAGTAATAACTAATTCAGGGACGGTAAATTGATATGTAGTTGATTATGTGGGTGGTTCGTTGATATATCAGTTAACGTTTTTGGAAAGGTTATACGGCGGTGAGCATGCTGGTCTTTTAGTTTCTATACCGATTAAGGTGCTATGGACAATTTTGCCTTTATACTTAATTTTTATAGTAGATTATTGGTAACATACACTTCAAGCTTCTTCAAGCCAGCTCTCTGGATGTTAATAGGGATCAGGGTTTTAAAAAAATGCAATCTTTTTTTAATGCAATCATTAATGACTTCAATAATGAGGTTGCATTCATTTACTTTACTTTGAGACTTCAGACTTCAAATTTTGCAATCTGCATTCATTTTTAGGAAAAAGATTGCAATCATTTTTTCCTTTCACTCATTTTGCGACAAGCAATAGAATTCATTCATTCATCCATTCATTTTACAACAATCAATTGAATGCAATCTTTTGAGAATTCATACATTGTTTGCATTCTTTTGCATTCTGGTCACTATTTGAATTTTGTTGAATTCTTTTGCGTTCTTTGGTGAAATTTTGTCAAAAAACTGGGGTTTATTTAGGGAAATGGCAAAGCAAAGAACGCAAAGTTTTTTTTTTTTTTTAGGTGGCGCAACAGTCCGTAGAGAACCAGGGTCTAGCGACTTACAACTCTCAACCATTCCTGTGTGCGAGTAATTGCAGAAATGGAGGGGACCTACAGTTTATATGCCGAATCCGAACGGCTAATTTGAGAAAGCACTTTTCATGACAAGAATTACTCTTGGAGAATTTGTCAATTCCTCGCAAGAGGCAGTACCCGTGAAATAAACTTTAGGTGGCACAGGTAGGGATCGAACCCAAGACCTCTCGCATGACAGTCCAACGCACTTTCCAAATTCATTTTTATTAATTCATTCTTAAGACTATCTTAAAGCTAGACAAAAATTCATAAAACTAGCCTAATTATCCATAACTTACAAATAACTTACTGGTCCCATACGGACACTCTAAGTTAAACAATAATACTTAATGCTAATGCCTTTCGGCCCTAAGATCTATTTAACTTCAATTCCATTTTATTTATTTTTTTATTCATTAGAAAATTTCAAAAAAACTAATATCAATGTCCTTTTTTTATTTTTACTTAAAAACTACTTAAAATAAGGTCCTTAATATAAAACTTAAAGCTAACTAAAACTACCTATTCTACCTATAAACTACTTAAAACTAGAACAACCACAGCAGCAAATCTAACTATCTAACGTTTTTTGTTTTTCATATTTTGTCTTTTTTTTTTATTTATTTTTTTTTTATTATTCCATGTTTTTTTTAATTTTTTTTTTTGTATTTTTTTTTGTATTTTTCTTTTTTGTATTTTTTGTATTTTTTTTTGTATGTTTTTTTTTGTGCCACCATGCCTATTCTACTTAAAACTAAACCCTAAAACTATAAAACAAGTATGTAAGCCGACCAAGGCTTAAAACCCCATCCCAACTACTCACTATCAAGTGCCGATTGAAGCCACCAAAACTGGTTCTCCTGCTTCACCCTATCAGTTCGGTCCCGTTCGGACACAGCCCTACTGAACCGAAGGAGCTCTGCTTCGCCTTGTGCCATGACGTCCCGATTGTACAGGAGTCGCCTATCCACGGTTCGTCGTCTGACGTGGTAGATTAACGGAACTGCCAATCTATCCTGTATCAGACCGCATCTATCTAAAAAGAGGAATGCCTCTGGTGGAATGAAGCCGCTCAAGCGTGCACTTTCAAAATACTCGTCGTTCGGATAGAACGCCCCGAAAATTAAATTGTTGGTCGAAGACATAGCTCTTGCAATGTGACCTTGAACGAGTTTTATCACGAAATTGTCAATTCTGTTGATTCGAGCCCCGTTGTATAGGACCTCGTTGGAATAGTAATGCACGTAAGAAGATTCGGCTGTTCGATATAAGCCGGTACAGCGTCGTAAACACTGCCGCTCGAACACCCGAAACTTCTCCATTTGGGAAGGGGCAACGTTGAACCACACAGGACAACCATAAACGATCATCGGCCGTATGAGGGCCATGTAGCAAATTACCTTCACTCTGGGGTCAAGCCGACTGCTAAAAAACAGCCGTTTCGTCAGAGCGAAGGCTCCTCTGGCCCTGGTCAGAGCAGCATTTATATGTCTGTCGAAATACAAATACTGATCTAACCAGATACCGAGGTACTTCACTACACTTTTGCTCGCTAATGGCTGCCCGTGAAGATCAACGATGACCATCTTGCGCCAATTCTTGCATGTATCCCTCGTGGCCCCAGCCAACGGAGTCCGGAACAGAATTGTCTCCGACTTCTGGACATTTATTTTCAGTTTCCAGTCGTCGCAATATCGCTAAATCTTGTCGAAATCACGCTGCAAGAGAATTCTAATAACCTCAACCTTTCGGGGCGTTCTGTACGCAATAAGATCGTCGGCGTACGCAATTGCCTTTGTAAGACTACCTATCAGATCGCTGGTGTAAATGCTGAAGAGAATCGGCGAATTCACCGCTCCCTGTTGAAGACCATTTTTAATTAAGAATGTTGTGGTAGAAGTTACATTGCCACTTTTGACAACAAACTTTCTACCGTTAAGCATATCATACAGTATATACAACAATGGTTTGCTTATGCCAAGCCTGCTCAGTTTTAGGTAAAGACCCTCTAGCCATACGGTGTCAAAGGCCTTTTCCAAATCAACCAGAACAGCACCTGTGCATTGTTGTTTTGTTTTATTCCATTGGATATCAGAAACGAGCTTAGACGCAGCATGAATTGTGTCATGACCCGCCTTGAACCCGAACTGTTTATCCGGAATTATTTTGTTGTCCGCAGCCCACTTAGTCAGAGCCTTATTAATGATCTTTTCGAAAACTTTGCTGATGCTCGGAAGAAGACTTATCGACCGAAGATTTGACGGGTTGGAGTTGTCCTTTCCCTTTTTCGGGAGAGGATGAACCACAGCGGTCTTCCAATGCACTGGATAATATGCATTATTCAGTGCATTATTGAAGAGTGTGGTGTAAATGTCAATTGACTCCATCGGTAAATGTCTTAGTACAACGTTGGATATACCATCGACACCTGCTGACTTTTTATTTTTTATTGAGTTGAAGATGAGCTGAAGCTCAACCTTCGTCACTAACAGGGGATTTGGACCCGTTTGCTCGGCGATTATGGCATTTGCCAAGGAATCGTCATTGAACCGCATGAAACCGCGGTTCTCAGATCGCCATTGTGTCATATCATTTCGAAGGTAAAAATGATTAAGTAGGGCTCTGTTTTCCAGGTCGTGGTTGGGGCGAGTGCTAACATTCACCTTGTACACTTGCTGGAAAGCAGCTCCCACCGCCTCCACTTTTTCCTTCGGATCTTCAATTATAAAAAATCATCGTCAAAGATGGCTTCTTCTGGATCTATTTGCGCTGTCCTGAGTACGTCTCTGTTCTCTTCAGTTCTTTGGAGTTTCAGACACGGAAGGTCATTGTCGTTCTTTTTCCTGAATATCTTGTTGATTTTAGGGAAGATACTAGGGTCACTGGGATTAACTGACCGGATCTTGCGGTCCCAGTACTTGTTAATTGATAACCTGTAGTTCTCCTTAATCAACAGATTGACATTTTTTATTGACGACTTCAGTGTTTTAACCTCCAAGTCGTGTGGGTCTGTAAGTCGTCTGTACAAGTTTTTGAGTCTTGTCAGTAAGCCACTCTTGTGCTTACGTAGTGCGTCAATAGTCGAGTTTCTGTAAGCGTCCATTTGGTCCCGTTCTTTGTACTTTGGTATTGTCCGTTCCATTGTTCGTTTTATTGTTTCATTCATCTGTTGTAAATGTTGGTCAATTTCTGTATTTGTCAGGTTTCTGTTGTTTGGTGGGGCTATGTCACTCGAACGAAGTTCTCTCGCTAGGGCGTTGGTGAAACGAGGCCAGCGCATCTTACTGTAATTGTAAGAATGCGTTGCAACGTATTCCTCCAACTCCACGCGTTCGTTCGGAATCTGCATTACAGCAGCCAGTCCGCAGTGATCACTGTCGTACTCGATTGTCTGTAAGCAGTTTCGAGGGTGATTACTCACTTTGTCTGTAACTGTCAGTCTGGTGTCCAGTCCAACGCACTAACCATCATGCCACGGGTACTACTAAAAACGCAAAGTTTACGAAAGAATTAAAAGAATGCAAAGGAATGCATCGGAATGCAAAGGAGTGCAAAGGAATGCAAATGGAATGCATAGAATGCAAAGGAATGCAAAAGAATTCAGAGAATGCAAAAGAATGCATGAATTCTTAAAAGATTGCATTCAATTGATTGATAATTGAATTCAATAAATGATTTTTAAAGATTGAATTAACAAAAGACTGCATTCTTTTGTGAGCCTAATTATGATGCCCTTTTGACTTGCATGATCCCGCCATCTGCTACCATCTCTTTGGGTAAGATTTAAAGACTTTTTGAGCTTTAGTACACTAAAATAGGTTGTTTTTATTAGAACTTAATTTGAATAGCAAAAACTAAAATTCTTGACACGTGTTATTGGAACTATACAACTTTATGCCGAAGAAATAAAATCTACAGAATGGGCCAACAAACTCTTCATTATTTGAAAAAATCGTAACTATTTTGTTTTTAATGTTGTCGATTATTTTAACCCAAGGAGTTTTTCGACGTTATTTTAAGTGCGAAATTCACCCTCTGCAAACATAATTACTGCAGTGATTGCACGATCTTCCTCGAACTGCAATATCTCGCACTGCGCTCTGATCAACTACTTTAATACCACAGCTTATTCCGAAGAGTTCTAAGAACAGAATTGCTGGTGTTACTCAAAATCCAATTTGGGTAAGAATTAAATCAGGAGTTTTTCAAGAACGTGTTGTTTATGTTGTTCATTCAGGAAAATAGCAAAACAATGTTATTCATCATCTCATAATGAGTAGATAATAAGAATTCTAATATCTGGATTCATTAATAAACTAAATTGTATTATATGGGATACTGATAACCCAATGTTGATCTATATCCGGTTATTGGAATCAATAAAGTGTACTGTCTAGTGTGGTGTAGTTTAAGAAAACAAATGTTGGCCATTCTTCTTTGAAGATAATACAGCCAATACTATAACCAAAAATAGTGAAAGGTATTGGGCTGTAATCAGCGGTGCCAAAATGTGCCCGATCGGGCCAACATGAAATGGCCCGCATATCATATATTTTCTTTTTTCTAAAACAACAAATCCAATCTTTTTATTCCATCAACAAAATTATCAATGTGTTTCCTCCATATGCAACTTCCCATATTGAAAATGACACTGAACTCATTCATTCAGACTGACATGACGTTTGCTTTTCATTTGTTTTCGCCAATCGCCACTTTATTTTTATTGACGTACCTAGTACCTATCTCGTCTGTTTGTTTTGTCATATCTACAATTTCTTAAAACACAGCCCAAAAAGGCAAGAAGAACTTAAAGGTTTTCAAGAGTATCTTGATTGGAAGAACACCAAAATAAAGAAAGTTGTTGCAACGCAAACAAAAAATTTAATGTTATTTTAAAAAAATTTGTTAAAGCTGAGTACTTAGAAAGCCAAGACAATATATTTGAAGTTGAATTCGAACAGTTCTCTTTGAAACCCTTAAATGGAATATATTTTGGCAACGGATTTGATGACTTATTCGAAAATTTAATTTAATTAATTTAATTCAATTAATTTAATTCGAAATATAATAAGTTTATTTAGAAAAGATAAATAGTTATTATTTTCTTAAACAAATTTTTTCTAGGGTAGTGGGCTAGTGGCCCGCACATTTTGAAAAGATATTTGAGTCGAAAATCAATTTTTACCAACTTTTATTATTTTTTTTAGGTTTTTATTTTTTTTTTTTAAACTGTCAATTCGATTTTTCTCAACATTTTTCAGAATGTTGAAAACAATATTTCTTATAAGATAAAAAAAGTTTGAAGCCTTAATCTCAAGTTTTTGAAAAGATATTTGCGTCGAAATCCAATTTTTACCAACTATGAGTAAATTTTTTTTAGGATTTTATTTTTTATAAAAAAAACTGTCAATTAGATTTTTCGCAAAATTTTCTCAGATGTCAAAAACATTATTCTTCGTTGCACAACATTGTTTTGGAGATGAAATCATATTTTGGTCGTAAAATTTTCGAGGTGACAAATTTTTTTTTTCAGTTTTTTTGATTTATAAAAAAAACCGTTAATTGGATTTTTTTCCAAAAATATAATTGTTTTGTACTTTTGTTACAATATATATTATAAAATTTAATTCAAGTCTCTAGCATCATTGGTTCATGAGATATTTAGGGTTGACCAAAATTTTCACCTTTTTTTAAACTGCTATGGTAAAAAAAAACCACCCACGCAATTTTCTTGAAAGCCCTTTCTGCATCTTTCTGCCTTATTGTCTGTATAACAAAATTTATTTGAAGTCGATATCTCTTCTGGTTCTTGAGCTATGGACGACGAAAAAAACGTCGCGAACGTACGGACGTACGGACGTACAGACGTACAGACGTACGGACGTACGGACGTACGTACACACGCACGCACAGACATCTTTCTAAAAATCTTTTATTTCGACTCTAGGGACCTTGAAACGTCGAGAAATGTCAAAATTTTCAATTTGTCAAATCGGACCCATTACAATAACTTCCTATGGGAAGTTAATAAAAGTTATTTTGACTTTAAAGTAATATTCACATGAACACGACCAACGAATGAACGAATATTCGTCGATTTTGACATTTCTTTCACATGAGAGTTTTTAATTCGTCGCGAATAAAGTTTGACAGCCGAACACCATTCACCACCGAAACCAAAACAAAAATGATTTTTTTAGGTTAAGTACGCGCGATTATTTCATTCGTTGCGAGTGTGGATAATGTGGAACGCGAATAAAGTTTGACAGTTCGTATCAACAAAAATTTTTTTCGCGACGAATACATTAGTTTTCTTAAATTTATTAATATATGATATTGAAAAGTAAAAGTATGCATCAAAAATCAAATAGAAACTATATTGCTATCGTTTTGTTAAGAATTTGCGTGGAAATATGTCTTCAAACGTATATAAACTCACATTTTGTAATTCATTCGTCGTTCGTTGGTCGCGCTCATGTGAATACTACTTAAGTTACATAGTTACTTTTGGCCAGCCCTGTACAATTTCTACATTTGGATTAGGTTTAGAACGGGATTGACATTTTTTTTGATCTACATGGAATTGGATGTTATTCAATTTGAATGCAATCGCAACAAGTTGACAGTTGGCTCCATTTTACGGGCTATTCACATGAGAGCGACCACCGAATGAATGACTATTCGTCATTATGACTATTCGTCATTATGACTATTCGTCATTATGACATTTCTTGACACATCGCTTGTTTTTATTCGTCATTACATTCGATGCACAACAAAAGATAGAATGATGTTTTTAGATTAAGACGCATGCGAACATTTTATTCGTTGAAGTGTGGATCGTATGTGGAATGCGAATTGAGTTTGACAGTTTCTCACAATTAGATTGCAATTCACGATGAGCAATTTATTTTCTTCAATTTATCTTATTTTTGCAATGAAAAAGCTAATTTCTTTACCTTATGATAAACTAAAGCTGTATTTCTACCTTTTTGTTGACAATTTGCACAGGATTTAGGTTTAGAAGTTAAGTTTTAAGGGACCGTCGAAAAAAAAACACCAATTTACAGACGAAACGTCTAATTTGAAAATGTGATCAACATATTGATTGGTAATTTTTTTTAATGGATTTTGAAATATATTTTTTTTAAGCCCGCCAAGGCCTTAAATATAATCCACATACATTATTCTACAATATACCTCTGAATGGCCCATCAGCGCCCAACAAACAAATGTTAAAGTGTTACTCCATTTACAAGAGACGGAATTGGCTATTTAAAAGAGTTCTTATTAAGTATGTAGAGACAGAGTCAAATAGATTTTATTAGAATAAGAATACAAAGAGACTTAATTTTTGCATATTTTATGAGTTCATACAACCCCGTTTTTAGTCCTTTCTTTATCCACCCTTACAAATCAGATCAATTAATCTTCCTATATGAAACCATGTGTTCTCGAAGAAATTTTGACAGTTTCTTTAAACAAAATGGTTTTTGCGAATACTAATGATTTCGAAATGCCTATCTCTAGGTTAATCTACTGGGAGTAACCCTTATACACAATTTTTCGAGTCAATTGTTGTGGTTGCAATTATGTTATTTTTCGAAATGTATTGAAGCTTGAACTCATAAAATTAAATGTCTAGTGTAGTTTACATTTTCAACTTAATTATTCTCTGGGGAAATAAAATCACCAAGTTCTTTTAAAGTGAAAAAAATGTTTGATCACTGATTTCCAAAAAAAACAGTAAATTAAACTAAGAAACTTGAAAATTCCATAGAATGATGACTAAAAAACTAAAAAAAAAAATGTCGAGACAAAGAAAATTAGAACTCTTTATTTTAGATAGATTCAAATATTTTTAGGACTGGCTTATTCACTATTAACTACTTAGGTATTCAGTTCCGCACAACTGAATTTTAAAATATTTTTAATCCAAACTGAGGAAGTTTGCTTAAATCAATAGGGCACTTTGTCAAAACTGATAATGCCAAATTTTAATAATATGGGTTCACAAATATCTCTGATACACAATAAGTCTGTTCATGCACCAATCTTAACAGGTGCGTATGTAAGATTTTAGCTCATAATTTCAAAAAACTAGAAGGTAACATTTTTAACAAGATTCTTAAAACAGCTCTAATTCAAGGGCTAAAACAATATTAATTTTTAAACTTTTAATTGATAGTATTATACTTGTTCGAATTTTCAAACATAAACATTAATTAAACAAGTCTAAAACTGTATAAACGAAACTTTTCTGCCATTTATAAATATTAAAGTATTATATCATACGGTGGGTCATCTAATGGCTTGTTTTTAAATCATAGGTTATTTCGACATTGACAGTTCTTTCTTGTCTCCTGCTTGAAGTGTTAACAAAAAGTCATTATTATCATACCTCTGCAGAACGAAATGAGTTTCTTAAGGATTGAACAAACGATATTTGGAAACTTTAAAAATGTTTTTCGAAAATAAGTGCTGTGTACCCCAAGCGGTGTGTGCTTTGGAAAAAATGGGCTGTAATGAAGCACCTGGAATACTAAAGTTTGTGCATATATCGTTAGTAAAACTGGTATACTAGACTAGATGAGAACTCTCATAGGTCACTATCATTGTAGGACCACACAGACGTGATTGTGGCCGAAAGTGATAGACTCAATCCATGAACATCAATTCGCCATCGATTTTGAAAGATAAATATTTTAAGCTCTAGCCTGAAGAGAATTCTGCAAAAGATCTCGGATTATTCGCGTACACGGTCCACTTCACTTAGCAATCGATGGCACATAACATATGCTTCGTTATTGCCTTGCAGTTTAAGTCTTAGAGCAGCTTGAAGTGATGCTAAGCGCATGTTCTTCTTGGTGGGATGGTTTCTATTTAAGCTAGTGTCAAAATTGACGCATATTTGGTTCGGAAACCCTGCATTCTTGAGAAGTTTTCGAAAAATGAAGTGATAGCAACAATTTTCTTCCAAAATAAGACTGATAACAACATTTCGGGCAACATCGGTTACAAAGCCATAACCGAATTATTTACTTCCCATAAGAAGTTATTTTAATCGTTCCGATTTGTTGAATTGAACATTTTGACATTTCTTGAAGTTTTAAAATCCCTAGAATCTAAATCAAAGATTTTTAGAGAGATGTATGTATGTGTGTGCGTTCGTACATCCGTACGTTCGGAATACCATTATTATACAGTAGAGATATCGACTTCAAACAAATTTTGTATTAGAGATAATAACTTCGAAAGATGCAAAGAGGACCTTCAATTTAATCAATTGAGCGGGTGGTTTTCTTACCATAGAAATTTTATAAAAAAGTGACAAAATTTGGTTGACCTCAAATATCTTTTAAATCGTTAACTCTAGAGGATTCAATTAAATTTTATATTATGCATTGTGACTTTTTACTAAATTGGCATATACATATAACTGAGAACAAAATATTTTTAACTCCAAAATTTGTAACGAACAAAAAAAGACAGTTTTTCAAAAAATTGTATTAAAAGTTGGTTAAAATTGGTTTTTGATAAAAAACTCGAGAACAAAAATAGATAGGTATTGAAAACATATTAGGTCCGTTCGTGTGGGTAAAATTCTCTCCCCAAAAAAAACAAACTACAAAAAAGTAAGCGAACGGGAAAACAACAAATTTTTCACACAATATTACAGTCTTGTTGCTATTCTTTGAAAATTTGTTTTTAAATTTTATAACTGACAGCAAAAGCGAGCAATTTATTTAATTTATTTGAATTTCTATCAAATTTGAAATTTTCACAAATCAGCCCAAAGAAATTTCTTGGCCTAAAATTCGTAGGTTGGGGAAATATTTTACTCTCTCGTGAGCGCTCTCTTTTACGAAAAACTACGACATTTTTGAGTACGCGAAAAGGATTTGGTTAAATTTCGTATTTTTTAGTAAAATTGGACTGTTTTAGGAGGGTACGCGAACGGAACTATTGTTGTAAATTTAAGTTAATTCTTTAGAAAAAGCCAGTTGATAACTTTTTTTTACAAAAAACAAAAATCTACACAAACAACTAAACAAACAATTGATAAAAATGGTTTTCGATTTCAGTCTCTTTTTTTTATCTTACACAAAATGTTGTTAAAAATATTTTGTAAAACTTAGAAATATCGACTGAGGGTGTCAGACACCGATTTCTGATGTACATAAGACACCAAACGATTAAAATCAAAAGTTTGTGAGGAAATTTACTTGGGAGTGCAAAGACTTCGAATGAATTCAAAAACTTGAAAAGTATGCATGAAGTCTCAAATGATTGCAATAAATGGATTGGAGAAAAAATGATGTCAAACTTTTAAGGTAAAAAGGTGATTTGTGATTTCAAAATTTGAAGTCCAAATCTCTAGATGAAGGACCGATCTTATGCCTACAATCCAAATTGGAGTGACAGGATGTGGTATTGCGAAACCAGTCACCTTGAACTTACTTATATTTGCTCCACCTTTTCTTTCAAAGATTAGAATAGTTTTACTTGGGCTGCAAGGCTTTTAGTTTTGAAGATTTCATGAGATCGGCGAATTGGAACAAATTAATGACAACAAAAACTTTTAGAGGCTTGTGTCAATTCGCCTCAAAAGAGAAGCAATATTTTAAAAAATAAATCAAGAGCAAAATAACTACATAAAAGACTCACAAGTCTCATTAAGGAGCCACCTTGTACTTTTTTGAATAGGAAAAAGCTTTACTATTTATGTCTACATATAATTTCTCTTATTACTAAAAAGCAATTCATTATATCATTTATTTAACAATAGTATCTCAGGTGGTATGTTTCTACATCGAAATCCTTAAACAAAATATCATTCTATTTGCATGTTGGTTGGCATTGGAAAACAAACAATACTTTATTCCTTTTTTTTCTGTTATAAGTTTCTAAAAACCCACAATACAATTTTGTTGTATCGGAAGGTGGCAGCGGCGCGGTGGCGGCGGCGGCGGTGGAAGTATTGTAGTTCCTAGAAAACCCATTGAAAACATCTAAATAGACCCAAGGTGCAAATAAAATCAATGACCCAAACGTGTACCTATACCTCCTACCTATGCTAACAAGCTATAGCTAGCATGCATATCGAAATACGAAATATATAAAACATATATCAAGTTATAAATAAAGTTATAAATTTCTACTACTCGTACTAATACAAAAAACAAACCAACAGAGGGAGTCCCTTTCTATAAGCGCATAAATAAGAAGATGATGTTCACTTTAAATATAATTTTTGTCGTTGTTCTTTTTTTTCTCGTTTGGATTTGAAAGTAAATAACTTGTCCAATTCCAAAATATAAAAACACTTATATCCTCTTGTGTGTCATAAAAAACAAAACAACAAACCCACACCCTCTCCCCCTTCCCCTTCCCCTTCCCAAGAATTCTCCCATATATCTATACATGCGTGGAACAATGAACATGCATATAAAGCAGCATAATGGGAGGAAGGTACACAATATCAAAGATACTAAAATTCCAATTAAATTGAATATTTCATTATGCAGTTATCATCGTCAAAGCCAAAAATGCGCGCGAGTGTGTCATAATAATGGAATAGCAAAAGGTTGATACGGATACGGAAACGTCGACGACGGTAGGTATCCTCTTTTGTTTAATAACCAAAAACCAAACACCTCAAAAATATAACCGCATCCATCTAACAAATAACAAACTAAACCACAGTATACCCAAAACTCAAAACGCAAAACAACAAAATAATAATAACAACAACAACAAACAAACAGAAAACGAAAAAAAGAAATAGCAACTCATTGTACCTACATACAAAACGTAAGGACACATTAAAATCACACCTGGAGGATTTAAAATCGTTATCCTTTTGGTATATATCGCAACAGCCGAATAATAATACTCGACCGCCACCCACCACCCACAATCCCAACCACCCACTACCCAAAACCCACCACCTCTTCTCAGCACCAATTCTCCAACTCCAACTCTAACTTCATCTCCATCAGCATAACCCGAAAAAACAAGAAAATGACTGGCCGGCTATGCCCCAATGCCACATTTCAAGGAAAGACCAACCGCACTGATATGAAGACTTTTCGGGATATATAGGTGGATAAGTGGGTGGGGGGGTGTTTGTTTGAAAAGGAGTTAGGGGGCAAAGGACCATACAAATCGCATAAAAATGGTTTACGGTAGGTATACCTTGAAACCAAGCGTCGACGACGACAAGAACGAGGAAGGGGTGAAAACACAAATGCCATAAAAAGGACAACCACTTCACTACACATATGTGTGGATGATGGTGCTCCATAACCTCCACTCACCCTTATTCACGAACCACCACCCCATCCAACAAAACAAATATAAATTTAGTTGAAACTCGTCGTAGTCGTCGCTCCTCCGTTCGTCGTCGTCGCTCATAGCTCGTTGGTTTGTATGATGTCCTGTTTGGTACAACTCTCCTCTATTATACGTGTGAATCGTGATGCGAGAAGGATAACATTGAGTTTATAAGCGCCCATATGTATGCAAGCGATTTTCATTTTTGTTTAAAGCCCCCCCGGGTGCATTTCGCACTCAGTCAGCTCTTCAGGCCAGGATATGTTTGAAGCAAGGTGGTGCTAGTGCTCTGCTGGCTGATGGTGCCTCATGGTTCCAATGCCATATATATCCTTTGCATTCAAAAGAAGATGATAATACAGGAGGCGGCTACGTCGACGACGACGATGACGATGACTATGACGATGACTATACCCATATACCGCACGACCAACAAGAGACGGTCTGTCGGTGGGTTGGTGGGAGCGATATATTATTTTTCAAAAAAAAAATAAAATCCAAAAATAAAGAACTAACTGACTCCTGCTTATACGAGTACAATACATCACATGGAAGGTACACCATCAGAAGCAGCAAGCAGCAAAGAAATGTTCCCTGGCCACCACCACCGTACCGCACCGCACCGCACCGCACTGAAAATAATGAAAACGTCCTCAACGGTATAGTTAGTAACAAAGCCATAAATATCCAATAGATGTGGTCTTCTTCTTGCGGCGATATAACCAACAACGACGCGAACGAAGCCATCGTCATCTTCAAGTCAAAGAGGTTTATACCTTTATGGTGCCTTGAAAGTTTTTATTTTATTTTATAGGCGGATTGACATGAACAAACACTCAAAACCACTTAAAACTAGTTATTAAAACGGCAGGCTCTGTGGGATGCACCCTTGTCTTGCACCTTAGTCTAGGTTCAAACCAGAGGGAAGTGGGTGGAACGAATGTTACGTCCATAATTTGGCGGGTTTCCACAAAAAAAAACCACTCAAACCGATTTTTATTAATGGCAGCCAAGGTGCACCCTTGCGTTGCACCTTAGTCTTGGTTTAAAACGGCGGGAAGAGAGGACAAAATGTAACATGCATCAATCAAAACAAAAAGCTGAACATTTTATATTAAGACGGATTCACACGTAGAACCACTCAGAACTATGTAACTTATGATAATTATTAGCGGCCCTAGGATGCACCCTTGTATTGCCCCTTAATCCAGGTCCAAACCAGGGGGAAGGGGGTGAATTGGAATGTTACGCGTATCAACAAAAATAATGTAAACATTTTAAATTTTGGCGGGTTAGCTTGAAGAACCACTCAAAAACAATTATTTTTCAAAAGCCCTTTGATGGGCCCTTGTGTGACACTTTAGTCTTGTTTTCAACCGGGGCGAAAGGATGGGCAAAATGTTACATGCATCAATCAAAACAAAAATAAAAAAGCCCGAAATTTAATATTTCAGTGGATTTACAATGAAAAAAAACTCAAAACCACTCAAAGCTATTTATTAAAACGACAGGCCTTAGGATCCACCCTTGTGTTGCACCTTAGTCCAGGTTAAAACCATGGGGAAGGGGGTTAAGTGGAATTTTGCATACGTATCAACAAAACTAAAAAGAAAAAACATTTTATATTTTGGCTGGTTAAAATAAAGAACCACTCAAAATCGATTATTATTAACGGTCCTTGGATGCACCCTTGAGTTGTAACTTAGACTAGGTTTAAACCGGTGGGAAGATGGGGCGAAATGTTACATGCATCAATCAACAAAAAAAGAACATTTTATATTATGGCGGGTTAACTTGAAGAACCACTAAAAACCGTTGTTGCATTTTTGTCTTGGTTCAAACCGGGGGGAAAAGAGGGGTAAGATCTTACATGCATCAATCAAATACAAACACTCAACATTTTATATTTAGACGGAAGCACATGAAGAATCACTCAAAACTGAAGAATGTATGTTTATTATTAACGGCCCTAGGATGTACCCTTGTGTTGCACCTTAGTCTAGGTTCAAACCGGGCGGCGGCGAGGTTAAGAGAGGCGTAATGTTGTTAAATACAAAATAAAAAGGTGCAAACAAAATATAAACAAATTCAAAAAATTAGAAAGGATTTCCCAAACGAATTGTCCTTGTCGAAGCAAACTCCAAGTGCCATTAGTATTTGCATGCATATAGTCAACAGGATAAACCGACAGATACTACGTGCGTTTTGTTGTGGTACAAGTTCACTGGGATGGAGGAGTATGTAGGTGGTGGTAGGTTTGGGTTCGGTTCGGTTCGGTTGGGTTGGGTTGGGTTGGTTTGAATTGAGTTTGGTTCTGTTTTGTGCACTGCTGCTGGTGTCCTGTCCCCTCTCTTGTAAACACTAGGGACATCGTCGACATTATTGACGTTGTGCTGTTGTGTTGTGTTGTGTACATACGGCAACTGGGTATAGAAAGCTTACAACAACAACACAACAGTCGTAGCAGTAGGAGCAGCAGTAGCAAAAACATAGGTACATCGGGCGGCGGCGGCGGTGGCGGTAGCGGTGGATGGCGTACAACAACATTATGGAGCAATGTGTTGTGTTGGGGCAGCAGCAGTAAGAAGCAGTAGCAAAAACAGAAGCAGCACCAGCAGCGCCAGTATACAACACAACACAACACCAGCTGAGGCAAGCAACCAAACGAAGTAATCCTCAGAGGCAACTCCCACGGGATTGTTTATTCCCACGAGAAATACCAACGATGGGTTTTCTATGTTTTCAGGGAAAAACGGTTTGAATGTAATAGTTGTTGCCACAGATAGAACTGATGGAGCCGAAGCAGGAGGTTTCTACATATTTATGTATATAAATGTAGTATATGTTGTGTATAGGTAGGAACGTAAAATATATATTGTATAAAGTTAGAACCACCTGGGAGGGGATCAGAGATAGACACGCTCCGCTAAGGGGGATGTGGTGCAATTCGAAATTGGATTAAATATGTATGGTTAGCACCATTGCCGTAATTTTGCCCCATTCATCAGTTTTGAGTTGAGCTTGAGAGTCAAATGTGTAGTGAGTGACAAATTTACCTTTTAGGAAAGCTCGTGGTTTGGCCTGTTTTCGTCGGGACATTGTTTTCTTCCTTTCAAAAAGACAGAAAAATCCCTAAACACTTTTATTTTTCAAAAACACTTCACTTTTTTTTTAAATTCCTTAAAAAAGGATTTAACTTTTTTTTAAATTAATTTAGGCGGGATTTCCTTTTAACAAAAACAAAACTATTCACTGTCACTTTCACGAAACGATTCGATGCGAAAGTAAAAGAAATGAAAAACTGGAAAAGCGTTTCCGGCAACGTGCGTGCTTATCCTTTCAACATCCTTAACCGAATGTTTTTCTATTTCCAAAACAATGTTGCTCGCTCTTGCTCCTGATGATGATAAACCCAACCAAACCGAACCGAACTGAACCTCATGAAGCTGAGGCTATAAGGGGTGTTCAATTTCTCTTAAGCTCTTGTGCCATCGAAAAGCTGATGGTGATGATGATAAAGAGTGTTTTTTAAAGTTGAAGAGCAAATTTCGTCCTTTGGAAGAATGAAACAAATAAACATACAGAAAGAGAGAGAGAGAAGGGTGCCGACGCCGAGCCGACTTCGAACTATATGAAAACAAATAAAAACCTTGAAGGAAACTATGTGCGCGCTGTCAAGTTTCATAACTCCCAAGGGGCTGGATCTTTTGTGAGTGCACCTTATAACATATTGGGAAAGTATATATGTAGGTAGGTACATGTTTATGTTTAGTAGAGCACCACATAGGTAACGGTACAGATATAGTTATGCATCATTCATCAGTGAAGTTCTTCTATTCCTTCTATATGCGCTTAAGGGATGTGCCTTGCTTATGTGTCACCAAATCAAATCCCAAAAGGGTGACAAAGTCGGTCGGGGTCTTCACATCAGTGTTCCGCATATATGTACATATGGTATATTCTTCATCACCTATGGGAATGAAAGCTTCTAGGAATCTATGTACATAAAGTATATCCTCACAGAGTTCACCGCTTCAATTCCATAAGTATATTTAGGGAAGTTGTATAGGCATGCTGAGTCAATATCTCACTGGGGTGCATGCCCACGGGGCAAGCAAAGTAATTATAAAATCAGTCGGTGTTTTCTTGTTGTATACTTACTTGTGCTCCTGTGTTGGCATTAGGGTGAATTTATGTAATGTCGATTCTTTCTGCAATAACTCTCACCCATGGGGGGTGATGGTACGTAAAATTTTACACTATATTCAGGAACGTGAGAAAACATTTGTGGCGTCAATATTATGTCAAAAAAAAAAAAGAGGGACATGGTGTTAGTATTTTCTTTTGTTATGATTTTTGACTGATAAGAAGTTGAAGAAAATATTTTATGTTTTGTAAGTCAATTTGACAATATGAAGGTCAACCTGTGTTAAGAGAGAAATATAAATTCAATCGAATATTCAATCCTTTTGAAATAATGAAAACCGAAAGCCTATAATTATAGCGTAAATGTGAGAAAATTTTATTCAAAGAAAAACTTTCTGAAAAAAAGAAGAAGACAAATTTGGGATTTCTTAAGAAGACGTTTGTTATAGTTTTTTTGTTTTGTTGTTGTTAAAATAGCCCTCAACTTGTTGGAATCTAATGGATGTGACATTATTCCCATCGCTGGAGTTTTGAGTTTTTTTTTTTACTTCTATTGATGCCGATTCTGGGTGACAATGTTTTGAACCTTATTCATTTTCTTAAGAAAGGCAAAATGTTGGTATGTTAAAATTCAATTTAACACAAAGGGATTTTTACACTTCAGAATTTCAGAAAGTAGTAAGCTTATAGCAAGCGTCAAACTACGATCAGAGGCTCATCATAAGTGCATGTGTTAGTTGTTAGTAAAAAAATAATACAATTATAGCCTAACACACGCACAAAATACAAAACATAATTAACATTTAACTATTACAGAACAAAAAATAAAATTAGAACGTTCACGATATTGGAGCACTCACTGGTTCTAAACAATGATTTTAATCCCACCTTATTCAAATTTAAATCTATCGATGAACAGTTTAAGTTATATAAAATGCTCATTTGACTTAAAGCTTCATTCTTCCCATAGTTAGTTCTATGGAAGTCAAAATGTATAAAATTAAATTTAGGCAGGTGATGAGTTTCGCCTTGGTAATTCAAATGTGCACAAGATAGCAAATAAGGTGCATCAATTTCACCAATAATGAGTTGATGAAAAAATACTAAGTCATTATTAACACGCCTTTGATGAAGAGATTGCATTTGAAGAAGCAGAATACGATGTTCATAGGGAGGCAGATCATAGGGATCATCCCAAGGAAGACCCTTTAGGGCAAAGCGAATGAAGTTATGTTGAATTGATTCGATACGTTTTCTATGAATTTCGTAATAGGGAGTCCATATCTGCGAAGCATATTCAAGATGAGGACGAACATGGCAATTATACAAAGAAAGAGTAACAGGGATCATTTAACTCCTTTGCCCAGCGTTTAAAACCAAGCATAGAACTTGCTTTATTAACAATCAAATTAATGTGATGTGTAAATTCTAAGTTGGAACAGAAATGAACACCTAAATCTTTAAATGTGGAGACGCGAAAGAGTTTTTGCTGTGATATACAATAATCAAATACACTACCGATTCGTTTTTTAGTAAAAGTTATCGTCTGGCATTTTAAAGGCTTGAGTGAAAGGCTATTTTTCCCACACTAAAATGTGAAACTATGAATGTCGGCTTGTAAAAGAATACGATCATGGGTGGACTTTATTATTTTAAAAATCTTCATGTCGTCAGCAAAAATGAGTACTTCAATGCGTAGACATGACTATACATCCTTAATAGACAGGATAAACAGAAAAGGGCCAAGATGGCTTCCCTGGGGAACACCAGATTGAGCAACAAAAGGTTCAGAAAGACAATTTCTAAATTTTACCTCATAGGATCTGTTTTCAAGGTATGATTTGATCCAAGCTAAGAAAAATGGTGGAAAACCAAGAGCTTTAAGTTTAAATAAAATAATTCCGTGGCTAAGTTTGTCAAAAGCTTTGGAAAAATCAGTGTATATACAGTCAACTTCATAACCTTGTTCTAAAGCGTTTGAGCATATGTTTGAGAATGTGAGGATATTAGTAACGGTTGATCTTTGTTTCACAAAACCATGTTGCTGTTCGCAAATGAGATTCTTACTAAATAATGGTTGCCTGTAAAGTCGGTTTTACGGGCGAAGATTTTACGTGACAACGTCTTTTTCTCGGTAGAATATTTATTGATATGAATATAATTAAATTGCACAATAGGAACAAGGAATTGAATGAAAATAAGAATTGCACAAATTTTTTAAACTAATAATTTACTTAACACTATCAACATTTATCAATAGTATTACATAACCTATAAACTCAGTTTCTCAACTTTTGTGTCAAACTAACAATTAATCAATCAATCATAGTTTACGATAATGAAATATCATTGTACAATTATTTACCTTCATTGTTGTAGTTGTTGTAAATGACGAATCTAAGCACTCCACATTTTCACTACAGACACAGCTGACGATACTTTAACCACACGTGTGAACTTGTATTATGACGCTTTCTTGTTTTTCCAACGCCAAGAACGTTCGAGAAAGACAAAGACAGAGACACAAGCATGCGCCGATTCAATGCGCCTAATTCTCTAGTGCTGCGCGCGCGGCAGACCGATCATAGTTGAGTGGGAGAGAGATGCAAGGCATTCGGCGGGCCTCTCTCTCGTTCGGTGACTCATCGTAACGTTACCGGGCGTTACACTTTTTCATAAGTGACTCCCAGCCGCAACCTAATTTAAGACGTTGTCACGTCAAAAATGCTACACTTTCACATAGAACTTGTTCAAACACTTTAGGAATGCAAGAAAGCTTTGCAATGGGCCTGTAGTTGCTTATATCCGCCTTGTTACCTTTGTTGAAAATTGGTGTTAGAAATGACTCCTTCCATATATTGGGAAATTTGCCTGTTTTTAGAGAAAGTTTAAATAAGAACGTAAGGGGTTCAACTAAAGCATTACTACACTTTTTTATGTCCTTTAGTTACTGCAGCTAAGTCATGACTTTGATTTTTTTGGTAATTGTCTACAATAACCACTTTTGCTAAGAACATAGCAAAAAAAAAATCGGAAAATAGCCAAATCGGTGTGTTTTTTCGGAAACTTCAATAAAAAATCGGGGGAAGTGCAATTTTGCAACAATTTTTTTGTTATTAATTAAAAAAGTTGAAAAATGACAGAAGAATGTCTAGAATAGCCACTTTTGCTAAAAACTTTTGAGGTTAATTTGTTGCTTTACAAAAATACTGTTTATAAGAAAGGTTGTAATTCAGTTGTAAAGCAACAAATTACTCTAAAAAGTGGAAGGAAACACTTGGTGTTTAACGTTAACCCCGAAAAATCCTATAAAATTATTCACAAATTTTATATCATTTTCACTAAAAAAATATTTTAATACCGAAACAGTCCAATTACGGGAGTTTTGTCTTCTGTCATTTTTCAACTTTTTTAATTAATAACAAAAAAAATTGTTGCAAAATTGCACTTCCCCCGATTTTTTATTGAAATTTCCGAAAAAATACACCGATTTGGCTATTTTGGGAATTTTTTTTCTATGTTCTTAGCAAAAGTGGCTATTCTAGACAATAACCGACATTTTTAACTTCCCATAGGAAGTTATTGTAATGGGTCCGATTTGTCAAATTGAAAATTTTGACATTTCTCGACGTTTCAAGGTCCCTAGAGTCGAAATAAAAGATTTTTAGAAAGATGTCTGTGCGTGCGTGTGTACGTACGTCCGTACGTTCGCGACGTTTTTTTCGTTGTCCATAGCTCAAGAACCAGAAGAGGTATCGACTTCAAATAAATTTTGTTATACAGATAATAAGGCAGAAAGGGCTCTCAAGAAAATTGCGTGGGTGGTTTTTTTACCATAGCAGTTTAAAATAAAATGCACGACTGGGTCGCACGAACTTGCTCCTGTATAAAAAAGCACTTATATAAGATTTAAAATTATACCTTTAAAACAAGTTTGTCTTCAAAGATTTAAATGCTATTCGATTTGTCAAAAAAACCGCGCGATTCATCCCAAGACACAACTCATCCTAGGACAACTCATCCCGGAAATGAATTGGTATTTACAATAGTTATAGTTATAAACAATACATACATATGTACCAATCAGCCCTATCATGAATTCCATCGTAGTCGGAATTTTTACGAATCCCGAAAAACTGTATCATGATGCAAAATTGTTCGTTCGTAATGCAAAATTGTATGAGATTTTCCACTACGAACGGATTTCATGATACAGTTTTTCGGGATTCGTAAAAATTTCCGATTACGATGGAATTCATGATAGGGCTGAATATAATAAAAGTTTTGTCAATCTAATGCGCTCTTTCGGGCTCACGCACAGGATTTGATCTGGTGAGATGGGAGGGGATTACATTTAATGCAGTTAAAATAATTTAAAAAAAAAACTATTTTAAGATTCAAAACTTTACCTGAAAAATAAGTTTGTCTTCAAAAATTTAGATGCCATTTTATAAATCAAAAAACCCTTGATTTTTCAAAATTTTTTTTTGAAAATCGTTAGAGCGGTTTTTTTTTAAATTAATTTTTTATATATAAAATTTTTAAATTTTGTTCTAAAAATATTTTTGGTATGCAGTTGTTTAGTGATTGTAAATATACGCTCTACATTTGAATTTCGTAAAAAAATGTTGACCCGTTTTTGAGATATAGAATTTTGAAAAAAAAAAAATTCAATATTTTTTTAAAAATCCAAACAATAAAAAATTTCACTTTTGATAATCAAATATTGTTAAGGCAATATAAGAGCTTATTCAGAAAAAAAATTATTGAAATCGGTTGATAAGTTGCTGAGAAAATTAAGAAACAAAATAACGGTTCTATGAGCGGTACCTTTCCTGAGCAATACAAAAATATGTTTTTCTTATGAAAAGAAGCCAAGTTTAAAAATAAAATTTTAGAGAAAATTTAAAAAAAATCTATCGGTTTGTTTTTGAGAAAATTCGAATTGTCGTTTTTTGACCAAAAAAATTGTATGGGGGCCACTGTTAGTTTTGGTCTTAAAAAAAAAATGAAAAAAACGCCTAACGCGAATCTGCTGAAAACCTTAACTTCCAAGTTTGAACTCAATCGACCCAATGGTTTAGGCTGTAGGAGCGTGGACAGACAGACAAAACAGACCGGACGGAATCGCGGGACCCACTTTTTTCGACTTCTCTACCATCGTAATATCATGTTTGATTAAAATCTCGAGTTCGAAATTTTGCACGAATGCAAAACTTGCCATATAGTTCCTATATGTCGCAAGTAAAAAAGGTGAAAATTTTGGTTAACCCTTAATATCTTACGAACCAAAAATGCTAGAGACTTGAATTAAATTTTATATAATATATTGTAACGTGATACCAAACAAGTATATTTTTTGAAAAAAATCCAGTTAACAGTTTTTTTTTTATAAATCAAAAAAACTGAAAAAAAAAATTGTCACCTCGAAAATTTTACGAATACAAAATGATTTTATCTCCAAAACAATTTTGTGCAACGAAGAATAATGTTTTTGACATCTGGTAAAATTTTGAGAAAAATCGAATTGATAGTTTTTTTTATAAAAAATAAAAACCTAAAAAAAACATTACTCAAAGTTGGTAAAAATTGAATTTCGACTCAAATATCTTTTCAAAACTTTGAGATATTAGCTTAAAACTACTTTTATCTTTCAAAAAATATTGTTGTCAACATTCAGTAAAATTTTGAAAAAAATCGAATTGATAGTTTTCTTACAAAAAATAAAATCTTAAAAGAAAATTTAACAAAAGTTGGTAAAAATTGATTTTCGACTCAAATATCTTTTCAAAAATTTTGAGATTATGGCTTCCAACGAATTTTAACTTATAAGAATTATTGTTTTCAACATTCGGAAAAATTTTGAGAAAAATCGAATTGACAGTTTTTTTACAAAAAATAAAAACCTAAACAAAAAAATTAATAAAAGTTAGTAAAAATTGATTTTCGACTCAAATATCTTTTTAAAAATTTGAGATATTGGGTTTTAACTACTTTTATCTTTTGAAAACTAATGTTGTCAACATGCAGTAAAATTTTGAGAAAAATCGAATTGACAATTTTTTTACAAAAAATAAAAACTTAAAAGAAAATTTAACAAAAGTTGGTAAAAATTGATTTTCGACGCAAATATCTTTTCAAAACTTTGAGATATTGGCTTTTATCTTTTAAAAAAAATTGTTTTCAACATTCAGTAAAATTTTGATAAAAATCTAATTGACAGTTTTTTTTACAAAAAATAAAAACCTAACAAAAACACAGTACTAAAACTTGGTAAAAATTTACTTTCGACTCAAATAGCTTTTCAAAAATTAAAAATATTGTCTTCAAACTTTTTTTATTTCACAGAAAATATTGTTTTCGATATTCAGTGGTTTTTTATAAAAATCCAACAGTCCATTTTTTCATAAAAAAATAAAATCTACAAGAAATAGTACGCAAATTTGGTAAAAATTGATGTTCGGTTCTTGATATCTCTCAAATTAATTAAATTCATCTATTTAATTAGTAAAAATTTAAGAAATGCTACTAAAATTGGTAAAAATTTGTTTTTCACTAAAAATCTATTTAACAAAACTAGATTTTCAAACTAAACTATTTCTTTATATGAAAAATATTGTTGGTAATTTTAAAATTTCTAAGAATAATTCAACTGACAACTTTTTTAACCCAACACGAAAACCTACAAACTTTGAAGCAAGACAAATCAACAGACGGGATGGGAAGTTTTCAGTGTGGGTCGCATCCCAGCCTCTTTTTTAAAAGTATTTTGACATCCAAAATAACTTTGACGTTTAACATAAAAGTTAAGTCATTTTTAAAAGTGATGACTTGCATTCAATTTAAAAATTCAATTAGACTACAGTGTCTTGATTTTATAAAGTTTTAAAATCGTTTAGAAGTCAATTTTAAATGCAAGTTAATTTTAAAGTAATTCCTAACTTTTATGTAAAAAGTCAAAGTCAAATCACGACTTTTAACTTTTAGTTAAAAATTTAGTCAATTGACTTTATTGACTTTAGTCTTTGCAACTATGTCCTTGATGATTCAATACGAGTATATATTCCAGTCTGATTTTTATGTTAGAAAGCTGATACAATTGTCATTTGTCTGATTAATTTAAAACACAAATTGTTAAAAAAATTAGCGAAATTTAATTTGTTTCCATGTTTTCTATTCTGTAAATTGAATTTGAATGAATATGGTCAAAGCAAAATACTTTTTTACTTGCGACAGATGGCGCTATCGTTGATAAACTGTAATATTTGTTGTTAATACTAACTTTTTGCAAGATAAATAACAATGATACAGCTTGTTGTATAATTAAGAAACTTAGTCAAGTCAGTTTACCAAAATAAAAAAAATAATAAAATAAATTGGGTGGCGCAACAGTAACTCTCAACCATTCCTGTGTGCGAGTACTGTTGTCAGGGATGGAGAGGACCTACAGTTTTAAACCGAATCCGAACGGCTACCAAAATAAAGCTTTATTTTTATTTTTGTTTAGAATTAATAATAGAAATTAGCACAAGGTTGATTTTATACTGAGCGCAAAGTTAAAAACCAGAACAGTATCTTTTTCGTAGGGATTACCAAGATACTTTTTATGTTTTATTCTGATAGGTGCAATAGTCCATTAGGAGTCGGTACAAAATTTTGTGTAGGACTAATAAGAATTCGAAAACATAAAAATAAATACAGTTTTAAAGAGAACCCGAACGGCTTATTTAAGAAAGCTCTTTTCGTGAAAAGAATAACTCTTGAGGGATTTGTCGATTCCTCACAAGAGACAGTACCCAGTAAAAAATAAAAATAGATGGAACAGGCAGGGATTGAAATAAATCGATGACATTTTTATCTTAATCAATCCACTTCCCATAGGAAGTTATTGTAATCAGCCGATTGTGGTATCACAATGGGCCATTAAACTGGCCTAAGTGTGTCCGTTTCCATCTTGGACAGCCACTATAACCTTACCTAACCTAACCTAATCAGTCGATTTGTCGAGATACATTTTTGTAAATTTCTTAAAGTTTCAAGGTCCATAGAATCTAAATCAAAGATTTTTAGAGAGATGTGTGTACGCTCGTACACAAGGGCGCATCCAGACTTTTAATCAGGGGAGGGTCACACGCTTAACATATAAACGATTTTTTACTCACCGCTTAAAAATGTCCTTTAATATTTTGTAAAAGAGGCTTACAAAATTGAAATAACATAATGTGTATCTTAACCTCAAATGTACACATTTCAAGGGCTAAAGTGACAACTTAACGTTATTAAATTGTTTTAGATCGCTGGCTGTTGTCCAGCAGGGTACGTAATAGTCTAACTGTTTAATTTAGTCGACTCTCTACATATGAAAGCATTCCAAGATTCAAACAGTTTTCTAAATATGACATATTTAAGAGCAAAACACAATAGTTTAGAAGGTTTTTGTTGCTTTCACGCAGAAATGTAAGAAATCGTTTTGAAACTTAGTTTTGTTCCAAAAAGAATATATTCTTTTTTGTTGCCATTTCTATTAATGCGAAAAACGCTACGAAAATTCAAAAATCCAGAAAATGAGAAAGAATCTGATATCAAGAATTGTGTGGCTTTTTTTGACGTAATTTTTTCGGACTCAGTTTTTGGGAGTCTATTATTACTATCGCTATCAGTCTGCTTACTCGTAGATTGAAGCTGATGCTAGAAAATATTTTGATCTTAAAGGAGTCAACATAACTTAAAAATTGTGGAGAGAAAAATGTAAGTTAGTTAGTTTAACAAAAGTGTCACTTTTTGGTGAATGTCGTTAAATTACTAACAAATCTTTAGATGAAATCTTTACTTATACAACTTAACTGTATAAGCTTTATGGTTCATATGATCCCCCCTGGATCGTCCATTGCTCAAAATTTGATAGAATTTTGCTAAGTTTTTGGAATAGGGCTGAATTTCCGATTTATATTGTGTTCTTGGTCCAGTCCCAGTAGTGGTACTTTTGGCAACAAAGTTTTAGAAAGTATAATACAAATTTTGTTTTCATATAAAAAAAAAATAAATAATTCAAAATATAAAGGGGGTCATATCCATTAACTCAATACGATTAGTTTTGAATGGAAGAGAATTCCTACAAAAATACAAACAAATTATATCCCAGGAGGGGGGTGTCATGACCCCTACGACTACACCCCCCCCTAGAACCCCCATTGTTCTCGGGATTCCATTTTTCGTAGCCCAGAAAGAAATATCAATCAAATAATGTTTTTACAGATAATAACATCGAAAGATGTAGAAAATACTTTCAAGAAAATTGAGTTAGTGGTTTTTTTTCTAAAGCAATTTAAAACAAATTAAAATTTTGGTTCACCCCAAATATCTCACGAACTAATAACGCTATTGATTTAAATTAAATTTTATATTATATAATTTGATTTGATGCCAAATTTGTATTATTTCAAAAACAAAAATCAACAAACGGTTTTTATTTACATAAAAATCTGAAGATTTAATTGCAATTTGTAAAACAGATAAATGTTTGACTGTTAATTCAAATTACACTGACAGTTCAATTTATTTAAAGAACATGGACCTGATTCATATTGATCTACTTTGACGTTTAGCTTCACTTTATCTCATTTCGATCTTTGAAAAGAGATAAGCATTTGTGTTTTTATGTGTAAATGAGTGGGATAGAGATACAAAAATAAAACATCAAAATGAATTGGCCCGTATTAATTGATTAGTTTTGCCATACATCGCTACTTATCAAACTATTTAAAAGTCTATCAACAATGAGTTAAAAGTTAAGTTTAATTTTTACTTGTGACGTATAGGAACTAATTACCCCTATTATGGTTGGCGAGTCGAACGTTCGAAGTGAGATGTTTTCATTAGCGAACTAACACATTCGACATACTACGGTTGGCGAACTTTACAATTCGAGTTCGAAATTCAGTGCTTCCATACAAAAAAAAATATAACACACATAGGTACATAAATAAACGTGAACTGATGAAATTAAAAAAAAAACTGTTATGTTCATTAATTGATAATTTTCATTATTTAATAAAATTACAAAATACAAACCAAAATGATAAGCAACATAGATTTGTTTTTTGGAGAAAACGAAAGTTACAGAAAAAAGTAAGAATGCTTCGACTGCGCAAGAATATTCGAGACAACTCTAATGTCTTTTTAACTCCCTAATCATCTGTAAGTTTAGAAAAAATATTTTGTGCTGGAAGTTCTTTTAATTCTAATTAATTCCTTAAGTTTCAGATCATATTTTCGACTGAATAAGAAAGCTTTTGTTTTCGTATTAAACAAGTTGGAAGGCCAATTTAAAAATGCAAGCACCTCTTCAATCCGTGTTACAATAAAAATAGCTTGTGCCCTTAGATTTTTTGCTATTGGGAGTGTTCAGAGCAGCGTAGGAAATGATTTTGACTAAGGCTTGTCACCAAAAATACTCCATTACCAAGATCTGAATCTCAGACTGACATTTCGGTTTGCTTACAAGCTAACTACACACTAAATGTGAGAAAGTGTGCGTGAAATGATGCAAAAAACCAAACACATTCTCACATTTAGTGTTTCGGCCCATCAAAATGCTTCATTATAGTAATCAGCCCCATCTAAATGCTTTATTTTGAATGTTTCATGGCCTCGTTCAAAAACTAAACAATCCTTACCAACAGAATCTGAAGTGCTGACATGGTCTTAAATTGGAAGATTTGTATAGCTTTTTAATTTCAATCCAAATAAATGTTAATGTACGATATTAAATAAAATAAAATTGACCAAATACATATTAGTGCTGTATTTTGTTTACTTAAATTATTTGCGAACGCAATATGCGCTGCAACTGGTTAAGTAAAATTGGAAATGGACAAAGTGTAACTCAATATTTTGTAAAACAAGAAAACACACAATTTTTCCAGCTGTAGTTTGCTTAGAGCATTTTTTTGGTGACGTTAGAAGTTCAGGTGGAAACAATAGGCGGGTGCCTCCGTATTTTTTTTTGTACAGACAATACTAAGAGAAGCATACTTGTGAAGTTCCATTGCCAACTTTAGCTAGTTCAGATTCCTCAATTAGAGTAATATTTTCATCATTTAAGCAGTTCGATAATTGTTTGTTTGTTGCAAAAATATTCCTAAAAATTTCTTTTTGAGGGACTATGTTAGAAATAGAATTTTGTTTGTAGTTAGATTTTGGAATAAAAATGTGAGGGAATCATGTTTTAAAAATAAGCTGCTTTGTGTAAAGCATCTTTAAGGAATAGAAATAGGCAATATGGTTACACACAATACCAACTAAATGCTGCTATTAATGCTAATTTTGTTTCTAAAAAGTTGATGAAGGTTAGCGCAAGCGGAAATTTCTATAATGAACATACCTAAAATATTATTGGCTTTCTCAAAAATATTTGTCTACACTAACTTCTACTTTATATCTGAAAACTATTGTGTATGTATATTTTCTTCTATGTTCTGCATTTATAAAATATAATCTATGGAATATTTATTATATTAAGAAAAACAAAAACATGTACGTAAAACTCATTCATTTTGTTCATTATTAGCAGCACTTTTACTAAACATGCCCTTTAAACAATAATAAGTAAACTTGAAGTTTGGTAACGAAACATATTTAAGGAATAAATGAAAATTATATTTTGCGTTAAACTGTGGGAATTCACTAAAAAAAACTTCTGTACGTCAATAACAAACATTAATATCGATTACTTCATCTATTGAATGAGTTGTGCATGAATTCAGAACGATTTTAAAAAGTTTTCATTTTGTGATACATGTCAAAATTTTCATTTTTTTTGCTCTGCATTTATTCAACAGGTTCGCTATAATCGTTCTGATTATTTTTTTTAAAACATAGATGTTCCTTTGATGCATAGTTTTTTTTTGATAGCAAATACATCTATGTTTCCATCAATCAAGAATGTTATGGATAAGGTATTTTTAGATTATAACTCTTTTTTTAAATTTAATATTTATTAATCAAAATGGAATTGAAAAACAGTTGCAAGCTTAAATCATTAAAAACAAACTATAAATATACTTTTATTGGTTAAATTGATACAGATTTTATTTACTTGGAAAAAAAATATTTGGGCCGTTCATTAACGAAAATTTATTAGAATTCAATAAAAAAATTGCGCTCGCACCCTTAACTTGATGGTTCTCCGAACGCAACTTTGATACAATAATTCAAGGTTAATTATGAAATTTAAAGAATTTCGTAGTGATTACTCTAAATTAGTGAATTAATTATAATAAACTGATGTTGAACATGCTTTGTTCAAAACAAAAATTTACATTGGTTCGCTATCAACAAAATTATTGCAAAATAAAAGCTTAAAACTGACTTTTTCATCGAAAAAAGTAAAAAGAAAAACCTGAAAAAAAAAACTTATTAACCACCCCATTTTGTTTTTGCTGTGCGAAGTGCCGCTAGCCCACGGCATCGTTTTTTTTTTTTTGTTTGTGCTCACATCTATTCATGGACTAATTGTCAAAATTACAACTACAACAATGTAAACAAACGGGTTTTGGAGAGTGAAACGTATGAAAGATTCCGATCTTGGTAAATGGAGTATTTTTGCTTGTCACTATGCTCGGTTTCCTTAGTATTAAAAGAAGTTGTGTGTGCAATTGAAGACAAATTATGTCCAACCTGGATCAGTCTCAACATGTCATCTGATGTAAAAAAAACGCTCGAAACTATTTTTTTTCAACGGCCAGGTTACCAGAAGTAATGGGATGTGTTGACGGAACGCATATAGAAATCGTTGCTCCGATTGAGTTGCGTCATCAGTATCTTAACAGAAGAGGATATTACAGTTTAAACGCAATGATAGTAAGTTTTTTCTTTTGAGAGTAGCTTTTGGTTTTTAATGCAAGTTTTTAAGGCGTGTGACCATAAAACGTGTATTCGTTATATTGACGCAAGATATCCTGGATCGACCCATGATTCCTTTGTTTGGAACTGCAGTAATCTTAAGTCAGTTCTTGAAACGTGGTACCAAAGAAGAGAACGTTCAATGTTCCTTGGTAGTATTTATATTTTTATTTCGTCGGTTACCCACTATCGTCTTGTTTACTCACTCCTTTCAGAAAAGTAAGTTCTGGTTCAAGGCAGTTTTTATTCAATAAGCAACACGCCAAAGGCAGAAATATAATAGAAAGGACTGTTGGCGTTCTTAAGAGTCGATTTCGCTGTCTTTTAAATGAAAGGAAAATGCATTACGCTCCTTTAAAGGTAAAATAAATTGTGAATGCATCCTATGCTTTGAATAACATTTGTATATAAAAAAACGAGTTACAGATCCCGAGATTGTAAAAGAGGAAATAACTTTACCAACAGAAGGAATACAACTCGAACCTACAAGCAGTGCAGAAGCCGAACTCAGAAGAAATCAATTAATGGAATCTCTGTAAATAAAACACATAACATTGGGATGCAATTCAAGTTCAAGTTTATTTTGCTTTCATAAAAAATAAAAAATATATTCGATTTAAAAATTAAGTCTTTCCTCTTTATTAACAAGAAAAAAAAGGAAAATAATTTATTCATAACAATAATAAGAAAAATTACAAGAAAATACAAATTATTTTAATTTTTTAAATTAAATTTAAGCATCTCTAATTCGTTCTTTTTCGTTTCCCTTTCCAGATATTAAACATGTCGACGGTTTTTATCAAAATTTTCTTTTTCTTTCCTTTTTTCTCCTGCTTTTAATACAGCAAGCTTCTCTCTATGGATTTCGTAACTTTTTCTGGAAAATCTGGCGATGTCGGACAGAAAACTTAGCTTTTCTTTTTCGATTTTTTCCAACTCTGTCTGTTTTGCAGTTTGGCCTTGTAACAAGCGAAGCCGTTCTTTTTCAGAATTTTCATTTCTTGTAGTTCTTTTCATTGAAGGTGGTCATTGTTGTTTATCGGCTTCACCAGTCTTTTTCATTGATCACTTCAGTTTTTTGGACAGATGAACCAAAGCACATAACTTCTGGCCTTACAGCTTGCTCAAGTCCAAGTAGTTCATCCACAGATTGTTCCAAAGGAGTTAAGGAAACTTGAGAGTATTTACCCCCACCACTTCGGTTTTATTCATCGCAAGTTTTCTTTTGATTTTAAGCTTACAATCCAGCCAAACCTGTTTAATGAATAAAAGTTTTATTTGTAGTTTTTTTTTCAAATTCACAAGTGAGTTGAGGGTTGTAACAAATTGGTCCCAATATCCCTTTTGGTTTTTTTTTTGGAAGAACCAAACTCTTCAACATCTCTCGCTAGATTCGGGTTCGATTCCATCAGTTCGACTAGCTTTTCTAACTGATTTTTATTAGTTCTCTTGCAGCTGAATAAAAATGCATTGATTTAAGTTATTTTATAAAAGAAATGAAATACGAGTATATGTACTTATGTACTTACATTGTTTATTTTTCGACATTTCTTTTACATAAGCTTCAAACTTTTCTAACACAATATGAACGTTCGACAAAAAATTACACAAATGACGTTCAAAATTCAAATCAACGAACATTCCATAACGACAATAGAGTGAGATAATCTTCGAAAAATGTATGACATTTTAGTTGAATAAACGGTTTTTTAATTCGCCAACGGTAATACAAATTTCTCACACTCACACGTTTATTCATTCGACTCGCCAATGGTAGTAGGGGTATTACATTCGAAAAATTTCGAGCTAGAGATTTTATTCAAACTTGACATTACGATGGTAGAGAAGTGGTACAAATTGGGTACGGCGATTCCGTCCGTATGTCTGCCTTTCTATCCTCGTCCCTACAGCCTTAACCATTGGGTCGATTAAGTTTAAACTTGGATATTAAGGTTTTAAGCAGATTCTCGTTTGGCTTTTTTCCATATTTTTTGAGACCAAAAATAACTTTAGTCCCCATACAAAAGGGTTAGTCAAAAAAACGATATTTCAAATTTGTATTAATAGATAAATTTTTATGAAATTTTCCTTACATTTTTTTTCTTAAAATTGGTACATCCCATAAATTTATTAATTTAGTTCTAAATTTTCTCAGGAACAAATTAACTGATTTAAATAATTGTTTTCAGAACAAGCTCTTGTGTTGCCTAAATAATATTTAGAGATAAAAATATCATGGTTTTTTTTTTGTTGGGTCAGCTTTTTTCAACGAATTTCAAATGTAAAATGTATATTAAGGAGCACTAAATAACGGCATACCAAAAATATTTCTTAAAAATAATTAGACAATATACAAAATTTATTTTAAAAATTTAAAAAAAAAAAAATTAAGTTTTTTTTCATAAATTAAATGGCGTTTCAATTTTTGAAGATACATTTTTATTTCAGGTTTATTTAAAATAATAGGAACTGTTTTAAAACAAGACAAGTTCGTGCGCCCCGGTCGTAACTATGGATTGGAACATACTACAATAGGAATTTTTTTTAGGTCAACAAACCTTAATATTAAAATTGAAATTCAATACTCATAAACATCTAGCGTAATGCAAATTACATTTTTGTATCAATAAATACGAACCACACGCTTACAAATTGAAACAAATTAAATAAAACAATAAACATGAAACTAAAAATTGTAATTAAATAAATTAATACAAATTCAAAAACAATGCGTACACGCCCGATTGGACCATTATTTTATCGTTAGTTTTAAAAAGAATATAAAACCATTAAAAGGTTTACCATATCATGAATATTTTTATTGCTGAGTAAACATTATTTTATGTTTGTGACTCATTTTTCCATATAAATATAGAATTTTATTAATTATTGTTTATTTCTTCCAAATATTGTTTTATAACCTAAAACTTCTTATTTTCAAAAAATGTTTCTATCTACATCACACATGGCAAAACTTAATAGTTAATAATCAGCGATAAATTAATCTTATACTTGCTAAGCTAGAATATTTTACCAAGCTATGTCAATTTACAATCTAAAAGTACTGTTATGGCGATTTTGCATATTCAAAATCACCTTTACCGAATGCCTTTGTTTTTGATCAACTTACTTTTTTATTATGTAGGATTTCTTTTATATTATTATCCTTTCGTTCATCAAACCATACACAAGTTTTAGCTATTGTTCCGCAATAATTCAGTCTTACCCCTTTTTTCAACACCCTATAAAGTTTAAACAACAACGTTAAACATTAACGTATGTACCTCATTTTGCCTTCAATCCTTCAATTATAATCTTTGTAAATCTCCAAGTATAAATACTTCCGCTCATGCGCACAGCACACCCTATTTTCTGAAATAAAAATGTGAATTTTCCATCAAAGTAGCTCAATTCAAATTCAAGATTTATTATCTTGATTTAAAACAATAAATCAAAACAACCACTTACTTAACCATCTGATTAAAATTCATTGATTAAATGTTTGTTTAAACAATAAACAGGAAAAGGAACTGTTGAACCAAAATAAAATTCAGTTCCTTCTTGTTTAAGAAACGGAAGTTGTTCCTACTTGTTCAACAACGAAAGGAAGAACGAAGAAAGAATAGAAAAATAACTGAGAATAAGAATAAGATTTTCACAAAACAGAACACTTTCGAATTATTGAAGATGGAAAGATAACAATTCAAAACCTTTGTGAGGATATACATACATATGTACATACAATTTGTGTTATTTGAAGATTAAATTTCCCTTGTTTCAAAAAGAGCACCTCAAACTTTTTACAAAATGGTTTGAGTATGAGATTACATGATGCAAAAAAAACTCCCAATGTGGTGAATGTATTTGATACTCCGAAAACATTTTTTTTTTCCGAATTGGGTTAATTTTGGAGAGTTTTGATTTATGGAAAACACACAATATTTTCTGTATAAACAACGCTAGGTCTACAAAATTTTGAATATTTTATGGCCCAAAAACTGTTAGACTATAGATAGATACGTGAGAATCCAAAGATTCAACCACATTCAAGGAAAACACAATAAATATTTTGTTTACAAAAAGAATTCACGAGGAGTAACCTATGCAAGTGTTTAATATGGAAGTGGGAGGAAGGAAAGTAGAGTTAGGAAAAAAGGCCTTCAATAGTGAGACTTTCAACTGGGATACTTAAAGCTGTAATACCATATAAACTTTGATACTTCAACCTGTGATAAATCTGGCATTTCGAACAATGGATTCAATCTTATTTCAATTGGATAGATCATACTCAGTGGCGTCTTTAGGCATGGGCACGGTGGACTACGGCCCAGGGCCCCGCAATTATTTGGCCCCCAAACCCACCAACTCAAAATGAATGAATCTATACAAGAATTATATAGAAAACGAAATATGGTTAGTAGACAGTAACAGAAAAACAAGTTTCATTTTACTCTCCGTTCCGTTGAAATTATCCTCCTCAACATCTTAAACTTCTGGCAACATGAATCTTTAATCATACACCTGCACATGCTGTCAACATTATTTTAACAACTCTGCTTTCGTTTTACTCTACAGTTCTGCACACATGTTGGCTTTTCAACTCACTCCATAAACAAACACAAAGTTGTCCCATGATGATTCATTCATCGCATATCATTTAAAAAAATGTGGGAACTCAGGAAAGGGGTACACTTCCTATTTATCAGCAAATATTTGCAACGAATTCATTGATATAATGGGAAAACAAGTCCTAATGATTTTTGAATTTTTCCCTAAGTGTTGACAGTACACCCGACCTTTCTCATATCGACCAGTTGACTTTTGTAATTCGGTATGTTAAAAAATTGTGTTCCCATCGAAAGGTTCTTAAAATGTATACCTATTCAAGAGCATAAATCTGAATTATTGGCTGACACAATCTTGACATTTCTGGAAAATCATGATATTTTAATAGAGGATTGTAGAGGACAAAGCTATGATAATGCGTCTAATATCTCGGGAAAATATTCTGGTTTGCAAGCAAGATTAAAGGAGAAGTGCGAATTTGCTACCTTTGTACCTTGTGCAGCACATTCTCTTAACTTAGTATAGGCCTTCATGCGGCTAGTTGTGTGCAGGAGACAACAAGTTTCTTTCAAGTGGTTCAAAAAATATACAACTTTTTTAATCATCATGATATTTCAATAGAGGATTGTAGAGGACAAAGCTATGATAATGCGTCTAATATCTCGGGAAAATATTCTGGTTTGCAAGCAAGATTAAAGGAGAAGTGCGAATTTGCTACCTTTGTACCTTGTGCAGCACATTCTCTTAACTTAGTATAGGCCTTCATGCGGCTAGTTGTGTGCAGGAGACAACAAGTTTCTTTCAAGTGGTTCAAAAAATATACAACTTTTTTTCTGCTCCTTCCCTTCGCTGGAATAAATTGAATGAATGTTTAGGTTCACATAGAGTTCTTTAAAGCCTTTCTGAAACAAGATTGTCTGCACGAGTTGATGCAGTTAACGCGCTCCATCATGGTTATAAGCAAATTACTGAAGCTGACATCTATCTCTAGAGATCCAGAGCAAGCTCCAGACACAAAAATCGAAGCGTTAAGCCTGTCTAAGAAAATGTCAAAACTGGAGTTTCTCATTTTAACAGAAATTAGGAGCGCAATATTAAAAAGAATTCATAAAACCAGCAAATGCCTTCAAAAAGAAACATTAATGATTGACGTTGCTGCCAATTTGCTTTGTTCACTATGTTCTTTCATAAATTATCTAAGGGAGAATTTTGAAAAATTTGAAGCGTGTGCCAAAATTCAGAATCCGGATGCTAATTATATAGACTTAATGCAACGAAAAATAGTACGAAGTTCGCGTGCCACATATTTCGATGGTCCTGCGCCATCCGTCCAGCTAATTGGAAAAGAAAAGTATAAAATATCAACTTTTTTTCCAATTATTGACACTATTACTTTGCAATTAAAAATACGATCCAATTGCTATCAAGAAATTAATGCATTGGCTTTTTTTGTCGATTGCAATATTTGACATCAGTGGAGTTGCAAAATTCTTGTGAACAGTTTTCAAAAAACCATAGAGATGTTAATGCAGAAGAACTTGAGGTAGAATTCTTGCACCTTGTACAGTATTTAAAAGAATTCAATTAAGATGTAAATGAAGATCTTTTTACAATATCAAAATTGTACAGTCTAATTACAGTGGATGAAATTGGGAACACATTTCCAAATATACAAACTGCCTGTAGAATTTTTTTATCTTTGATGGTTTCAAACTGCAGTGGAGAGCGTTCATTTTCGAATTTGAACCGGATAAAAAATCAACTTCTAAGCAAAATGCTACAAGATAGACTAAACAGCTTGTCAATTTTATCAATTGAAAATTAATTACTGCAGGAAATTGAATTTGATGACTTAATTCATGATTTTGCAACTGACAAAGTCAGAAAAGTATGCCTTCAATAATATTTTATTGTATACTTAAACTAAAAAAAAAATATAAAGAAATAAACTTGCATAAAATTAAAAAAAAATATATAAAACATTAGAAATCATCCAAAAAAACAATAAAAATTATCAAAAATCAACTATAAAGAAAAATGTTCAACTATTGAAGGTAAATTAAAAAAATTATAAAAGTATAAAAAATAACTGTTTTTTGTTTTTTTTTAGTTCTTTTTAAAAAGTAAAAATATTTAAAAAAAAAACACAAAAATTCATTTTAAAATGATTTTTTTAACCTAAGGAATTAAAAAAAAATATATTATACCTACTTTTTTTGTCCCCCAAATCCTATTGCGCCCAGGGCCCCTGTCTAAAGACGCCCTGATCATACTCTGTTTTTTTAATGGTTGGGAATCAATAAAGTTCAAAGTTAACTCTGGAAATCCACAAGGTTGTAATTTAGGCTCTTTCTCTTGTCATTATTTATAACGATTTACCGTCTGTGTTGAAACACTCTAAATGCATCATTTATGCCCACGATGTCACATTTTCAAAACTGTTTCAAGTTCTTGGGATTGTGAAGTATTGTATAGTGTGATCTAAACTCGTTTTTTGATTGCGCTTGTTCGTAACTTTCTGCTTGTTAACGTTGATAAATGTAAAACTATAAGCTTTACAAGAAAGCTTTCTGTAATTTGTTTGAATTATGTATATGTTTGCGTTTTGACGGAGCATCATTATCACGTGTAAATTAAATGTCTGTCCTTGTGTTTTTTTCGATGAAAATTTGAAATTTCCACAACACATTAACTCAATAACTAATAAGACTAATTCAATTCTTGGTTAGATTAAGAGGGGATCGAAACAATTTTCTGGTCCTTATGACTTTATGTTATAAAGCAGTTTTGTATAACATTTATTCGGCCAAAGCGCTTGTCAGGTCTGCTCACCAAAATAAGCTTGTTTTAAATCTAGACTAGAAGTGGTGAACTTGAGATTTGCGCTGAATGGGTTAGGATGGGGTAGTTCCTACGATCTTTCACAGATTAAAAGTTATTGATATGCAGAGTGTTTAGAGTAGACGTTCTTATTTATGTTTTTTTTTTCATTTTTAAATTAACAAATGGAAATATTGACTCTTTGTACCTTATGTCTCGTATCAACTTTAATATTCCCCAAAGAAACCTTAGGAGTTTAACCGATTGCAACCGTATTCCAAGTAGTACCCGTGCCATGATTGTTAGTGCGGTGGATTGTCATGCTAGAGGTCTTGGGTCGATCCCTGCGGGTACTGCGTCTTGCGAGGAATTGACAAATCCTCCAAGAGTAATTCTTGTCATGAAAAGTGCTTTCTCAAATTTGGCGTTCGGAATCGGCTTAAAACTGTAGGTCCCCTCCATCCCTGACAACATTATTCGCACACAGAAATGGTTGAGAGTTGTAAGTCACTATAGGCCCTAGTTCTTAAAGGACGGTTTATTTTTTTTAACCGTATTCCAAACTGTCGAACTATTTATGAACAATTTTCTTCATTAAACTTCATGTTTAAATTATTTAATTTCGATATAACAACTTGTTTGATCATAAAGTGAATTTATGAAATAAATTAAAATCAACTCTTTTTTTTGACAATTACCCGTGTATATAAAAGGTATACGAACTCTGTAAGGCTAGTACTTAGCTGATTTCAATAAAATAAGCATTCTACATTCTTAATGTGCGGCTTAAAAAAGAATCTGTATATTTGACAGAATGTTCTAGATAGAACTCAACTCTTAAACTTATGGGAATTCTTGATGGTTTGAGTTTTATTATTATTATTATTATTATTATTATTATTATTATTATTATTATTATTATTATTATTATTATTATTATTATTATTATTATTATTATTATTATTATTATTATTATTATTATTATTATTATTATTATTATCTTTATTTTTCCAACATATAAAGTACAAATGTTTTAATATAAAAGATTTACGAGCATGGCTTAAAAGCCGTCTGCCGATTATATCTAAAATTATTACATTAAAATTTACATTTATAAATTTTAGACACATCAAGAGAATTGAAAATGAAAAAGTGTAGAGTATTTTAACATTATGTAAGTATAATTTTGCCAGTTAACATAACCATATTTTAACAAAAATATCATTTGAGTTTAAGACTTTATTTTAAACAAATCCAATTGAAACTAATATAAACATATTTCAAAAGTTACATTTTTTAAACAAAAGGAACAAATTTAAACTAGTGTATATAAATTTAAAAAAGTTGATAAATTAATCGATTAAAGAGTAATGGTAGATTAAGGGATTCAATATAAACTGAAAGATGGGCTTTTAGTTTAGCTAAAACAAAATAATAGATTGATTCTAAAAAAGATTTACATAAGTATTTCTGTAAGCGATAGCTTCAGTAACAAACCGGATAAGAACTTTCCAACCACACTCACCATTTAGAATTGAGTAACTCTCTTCTGTAGAAAGAAAGCTTTTCTTAAAGTATCGGGTGATTTTTTAAGAGCTTGAGAACTTTTTTTAAAAAAAAACGCATAAAATTTGCAAAATCTCATCGATTCTTTATTTGAAACGTTAGATTGGTCCATGACATTTACTTTTTGAAGATAATTTCATTTAAATGTTGACCGCGGCTGCGTCTTAGGTGGTCCATTCGGAAAGTCCAATTTTGGGTAACTTTTTCGAGCATTTTGGCCGGAATAGCCCGAATTTCTTCGGAAATGTTGTCTTCCAAAGCTGGAATAGTTGCTGGCTTATTTGTGTAGACTTTAGACTTGACGTAGCCCCACAAAAAATAGTCTAAAGGCGTCAAATCGCATGATCTTGGTGGCCAACTTACCGGTCCATTCCTTGAGATGAATTGTTCTCCGAAGTTTTCCCTCAAAATGGCCATAGAATCGCGAGCTGTGTAGCATGTAGCGCCATCTTGTTGAAACCACATGTCAACCAAGTTCAGTTCTTCCATTTTTGTTAGCATTGAACGATAGCGATCGCCATTCACCGTAACGTTGCGTCCAACAGCATCTTTGAAAAAATACGGTCCAATGATTCCACCAGCGTACAAACCACACCAAACAGTGCATTTTTCGGGATGCATGGGCAGTTCTTGAACGGCTTCTGGTTGCTCTTCACTCCAAATGCGGCAATTTTGCTTATTTACGTAGCCATTCAACCTGAAATGAGCCTCATCGCTGAACAAAATTTGTTGTTTGTAAAGCGCGAAACACATTTCGAACCGAACACTAATTTTGGTAATAAAATTCAATGATTTGCAAGCGTTGCTCGTTAGTAAGTCTATTCATGATGAAATGTCAAAGCATACTGAGCATCTTTCTCTTTGACACCATGTCTGAAATCTCGCGTGATCTGTCAAATACTAATGCATGAAAATCCTAACCTCAAAAAAATCACCCGATATAAACGTCGAATTTCTTGGAGTATTGGACATCTTGCTAGGAAGTGATAAACGTTTTCGATTTGATTAAGGTTACAAAGATTACGATTATGATTTATATCACCCCTATGAGGTCTGTAATTTAGCTCTAGCATTTCAGTTCGGATCTTAAATATTAAACTCATCTCGTTAACTGTGAAATCTTTTCGAAAATAATTAGATTCGGCCAAACAATGATTCAGTTTGCTGTATATCGTTCTTGACATGGACTCTTTAGCACGGTTCAGAGAATTTTGAAATATTTTTTCGTCCATTGCTGAGATGCAGTCATAGAATTCATCCTTCCATGAACCAAAGTTATTCAAGGCTAGATTCAAGGTCGTATTATATTTAGTAGCCAATTCTTGCCAATCTTTGAACGGCGAGTAACAACGCTGAAGTGCAATCATGAGTACTTTTCTTTGAAGATTATTATCACATCTTTTTAAAACTTTGACAATATAGTCCGCATTTGCCTTAAGGTTTTTTAAGAAAATTGGAAGTAGTCCAGATTCGACATATATTGCATAGTTAGGTGTGTTTAAGGGGACCTTAAAAACACGTTTGAAGAAATATCTCTGGATAATTTCAAAGTCTTCACATGCTTCGTAACCATACACTTCATTAGCATAACAGAGTGAACTTTTAATTGTTGCATCAAATACTTTGAATTTTACCATCGGTTCGATACATTTGTTATTAAAAAAACTTGACCAAATGCAGTTAATGGCCGATTTCGCAACTGATGTTTTATCTTTTATATGGGATCCTATGTTTAAATTGTGTGTTATTGTAAAACCTAAGTATTTAAATTTTTTAACTATCTCTTTTCTTTCACCATTAAGGTTCCAAGAACGGTCATTTCTGACATTTTGATTATGAGATCTAAAAACCATAATTTTCGACTTTAAAGTATTTATTTGAAGATCCCAAGAGTTACAATACTGGTTAAGTTTGTTAATTTGCAGTTGTAGAGTTACCGGATTATCAGTAAGAATGACTAGGTCATCCGCATATAAAAGCACCTTAATAAACAAATCACCATAATATACACCCCCTGGAACACTGTCTCCAATGTCGTTAATAAAAAGTGAGAAGAGCAAAGGACTCAAAATGCAACCTTGCGGGACACCCACTTCTGTCTTAAATTGCTGCGAAGAGATTCTACCATTAGAAACTACAGCTGTTGTATTTAAAAGAAGCTTCTCATATATTCTTAAAAATTTTGTTGATAATCCAACACCTGCTAGTTTGAAAAGTAATAGTTTTCTGTTTATAGTATCAAAGGCAGCTTTAAAATCTACAAAAAAAACATAGAGATTAGTTTTCTTATTCAAAAACCGTTTAGCGACATTAGTCAGAATAAAAATGTGATCAACTGTAGAGAGGTTAGCTCGAAACCCAGCCTGAAAACAACTTATTTTGTTGTTTGTTTCAACCCAAGGTACAAGCCTAAGATATAGCATCTGAGTAAACAGTTTTCTTAAAGAATTGAGAACAGAGATACCTCTGTAGTTTTCGGGGAGATTAGGATCTCCTTTTTTATAGATCGCTAAAATGGATGACTCTTTGAAATTCTTTGGTATTTCTTCGTTGTTGAACACTCGGTTAAGTAAGAACAATACATGTTCTAAAAATTGTGAGCTGGCATTTTTCAAAAACTCGGCTGGGATGCCATCTAAACCCGAAGCCTTATTGTTTTTAATTTTTTTTAAGGCAAAAAGTAGTTCTGGCATTGAGAACGGAGTGTCTAGTTCTTCGATGTAAATAAAGGGTAATGCAAAACATACATAAGATTGGTTAGGATCTACTTTTGTAAGTTTTTCGAAATATGATCCCATCATGTCGATACTGATTGGAAAAACATTCGATCTGTTTCGGTTACCTAAACTTCGTACATTTTTCCAGAATTCTTTAGCATCCCTGCATTGAATCATATTAAGGGCTATTTTTTGCACATATTGTTGTTTTTTATAGAGGCATAGGTTTTTATAAGTATTATTCGCCTGCAGATAAAGACATTTCAAGGCTGAGTTGTTAGTTTTCCTAAAGAGTTTCAACCATTTAAAAGATATTTCTCTGCTTTTTCTACAGGCATCATCATACCAACTGCACTTGTAAAAAATGCCTGTGTTTACTGAGTAGGTGACACTTGACTCTCTTATGGTTGTAATAATAGACTTAGTTGATTCATCGATTGTATTCTCAAACGATAGCGAGAGATCGATTGAATTTTGATTCAGATTTTGCCTATAAATATCATATTTTTTATCAATCCAGCGCAATTTTGAATAACTGGTATCGTTTTGTTCTTGAAAATTAATTGGTTTTGATTTAAACTCACAAGAGACACAAATGGGAAGATGTAATGAATAGTTAGCAGGGATAACGTTGAAATCTTTTATAATATCAAGCCAGTCACCTTTGGCTAGGCAATAATGATAATCTATAACAGAGCAGCCTTGGCTGCTAATAAAAGTAAAGTTTCCTAGATTATCACTTTTTGATACTCCGTTCAAGACAACAAAGCCAAAATCCTCAATCAGCTCGGTTAAGTAATTACCATTCGAGTTTGTACAGTTATAAAATGAGTTTCTTCTGCACGAGAGATGCTCAACATTCATAAAAGGTGTGTTTTGGAACTCCCCTATCCGACCGTTTAGATCCCCGATTATTAAAATGTTTTCATTATCCTGTGTTTGAGTTTTGAAGCAGAGTATTTTGAGCTAATATTGCTTATAAAAAGATCTTTAACATAACGAAAGACATAAAATGGCGCATAAGCAACGTATTAAGGGCTGAAGGGGTAAATGTGCATCCTCTGGAAAATTCTAGGTGTTTGTTTTAAGTTATAAAGATCTTTGTAGTTTTGTCATAAAATCACTGATAGCACTGGTTGGCAAAACTAAGTTTTTTCCTGCCCCACAAACAAAATAGTACTTTTTTAAGTTAGTCCTGAATTCCAATCTCGCCTTATAATAATTTTTCTCTCACATGAGGATTTCAAAATACATATGCCTCTTTAAATATATTTAAAACAATCAAGAACGGTTTTTTATGCTAAAGTATTGATAAATGAAAAAAGTATCTGAACGATCAAATGAAGTTGACCGTCAACCCGGGATCTCTATATGTTCTTTTCTATAACAAAAGATAGATTCGATCCTGGTTGATGCGTTAACTAATTAACGGTAGCGAAATGAGCGAAATTTACTTTAATTCGAGGTGTACCAACTTGTATTTTACTTTTACTTTTTACTATAAAATCGACTTAGAAATGGCCGATAAAAAACCATACGAAACGAGCGAAAATGACAAGTCTTTATAGCGAGCGAAGTTCAAAGAAAAGACAGTGATTTCCCCTTAGGGTTTAATACAAGAAGAAACTTTAATTTCATTTATAAGTTTCTATTTATACACATATTTTTCTAGTAGTTTAAGAGAGAGAAGTTACGTTAATTTTACAAATACAATTTTAGGGCGAATTCAAATGTAAAAATTATGGCGATTGGTATAATTTAGGCGCTTAATTTAAATGAAAATAAAAGCAAGTTTAATAGTAAATTGAATAGTTTAAGTATACATACAAATTAAGATAGTTAGTAATAGTAATAGATTTTATGATGATTTGATTGGCTCCAACAGTATCTATACAAATCTTTGTTTCTTAGATACACATACAGTTGTAAATATTTTAGTAACGAACTTAGTTGTTGGAAATTCTCTTAAGTCTATATTTTTTCTATAGAAGAAGTTTTGAGAAAACTAGAATTGAATTCTTTCATGCCTTTGATATTTGACATTACATTTTGAAGTCAATTTGTAGTGCCTATTATGAATCCAAACTTCGATTTTTTATTATAAAAACCCATAGTAAAAACGCAGTTATTTTACGCATTTCACATTCTTGATGCGTAGCTTAAAAAAGAATCTCTATTCTTAACAGTTCATCTGAAATAGAGTGCAAGGATATTCTGATGGGGATTCCTAGAATTGTGAGTATTACGGAACAGTTTCTCGAATTTTTCTATGAGCATGTCGCCTTTTCTTTTATCTTGGACCGTCGTCGACTTTTTGTCCTTTCGAGTGTCTATAGGATTCTGAATACAGTGATAAGGACTAAGTTTCTTCTGTAAACCGATGACTTTTTCTTTATCTCTCTAGAAATAATAGAAGAAGAGTATCAAAAGTCTATCCTATCCTACTCAAATGAATATTTTACAAGTCTTAGATGCCAAAGCCAATACCTTGGTGGTTACTAGCAAATAAACTATGACTTTTAAGGTAAACAATTTGTTGCTATGAAAATTCAAACATTTAGTTTTTTTAACTGGTTTTATAAAGGTACAGAATTTTGTATAACAGGTTAATAGGTACCTGATTTTTTGGAATGCACACCAAAAACCAAATTTTTCGGAATTTAAATATTTAGTGCAAAATAGGATTATGTATCCTTTGGTTCTTATTTTCGGTATCCACATAGATAAGATCATAAAATTTACAATGCGCCCAGGTAAGAAATATGCCTTAGTAGATTACACAAAAATTCTTTTGTTATAAGATACGAAAGGCAGATACATGGTCAAGTTCACTAGCTCTAAATTGAGTTTCTGGTTTTTAGAAGAAAATCCCGCTCAAAAACCTAATTACCGTAGAAACAAAAATTTTTGCTGAATTTAGGTAGGTACCTGCCTGTTTACATTTTTCTGGAGAAAAAACCAGTACCTTTAAGCTAAAAGATTACTTAAAGGTTAGGGAGCAACCTACCTAATTTTGTATGAACAATTTGTGTACTTTTTAAAACAATATAGGTATACCTATCTAATATCCGCCTTGCGGTTAACTTACTCCAAACTCTTTTTTGAAGAAGGGAAGAACCTTATAGTAAATAGGTAGGTATTACTTTGTCTTATGATGCCTAACGACATGCGCGTGTAAACCAATTAATAACGCAATATTGTGTGGTTCCTACTTCCGAATTAGCTCGCCGTAAATTGGAAAGGCATGCGAACAAGTTCATGGAGGAAATACACATGCTCTTTATTATGAACATATGTATGTCCTCTAGAATAAAAAAGGTAGGTACTCAACTGAAGTCATAAGAATACTGAAATATACAAAAACAGTATGAACAAAAAATACCAACTTTAAAAAGCAAACCCTTCGCCTTGAGTTCAATTCAATTTTACTACACTATACCTACTCTACTATACGAATACGTTAGGTCTGCTATGCGCACCTTTGTTATAAGGTTTGGAGTTTGGTGCCATTTAACACACGAGACCATCTGTCGATTTTTTTGTTGTTGCTGTGTGTTTTCGATTTTGTTTTTGAATGAATTTGTGTTCAGACCCTTCGAAAATAATTTGTGACGGACTTAGGGGAAATGATTGGAAATATTTTAAAGTTGGTTTGTTTTATTTTTTTTTTAATTTATACTTTGGGTTCTGAATTGAAGGGCATGTTTGTGATTTCTGTGTTTTATTCATATGTGGCTTTTTCTAAATACATATTGTGAAAAAAATTGAATTTTGAGTTTCAAAAACAACCCAAAGTATAAAAATGAGTGATTCTCCTTCTCAGACACTAAATATCTGATATAAGTTGCTGAAACTAATTGAGTGATCTTTTTGGATCTGCGACGAGGACTACAAAAACTACAAGAAAATCGTTTGTTCTACACTTGGCCATATGGTAAAATAGTAAACCGCATTCTAAAACTTATGTTTCAGTGCTTTAAAAAAAACCAACGGCTTATTTTGTAACTTAAAAATTTAAACGTACTGGTGACACGCCACTAACAATGATTCGATTCAATATCGTACAGGTGTGTACAAATTTGAATAGGTTCCTTGAATATTTTGCAGTTAATATTGAAAAACGTGTCTCAGGACAAGTTTAATCTCTATAAAAATGTCTCTATGGATGGTGTCATATGGAGCCTTATAATCTTATGACTACGAGTGTCAATTTTAAGACTTTTAAGATTTTTGAGTTTAGTCCACGACCTGTTTGAGTAAAATTATATTTGTAGTAAAGTTATATTTGTAATCATTTTGAATAGCTCAAAAGGTAAACTATCCAGCTGATTTATTTGAATTAAAAATGAACAAATGAATGAATGAGGTAACTTCACGTTAAGAAAGAAAAATAATTAATTTATACCAAATACATGTTTAATATCATTATTTTTACTTGAAACACAAAATTAGATTTAATGTTTTAAAATGTTTTCAGTCTCTTAATTGTTGAATTTGTGATGTTTCCCAAAATATTGATTTTTTCACTTATTTTAAGGCCTTCTTAAATAACTACATCATTACAAAAAAACGGTATGCGATCAACACTGATATCTTCTCATCCGATTTTTCTAAAACTTTAACAAAAATTTAATATCAATATTTTGTATGAGATAAGAAAATTTTAAGCCCATATCTTTCTTTTTTCTCATAATACTTGATCCGAAACACATTTCTTATGAGCTTTTTGTTGTTTTTATAGGTGTTCATGTTTTGTTAACAAAATTGTCAATTAAATTTTGTTTAAAAATTAACTTTAAGTTGACAACAATATTTTCAGTTGCAAAGCAATTTTTATCGATTAGCATCATTTTTTAAAAGTTTTTATTTCTTATAAAAAAAAATGCTGATTGGGTTTTTCTAAGAACATTATCTTACAACAACACTTTGAATAATTTTGAAGTCAATATTCTACATTCTCGAAATATTCGTAGTATTTTTTGTAAATTCTTATTTTTTTATAAAAAAAAAACTGTGATTTGGATTTTTTTACAAATTTAACCAAATCTTTAAAAAAAAATATAAGTTTAAAGGCAATATTTCTAATTTTTGCCAAAATTCGAGTAGAAAATCAAATTTTAATTTTAGGTTTTCATTTTTTGTAAGAAAACCGGTATACTTTGATTTTTCTCAAAATTTGACCAGATATCAAAAAAGTAATTCTTCCTTTCATAAAATTATTCTAGCGGAAATATCATTTTTTCGCAAAATATTCGAGGTAAAACAATATTTTTAGTTATAAGAAAACCGTTAACTGATTTTTTTCAAAATTATAATAATTTGGTATCACAACACATTTTACCAAATACAATTTTATTAAAGTAGATAGCATTCAAATATTCCTTTTTTTAAATTTCTATGGTGAAAAAACACCCACTCAATTTTTTTTGAAAGTCCTTTCTACGTCTTTCGCAGTTATTATCTGTAAAACGAAGTCTATTTGAAATCAATATCTCTACAGCTTCTTGAGATGTAGGCGACGAAGAATGGTATTCGAAAGTATGAAAGTACGAACGTAAGCACTCAATACAATAACCTTTAATGGGAAGTTAAAAGAGTTTGTGATGCGAACCAAACTAGTGTCCTTTGACGTTAAATCAATGTATTGATATTTTTGGTTAGACTTTAATTTTTGTAAGAATCTGTTTTAATGGATTGTTTTATAAAATGAAATAAGTTTGAAATCAATGTCTTTTTAGTTCTCATGATATGAATTTGAAAATCATTTATTACAAAATTTTAATAGATATTTTTTTAAGTTTGTATTTTTTATAAAAAACTGCCAACTTGATTTATTTTTTTAATTACTCTAGATGCCAAAAGCGTTATTCTGCATTGCATAAAATTTCATAATTTTTGTTCGTAGAATATTTAAGGTGACAAATAATTTCGCCAGTTGAATTTTTTTTAAAGTTCACACCAATTTGACAGACGTCACAATGTATGATGTAAAATTTAACTAAAGTCGATAGCGTTATTGGTTTTCGAAAAATTTGAATACAAATTTCTAAATGTCCTTTCAACAATTCGTTGTTATTACCTGTAAAACTGAATTTAATTAAAGATATGGTGACGAAAAAACGTACCCTGAAAGTACGATCGTTTGAACTTTAAACGGCGAGAAATTTCAAAATTTGTATCTTCTTAAAAAGTAATAATAACATGAGTTGTTAATTAAGCGTCATCATATTCTTTTGGTTCATTCTCTGAACTTAATTTATTACACTGGTCGGCATGTTCTTCCTGGCAATAAAATTTCACTTTTATAATGGGTTTTGATATCCTTAATTCAAATCCCACTTCAAAATCAGGTTTCCGAGATATTGCTTTTTTTAAAATTCGAAAAACACGAATATTAGTCCTTTTGTGGCTATCTAAATTTATGAAGTAAATTTTGTTTTACTAAAATCCGTAATAGTATTCCAAATCTATAATCCTTTTCTTCAATATTCAGTTGAAATATTTATACTATCTCATATTATATTCGAAAATCTTCATAAGTTGTTAGATTTACCCGTTGTATAAAAATCTAAAAGAAATACTAAATTATTTATGCTAAACCGGTTTTTTAACACAAAAAGATAAAATAGTTTCATAGTAAGCTTTTGTTTTTTAACGAATCTATTGTCTAAACAATATCAAGTTTTTGAAATATGTATGTATGTGTATTAAAAAACATAGATACATATAGTATTCAAAACGGGTATTTTTAAAACTTTAGAAAATAGAAGTATTAAAATTAAAATTTGGTTTGAAATCAGCACTGAAATTAATTCCAAAATGTATTTTTTAAACTTTGAAAGTATCAAATTCAATGTTTTCTCAAAACTTCATATAGAGTCAAATAAAGACTCATAACTAATGAGAATTTCCAGACACTAAGTAAGAAACTTAAATGATTTAAATTGTACCTAGAAGAGAAAGTATTTTGCTTTGCAAAAACCTCATATAATTTATTCTTAAGAAGTATTTTGAATTTAAAGTTAGCTTTAAAAAATCCCTTTTTGGTTGTTTTTAGCATTTTTAAAGAGGCATATTTTAAAAAACCTGAAAATTTTTAAGGCGAAATTCGAATTTAAGAATTTACCATCGTACAGGGATCCTAGAATCCTATCCTCATTTCAAGAACTAAAAATTAAATGTGCTTAAACCTCAAAGCCACATCCCTAAGTCTGTGTTGATGTTAAATTGTTGTGTGCAATGTGCACATGTGCGGTTTGAAATTGAGGCGCAAAGAGAATGTTGGTTAGCGGCGCTCAGTTGTGAAACTCTAAACAGTAGATACACATGCATACAGATACAGTACAGGTACAAGAGGATAACAGACGTTATGCTTATGGAGACGAGACTACAGGACGAAAAACCGAACTATACGAGAGTCGATCCGAGCCGGTCGTCGTCGTAGAGGAATACGAATAAAATAATCATCATTTGAAGTTGAACCTTTTCGTAGATAGGACGTCTCGTACATAATATTAGTCGTGCCGAACGTACATTTATTGATAGAATACCGTGTCATCCTTATTATATTCTATTAACTGTTATTTATTTATATTTCATTATCCTTTTGTATAATGTTATGTTTCCATAGCAACTGACATTGTACTTGTTTGATGGTCATTAAATTAAATTTATTTATAAATTGTGTTGTTATCGAGGACGATGGTTCGATGGTATATACTCTGTGCAATAATGTGTAAAGTTTAATTGCTGTGAGAGGAAGGAAAAAATATACAAGTGTGTTTCGTTAAATATAGAACTTAATATTTTTTTTAAATATCCTACGTCAAGGATAACAATGTCTGATAAGTCATCGGAATACCATAAGAAGACTTGTATCATATGTGGATGCCATACAAACCAAACCATTAATATCTACGAACCCCGCAGTGGACCAAATATCGTTCGGCTCATTCAAGCTAGATTCAAATTTCAGGTAAGGATGCTTTATTTTCTCTCTCTCAATATTACCACATATTTTATTTAAAAAAAAAGAAAAGTGTAGAATGTGCAAATACTACCTACATTTCATATTGCCAGGATATAATATTAAATTCTAGGAAAAATCAATACTTAAGGCCAAATATAATTATATATGGTTGGGTGTATGAATGGGATGTAGGTATACTACACACAAAAATGACTCATCCACCCCTCGTCATCGTTCAGCCTCGTTGTTGTCGTTTTATGAAATCCTTGCACAAGCGAAGCAATCGCACCGTACATACACCCTGTCACAGCAAAAAGGATTCACTTTGCGCGATTCTTGAACTCACCAACTATAGAGTTCTTGCTAAAGGTATTTGAGCATAAGTAGGAAATGTTGAAGAGCGAAACTTTTCGATCTATGTATCCTTATTTGGTGCTTTTTTTTCTTCGTCTTCTAACAACCCATTAGTCGGTCATATATGTACGTAGGTACTTTCTACATATGTACATATGGGCGGAGGAGTGTTCGAATAGGAGGAGGAGGTAAAGAAAACTTTGTAAGCCTCTAGACATATAGTCTATCGCCATCGTCATCGCCAACGCCAACGCCAACCTAACCCAGATCCTTCTTCTTCTTATGCTTCGGCTTCTGATTCTAGGTAATCGATGTGTGGGAACCTGCACTTGCGAGTAATCTGATATGGTACCATATAAATCGATAGGCAGGAAATGCATTCATTATACTCGTAGGAACGTAGTGGTATAGGGATATTGGTTTAGGAGGACAAATGATATTATAAGTATATGATATATACCTACCAAAAAGATGCGTGTCAATAGAAATTTGAGCTGATGATGGTCAGTAACCTTTAAACTTTCACAAAAACACACTGGTTCTGATGTTCCCTGTAATCGCAATGTGTCCTCGATGTTCGATGTTGTTATAGTTCTCGATACTGGATGGATGTTGATGCTGGTTGAATTGGTATATAAGGCATTTCCCGCAGCTGTCTGGGGAAGCGATTTTTTGGTTTAAGTAGTGTCTGATCATCTTCTTCACAAGTTGTAAAACCTTACCAAAAAAACAAAACAACAGACGGCAAGCAGATGTTTTTTTTCTTCTTTTTCTTTTCGTATTTTTCTTTTTTCTTTACTGAACATCGCATAACCTGGTTATTGCACCTGGTTCCATTCAAGAAAACAGAAAAAAAGAACAGAGACGATGATGATGAGGAATCTGCGTGATCTTCAATCTTATAGAACTAAATGTTTTCTTCAATGTATCAAACTCAACGCACAGAAAATAAAAAAAATCGATTCGAATTCTGAATTGTGCCTTTTGAATTTGCGGTACCACCGACAGCACGCACCGGTCTGTCAGTTGGGACTTGGGAGTTAGGAATCATAATTACTGTATATCCAAAATTGTGTCCCATTCAAATCAGGTATGGGTACAAAAGGTGTCTTTAGTGTGTTAACATCTGCTGTTATGGTTATTTTTGTAGAGCCTCTGTGAATAGGTAGTAAGTACTTGACTTAAGTTATGTATGTACGGGCTGCAACTATAAAAATACTGGTAGGTTTTTTTTTTGTACTTAAGACGTCATCTGTCAAAAATTGTACGATGACTTTTTTATCTTCCTTAACAGTTCTTACATTTTACGGAGTTCCAACGCATTCTATACAATTTCTTTAATTTGCAAATTCATAGAGTTTGCAAATGGTAGAAAATATACATCAAGACATTTTTGATATGCAGCTGTCAAACCAACAATTTTAGGATGTCATATTATTTCACTTGTAAAAATAAATTGATTTATATTTGGTTTCAAATAAAATTATCAGATCTTAAGCGTTTTTGGTTGGGAAATAAAAAAGCTGTTGTTTGTTGTCAATGGGTAGGTTCAGAAAACATAATAGGCTTCATTTACAGGCAACTGCAGACTTTGAACGTACATTTTGACCAAGGTAACTAGTTCGTTTTTCAAGTGTCATACATTTCAAACTCGCAACTTTACTTTAGTTTTTCAAGTGTCATACATTTTAAATTCGGATCTTTACTTCACTAACATCTACCTTTAGTTGATCGTGTCACACTTCTTTAGGCAAGCTAAAAGACCATCACGACTTGTATTTTGTATTGTAAAGCATTAGTACTTGTCAATTTGCCAAGGAACCATTTTATACTGCATTAAATGTTATTGTGCAGAAAATATATAAAGTTCAGCTCTCAGTTGCATGAAAAACATGATTAGCTGCCAATTTGACGTAAGTGGATTTGACTTGATAATAAGGGAGATTATTCTTGTCTAACTTTCCAGTCAACTTTCCAATAAAATTGTAAGGCAAGTTTTTGGCAGCTAGCCGATCGGATACTAGAAAATTGCCTTGCCCTTATGTCATCTGAACTTACTCATAAGCTAACCTTTCAAGCTGTTTTTTGTTTCAATTATTTTGATGTTAGTTTCTGATGATAGGTTTCAACATTACCAAATTTAGTATTTTGACAGATCCGATAGATTTTTGATGGATTTCATTTTTTGAGCCAATACCAATAGAAAAAAAATGTCCAAACGCAATTCGTACATTTCTATAACTTCATGAATACCATAAGGTTTCCAAACGATTTTAAATCATTAGCATAGATCTTATTTTTGTGTTCAAGTATCTTTCCATTTTGGCGAGTATCTTTCCATTTTAAAATAGTTTTTACTTGACAAATGTCAAAAGATGAAAGCTTTAAGTATATGTATATATTCTTCAAAATGAATTCACTTATATAAAAACTCTATAAATGTGGTTTGAAACAGGGTTGTTGCGGATGTAAAAATTTTGACATCCGCGGATGCGAATGCAGATGCGGATTCGGATTTTTTGAAACTCACATCCGCGGATGCGAATGCGGATGCGGATTTCAGAATTTATTAAATAAAAACAATAATTTTAAGTCCGTAAATAAAGGAAAATTTTATTGATTATCTTTGCGTTTAATAATTAAATTTAAAAATGGGTGAGTTATATTTAATAAAAAGCAAGATTGCAGCCTTCTCAGACTGCAATCTGTTTCTTAGTGAATCGTATATTAACAAGCTATTTCAGAATTTAATGTTTATAAATAAATATCATACCTGCATCTTCTTTCTTTTTTTTTTTAAAAGATTTTCATTATTCGCACTCTCAAATAAACCAAACTCCTCTGGGTGCTTTGACTTCAGGCGGTTTTTCAATGAAGAAGTCGTGCGTCCTTTTCGTGAATATTTTTTACGACATATTTTACACTCGAACTTGTCAGGATCATTTTTGTTTAAATTAAAATAAATCCAGATGATGCTTTTTGTTGTTTTGTCGTCGCCTACTTGGGACCGAGATTTTTGAATTTAACTGTTTTACTAAGGGTGAAAGGGTCTATTTCGATTGCAACTACAAATTTGAAAAAAAGCGTTTAAAAACATCCGCATCCGCAAAAAACTCCGCATCAGTTTATGCGGATGCGGATGCGGATGTTGGAATTATTGCGAATAATCCGCAATTGCGGATGCAGATGCGAATATTCGCAACATCCCAAGTTTGAAAACATTGTATTCAAATAGAGTCTGAAATAAATTCGTTCATACTTCTTCTAAAGTCGATGAAACGAAAAATATTATACATACATTTTGACAGTGGCACTTGTTTGTAAAAGAAAAATTAACAAAACATTGTTAAACATAAATTATTCAACTACGTTTTTAATCGGCCTCATAAGAAAATTGATAACTTCACATCGAAAACATAACAAGTAAGAAGACTTGTACGTTTTCCTTCTAAACTTGCAATTTATGAGTTACCAAGGCTGACGTTAGGCGTTTTCCATTGGTAGTCCAGAAACCGTCTATCAGTGAAATGACAGTTCTTCTATATGAAAGGGAAAATAAGTGTTTCTGAATTAGAATGATCAAAAGCACTAAAACAATGACACACTTGAAACTGTCAATTGTAAATGCACAATTCAGAATCGATTAGATATATCTAAAACTTACTATTTGGTAATTCTTCTTCTGGACTACCAATCAATAGACATTTAACTGATTGTCAAAATGATAAGATGTCAAAACCATGTGAGTCGATGGAGGGCTACAACTGTCAAAATAGACAACTTATATTAGTTTTATTTGGTAATCGAAAAGGCTTACTTATGGACAAATTACAAATCTGATTTTTCAAAGAAATTGGCTTCTGGATTTGAAATTAAAATCGAATAAAATTTGACAGAAATGTCAAACTTAACAGTTGTCATTTTTTGTTGCAATTATGGTAAGTGGAAACGTCTTAACTGGCTCTCGAAATCCTTTCAAATCTGCTCAGCGGATTCTGTAATCAGTGTGATTATTTATGATTTCGAGCTGATACTTATAATTTTGGCAGAAATAACCACACCAAAATTAAATATCTTCAGATCGGAAATAGATTCCAGATTTCTAATCAAAAACGATTATGTCATTACAAACAACTGTCAATATAGTAAATTCATGAGACTAAAAGTACTAAGAAAGAGGTTGCAAGATTAACTCGATTTACAACTTAAATAATCAAATGACAGCTTGATATTCACATAAATTAGACAGATCTAAAGAAGTAATGTCATTTCTTTTACTATAGCACATGTTGTCTATATTTCTGTAATGTTAAAATAAAACATCTGCTACTTTTTATCACCAATCCAACTGCTGTTCTTTGAAAATGTAAGACTAGGTTAAAATGTGTTATGTTAAACTATTGAAATTCATAATAGACACACCGCATGTGCCATGTGAGATATGTTCCAGAACCCATACCAGCTACCACAACCTATCTTCATACTATACTTTTTAGTAATTAACGTAAATATAGGAAGGTACCTATTACCTACTCACTCTTTAGGTGTATTTAACCTATACCTATTCGACGGACCAAAGCCGCATGTCGAGTGGATTGAATTTTACCCCTAAACTAAAAAAAAAAAAGAAATACAAAAACCGACCACAATCCAGAACCATGCGACGCTATAAGGCTACTCGAACACCAAAGTTATTAAGCGCCAGCTGATAAAGTTCCATTTGGAGGCAGGTGGTTTATTATATGCCTATACACCTTTTCTTATACTTCTCATTTTTATGATAATACATAACTACTGACTCCAACGGCTGCTGTTACGAGTATGTTTATACCTACTTTTTTTGCTGAGGTATTTTTTGATCTTTTTTTAAGGGACAGTTGCATGGTATAAAATTAATTTGAATTGATCGGTTTCCGTTGGGTTAATAAAAGGCAAGGTGTTGAATTGGAACGAATAAAAAAATACAAAATATTATGTTTGTAGAGGGAAGAAAGGGAGATCTTTTCGCGTGCCACTACCACGCACCGTTACGTTGCACCACTTAAATATAGGAACGAGTAAATATTTACATTGAATGAAAAGGCGGTTAGAAATAATGAAAGGTGCTTACTTGATTAAGCTTTGATATAACCATTCTTACGATAATAATTTATGAATGAATTTTTTATGTTAAATGTTTCGGTGTACAGTTTTTCTAAAATCAAATGAAACCAGAAGATATCGACTTAAAATGACTTTTAAAGACATTGAGAATAGTTCAACCCCAAACTTATAAATCGGCTCTTTGGTAACAATGTGTTCAGGTTTAGTTGTGGGTGTAATATTTTTGAAAACGTCGTGTGTTTTGACATTTTGGGTTTTCTAATAGGGACTTGACACCTTTGAATTTAATTTGGCTGCGTTCAATCTCGTGTTGGATAGGGTATCTTGGATAGGTGGATTTTTAGATACCTTGCTAAACGAGTTGGATAGCTGTATTGAGATAGCTGTCAAAAAATAAAAACAACTTTCAGCTGTTGGTCATCTATAAAACGAGAACAAAATAAGTCAATTTTGAAGTTTAAAAAAATAGATAATAATTACCTTCTAAAATTCGGAGGCAAATAGCTTCTTCATCGTCTATTATGAACAGAACATCCTCAAATACAACTTCAACTAACATTTTGTATCTTTTTGTTTACCAACAAATACAAAAAGCTGAAATCAATTTTCAAGTTTCTTGAAATTCAACCATGTGTTGAATCAGCTGTTCTGTCAGATACCTACATACATACCCCAGATATTCTTGGATACCTTTGGATTCCTTTTTTGACATCTCAGCTGTTTTTGATCAGCTGTTATTTTACATGTAAAACACTAACAAAAAGGTATCCGGATACCCTATGTGTCTGAGATTGAACGCAACCTTTGTGAACTCACCTTTTCACTAATCATCGAACTGTCATTTTCAATTTAATTAATAATCTAAACATTTAAATCATGGTAAAGTACACGAACTAAAAACGTCTGCAAATTATAAAAAATTTTTACCAAAATTCGGAGTCGATGAGTGCAACCTTTAATTCCAATTTTCGATCATAATTCCCGCCGCGCCGATCATAATTCGATGTTGTCGTGTCAGTAGACAACGGGTTGGTTTAAATATCGAAATCAGTCAATACCATTACCATGTTCTCTTTAGAATTGGGCATCGCTCAGCCCACATTTAATGGCGTATTTTGCGTAAGGATCTTGATTTACACCCATACAAGATCAAGCTGACTCAAGATTTGAGACCCATGGACTGTTTGGAGCGACGTACGTTCTCCGATTTGGCAAGTTGTCAAGCCCTTATTAAAAAAGCACTTACTAAAAATGTTGCCAACAAAAACCTTAGATGACAAGATAACAACTCGTAGTACATATGTACATACATATATCGTTAATGTTAACGAAGCTCTAATTTTAAAGGAACAAACTAGATCTGAATCTCATTGAGAACCATTCCATTTAACCGAAAACTAAAGAGAGTAGACACAAACTTTTTAACAAAACGAATGTTTGCAGAATTTTCATTGAAATGAGGAATTAAAGTATTCATAAAGAAATAATTTTATTAAAATAAGAATTTTTCAAGTAAATATCAAATGTAATCTATCAAAAAATAAAATTGACTGACATTTTTTATGGAAATGTATTATTTTTTGAAGTTTTAATTAAGTGTTCCTTTTTGTCGGCCAGGCTGCAGCAAATAGACTCAAAAACTGTAAAAGCTAGATAGACCCCCTTGTCATTATTTCATTAGTGACACTTACATCAATGAAACTTCGAGAAATTCCGAGTATGTGCATCACCTATTGTGAAACGATCACAAAAATGCCTTAAGATGCTTGGGTTTTCTAAGACAATGCAAGAAATTTGTCTCTCCACCTGGATTGACTATTGTTCACAAATCCCATATATGTATGTCCGTCCAAATCTTGAATTCAACTCCCATTAATTCCAGCAACTCACTTAACAGATTTTTAAATGATTGGTGATAACAAGATCAGTAAATTAAGTTTCTCTCCTTACCCTTTTTTTACCGTTATTTTATCAGACTATGGCCAAGTGAAATATCTAGCTTCATTCTCACTCTTAGAAATATTAACCGAATTACTCGCGCTTCTAGGAATTCTCATCAGTTTACTTCATAGTTCGGCTGAAATTGGGATTAGGAACTTCAGTCGAAATATGAAGTACAGAGAATTGTTCTTAAACCGCACTACTCGAATGTTAAATGCTTTAATACGGCCTTTTTTCTTTGTCATTACAATGTTCAAGAAATCGAAGTTATGGTAAATACAACAACAGCTGCTTAATTTAGAAATTTTGTTCCCATTATTTTGGCCATAGATGTAGGTATTTTCCTCCCATAAAGATACAAAATTTATGCTAAATTTGTCTCGTATCCAAACATTCCATTATTTTAATTCTTTTGATTTATGTATCTAATCAGAAAAATGTTCTTTATATTTCCAGCCTCTTAACGAAGACAAATATCTGTGCTACAGCTGCAATAACTGGCTCATTAACTGGCATTCTCTGCAGGCTCTAAACAGTAACGACGCTGACAATCCTTCGGGTACATTTCGTTCATCACAAATGAATAATATGGTTTCCGATAAAGGTTCTTCTTCAGAAGCAACTAACAACATAACAATGACAAACAACAGCCCAAAACCAATCGCACAAGTTCGACCCCAAATAAAAATGCATCAATCCGAATTAAATAATATTTCCCAATCCCAATCATTGCCAAAGAGGACAACAAGTCAATCGATAAATCTATCAACAAAACGTAGTGAATTTTATTATCTTTCGAAGAGAACTTTTCTAAGTTCCCATCGGATGAAGCAAAATCGCCTCCAAAGAAGGACATTGCATAATTGTTGTGTTTGCGGTCGTTCTTTTACGAGGAGGCTTCTAGCCACCACCTCCAAATCAAAGGCAACAGCAGTGAAATGTAAAAGATGTCGCGACACGATGCACTGGCGAAATATGTACCTGAAAACTGTGCTGCTTCAAAAGAAACATCATGAATTGCCAAACAAAACAAAATCATCATCGTCATCATTATCACTGTCGTCATTAGCGGAGAGGCAAAATCTTGGAAATCTAGTCAACTGTCAAACTTCAATGCACAATACAAATTATACTACGTCTCAATTGCCATTGCCATTGCCATACCAACCCCGTCAATACCAAAGACCATTGGTGGATGGTAAAGTTGTTTCAATGCTGAGACGACTGGGAACCACATTGTCCAGGGATAGTACATCAACAACAGGAACAACAACAACCTACCAACCGCCCATAATGAGCCCTGCGAAGAAGAAATCCCAAAAATGGACACGAAATATTGCTGATAACGAGATTGTTATTAACTTCAATACCGCAATAACGGAAGTCCTTCCGATCAGGCATATCCGAAGAAAGTTGACATATCAAATATCAGACGCCATTCCCACCTCGGATTCTATAGAAATCGATAGCAGTGACGAAGAGGAAGAGGCAGGTGACTGCGACGACGACGAAGTCGACGTCAATGAGGATGTGAATGAGAATAAGAAGGATAAAGCAAAATTGAATGAAAAGACATTAAACTGCGGCATTAATCTTCAGCAAGTTTATAACTTGGTTCCGAAAGGACTTACCGTATCGCTCATTTCTGAAACTGATTCAGGATCACAATCACAACCAATGCTTGTTATTTAGAGACAAATCATATAATATTAAAAAAAGAAGGAAATTTCATTTTTGATATTTTGTTTTCTGATGTAATATTTTTGTTATTTTGTTCATAGTTTTTTTTTTTAATATTATTGTAATAATTTAATTTAAATTTATTATTTACTACCATTTTATGTATAATTTTTTAAATATAGAATAGAAAAATGTGAAAGGATAGAAAATAATATATGAAATAATGGAATAAATAATATACTCTGTACGTATTTATGCTTAAGTAGGGCAGCCATTATTTATTTACATAGTTTATATAATAATATTATATTATTAAATTTTAAAAATAATCAGTATCATTATTATGATTCATGAGACACACAAAACCAGCACTAGGTACCTTTTCTTTAGTTTTTAACATAAAAATAAAAAAAAATATAAAATCGCTGAATGCCATATCATCATGTCCAAGAGAGAAATGTACTCAAAACAAAAATTTTATAATAATTTAAATAAACAGTAAGCTGTAAAAATACTTGAAATTTAAATGTTGTTTAATTAAGCTTTTAAATTATTTCAAGGAGAATTATGTCGTAATTTTTCATGCAGTATTTAAATAATATGATTTTAAGACTGCGTTTTAAAGAAGATTTAAATTTATCATTTTAAGAACCTGGGTTACCTTTAAGAACATTTAAGATGTGAATACCTTGGTCCTGGTTGTAGAAAATAGGCTGTTGTATTAATTCAATTTCTGTAATTATTTTTGTATTCAATTGTTCAAACATTTTATTTACTAGGTACATTATGACTTCCAATGAAAATTAGCTTTCATTTAAACCAAACTGTCATAATTTCAACAAATACATAATAGATAATATAAATGTAAACAATAATAATTCCAAATTCAAATAGTTTACATTTGTTTCAACCCCAGAATTTTCAATATGTTCAACATTTTTTAAATTACAATCACAATTGATGAGACAAATTTAAAGATTTCATTCACACGACTTAACGTATCGAACCGGAATCAAATATTTGTGCCTAGGCCCTCCCTAACTTTTTGGTTCGATATCCTTAATCGGTATTTATCGAATTGAATTATGCAAAATTGTGTCTGTCGTCTATAAGGAATGGCATCATCAACAGAAGAAAAGTTTTCGATTACCATATCCATGAAAAATTAAATTTATAGTCTCGGATGTCTCAGCTGAGCTGAGTTCGTTATTGTAGGCTTTGTTGCCCATGCCCATACCTAAAATATTCTTAAATTAACTCAATTAAATAAGTTCATAATAGTAAAAGTTGACAAAATGATAAATATAAATTATTTATTAGAATCTTTTGTTTTTAAAAAATGGCTATCAACAAAAATATTTTAGAACTTATTGTTCTAAGCTTAAAAACTTTGGACACAAACACAAACTGACAGAAATATGAAAATTAAAAAAATATTTTTGAACATGTAAACCTTAAGAATAAGACAAAATCTAAAATATTCCTCAAGACGATTAAGAAATGAATATAACATTTTTCAAAACCATTATCGCATCACCAGAGATCTATTCTTTTTCTAAATTTTTTGTAAAATCGTTAACTATTGTCGTTTCTAGACGTTATAATTGTTACGATTTGTAATAGTATGACGTCATCACATCGTTTCTGAACTCAATGGTCAGGTTCAGCTTCAGACGACATCAGGGACTTGAAAGTAAGGCAAGTTTCTGGTATCTGATTGGCCAGCTGCCAACAAATTGACTTCCAATTAAGGCAACTTTATTGGAAAGTTGACTGGAAAGTTAGTCAAGAAAAATCTCCCTAACTATCAAGTCAAGTCAACTTACATACGAATATGTCAAAATGACAATTGATCATGTTTTTCATTCAACTAAAAGCTGAACTTTATTACTCAATGATTTATTTATTTTCTGCACAACTGTATTTAATGCTTTTTGTTAAAAGGTTCCTTGTAAATTTGGACAAGAAGTAAGTAATAGTTTTTGTACTATGAACTTGAAGTAGAGGTTTGTAAAGTAAAGTTCTGAATTTGAAATTCACGACACTTGAAAAACTAACTAGTTGCCTTGGTCAAAATTTACGTTCAAAGCATGAAGTTGACTGTAAATGAAGTCCTTTATGTTGTCTGAACCTGCCCAAATTTGTAACAATTCACAATTCAGCTCAGGAGCAGAATATAAAGTGTTGAACTGTCAGAGTGAATGATTTGTTTACAAAGAATTAATTGTTTCATCTAACTAGAACGACAAATTTTCATAGCCCATGTTTTTTTTCGTTGATTCCTCTCTTGGCATAACAACAAGTGTTTAAAGAAAGAACAGACCACAGATCTACATTAGAAGTAAGACGTTTGTATTTATAACTGTTTATTACAGAAAATATACAAAACTTCCAACACTTTATTTTGAACGAACTTTGGACAAACTCAAATTGCGTACGACACAAAATAGATATAAGGTTTCGTGCAAATTCAGCACCATAATAAGACAAAGGCCAACTTGAGCGTTGTTTTACTCGGGCACTCCAAGTTGGGGAAGGTCACTTTCCACTTGTACCTGCTACCTAATCCGCTGTCTTTTCTATACTGCTCGGTCCTGTGGGAGTGGACTTCGTTTCCTTGCGCTCTAATTGACCAAACCAACTCAGTCGTTGGACTTTCATTCTTCTAACTAAGCTACGTCGCTGTACACCCCGAGCAGCTCGTCATTTAATCATCTCCTTCACTGACCTTCTATCTTCTACGGGACCGTAGATCACACGAAGAACGTTTCTTTCGAAACGACCCAAGGTGCTTTCATCCGCTTTTTTTATAGCTTCTGCACAATATAACAGGACAGGGATTATGAGAGTGGTATATAGCGACACTTTGAATGCTCAAATAGAGGGCTTTACTCAATTGCTTTCTTAGGCCAAAGAAATAGTGCAAATGTAATTCTTCGTTTGATCACAGCGCAGTTATGTCTGCCGTTACGTGACGTTTTGACTGAGACGTCTTCCGGTGTTATAGGTCTATTCTTAATGGCAGCATTTAATTTGTTTTGCCTTCATTCAGCCCTGAGAAGACATTCAATTTAAAATAAGAATAAAGTGACTAAATAGTTCAATAGATTCTGAAAACGTTGCGCCTTTAGTTAAAAATTCTTAGCAAATCAATTGTTTTCTTAAAGAAACCACACTAACAATTTTCTTAAGATTTGCAGTGTGTCAATTTTAAACCTCCATTTTCACATTGAACTCTTGCTATAAACACTGTTTTAAAAAAAAAAATGTAATATTGCTTACAAAGTATGCAACGATTTTTACAAGTAATCGTCTTCTTCTTGGTTGGACTTTTTCTTTCAAAACATTTCCTTATTGATCATGAGTGAGTTGTTTTTTTTTTCAAAAGTGCAACCAACCTATGTCTTTAGAAATTAAAAATGGGCAGGTTCAGGCAACATAAGGGACTTTATTTGCAGTCAACTTCATTCCTTGAACGTAAATTTTGACTAAGGCAACTAGTTAGTTTTCCAAGTGTTATGAATTTAAAATTCAGAACTTTACTTTAATATTACTTATTTCTTTGTCAAATTGGCAAGGAACCCTTTTACAAAAAATATTAAATGGAGTTGTGCAGAAAATAAATAAATCATAGAGTAGAGCTTTCAGTTGAATGAAAAAACATGATGAAGTGTAATTTTGACAGAAGTAGACTTGACTTGATAGTAAGGGAGATTTTTCTTGACTAACTTTCCAGTCAACTTTCCATTAAAGTTGCCTTGATTGGAAGGTAATTTTTTGGCAGCTGGCCAATCAGATACTAGAAACTTGCCTTACTTTCAAGTCCCTTATGTCGCCTGAACCTGCCCAATGATTCACAGTGATAACGTAAGGTATATTTAAATTACTTCTCAAATTACTATAATCAACAGGGTTACTTCAGTTCAACCTTTTATCTAAGCTATAAATATACAGGAAATCGATCGAAATCGAATTTTAAAAACAAGTAAGTTTATTTTCAGTGTTCCACGCTTCGATTAATTTTAAAGTCTTCCCGTAATTATTCAAATAAATAGTATGTTTCTTCAGTCCTTAAAGACTGACCACTATTTTTAATTTCAATTTCATTCCGAATGAAAGTGAAAACAAGCTGAAAGGTACAATTCCATCAATAGCACTCCTATATCAATGTACATTATGTACGTTTAATTTCAGGAATTTGGGTGGGTGGACGAAGTATTTTTGATGTTTTTTTCTTCTATCCAATCCAAAAAATTAAGAAGCCCCACGGTGCACAACTTGTACAATATTCTCTATTTTTTTTTAATTTACTGATTACTTCTTTTTGGTGGTTTACGAAAACAAATGAGGGAATACAATTGATATTGATTTGTTTAAGTAATACGATATACGCAGTAGATTTGTCGTCCCCCATCTTCGACTCGTATTACTCGAGTGGGTGTGTTTGGTAAAATAACAAACTAGTCTAGTTAAAAGAAAGAGCACTTGTATCCAAGAAGTGTGGTTTGATATTAAGGATAAAACTAACTGCGTAATATTTTTTTGTTTCTTTAGAGTAATAATTTACAATATTGAGATAATTAATGAAACTTATTGTATTGTCGTGTAATACTCTCTTAAGGGGTTATTGTAAGTCACTCTACAATTTTCGAATAAACGTTTTTGTTTTTTTGTTTAAAATTGTCGTCTAGGGTCTAAATAGTGTTGTCCCAAAATATTATGGCCGTGAAAAACTTTTATGTACTCAGTTTTTAAATTCAAGTATTAATGTCATACTAAGGTCATGGGTTCAATCATTGCCTGTGCCATCTAAAGTTTTTTTTTCACGGGTACTGCCTCTTGCGAGGAAGAGTAATTCTTGTTATGAAAAGTGCTTTCTCGAATAAAGCCGTTCGGATTTAGCTTAAAAGTGTAGGTCCCCTCCACCCCTCACAACATTAGTCGCACACAGGAATTGTTGAGAGTTGTAAGTCACTAGGCCCTAGAAAGAAAAAAGTCGGTTTGTAAAATATACATATTTAAAAACTTTTTAAAAAAGTTTAAGCAGTGATGGTTGCTTTCGAATCACTTAGCAAATAAAATAATTTTCAACAAAAAAATTGATTTTTTCATGTCGAATGGAACGCAATTGAAATCCACTTTTGGTACTAATATTCCAGTCGCTCAGAATTCCTTAAGTGGAGGTTTCACTGTGAATTGATACGTTTAACTGAATCTAAAGATATTTACATATAATATGTGTAGTCGAATTTTAACAGGTGATCAAATCCGAATACTCAAATAATAGGTCCGTTCGCATACCCTCCTAAAACAGTCAAATTTTACTAAAAAATACGAAATTTAACCAAATCCTGTTCGCGTACTCAAAAATTTCGTAGTTTTTCGTAAAAGAGAGCGCTCACGAGAGAGTAAAATATTTCCCCAACCTACGAATTTTAGCCCAAGAAATTTCTTTGGGCTGATTTGTGAAAATTTCAAATTTGATAGAAATTCAAATAAATTAAATAAATTGCTTGCTTTTGCTGTCAGTTATAAAATTTAAAAACAAATTTTCAAAGAACAGCAACAAGACAGTAATATTGTGTGAAAAATTTCTTGTTTTCCCGTTCGCTTACTTTTTTGTAGTTTTTTTTTTTGGTGAGAGAATTTTACCCCCACTCTTTAAAATATTTCTTTTTACGAATTTTAGTGCAGAAAGTACGCGAACGGACCTAATATTTGACTTAGATTTTACATACCAGAAGTCTTGTCTTAAAATTCAAATAAAACGTTACTAATATTGTTTTTTTTTTTGGCTTCTAGACACTTTTAAAAGTATTCACTTTTAAGCAAATTACAAATCTGATTCTGAAAAGAAGTGAATTTGATTTTAAGTTAAAAATAAACATCGAAACATACTTAAATGTCAAACTTGACAGTTTTGGAAAGTATTGGGCAGGTTCAGTTAACATATAAGAGACTTCATTTGCAGTCAACTGCATTCATTGAACGTGCACTTTGACCAAGGCAACTAGTTAGTTGGTCAAGTGTCATAAACTTAAAACTCGGAACTTTACTTTACTAACCTCTACTTTCAGTTGATCGTGCAAAAACTAAAAAAATATAATTGCCTGCAATAAACTTCTCAGGCAAGCTACAATTCATCCGCGCTTGCATTTTTTATTTTAAAGAAATATTACTTTTTCTTTTCCAATTTGACAATGAACCCTTTTAACTTAAACCATTTAATGAAATTGCCAATTTTTTGGCAGCTGGCCAATCAGATACTAGAAACTTGCCTTAACTTTAAGTCCCTTATGTCGCCTGAACCTGCCCATTAAAAACTTGCTCATAGGTTTAACTTACATAAATGTATACAATGGGCAGGTTAAGACAACACAAGGGACTTCATTTGCAGTCAACTTCATCCTTTGAACGTGAACTTTGACCAAGGCAACTAGTTTGTTTTTCAAGTGTCATGAATTTAAAATTCAGAACTTTACTTCACAAACTTCTACTTCAAGTTCATAGTACAAAAACTACCAAAATCATTATTTTCTACAAAACACTCCTCAGGCAAGCTACAAGTCCATCACGATTTGTATTTTGTATTTTAAAGAAATATTACTTATATCTTTTCAAATTTACGAGGAACCTTTTTATAGAAAGCATTAAATAAAGTTGTGCCGAAAAAATATAAATCATTGAGTAATAAAGTTTAGCTTTTAGTTGAATTAAAAAACATGATCAATTGTCATTTTGACATAAGTTGGCTTGACTTGATATTTAGGGAGATTTTTCTTGACTAACTTTCCAATAAAGTTGCCTTAATTGGAAGGCAATTTTTTGGCAGCTGGCCAATCAGATGCTACAAACTTGCCTTACTTTCAAGTCCCTTATGTCGGCTGAACCTGCCCAATATCACACTAAATTACTGCATTGGTGCGGAATCAAGAAAAAAAATTCAGCTGATAGGTATTCGGATCAGAGAGAATCCGGATTGCTTTGCTTAGTAAAAATTTAATTACGGAATACAAAACTGCGGCATCAAGTATGTCAAACAGCTTGACTATTCCCGTGACAATGAAAGAGATGTATGAAAGAAAAAGAAACAATTAATTGGCCCGATATGTCAAATCGGGCCACTGGTCCCTATGCTTCCTCGATGGTGACGTTAACGCCAGCGCTGATATGATCGCAAGTTAAATCCTCCTGGGAATGAGAACTTTTATACCGAACAGAGTTAAAAGTATCAGACCTAAGGAAAACGCATGGTTTGATGCGAGCTGTAAAGAGGTAATTAGGGCCAAACGGTTGCTATAAAGCCAACCGTACTGAGAAAAGCCGGAAAAAGTTCAAACAGACCAGGAAGGCCTGCAACGCCCATATTCGACGGACCAAATTTTTACATGACCAAAAATAACGCAAAAAATACTGCAATGTCCCACAGGCAGTACTAATTTTGGTCATTTGTAAAAAACATAAGGAATTCTTCCTCTTCATCGGTTTCTACGGTCGTTGTCAATGACACTCCTTTTGTTAGCTCTTTAGAGAAAGCTAATCTCTTTGCTAGGCAGTTCGAAGCCAAATCTACGCTGCCAGTGAGTGTTATGACTCCGCATGTACTTGAGCGAGTTAGTGATTATATGGGACCAATCTTTTTTCGCACTCATACTGTGGCAAGAGTCCTTAGAGATCTAAACACACATAAATCCCCGCTAATGTTCTGAAGAGGTGTTCTTCAACGCTGGCAAGGCCACTGCTTAAGCTGTCCTACTCCTCAGGTCTCGTTCCGAGAGGATGGAAAACTGCATTTGTCCAGCCCATCCCCAAAAAAGGCGAATCTTCCTCACCCTCTAATTACCGACCGATTGCACTTTCGTCCCTTTTTTCCAAGGTCATGGAAACGCTGATTAATTATCAGCTCAAGAAATATCTTTGTTGGGCTTTGTTCTATCTCCAACACTCTTTCTCATTATTATTAATGATCTCCTGTCTGCAACATCTAATCCAATACATTCTTTCGCTGACGATAGTACTCTTAGCTTTTCATATTCGTTTTCAGACTCACATCCCTCTTATTCGGATGTGGAACTGCAACGACAAAATATGATAAACTCATTAAATGCCGACCTAAACAGCATTGTTCAATGGGGAATAAAAAACCGCGTGGAATTTAATGCTTCGAAAACCCAATGCTGTCTTGTATCGTTAAAGCGAGATATACCCCCATTGCCATTATCCATGGATGGCACTTGCATCAATGAGACTGAATACCTCGATATTCTCGGTATGTGTGTCACCAACCACCTCTTGTGGAACGATCACATACGCGATGTCGCCAAAAATGCCGCAAGGTGTTTGGGTTTCCTTAGGCGATGCAAGAAATATTTCACCCCTTCTAATCTGGCTGTTATCTACAAGACTTATATACCTCCAAAGCTTGAGTATAACTCCCATCTCTGGGCTGGTGCTCCTGCAACTTACTTAAGCCTCTTGGATAGTATTGAACGTAGAGCATTTAAATTGATAGATGATAATATCATAAGTTCATTTACTTCGCTTGAACATCGTCGTAAGGTCTCTTGTCTGACCCTTTTTTACCGTTATTTTAACGTTCAACCGTAATACTCGCGCTTCTAGGAATGCTCATCAGTATACCCTCGAGCCCAACTTCGGCCGTACTGTCAAATACAGAGATTCGTTCTTTAGCCGTACTACGCGAATATGGAATGCCTTACCACACTCTGTTTTTCCTAGTCATTGCAATATTCAGAAATTCACAACCAATGTGCACCGACATCTCCTTTCAAACCCTCTCTCCTTTTCCTATTGCTCACACTGTGTCTGCATAATAAGGGTAGTAATATCCTCTTGAGTGTGTGCTTATTATAAAAAAAAAAATCATTTTATATAAATCTAATAAATCTATACTATTTTCATAAAACATCAAATTTTAGACGGTTGGACGGTGGCGCTGGTGATTTTTCCCTATTATCAACTCTACCAGAATAAGTTCCTTGATAGCTGCCCAGGTGTCGCTTCGGTCCTTCCTCTAAATCCAATTTCTATAGATTTTTGTGTATGCAAAGATATTCATCATCATCATTATCATCATCGGCTTGGTAACCGAAATTCGGTCCTGGCCTGATTCAATAAGTCTCTCCATTTATTCTGATCGCTACCCAGTTGCGCAACTCAAGGCATTAGGCGTCCTATTCTACGCAATTTTTTCACCACTAAGCAGAGTCTGTCACGCTATTGCCGACCATAACATGTGCTACAAAGGGCTTTCCGGGCTGGTTAAGGGGTCTACCGAGCTTAATTTTTGTGACAATATCTGCTTCGAGTTATATTGAATAAAGTTTATGATTGTAACGTCTTCGGAATCGTTTTTACTTCCGACTTAAAGGAACTACATGGCAAGTATTGCATTCGCAAAAAAAAAATCGAACTCGAAATTTTAATCAAACATGCAATTACGATGATAGAGAAGTCGAAAAAAGTGGGTCCCCCGATTACGTCCGTTTGTCTGCCAGTCCTCGCCCCTACAGCCCAAACCATTGGGTCGATTGACTTCAAATTTGTAATTAAGGTTTTAAGCCGATTCGCCTTAGGCGTATTTTTTTTAAACGGACAATTGTCCCCATACAAATTTGTTTGACAAAAAATCGAAAATTCGTTTTTTGTTTTTAAGTTTTCTCAAGAATTAATCAACCGATTTCAGTAATTTTTTTTTCTGCACAAGCTCTTATACTGTCTCAAGTCACATTTGATTGTTAAAAATGTCATTTTCGCCCATGTTCCGAATTTCGATCGAAAGGGAATTGAAATCACTTTTCAATTTCACGTGAAATGAAATTGCATGTTCTTCAATTCGATCGATTTCGAAAACTTCAAAATTGCTTCGAACTGTCAGAACTGAAGGATCATCCATTTTTATTTTGTTTCTGAAGTAAAATGTTTGATGTTTTGAAGATGGATGCAATATTGGCAATTTTAAGTGAAAAAAAGGAATCAGAATTCAAGAGAAAAAAAAGATGCTGAGATGCGACCCACACTGATAACTTCCCATCCCGTCTATCGATTTGTCTTGCTTAAAAGTTTGTCTAAATGTATCAATTCTTACCAAATTTGCGTTCTATTTTTTGTAGATTTTATTTTTTTTATGAAAAAACGGACTGTTGGATTTTTATGAAAAAATTATTGAATATAAAAAACAATATTTTCTGTGAAATAAAATAAGTTTGAAGCCAATATTTTTAATTTTTGAAAAGCTATTTGAGCCGAGAATCAATTTTTACCAACTTTTATTAATTTTTTTGTTTAGGTTTTTATTTTTTGTAAAAAAACTGTCAATTCGATTTTTCTCAAAATGTTTCCTAATGTTGAAAACAATATTTCTTATAAGTTAAAATTAGTTAGAAGCCATAATCTCAAATTTTTGAAAAGATATTTAAGTCGAAAATCAATTTTTACCAACTTTTGTTAAATTTTTTTTCGGTTTTTAATTTTTTGTAAAAAAACTGTCAATTCTATTTTTTTCAAAATTTTACTGAATGTTGAAAACAATATTTTTTGAAAGATAAAAGTAGTTTAAAGCCAATATCTCAAAGTCTTGAAAAGATATTTGAGTCAAAACTCAATTTTTACCAACTTTTTTTTTATTTTTTTTTTAGGTTATTATTTTTTGTAAAAAACTGTCAATTCGATTTTTCTCAAAATTTTATCAGATGTCAAAAACATTATTCTTCGTTGCACAAAATTGTTTTGGAGATGAAATCATATTTTAGTCGTAAAATTTTCGAAGTGACAATTTTTTTTTCAGTTTTTTTTTTTATTTATAAAAAAACCGTTAATTGAATTTTTTTCCAAAAATATAATTGTTTTGTATCGTTACAATATATAACATAAAATTTAATTCAAGTCTCTAGCGTCATTGGTTCGTGAGATATTTAGGGTTAACCAAAATTTTCACCTTTTTTTTTAAACTGCTATGGTAAAAAAAACCACCCACGCAATTTTCTTGAGAGCCCTTTCTGCATCTTTCTGCCTTATTATCTGTATAAAAAAATTTATTTGAAGTCGATATCTCTTCTGGTTCTTGAGCTATAGACTTCGAAAAAAACGGACGTACAAACGTACGTACACACGCACGCACAGACATCTTTCTAAAAATCTTTTATTTCGACTCTACGGACCTTGAAACGTCGAGAAATGTCAAAATTTTCAATTTGACAAATCGGACCCATTACAATAACTTCCTATGGGAAGTTAATAAGTGCCTGGTTACACGAGCGCAAAAAAGAATTAATTCACGAAAGAGAACGGATGATTTTTAGAAAGAAGGAAAGGGATGGACAAAAATGCCAAGTTTCGTCTTTTCCTCATCTTCAGATATGAGTTTTGCGTTAAAAATCATGTTTCTTTCTCAAACGTTCTCCTTTTGACAAACATTTTCATTTCTAATTTGCCGGCGAAGTAGAATGTACAGCAAATTTGCTTGTGTTTTGCTCGTGCTGTACCTGCGGCTGAGTATCCAACGAAGTTTTTTGTGTTTTAATTTCCGACTGTTCCTCTATTTCTTGCATGCCCACTTAATTTTTTTTTCTGTGTGTATCCACAAAAGTAATTCTTTTTTGCGCTCGTGTAACCAGGCACTAAGAAGACAAATTTTGAGAGACAAATCAAATATATTGGATTTACCTGACACAATGTATGTAAGTGTGTGAAAATTATGTAGAATTGTTCTGATAAATAAAGTAAATTCTTGATTTTTTCTTTTAAGCTTTTATTGTAATTTTAGATTAGGCAAAGACGATTTTTTATATGTGCTAAGGGAAATAGAACCTTTTATAATACCTTCATCGATTCCTTCAATTCAAAAACTTGCTGCAACCCTCCGATTCCTAGCAGAAAGAAGCTATCAAAGACCAATTCACAGAAATAAAAAATGAGATTTAAATGCGTGCAAAAAATGGAATAAACCGAAATACAGAACATCCATTTTCATGTTCGAAAATCCAATCCACAATAACGAATTGTGGAACACCCAAATTCACTTTCGCAGTGTAGGTATTCACAAAAAGTGAAATGCAGAACATGGGCATTTATGTTCGATTTTTAAAAAAATATTAAACATTTTTTTCAAAATTCGATATCTCGAAAACGAGTCATCATTTTTTTACCAAACACAAACGTCAAACGTCTGAGCTCTTAATAACTGCATACTAAAAATATCTTCAAAGTCAATTTACAAATTTGTATACATACAAAATTAACTTTAAAAAAAAACGACTAACGATTCTCAAATAAAATTTTTGAAAAATTTGTTTTTTTTTGAGAAATCAAATGCCATTTAAATTTTTGAAAACAAATTTGTTTTGGAGTTAAATCTTAAAATGAAGAAAACGTTTTTTAACAGAGTTTTTGGATACATGAAGAAGTTCGTGCAACCCAGTCTAGGAAAATTAGGCATTCATTTTGAATGAATTCTGACAAAGCTGAAGATGAAGGTAGTTTCCTTTATTGACTACAAATGTCAAAATTTTACAATAAAAACACGAAATTCAAGTATTCAAAAACCCGTATTTTTATTTATAAAATTTTAAAAAACGAATGCATTTCGAACTGACATGCAGCTCATCATCAGCGAAACCTCGATTTACACTAAAACAAAACAACCTTGTTGTTGTTGCATGTCAGTTCGAAATGCATTCGATTTTTAAAATTTTATAAATAAAAATACGGGTTTTTGAATACTTGAATTTCGTGTTTTTATTGTAAAATTTTGACATTTGTAGTCAATAAAGGAAACAACCTTCATATATTTTTGAAAATTTCGACTACAACATCGGTTCGCTACTTTTAAATATTAAATTTTGACAGTTTCAACATAAAAGCTGAAGATGTTTATGCAGAGACGTCCTTCACTCTTCCTAAAAACCGGAGCACAACATTTTAAAGCGTGCGGAAGGGGTAAAAAGGTTTAAGTACACTTTTTTCCAAATTACTCGAGAGTTGAAGTTTTTTTTCCAAAAAAGTTGAACAACATTTTCAAGAAAATAATCCGAGCAATTTGCAAAAAAAAAGTGTAATTGACCCCTTTCCTCGCTTCTAAGATGCTTTGCTCCGGTTCAAAATGAGAGGAATTTGTGTAAAGTGTTAAGTCAAAATTTAATCGAAATAAGGTCATTTTTTCATCTGATTTTCTTGGACAATATCGTTTAATATCAAAATTTTAAAAATCGGTTGATCTAGAATGAGCGCTTAGTAAGAATCAAGACCTTTATTAGTTCTGTGTTCAGCTTGAAATAAATCTTGACCTCATACAAAATCTTAAAATAAAGTTTAAGTTGGTTCAAAGCTATCCTTTCATAATTAAAATGAAAAAATACCCAGATTTTTAGCTTGCGTTATTTTTGAGACACCAAAAAGTAGGTATAGTATTTCAAAAATTACTTTGAATGTTAAAAGATAAAAGAAGAACGTGAGAAAATTTCGCCATCCTTTTCTTTTGTTCAAAGTTTAACCAATAAACCTTATACAGCTCAAACTGGCTTAACTCAAGCAGTTTTTATTAAATTTTGTTTATAAAAAAATTATAATTTGTTTGAAACAGACCGCCTTTTGGATGTCAATACCTTTTTTGCCTCTTATACTTTGCCACCCTATTCAGATTCACCTCTCAATTTTTCCCATAGACTTGCATCTGCGTGTTGGAATCTACTTATCTTTTCTGTAGAGCATAAACTACTATTTTTATACATACCCCTCTAGTTTTTGTTGGTATATAATTCATAATAAAGTCGACAAAATAAAAAAACCACCCCATTCAGCAGTTTCACGTTTTCTGCATAAATTAATTAACCACGTTGCTCTCGAAGTGACTATGAACTCATAAAATAAATTTGAAGTCTTATTTTTACAACTAAAACAAAACAAGACTGTTGTTGTTTAAATTAATGTTTATTTTATTTACATACTATAATTTATAGATTTCTTCATAGGAATTTGTGATAAGTTTAATCACAAAGAAATTTGGCATTGAACTATGACGACGACGTAGTACAATAACCTCCCTTACAAATTACTTCTCAATAGGTGCGCGGAAGCGGAACAGATAAAGGGGGGAATGAAAAATCATAACAATCTAGGTATTAATCTCCACTCTTATTGGCAAAAAGTTGATAAAAAACCATTAAAATTTTATAAATAATTTTTATGATATCAACGTGTCTACACTTTACTTACCCAACCCGTACCCGCATCCGATCCCAAACAGCCATGCCAAGAAGAGCAAAAGATTTTCTCGACAGAAAAACGGGTATGTATATAGAAATGCGATTCGATTATCAACCGCGTGTTCTTTATGCTGCTTTGCTTTAGATTTAAAGCTTCACACCACCACCGTTCGGTTCGCCCGAATCCGAGTGCCATCGTCATCGTCGCAAATGTCGTGTCTTCTTTTCTTTTTTCGATCTCGATGTCAAAATAATTTTTGGAATGTGTATATTTATTCACTTAAGATTTTCAGTTTTAAAATTTGCCATTGAACGAAATTAAAAACATGTTTTATATCAGCTGCTAGCAACTAAACCACCTTTTGTTGGAAGAATGGAAGTGTGGCGCAATAAATAGGCATTGGCATACAAGGCACAGACGACAGACACCGCATATAATAAGAAAACGATGACTGTACTTCCAAATGAAGAAGGATAAATCAGAGATAAAATGGCCATCGTTCTTTTACATCTTTTGTCTTCGGTTCCGAATCTGAAAGAAAACTAAAATTACGCCGCTGCAAATCAAAACGCAAAGAAATTAGGACCCAACAACAGAAGCACAAGAAAGAAAAATCTCCCAATGGAAATGTGGGGAAAACCAACCATGCACGTTATGAATGAATGCAATGATTTAAAAAAGAAAAGGAAGCTAAATTGCTGAAAGAACAATAAAAACTCAAGTTGGTTTTATATTTTTTCTATCAGCAGCTCCGTCATTTTAATTTGCAATTAAAAAACAATCACAGTGATTTTTTATTTTTTTAGTCAGATTTTCTTATTTTTGTTATTTGTGTTTTGAAATATTGGGGGGGTAGGTAGTACAAGTACAATATTTTATAAAGAAGGCGAAGTTTTACTTCTCGGGGTAAAACGCTCTTGCCAGCCACCGAAAAAACATCGTAAGTCCATCGCTCTGCTTTAGTTGCGTCCTCCCTTCTCGTCACACTCACGCCTCAGATGCCCACTCTTGCCACAGCTGTAGCAAGTCTTTGTTACATCCGGACAATACTTGGAAATGTGACCGGCTCTGTTGCACTTGTAACAGGATAAACTGGAGTTGGACGAGCCACGGCTATCGTTCATCTGTTCGGGACAGTTGCGGGCCCAATGGCCGAGTTTGTTGCATTTGTAGCATGTTGGGTTATCCATTTGGGTGCAGTCTTTGGAAATGTGACCAATTCCGTTGCAACGGTAGCAACGCTCCGATTCCTCGGGGCATGCACGAGCATAATGCCCGGTTTGGTTGCATTTGTAGCATTTCTCCCGGTTACCTCCTCCACCGCCACCACGACGCATGTCTCCGCGACCACCATCTCGACCACCGCCATCGCGTCCGTCGCGTGAATCCCGGAGCCCGGAATTACAATCACGGGCATAATGGCCCGGGCGATTGCATTTGTAGCAAGCTGATGATGATGACATTTTAGATTGATGTTATGTTTTTAAGTGTTTTTTGGAATAACTTTAAATTTCTGCAACGAATCGCCTGCTTCTCACTGGAACTAATTTAATTAATAGAAATAAAAACTCCCAAAAAAACTGTCTCCACCACCACGGCACAAAATGCAAATCGAAATGGCTGCCGTCCAAATAAAGCCTCCGACTTGTGAGAAAAATTCAATGCCCACAAAAATACCGGCTGCATGCCGAACTCGTGTTGCCTCGTTTATTTTAGGGGTTGTTAATCGAGAAAAAGATTTGGATATCTCATATTTGGCTAACCTGTTTTTATTTTAATGCGTTTACATCTAGAAGTTCGTCCTATTTTGTCTTCTGATGGAAATTAGAAATCATTTTATGCTGAGGCACTAATATAACACAATTTTAAAATACATTATTTTGTTTATACAATTTAGTGCTTAGGAGAAACTTAATTCTTGAATATAAGTTCAGAAGTTCTAAGTGCATTTTCCTTTGCTTTGCTGCCAAATACCTTAAACATACAAATATGGAAGATATACATACGTTATCGGAAGTAAAGGCTGAAACACAAACACGCTTCAGCTTCGTCTGGATTACGATGAGCCTGCCTCGAGGTTGCTTTGAATGACATTTCTATAATAACCAATGGGAATCCCAAAAGCAAATGTATTTTGTTTGTTGTTTATTTTTTTACAACTGTGGAGCTGTCAGACAAAGCAGCAAATTTGAACTAGAGCTTCCGTTTGGAGTCACATTACGTAACATTACGTTCTTTTCCTTACGATTGTCAAACGAAACGTGAGGTCAAAGCTTCATTGTGATACATTGCATTGAATTCATATGGCTGAACTCGTAAACGTCAGGTGAAGCCGAAGCTGAAGCGTGTTTGTGTTTCAGCCATAAACAATTGTTTGTGTTGTCAAAGTTGACACAAGATTAATGTTAATGTTAAATTTTGACAGCTCCACTCTGATAAAAAATCAGTGATGCCAAATTTATAATTATTCCAGCCTGTTCATTCTCAAATAAGTTTGTCAACCAGTGTTTGAGGCCTTAATTGTGGATTAAGCTATAGTTAATTTTGGTTGAACAAGAACTTCTGAAAGTTTTGTTAGAAACTGAACCCAGTATGAATAAATTAGCGCTAAAAGTGTCGAATTTTAAAATTTTCGAAAAATTGTTTTTTTTTTACATATATTTTGAACAGAAAAACCTTCGAGTACTTACTTTTGAATTCAAGTATTGAAAATATTGCATAAGTATTCTACATGCACTACAACTCGAAATTTTAAACTCATTCAATATTGTATTTTTTTAGTTAGCGGTCTCATAAATCAGACAATTGTCAACCGATTATCTTGGAATTTGTAATCTATCATACAAAATATTCAATTAAGAGCTATGTAGGATTTTTCACGTTATTATTTTTAGGCACATTTTCACTTTTCACTTGAACTGGAATATTTGGATAGTTCATCGCAAAAACGTTGCACTGACGACATTTAAAATGTTTATAGTAAAATTTTGTTTCTGTAATTTTACTTAATTTTGTAATATATCCGAAATAAATCACCGAAAATCCTATTTTTTCATTATGGAACCAGTTTCTGTTTTCCATTAATCATGTAGTATACTTATTAAAAATAAGATATCTTGAATAGTACCTTATTTTTTCATAGAACCCACATTTTTAAAATGCGTTAGTGAAACCAGCCATAAGAAATTCAAATTTATACAAGTACAAGTTGGTATGCACCCTTAAGTGAAATTCAAAATAGCCAACTGTTGTAAATAAAAACAGAAGTATGGCGTGGTTTTCATATCGCGGCGCTCTTTTTAGGTTTAACCGCGCTCTACAATTCGAACGCTTCATAAAAGGTGTGTGATGAGAAAATAATAAGCCCCCTTTCACACAAGGAAACTCTTCGATGGAGATTTGTATATGTTTTAAGATTGCCATTAACAAATAAGTGGCCTGCTATCTTTGTACATACATTTTTACTACAAACATCGCGAGCTTTTACGGGGTAGCACTTATTGGATACGGTGACATTAGATATTGCATTTTTTTTACTTAAAGCCTAGTACGCTGCTGATGCGAAACGAAATTTCCCATACAAAAATGACATGACGAAATCATAAACGAAAAATTTCGCTGTGCTTTTCGTTTTTCAGTACGCTGCTGAACGACGAAATGTGTCATTTTAGTGGATAGCTGTACTAGATTTCGTAGTACAATTCTCCACTCTTTTCGTTCTCAATTTTATTGCCCGGTATATTAATTGCTTGCGAAATTTTGACGTTTTATTTATTTATTGAAAAATTTTTCGAATATTTTCGTTTATGATTTCGTCATGTCATTTTTGTATGGGAATTTTCGTTTCGCATCAGCAGCGTACTAGGCTTAAAATTGAACTTCAACTTCCAGACAGAACTCTCCACAAATATTTTTCCGCTGTGGTTTTCGTTTTAATTTCGCTCTGCACTTGGAGACTGCCGAAAAATTTCGTTTCGCATACTAGCGTACTAGGCTTAACTTTGTATACAAAAATTCAAATTCCACCTTGAGGCTACGGCAAACGTAACAAAAAGCATTCTCCATATTATAGATTTATATACAAAGTTGTCATGTCATGTCAATTTGACAAATTTGCGCTAGGATCTATGTAGTCATTTAAGCAATATTCACATGAGCACGACCAACGACCAACGAATGAACGGATATTCGTCGATTTTGACATTTCTTTCACATGAGAGTTTTTAATTCGTCGCGAATTAAGTTTGACATTCACTACCGAAACTAAAACAAGAACGATTTTTTTAGGTTAAGTACGCGCGATTTTTTTATTCGTTGCGAGTGTGGATAATGTGGAACGCGAATAAAGTTTGACAGTTCGTATCAACTATAATTTTTTTCGCGACGAATAAATTTGTTTTCTTAAATTTATTAATATATGATATTGAGAAGTAAAAGTATGCATCATACATCAAATAGAAACTATATTGCTATCGTTTTGTTAAGAATTTGTGTGGAAATATGTCTTCAAACGTATATAAACTCATATTTTGTAATTCATTCGTCGTTCGTTGGTCGCGCTCATGTGAATGATGCTTTAGGGATATATGGTTTGGCAAATGGTTGAAAACCCAAAAACAGGCTCTTGGAGTCAAATGACTCAGTCTTCTGCAGCCGAATTTAATCTCTGAATAGACTGATTTTAATGTTAAAGAGAATCTAATTTTGAATAGGTAGCCAAATTTAATTTAGAATATGTATTTATGCCTTGAATTTTGAATGATTTTGATTAGGTTCCAATTTAATTAAAATTTTAGATTTCCTTTAACTTTTGTTGTTAAACATCAAATAAAAATATGAAATGACGTTTGTGAGATGAAAATTTTTTCTATGTAATCTGCAGAAAAAAATGTTCGTACAAAATTTAATTTATGAGCACGCAAAATCTTACGAGCAATAGAACAACTTAAAATATTATTAAGGATTTCTGTGTGCAAAAACCTTCAACAAACCTATAAATAAATGAATAAAATTCCCTTTTAAATGCATGAGTCCATTAGAATAACCTAAATAATTTTTTTTCTATTGCCCATTGCCCAATAATAAAAAAGCTAGTGTCCCTTCATTTCATTTTTTTATTATATTAAGCAGAGTTTCATAAGAGCTCTCCAATTTTACTTTACACACTAGGAAACTCAGCTGTCAAAAGTTTAAGAATTTGTCACCTGTCTCTGTGCGCGCCTAGCCTATACTACAAACAAAAAAGTAAAGTAAGCAGCGCTCAATTTTTTACTTCATTAGCTCGGTCAATTTATTCAGAGCTCATAGAGCACAATTCGAGCTAATTCTGTTTGGATAAAAGAACACAACACAACAAACTGGTTGTTTTTCGTGTCACATGCACGATTGGAATTGTTTTTTTTTTTTATAGTTGTATTAGTGTAACCTATCAAATTTCCAGTCAAACATTTTTTTAAAAATTGAATTAGTATTGGTGCAAAGAGAATTTAATCTAACAAAAAATCCAGATCTGCAGATTTGATCTTAACTCAAAAATAAATCAATTTATTTTGCCCCATGGAATGCAAAAACGGGGAATTTGTGTTTTTATAGTTCTGGATCAAGAATAAATTGATTTATTTCACCCATGTAACACCCCATAAGTTAAAAGAAGGGTAGATCTTTTTTGACAGTTTAGTCCGTCCTCTGTACTAAGCTTGAATTTCAAAATGAGCTGCCTAAAAAGAGAACAATGCGAAAACCATATATACGGTGGTTATTGGTTATTATACCTATTTTGACATTATATATCGCATTTTAATTAGCCTTATTGTGAGTTTCACGTGAACAAGATTCCGCCCGAAAAATATCCCTTTTTTCGATTCGCCTATTGTGAGTTTCGGGCGAACAAAAATTCATGTTCGAAAGATTTCCCTTATTGGGAGCACTCAATTCGGGCGGAATGAAATGTCATTTGGCGCTAAAATTTCCACTTATTTTTTGGAGGCGAGCAGGAAAACAACAAATAATGATGTAAGTAAATAAATGCAATTAGTGTTAAAAAAAGAACAAAATAATACAATAACTTTTATATTTATGTTAGGAGCAAATCAATCAATTCCAAACAAAGTGATATGCTGCTCAATAAAATGCAGGAAAACCCAGAAATAGCACGCGGTTTTGTAAAAGAAAGCAAGGACAAAATCAATGCATTTTGGAAGCGGATCACTTTGGAACTCAATAGCGCAGGGCCTCATATCAAAACTGAGTTCGAATGGAAAAAGGTAAAGACTCACTTTTATTTTTTGTGCTAACTCAAAAAAAGAAATGTGTTTTTTTAATTAGGTTTGGAATGACCAAAAACCCTCTGCAAAAAATCGCAAACAAGCGGCGAGCTTGACAATGGGGGGAATACCAAATTTCTGTTTCGTTGGAGGTACTGCATTTGTTAGATGTCCAGCAGAAGCTTAAAAGCCGGCTTGTTTAATCTATAATGCTGCTGGAAACTGAAAATTATGTACATACGATTAACAAAAAAAAATTTGATACATATGTCTTTAATTCTTACAATGGTTCACGTAACTCCAAAGGATTGGAATTATCCCTTAAATACCTTCGAACAGCTCTTTCTTCAGTCCTTTCTTCTTCCTCCACCAACATTTGAAGGGCAATGCTTATCATAATTTGTTTATTTTTTGGATCTTTATTTAATAAAAAAAATATAAATCACAAAACAATTTTTGTCACTTTATTAAATTCTTGATGGTGTCAAAACAAAAATACACTTCACTAGGTTCGTTCATTTTCTAAACACGAACACTCACATGTTAAGAAACAGAGAGGGAAATTTTGTATTTTTACAGATTAAGTTGTTTTTTTTTTTGCAGGTAAATCGATTGGAAATGGATTTTAAAGGGTGTTTTCACAATCAGTGTCCTCAATTTTAACAGGAAATTGCAGCACTACATACATTTATTTGGGTTTTTATATTTAACAGGGAAAGTTGGTTCGGATATCATTCTCTGTTTTTATCAGAGATGGGGAAATTTTTTGCGAGCTCAGCTCTATGAACATGTCAATTATTCGAACTGTCAGTCCTGATTCGAAGTGAAATTTTATTCGGGCGAAACTCGCAATAACTTTTAAAATTCCGGGCGAACACAAATATTTCGGGCGAACGATTTTCCGGGTGAAACTCACAATAAGGCTGAATTTCTTTTTTCCAACCATCAAGTGAAAATTAGTTCCCTCAATAAAGTATAGTGTGAACACCGTCCATGGCATTAAAGGGACTTTGTCACTGAACGCAGTTTTTCCAAACGTCAAAAGTGATAAACAAAAAATATGTCAACACGATTCAACTAAAAAAATAAAAAGTAATATTTGTTTCCCTGCATAGCCCCTAACTTAATTCAAGATTAAAGGATTAAAAGTTATTTAAAACTCCAAAAAAAGCTTCAAGATGGGTAAACGACAGCATCAAAAAGATAAAATGTAAAACAATCCAATCCTCAAAGAAGTTCTTATGTTTTAAAAATCTCTATTAATTCCAGGTACTTGACCTACACAGAATGGTCGGAGTTGTACGGAGGAAAGAAAACAGAATCCGCTGAGAATGAACACATAAAATTCAAACGACTCCCATTCAACCACTGCTGCATAACTATGATTCCCTTTGAAAACCCCTACAGCGACAGAGAAGGCAATGTTTTTGAACTCCAAGCTATCGTCGATTTCCTCAAGATGTTCAAAATGAATCCAATCACTGGCAAACCACAAGATGCCAAGTCTCTGGTTCCATTGAAGTTTCACAAAAACGCTGACGGTGACTATCATTGTCCAGCTCTGTTCAAACCATTCACAAAGAATTCCCATATCGTTGCCGTCGCCGTGACTGGGAACGTCTTCTCTTGGGAGGCAATCGAACAATTGAATATCAAAACTAAAAACTGGAAGGATCTAGTTGATGATACACCATTTCTGCGGAAGGACCTGATAACCATCCAAGATCCTCAGCATTTGGAAAAGTTTGATATTTCAAGATTTCATCACATAAAGAAAAATCTACGCGTTCTGACCGAGGATGAAATCTCAGACAAGTTGTTGGGTTCAAAAGGTCGCATCAAGTCGATGAATTTGGAGACTAAAGAAACACTAGCTCAATTGGAAAAAGACTATCAACCTGCTGCAGAGGCTGCAGTTGCAGAGAAAAAAGTTACCGATAAATTTAATGCCGCCCATTTCTCCACTGGAGCTGTGGCTGCAAGTTTTACATCGACAGCCATGGTTCCGGTGTCCAATCATGAGGCGGCACGTATTGATGATGATACCGTAAAGTATGAGCGAGTTAAGAAGAAGGGTTACGTTCGTATAACCACGAATTTTGGACCCCTCAACTTTGAGATTCACTGTGATACGGTTCCGATGTCGAGTGAAAACTTTATCAGAAACTGTGCAAATGGTTATTATGACAACACCATTTTCCATCGATCAATTAGGAACTTTATGGTAAGATCAACGCCTCTTTATGAATTCTCATTTTAAGACAAATCTTTTTCAAACGTAGATTCAAGGTGGAGATCCCACTGGCACCGGAACAGGTGGAACATCAATCTGGAACAAGAAGTTTGACGATGAATTCCGGCCAAACTTATCCCACACTGGACGAGGTATCCTTTCAATGGCGAATTCTGGTCCCAATACCAACTCCTCTCAGTTGTAAGTGCATCAGAAATACCACTATTGACAGTTTGTACATCTTCACTTTAAATTACTGATAGTTTCATAACCTACCGTTCATGTCGCCACTTGGATGGAAAGCACACAATCTTCGGTAAATTAGTCGGAGGCTTGGACACCCTTAATGAGATGGAAAAAATCGAAGTCGACAACAAAGATCGCCCCATAGCGGATATCATAATTCAAAAGGTTCAAGTATTCGTTGACCCCTTTCAGGAAGCTGAAGAGGAGCTGGCTCGTGAACGGGCAGAAGAAGCTGCCAAAGATGTGAAAATAGTTACCGAAGTTGCCAAAAAGAAGCGAATGAATGAGAAGCTAAAAGTCTACAGAGAAGGTGTGGGAAAATACTTGGACCTCAACAGCGTCAAAGCATCAACTTCGACTTCAACGTCGACTCTGGTGGCTTTGGGTGCGCCACCAAAGAAGCAGAAAAAGAGTAGCTCTCAATTTGGCGATTTCAAATCGTGGTAGGGACAAAGTAGTTAAGTTTTAGAATAAATTTATTCTTAATTTAGAAGTTTAAGTTTTCGGTTTTTATTTATCATCTAAATTCTCCCGTTCTTTCCACTTTTCCTTCATTTCGGCCAGTTTCTTTTGTCGACGATTCTTTTCGGTGGACTTGCGACTATCGATGGCTTTTTGTTGCATTTCAATTGAGTTCTCTCCATTGTAGAGAAGATCCAATTTGTTCAAGAGAATCTTGCGAGCCTCTTGTCTATTTCGGGAAGCAACTCGATGAATGTGACACTTGACAATAATGTTGGTTGGTAAATGCCTGAGCATGACACAGTTCGATGTCTTGTTGGTTGCTTGTCCACCAGGTCCACTGCCCCGAACAAAGGTTTCCTCCAATTCTGATTCAACTAGTTTTGGGTATTTTGAGAAATCTAGGGTTGCCTTAAAACGTTGACTATTTACTAAGATGTTGCGAAGAAATGTGTGGATAATTGGAATCTTATACAATGCGGCCATTCTTGAGTAAGGTTTCACCTCTCTGAGAAAAACATTCAATATCAGTATTTTACAATTCTTATCTTAAAGAAGCATTTCCTTACCTTGAAACTGAAAACGATGTCAGATTGGTTTGTAAGTTCTCTATTTAAACGAAATTCCCTACGAACTCTGCCGAGGAAATATGATTTGTCAGTCAGGTACAATTGGTTGCCGTATCTTATGAGATGTTTATAGAGGCGCAGTATTTGTTGTTTGGATGGTTGAAACATTTTATTTCATTGATAAAATATTTTAAAAATAAATTACAAAACGTAACCTTTTCAAATGGGAATTGACGAATTAAAGATGAGATCTGTCATATTTTTTGACGTTAGTTTTTGGAATACGTTTCAGGTTATAATTATCAAAATTGAAAAATGGTGGAGTTAAGGCTTGTCACACACAGGTCTGCAAAATGACTCGCTAAAAACTGCTTCGTATGATAATGATAAGTCTCGAGCGAGTCCATTTTAGGTATTTCGGTTTAAAAACTGTTTAAATTCCACTTGATTCGTACGACCACAATCATAAAAAGAACAAATTGATACATTTGTTTAATACAATAAGGGTATTCACGTAGTATTTGATGTTTAAGAAACAGCTGATTCAATTGCATAGCATATAACTCAATGAATTAAAAGGGCGCCCACGCAAGCTTTTGTATAAACTTATCATTTTACACAATTTATAAACTTACCACGTTGTATGAATACCATTTTTATAATAAATTGGCTCAGTAAAAAGAAATCAATTTAAAATCAATTATCATTTGCTACAAAACAAATCGTTATTTTTAAAATATTATTATAAAGACAAACGACATCACATAACCCTAAACAACATTTTCAGGAGCAGTGTCAAATCTATTGATCTTAGAGGCCACTCCACTGGCCCACGACGCGAGATAATCAGCCTTATCACAGGCGCCGTCGTAATAGATTCGTAGTACGAACCCCGAAAAAAAGTATCATTGCCCCCGTCGTACGAAAAAAATTTGCTACGAAATTCGGAGTTCGTGAAAAGTGGTATCACTAGCCCCGAATGAATAGGAAGTTTGGAAGTTTTTTCTACGAACAGTTATTTTGATCGGAATTCAATTGAAAACGAAAAACAAATATTTAGCGTGCGAAGATAAATTAAATAAAAATAAAATATATGAAAAGAATCATGTAAGTTTTACAATTGTTTTAATTCGAAAGTGTTTACCTATATTTTTTTTGAAGTGCAAATAAAGTTATCACAAATAAAATTCAGTTCCAAAGGCCTTATGAAATGCTTCAAGAAAAACCTGAAATGCCCAAGGATTTTCGAAAATCCAAAATATTTAGCACTATTTTAAGATTTGTGAAAAAGATTGACTGGGCCATTCCGATCTCAAAATCTTTGCCAACGCCGCGCCGTATTGGTATCCTGCTTCCGCAATGAATCTCAAAATGGCTGCCAATCTGCTGATTGGTGTGATTGAACTCGAAAACACGCAAGGGTCGAGTTCTTGATCCAGGATCTCCAATAAACATATGTATATGTATATAAACGCTGCCTTATTCACCCGAAAGTTTTTTTTTAAATCTGCAAATCAATTTGCTTTGTAAGCAGTGGAATGTTTAAAATATGTTACCAACACTTTGTCATCGAGATCCAAGGGGTTAAAAGCATCTCTTAAAATTTTGCGCTGCATTTTTAGTGTTCGTCGTCTTCGTGTATTTTCTTCATTTATTGCAAATATTATCCATTTTTAAAGACAAAAACAAATAGAACTAAATCGAAAGATGAAAAACGAGCTTTTATTTATTTTTATTATTTTCACGCAAATCACCTGATTTTGACACTCCGAAATTAGTATTTCTGTGTGGCAATGCTTTTTTGATTTCGTTCAGGGCTTATGATGTAAATGTATTCGTATTCGTAGCGTAACAACATTTTCGGGGAGTCGCTACGAGGGACTCTGTGATAGGGGTGAATGTGTTCACAAAAAGTTTTCTTCAATAAATTAATGCGTTAAGTGGACCGAACCATTGTTTTGGTTACAAATTTGCATGATTTGCAAACGTTAGGATAGGACTAAAGCGAGAAACAGTTTAAAACAGCAACAGCACCGTCAACAGCAAATAGCGCGCTGGCCAGCAAATATTTTTGAAACACATTTAAAACAACACCTTCAGCTTATAACTTTAGGTTTCAGGTGTAACGGTGCTGTTCTACTATGTGCTGAATGAAAAAAATGGCCGCCGCTGTTGCCATTTCAACTGTTGCTCGCATAAGTCTATTCATTTTCATTACGAAATGTAAACCAAAGTGCGTATTAAGTTTGCTCCCAAGATTTTTGGGCAGAAATTGTTGGCTTGTCAAATTTTGAAGAGTGGGAATGAAATTCTCTCAAAGAGGAAAACTGCCAAAATGTATGGAAGGGCTTCTTGGCAAAAGTTGTCTGGCACTCAATCAATGCGAAACAAAACGAGTGGACGACGCTTATAACAGTCAATTTACGTACCATAATATGACATTTGACAGACCAGAAATGTCTGCCCAAACAATTTCTTGGGCTGAATTTGTCAGGAGGGCAAATTACTTTACTCTCTCGTGAGCGTTCTCTTCTGTCAAATTTGTTTAGTGTGGAACAACAGTATTTGGGTTACAATTAGCAGTTTTGGTCAAGGTCGGAAACAGTGCTATAACCAATTAATCAAATGACAGCTGTCAAAAGACCAACTAAGAAGAAGAGCATTGCCAGATTGAAAACCATACGTCTAAATAAACGTTAAACCTTATATGCCAGAACGGTTTTTAACAGAAAAAGGCAAAACAATTTGGAAGTAATTTTAAGAATCGGTCGTTTTTGAAATACATACATACAAATGTTGAAAACGGATATTTTTTAATTTGAGTATATAGTCAGCACTTTCACGAATTGATTACATAGTAATCGAAAAATTTCAATTTATAAAATTTTTCATTACCAACGGATTTGGATAGTTTTTTTTTTTTTGGGATTCGTAAGTTTGCGATAGATTTCGTGAAGGGTAAAAATCAAAGTTTGGATTCGAAATTCAGAAAATTATAAAATTCAAGGTTTATCAAAACTTCGTACATTTAAATCAAGACTCATAAAGTCGTAACTATAATAAGATTTTACAGAAAATAAGTAAAATACTAAAATGATTTACTGTTCCTAGAAGACAAAGATTTGTATCTTGCCAAATCATCATACATTTTATTGTTAAGAACCGTTGGGTTTTATCTTAACCTCTTTTGGTTATTCTTAACATTTTTAAAGAACGTGAAAGGAGAGATTACAAGACAAGATTCGAATCCAGGTCAACTTAACCCTTTAAAAAATATTGTTTTGTGTGCGAGACAGAAAAAACTGCTTATTTCTAATGAGGTCGACATTTTTCTAGTCACATGATTAGAGTTAACAGACGCGTACAAAAATCCTACACTTTCATTATGAAACATTAAGCTGACGGCTTAGTCTCATAACTCCTATGAATATGAATGAAATAAATAAACAGGAAAAAACCATAGCGGGGATATACGCTATATGGTCGGTAGAAGTCACGGCTACCGGCTTGGGCTTTGTCTCGCGGTCTCAATACCGAGAGAAGAAGTCGCCAGTGACAATTTTTCCATTATATTATATAACTCTACTTATAATTTCGAAACTTTTTCTTTTTCTTTTTTCTTTTTCTTTTCTCTTTTCTATCTTTTCAGTTTCTTCGGTTTCAACAAATTATAAGCAAAGAATATATCTCATTATGAGCAATAAGAGCATTAAAGACCTCAGCCTGACTGAAGAAGAGGAGAATCTCCTCCTGAACCCCTTCTCGAACATGGATATGGGGGATGGAGAAAGCGTAATCGAGGTTGACGATGACGTCAGCTCGGTCGCTAGCTCCAACCTTTCGACAGTATCCAAGGCATCAAGGAGGTGCAGAATAACGAATAGCAAGAGGACGGTTAAGAGGTTAGGTCAGTTAGACTGGGACCAACTGACTGAGCAGGAGAGGAAACGGCTGCATAATGCTCGTGCCTTCCTGGACAGAGAGGGCTTGGGAAAAGACAGGCACACCGCTAGTCAAGCACTGAACCCTCCCTCTTCAGAGAGCCCGAGCGTTAAAACCTTGATGGGACCACCTGCCCCCAACGCTGTTTCAACACAGCGTAAGGAAGGGTGCTCATCAATGGTAGCGGCAACTCCTCAAGACGGACCAACAGAACGAACCCAACGGACAGACACAGACTTGCCAATCTTACCACCTGCTGATCCGCCACTGATCGCATCGATATCAGTTGGTGTTAGTGAAGCAGGTGTAAGAGCGGCTCAAAACGAGGGGAAAGATGAGATGGCTTGCGAAGACAATGCTATTGGCCACAGCCTTAGCGTTAATCTTAACAAGACCATCGATTCCGTCCCCGAAAACCGGACGAACAATACGAACGACAGTCTTACGACGGTCATTGAAAAAAGGACGACTAAACGCAAAACTAAGGTTTTGAACGAGAACGAAGTACGACGACGACAAAGACGAAACGCTGAGAGGATTGTCCGGCGCTTTGCTAACAGGACTCCTGAGTCCTTGACAGCTAAGGAGAAGGCGGCGTTGGACAAGTCTAAACAGCGCCTTGGAAGCACAACAAAAACGACTACTGTTAGTGACGCAAACCCACAACCACCTCTTGAAGTACCTTGTTCCTCTAAAAGGGCAAGGAACGAACTATCCCCGACCGATTCTTCGCCTAACAAGGCAACGAAGAGGTTAAAGATCTCCCGGGCAACCGTGAAGGGGCACCAAGTGGCCATTGCCGATTTCGGCAAACCCTCACGGAAGCTGACCGAGGACGAATGGCAACTTCTGGAGCTACGAATCCTGGAAGAAGTAAATGAGGCCATCGTCAAAAACAGGCCCCCCCCACTTTTCGGAAATCTTACGACCGTCCATGGGTTCAAGGTTATGAATTGTGAAAATGACGCCACACTCAAGTGGCTTCAGGATTTCACAAGCAGCACCTCTGCACCATGGCAAAATGCGGATCTTCGCCTAATTGATGTTAAGGAGATTAAAAACATCTCCAGACCAATAGGCATTCTTCTGATCAAAGGCCCCACACTTCCTTACGATCGCCTGGAAAGGTATATAACATCACTCAACAGGGATCTCCTAAGCCAGGAGTGGGAAGTTATCAAATGTGAAAAAACCAAGGAGGGCACCGAAGTAATGGTTAGACTGGTCCACAAATCTATACCACTACTGAGGAAAGTGGATTTCAAAGTGCGCGTCGGGATCACCAGATGCAAACTTAGACTGATACCCAACAAAAGAAAACAGGTTAGTATGGCGATGAAAAACCCTTATTATGAATATGGAATTGAAAATCTTACAAATCAATCTTCAACATAGTAAAGCCGCCAGCGCTAACCTGGTCTACCTCATGGAGAGTAGACAATACGACATGGCCCTGATCCAAGAACCCTGGATAGTAGGTGGCACGATCAAGGGCCTGCACTCCAAAGACCTCATGCTGTATAAGTCAAACCTTGACAGCCAAAATAGTAATCCCAGAACCTGTATATTAGCAAGAAAACGATTTAATCTCTTTCTTCTAACTTCTTACAGCAACATCGACCAGACCGCGGTCATTTTAGAACGTAAGGAGCACCCATCGCTCATATTAACCTCCACTTATATGCCCTATGATGGAGTTGAAGGACCACCAGCGGATATAACAAATAAAATAGTAACATTCGCAAGTAAGAAAAATTTTAATATTATACTAGGGTGCGACTCCAATGCACATCATGTACAATGGGGGAGCACCGATACAAATACTAGAGGTGAATCCCTCTTTCAGTTTATCATAGATAACAACCTACGTGTGGCTAACCGAGGTAATACACCCACCTTTGTCACAAAAAATCGAAAAGAGGTGCTAGACAATACCCTCTCAAATAATTCTGACACCTGTCAAATTGATCATTGGAAGGTTTTAGAAGAACCTTCCTTTTCTGACCATCGTCTCATAGAATTTATAATCCCTAACGTTGAAAGTCAGCACAAACCCTTTAGAAATAACAGGTGTACAGACTGGCTTAACTTCAATAGGGAAATTAGAAATAACATAAAGCACGTCAACACCAGCGCCATTCTGGGACCAGACAGTCTAGAGAAGGCAACAGAGAATCTCACTGCGACTCTGCGTAAGGCGTTTGAAACCAGTTGTCCAATCAAAAAAACTGTGAATAAAAACAGAAAACCCCCCTGGTGGACAACAGAACTAACCAACATTAGAAAAGAAACAAGAAAACTTTTCAATGCTGCAAAAAGAACAAGACTCGAAAGTGACTGGGACTGTTATAAGACTAGTCAAAGAAAATTCAAAACAGAAACCCAACGAGCCAAACGGAGCTCGTGGAAAAATTTCTGCAGTAATATCGAGTGTACCAACGAGTCAGCTAGGCTCAGGAAAATCCTTTCGAAAACCTCCGCTTCTGTTGGTTCACTAATGAAACCCGGAAACGGCTGGACTGAATCAGGTCGCGAAAGTCTAGAACTCCTGATTGAAACTCACTTCCCAGGTAGTAAACCTAGCCCTGAACGCGCACCAGATTACTCTTCAATCTTCGAGTATGAAATACCGACGGATGTTATAACGGAGGAGAAGCTAAACTGGGCTATTAACTCTTTCTCCCCTTATAAATCTCCAGGCCTAGACGGCATTTTCCCAATGATGCTGCAAAAGAGCACTGAATTTATCGCCCCACACCTGATAAACATCTTTCAAAGTAGCATTAAATGGGGGTATGTTCCCAAGACATGGCGTGAAGTAAAAGTCGTGTTTATACCAAAAGCCGGCAAACCCAGCCATACTGAACCTAAGGACTTCAGACCTATTAGTCTTACGTCTTTTGTACTTAAAACACTAGAAAGACTTATCGACATACACATCCGCAGTAATTTAAAACCGGAGACCTTATCACCCTTTCAACACGCCTACACAAAAGGTAGAAGTGTAGAAACGGCACTACACTGCGTAGTTAGAACAATAGAAAAATCACTTGACGTTAAGGAATATACTCTTGCTTCATTCCTGGACATTGAAGGAGCCTTCAATAACGTCCACAGTTATGCAATCGAGAAAGCACTTAACGATCAACACATAGAAGAAGTAGTTATCAAATGGATCATGAGTATGCTGAAAAACAGACTAATACATAGTGAGATTGGTAACGCACATTTAGAGATGTACGCATCTAGAGGAACCCCGCAAGGGGGAATTCTCTCACCATTATTATGGATCTTAGTGATGAACGAGATCCTAATAAAACTTAGGAACCACGGTACAGTAGTGGTAGCCTACGCTGATGACTTAGCGCTTTTGGCGACGGGTAAATACCTTACCACTATCAGTGACCAATTACAAAACGCATTATCAAAGGTCAGTAACTGGACCAAAAAATGCGGTCTTAATGTAAACCCCCTTAAAACAGAACTGGTTCTTTTTACAAACAGGAGGAAGATCCCTCCGTTTATAATACCAAAAATAGACAATACAACACTAAAAATCTCCGATCGAGCTAGATACCTCGGAGTTATACTGGATAAAAAACTCAATTGGGGTCCAAATATCCAAGAAAGATATAAGAAAGCCTCAATCGCACTCTACTCATGTAACAAGATTCTGGGTAGAAACTGGGGACCGAACCCCAAAATAGTAATATGGATGTACACTGCCATAGTCAGACCGATTCTAACTTATGGCAGTTTGGTTTGGTGGAAAGCGTTGGAGAAATCCACAAATCAAAAAACACTTACCAAAGTACAGAGAATGGCTTGTATCTGTACCAGTGGGGCGATGAGGACAACCCCAACTGCAGGTTTAGAAACGATCCTCAACCTCCCCCCGATAGATCTATTCGTTCAAGAATCAGCAGCATACAGCGCCCTCAGGCTCAGTCAAACTAACATCTGGCAAACTAGCCAGAGTGGCCACGCAGCTATTCTTACGAAATACGTAGACAAAAATATCTGCAGATTATATGAGCCCCTACTTGGATTTCAACAAATCCTTTAGCACCAAGTTCCCCAATAGACTAGATTGGGAAAATAATAAGCCCTACACCAACGACTCAACCATTACCATCTACACCGATGGCTCTAAAATGGATAGTAGAGTAGGTGCAGGATTTTACTCTGAAAGCCTCAACCTTGCCGAAGCATTCAGGCTCCCTGACTATAGCAGCGTCTTCCAAGCTGAGATCTTGGCAGTGAAAAACGCTGCTAAACATTTATCCATGATGGCGATATCACACGCGGACATCACTTTTTTCATTGATAGCCAAGCAGCAATAAAAGCTATCTCTGCCACCCAAATCAAGTCAAAGCTTGTCTCTTGCTGTCGCGAAGAGCTAAAGGTTCTTGGCACACAGCATAACGTAAGACTCTGCTGGGTTCCTGGCCACAGTGATGTACCAGGCAACGAAAAGGCGGATGAACTTGCTAGGGAGGGCTCCACACTGGAACCCTCTCGGATAGACCACCATATAGGGATACCGTTATGTGAACTGAAACATAACGTCAGAAAAACCATCATTCAAAAATCCAATGACAGATGGAATCTCCTAGAAACCTGTGTTAACACCAGGAAGATATGGCCTAGATACGATAAGAAAAGATCCGACTGGATCTTAAATCTAAATAAGCCCTCCCTAAGATCCCTTATCGGCATCATTACAGGTCACAACCTACTCGGCTACCATAAGAAGAAGATGGGGCTCAGTACTGATGACCTTTGTAGAGGCTGTGGTGATGAAAACGAACATGAAGACACTACTCATTTTCTCTGCCACTGTCCTTCGCTTTGTCTTGCTAGGAAGAAAACTCTAGGCAACTTTTTCTTTAATGAACTGGAGGAACTATCAGAACTGCCAGGCAAAAGCTTACTAAATTTTGTCAAGGCCTCTAAATGGTTTAACGAACCACATGATTCATAGGTTATTATATCTTTTCAGGAAGTTTCCAACACTTCGGGGTACCACAATGGATCTACATTGATCTAAGTGTGATGGTAACAACATCAACCGTCAGCCCATTAAACCTAACCTAACCTAACCTAGTCTCATAACTCGTACCCACTAAACTTTTCCAACCACCTAAAATAAACAAGCAAGAATAAAACCCTTGAATTAAAACACCATTTTTGTTTATAATTTCATTTATTTCCAGTTCTTTTATTAGAACCAAGTTTGCAATGAAATTTACAAAAAAAAGAAAGAAAATACATTGTTACTACACCTCAAAGCAAATCATTTAGTTTTAAACAATAATTTGCTATTAAAATGCAGTTTTTATTCTCTGTCCAAATCAGCACTTCAATATCCAAGGTAAAAAGATAAAAAAGTGTGCAATATGAATGGACATGAAGACGAATTTAAATTATTGACCTCTAACAAAGTTCTACATTTAACATTAAAAAAAAAAAGTTCTACATTTAAGTTAAAAAAAAAAATATTTTAATTTGTCAGTTATTTCTAGTTATTTATCAGGTTTTATTTGTTACTACACCTCAAAGCAAATATTTTAAATTTCAAACAAAAATTTACTATTAAAATGCAGTGGTTTTTCTTTGTCCATTTGAGCGCTTCAATATCCTGAGTAAATGGATAGAAAAGTGTGCAATAAGAATGAACATGGAAAGGTAGACCCCAAATATTTTAATTTTGACCATAAAAATCAATTAAGTTGTGTCACTCGTAGTTGAAGAAAGGAACAAGATCCAACCTCAATGATAAAATGACGATTTAATATTTTCTTAGTCTACGTCCAGTTTAGCACTTCTGAGCTTTTAATAAAATACAACAAAGAAGTGTGCAATTTAAAAGGACGAAATTTAGTATTTTATTATTAAAATTTATATGTACCATCATTTTTATTGATTATAATCATATGCAAAAATTAGAACCAATAAATCAATGGTAAATTTATCTACGTCCAATTAACACTTTTAAAGCTTTGGTTAATACAGCATAAAAGTGTGCAATGGACGAAATGTAAAATAAAATAATAGTAATAATAATACAACATCTCTATTTTTTTTAAAAACGTATCTTTTTTATTCCTGTTTTTGAATGTTTTAAAACGTAATCTTGAAACAAAAATTACAAGTAGTTTTCTGGGAACTCGAAAGTTACATCTCGTCCAGTCAATTTCTTGTACACTGAAGTGAAGGTGTCAACCTGAAAGATAAATCAAAACAAAATGGAATAAATGAATTGTTTTTAAATATTTCTTTTTTTTTATAATCATTTATTTTTTTAATGTATTTCAATATTAATAGCAAAATATTTAGATAAACAAAAATATTTTAATTAAGAACTGAACACATTTTTCTTCGTCTGGAAAATCAGTCGAAAAATGAATTTTCACTAAACAACCGTAAAGCAATCAGACGATAAAATATGATAGTTAACTGAGGTTAAATAAAGTTAAAATGATTATTTGATTGGGGATACATTTGTTCCACACTAGAATATTTTAAGCCTCGATAGAGAGGACGAAAAGTTATCTAGCGAGATGTTTTTATACGCTTAATTTAGGAAGACCCTTTTACTAAGTTAACAAATTCGTAAAAGGGGGGCAAAAAAAGCGATAGATGGTGTCGATTAAAACAAGTATAATTTTAATTTTAATATAATTGATTTTTACATTTGTAAACTAATAATAAGAAGAAAATGTTTCTAAAACAATAAAAAAATAAATTTTCTTAAAACAACAAAACTTAAGTAACCAAATTTTAGAATATTTTTATGTCTGTCCTTTTGGCAATTGCCAACATAATGATTTTTACTGGCAAATAACCTAAGGACATTATTTGAAAATTTTTTAACAATAAGAGTAGATCACAGTATTTGATGTAGTTCACTTTCTGTGGACTACTTTAACACCTTTAAAGTCGTCTCCGGATAATGCAACGAAATGTTTCTTACTTTGTATAAATTATTTCACAAAATAAGTGAAAAGAAATATTTTTTTCCAGTAAGTTTTTTAGTTTTTTCTTCGCTTAATTTTAATGAATTTTTATTATACAGGATTTTGTTTTAATTCAATTAAATACTAAAACTAAGCGAAATGATAATTTAATGTTTCTAAAACTTTATCAAATATTTCCTATTTTTATTAAAGGAAAATTTTTGCAACAAAATTTTAGATTTTTTTGTTTGTCCTTTTTGACAATTGCCAAATTAATAATTAAAATATCTGACAAATAACACAAGGACATTAAAAGTTAATTAAAATTATTAAAAAAGAAAATGGTAAACAAAAATACTTTTCTCAAATGTTTAATTTTATTTTTCGATTAGATCGATGCTAGAAAAGGGTCGTCAATGAGAAAAAAGTCCTAGGGCAAATTCATAGCTTTACCAAAGATAATAAACAACCAAAAATTGTTTAAAAATGTTTAAAGAAAACATAAATTAGCTTTAGTTTGGTTTTGATTATTAAAAAAAAAATTAATTTAATTTACTTGTCTCTAAAATATGGAGCAAAATTTTCTCAACAAATTAAAAGAAAACTTTATAACGAGATTTTAGAATTTTAATGTCTGTCCTTTTTGACAATTACCAGATTAATAAATAAATTACTGGCAAATAACACAAGGACATTATTATTTGTTAACTTATTTAAATACTGTTAAAATACTAGGGACTTTAGTGAATTCAATTTAATTCAGGAAAAAAAAAGAATAAGTGCAGACATTAATAATAATAATATTTCTAAGGGAATATAAGCTCTAAGCTCTTTTAGATCTAACCACCTATCAAAGAAAAGAATTAAATTATTTGCTTTTTCAAATTTCGTTGATTTGAACAATTCAAAGCGAAATTTAGTTCAAATTGAGTTTTTGGTTATAACTTCACTTAATAAAAAAGCCTTTCTACCTTGCAAGCTTAGTTAATTAACTAAGCTTAATAATTTTATTCAAAACATGTGTAGAATTTCGCTGCTGTCATAACTTTTGTTGATTCTGGCATAATATTGATATTGATTCAAATAAAATAGTTGCTTTGTAATTTAAAAATTAGTCAGCAAAACATAAGTTTTATGATATTTTATAGTGTTTATTCCCATAAAAACTTTCATTTTTGTTTTACAAAGTGATATTCTTAATATTGAAACTTCTCTGCGATTTCATTACAAGTACTTTGAAAAGGCAAAATGTTCTCAACAAAAACCAAGGACAAAATTACTAGAAATCTAAATGTACTGGAATAGCTCTTCTATAAAGTCTGGACAGAGTTAAGTACTAAATAGTTTTTTTGTTTTTAGTACAGCTGGTAAACTTCTATTTAAAAACCCTTTGAAATGTTAATGAAACTGGAAATATTTATTTAATTTTTTGTATAAAAAAAGAACCAAGTTTATAAAAATATCTAAAGTTAAAGAGATTTTTTTAAAAATAAAGGGCATCCTCATCGATAAACCAAAGCGTGACAAGCCAAAACAGTGCGTACACCCGAGAATATTGCTGCTGTGGCAGAGAGTGTGTGTGAAGCGCCATCAACTTCTCAACAATCGAACATTTCGGAGACATCATTGAGACGAATTTTGCAAAAGACCTTGTTATGACACCATACAAAGTCCAATTGGTTTAGGAGTTGAAGCCAACTGACCATCCAATGCGTTTTCGCTTCGCTAAGTGGGCCTGCGATCGACTTAGCGAAGATGCCTATTTTGCTAAAAAAAATCATCTTTTCAGATGAAGCTCATTTTGATCTTGGCGGGTATGTAAACAAGCAAAATTGTCGCATTTGGGGCACAGAAAACCCGCACGCATACATTGAAAAGTCGATACACCCAAAACTAGTCACTGTTTGTTGCAGATTTTGGTCCAGAGGCATAATTGAGCCATTTTTCTTCGAAAATGAGCAAGCAGTGGCCGTTATAGTCAACGGCGATCGTTATCGGGCCATGTTGAACGAATTTTTGTTTACAAAAATTGAAGAGGAGGATATTGGCAACATTTGATTCAATAGGACGGCGCGCCGCGGCGCTACGTGCCACACAGCCTAAGCTACACTCGATGTTTGCGCCCTGTTTTTGAAGATCGCATTATCAGCCGCAGAGCTGATGTCGTTTGGCCACCTCGGAGCTGCGATTTGACACCGTTGGACTAATATTTGTGGGGTGCCGTAAAAGACAAGTGTTACGCCGACAAGCCAGAGACAATTAACCTTTAAAGGACAATATGCGTGAAGCCATTTGTGAAATACAGCTGCACAAAAATTGGACCCATCGTGTAGGCTACTGCATTGCCTGCCGATGCAGCCATTTGAATGAAATTATTTTTGATTATTAACCGGAAGGATTGTACCTCCAAATAAAAAAGAAGTTTGGGAAAATATTCAGTAGTTTTTTTTATAACATTTCAAAAAAAAAAAGTTATTTGGCGAAACCCTTAATATTATGCGCGCACTCAAGGAGATATGAAAACCCTCATAATGAGTAAAAACAGTGCGAGCAATTAGGATATTAGGACGTGGTGCGTCCGATAGAGGGATTTGGGGAAGGTAACATTTTCTCGACAGTAAACAGCATTGAGATTTGGAAAGTATTAAATTTTACACGGTTTTTTATTTTTATGAGCTTATCATACGCTGCCGTTGATAGTCCACATCCTAGGGAAAAGGATGGGAATCTTAAAACGAGTAAAAGCTAATAATACAGTCATCAGCGAAACAATTTAGTGCGTTAGAAGTTTCAGACAAAATATCATTTATAAAAATAAGGATGAGTGTCGGAGACAAAACGGAGCCCTGGGGCTAATTCTACTTGAATTAAGCGTTCCGAAAGGTAATTTCTAACCCCCACAAAGAAGAGATTAATCAATACCTAATGCAAGCATTTTTGACAAGAGTTTGATGCCAAACTTGATCAAATGCCTTTGAATTGTCAAGTACAATAATCTTACTTCCTCTTAAACGATGTAAAAATCTGTTCCACTGTTCGGTTAGATAAATCATCAAATTACTCGTACAAACCTTTCGTTCTTCGAGATAATTCTTAAGCTGAAAATTGATCAACATTTCCATGACCTTGGAGAGAAGAGGCGTAAGTGGAGGTGTTAGTAAGAGGGGAAGGAGGATTCGCCTTTTTTAGAAACAGGGTGGACAAATGCTGTTTTCCGGATTTGTGAATGTCGAAGTCCTTAAGTACTTTAGCAACGAAACAAGTGCGATATGAAAAGCTGTTTAACTTCTTTCAATATGTAAAATTTTCTATGCTTTTGCAATGTTTGATTACTTATGAAAACCAAAAACTAAAAAGTAGTCATACAAATTGGATGTTTTTTGGGAAATTTGTTTTATTTGTCAAGTGCAAGTTTTTCAATGATTTCGAAATCTCACTTTTGATTTGCAACGAAATTTCATTCAATTGAAACTAATATTAGCTTTTAAGATTCAACGAAAACCAGAATATTTTGGGTAAAACATTTTCCTATTAAAAACTCATAATAAGGTTAAATGACCCAAAGCATTCTCAATGTTAACGAATAATCTCTCAACAATACTCAACAGTTGGTTTAGAACACGGGCCTACTGTCTTACAACTCTCAACCACTTTTCTGTCCGAGTATTGTAAGGGATGGAGGGGACCTACAGTTTCTATACCGAATCCGAAGGGCTAATTGGAGAAAGCACATTTTATGACTAGAATTACTCTTGGAGGATTTAGTCAATTCCTCGTAAGAGGCATTACCCGTAAAAAAACTTAAGGTGGCACAGGCAGGAAACCCAAAACCTCTGGCTTGAGCCATACGCAATAATTATTACGCCAGTGGTACTACCGTGCAATAATTTAAGTAAATAAAATTGTGTCTAGATTCAATAAAAACGCTGGCAATATATTTGATATTTTAATTACTAAAATGTTAAAACCATTTTAAAATGAATGTTCCTTTTAATGTACTTGTTATAAACGTTAAGTAGAATAAAGCTTATTAATTTGTTATTTTCAATTCAATTACTTCGTTACTAAGCAGACGCGATTCACAGTCTACGTCTCAGTGTGACACAATTTTTGCATATTTATTTAATAAAAACGTGGCATTCATTCCACCGCTTAAAAAGAGATGTTCTTATGGTATGACCTGCTATAGCAGCTTACTAAATGCTATTGGTTAAAATTTATATTTGAGTAATTTTTATAAAATTTAAGTTCAATATTTGAGTTTTTTTTTTTTAAAGCAAGTGACCTAAAAATTGTCAGAACTGTTCACCCTTAAAAATATACCTTTAGCTCTACTAACCGAGATTTATATTAAAGTAAAAATGTCGATGCAACTTTTTTTTAAAATAAACTTTCCTTATCAGTGCACGGCTTTAATTCAAATTTCTTTTTTTAGCGGGATTTGTTTCAAATTTAGATTAATAATTTTTGTTTATTTACAGAGAACTTAAAAACTGCTGGCAGTGTATCAAAATAAAAAGGCGTGTCCCTTGCTATAATGGCGCAAATAAATTTGTTCTCATTATGAGATCAAACTTTGCCTAGCAAGATGTTAATTTTCGCTAAATGTAGAAGCCCCTTTTATTAGAGAACAAAAATCATAAAAGGGGGGCAAAGCAGCGAACAAAACTTAATTCACAATTTTGATTAAAAAAATGTCTCTAATATATGGATCAAAATTTTCTCAACAAAATTCAAGAAAACTTTATAACGAGATTTTAGAATTTTAATGTCTGTCCTTTTTGACAATCACCAGATCATTGAGATTCCGCTGGCAAATAACACAAGGACATTCTCTTAATTCAAACTAAATAAATAACATTTAAAAAGTATGCGGCTTCATTTTAATCGACACACTGTGACTTTGAGGTTATTTTCTTCAATCAAAAGAATCATCACTAATTTAAAATAAGGTTAAATGTTTGCGGCATATGGAATATGCTTTTCTCTTGGAAATTCAAGAAAAACAATAACGAGTTGCCTCAATTTTGTTGTCTGTCCTTTTTGACGATTACCAGTTTAATAAGTTTCCACTGGCAAATAACACAAGGACATTAACTTACTCCGTAATTGATATAAACAGCTTCGTAGTAGAATTACTTACTTTGTGTTCAATGGTGGTTTGTTGGTTCTTATCTAAGTGCACCTTAATCAATTGTGTGCCATCGAGCTTGACGCGGATGCGTTTGCCGACAATTTCAGCGGGGAATACCAAATCTTCGAGGATGGCATCGTACACAGCGGTAAGAGTGCGGGAACGTGGCCTCTTTTGTTTCAAAGGGTTCCTCGATGTCCTTGTTGGCTTAGGTAAGATCTTACGCTCGCCAACGAACACAACATGTTTGCCAGAGAATTTCTTCTCCATCTCACGGACCAAACGAATTTGGATTTTCTGGAAAGCCTTCTGCTTTGGAATTGGGACATAGATGATGACAGCCTGTTTTTTACAAAATCAAATGAAAACAATTAACAACTGTGTAATTAGTTTTTATAAAATTTTCGTTCTTACTTTCTTGTTGTTGAACTCAATTTCACGAGCACGGGTAATGTGAAGATCCCTCAATTGAGGTTTCAACTCGGAATTCATCTCGAGCTCCAATAGAGCTTGAGCAATGGATTTCTCGAACTCATCGGGTTCAGCGCCGTTAGGCTTGATAATTTTGTTTCCAATCATCTGAAATTGAGGTAACAAAAATTGTTTTTTTTCTTGCTCTTATAGAATTTTTGAGAGAAGCGTCAGAAAGTATTTTGGTAATCCATCAAAATCAGCAACATTTTAAACACATCACATGATAAATTTCACTTAAACCGATAGTTTAATATGTATGCTTTTAATTTCACATTATATTTTTAGAGATATTTAAGGAATTTGATGAATTATTGAACAAAATTTATTAGACGAAAACAAAATGGAACCTACCATAGCCACTGATTTTAAGAAAAAGGAAAGGCAACGAGACACTGAACTGCGAAATTGATGACATTTTGCCGAAACGGTTCGAAGTGAAGTTGGAGTCGGTTGGATCTTCGAATAAAGGTGAAATCACAAGGATCCACAAGGCGCATTTGCAAGGTTTACAAATATTTTTAAATAAACATTTATGTGGTTTTCTTTTTAATCAAGAAATTAAAAAAGAAAGCGAAAATCGTAACGATCTGTGGTGGCAATCAATATAAAAAATAGGTGTCCAATTTCAATGAATATGATATATGTATCTATTTCGTTCATACATTGGCCCTACGCCTTGTTCCTTACACGTGGTTTAATTCACTTTAACTATCTTGTAAATGACTAGTCATAGGAAAAGATAAACGCTTCTCGTTTATAATTTAAGTTTCTTCACGTTTATTAGAGCTCCGGTAACATTGGCCTACTAGATCAATTGGGCTCCTACAGTAGCCAGCTTCACGTTGATGTTCTCTATTCCTTTACGCCACTAGCCATTCTGTGGGTTAAGTGTACATTTTATCAAATTTTATTTTGAAAAATATAAATAGGTTGCCAAATTATATTTGTAAGAAACTAACTATTAAATACAGTAGAATACAAAATCATTTTTTTAGCATATTTTTTCGGAGAACTACAAAAATTTGACCTTTAATCGGTTGTGTACAATGCTCGTGACTATAAAAAATACGTCTCTATTGCATAAGATAAGTTCGATTGGTTGAATATATTAGAAATCAATTTTCAATAAGAAAACCTCATCTATTTTTAGTATGCTCATCAAACCTCATCCATGTTGTTTTTACGAGTGGTTAATGGAAGGTATGATGAAGAAAAGAACACATTTGGAAAATTTTTCCAAGTCTACGAATAAGTTTTTCCTTAAAGTATTCAAAAAGTATGTGCTAAAATTTAAAAAAAATACACATATGTGGTAGCGACATATCTATCTCCGAAAAAGCATTCGAAGGTTGTGTTTAGTACTTTAAAATGATATGTCATTATCTGTCAAAAAAGTCGTGTTCACCAAAAACATAAGATCTGAGAGACATGTAATCGCTCAATTGTTTCAACTTCTTGGCGCAGAACTTAAACTTCTTCTTCTGATGTTCAAATGATAGACATGGGCATTCAAGATGACACAAGCGTCCACAGGTTTTTCCCAAAACCCACCTCTGTCTATCAACTCCAACTCTCACCTCCCCCGCGGTGAATATTGGGTGCCTAGTACCTCAACTAGAGATTGGGTTCTAACCCCAGTGGAAAGTTGTTGGGGGCAGCAAACAAGAGAGGGGGAGACGTATTTCCACTAAAGCACCTTTCCTTATCCAGATGGCAGCGGTGGAATTCCCGAGATGGAATCAACGGTGGCGTCTACAGTTTCAGTAAGATTGAATCACTTAGGGAACACCTTATAGGGCTTCTACGACATAATCGGAGTCCAGGCCTATAAGAAGCGGTTTATCTGGCTCTCCGTCCTTGGAGTTTTACTAAGGATCTGGCCCTCCAGGTTGGGGGTTGTGCCATCGGGGTGACTTCCTGGCAACGTAAAAAACACCTTAGTTGCGAAGCACCAACAAGCCTCGGATACGGACGGATTCACTGTTGACAACCCAAGCAAACGGAATAAGGACAACAAACTTCGAATCTGTACGTAGAATGTTAAGTCCCTTAACAGACCACGTGGAGCAGAACAATTAGCGGAAGCCCTAAACTGCTGCAAGGCAAAGACTGCAAACTAAAAGACTGCGATGTGTACTACGGCGACTCCTACCGAGAACAAAGACGCGTCTATTTGGGTGTGGATTTGTTGTTGGGACTAGACTCAGGCAAAAAGTCTTGAGTTTCAACAGTGTGAGCGAGCGCATCACGACAATCCGCATCAAGGCTAAATTCGCCAACATAATATGCGCGCATGCCCCAACAGAGGAGAAAGATGAAGACACCAAAGACATATTCTTCAAGCTCTTGGACAAGACATATGAGCAGTGCCCTGGCTATGGCATTAAAATTGTCTTAGGAGATTTTAACGCCAAGCTAGGAAGAGAAGACATCTTTGGTGGCACAATCGGGAGATACAGCCTGCGCGACACCAACTCCGACAACGGATTCAGGCTGATCGATTTCGCTGCGGGGAAAAAAATTTGGATAGCAGTTCACACATCTTGATATCTACAGAGTTACATTGAATTCTCCCGATTAATCAACTGTCAACCAGATTGACCACATTGCTTTGCAGCCATCAGAGATGCCGCCTCTGAAGTGCTAGGTTTCACACGGCCACTACAGCCAAAGCCCTGGTTTGATGATGAACGATGAGGAACACCGGATTCTTAGATGGAAAAAAGGGAGCATGAGAAGCACGTGATCGAAGAGATAGAGGGATATCACAACAGGAATGAGGTTCGCATGTGGAATCTCAGCATAGTTTGCCCAATACACAAAAAAGGAGGCCCTCTAAATTGTGCCAACTACAGAGGCATAAGTCTCCTGAACATTGTATATAAGATCATTTTTACAGTATTATGTAAACGTCTAAAGCCGATCAACCTGATAGGTCCTTATCAGTGTGGCTCCAGACCAGCAAAGTCCACCATTGAGCAAATATTCACATTACGGCAGATCTTGGAAAAAAACCAGGAACTTCAAATCGATAACCATCGCTTTAGGTGTGTGTAACAGTAGGGAGAGCTCTACAGAGTAATGTCTGGTTTTGGCATTCCTGTCAAACTTATTCGTTTGTGCAGATGTTGATGTCAAAAAAGGTTTTAGACAAGAAGATGCACTGTCATGCGACTTCTTCAACATGGTTCTGGAAATAATAGTGCAAAACTCAACCGTCAACACTAGAGGCACAATCTTTCAAATGTCCATCGAATAACTCGGATACGCCGATGATATTCACATAATTGGAAGATCAAAGCGTGATGTCAGTGGAGCAAATTTACAAAATTTAACTTTTGGTACACTTGCAACATTGTGGCAACACTGATGCAGACGAAGATGCTATAATAAAGATAAACATGTTTGTCTTCACTATAATCTTGACTTCTGCATTATAGGTATTTTCTCTCTATGGTCTTTTCCCTCTATCTCACAAACATTAGTTTTATACGTAGCATCCCTTTATTGGTAGAAATCAAAAGCAGTTACATGTGCTTCAACTATTAACTTAATATTTAAAACTTCCAACGCCACGTTGAGGCTACGGCGAACGAAAAAAAACAGCTCCATTATAATGTAATAGATTTAATATACAAAGGTGACTCTTGAGCAATTTTTTGACATAACAATAATTGTTCAAAAGAGAACAAACCACTGTGTGTCGAAATTTAAATCAAATTTCATTTAGCAATAAATAAACACCTTGCATAAAATTAGATTTTGTATTAAGTGGAACCCTTAGTAAAGTAGATATATTTAGGCCTATTCTGCCAAATCTGTTATTCTGCTATGCATTTTCTGTTATAACCAATAAAAGATTTTCACCATAAAAGATCTTTTATTATTGGTATTCAGTTCTTCGACCTTTTATAAAATTCTGTTATGGAACTTCGAAAACGAAATTTGTTAGCAAACAGAACTAAAATCTTTTATCACAATCATGTTATTTCCGTCGAGCCAAAACCGAAACGGTAACGAACGACTACTAGCCATACAAAATGTGGTAACTATAAAACTACTTATTTTATTGGGATAGTTAAAACGGTTTTGAGTTCTCATTTGCCTCCTTGCTTTATTTGAAATCCGTTTTAAATTCTATCAAAAATTAAAAAAAAAATCCATCTGAAGGTCAATTACCTCGTCGTTGGCTTTTTAAAAACATGGTGGTTTTTCTTTTAAATTATTGATGGATTTTTATAGCATTTCGTTGACGAAATAATAGATAATCCATTTTGAAATGAATCTGCTTGTAAATATCTTATTGTAAAAGTCAACAAAATGTGTCTTTTATTCTTTTACAATTTATAACAGATTTTATTAGTGATGTGTGAACTCGAGTTAATAAACCGAGTCAACCCGGGTTACAGCTAAACCGAGTCAAACCGAGTAATATAAAAATCAAACCGAGTTGGTCGAACCGAGAGAACGAAAACAAACACAGTGTATTACACACCCGTCGCGTCGTCGTCGTCATCTTCATCGGTGTATATAAAGTCGAGTTGGAAAACAAAAACAGTATCTCTGTCTTTTATAATACTAACCGAGTTGCATTTACTGATTCAATACTTATTTGGAATTCGGTTATGGTTGGGTGTTGGGTCTGGGTATTATAGTTAGGTTTCTTTTCTCTTTCTCTTGTGAACATTTTTTTTGCAGATACATATCTAATGTGATTGTTTGTTGTGTGTGGTGTATGCGCCGCGCTCGCCGTGTTGTTTTGTTGTCTGATTCATCGAACCGCATCCGACGGGTTTGAAATTTGAATTGAAGTCGAGTAAAAGAAGTTTTTTGTTTGTTTGTAAACAAATAGAGCCAGCCAACCCAAGTTGCTCTCATACCGTTGCAAAAGTATTTTATTTTAGTTTCTTATTCTTATTGGGTTTTTCTTTTTTCAGTTCCTTAACGAATGCTGCCATGTGATGGATGTTCCTGCTTTTATTGCATAATTTCAATTTATATTTCAGTTTTTTTTTTTTATTTAAAGTTGATTACTTTACACTCTTACAATGCCAGGCCCTAGACAAAAATCAATAGTGTGGGAAGTATTCAAAAAATCAGAAAGAGGTACAGTTATTCAAATCCAAATAATCGCCTCAACATAGTGTAATCAAAATTATTATTTATGAAATAATTTAACACTGTAACATGAAGTTCCTTGTTTTGTACCTACCAAAGTTGTATTTATTGTTTTTCAAATGAATTATTTTTTTTTTTTTTTTTGTTACGTACTACCTAAATAAATTAATAAAAAAACTATGCATCCCTTCACTAGATCTAGAACGTTTGTCTTTGTTTTAGTTTTTCAAAACATAAGATAAATAAAATTAATTTGAAAAAAAAAACCGAGTTGGCTAACTCGGTTTGCAACTCGGTTTGCTTGAATTCTAACTCGAGTTAACTCGGTTAGAGAAATAAGCGGTTTGGCACATCATTAGATTTTATAAACGATTTTGGCGAGCTGAATACCAAAAATGCGATTCGTAACAGATTGTTTGCTATGTTCGAATTCTTGACAGTACATAACAAATCTTATAGCAGATTTCACAACAGATTTCGCACGCCGAATACCAAAATTACAATTAATAAAAGATTTTTTGACAGTTCATAATTTTGTATGGGAATTCGTCACAGAATAGCAGAATAAAAGAATAAAAGGTCTTGCCGAATAGGCCTAATTAGATTAATTCTAAATGTACACTAGATTTAGTGCAGCTTAATCCCTACATCTTGAAAAAGTGAATTTAGAGTATAATAATATCCATAATACCTCCTACACCTTAACACAGCAACACTATTTTCATAAATACTAACATTCCAAATTATTCCCCTAGATGTCGCCGTTCATTACTCTGACAATTTTAGGAAACGTCATCAAAAAGTCAAACAAATGACAGCACTTTTGTTTACATTTTACATCATCTCTCTTCAACACTATAATATACAAAAATTCTTAATCTCGCTGGCTGACGAAGTGACGAACGAAAAGCCGAGTACGTTGCAATAATCATTCATACAAAGTTAAGTTGATAAAAAAATATAATTCTGATAAACTTTTTCATGAGAGTGAAACATGATAACTGAGCTATATAAATACGAGCGTTTCAATTAAAATGATATTTATTTCGTTTAACGATAAGCACAATAACACAAAGAGTGATATAAATTATTTTCTGGTGGGGACGACGACGATAACGACGACGACATCAAAAAATTGTTCTCAATTCCAATTCCAAGCAATAAGTTAGTGCTAGCTGTGAGCATTAACTCGTCGTATAGTAGTATATTATATTCAAGAGTCAAGACAGTGACTTGTAGTGAGCTAGTTACTGCCCCTCTAGAGAGCCTAGACTAGACCGTGCCGTGACAACGTGTATGATAACAGGTCAGTTAGTAGGTAGTTAGTAGGAGAGAGATCTTATTGGTACGCGGTTGTTTCTACGAAATCTATTTCAATCATTTATATTTTTTGCGTGTCCCACTCCCAGTGAAATTCCAATAAACAAACTATAGAGTGAGTAATATTAAATAATACCCATTTTTAGAATACTTAATTAAGTTCTGTATCATTTTACATTCTTAATTTTTTTTTTCTTGTTGGATTTAACTCAGATATGGCACCAACAGTTTTAATCACTGGTGGGGCGGGGTACATTGGATCGCATACGGCATTAGAGATGCTCAATGCTGGTTACAATGTAATCTGTATAGATAATATGTGCAATGCCTATAGCGAGGGTAAAGATGCGATGCCGGAAGCCCTCAAAAGAGTCGAGAAAATAACCGGGAAAACATTGACATTCCATCAAGTCGATATAACCAACGGAGAGAGTCTTAAAGCTGTTTTCAAAAAAGTAAGTTTGTATTTCTTGATATGAATAACCATAATTTTTGAAATTGTTTGCGCTCATGCAACACATCACGTCTTATCTGCTGCTTGAAACTTATTGATAAGAAAAGAGATATGGGTAACAATTGTGTGTAGGAGTATGTAGGTAGATAGTTAAGAAGGCGAAGAAGAAAACACTTGAATAAATATTGCATAAAACAAATATGTATACAGAAAAACATACTTGATTAAGTTTTTAATTTAAAAAAAACTGAAAACAAAATAACACACATTTAGCATTGCGTTACATAAAACAAAACAATCGTAGATGAGTGCTTGAGCGGCGCGCTGTTTGTGTGCTAGAAGCTCATTATTTATTATCATCTTCGAATATTATGATCGATTACCCACTAAACAGATAGATAGAGGTCAAAATGTTTTTGTTTTATTGAATTGTTGTCATTTGTATTGTCAGTGAAAAAATATGAATAATTATAATGAATGAAAACAAAATTTGAGCAGAAGGTTGTGCAAAAATTAATCGATAAAAAAAAGATAATTATATGGTCAACGACATTAAGGCTTCCAAATATTATTTAAATAATTTTAATACAAACTTAAATGGCATGAATGGTGTGTTAGGTTTTAGTGTAACACGATTTTAAATCAATATTTTCTACATACGTCATTACAAGTCTTGAATAGGTTTTTTGAATATTTTAAATTCAAATGTTAGGCTCTCTCTAGCAAATGAATCTTACTTAAACTAATGATGGCTAAGATATTTAATGACTATTTTTAACTACATATTTAATTATTTAGTGTCATAAATTGCAGCTTCCAAGCACCTTAAGAAAATAATACTTTTTTTCTAACGCCAAGTTATGTTATTTCACGGTTTCAATGCCCATAAGCGGATTTTTTTAATGGAGCTGTTTGTCGTATTTCTTTTATAAACCTGGTATAAGACTGCTCTTTTTAAAAATACAAAATGTGTCTGGGATGCAGTCGACACTGATAACTTTGCATTGTTGCCTTTTTAAATAATTACACTAGTCGGCAAAATTAAATAAAACAATACTTTTGTTTAAAGATTAAGTTTGTCCAAAATTCGAATATTAACTTATATTTGTCTATCACATTCAAATTTGTTTACATTTTTTTTTATTTATGTAAGGCAGGTGAAATCCAACAATTTTTGAAGATTATTCGAAAAATAATGAAAATATTTTAACTGAACGTTGATAATAGTAATTATAGATTTGAAAAAACCATTCAAAACAACTTCATTAATTTAAATAACTCAAACAAACCTTATATACGTGTTCTTTCCAGTTTTAAAAAGTAAAATCTCAAAAACCTGAAGCGCTATAAGGTGGCTTCAAAGTTGGATTTGAATTTAATGGCCATTTACAAAAATTTGTCGGACAGTTTTTGTTTTTTAAATATTTTCAAAAAGTATTCAACAATGGGTAGGTCTAGACAACATAAAGGACTTCAATGGCTGCGTTCAATCTCGTGTTGGATAGGGTATCTTCGATAGGTGGATTTTTAGATACCTTGTTGAACGAGTTGGATAGCTGTCAAAAAATAAAAACAACTTTCAGCTGTTCACAAAAAGCAGAGAAACATTTAAGCTTCGAAGATTCGTTTAAAAAAATAGATCATAATTACCTTCTAAAATTCGGAGGCAAATAGCTTCTTCATCGTCTATCGTCTGTTTACAGAACATCCTCAAATACAACTTTAACTAACATTTTGTATATTTTTGTTTACCAACAAATACAAAAAGCTGGAATCAATTTTCAAGTTTCTTGAAATTCAACCATGTGTTGAATCAGCTGTTCTGTCAGATACCTACATACCCCAGAAATTCTTGGATACCACCTTTTTTGACATCTCAGCTGTTTTTAATCAGCTGTTAGTTTACACGTAAAACACTAACAAAAAGGTATCCGGATACCCTATCTGTCTGAGATTCAACGCAGCCAAAGCAACTAGTAATTTTGTTCAAATGCCAAAAATTTCAAATTCAGAACTTTACAACTTTTAAGGTTTCAGCGGTTCTTTTCATGACACATTTTTGAATACTCGGATTAGCCACGTTATAAATATAAAATATTAGTCGTTTTCAATTTAGTACTCACCCCGAACGTTTCGCCCGGTGACCACGCTGATTGCAAATGTTCGGGGTGAGTATTAAATTCAACTCGCTAATATTTCATATTTATAACGCAGCTAATCCGAGTATTCAAAAATGTTCATAGCCTTACTTCACAAACCTCTACTTCGGGTTCTACAAAACACTCTTTAGGCAAGCTAAGAAGTATTAATTATTTTGTATGGTAAAGAAATATTACTTATTTCAATTTGACAAGAAACCCTTTTATAGAAAATTTCAAATAGAATTGTGCAGATAATTAAAGTACAGAGTAATAAAGTTCAGCTCTCATTTGAACGAAAATAAAAACATAATTAGCTGTCATTTTGACATAAGTAGACTTGACTTGATAGTAAAGCTTATTTTCACACAGACCTGGCAATCGTGTACACTTAGCTTAAGGGATATTTTTTTTGGTTAACTTTCTTGTCAACACTCCAATAAAGTTTCCTTAATTGGACATTTTTTTTTTGGCAGCTTACTTAATTACTTAAGGTGGCGCTACAGTCCGGGGCGGACCTAGGCCTCAACCAACATGCGTCTCCTGCCAGCTCGGTCCCTAGCTAGCTGTCTCCAGTTTCGCACGCCAAGTTGGTTTAGGTCTTCACCCACCTGCGTGCGCCAGCTGAGTCGCGGTCTTCCTCTACTGCGCCGTCCCTCGGGATTGGATTCGAAGACCTTCCGGGCTGGAGCGTTGATGTCCATTCGCTCTACATGACCTAGCCATCTAAGCTGTTGGACTTTAATTCTGTTAACTAGGTCAGTGTCGCTGTACAGCCCGCACAGTTCGTCGTTATATCTTCTCCTCCATTCTCCATCTATGCGTACGGGACCATAGCTGTCCATGGTGACGTTTTGTCCCAGACGTCGTTGGTCAATGTCCTTTTTTGATGACAGCATATACTTGGTCTTGCCCTCATTGACCACTAAACCCAACTTCTTCGCTTTCGTCGCAATGCTCAAAAACGCTCCACTGACATCACGCTTTAATCTTCCAATTATGTCAATATCATATGCGTATCCGAGTAATTGGATGGACCTTTGGAAGATTGTGCCTCTAGTGTTGACGGTTGAGTTTTGCACAATTCTTTCCAGAACGATGTTGAAAAAGTCGCGTGACAGTGCATCGCCTTGTCTAAAACCTTTTTTTTTTAGGCAGCTGGCCAATCAAATACTAGAAACTTGCCTTACTTTCAAGTCCCTTATGCCTTATGGAATTAAAGCTCGCGTTTTTTTTTTTATTAATAAATGAAGTATTATTTCAAAATCTTAGTAGTTAATTATGTTATTTGAGACTTTAAAAAAGAAGATTTGTTTTAACCTACGATATTTTTCATGTTATCATCTTATTTGCCTTCTCTCCGTCTGTGTCTTATGTTAAACAACTGAAGAAATAAATCCCAAAAGCAAAACAAAGGCTTAAGGTAATTAATAGCGGTCTATAAAAAGCTTTAAAAAACGGTCTAGTTTTACTTATTTCATAATAAAAACCTAAAAATGTTAATCTTAGAAAACAAATAATAAACCTAGCAGATGTTTCGGTAATGACGCAATTGAAACATTTTGATTGTTTTAATCAGTGGTTCTCAACCTTTATATCTTAAAAATTATACCTCCCTTTATATGAATAAAAATTATGCCTCATTTTGAATTTTCCATTTAAGAAACAAATTTTAAACGACGCGACCGACGTTAAGAAAGGCAAATAGATATGCTTTGTTGAATATTTATACTTATTCGCAGTATGTTAAGCATTGTTAATTGATATCGGCACTTACACACAAGGTATTTGTTCATCATATTTCTAGTCCTAGTATTTTCTGTAAACACAGATGTTAGCCTTTTAAACACACTTAGAGTTGTATAAAGGTTTTTCCTGAACTAACAGGCTCAATTTTGTTAACTCTTCTTCTCGTAAATAGGTATAAAATGTATTCATACAGGGTGTCCTATGATTTGGTGAAAACACAATATGGTGTAAATATTCATTATCTAACAATATTTTGAACTTGTCTCTACTGCACAAAAAAAGTGTTTGAGTAACGACTGTGGTCTTTTCTTTTCTTTTCTTTTCTTTTCTTTTCTTTTCTTTTCTTTTCTTTTTTTCAATAAAAATAACTGAAAATTGATTTGTATTTATAAAAATTTTAATCTATGTTTTAATTTGTATTAATTTCAGCATAAAATCGATATGGTAGCTCATTTTGCAGCTTTAAAAGCTGTCGGTGAATCATGTCGCTATCCATTGCAATACTATCAAAATAATATGACTGGAACTAATATGTTGCTAGAAGCAATGGCTGAAAATAAAGTATTTAAATTTGTGTACAGTTCGAGTGCGACTGTTTATGGAGAACCACAATTCTTGCCAATAACCGAAAAACATCCAACGGGTAATTGTACAAGTCCATATGGAAAAACCAAATACTTTACTGAAGAAATTCTAAAGGATCTATGTACATCGGATGATGTAAGTATAAAAATAAAAAAAAACCTCATATGCATATGGTTTTCAGGAATGTTATTTTATTTTTTGTTTGATGGTATATTTGTTAAAGTGGCCATACACAAGAGTCATTTTGGTTTTTATGATTGAACTATGTCGATTTTTGTATTTTGAACACACAATTAAGCCGGCAAGATTTTAATCATAAAAGTGTTTCTAGGAAATAAAAAATGACCGTGTCGAATTGGCTTGGAACGAAATGACTCATTTGTATATGACCAAAATTTAGTTAGATTGATTGGTTTGATGAGTAAATTAATAGATTTTTCCCTACTAACTGAATTGTTTTTTTTTTCTACATTTGAAGGTAGATGACTCTTAAAAATAACAAAACTTAAAAATAATGATGACCCATGAGAAAAAAAATACATTCGAGTCCTAAGATTAGTTTAAGGTCAATTATAATATAAATTTATGTTTGACTTTAAAGAGATATTAATTGGAATTCTCTTGTTTTCTTCGTTTTATTAACATAACTCTGAACGCCGAGTTATTTCTTTCCAAATGCGTTTCAAGAACAATTCAAACATTGTTTCAATTTTTTATCAAAACAAACAACGATCACTCCTTGGTCACTGATCTTGCGTATGGCTATAAAAATTGTCCGATTAAATATCAAAGTACATATAAAGATAAGATAATTTTTGAGATACTCGTACTTTTAAAGAGCTCTCAATATCTACAAAGTATTATTCTCCTTTCAAAGTTGTTGATTTCTGTAGGTTTAATCACTTTAACTGCTTCTTGCTATTTTTATCTTTAGCTGCATTATGTTTGTGCTTCAATTTATTTTCATAAAATGTAAATAATCAACTTCTTAAAGTTTTTTTTTTTTTTTTTATCATGCAATGGTATCATGGTTTGCTATTGGTTTCGTTACACAAACAATTTGAAGTGTCTGCGGTGGATTATTTAAAGAAATCACATAACCATGAACAGTACTTGCATCAACTTTCAGTACTCGATGTCACAGATTGACATTGCTCAGAATACTGTTAGGTGATTAAGATTTCTTTAATGATGAAAGAAATTGTTCAATCCTTCTAATCTGTCTGTAATTTACGCAGCCTTCATTCATCCAAAATTTCAATATAATTCTCATATTTGTGAAAGTCTCACTAAAACCAGTTTAAGTCTATTGACAGGATTCAAAAATTAGCTTTGAAAATGATGGGCGATAGAAATATAACCGAAAAACATCGCCGAACATTGCCACAATATTTCATGTCTTTCGCTGTTTTACCGATACTTTTTATTAAAAACATGTTCTGTAAAATCCACCTCTCAAACGATTCACTTTTAATACTCGCACTTGTAGGAATGCCCATCAGTTAACCCCATAGTTCAATTTCGAACGTCTTGCTAAGTATAGAAATTCTTTTTTTTTTACCGCACATCAAGAATGTGATGCTTTACCGAACTCTGTTTTTTATGGAAATGGTCACTTTTGAATTTTTCGTGTGAACAAACTAAGTTTTGAGAGTTGCTTGCGATTGCTGAATAAATTTAAAAACTAAATTTAAATTAGGTGGCGCAACAGTCCGTTGAGAACTAGGGGCTAGTGACTTACAACTCTCAACCATTCCTGTGTGCAAGTACTGTCGTCAAGGATGGAGAGGACCTAAGGTTTTAAGTCGAATCCGAACGGCTATTTTGAGAAAGCACTTTTCATGACAAGAATTACTCTTGAAAGATTTGCCAATTCCTCCTTTAGATTACACAGGCAGGGATTAAACCCAAGACCTCTGGCATGAAAGTCCAACACACTAACCATCACGCCACGGGTACTGCATAAATCACATTTACCATTACAAATTTTTTTGATAGAATCTTGCCTAAGCTGAGCTGTTCTAATATGTTTTTTAAGTTTACAGATTTTCCTTGTGTGCAATTTTCCCATGTCCCAAAAACCCCAAGAAAGAAGATGTTAAGCTAAAGGGTGTTTTTTCAAGAAGAAAATAAACGCATGTAATTAAATGTTTTGGTCAAGAATTTAGATTTACAAATATTTTTCATTATGTTTTATAAAATGATTTCGGGCTAATGGCCGTCGTTCAAAAAATTACCGCAGAGAGGTCCAATTTTTGAACACTTTTAGCAGCAATTGGGGCTGTATGTCAGTAATCATTATCGGGGCTTATTAAATCACCCGAATAAATTAGCACAATTTGCAAACGTTGTTCGGAAATAAGTTTACATCTAGTGACAGCTGCCAAAAAGATAAACTCCGAAAAAAGTATTGTCAAATTGAAAACCACACGCCTAAAAAAACACCCATTATATGAGATATAATCAGTAGTTAAGGGCGAACGTTAAAGAGACGTGGTTCAGTTAATAAAAGGTAAAGGAATCGAATATCAGATAAAAGAAAAATGTGCAAGCTGATTGTTTGAATTTGAAAATGAAAATGTGATTACAGTCCCTGGCCATATTATTAGACGCACTGCAGAATTTTTATAACTATTAGATTATACGCAATATTTTTAAATATTATAAAAAAAATTCTATAAATCTGCTGTTTTATTTTTATAAAAAAAAGTAGGAAATGGTTTATATTCTCCATACAAAATAATTTAAATGCATTTCAATACTCGAAAACCTGATTAAAATAGCTGAAAATTGAAATTTTGCATAAATCTAAAGTGCGTCTAATAATATGACCAGGGACTGTATATACCAAACTTTCGGTATAGCCTTTAAATCAATGTTTTATGAGAATCTCATTTGTTTCTTAAGGCTTTTTTCCATTAGAAAGATATTCTGAAATCTAAAAATGACAACAAATCTAAGAATGACAACAAATCTAAAAATGACAAAAACTCAAACTAAATGTGCGTACACTTTCATTGAAGACTTGACATGTCAAGTCTTCTTTCATCTTCAAACAAAATACATAATTGACAAATAATCGCTGGGATGGCTTGTCTCGCTATTTGCTATGCACATTGCACATACATTGATTTATTTATCTGAAGGTTCTAAATAATTGTTTAGCTTTATCAACGCTCAATTAAATGATAACCGAAATAAAGTAATATAATCTTTTTTTTTTGTTTATTTATCGCACCCTTAATTAAAAAAATGAAATCCCATTCCCATATGATAAGTTTTAATCAGTAAGAGAAAAAGGTCCACAACAGCACGATATGTGAATGTTTTTGTTTGCTTCCAACTCCCTTACTAATATGAACATCTCAACAAAGACCCCCACCTGTGTGTTTTTTTAAATATCAAATTAAATAAAAAAAAAATAGCTATCAATTCAATTTTGCTTCGCTTATATTTCAGAGACAATAATGACGAGTCTTTTTGTACCATACTTTGCAGTTTTTGAGAAAAAGGCTTAGTAACTTATTTAAAAAAAAAAAGAAATTTTTGTAAACAAATATTCATATAAAATTTGTTGTAATAAATTAATTTTTATATAAACGTCTTATTCAAGCGATGGGCAGTTGTATCACTACGTTACTTCAATCCAGTTGGCGCCCATCCCAGTGGAAATATCGGAGAAGATCCCAATGGAGAACCGAATAACCTCATGCCATATATTGCTCAGGTAGCAGTTGGTCGCCGTCCATTGCTTAAAGTCTATGGAACTGATTTCCCAACTACCGATGGTACTGGTGTACGTGATTACATTCATATCGTAGATCTTGCCGAAGGCCATGTCAAAGCTTTGGACAAGCTCAAGAATGACAGTGAGACAGGATTCTTTGCATATAATTTGGGAACAGGAGTCGGATGCTCGGTGCTGGAATTGGTGAAAGCATTCGAAGAGGCTTCAGGAAAGCCCATCAATCGTGAACTAGTCCCACGTAGACCCGGAGATGTAGCAACTAGTTTTGCTGATGCTTCATTAGCAACTAAAGCCCTCGGATGGAAAGCAAAATTGGGGATCAAAGAAATGTGCGAAGACACATGGCGTTGGCAGAGCAAAAATCCCAAAGGTTACGCCTCCAAGTAATGTTGTTGCACCAGAAAACCTGTATACACAATAATTTCACTTATATATAAATATTTAACTATATCCAAAGAGATACATACAACTTATGTATGGAAATAAAAGCCAGTTATAGAAAAGTAAACTATATAAATTAATAAAAAGTAACTATTTAATCACCCACAACAAAAAATTATATATATACAAAATATATGTATTTAAACCAAGTGTGTCTATAAAAACAAAATCTATCTTTCTTCTATTTTCTTGTCTTGTGTTTTGTGTTGTTTGTATCACAAATTATAATGTATGTAGATCAATGAACTCCAAAATTTAAAATATGTATGTTTGGTAGTAATTAACATAATATTGAAGACATCATCGTAATGATGCAAATTAATGTGATGATTGTTATATCATCATGGCACGTTCATTTTGACCTTGAAAGCACATTGTTAAATAATTTTTCCTAATCTTCGATTCGTATAAATTTAGTAAAATTGTATGAATATAAAACCTACATAATAACATAATGTGCATTTAATGTTTTATATATTTATGGAGTTTATTATTTAAAAATAAACAAAAATTTACACCTCAATTAGATGACAATTGTGATTACAATCAAATTAAGCTTAAATTTAATAGAAATGTTTGCATTTGTAGTTATTTGTATGTAAAGTAAATTATATATTGCAAATTTTAATGTAAAGAAATAAATCCTAAAAGAAAAAAAATAAAGAATATCTTTGGAGTTATTATTTGATTTAAAGATATTTAAGGAATTTCTTACATGATTTCAACATGAACCACAGAAAATGGAGCAAAAGCGGAGAACGCAAAAATACTAAAACTGGTTTTATACTTGTTTTAATTACATAACATAAGTATATATTAATTTATTGCGTCTACTGCTTTTGTGGTTTCTTTTTTTTTTTTTGGATTGAAAAACGATGAAGTGAACAAAACCAAATTAGGTCACAAAAGAGGCCTGTATTTTTAAAATTTAAATATATGCAAATAGAAGAATATATTCCAGCACAACCTAGGTGGTCTTTTCTTGATATTTCTAAGATCAAATATTAGAACAACAAAGATATATGTATGTAGTTTTTGTTTCTTAGGCTTTGTGTTGTAAATAATTAATCTTTTAACTTTGGTACAATAGTATCCTTAAGGCCTAAATAAAATCAGATACCTATTGTTGAAACTCCAACGAACTAGATTTTTGGAGGAACGGAAACAGTTTTGAATAATGGAATCAAATCTACTACATATATAAAAATAAGTCGGGTTTTCCTTCCTGACGCTATAACTCCAGAACGCACGAACCGATTTTCACGGTTTTGCATTTGTTGGAAAGGTCTCGGGCTCCGTGAGGTTTATAGCAGACAAAATTCAGGAAAAATTTCAACAGAAAAGCGGTGAACTCCGTTTAGCTTCCTATAGAAAGCTATTGTAAAATTTCCGATTTGTGGAATTGAAAATTTTTAAATTTTTTGACGTTTCAAGGGCCCTATATTCTAAACCAAAGCTTACTTTTGGGAACCTTTTTTAGTCAACCATATCTCTAGAAACTTCAGAGATATCGACTTCAAATAACGTATAAAATCTACAATGAAGGAATGATTCTGATTGAGGATCAATGCTTGACTATTGCAAACAAGCTACTGATTGAAGTAGGAATGATTGCGCCAAATCGATCGATGCACGATGCATTGAACTAAGAATTAAATCGAGAGCTACAGTACAATATTGATACATTGCAGGAATTCGTTCGAATTAATGTGCCGTTGCTGAATGAACAGCAAAAACATGTACATATACGAAACATTCTGCGCTTAAGTTGCCACTCAATTTAAACACAATTGATACTCCAACATGCAGTATTTCCCGATCCAGTGCAATGAGAAAATTGTTGATGCAATGCAAGCTCATTGTTTGGGATGAGTGCACAATGGCACATAAGAAATCATTTGAAGCACTGAAGCATCTTCGACGAAGTAACAACATCTTTGGCGGCTTGATGATATTGTTGGCAGGTGATTTCAGGCAGACATTGCCAGTAATTCCCCGTGGAACGCCTGCAGATGAATTGAATGCTTGCCTGAAGGCATCACTTTTGTGGAATAAGGTACAAACATTATCGCTAACCAGTAATATGAGAGTTCAACTTCAAAACGATCAAAGTGCTGCACAATTTTCCAAACAATTGTTAGCTGTTGGAAATGGAAAAGTGCCTGTTGATGCGACAATTGGATTAATTACTCTTACCAACGACTTTTGCCGATTTGTAGACTCTCAAATAGCTCTTATTGAAAATGTTTTCCCAAACATTAGTGAGAATTATCAAAATTATGCTTGGTTAAGTCAACGAGCAATTCTCGCCGCAAAGAATAATAATGTACAGGTACACTTACTGAATTTCACCATTCAATCAAAAATTGCTGGCATTGGTGACACACAAATCCGTTGATTCCATAACAAATCCCGATGATGTAGTAAATTATCCAACGGAGTTTTTGAACTCTTTGGATTACCAGGATTTCCACCACATAACGTGCAACTCAAAGTTGGTTCAGTTATTATGATATTGCGTAATTTGAATCCACCTCGACTTTGCAACGGTACTCGACTTGCCGTGAAAAGACTTATGCCGAATTTGATTGAGGCAACCATTATTAACGGAAAGTACGCAGGTGAAAATGTATGTATTCCTCGAATACCAATGACTCCGACTGATCTTCCGTTTGACTTCAAACGATTGCAATTTCCGGTTCGTTTTGCGTTGGCAATGACAATTAACAAGTCGCAAGGACAATAGTTTAGTGTTTGCGGGATAAATTTAGAAAATCATTGTTTTTCACAGTTGGGAAACCATCCGCTTTGTTTGTGTTACCGTCAGAAAATGTGGTTTAATAAAGAGCACTTCAATGAAACTTAAATTTGCAGACAAGTATAACGCTTCGATTTAGTATTTACTTTGGATTCACTTTCATTTTTTACTTAGAGAAGTTCAACTAAATTACACTTCATTTTTGTAATTGAAAAGAATTCATTACTGTTGTGAAATGAAAAAAAAATTTTCCTTTTTAAAGCCTAGTACGCTGCTGATGCGAAACGAAATTTTTCGGCAGTCTCCAAGTGCAGAGCGAAATTAAAACGAAAACCACAGCGGAAAAATATTTGTGGAGAGTTCTGTCTGGAAGTTGAAGTTCAATTTTAAGCCTAGTACGCTGCTGATGCGAAACGAAAATTCCCATACAAAAATGACTGACGAAATCATAAACGAAAAATTTCGCTGTGCTTTTCGTTTTTCAGTACGCTGCTGAACGACGAAATGTGTCATTTTAGTGGATAGCTGTACTAGATTTCGTAGTACAATTCTCCACTCTTTTCGTTCTCAATTTAATTGCCCGGTATATTAATTGCTTGCGAAATTTTGACGTTTTATTTATTTATTGAAAAATTTTTCGAATATTTTCGTTTATGATTTCGTCATGTCATTTTTGTATGGGAATTTTCGTTTCGCATCAGCAGCGTACTAGGCTTAAAATTGAACTTCAACTTCCAGACAGAACTCTCCACAAATATTTTTCCGCTGTGGTTTTCGTTTTAATTTCGCTCTGCACTTGGAGACTGCCGAAAAATTTCGTTTCGCATCAGCAGCGTACTAGGCTTGAGAACGAAAAGGGTGGAGAATTGTACTACGAAATCTAGTACAGCTATCCACTAAAATGACACATTTCGGCGTTCAGCAGCGTACTGAAAAACGAAAAGCACAGCGAAATTTTTTGTTTATGATTTCGTCATGTCATTTTTGTATGGGAAATTTCGTTTCGCATCAGCAGCGTACTAGGCTTAAGTAGAAAACAAAAAAAAATAATTTTTCTTTATCTTTTAATCCCAAAACGAAATGTTACAAAAAACGAAGCCATCTGGTGGCGAAACGGAGTTCGCCGGGTTTGCTAGTATTATTATAATTAGCTGGGATAAAACCTTATGCTATATTTATGTTAATGAGAAATGGCAATTTTCCATTCTTTTTTCTGCAATGAGTTTTGTACCCGTAACTAGAATTATTGACTGAGGTATGTATTTGAATTTCCAAAAACTACAAAATAATTCAAGCTAACGTATTTTATATTAAAGGGTGGTCTAACCATAACGCATGATAGCAAGATAAACATTTTTTATAAAATTATCTTAGTTTTATTTTGTTATGATTGAAAGATCTATAATGTTCGCTACGTCTTCAGTGGCATAACTTTATCCGATGTTTTATAATTTAAATGATGCAGAGGCATAATTAAGCTTCAATTTCGTTAATGTGCCGAATTATCGTATCCTTTAGCTCTTGAATTATTCTTGGACAATTGAGCTACACCTTTTCTTTTAAATAGGTATGCCTAAAGTAGGAAGTGCAAAGGTTTTAAATTACACAATGTCCAATATTGAAATCACCACAAAGACGTGAGATAAAACGACTATTGAATTTCTCGCGCAAAAGAACCATTGTTTCGTTGGATGTCTAGAAATTGGCACCAAACTATTGAAACCATATATCGTCTTGCTTCATATCCTCAATTTCTTGTCTGTTATCATCTCGCGATATTGAATACCATTTGTAGTTGGACCACCTTTTATATCGGAGAGGATTTTTCTAAGCCATAAAATAAGATGACGAAAATCACTTGACAAAAATACCGTTTTTTGTCAAATATTTCCGTTTCCATTTTTTCACCGTTATTTTATATTTTTTATTTGAAATTGTATTTAAGTAAGCAGAAGGAGTCGTTTTTAATAAAACTAGAACACAATTTAAATTGTTTTCTGGGAAAATATTTCCTGTATTTTAAAATTTAAAAATATGCCTGTAAATAAACATTGGTTTTCAAAAATTTAAATGGCATTTCATTTCTCAAAAAAAAAAAAAAACTTAATTTTTCCAAATTTTTATTTGAAAATCGTTGGATCGTTTTTTTTTTTTTTAAACTATTGTTTAAAAATTGAGTTTAAAAATGTTTATAGTATGCAATTATTTATAGGTTTTACATTTGATTTCCTTAAAAAATTATGACCAGTTTTTGAGATATCGAATTTCAAAAAAAATTTTAATATTTTTTTAAAAATCAATAACAGGAAGACATTTTTGATCATCAAATATTATTAAGGCAATATTAAAGCTTGTGCAGAACAAAAATAATGAAATCGGTTCATGAGTTCCTGAGAAAATTTCAAATCAAATAACGATATTCTATCGGTTCGTTTTTGAGAAAATTCGGATCTTCAATTTTAGACCAAAAAAGTTGTAGGGAGCACTGTTATTTTTAGTCCTACAAAAATAAAAAAAAACACCTAACGCGAATCTGCTTAAAACCTTAATTTGCAAACTTGAACTCATTGGACACAATGGTTTGGGCTGTAGGGGCTAGGACAGACCCATTTTTTTCGACTTCTTTACCATCGTCATGTCATAATTTGATTAAAATCTCGAGTTTGAATTCTATGATTTTGTCCTCCTTAAAGTATTCAAATGATAAAGTTTGTTGAAGGAATTAAAACAAATTTATGCAGTGTGTTTTTGGTATAATGAAAATTTTGTTTAAGAGCCGAAGTTAAAATCCTGAAAGTATGCAATTAAATAATTCAAACTGGCCGTAACGGCAATAATAATAGAGGTAACATAACCGTGTTTCCCTTGGAATTTTTCTCATCAACTAGATCGGGAGATGCTACTCGTAGTTGTAAGTTCGATTTTTTATCACACCCAAAATTGTCAAGTTTTTTTTATTAAAGCTTGAGAACTTTAAATAATAAATATAAGACACAAATATTGTTAGAATACATTTTTAACTTTCCATAGGAAGTCAAATTGAAAATGTTGATATTTCTCGACATTTCAAGATTCTTACTTCTCAGAATCTAGCCAAATGAAACCATGCATAACAACCATTGTATCTTCTCATAGAGTTTTACTATCAGCCTGTATAACTCGAGGTTGTTTACAAAAGACATTTTATTATTTAGCAACGTTATAAATATTAAATATTTAGACAGTTTAATGTAGTAGGTACTTAAATTGCATTGAGTGTGAAAGGCTTTTTTTTTGTCTAATTTGCTACCTTGTTTTTTCTTTGACGAAATTGATTGGCTTCCACGATCTTTGGCTACAGAAAGAGCAAACACACAAACAGGTAGTGTTTGCTCTTTCTGTACACTGTGTGTGTTCCAATGTGCCATTTTGATTCCGCATCACTTTCACATCCAAAAAGGCAGTGGAATCATCATTAAATTCCATAGTGAACTTAATTTTTGGGTGCTGCGTGTTAATATGCTCCACTTATGGAGAGAGTAGCTGGAACATCGACAACAATTTACCAACAAAATAACAATTTTTTGTTATGAGGTGTCTAAGTCACAGGCTGAAAATAAAAAAGTTTTGTAACAAAAACACTGGCACAAGATGTTAGAACATAAAGAAATATATTTAAGAATTTTTAATTTATTAGGCTACAAAAGTTCGGAACTAATTTTATTACTTAATAAGTATTGTACTTTAACTATTTGTTTTTATCAAGAAAAACAAATAAAATTATGTTATTTTAGTGAAATTAGTCAAAAGTTAGTTGTACAATAATATAATTTCTTAATTTTTTAAATGGCGCCCAATTTAGAAAAAAAAAACTGATAAAAAGATTTACTTAGGGGAGAGTACGATAACTCAGGCGGTAAAGTTTAATGACGGATTTGTATAGAACAGTTAAAAACAAGCATTTTTTACTATAGAAGGGGGGGGTCTATCTCCCCCCGTTTAGGCGGTAGGGGCAATTTAAAAAAATATGTACGTTAAATTGAAAAAAATAATTAAAAAATATTGGTAATACTTACAACTAAGTTTTATATATTTTTTTTAAAGCCAACACTTTTCTCTATTAGCTTGTTTTTAAATCAAGTCAAAACTATACAAACAAATTGTTTTTAAACACAAAATTTGTACAAAAAAAAGTTAAAAAAAAGTTTATTTAAATGCAAAAGAAACTTTGCATGGACCCCATCTTGCACCCACCGCACCTTGCACCCTCCCCACCTTGAACCGACTTCACCTTGCACCCACCCCAAATCCTATAGTGTTCCCAAGCAGGGAGGTTGCAGGGGGGCAGCATGCCCCCCATACACATTCCACTGTTGCATACACCCAAACTCGCACACACCTTACTGTTGCATAGACCCACCCAAACTCGCACTTACCATTATTACTATCAAAATAAGACCACTCAAGCAAAAAAAATAATTAATTTAAAATAGAAGTAGTGGTTATTTAATTTTATCAAAAACTAAAAGACATAAAGTCATCTAGTTTTCAGTTTTTGATCAAAAACAAATAAGAGGAATAAATTCTAAAATAAAAACAATGGTAGATAATCTTGAAGTATTGAAAAAGTTACACTTTAAACCTTTTTTTAACTTTTTTTACTCAAATTTTGAGTTTAAAATTAAATTTTTATTTTCAATTTTCTCAAAAACTAAAAGACATAAAATCATCTAGTTTTCAGTTTTTGATCAAAAACAAATAAGAGCAATAAATTCTGAAATAAAAACAATGGTAGATAATCTTGAAGTATTGAAAAAGTTACACTTTAAACCTTTTTTTAACTTTTTTTACTCAAATTTTGAGTTTAAAATTAAATTTTTATTTTCAATTTTCTCAAAAACTAAAAGACATAAAATCATCTAGTTTTCAGTTTTTGATCAAAAACAAATAAGAGCAATAAATTCTGAAATAAAAACAATGGTAGATAATCTTGAAGTATTGAAAAATTACACTTTAAACCTTTTTTTTTAAACTTTTTTTTTACTCAAATTTTGAGTTTAAAATTAAGTTTTTCAAAAACTATGCATAGTTTTGACTTGATTTAAAAACTGGCTAATAGAACAGAATGTTGGCTTTAAAAAAATGTAAAATACTTCATTGTAAGTATTACCGTTATTTTTTAACTATTTTTTCCATTTTAAATAATATTTTTTTTAAATTGCCCCTTCCGCCTGAACGGGGGGCGATATACCCCCCTCCCATATTAAAAAATGCTTGTTTTTAACTCTTCTTAAAAAATCCGTTATAATATCTTGTCGCCTGAGTTATCGTAGGTACTCTTGCCCACGGTTGTCACTTGAAAAAAATTTGCATGACCAAAGCTGAAAATAAAAGTGACCAATCGTACCAAAAAAGGACCAAAATAATTTTTGTCCGCAACGGTTTTTAACTTCCCATAGGAAGCTATTGTAATCGGTCCGATTTGTCGAATTGAAAATTTTGACATTTCTCAACGTTTCAAGGCTTCTAATAGAGTCTAAATAAAAGACTCGAAATAAACTTTGTTATAAGTACAGATAATAATGCAGAAAGATACAGAAATGACTCTCAAAAAAATTGAGTGGGTGTTTTCTTAACCGCAGCTATTTAAAAAAAATTGTTTAACCCAAAATAACTCAAGAACCAAAAACGCTAGGGACTTGAATTAAATTTTATATTATAAAATATATTATAACGTGATAATAAACAAGTATTTTTGGGAAAAAATCCAATTCACGTTTTTTTTTATAAATCAAAAAAACTGACAAAAAATAATTGTCACATCTAATATTTAACGAACAAAAAATGGTTATATCTGTGAAGTAATTGTATGCAACGAAGAATAACGTTATTGACATCTGGTAAATTTTAAAATGCAACAGTCAGTTTTTTCATAAATGCTACTAAAATTGCTTTTCGACTAAAAAAATTAGTTAACAAAAATAGATTTTGAAATCAAACTATTTCATCATGTTCAAAATATTGTTGGTAATTTTTAAATTTTTGGAATACAAACCAAATCATTTAAGCAAGACAAATCGGCACACGGGATGGGAAGTTATCAGTGTGGGTCGCATCCCAGCCTCTTTTTTTTAAGATCACAATAGGTTAACATTATGTCAGGAGATCGAATATTATCGCTTAATAAAATTTATATAAATTTAATTTAAAAAAAATGTTTTTGCAGACCAAACGCTATGGTTATTTTTCTCATCTTGTAGCTCTTTGGCCATCATTATATTATTAATGGTATCAAAATTAAGTCTGCCTTTCGTTTTAGTCAAAGTTAATTAAAAAAAATGTCCACTCAGCAGCAGCTAATCTGTGATGATAAAGTAACATCAAGTTATAAACGAACTTACCTAAATTTTGAAAACAATATTCATTTAAACCGTTTTTATGATAACCGACTTTTTCCCAAAATTCTGACATGTCCATTTTGTCCGTTAGATTATGATCTTGAGATGTGATGATTTTGAGATGTTGAGCCATCTGTTGTCAATAAATTGTGAAATGAATGCATTCAGCGTGTGCATTCAATGATCGTGCATTTGTTATGGGGTGCGTTCAATTAAATACATTTATGTACCGTTTACGTAAACGACCAAACTGGCAACCGTGCCGGACTTGCCTCTACTTAAGATCTAAAATAACGAAAATACTCAAATGTGTAATTTTTCACTTTTCAAAATGTAATTTGTATGCACTTACATCTAAGAGTATACCGGTACCAGTTAATGATGACGAATAAACTCCTGTCATCGTAATACCGAATTAGTTATCAATTAAAAAAGGTTAAAATTCTCATTATACATTATTGTTGTAATCATGCTTAGAAATAAGATTCGAAAATCTGTGTTTTTCCATTAAAATAATATCAGTGCTCTGCTCTATAACTTATTCCTTGTGTCAATAATTTAGCAAAAGATACAAACAAATCTAAACCTTATCATCGAACGCACGAATAATGATTAGACGAATAGAGACCCCATGCTATAAGAGCAACAGATAAATAACCAAAAATGGACGTCATGTTGAGTGTTGTTATTATTTTTGTTGTTGTTGTTTTTGTTATTGTCATTTGCTTTTACTTAAATTAAATTAAAGAAGAATATACATTAATACGAATTCTAGGGAAAAAGAATAGAAAACATAACAAAAACAAATTATATAACGAGGGAGTTGCAGAAGTACGGCGAGTAATTCAGTACCAATTGCTACTTGCATCGACGAAGTACTGTTATTCTGAAAGAACTGCGATTCAAGCGAATATTAACCAATTAAAAGTCGTGTTAATATATATTATTTTCAAAAAAAAAAAAATCACAAAAAATAACGTCTTAAACAACAACAACAACATCTTTAACACCGGCAGAATGATATTTGGAAAACTTCAACGGTCCGTTACAGGGTATGTTTTTCTAGTGTTTTGAAAATACATATTTAAAAAATACAAAATATTATTGTTGTGAGATTTAAAAAACATATTATTCACCACAAAATATGTGAAAAACAGTTTTGGCTTATCATATGGGAAAGCGTCATTGCACCCAAGCTAAATTTATAGTCTGGGAGGTAAAAATGCAACTTTGGCTGTTCTTTATTTTAAATTAAGTTTTGCACGAAAGAATTTTTTGAACTGTACAAGACATTTGTTTTTTTTTTTTTGAAAGCTTGCATTTATTATTATTGATATGAGAATCATACTCTATGATTTTCTTATTTTAACGTGGCGTAAGGTACCTACTTATCTATCAAAGACCGAACAAAAATGTAAATGTAAAAAACAAACTTTTTCTTTACAAAAATACCTAAGAAAATTTATAACAGTTTTTAATATTGGGCTTTAAATGATATAAGATAGAAACATTGTTGGAATCAATTTTGTATTATTGTATTTTTATGGATAACTTCATTCAAATATGATTTCCGCCATATGTCCTACAGCAGTTACGAGTTACTCCAATCGATCACTCTTATTTTTTTTTATTTTTCCAGTAAATTTGCCCATATTGCGCCAATAGTGGCATGCACATTGACTTCCAATTCTTCAAAATGTAGTGGTTTGACACTAATTTATTAAACAAAGTCCCATAAAAAGTAACCGAAAGGCGATAAGTCTCACGAATGATTGGGATAGTTAACAGGATCACTTCTGGAAATAAAGTTCCCACCAAATTGATAATGCAGTTTTTGGGTTCAATCTCTGTCTGTGCCAGTAAAGTTTTGTTCAGGGGTACTGTCTTTTGCGAGGAATTCACAAATTCTCCAAGAGTAATTCTTGTAATGAAAAACTGCTGCTTCAAAAACTGAAACGTCTTGTTGGTATCGAATCTCGTCGATATTTAGCTAATTAGTTTTTTGAAACAATCAGCCATCATGAGTCGTAACAGTTCCTTCCTCATTTCGAAAGAAATAAAGATCGATGATACCACCAGCGTCTAAGCCGCACCAAACAGTTAATTTTAATTGGGTGTAAGCGTAATGGCGATTCGTTAATGTCTGGAAGATTGTCTTTACTCCATTCAGTTTTGCCTATTGACAAAGCGGTGTAATCTGAAATGAGCTTTTATCATTGAACATTTTTAATTCATTTATTATTAAAACAAATTCCCACAATTTTGGTATAAGATTAATTGCCAATTCTTAGGCCAGCCATTCACGACACAAAATAAATAAGCAAACTGGTAGCTGCTGCGCGCACTGTCTTTTAAATCATGCAGTGTAGCAAAAGACTATGTAAGTAATGCAAGATAAATTGCGGTTAAATTTTTGTTGATGTACAGGAGCGGATCAGTGTGATTACCATTAAGGCATAACACTAATGGATAATTGCAACTGTGAAGTTTTTTTTGTAATCAAAATAAATTTACTGCATAGTTAACTGTCTTGCTTTGTTTTTTTTTTGTGTTTTTGCGTATTGTGATGGCTGGTAAGTTTTGTGTCGAATATAGCAACATTCGGGGGCTTAGAAGAAATTTGTGTTCTGTATACGTCCATACTGTTTTAAACAGGCCAGCTGTTCTGGCACTAAGTGAAACCCAGGTTGGTGAAAACACCGACCACACGGAGTTTAACCTTCATGGTTATAGCTTAGTGCCATTATTCTTTTCTCACCATGGTCTAGCCGTTTACGTCCGTAATGATGTTGCCTACCAGCTTCTGCCACAGTATAGCCAATGTATTAATACAAATTTTAATTATATATGGTTCAAATTTACTGTTCAAAGGCGCATCATTCATACTTGTTTTATTTATCGCAGCCCAAGTTTGGATAGTAATTCGACTTCAAACGAATTCGATGCGCTGTCCGACTCTATCCAGAGAATTGTATACCAATTTCCGCACAGTGAGATCGTTGTTACGGGCGATTTCAATGTACACAATTCTTCGTGGCTGCGCTATTCGGGTCAGACAACATCCGAAGGAAGGTATGTCGAGATTTTTGCAGAGTTAAACCACCTGACTCAGTTATGTAGTTGACGAGCCAACTCGGATTCCTGACGTTGCAGGTCGATCCGCCAACACTCTAGACTTGTTTCTTACCTCTGATCCTAATAAATATACTGTCAGTGTATTATCGCCTCTAGGCACATCAGACCATTGTGTCATATCTGCAAATTTCTCATGCCAAAAAACACCAATTAAAGTTAAAACCCCTACGAGAACCGTTTGGCAATATGAGAAAGCCAACTGGAACAGTCTCAATGAATTCTTCAGGAACTTTAACTGGTTACTATGCTTCCTCGATAGTGACGTGGATTCCAGTGCAGATATGATTACAAACTTAATTCTTTGTGGAATGAGAAATTTTATCCCGAATAGGGTAAAATCTATCAAACCCAAAGAAAACTCATGGTTTGATTCGAGCTGTAAAGAGGTTATTAGGATCAAAAATGTAAGTTTCCGGAATTACAAAGCCAACCCAACTGAGGAAAACCGGAATAAGTTCAAACAAGCTAGAAAGACCTGTAACGGAAATATACGACGCATTAAATTTTTGCATGACTAGAAATTACGGCAAAAAATACTACAATGTCCCAGTGGTAGTAAAAATTTCTGGTCATTTGTAAAAAATGTGCGTAACACTACGTCATCGTCAGTTCCTATGCTCGTTTCCAATGACACTCCCTATGTAAGTTCGATTGATAAAGCCAATTTTCTTGCAGCACAGTTTGCTGTTAATTCGATGCTGCCAGTGAGTGACATGACTCCGCCTGTACTTGAAAGCGTAAACGAGTCTATGGGACGAATCTTCTTTCGCACTCGTTCAGTTACTAGAGTACTTAAAAATCTTGACATTCACAAATCCGCTGGCCCAGATAGTATCCCCGCTATTGTTCTGAAGAGGTGTTCTTCGACGCTGGCAAAACCACTGCGTAAGCTTTTCCATCTGTCCTATTCTACAGGTCTCTTTCCGAGTGGATGGAAAACTGCATTTGTCCAGCCTGTCCCTAAAAAAGGCGAATCCTCCTCGCCATCTAACTATCGTCCAATTGCACTTACATCCCTTCTTTCTAAGGTCATGGAAACGCTGATCAATTTTCAGCTTAAGAAATATCTTGAAGAACGGAAGCTTTTTAATGACCGGCAGTATGGCTTTCGTTGCAATAGGTCCACTGGTGATCTCATGGTTTATCTCACCGAACAGTGGAATAAATCTTTACATCGTTTTGGAGAAAGTAAGATTATTGCACTTGATATTTCAAAAGCATTTGATAGAGTTTGGCATCAAGCTCTCTTATCGAAAATGCGTGCATTTGGTATTGATGAATCCCTTCTTCGGTGGGTTAGAAATTACCTTTCGGACCGTTCAATTCAAGTAGTGACGGGTTCAAATCTGATATCCACAAAATAAACGCTGGTGTGCCCCAGGGCTCCGTTTTGTCTCCGACACTTTTCCTTATTTTTATAAATGATCTTTTGTCTGAAACTTCTAACCCACTTAATTGTTTCGCTGATGACAGTACCCTCAGCTTCTCATATTCGTTTTTAGATTCTCATCCTTGTTCTTCGGATGTGGACTATCAACGGCAGCGTATGATAAGCTCATTAAATTCTGATCTTGACAGCATTGTTCAATGGGGAATAAAAAACCGTGTAGAATTTAATGCTTCGAAAACTCAATGCTGTCTACTGTCACAAAAGCGTAACCCTCCCCCAATGCCACTATCCATGAGTGGTACTTGCATCGAGGAGACTGAACAGCTATCAGTCCTTGGTATGTGCATTACAAACCACTTGTTGTGTAGTGATCACATATTTGACATCGCCAAAAATGCTGCTAAGTGTTTAGGTTTTCTACGACGATGCAAGAAGTTTTTTACCCCTTCTGATCTGGCTATAATTTATAAAGCCTATATTCGTCCAAAACTTGAGTACAATTCCCATATTTGGGCAGGTGCTCCTATAACCCACTTGAGATTACTGGACAGAATTAAAAAAAAAAGGTCTAAAAATGTTAGGTGACCATTGTCTAACTGAAACTTTTGCATCTCTTGAGCACCGTCGCAAGGTTTCATGTCTCTCATTATTTTATCGCTACTTCCATAAGCAATGCTCTAATGAAATAGCCAGTTGCATTCCTCCCCTCAAACAATTCAACCGTAATACTCGTTCTTTTAGGAATGCCCATCAGTTTACCCTTGAGCCCAATTTCGGACGTACTATAAAGTACAGAGATTCTTTTTTTAGTCGCACTGCACGAATGTGGAATGCTTTACCAGACTCAATATTTCCCACTCATTACAATGTGCAGGCATTCAAAACCAATATGCATCGGTATCTCCTTTAAAATCCTATCCTCGCTTCCTAGTTACTCGCACTGTGTATAATCATTATAAGGGTATTCATATCCCCTTGCGTGCGCGTACAATATATATAAAAAAAAACATGTTAAACAAATCGCTCTATATACAACTATAGCTACAGCGACGAAGACTTACAATTCTTGACAGCTAGTATTTCTCCGCTAAGAATTGGACACACGGTTATGTAAACATGCGAAAGCGTGGAAAAATACCACTACGACTCGACGTATCATAAATATCATCAGCTCCAGCACCTGACCTCTGATTGCTTTGAACATTCTAAAGCTCTTACCTGTAATTTGCCCTGAAATTATTTATCTTTTGCACAGCTATCTCCCGGTCGCCATTTGGATAATTTTCTTTTAGCTTTTTAATTAAAACATTTGGGTTACAAATGGTAGTCATATAGGATCCTCTTCCTCAGTTGTTAGGATATGTTCTTTGGAAGGAAAAAATAGAAAAGGTTAAAACTCAAATAAATTAAGAAGAGTTTTGAGTAATAAGATCAATTTAAACAAAAGTTAAGAACTGTAAAACATTTCTACAGAGAAGAGCATGTATTAAGCATAATAATAAAAAAACAAATTACTATAAAGCCAGGCCGTTTTAAAGGAGTTTTTCTTTTAAACATACTATACTAATATACGGCCCTCTACTGGTAGATATACGAAGCAAACTGACTTTACAATATTTTTACTTGCTACTTTTTTGCTTAAAAAATTATTGACGATGATTTTAATTCTCAAAATTCACTGGTAAAAATAATTATTATTAATCAGAATTTAAAAATGTCCGATGTTATTAAAATTCGCAACTTTACTTATAAAACTATTGTTAAGGGGCAACCGTCAGTAGCCGGATAGACGTACTATGTATGTATATACAACTGTCTGACATCTCATATGGTATGCCTGATGCAATCAAACAACAAATTAAGGCGGTCGTTGCTAGCCACGCCGCCGATGAAGACGAAAAGAAACTATAAAATAAAAACATGTTATTTTTAAAGATTAAGTTTATTGTTGTTTTGGTTTGAAATACTCTTTGCGATCTTTTTTCTGGCTTGCTTAAGATGTGTTGTTTTTACATTTTACTTTATCATATGTATTTTGTTTTTGTAGCAAAATTTTGTGATGTCAGAAAGACACTGTGTATCAGTTTTAATTATAATCAGGGGCGAGCCCCCTAAGATACAGATGTGACCTTTAAATATACAAATATATAAATGTAATCGTTTACCAAAGAGATAAACAGGTCAGTTTGGAAAGAGACACTGATGCTCTTTATAAAAAGGGCCCTGACACCCCCCATGGTTGAAATTTAATAAATTATAAGAATCATATTTTTTATTTCTGGAAAATAAAAATAAAATAATCATTTGAGATACTAGACATGCGAGCAATTTAAATCACAACACATAACATAAATGATTATTGGAAATGTACAAATTCCATAAGTCATACGCCTTGACCACAGCCCACACGATTTTATTAATGGCAATTGTTGTTTATTTAGCGGTAAATATGGAAAATAATGTGTCTACTCCAATTTTTACCGGTTTGAATTGATTTGTGGGAGGGACGTGAATTATAAACTTTGTACTCAGTTTTGTAGACAAAGTCTATTATTGTTTAAAGTCTTATCAAAAATTACTTTTGAAATGTCGCATTTGAAAAAAGTCTTATTTAAGTCGAAAAAAATATATGTATGTACATACATACATATGTACATGTATTTATTTGTTTTTCTTGTGATGATTTTTGTTAGAGAAAATTTTCTTTAAAATTATGTACATATGTACAAATTTTGTCTTCTGTCATTCCAAAGATATACAAACATTTTTTGAAGGTTAATGAAAACGGGTTTGAAATTTTCATAATCATACTTTTTTTAACTTGAAAATTGTCTTTTTTGAATATGTTACTATGTACAAAATAATAGGTAAATAAATACGTCATTAATAGAAAATATTCCTTTGGTTTTTATCAAAACTTACCTCACTAAACTTCCATGTGACGTTTGAGTGGCTTGTTTTAGACTTCTCAAAACATAACAACACAAATGTCGAAAAATCCTTCAAAAATTGTGCAAACCAACAGAATATGTGTGAAAGAAATGTTTTTTTAGGTTTGTTATTTTTAATGTTTCGTTTGTTTTGTTTTTCTTTACACTTCTTTTGACATTTATAGTTTTTGTTTTTAAGATTTTTGGGCAGAAATTGTTGGTATGTCAAATCATGAAAAGTGGTAACAATATTCTTTCAGAGAGAGAAAAATGACAAAAAAGTATGGAACGGTTTCTTGACAAATCAAACATGGTATAACAGTAAATTTATGTACCTCAATATGACATTTGACAGACCAACAATTTCTACCAAAAGAAATTTCTTGGGCAGAATTTGTCAGGAATGGAGCGTCCTCTTCTGACCAAAACTACCAATATGAAAACAGCATTTGGGTAACAATAGTTGAAAACTGTCAGTTTCGGTGAAGGTTGAAAACAGACCTAATATACATATGTGACAGAAATTATGGCACGAGTACGATAACTTTGGCGCCAAGATATAATAACGATTTTTGGTAGAGGGTCTTAATACAAGCATTTTTTACTATGGGAGGGGGGTCTATCTCCCCCCGTTTAGGCGGGAGGGGCTTATTATTTAAAATGGAAAAAAATAATTAAAAAGTAACGGTGATACTTACAATTAAGTTGTATACATTTTTTTAAAGCCAACATTCTGTTCTATTAGCCAGTTTTTAAATCAAGTCAAAACTATGCATAGTTTTTGAAAAATGTAATTTTAAACTCAAAATTTGAGTAAAAAAAAAATAAAAAAAGGTTTAAAGTGTAACTTTTTCAATACTTCAAGATTATCTACCATTGTTTCTATTTCAGAATTTATTGCTCTTATTTGTTTTTGATCAAAAACTGAAAACTAGATGATTTTATGTCTTTTAGCTTTTGAGAAAATTGAAAATAACCACAACTACTTTTTTAATTTAATTCTTTTTTTTTTGTAATAATTTGATAGTAATAATGGTATTTGCGTACCTATGCGAAATGCGTGTTTGGGTGTATGCAACAGTAAGGTGTGCGCGAGTTTGGGTGTATGCAACAGTGGCATCTGTAGGGGGGGGCATGCTGCCCCCCTGCAACCCCCCTGCTTGGGCACACTATAGGATTTGGGGTGGGTGCAAGTTGGTGTGTGTGCAAGGTGGGGAGGGTGCAAGGTGCGGTGGGTGCAAGATGGGGTGCATGCAAAGTTTCTTTTGCATTTAAATAAGCTGGATTTAAGAAAAATTAATTTACCCTAGGTATATCTTAATTCATATTCGATTATTACTAGGAAAAAGTAATTTAATTAAAATATTTTGTTTTGGTAATTTTCAATTTTCTCAAGAACTAGAAGACATCAAGTCATGAAGTTTTCAGTTTTTGATCAAAAACAAATAAGAGCAATGAATTATAAAAAAAATAGTAGATAATCTGAGAGTTTTGAAAAATTACACTTTAAACCTTTTTTTTAACTTTGTTTTGCACAAATTTTGACTTTAAAACAATTTTTTTCAAAAACTATGCATAGTTTTGACTTGATTTAAATACAAGCTAATAGACAAAAGTGTTGGCTTTAAAAAAAAGGTATAATACTTAATTATAAGTATTACCTTTATTTTTTAATTATTTTTTTTCCATTTAATGTACATATTTTTTTAAACTGCCCCTACCGCCTAAACGGGGGGAGATAGACCCCCCTCCCATAGTAAAAAATGCTTGTTTTAAACTGTTATATACAAATCCGTCATTAAACTTTGTCGCCAAAGTTATCGTACTCTCCCCGAAATTATTTCCTAGGTTTGTTCATTTTTCACGGCTTCTTTTCTTTTGTTTTTCTTTACATTTTCTGTCATTTTTAATAAAAAAAAAGTTTCGATCAAAACAATGATGATTACAATAAATACTTTGCTCCAATATAAAATAACTAGAACTTCTTTAAAAGTAATGTAAACGTTAAAAGTAAAACAAAATATTTGCGGAATTTTTAAACCATACTAGAACTTTGGTAAACAAATGTGCATTGTTTTTCAGAATTTCATGTTTCTATGTATAAATAAGTTTTCATTAATAATTTATTAATTGGTGTTTTACAATGTTTAGCTTTAATTGCTCTTCTATAAATTCATGTGAACAACTATAATCTTTTATTGCTTTTGATATATTTGTATTGGTTTATTATCTTTTCGGCTTTTGGCTATTTTTATCGAATTATTATATTGGTCTTTGGATTTTCTATTGAATCTTATCTTGAAGTGTGCTAAACAAAAGAAAATCTTTCATAGCAACTATTCGTATACCTCCTAACTTTATTTTTATGAATTAATTTTATTTTTAAAATTTGTTTTGATTTTGACCAATTTAAGTTTCTGTGATAAGCACTATCAGAAATATAATTTTGTTTTTCAAATCTTTGAGATTTTCATGTTTTTTTTTTCTATAATCATCTAATGAATTTAGCCTTAAGCCTAGTACGCAGCTGAAGTGAAACGAATTTTTTCGTCGGTCTCCAAGTGCAGAGCGAAATGAAAACGAAAACCACAGCGGAAAAATATTTGTGGAGAGTTCTGTCTGGAAATTGCAGTTCACTGGTTGTTTTCATCACTTATTGCACATCACCAATAACATCCTGAGTTTCCGATTCAGAAATGCAATGTTGGAACACATTAGAAAAATCCATTTTATTTTAAATTTTAAATCAAAGATAAATCCAAATCAAAACACCGAAAGTCATGAGTAAAGAATTTTTTTCAATTTTAATTTGTAAACAATTTTTTTCAATTTTAATTTGTAAACAATTTTGTTCAATAAATAAATTTAACGTCAAAATTTCGCAAGCAATTAATATACCGGGCAATTAAATTGAGAACGAAAAGAGTGGAGAATTGTACTAAGAATCTAGTACAGCTATCCACTAAAATGACACATTTCGTAGTTCAGCAGCGTACTGGAAAACGAAAAGGACAGCGAAATTTTTCGTTTATGATTTCGTCATGTTATTTTTGTATGGGAAATTTCGTTTCGCATCAGCAGCGTACTAGGCTTTAGGAATAATCATTTTCAAAAAAATACAAATTCTATAATGTCGATGGTTTTCCAAATTTAAGTTTCCTCAAAATTATATGTATGTAAATATTTAAAAATAAAGGATTTCAACTTCCAATAAGGAATTGAAACTTTTTTTTAATGAGACGCAAACCACTTGAGATATTTGCTTTCGACAGCGACCGTGATCGATCCGATGAACACAATTTTCGAAGACTCGGTCACACATTTCTATTCTCTTGGAATTCCTTTTTAAAATTATAAGTTCTCACATATTTTATACACGAAACGGTACTTTGCTTTGCCAAACACAATTTTTGTTTTCAAGTCTAGAGACGTCTGCGTGCCGGTGAATTTTAAGAAAAAAGTTAAAGTAAGTGATAAAATTGGATGAAAATATTGACAATGTAATCGCGAGTGGAAGTAAAGATGAAATTGTGAGTGAAGTAATCAGTGTTCTATGTTTAATATGGAATAATGACGAAATTAAGGAGACCCAGCAAATTTTTCTCTACTGGGGCCTTAGTGGTTTGGTAATGGTATCCGCGTTGCTTAAAGTGTATGGAGTAAACTCCATTGACGTTCTCGAAAAAATGGAGATGGAAGACGTCGACGAACAAGTTCCGGCTACTTTGGCGATCGAATTAAATTTCAATCTGGACTGCGAAAGTGCAAGAAGGAGAGGGTAAGTTGTTTTGATATTTAATTAAATCTTAGTAAGTGGACCACTGTGCCACAAAGTTGTTTAACCATATTACACAAGCGTCAAGGATAAGTTCAGGATGTACATATATGTATTGAGCTGTGTTCACACAAGCCAATTCCAAATGAAGGAATTGTTATTTGTTGTTATTTTAAGCTGTCCTTGGGTAGATTTCCGATAGCAGCTGTGTTGACCTTGGTGTGAACACAACTTGATAAACAAATTCTTGCTTCTTTTGCAACAAAATGCTCTTATTTTACTTTTAGAATACACCTTTATTGCGTGATCAGGGTAAGCTATCACCACCGTCGACCCGAAAGGTACTGGAATGGCTTGAAAAGATTTCCAACAATTTAAATTTAGCCACATCTTCAAGAGCGTCAACCAATTCACATGTTTCTGAGTTACCAGAAATAGATCTAATTGGTCTTCTTAAGTCATCTGTTAGAGGATAACTTCTCTTAGCCTGATGGACCTCCTATCCATTTGTATGATTTAAACAATGGACTTAAGGTAGTTCTCCCGAAAAAATACTGGAAATAAAATAATTTGTTTTTTTCTTGTCATAGTTATGTTTATTATTACTTTTTATTTATTTACTTTTATGAAAAAACATGTTATTTTTTTTTAAAGAATATAGAATTTATTTATTAACCAATTATTATTATTACTCCTATTTTGTTACTTTTCATTGAAAAAAAAAAACAATAAATTGTTTGAAAAAAGATATTTAGTTTGTCTTTTGTATTTATTTTTTATATTTTTCAACCATGGGTAAATGAACTTTTAATAAGTCCGTCTCATCGTTTCTAAGAGAGTTTCACTATTTTTTAATAAGACCTTCTTATTCTTTCAATTCATATCCTATAAATTGGACATCTAGATTTTAATAAGATTTTCTCTATGGTTTTAGAGTGTGTGAAGTTAGCCCCCCTTATTTCGATTTTCCAATTTTGGAAAGTTGTTCCAGGTTGTTCCCGGTTTGTTCCAAAGTTTTTTTTTTGAAAAATACCAAAAAATGGGGGTTTTAGACCCCAAAAACTGTTTTTGACTTAGCCCCCCCTTTTTCGAAAATCGATTTTTTGAAAATTGTTCCAGGTTGTTCTAGTTGTTCTGAACATTCTTCCAAATTTTTGGACCTCTATGATCAAAATTTTAAAAGATATGGGCAAAATTTGAAAACATTTTTCAGATTCTAAAAAGTGTTCTAACCTTGTCACCTCGAATATTTTACGAACAAAAAATGATTTTATCTCCAAAACAATTTTGCGCAACGAAAATTAACGTTTAAACCATGTGGTCAAATTTTGAGAAAAAAAAAACACATGCACGCACACACATCTGTCTAAAAATCTTTTAATTCGACCCGAGGGACCTTGAAACGTCAAGAAATGTCAAAATTTTCAATTCGACAAAGTGGGCCGATTACAATAACTACCTATGGGAAGTTAATAAAATATCAAAGCAGTAACAAGATTTTCTGTTAACATTTTTTCAGCTTCAAATCTTCATTTTTTAATGAACCTTTGGACCAATTTGATTTGAATGATCTCGGATGGGGAACAAGTTTTAGATTTTTTATTTTGGAAAAGGGGGGCGGGGGAGCATTTTTTGTAAATTTTTCATACTAAAAATCAATTTTAAGAAACAAATCTCTAGAACAATTTAGAAGAGCCCCGGAACAATTGGGAACAATTGGGAACAAGGCCAGAATATGGTTAACAGAATGGTACACTGTTAAGTTTTATTTGGGCTTAATATCTTTATTTTTGAACATATTTGAATGAAACTTTGGAACAATTTGATCTGAGTGATTATGCATATACAAATATTTTTTAAATGTGGGTGTTTATAAAGGGTGGGTTGGGGATGTTTTTTTGAATGTAAGCATAATCATTATTAATTTCATAGAGTCGGAAGCTTAAAGACCTTTTGGTCTTTGCTGAAAGAATCCAGCTTTGGATTAAAATTTTAAATTTTTTCAAGGGGGGCACTAGGGAGGGGAAATATTATTTTTTTCGTTTTTGTGCGCCTTTAGCTATATTTTCTTTGGTTTTGGACGAAATTTGGACACGAACTGGGGGAAGTATGGTTTGACTTGGAACATTTTTTGAATTTTTGACTTTTGAAAATGGAAGCTAAAATAATTTTTACAAAATTTAAAGACATCGAGATTTTTTTTTAAAGATCAGCGTAAATAATAGGTTATAAGACAAGTTTTGGTTGATGTATATTTGTTTAATCACGTTTTATTAAAATGTAGGCTTAAAAAAAAAAACAAAAAAAATGGGGAGACGTATTTTGCATTTTTGAAAAAAAAGTTGGGGCAATATCTTAAAAAATATACATTTCACGACTCTTATTTTTTTGAATAATGGTTAGACCAGTTTTTAGAACCTAAAAAAAAATATAAAAAGTTGAAATTTCGAAAAAGATCATAGGGGTCCAAAAATTTGGAACAATGTTCAGAACAACTAGAACAACTTGGAATAATTTTCAAAAAATCGATTTTCGAAAAAGGGGGGGCTAGGTCCAAAACAGTTTTTGGGGTCTAAAACCCCCATTTTTGGGTATTTTTCGAAAAAAAACTTTGGAACAATGCGGAACAAACCGGGAACAACCTGGAACAACTTTCCAAAATTGGAAAATCGAAAAAAAGGGGTCTAACTTCACGCACTCATATTTTTAATAAGACGTTCTTCTTGGATAAAAACCATAGAAAAATCTTAGTACTTTTCTTCTATTTTATGTGGTACTTTTTTCTCTGCGTGGCAAATCGTTTTGCCTATATCTTGAGACTTGAAACCTTCTCTTCTTCTTGAGTCAGTTTGATTTGATTTCTGTGTTTTGAGCGATGATCAATTCTTGAGAACGCCGCCCACCGTGAAATTGACTTGTGTGGATCTATGAGACAATTTATTGCAATTAATTGCTATTGTTGTTGTTCACCTTAGCCTTGAAAATGCCGTTTTTAGTTGTCTGTTTTTAAAGAGGCGTACATTAAAATTGTTATGAGACAGACAAATTATAAGGCGATATTAAAATTCAATTGAAGAAACAAATAATTTAAGCCATAAATAAATTGGTCATGTTAAGAAACATGACTTAGTGTACTTACAACTTACAAACATTTTTCGTGCGAATAATTTTAGGATTGAGGGCAAATTTGAGAAGTACTTTTCATGACAAGAATTTCTCTTGAAGGATATGTAAGAAAATTTGATTCCTTTTGTAGGGGCAGTATACTTCAAAAAAATGTTTATAAGATCTCTAGCATGAAAGTCTATTTATTTATATAACCATCACTTCACCGGTAATTTAAACATAGTTTAGTCTGCAAGGACTGAAAAAAGATCGCAGGTCCACTTTGAGTGCTTAGGCTTCTAAAAGAAAGTAATCATTATATTTATATCATTTATTGAATTCAACTTAAAGATTGCATTCATTGAATCCACCTAAAGATTGGGACTTCACGTTTTGCAATCATTAATCATTTGACCTTAAAAAGACTGCAACCATTTTTTCTCCAATCATTTGACTGCAATCAATTGATTGCAATCATTTGAGAATTCATTCATGCTTTGCATTCTTTTGAAGTCTTTGCATTCTTTTGAAGTGTTTGCATTCTTTTGAAGTCTTAGCATTTGCTTAAAGGCATATACACATTTTAAATTCACTTACTGTTTCTCTCCCTCTTATGTCATAACAGGAAATGTTTTGCATTAATAATTTACCGTTTTTTGTTGTTGCATTTCAAAGTGAAAGTTTGTGTGTTGATTTCATTAAAAATACAGACAAAAATTATTTGAAATTCTAATGAGATTTCAATTAAAAACTTTCATTTACCAAAGCATTAAAAACTAATTAAAATAAGGAGATACAATTCTTGGTATTTATGGTAAACCTTTTTACTTTCTTAACACAATTGATTTTTTTCTTCTCCAGTTATTAAACCCTAATTATGATAATGACTTATAAATGAGATGATATTAATTTTATCCTTAAAAAAATTACCCTTAATTAGATTTTATTTAAAGAAACCATGACCTCTGACAAGAAGTACTTAGTTGTGAAGCTAAAAAGAGGGAGCAATTTAAAATCGATGGGAAAAGATTGTTTTTGGCTTACTTAATTTGAAAAGGACAATTCAAAGCATCAATCAAGTACAAAAAATAAGAAATTCAAAATATATACATTTAAGTAATCTAATAAGGAAATCCTTTTGTTGTTAACTGTATTGCTAAACCGAAGCACAAAAGAAGATTGATTAAAATTAACAACTTTTTAATTCATCATATTATTCATATTAAATCAAAATTGTATTAAGATTAATGTGCAAATTTTTAATGATTGAGGTTTTTTCCATCTAGCTATTAGCGACATTAAAATAACAAACATCACTGTCTAGAAAAAGTACTTTGTTAACGAGCACTAATGTACATAAGTAATGCATTTTATTATTTGTTTTCAATTTTGGTAAGATTGTTTACATTTATTAAAAACAAATGTATCACCTTTATTGAATTTATAGGAAATCTTAGAAAACAACATTTACCTTATCTGTAATAAAAACTTTTGTTAATTTTTTTTGAAGATTAACAAAAAATTAAAAACAAAATTTAAAATTTCATTTCATAAGGATCCAATAAAGTTTATGTTTGGAAGTGACTAATATGTGTATTTTGTCATTTGTTTCGTCAAAGTTTGGAAGAACTATAGGGTGTCCCAAAATTAACGCAAGATTTCTTGCGTTAATTTTGGGACACCCTTTATAAAGACAAGTATTTTTTTAAACACTTAATCAATCCAAAAAGGTTACCATTTGATGAGATTTCGTTTCTAAACTATCAACTTGTTTGAAATTAACGCAAGAAATCTTGCGTTAATTTTGGGACACCCTATATATATAAAATGACACTTTTGAAAGTATGAACTTTAGCTGTTTTAATTTAAACTTTCGTTTAATTCTGAAGAACTTATGTAGATATATTCAAGCCTCATTTAATACGTTTGCATATAAAGTTGAAATGAGTTTTAGACTTACATCGAGCCTTTGTAAACCTGCGTCGAGTTGAAATGAATCTGATTTGACTCTGCTGTTGAAATTATGTCTTAGTTTTCTAAATAATTAATTGCAATAAGAAACTTCTTGAAGCCAGAAGATATACGTTAAAAAATCATTTTTGGAGACAGATTATGCCATCCAAAAATCATTAGCTAGATTTTGCCACTTAAGTCTGTTCTGAAACTGTTATTTGCATCCTGCAGGAAGCTAACCTTAACCCAAAGTTCCCAAAACAATCGAATTGACGTAACTGGAAGCAGATTTATTTTACAAAAAGAGGCTGGGATGCGACCCACACTGATAACTTCCCATCCCGTCTGTCGATTTGTCTTGCTTAAAAGTTTGTCTATATTTATCAATTTTTACCAAATTTGCGTACTATTTTTTGTAGATTTTATTTTTTTATGAAAAAACGGACTGTTGGATTTTTATAAAAAAATTACTGAATATCGAAAACAATATTTTCTGTGAAATAAAATAAGTTTGAAGCCAATATTTGTAATTTTTGAAAAGCTATTTGAGTCGAAAGTAAATTTTTACCAAAATTTTAGTATTGTTTTTTTTTTTTAGGTTTTTATTTTTTTGTAAAAAAAACTGTCAATTCGATTTTTCTCAAAATTTTATAGAATGTTGAAAACAATATTTTTTATATGTAAGTTAAAATCAGTTAGAAGCCATTATCTCAAATTTTTGAAAAGATATTTGAGTCGAAAATCAATTTTTACCAACTTTTGTTAATTTTTTTTTAGTTTTTTAATTTTTTGTACAAAAACTGTCAATTTGATTTTTTTCAAAATTTTATTGAATGTTGAGAACAATATTTTTTGAAAGATTAAAGTAGTTTAAAGACAATATCTCAAAGTTTTGAAAAGATATTTTAGCCGAAAATCAATTTTTACCAACTTTTATTAAGTTTTTTTTAGGTTTGTATTTTTTGTAAAAAAGACTGTCAATAAGATTTTCTAAAAATTGTATCAGATGTCAAAAACATTATTCTTCGTTGCACAAAATTGTTTTGGAGATAAAATCATATTTTAGTCGTAAAATTTTCGAGGTGACAAATTTTTGTTCAGTTTTTTTTACTTATAAAAAAAACCGTTAATTGGATTTTTTTCCAAAAATATACTTGTTAGGTATCACGTTATAATATATAATATACAATTTAATTCAAATCTCTAGCGTCATTGGTTCCTGAGATATTTAGGTTTAACCAACATTTTTCATTTTAAACTGTTATGGTAAAAAAACCACCCACGCAATTTTCTTGAGAGCCCTTTCTGCATCTTTCTGCCTTATTATCTGTAAAATAAAATTTATTTGAAGTCGATATCTCTTCTGGTTCTTGAGCTATGGACGACGAAAAAAACTTCGCGAACGTACGGACACACGCAACGCACAGACATCTTTCTAAAAATCTTTTATTTCGACTCTAGGGACCTTGAAACGTCGAGAAATGTCAAAATTTTCAATTCGACAAATCGGACCCATTACAATAACTTGCTATAGGAAGTTAAAAATATGCTACATAAACCATGTTTACTTTAAGGCGTTAAGTATGGGAGGAATCTAATTTAAAGTAAGAATGAGAAGCGTTCTACCATAAGCTCAGAGAGCGAATTGTCAAACTTGTAGGTGACATCATAGTACTTAAGGGACCAGTTACAGCTTTCATTGGTTTTCATCATTGAAACCAATAATTGGAAATTTTTCGATAGGTTGGACATAGCTTTCATTGGACAAAAAATTCCTGATTGGCGCCAGTTATAGCTATCCTTGGTTTTCATCATTGAAAACAAACATTGGATTTTAGCTATGTATCATTAGAAATTTCTGTCATTGAAAAAAATTTCCTGATTGAAATCCACCAACAAATTTTTATTTACAGAAATCTGTCCTTGGAATTGTGTGAAATTGGAACACAAATCAGTGGAACGATTAGTTTCACTTTTGAATATAAAAGTTACAGCTGTTTAAGAATTCTTTGTTAGATTTCCGATCGATCAGTATATACATACATAATTTTCGTTTCTAATCAAAGGGAAACACCTTCAAATATCATTTCAAAAATGTTTCCGGATTGATTTCAATGATAGTTATAACTGGCCCCTAAAAGCAAGCATTTCAGGTTTAAATTGATCATAGAAAGTATAACTGACAAGTGGAGTGCTTAAAGTGAATTGGTATTGTTTCGAATTATAAACTTAAGAATCATTTGTTCATTCAAAATAATTTCATCGTTAAAAAGTTAAAAATTATTAACTAAAAGAAAAGTTCTAGATTAAATAAAATATTAAGGTGCCATTTTTATAGGTATTATTAGTTTTCATCATTGTAACCAACCATTGTAATTTTTTTTTTGACAGGCCGTTTTTCTCATTGCAATGCAACGGAAAATTTTTTTCTGACAGAAATCTGTCATTGGAATTGTGTGAAATTTGAACACAAATTAGTGGAACGATTTGTTTCACTTTTGGACATAAAAGTATCACTTGTTAACTTCCGTCCAGAAAATAGTAAAATAAACTTTAAGCGACAAATGATTGCGTTATGAACCTTTTTTTTCTCAAACAAAATTATTTGACTAAGTTCCGATCGATCGGATCAGCTGTTAATTTCATCAGTAATTTTTAAGCCGATGCTATCAGAACAGTTTAAATTTGGAACGCCATCAGTAAAACGAATTGGAATTTTCTTGGCATTATGCAGTAAGCTGTTTATAAAATAAAATAAATAAGGTGGCGCAACAGCTCCTAGAGAACAGGGGAAAAGTGACGTACAACCCTCAACCATTCATGTTCGCGAATATAATGTCAGGAGTGGAGGGGGCCTGCAGTTTGTATGCCGATTCCCAACGGCTAATTTGAGAAAGCACTTTTCATAACAAGAAGATTTGTGAATTCATCGCAAGAGATAGTAAAAGTGAACAAAATTTAAGGTGGTACAGGCAGGGATTGAACCCAAGAGTCAAGAGACCCAAGTCAAATTAAATTTCATCATAAAATTTTTTAAAATGTATTACGGAAGTCAATTTAGCTTCAAATGCATCGTTTCTTTGAAAAAAAAAATTCTTGACATAAGAATTTAGACAAAATGCTTAATGACGGTTTTTTTCTGATAGTTCAACCGGACTCTAACCTCAAAGGCTTGATTCCAATCAAGGAATTTGAGTGACCGTGTGTCTAATTTTTGTTATAGATGGAATAATAAGAAAATGTAGTAATGTTGACATACTTTAGAATGTTGCCTATAAAAATATGTCACATATGTAGATGGCGTTCTTAGCTGAATAATACTTTAATGTTAACGAAGGTTTTAAAAGTCAAATCAAATAATATGTCATTTCAACTCAACTTCAATTTAGGCTCTCAACTCAAATGACGAAAATCTGACTACATTTCAACCCAAGCTCTTGATTCTACTTTTCTTATTAAAGTGACACTGGTAAAGTGGCAACCCCTTTTTCAAGTCAAAGCGTTGAATGGACAATTTGAGAAGTTTGCTCTAATTTATCGTTAAGGATTGACAAAGTCTTAATCTTTGTAATTTTAATCTCTATATGTTTGCTTTTTTTAAAGCTGCAAACATAAGATGATGAAACATTTCATCATACAAATTTTTTATTTTTAATTTTTAAAATTGTCTTGTCTCGTTTATTATTAGAAATACAAAACTAAACAAAAATAACTATGGACTTTGTACTCAAATATTTATTACTTTCCCCATATCACCGTTAAACAAACATTTTAATATTTTAGTATTCAGATATACCAAAAAAAAACATAAGCATATAACCTTAAGCAAGTTTATTTTGCGCATTTGAAATAAATAAATATTTGTACAAACACAAAAACCTATATATCGAAGTTAAGGCACGTAAAAAACAACTTATTTCTTTTTAGCTAAAAGGGTAGGTCAGGGTTTACAACTGGGTAGCTGATGTTAAATGGGGCATGATTTGGTTTATAAGTTTGTTAATATTTTTTTTCATTCCGGTTAAAAATGTAAGAAGATTTGATCAAGAGATTAAGACTTTAATTCAATGGCTTTAAAAAATATCCAAATTTTTGAATTCAAGTTAAAATAATTCGCAAACAGTTATAGCATTTCAAATTAACTTGTTATACTCTGAACTTCAGGTTAACAAAATAATCTCATAATTCTTTTTGATTCTCATGTGTTGAGGTTATCTAATGAGTTCAAATAAATAAAATAAAATTGTCCATACACTAAAAGATATTTTTGAAAGATTTTTATAATATTGTTAACTATTTTTTTTTTTTTTTTTATATAATTTAGAGGCACTCAAGGGGTTATTAGTACCCTTTATATGTTTATATTTAAACACAGTGCGAGCATTAGGAAAATAGGGAAGGGTTTAAGAGGAAATACCGATGCACATTGGTCTTAAAGTTCTCAACATCAAAATGGGAGGGAAAAACAGAGTTGGCCAAAGCATTCCACATTCTCAATTTCTCGATGTGCGATTTAAGAAAGAATCTCTATACTTGAGAGTACGCCCGAAATTGAGCTCAAGGGTAAACTGATGAGCATTCCTGGAAGTGAGTATTACGGTTGAATAGTTCAAGGGGAGGAATGCAACTGGCTAATTCAACAGAACATTGTTAACTTCCCATAGGACGTTATTGTAATGGGTCCGATTTGTCAAATTGAAAATTTTGACATTTCTCGACGTTTCAAGGTCCCTAGAGTCGAAATAAAAGATTTTTAGAAAGATGTTTGTGCGTCGTGTGTACGTACGTTCGTACGTCCGTATGTCCGTATGTCCGTATGTCCGTACGTCCGTACGTTCGCGACGTTTTTTTCGTCGTCCATAGCTCAAGAACCAGAAGAGATATCGACTTCAAATAAATTTTGTTATACAGATAATAAGGCAGAAAGATGAAAGGGCTCTCAAGAAAATTGCGTGGGTGGTTTTTTTACCATAGCAGTTTAAAAAAAGGTGAACATTTTGGTTAACCCTAAATATCTCATGAACCAATGACGCTAGAGACTTGAATTAAATTTTATATTATATATTGTAACGTGATACAAAACAATTATATTTTTGGAAAATTTTTCACTTCGAAAATTTTACGACTAAAATATGATTTCATTTCCAAAACAATTTTGTGCAATGAAGAATAATGTTTTTGACATCTGATAAAATTTTGAGAAAAATCGAATTGACAGTTTTTTTACAAAAAATAATAACCTAAAAAAAAATAAAAAAAAAGTTGGTAAAAATTGAGTTTTGACTCAAATATCTTTTCAAGACTTTGAGATATTGGCTTTAAACTACTTTTATCTTTCAAAAAATGTTGTTTTCAACATTCAGTAAAATTTTGAAAAAAATGTAATTAACAGTTTTTTTTACAAAAAATTAAAAACCGAAAAAAAATTTAAAAAAAGTTGGTAAAAATTGATTTTCGACTTAAATATCTTTTCAAAAATTTGAGATTATGGCTTCTAACTAATTTTAACTTATAAGAAATATTGTTTTCAACATTAGGAAAAATTTTGAGGAAAATCGAATCGACAGTTTTTTTACAAAAAATAAAAACCTAAACAAAAAAATTAATAAAAGTTGGTAAAAATTGATTTTCGGCTCAAATAGCTTTTCAAAAATTAAAAATATTGGCTTCAAACTTATTTTATTTCACAGAAAATATTGTTTTTTATATTCAGTAATTTTTTTATAAAAATCCAACAGTCCGTTTTTTCATAAAAAAAAAAATGGTTGCCTGTAAAGTCGGTTTTACGGGCGAAGATTTTACGTGACAACGTCTTTTTCTCGGTAGAATATTTATTGATATGAATATAATTAAATTGCACAATAGAAACAAGGAATTGAATGAAAATAAGAATTGCACAAATTTTTTAAACTAATAATTTACTTAACACTATCAACATTTATCAATAGTATGACATAACCTATAAACTCAGTTTCTCAACTTTTGTGTCAATCTAACAATTAATCAATCAATCATAGTTTACGATAATGAAATATCAGTGTACAATTATTTACCTTTATTGTTGTAGTTGTTGTAAATGACGAATCTAAGCACTCCACATTTTCACTACAGACACAGCTGACGATACTTTAACCACACGTGTGAACTTGTATTATGACGCTTTCTTGTTTTTCCAACGCCAAGAACGTTCGAGAAAGACAAAGACAGAGACACAAGCATGCGCCGATTCAATGCGCCTAATTCTCTAGTGCTGCGCGCGCGGCAGACCGATCATAGTTGAGTGGGAGAGAGACGCAAGGCATTCGGCGGGCCTCTCTCTCGTTCGGTGACTCATCGTAACGTTACCGGGCGTTACACTTTTTCATAAGTGACTCCCAGCCGCAAACTAATTTAAGACGTTGTCACGTCAAAAAATAAAATCTACAAAAAATAGAACGCAAATTTGGCAAGAATTGATACATTTAGACAAACTTTTAAGCAAGACAAATCGATAGACGGGATGGGAAGTTATCAGTGTGGGTCGCATCCCAGCCTTTTTTTTGTAAAAATATCGATAAAACAACGAAAGGCATGAAATATTGCGGCGCGGTGGTGTTCTAGCGATGTAAATGTTTCGATTATAGTTCTATCACCTATCATTTTTAAAGCCTTTGTATTCTATCCAAGAGATTTAAACTTGTTTTAAGGGCACCTATATAATCTTTTGTGATTAAACAAATGTAACCTCTTATTGGAAAACCCTGTGCAAACTTCTATTTTCTTGTGAGAATTGTCAAACATTTTATAACAATTTTGAGATTGAAAACTTAGAGGCGCACATCAGATCACTCCTTGCAAAATTTCTTTCATAGCTTTGCTTTGTTTTGGGAAGTTCTAATTATTTTTTTCTTTTCTTTTTAGGGCTGCAAAAACTCTGCGAGTATGGCAGGTGCATAGGGTTCGCAATATAACCGCTTACACTGGAACCAGTCTCACCGAATTGCCTCCAAATGCTGCAGCTTTCATCAAGAACTCAGAAGAAATGTGCCAACCCGACAAAGTTCACATTTGTGATGGAAGTAATATTGAAAATCGATGGTTGACAGAAAAATTGGTCGCTCAAGGAACTCTAAGTCCTTTGAAAAAGTACGAAAATTGTTGGTTAGCCAGGACTAATCCAAGTGATGTTGCTAGAGTTGAGTCGAAAACATTTATTTGCGCCGAGAACAAAGACGAAGCAGTTGTTGGTTCCCTGGGTAATTGGATTTCTCCAGAAAACATGAAAACTGCAATAAATCAGCGATTTCCATCGTGTATGAAGGGACGTACGATGTACGTGATACCGTTTTCCATGGGTCCAGTGGGTTCACCTCTTTCGAAAGTCGGAATTGAAATCACCGATTCTCCGTATGTTGTTGAGTCGATGCGTATTATGACAAGAATTGGAATCGATGTCGTTCACCAATTGCAGAAGAATGCTGAATTCGTGAAGTGTCTCCATTCGGTTGGACGTCCTGAAAATGGGATTGTAGAGTTTCCAGCATGGCCATGTGATCCAGCTCGAACAATAATCCTCCACAAACCTGATGAGAATTTCATAGCGTCTTATGGTTCGGGTTATGGTGGAAATTCTCTGTTGGGAAAGAAATGCTTCGCTCTCAGGATTGGGAGCACTATTGCCAAACGTGAGGGCTGGTTGGCTGAGCATATGTTGATTTTGGGTATAACGAATCCTCAAGGCGAGAAAATCTATGTTACCGCAGCTTTTCCTTCAGCTTGTGGCAAAACAAACCTGGCCATGATGACTCCCACCTTACCTGGTTATAAGATTGAATGTGTGGGGGATGATATAGCTTGGATGAGATTCGATGAAAACGGACAGCTTCGAGCCATAAACCCTGAATATGGGTTCTTTGGGGTTGCCCCTGGAACTTCAAAGGAAACAAATCCCATAGCAATGCAAACTATCTTCAAAAATACGATTTTCACAAACGTCGCTTCCACCTCCGACGGTGGAGTATACTGGGAGGGTCTGGAAAAAGAACATTCTGCAGATGTTGCGATAACAGATTGGTTGGGCAAGCCTTGGACAAAGGGAAGCAGTAAGACACCAGCAGCTCATGCAAATTCTCGCTTCTGCACGCCAGCAACTCAGTGTCCCATAATTGACCCAGCATGGGAAGATCCCAGAGGAGTTCCTATTAGCGCAATTCTTTTCGGAGGTCGTCGACCAAAAGGTATTCCCCTGGTGTATGAGGCCCGGTCCTGGGCTCATGGGGTATTTATAGGAGCATCTATGCGCAGTGAGTCGACAGCAGCAGCGGAACATACCAAAAAGGTAATAATGCACGATCCGTTTGCTATGCGGCCATTCTTTGGCTACAATTTTGGAAATTATCTAGAGCACTGGTTAAGTATGGAAACCCTAGGTAAAGTTCCAAAAATCTTCCATGTCAACTGGTTCCTCAAAAACAAAGACGGAAAATTCATGTGGCCCGGTTTTGGAGAGAATTCAAGAGTCCTTGATTGGGTATTTAGACGTGTGAAGGGTGAAAACTGCGCCAAAGATTCAGCTATTGGATTTGTACCTTCCGAAGGAGCTCTCCGCACCGATGGCCTTGATAATCTTCCTGAAAGCCTCGATAAACTATTTGATCTACCAAAAGATTTCTGGCTACAAGAAGTTAGTGAAATAGAAAAATATTTTGAGACTGAAATAGGCAATTATTTGCCAAATGCTGTGACCAAAGAATTGACTTATTTGAAAGAGCAAATTTCAAAAATGTAATTATAGAAATTTAAGATAAGATTATTATTTTTAAAAGTGTAATATTTTGCATTTCATAACAAATACAAAAATTCTTAATTAAAATAAATGATATGAGGGAGTTTAACAATTTTTTAAACGCAATTCCTTAAAATCAAAGTACAACATTTGTTTTCTTTTTTTTTAAGGAAAGATAAAAATTGTAAGCTAGACCATTTTAATCGGACTTTTGAACCTATTTATTTTCTTGCTTGTCAACAATTTTGTTATTGGGCTTAAAATTGATGTATCTACATATGAATATGTACATACATAGACCAAAGTGCAATGCGGAGTTTCTGAGAAAAAAGGAACTGATTAGAATATTCTACAATTCGCATTCATTGATCGAATATCATATTTAATTTGTATTATTTTTTTAAATGGGGTCGTTGTAAAATATACAAAATTGAATAATACACAAATAATGCAATAGTATTATTTGTATTATTAGGAAGATGAATTCGACAACACTGGAAAGACTAAGTACATAATTTTCCAATAAGAGGTTTTATTTTGATATTGAAAAAACGTGCATATTTTGGAAGAAAAATAAATTGATCTTCATTTCATTATATAAGAGAAAGATAAACCTCTAACAAGGCAAGACAATATAAGCTAAATGGTCATTACGGCTAAGTCTGCAGCACCATATACTTTTCACTAAAATTTTCCATTACTATTTCGCACATTTGAGGCTATATGTCCTCGATTACTTCATGATTTTCATCCTCAGGTCTTGACACAGTCTTTATCTTTTACATAGCTTCAAAAAAGTACTAAAGGTACTTAATCACAAGATCTCAGTTGATGATTGTATTTAAATTTGCATTAATCATTGCTCTGTAGCACCAGCTCAAAAACCACAGGAAACAGTGATACGTTGAAAATGGAGAGGTTTTTCAACAATAATTCTTGAATTTTTCGATCTTCAAATGCAAGAAATTCTACTTATTATTGTATCATTCGATGTAAAAACGGGCATCCCGCAGCTGAAGAAGATTTTTCGATGAAAATCCTGATAATTTTGAATTATTTTTCAGACTTAATCAGCAGAGATACGACGTTACTATAGTGATCGTCAGACTTGAGTTCTTCAGTTAAAAGAACTTTTAAAGCTAACTAAGTCTTTATGGAAAATGCGGTGTATTGTTGTTTGTAAATTTCGGGCAAGTTGCCGCTGCGGCTCTTAACCATTCCTGTTTGAAAATAATTTTAAGGTTGGAGGGGACCTACAGTTGATATTCCGAATCCGAACGGCAAATTTTTAAAAAGCACTTTTTCATAACAAGAATTACTCTTGAAAGATTTATCAATTCCTCGCAAAAACCCTTACAAATAATTTAGGTGACACACGCAGGAATTGAATCCAAGACTTCTAGCCTGACAGTCCTGCGTACTAACCTAAACGCCTTAGGTACTACAGCGAGTTCGCATAAACCCATACAAAAATAGTATAGCGGTGACAAATCGCACGGTTTTGGAGGCCAGGATCTAAGTTGACTGAATATAGAACGCAGTCGAATCACTATTTTGGTAATAAATTTGCATGATTTGATAACGTTGTAAAGTAATGTCTCTATTCGTTATGAAATTTCAAACCAAACTGAGCATAAATCAAGTGACAGCTGCCAAAAACACCAACTCCAAAAATACATTGCCAGGTTGAAAATTACGCAACTTAATAAAACACCCTTTAGAATGCCTTACTTCAAAGATTGACGAGGAATCGTCAAACCTGAGTTTTATAGGCTAAAGCAGCAATATTTTTAGTTGTTCTTCACATTGCTAACTTGTGCCTGTGACAACTTCTGTGACTCGAAAATTGTCTACATTTTTAATCGTGAATTATAAAAATTTCAATGGCTGCATTCAATCTGGTGTTGCATAGGTTATCCTAGATAGATGGGTTTTGATGGGTTGGATATCTAAATTGAGAGCTGTAAAAAAAATAAAAACAAGTTTTAGCTGTTCACAAAAAGTGAACACAAATTTAAATTTCGAAGTCCAAAACTATTGTAAAACAAAATTTTCAACGCATAATATTAATGATTCACCGAATTTTTACCAAAAAAGTTACAAATTTGAAATAAATTTTCCCGTTTCTTTAAATTAAATCCATACGTTGAATCAGCTGTTCTGTCAGATACCTACATGTACCAGCAATGGCTGCATTCAATCTCAAACAGATAGGGTATCCGGACACCTTTTTGTTAGTGTTTTACGTGTAAAATAACAGCTGATCAAAAACAGCTGAGATGTCAAAAAAGGAATCCAAAGGTATCCAAGAAATTCTGGGGTATGTATGTAGGTATCTGACAGAACAGCTGATTCAACACATGGTTAAATTTCAAAAAAAAAATAAAAAAAGTGATTTCAGCTTTTTGTATTTGTTGTTAAACAAAAAGATACAAAATGTTAGTTAAAGTTGTATTTGAGGATGTTCTGTACATAGTAGACGATGAAGAAGCTATTTGCCTCCGAATTTTAAAAATGTTTTATATCTTACAACAATTTTGACTTCGAAGCTAAAACGTTTCTCTGCTTTTTGTGAACAGCTGAAAGTTGTTTTTATTTTTTGACAGCTATCTCAATACAGCTATCCAACTCGTTCAACAAGGTATCTAAAAATCCACCTATCCAAGATACCCTATCCAACATGAGATTGAACGCAGCTGTTTTTTTACACGTAAAACACTAACAAAAAGTTATCCGTGTACCCTATCTGTCTGAGATTGAACGCAGCCAATGCATTTTTAAACCATGAAAAGTTCAATTTTCAGCAATGGCGTTGTTTTTAACTGTTAAATGACAAAAGATGACAGCTTTAAAAGTGACAGTTGCCCAAATATCGGGCTATTTAAAATAAAAACTATAATTGAAAAACAATTTGCTTACCATTATGTTATATTTTTTTGAGAAAGTAATTTTATTAAGAAACTTAAAGTGACCAATTAAGTACAAATATACTAATAGTTAGTAAAAATAGATTATAAAACTATTTCAAAAATAACAATATTGTTTCCTAGTGCCCCCTGGCTTTTTCTTTTTTTTATAATACAAAACAAAAAAGATCTTTCAAAAGATTTCCGATAGACTTTTAATCTGTGCACATGTGTGATGCTTCTTATGAACAATTATTCCTTATTATTTGTGACTAAACAAAAGAAGAACAATTCTTAATCATACTAATAGTTTTTTTTTTTAAGATAGGGTTTTCATTAATTAAAGGAAAATTTCAATTTTTGATCTTAACGCAACGACTCATGAAACTCACCCTAATTATGTAACCTTTTTCCTTCAATTTTTGTCAAAACAAAAGAAGACAAAATAAACAAAAAAAAAATAAAAGAAACTTTGTCTTTAACATTATTGTTTCTCGGAAGAAACCTAAAATTAACTCTGCCAATTTGTATAAAGATAGTGTATCTGAAGTCTGAAATCTCTTTTTAATGTATTTGTTTATTTACTTTCTTGAAAAAAAAACCAATGAGTTTTACTTTTTTCTTCAAAACATTTAGTGGCATCCCGATGTTTCATTCTTCTTTTAAAAAAAGTATCTAGAAATAGCATATAAAGGTGTGTTTTTTTTTGTATAGAAGTTTTAAAAATCTTTTATATCACAAACTAAATTCGTCGCCCATCTTGGAGATATAATAAGAACTTTATATAGTTAAAGAAGTGTAGAAAATAAATGTTAGATAATAAAAAAATACCCAGACAGTCAGGGTTCGAAGCTCAGTAAAAAAATAATAACAATAATAAAAAAACCCATACAAAAGTTAAACTTTGAAACCGTCAATATTCTTTCAATCATTATTTTATACATGAAGTCCATTGTATTGATAAGAAATGTGTTTATAGGAATATTTTGTTGTGCTTATAACAAAATAAATCTAAAAGAATATTTTATTTCAAGTTACTACTTACTCCTACATACATACCTATATTCGATATTGCGTTTTTTAATCTATTTCTAGAAAGAATTAGGGGGCCAATAACTGGAACTGATTTGGTTTTTCTTTCGCTTCAGCAAAAATGTTTGCTATCGCAAATGTTTTTGTTTTCCTGATGAATTTTTATTTCGAATTCTAATAATGATGACGATAACGTCCTAGTTAGGTTTTAATCAACAAAAAATCACATAGCTTTTTATATTAAAAACAAGAATTGAAATGCATCTACTATATACCTACAAGTATGGGAATTATTATCTTTAACACAAACTTTAAAAACGAATACAAACAGATAAATGGCAAGGCGTGTCGTCGGTGTCTACCTCTATGGTGTTACCATAAAACACCGGAAATTCCGGTTAATCAACCAAAAGTTTATATCTAGTAGCTACCTACATACTATATGTTTTCAAAAATCAATAGTTCATCAATCTTTTAAGGCCATTTGGGGACAAAGTCCACTTAAAGTGGGATTGTTACAATTGACTGATAAATGGTAACTATCTTGTTTTTAAGCAATATTAGATAACAGAAAAATTAGCCACGCGAGTATTGTTCTCACGATCGATTATTTTACAAAATTTCCTTAAATGCTAAATTAATGCGTTTCGATCTAAATTTCAAAGACAAACACAGGCACACACCAAAGATAACGATAATTATTGATTTTAGACTCTATAATTTAAATGCAATGAAGGAGTCCCAAGTTACTGCTCTTGTTAAAAAAAAAAAAACAAAAATATTCCTAACGATATTCTTCAAATTTTAGAGTGATCGGCTTTAGTCACTCAATCATTCATAAAAAGGATTGATTACCTCAAAAACTATTCTAAATATTTTAATAAGAATAGAGTCTGGATGCGACTCACAATGCATGTTTGTAATATAATGCAATCTTTTGGGAATGCAACCTTTTATGAATTTATTATTACGAGTGTATTCATTGAACGCAAGGGCATCAATTGAATTTAAGGACTTCGAGTAAATGCAGGGTTTCAATAAATCAACAAAACTTTGAAAGAATGCAAAGACTTCAAAAGAATGCAAAGACTTCAAGTGAATGCAAAGATTGCATAAAGTTTCAAATGATTGCAATCAATTAAATGCAGTCAAATGATTGCAAAAAAAATGATACCAGTCTTTTTAAGGTCAAATGAATGGTGATTGAAAAATTTGAAGATCGTTGGAATGCAATTATTGATTTATAATGATTACATTACAAGTCTGCCACACTGACAACTTTCAAATAGGGACATATAAAATAATTACTTTATTGCAATAAGCCAAATTGCAATTTAAAATACTGCAAAAAGTATTTAATCAATAGTTGAAGTTTAAGCAGACTTTGGTGGAGGTATCTGGGACGTTAAATCAATTAAGTGCGATATTTTTTGTAGTATTTTTTTTGTTAAAAAATTGTCCATTAGATTTTTCTTCATCAAATGTTAACACTAATATTTTGAATAAGATGAAATATATATTTCCTTGTTCTCGAAATATTTGAGTCGGAGATCCAATTTTTTGTAAGAAAAACTGTTAATTGTATTTTTCATAAAATAAAATTGAAGACATGGATTTGGACTACCTATGGATCATAGAGGATATCGATATCGACGTTCCATACAGCAAAAGCTACAATCGATCTTTTGCGCCATTTTTTTTACTCGACGTGGTACTATAGTCGTTTTAGTGATGTCATTTGGCCACCTTGGAGATGCAATTTTACCCTTTTTGACTTTTTTTGTATACCAACAATTCGGAAACGGTTTGAACACTTAAGGATAATATTTTGCAAGCAATCCTTGGAAATTTGGTGTGAAAGAATGAGCTAGTACTGGTAAATCAGTCGAGGCAGCCACTTGACTTATGTTGTGTTCCATAATTATTATGAATGCTTGCCCTTATTAATAAAGTCAGACTAAATGACCAAAATTAATTTTGTGTATTTTATTGAATTTTTAAAAAGAAGCTTGTATTTAGTCCACCCTTTATTAGTTAGCATCAGAAATTTCTTCTTTTATTTCCTTCATTATAATAGTTTTTAACTCTTTTTATGTAATCAATTTTTTTCAAATCGAATTTAGAAATTTTTTTTTTTATTTTTTTAAAACTTCAAACGCATTCGTTCTGAATTTGTTTCTCAAAACTAATAAGAGACTGGAATGCGCTACAGTTCTGTGTGAACTCAGCTCTGCTGATGTTGTTTTCTGCACAGTGGAGCCCAGTTATACAAATTACTATCTAAGTGATGTTTTGACCACGGCCGTCGGTGTTATAGGTCCTTTCTTGATGACAGCATTTATTTGTCTAACTGCAAAAAGCATTTCACCGATTCTGTATCAATACTCACAATCACAATAAGCCTCATGACATCGCTCTGACTTCAATGTCATCAGACATTTATATTTAAAAGATATTGCCTCTAGTGTTGACCAGAGAGCTGAGAACTCTGCTCTATTATTTTTTTGACATCGATAGGTTCGGTTAAGTTGTTTCCGATCTTTGTGGAGCAGCGCGAATTCTACATGGTCATCCTGTACAAAAGAACGAGTTTGGTAGGGATGCCAAAACTATCCATGGCTCTGTAGATGTTGTCATTTGAGGCCTTGAAACCGATGAAACGATGGTGGGTGTCGATTTGTTTTAATGGGTTTTTCCAGGATCTGTCGTAATGTGAATATTTGATGACTGTGGACTTTCCTGTTCTAAGGCACACTGATACGGACCTATCAGGTTGTTGATACACGTTCATATATTACGGTATAGAAGATTTTGTATGCGATGTTAAGGATACCGATTCCTCTATAGTTTATTCAGTTTAGAAGCCTACTTTTTTCAGTATCCGGCAAAGCATTCTGAGGTTCCCTTCATCGGGCATGATTTCTTTCAACTATACTTTACAGATAGCTTGGTGAATGCTCATTAAAAAATGATGTCTAGTTGCTTTGGAGAGCTCAACATTTCAAAACCGAATTTTAAATAAGATCTCACACTTTAGTCAAAACAAACTTTTACCAAATTTGAGTAGTAATCTTTAAGGTTTTTATTTTTAGCAACAATGTTTATAAAAGATGTAATTAGTTCGAAGCTAATATCCATATTTGCGATCGAAAATTTTGAAAATGGCGTGATAAAAACATCCTTTACTAAATTTGCATCTTTTGACAATATTATCTGCCGAGGGAAATAGGTATCCCGAACGTAAGGACGCACATACGAACTTAAGTACACATGCACACAAACACATCTATCTAAAAACCTTGGATTTAATCTCTAGGGTCCTTGAAACGTCGAGAAATACATATACATATCAATGTATTCAATTCGACAAATCGGACTGATTACAATAACTTCCTATAGGAAAGTCTAAAATGTTTTGTTTAAAACTTCAACATTTTGAAAAATTGACCCAAAAAATTTGTTTCATCTCTAAAAAATCTATCGTCTTGTACCTTTTTCAACCTTTTAAAAAACGACAAATTATTTGTCATTTACACAAGGTTTTGTCACATTGAACATAATAAATTTTATCAGCTTCTTAAATAATCTATGAAGAACAAAAAGAAGTTTTTCTATTTTACAAGATTCCTTTATTAAACAAACAAACAAACAAACAAAGCAAGGTTTCCGCTGTATTTTTAATAGATTGCCTATTAATGTTTTTATGATTCCATAACTTGCTCTCACAGTTTCTATATACATACATATAAAGTTTCCTATATTGCAATACAAAAATAAAACAAAAAACAAACTGTATCTATACACTATACATTATTTACATATCTGTAGACATATTTTGACAAGTAAACAAGTTCATATTGTCACCCGCATTCGTTTGGAAATTTCCGTCTTTTTTCCACTTAATTTCAGTTCAAACCATAAACAATCTACCGAAAACAACAAAACTAAAACAAAAAAGATACAAATTGTTTCAATACACATCAATACGCAAAGTTGTTCCATCTCTCGTTGCGTCGTCGTGCATGTAGACGAATTTCATGATCTTTTTGTTTTATTGCTTTGCCGCACAATTAGACGAGCCTCCAAATTTTGACCAATCAAAAACAACTAAATGTAGAGATTGTATAAAACTTATGTGGTAGTGTAACCCATCAGTCAACAACAACATCAGGCTTGCTTCAGTATGCAGCAGGCTTGCCATACTAGGCTAAATTGGGCTATAAGTAGCTCACATATAATCTTGGGCCATATTTCTCTTCGCACAAATACATAATTGATGCAAATAGAAAAACAACAAAGCTATATCTACTATTTTATTTTCGGTTGTTTTTTTAAATACAAACAAATTTGAATATTGAATCTACCAGTTTTTGCATTGAAATTGAGCTATTTTTTGGGCAACTTTTTATGATCAAATTTTGGGCTACAAATATTCATGACATGGAAGCCCTGTTTCTCAAACTATTTAATTTTATTAAAATTAGGCTATTTGTTGGCGTCGATTTTGGGCTACAAATATATTTAAATTGGGCTATTGAGGTACTTAATATGACATGGCAACCCTGGTATACCGAAATAATCTTCTATAAAAATCTACCAGATACAATTAAACTCGTCTAGCTCTTTCTGAGTATATACACGCAGTTTTATAACTGTTGACGTCGGGCACGTTGGCGCGGGCGGCAGCGCGGTGCGGTGCGGTGCGGATCGGCCCGTCATCGCAGAGCACACGGCGGCGTATGAATTTTCGCATATAAAAGCATTGGCCAACCGTTTTGGCCACTAGTTACTCGTAGCTTCAGTAAATGGAAAGATCAAGTGATAGAAACAGTGATCTTATAAAAACTTTTGACAAGAAACTTTGGAGGAACATAGAATTTCTAGAAATTATTTGAACTTTTAATAAAAAAGTTAAATTTGAAAGAAAATCAAATTTTTGTGAAAAAATACATAAATTGTTTTTTTAATTAGACAAACAAAAACAAAAATCTCATCATGCCTGAGTTTATGGAAAAATCAAATGCGTAAGTTTTATCGCTCAGAATCATTTCGTATTCAATAAAAACTGCAAATTTTTGTTGTTGTTGTTTTATTGTTATCTTTTGTTTGTCTTCTTGTTTCTGATGTAATTTTTTTGTTTTGTTGCGCGTGCATTTAACAGATTGCCAACATATTTGTTAAAAAACAAAGCCCAAACGAACTTCGGACTCTATAACCATATTCGAGGAGTGAATATATCCAATGGTAGCTTGTCCAACTTGACATCGAATGTGAAGGCGTTCGTTGAGCAAGCCGTTTCGCTTTGTCAACCTGATCAAGTGCATATCTGCGATGGATCGGATATGGAGAATAAGTTGCTTTTGAAGCAACTCGTTGAAGCTGGAACTATTGTGGCATTGCCAAAGTATGAGAATTGTTGGTTGGCCAGAACAAATCCGGGCGATGTGGCTCGGGTGGAGTCGAAGACGTTTATTTGCACCGAAGAAAAGCAGGAGGCTATTACAAGTCCCTCGGAAGGTGTGAAGGGAACATTGGGAAATTGGATTTCACCCAATGACATGGAGGAGGCTGTGCAGCAGCGCTTTCCTGGATGCATGAAGGGAAGGACTATGTATGTGGTTCCGTTTTCAATGGGACCCGTTGGATCACCACTCTCCAAAATTGGTATCGAGCTTACCGATTCGGCATATGTGGTGGCATCTATGAGAATTATGACCCGTATGGGAAAATCGGTGCTCGATCAGTTGCAGAAGTGTGAAGAGTTCGTAAAATGTCTGCATTCGGTTGGAACTCCAGCAAATGGAGTTGTGGAAATCCCCTCTTGGCCGTGTGATCCTGAGAGAACAATAATCCTGCACAAACCAGCTGATAATCTAATTGTGTCTTACGGATCGGGATATGGAGGTAATTCGTTGTTGGGTAAGAAGTGTTTCGCTCTAAGAATCGGAAGTACAATCGCCAAACGCGAGGGATGGTTGGCTGAACATATGTTGATCCTTGGAATTACTAATCCTGCCGGAGAGAAGAAATACATCACTGCAGCATTCCCGTCGGCTTGTGGAAAAACTAATTTGGCGATGTTGAGTCCTTCGCTGGCAAACTACAAGGTCGAGTGTGTGGGAGATGACATCGCTTGGATGAAGTTCGACAGCAATGGAGTCTTGCGTGCCATCAACCCCGAAAATGGATTCTTTGGAGTTGCGCCGGGAACCTCGATGGAAACAAATCCTATTGCCATGAACACAGTCTTCAAGAACACCCTTTTTACAAATGTCGCCTCGACATCAGATGGAGGCGTTTACTGGGAAGGTATGGAAAGCAGTCTGGCACCTGGAATACAAATAACCGATTGGTTGGGTATGCCCTGGGACAAGAACTCAGGTCGTCCAGCAGCACACCCCAATTCCCGCTTCTGTACACCAGCATCCCAGTGCCCAATTATTGATCCGGCATGGGAAGATCCAGAAGGTGTGCCAATCAGTGCAATTTTGTTCGGTGGACGTCGTCCTGCAGGAGTTCCCTTAGTCTACGAAGCCAATTCCTGGGCACATGGTGTATTTGTCGGAGCAGCGATGAGAAGTGAAGCAACTGCCGCAGCAGAATTCCGTGGAAAAGTCATCATGCATGACCCGTTCGCTATGCGCCCATTCTTCGGCTATAACTTCGGTGACTACCTGGCGCATTGGCTGAGTATGGAGCAGAGTGAACGTAGTCTTCCAAAAATATTCCACATCAATTGGTTCCGCAAGGGAAGTGATGGTTCATTCTTATGGCCCGGATACGGCGAGAACTCCAGAGTCCTCGATTGGATCCTGAAGCGAGTTGACAATGAACCGTGTTATGTTGACTCACCCATCGGTCGTATGCCCACCAAAGACGGACTGAATCTCAGTGGAATGTCAACACAAATCGATGTCAATCGACTTTTCTCCTTGGAGAAGGACTTCTGGACGGAGGAAGTTAAAGCTATTTCAACTTACTTCAAAACACAAGTGGGAGCCGACCTACCACCTGCCGTCAATGAAGAAATAAAAAGCTTAGAACGGCGTGTGGCTGAAATGTAAATAAGTTTTAATTATAGATACTTTATAAATAATGTTATATAGCTGTAAGGATACTCGCTACACTTTTAAGGACACTATACACTTCACAACAACTGAAACCCATGTACCATCTAAGACATTTTTATATCTACATTAATATGGTGTAGTTTTTTTTTTAAGTATTATGGTTATTTTTTCGCTTTTATTTTGTTGCTGTTTATAACTTGTTCAAACAACAATAAAAAGAAGCAAAAATATGCAAATAAAAAGAATTAAAAATACAAGAAAATCTATAGGAGTTGTTATATTTTTGTACTTTTGACAGAGAAGCGAGAAGGCATGAAAAATGTCTGGAGTGGGGGAAGGGGAAGAGGATTTTCTTTTAAGTATCTCTTCATCGGCATTATAATCCATCAGAAGATTGAGATTTGAGAATGAGAACCATTGCCATGACAGCTGAGATACATATACCTTACATTAAATAAAAAAGAAAATTAAAAAGGGTTACTAAGGGTTTTCGTTTCGTTTCGTTTCTTTTTCTTTTGCCTTAAATCCGGATTTAAAAAAATGAACAAAAGAGAATTCTGTAGACAGGTGAAACACACGCAACTTGTTCTCTTATAATTTTATTTTTATATTTCACCCTCCATATATAAAGATACTTCCAGAGGGTATTATGTATAGGTACATAGTATTATATTTTTATTTATTTTTCTTTTGGAAGGTAAATACATATTTATGTATGCATAAAGTTGAAATGTTGTTTTTTTTTTTTTTTTTTTAAGGGGAAGGAAACTTTAGTTTAATAATAAGTTAATTCTCACCAAAGTTCCAATTTATTCACTGTCTATTTAATTTTAAGTCACCAATTAATAAAATTAAGCAAAGGGTTAAGTGATGGATGGCAAGTCCAATTTGCTTAAAGTTTCGACTGAAAGTTGGGAATAACTTAAACTTCAAATGGAAATTGAATACACCAATTTAGTATATTTCAGATAGGATTTTTTAAAAGCAAAGTAAAAGTATCCCTAAAAGATAAACACTGTAAAGTTCAATGAAGGCGATTTTTGTGTGCAAAAACGAATATAAATCAATATGTATTAAAAACTCGAATAAGAAAAATCATCAACTGGTAAATTGAGTAGTTTTTAACTCAACAGCATTAAAAAGAGGATTCTTAAAGTATTAATAACTTCCCATTGGAAGTTATTGTAATCGGTCCGATTTGTCGAAATTGAAAATTTTGACATTTCTCGACGTTCAATTAACCTAATGATTTCATGCAAAAAAAAATTTAATCAAAGAAAAATAAAGTTTTTGAAGTTTAGTAAAATTTTGAGAAAAATCGAATTGATAGTTTTTTTTTACGAAAAATAAAAAAATTAAAAAAAAAACATTACTAAAAGTTTGTAAAAATTGATTTTCGACTCGAATATCTTGGCAAAAATTAAAGATATTACCTTTGAACTAATTGCATCGTATAAAATATATTCTTTTTAACATTCAAAAAATTTGTATATTTGTAAGCAACAGGATTTTTTTTACAATCTACAAAATCTTCAAAAAATACAACACAAAATTGGTAAAAATTGATATAAGAAATACAAACTTTCAAAAAATGCTTCTAAAATTGGTAAAAATTAGTTATCGACTAAAAATCCCGTTAACGAAAATTAAATTTGAAGTTAAATTTATTTTATAATTTGCAAGATATTAATTTTAACTTTGTTATTTTTTTTTTTTTTAAATTGAATTGACGATTTTTTTACAAAACACAAAAACTTACAAAAACAACAAAATACTGATAATAAGTAGTTTCGGCGCAAGTATTAGGAGAAAAAGAAGACAATACCCGTGTTTTGTTGGAAAATCTATCCATAGTATAGTAGTATTTTACACGAATAACAAAAACAATATCCATAGTATGAATAACACCGATAAAAGTTAGAGTAGAATCTTACTATGGATGGGTTTTTGACATTTATACGAGTCTCGAATGGACCTTATGTGATTTCGTTCTGAAATGTTCGTACGATTGATATTGCATTTGTATCTCGATGGCTGTGTTCGTTGAGTAGTTGTGCATTTGGAATCATGTGTGTTTTCCATTGGGGAAAAAAATCAATCTATTACTGTTGATATTATTTAGTTTTGTTTGTGAAAATTGACTAACTGGGCTTATTTTGCAAGAGAAAACAATAGAAAAGATATTTATGTTTTGCTATGTTTCCACCAAAGGTTAATCTCAGTTTAGATTAAATAGATCTTTTTTGGTGTTTCCACCGCACAAGAAGATTTAAAAATGATTAAGTATGACAGCACTTTCTAAAATGCAAATGGTGTTTCGATGTTTTCGATGTGTGAAGTGCAAGTGAAATAGTTTGATTCGTATTAAACAATGAAGAACTGATTAGTTCAGCACAATATAAGAATATGCTACCTACTCCATGTCCATTTTTTTTTGTAATTTTATTAAAACAAAACTATATTTTTAGTACACAAACATGCAAAAAAACAGACCATAATGCATTATGTGTTAAACCAACTCCTTCACACAGGTTTTTCTTCTCAAATTTTGGCTCGACTCCGATCTCCGACGGGAATCGAGTCAAATTAAGCTCATTTCAACTCGATTCAGGTATATAAAGAATTGAGGCGATCTTCAAGCTTGCTTTAACACCACATGTTAATGTAGTAGTCTACGAACAAACCCCCTCATTGAAGCAATTGTTAAATGATCTTTTTTTTATAGAATCTTAGTTTCCAGATATTTTCTTACCATTTCTTCTTGAAAATTGTCCATTTTATTAGTTTTAGTTAGTTTTTTTTGCTAAGATAATTTTAACATTTGATTTTCACAAAACTTTCTTCTATTTATGTTTTTTAGTATTATTCTGACAGATCTTTTTCAGTTGTACCAATTTTTAAATACAAAAATCTGGCTACTGCGGATCGTTTTGTTGGCAATTTCTCACTGTACTACTATATATATGGAATATCATAAAAACGTACTTATTGACTTAAAATTTTACATTTCAGTTGTTATTAGCATTTTATTAAAATTCAAGAGAAAAAAACCCAGAAATATGAAAGTTCATTTGAAAAAATTTTTTCAAATGTACAAATTTAATCTTTTTCTAAAAAATAAACTAATGGTTTTTCTAACGAAACATTAAAAAAAAGAGAATTGTTCGTCTTTTTTTAAGACAAAAATTACCGTAATTTCTTTTCTCGTACTTTCTGGAATTCATTTTAACTCCCCCAAGAAGAAAAAGGTCATTACTTGTAATCTCAGCAATGAAAGAAGAAACCCAATATAAACATTCTATTAAGGTTAAGTGAGAAATACGTTTTTTATCATAATACGAGATATTGAGTATAAGTCAATTTATTGGAAGACATAAAAACTTTATAGGTTAAATCAATAACTCTCCAAAACTCCAAAATACATTGAGCTCTTAAAGAAAACGCCATTTGAATCCGGAAAAATAAATTCATGCGAACAAAAAAACATTGAAAATACTTTTAGCTTATTTTTTTATAATAAATTATTTATTTTCAACTAACTGGCTCCACAGACGTGTGTTTATTTTTTTGTATAGAATACGCTGTTTGATTAATAAACCAACCAGTAATGAAAATCAAACATAATAAAACAAATTGTTAAAAGAGAAATGATTCAAATTATGGAAAGTGCGTATACGCCACAGTGTGCTAAAACGAATGGGTAATTTACATGCATTTTTCAAATCTCGATAAACGATACTTCTCAATTCTACTAGTTAGTTCATTCTCACCAAGTAAGTTCATTCTCACCAAGAATGAACTTGAAAGTTCATCACAATCGGAAGTAGTTTTTTAGCGCAATTGAATCGCAATACTGTAAATAAGAAAGTTTTTAATAAAAAACTAAAAATTGCTCGAAATGATAGAGCGCAATTCAACCAGGAGGAAACGAGTAATTAAGCGATATATATATTTTTGGATGAGTGAGTCGTTCTTTGGTGTAGATTATACCCTAATATTTCGAAATTGGGTAAAGTTTCACGTTAATCCTTACTTCGAAATAATTAGAATAGAGCTGAACTTTTTTCGGGTACACATTGCAGTTTATGTGTAGCACATGGAGCCAAAAAAATGTAGTCAAATTATAACTTCGAGTGCTACATTTTGGAAAAATCTTTTCTTTAAAAAGATCAAGCCTTAGAACAGTTTCGGAATTTTGTTTAAAAACTTCAAACAAATTTATTTTGTTTACAAAAATGATCTAAGAACAATATTGTTTTTCAATTTGAAAGATATTTTGAAATATTTAAATGCTTCTTTTTTGCGAAAAATATTGGAGAATAATATTGAATTCTCCAAATTTTTTAACTTAGTCTCCAATTTTTTTAATTTAAGCTCTTCAAATTTAATTTTACTTTAATATTGAATAACCTAAGAACCTAACCTTCGCACGGGTAGACATAAATAATGCTAATTAAAATGACCATGAATCACTAAATTAAAAAACATTTTTTTGTCCTATCATTAATACTCTTCGCAGCGTTTGCGATAAAAGACATTTTGTGGCTAATTTTTTAACCCCTTCGGTTGGTTTTAATAGCAATTTCTTAAGATTTCTATAGTAATCTAGTACTTAATATAGCCTATATGCTACTCAGTGATAATGTAGCTTTCTTATAAAAAAGAATTATTAAAATCGGTCCAGTATTTTTTGAGTTTATTCGTTACATACAAAAATACAAGTCTTTCCTTTTTATAATATTAGTGTAGATTAGTTACTTGGTTAAAAAAAAAGAAGATTTTCCTAATTTGTTACAATTCTTCAAATTTCACTTAAGTTAAAATTTGATTAATCCATATGTGTTTCTGACATTCAAAATTAATACTTGCGTTCTTTAAATGTAGGATTATTTGCTTTTTTTATTGTCCAAGAACTGTCACCTATTAGACGTTTCGCATGCACCTTTTTTAATACAAAAAATCTGTATTTTACAAAAAGGAAATTGCTAACTGGTAAACTGCTAACCCTTTAAAAATACATCATTTGGAATTTTGCTCCAAGGACTTTAATAGATACATAGGTTCTTAATGTAGAAGAAGAAAAGTTTTATTTTGGAAGAAAACTATCGTGAGGCTTACCAATGAAAACCCTCAAATTTATTAAAGACTAATTTCTCGATGACAAATAGTAGTAGTCAAGTTACAACCTTTTAATATGTGACAAATAAAAACTACTCCATTAATAAAAATGGAACCATACACGCCTTAGAATTATTGTACTTACTACAAAAATGGTGAAAAAATTAAAGCCACTGATCGCAAAAGTATACCACAGCGTCGTTGTACCTTTTTGGCCGGTAATAAGTGAAACTGTAAATATTGCTGCTATTGCCCATAGTGTTGAAACAAATCCTAGTTTGTCAGTTCCTCGCATTCCACAAACGAAAATACAACATACAGGGTTATCCTTTTTGCGGTTTCAAAAGTAAACGTAAAAAAGAGGCTGGGATGCGACCCACACTGATAACTTCCCGTCCTGTCTGTCGATTTGTCTTGCTTAAAACTTTGTAGGTTTTCGTGTTTTGTTAATAAAGTTCTAAGTTGAATTATTCTTAAAAAACTTCCAATAATATTTTGCATTTAACAAATTAGTTTGATTTCGAAATTATTCTTTTTTGCTAACGAGATTCTTAGTCAAAAACCAACTTTAGTAGCATTTCTTAAAAAAATTATTTCTTATATAAACAAATACAAATTGGATGAATGAAATTAATTTGAAGTCAATATCTTCTATTGTTCACGAGATATCGAAAACCGAACATCAATTATTACCAATTTTGCGTACTATTTTTTGTAGATTTTAATTTTTTATGAAAAAAACTGACTGTTGGATTTTTATAAAAAAAAATGTACTGAACGTCGAAAACAATATTTTCTGTGAGATAAAATAAGTTTGAAGCCAATATTTTTAATTTTTGAAAAGATATTTGAAACGAAATTAAATTTTTACTAAGATTCAGTTCAGTGGTTTTTTTTTTAGGTTTTTATTTTTTGTAAAAAAAACTGTCAATTCGATTTTTCTCAAAATTTTACTGAATATTGAAAATGATATTATTTAAAAGATAAAACTAGTTTAAAGCATATATTTTAAATTCTTGAAAAGATATTTGAGTTGAAAACCAATTTTTACCAACTTTTAGTAATGTTTTTTTAGGTTTTTATTTTTGGGTAAAAAACTGTCTATTCGATTTTTCTCAAAATTTTACTGAATGTTGACAACAATGTTTTTTAAAATATAAAATTAGTTTAAGGCCAATATATCAAATTTTTGAAAAGATATCTGAGTCGAAAATAAATGTTTACCAACTTTTATTAATATTTTTTTTAGGTTTTTATTTTTTTGTAAAAAAATTGTCAATTCGATTTTTCTCATAATTTTACCGAACGTTGAAAATAATATTTCTTATAAGATAAAATTTGTTGAAAGCCATAATCTTAAATTTTTGAAAAGATATTTAAGTCGAAAATCAATTTTTAACAACTTTGAATAATGTTTTTTATAGGTTTTTATTTTTAATAAAAAAAACTGTGAATTCGATTTTTCTCAAAATTTTACCAGATGTTAAAAATATTATTCTTCGTTGCGCAAAATTTGTTTTGGAGATAAAATCGGTTTTTGTTCGTAAATTTTTTGAGGTAAATAATATTTTTTTTCAGTTTTTTTGATTTATAAAAAAAACCGTTAATTGGAATTTTTTCCAAAAATATATTTGTTTGGTATTACGTTACAATATATAATATAAAATTTAATTCAAGTCTCTAGCATTATTGGTTCGTGAGATATTTAGGGTTAACCAAAATGTTCACCTTTTTTTTAAACTGCTATGGTAAAAAAAACCACCCACGCAATTTTCTTGAGAGCCCTTTCTGCATCTTTCTGTATTATTATTTGTATAACAAAATTTATTTTAAGTCGGTATCTTTTCTGGTTCTTGACCTATGGACGACGAAAAAACGCACGTACGGACGTATGAACGTACGTACGTACCCACGCACGCAGAGACACCTATCTAAAAATCTTTTATTTCGACTCTTGAAACGTCGAGAAATGTCAAAATTTTCAATTCGACAAATCGAACCCATTACAATAACTTCCTATGGGAAGTTAATAAAACACATACAAAATATTTAGTTCCATGATGATGTTTCTTTTTTATTACATATAAAGTTTGAACGTCGAAATTATGTATGTGATGTGAAACACTTCATCATTTAAATGACCACCACACGAATTGTTGCAAGCATCGATTCTTTTGAGGTAATTTTCGACCACTTTTTGACACATATTGAGCGGTATCTCAGCCATAACTTGACGAATGTAACCCCACAAAAAAAGCCAAACGGTGTCAAATCGCATGATCTTGGTGTCTTGGTGGTCAGTTGATATCGCCACAACGAGAAATTACAAGGCCACGAAATGTCTCTTACAATGAAGCCATATTCGCAAAGTACGCCATAATGTACCGTAAGACAGTCCTAGTTCCGGGAACAAAGAGGAATCAACACATTTGGGTCTTCGGCAACACTTTCACTTACATCAGCGATATTTTCAGTGGTACGAGCAAAACGATAATACACAGGCCTTACAATATCTGTAACCAATTGAGTCTCTTCAAATTTTTTCACAATTTTGCCAATTGCTTGCGTGACGATAATGTAAACCATAATCTCTACTTAAAGCACAATATGTGGCTGTGGCAGAATCACCATTTTTGTAGTAGGTTTTAACAATTTGTATACGTTGTGCGATAGTTAAGCGATAGTTTAACAATTTAGTTTGACAGATGTCGAATTCCAGCCCTATACTTTTGAAACCGCGAAATGGATTATCCATTATTTTGCATATAGACTAAGGTTTAAGGATTTTAGTGTTCAGCTAACACAAGAACGTCAGCCGGCGCGCCGCCGCCGCGTTGATTGGGATCTCGAAATGTATCAAAAAGATCAAAATGATTCATCGAAAAACTATCTTCCATGATAAAGCCAATTTTCATTGGCAGTCTAAGTTAATGAAACAAATTGTATCAATTTTCGGAAGCTTGGAAAATCCAGAAATTATTGTTGAAAAGCCTCTCCATCTTCTATACTTTGAGCAATGATTAATGAATTTTTATGGAAATAAATAAATTCTATGCCACTACTCCACAATCAATTCAAGTTGTCGAGGACACAAAGCCGAAATTGTGCGAATTGGTCATGGAAATTTGTATGAGAAGAATATTTTTAATATCTAAACGAAACCACTTATCGCAAAATCTTATGTTATCGCAAAGTATGTAATGTAGAAGAATATAGAATACCATATCGATTAAAATTCATTTTGAAGACCCAACATGGATAACTACTTATCCTTTTCTAAAAAACTTGACTCTTATGAAAAATACTTATCATTATTTTTAATGGAAAATAAACTTACACGAGTGGGTGGAGTAATAGTTTAAGGAAAAATCCTTCAACCTCAAAACCGAAAAAAAAAATTCAGAAAACATGTCTGTCTATACAAATAAAATATTGGCAGAAACAATCCTTTTTGACGTCTAACTTATTTGTGCAAAACTTTCCATCTAACATACATGATATAGGTATAGAAAAAAAGGTTTAAGCCGATCGATTCTTAGGTCCTTCCGTGCGTCGCGTCGTTGTAGTCTACCAACTCGTCTATGCATAACTTGAGAAAAGTTCCCTTCTGGCTAAATGGAATTTAATCTAAAAGTTTCAAAATAGACACCAAGTGGTATATGTAAGATGCAAAGTTCAAGCCCTATAATACATAAGTCAACGAACTTAATGAATTTTGAATCATATTTTTTGATACAATAGGTACCTAAACAAATTTAAGACGATACATATATTTCTCTTCTGTATTTATTTATTTGTGGTATAAATATAAAAGATGAAAAAAGGTTTTATTTACTCATTATATCCATTTGTTGACATGTCCCAATGTAATATTATTTGTATGTGTATGAACTTTAACCTTTAGACACTTTTGGGGTAAAATTTAAGTTTACCCTTTTTATGTATGTATATCTAGAGATAGATATATACCAGAAATATAATAAATACAACCGCAAAAAGGAAGGTAAGTATACATAATATATACATAAGCTTATATATAGAATATACTCAGTATACTCACGTCTCTTTCATTTTAAATATAAGAATAATATTTATGTACTTTTATTGGTTGACCTGTTTTGATGTGTACATATTATTTGCGTTACGAATGCATCCATAAAAGCAATTGAAAGACTGCATTATTCAAAAGTTAAAACAAGAGCTTTCAATTTCAAAATAAAGCAGTGCAATACCCTACTATACTCTCCAGCTTCCATACATTCCTCCTTCAAGCTATTAAATTAAAGTCTTTAAAAAAGTTAAGTAAAATAAATAAAAGTCCTTATAATCTTTAAATTATCTTAAATGTTTATGTCTGTTAAATTTATAAATCAAAACTCTTAATTACCAAAACTTTTCTTCATCATTTTCAAGGTTTTCGTTTTCGTTTTTGTTTTGGTTTTTTTATTTTGTCCTTTCATTAACATGGACTTAACATTAATCTTTTTATGGTTTATCTTCATTTTCTTAATCTTCATAAAGCCTCATCATAAATCATTAAGCTTAAAGTTACTATGGGTTAAGTTGTTTTATTTTCTCATTAAATTTTATAAAAGGACACAATCATCTACACCTGTAGGTGTACCATTTTTGAGTAGGTACCTGTCTCAAAATTTATCACAAATTTATTCATATATTCATTTTACACCTTATTTTTATGACAATAAAAACAAAAATATTCAAAATAACTTGATGGAATTAATTTATTGTTTGGTTTTTGGATAAAGAGCACAAAATTAGTTTATTTCCATTTAGCACCATATAACAAAACCATCATCAAATCATAAATGTGAGAGGGAGAAAGAAAGAGATAATAATTAGGGAAATTGTTTTTTATTGCCATTAAGATAATTATCACCTAATGGCCAGAAGTTAGTCTGCACATCTTCAAAAAATATACTTCACTCCGATTCATATTATTCAGCCTCATAAGCTGATGTATAGTAAATTGCTCTTGAATACTTTTATTCTCTCGTTTGATATAAGTATTTCATACGCATACACAGGAACATACACACACAAGTTAATATAGTAAAAAAGTTGTAGAAACAGGGTTGCCATATCATGAACTAGTTCGATAGCCCAATTTAAACATATTCGTAGCTCAAACTCGGAACCAAAAATATTGTCCAATTTCAATAAGAAAAAGCAAGTTGTAGGAGCGGAGTAGCTATATCCTTAACTAGTTCGATAGCTCAAAATAAGAGCCAAAAAAATAAAAATCTGTGTGTTGGGACAAAGCTACCATAGTGATAAATTAGCTCGATAGCCTAATTTCTAGTCCAAAATCAAAACCGATAAAAAGAAGCACAAAAAGTATTCCAATTTTAAATAAAAAATCTGGTCGTAGGAACATTTGCCGTGCTCTGAATTAGTTCAAAGGTCTATTTTAAAAATGTATGCAGCCCAAAATTAAATTAAGGCCAAAAAAGTTGCACAAATAATTGCCCAATTTCAATAAAGAAAAAACAAATCTGGCTTAAGGGTTGCTTTGTCCTGATTTAGTTTAATAGCCCAAAATCGAAACCGAAGAAGTAGCCTAAATAATAGTTCAATTTCAATAAACAAAAAGTAGGTTATAGAAACAGAGTTGATACATATATCCTGAACTAGTTCGGTAGCTCAATTTATAGCTTAAGATCAGAGCTAAAATAGAAGCCCAAATAATAGCCTAATTTCAATCAAAAATCAGTGTGTAGGAACAAGGCTGCCGAACTAGCTCGATAACTAGATTCAGATTCAGATAGTTTAAAATCAGAGAAGACAAAGAGGAGCCCAAAAAATAGCTCAGTTGCAATAAACAAAATCTGTTTGTAGGAAGTTGTCCATGCCCAGAATTAGAGCGATATCCTATTTTTATAATGTTTATAGCCCAAAATTAGAGCCGCAAAAATAGTAGCTCAAATAATAGTTCAATTTTAATAAAAAAGCAGGTTATAGGAACAGAGTTGCTATATCCTGAACTAGCATGACAGCCCAATTTGTAGCTCAAAATCAGATCCAAGAAAGTAGCCCAAATATTATCCCAATCTCAATAAGAAAAAATCTGGTTATATGGACAAGAGGTTGCCATGTCCTGAACTAACTCAATAGCCGAATTTGAAGATCAAAATTTGAGCCGAGAAATTAGCTCAAATAATAGCCCAATTTCAAGACGAACAAATATGGTGGTGGCAGTTAAATAAGATTTGGGCTACTTATAGCCCAATTATTAGATTAGACTGTCAAACTTAATTTGCTGTCAGCAATTTTGGAAATAAATATCCTATAATTCCTGATAAATAGCCTAATCTGGCAAGCCTGCTGCAGGAAAACGAATTCAATTTAATTCTCACACCAAAACTATGTGCAGATATACAGAGTCCTTAATGTGACAATTGATACCACAAATGATGGACTATTGAGCAATTTCAAAGTCTATTCAGGATAACGCTGGCTGTTGTAGTGCCATATAGCAAACAACACTATTTTCCTCCTCCTTTAAGCTAGCTGCGAGCTGCCTTGGGCCATTCAGTGCTTGTGTCGTTGTTCGGTTCGTTTTGTGCTCATCGTGTCGTCTACACACTACACTACATGCATTGATTGGGATTGGGACAAAAGACTTGTATATCCTTGCGTGATGGAAAAGAGTATTCCGAACACATCAAATTGTATTGTATCTACTAATCACTTACCATGTTTTTTCTTTAACTTGTATCTTGTTTTTGCTATCAATCTCGTGCGGGAAGAAGTTCGCATGTCTGAGGGTGCTGAGTGTTCATGCTCTCCCCTAAAAAAATATTGCTTTTTGTACTTGGGGTTTTGTAATGTTCTTGTTCTTCTTCCGGACACCCGTTTTCTCGTTTATACGGCGGTGTACTGTGTACCCAGTAGTATCTACATTTCGCCTTTTTCATTTTCGAAAAGCCAAAGAATAAAAAGTTTGCTGCGAAAGCGCATGGATAGATTTGTATAGACACTCTCGGTATAGAAGAAGAAGAAAATCGAATCACATAAAAGTTTTCCTTCGTAATGGCATGCTATGGAAATACACAAATATAAAATATTTTGTATCTTCAAGTACCCAACTACCCCCATTTTCCGAACGTTAAGATATACATAGTGTTTTACGATGCGAGCGCGGGCGGGGATCTGTTGTGCTTGCAGAAAAGTACCCCCAAAGCAAAAGCAACAGCTGACTCTATGAAATTGGTATATGTTTAAGTCTTTTGTAAATGTTTGTATGTGTTTGTTTGTACAGTGATGTGCAATATATAAGATAACTAAGCCAAAAGAATACTGTGCTAAAATAACCTACATAATGTAAGTTTCATAGGAGAAGTTCAATAGAATAAAAGATTCATTAAAGAAAAATCAAATGCTCAAGAGTCCCCTTAGATCAAAGCCAGAGTAAAAACTCAAAACCACCCATCTGCTAGATTGATAATAAAAAGAAGGCGATCAAAGGAAATGTAGGTACATACATGTACAGTTTTCCAAGCACCAATATCGGGAAAACTTTTTTTTGGCAGTCAAAGTCAGTCAGTAAATCCGATGGAAATCTTAAAAATACATTTGGTAAGTATCGGTAAGAAGTAGTGTGGGACTCTTACCGCACTAAAACCACCTTTTAATCAGGACCGATCTATGAAAGATCAATAAATCATTTTTCTTGCTTAAATAACTTAAAATTCACTTTAAGGTAAGTTTATAGTTGAAATACAATGTTGGTCCTAGAAAACTTCCTTGCGGTACACCGGCTTCTATTTTCTATTTTTTTTTCTATTGTACTCAGTTCCCAACTTTACATTTCAGTGCTTCGTAGTACTTCCTGGGATAAGGTCCCTATCCTGTTTGTACTGAAGTCCCAAGTGCCAAACTTTGTCAAAGGCTTGACCAAAGTATACTTATTTATGCCATATACTTGGTCTATTGCAAAATGTTTATTTCTAAATCTAAGCGGAATAAGTTTTCTTAGTTCTATTATTTTACTGAGTCTTTTTAATTGTAGTTTTTCGAAAACTTTCGCCATGATTGGTATAAGCAATATTGCTTTGTAAGATGTTACTTCTGTTGGTGGCTTATCTTGCTTAGGTATAACAATGACTTTTGTAATAGTGATGTGAGAGATAAAGTAAATTGATACACCAGACATGTGTTAAATTATATTACAAATAAGAGGATTTTCACTTATAAATATAAAAAAGGTGGCGCAACAGTCCGTTGAAAAATAGGGCCTAGTGACTTACAACTCTTTTCATTCCTGTGTACGAGTCAGGTATGGAGGGGACCAACAGTTTTAAGCCAAATCCGAACGGCTAATTTTAGAAAGCACTCTTCATCATAAGAATTACTCTTGGAGGATTTGTCAGTTTTTTTATTTTAGGTGGCACAGGCAGGGATTGAACCCAAGACTTTTGTCGTAACAGCCCTACGCACTAACAATCACACGAGGGGCTTAGCTTATGAGCTCTTATTTGAGCATTTACACTTTTAAAGCTGTCATTTGACAAGCTTAAATTTGACAAGTAAAAAATATCCCTTTACTAATAATAAAAAATGAACCTTACTCGATTTAAAAACGTATTGATACTTTTTAAATTCAATACAAAAATGGTGAATATTTTTTTTCAAAAATAAAGCATTTTTGGATAGCAATAATGGAATTGTGGACAAATTTGAGTTGTGGGATAAATTAGTCAGTAGTAGGAACAACTGACAGTATTGCTGCCAGTAATGTTGGCGAAAGGCCAGGTTTGTTGATATTTCTAAAGATCAACTTTGAAATAAGTCCATAACTGACATTACACCGTTTTGTCCATACTAAGATATAAGATTTTTGAAATTCAATTAAAATACAATTTTAAGCCGGTCTATCATCAAAAAACATCATTTCTTCGCTGTTTAGGTCCTTGAAATGCATCAAAAAGATTATCTAAATAATATCATACTGTACTTTCACCTCGGAGGCTAGGTTAATAAGAAGAATTGGCAATATGATTGGGGCTTAAGAAATCCAAGTTTAATTTTTAAAAAGCCTCTTTGTCTTCAATGTGCCACTGTTTGGTGTTTTTTTTTTTTTTGGTAGGTAATGGCGGTGTGATGGGACTTTACATATTCGAAAATGAGGCTACTGCAACTGTTAAGATAAATTGGTTGATGTTTGAATTCAAAAACACTCTATATGAAGATATAGTAAATCCTTCACCCTCCAAAACCCATTTGTTTACATTGTTGTATTTGTAATGTGGACGAATTCAACAAGAAAAATTGACGTGTTTTCACGCATACATAGAATTAACTACTGAGTTTTTAGGGGAAATTTCATAAATTAGAGAAGAAATGACACGCATACTTAAATGAGTTTATGAGTCTGATTTCCGGTTTAGTTTGTAGGCAAACCAATATGGCTACCGAGGATTTATATCTTTATTGGAGTGTTTTTGTGTGAATTGGTCAATGATACCATTTTCTATTGTTAATATCATACTTTTCTCTTTACAATGCAATAAAAACTTGTAGATTTGTCTTGTTTTTGTTAATATCCAAATAAAACCTTGTAATGACGCATTACAAACCTACAACAAAAACACTAACAAATTACATGCGTTCTTTCACTACACCGAGCATTGAGTTCGCACTCAGTTCAACTTGGCCAAAACTCGGTGACATTAATTTGTAAAGGTGATTTTGTCATTCGCAAAAATATAATTCACACTAGGTTGCTACCAAAAGGTTGCCTAGTAGAACCGAACGAGACCAAGAAAAAGAAGATTCAAACGAAGGAGTGAACGAAGAAGATAGACAAGAAAGTTCAACGTTAAGCGAGGATTAGAGGTAAGTAGTTTGGATATACACAGAGGCTTCCCCCCACCAGAGGTAAGGGGCTTTTGTGAAATATCCAAGTTTAATTAATTTACCAGTTCAACATTTTAGCAAGTGGTAAGTAGTTTTGAATATAAACAGAGGCTTCCCCCCACCAGAGGTAAGGGGCTTCTTGTGTAATATTCAAGTTTAATTAAGTTACCAGCTTCGGCAGTGTGTTACCAGCTTCGGCTGTGTGTTACCGGCTTAGGCCGTGTGTTACCGGTTTCAGCCGTGTGTTACCAGCTTCGGCTGTGTGTTACCAGCTTCGGCTGTGTGTTACCGGCTTAGGCCGTGTGTTACCGGTTTCGGCCGTGTGTTACCAGCTTCGGCTGTGTGTTACCGGCTTAGGCCGTGTGTTACCGGTTTCGGCCGTGTGTTACCAGCTTCGGCTGTGTGTTACCAGCTTCGGCTGTGTGTTACCGGTTTCGGCCGTGTGTTACGAGCTTCGGCTGTGTGTTACCAGCTTCGGCTGTGTGTTACCGGCTTAGGCCGTGTGTTACCGGTTTCGGCCGTGTGTTACCAGCTTCGGCTGTGTGTTACCAGCTTCGGCTGTGTGTTACCGGTTTCGGCCGTGTGTTACCAGCTTCGGCTGTGTGTTACCAGCTTCGGCTGTGTGTTACCAGCTTCGGCTGTGTGTTACCGGTTTCGGCCGTGTGTTACCAGCTTCGGCTGTGTGTTACCAGCTTCGGCTGTGTGTTACCGGCTTAGGCCGTGTGTTACCGGTTTCGGCCGTGTGTTACCAGCTTCGGCTGTGTGTTACCGGCTTAGGCCGTGTGTTACCGGTTTCGGCCGTGTGTTACCAGCTTCGGCTGTGTGTTACCAGCTTCGGCTGTGTGTTACCGGTTTCGGCCGTGTGTTACGAGCTTCGGCTGTGTGTTACCAGCTTCGGCTGTGTGTTACCGGCTTAGGCCGTGTGTTACCGGTTTCGGCCGTGTGTTACCAGCTTCGGCTGTGTGTTACCAGCTTCGGCTGTGTGTTACCGGTTTCGGCCGTGTGTTACCAGCTTCGGCTGTGTGTTACCAGCTTCGGCTGTGTGTTACCGGTTTCGGCCGTGTGTTACCAGCTTCGGCTGTGTGTTACCAGCTTCGGCTGTGTGTTACCGGTTTCGGCCGTGTGTTACCAGCTTCGGCTGTGTGTTACCAGCTTCGGCTGTGTGTTACCGGCTTAGGCCGTGTGTTACCGGTTTCGGCCGTGTGTTACCAGCTTCGGCTGTGTGTTACCAGCTTCGGCTGTGTGTTACCGGCTTAGGCCGTGTGTTACCGGTTTCGGCCGTGTGTTACCAGCTTCGGCTGTGTGTTACCAGCTTCGGCTGTGTGTTACCGGCTTAGGTCGTGTGTTACCGGTTTCGGCCGTGTGTTACCAGCTTCGGCTGTGTGTTACCAGCTTCGGCTGTGTGCTACCGGCTTAGGCCGTGTGTTACCGGTTCCGGCCGTGTGTTACCAGCTTCGGCTGTGTGTTACCGGTTTCGGCCGTGTGTTACCAGCTTCGGCTGTGTGTTACCAGCTTCGGCTGTGTGTTACCGGTTTCGGTCGTGTGTTACCAGCTTCGACTGTGTGTTACCAGCTTCGGCTGTGTGTTACCGGTTTCGGCCGTGTGTTACCAGCTTCGGCTGTGTGTTACCGGTTTCGGCCGTGTGTTACGTACGGTAAGAGGCGATTCTCCGCGTAACGGCGATTACCCCAGTCTGGACCGAATGGACAAAAGAGACGAACCCCGCGCCGCCTGCTGACCGACACCTACCGCGGAGACTACTTTGGACCAATGAAACAACCCGAGATCCAGATGAGAAGAAGTATTATTACTAGAAATCTGAATTAAACAAAAAAATGTTAACCGACTAATGAAATAAACCCAAAATTATATAAAGTTAATTAGAAATAAAGACAAGGACCTATTGATGTTAAATTTCGGTGTTTTATTTAACTAACCCTGGACACCGTGAGCATACCCCAGCTGAGAAAATTTAAAACACCCTCACAACCTCTTAATGTAAGCCCGTGTAGTCTACTGTCTACACGCGGTACACTTATGTTGTTTCTTTCTCCTCATTCTACTGTCATATTGATTATATCTCTTGAATGATATTAGGCTAAATGAAAAGTCACATCTTACTTCTATTAAATGTTGTTCCATCTTCACGTCTAAACATACCCTATTTAGATTATATTTCAATGAGTCAATAATTAATTCGTAAGCATACCCAAATTCCAATTACCTAACATTTTATCAAATTTTAAACAAGTACATTAGGATTAGGAAGTACCCGTGCCATGATGGTTAGTGCATAAAACTGTTATACTAGAGGTCTTGGGTTCAATCCCTGCCTGTGCCACCTTAAGTTTTTTCAGGGGTACTGCCTCTTGCGAGAAATTGACAAATCCCCCAAAAGTAATTCTTATTATGAAAAGCGCTTTCTCAAATAATACTGTTCGGATTTGGCGTAAAACTATAGGTCCCCTCTATTTCTGATATGACTCACTAGGGCCTATAGTTCTCAATGAACAACCTTATTTATATATTTATTTTTAACATCATAAAATATTTTTGCACAGCACTATATACAAACAAAAAATTTGCAATCCAAATTGTTGAGCTCGTGTGAAGCTGAGATATTGTTGGCTGGCCGGATGGCTGTGCTGGTTGCTGCGTTGCTTTGCTGGTGGTATAGAAAAGTTTACCTTGTTCTCTCCTCATTCTGTGTTTACCACAGCGCAGTGTAGAGAGTTCTGGCTGCTGCTCTATAATCTACCATCAGCAGAAGCAGAGTCAAAGCTAAAGGAGTCTTTTTTCCCCAGTACGTACCGAACCAACTAAGCATCCACTCTGGCTCGGGCTGCTAATATATACTTCTGCTGCTTTTGCTGCTGCAAAATTATTACACATAAAGTTCTTCTTTACTCAGTTTTAGTATAATTATACACACAATACAGATTGATTTTATGCTTCTTCTTAATCATTACGCTTTTATATATATGTACATATATAAAAAAATAATTAAAATATAATTGTAATTAGTTTTTTAAGTGCAAAACTATGTGCGGTAGCCGAATGAAAATTCGCAATAATTTTTCGTTCCTAATTAATATCAGTGAAGTATTTGTATCCTCGTTGTCTTTGTCGTTCTCGTCGTCGTCCTGGTCGTTGTCGTCGTCGTCGTCGTCCTGGTCGCGATCGTGGTTGTCGTCGGGCAGGCAAGGGCAATGGTACGTATGTATATGTAGATACCTAAACTTTTATTTTATATAACCACACTTGTTGCATGTTGAGCATCATAGTAACCTAACCTACCTACTTTCTTCCTGTTACTTGATTGTGCCGAAAAGGAGGAAGAAGAAAAAAGTTCGAAGGATAACCTGAGAACCTCTTTGCCAAATTGGTAAAATCAATAGAACACAATTTACTTAATAAAAAAGAAAAAGAAGGGAACTATGTGTATATTTTATTTTTGCGCTGGCATTAGAACTTACTCATAGTACATGCTCGTATTTTTATGAGCATATACTACATAATAATATTTTCACATTTCGCAATCTACTCATGTTTACCTATTATAAGATTGTTATACGGTACGTGTTTTGTATGTGAGTATTTGTCTGTATTATTTTTGTTTTGTGGGAGACAAGAGACACATTCCAGGATATAAAAACCTCGTCCTTGCGTTTATCGTCCGCGTCGTCGTTGTCGTGTGTCGTGTCGGTTTTATCGTTCAGACTCGCTACAGGTACTTTTACCAACAATAGATTCCAATTCGAAAAAGTTTATGTAAGCCATCAGATAGAAAAAAAGCAATTATGAGCAACAATATAGTGTATGGCATAATATAGTACATCCTTCGTATATGTACCTATACATATGTATATAGAAAAGGATAGATACACAGGTGTTTTATACTTATAGTACCTTCACAGATATATGTATGTATAGAAGAGTACAATGTACACAAAAGATATACCTACAGAAGAAGAAAGTGACGACGACAACAACGGTCTGGTTTGTGTCTCAATTCAACAGTTGGGACACATGAAGGATAATAATACTCATAGTGTGTATTGTGGGAGATTTTGTGATTTCCTTGTTAACAACATTTTGTATACGGAGAACCCCCTTATTGCGCTAATTATGGTTTTATAGGTGGTTGAAGTGCTTTTTTGGTGTGTACCTTATTCTATTCTATACCTGTACCGTATATAGAAGCCATCGGGGTAACTTACGTAGGTATCTTTTAGTTATATCAACCTATGCGTTATGCCAGAAGCTGATGTTCCTTCCGCAAGTATAAAGATCCTTTATTTTGTAGGTATTTACAGTTATGGTCAAAATAATAGGAACAAAACTTTATTTTTTTTCGGTAATTAGGTCTATAGTTTCACTTGTGTCAACAAGTCTTAAATTTAACGATTTGTGCTTCTTAATTTATATTTTTTTTAAAAACCCAAATAAAATGTTTGAAATTTTTGATCATGTGCAGAAAAATAAAATCATTGACATCAGTTCATGAGTTCCTAAAAAAAATCAAAAACAAAATTTGGATTTTTTATTGAAATTTTTTTGTATTTTAAAATACAACTACTTTATAACTTTCTGTTTCACCAAAGAAATTAAAATTACAAATTTATTGTCAGTTTGTAAGAATGAACTTTATATGTAAATTCTCTTACACGTTTGTTTCTTCATCAAATTTTATGAAAATGTCCTTGCGACGAAGCTGAAAAATAGAAAATAGAATAAAACAAAATTTTATTTTATTATTTGTAATTTTAATTTTTAAAAAAATTGTATATTATATACAAAGATGCACTCGACACTTGTCACAGGACAACAGAGTGTATCTTTTCTTCTTCAAACTCTTTTTTTTTTTTGGAAAAACACTTGCAATAGATAATACTATGTTTTTTAAATAATTTATATTAAACTCAATTTCTTATTGTTAGTTTTAATATGATTTATGTTATCAAACTGATGATGAAAAAATAAAAATTAAACTAAAACTGAACTGAAACTGAAAGTCTATTAGCCGCGTATTTTTTTTATTTAATATAACAGTTATTTAATTTGTATGAAAAAATTTCGTCGTAGTCATTGTCAGTAAATTGTTCGAAAATGTTGTATTTAGGAATTGGTTTTTATCAATGAGAAACCCTTGAAATTGGAAAGAATTTAGATTTAGATTGTTTTTCCATTCACTTACTTTGTCTACAATTAATAGGTTTTTATATCTTATTAAGAGCTTATCTCGATCATTGAATGTTGTAAATCACAAGTTAATCTTAATCCTGGTGCAACGACAAGCTTCAATACTTGTGATCTACGATATATTTTTGTACAATTTTGTCCGCCTAATAGAGATAATACAGACATTGCAAAGCTGTCAAATTGGTTCCAAAGTCATCCTCCATTTCCAATTACAAATGAAATCATGTCAAAAGCGAGTGGCATCGTTGGAGATGATAAAGTAACTTGCTACAATGCTTATTCTCTAGGCGTGCAGGCAATCAGCCATATAGTTGGCCAACGAGTTTTAGAAGTAAGAAGGGACATATTGAATACTACAGTTTTTTTTGTGGACAATTACAGACACGAAAAAATGCATACCATATTTTTTTAGGAAATTTAATAAACTTTCTTTTCGTGTGAAAAAAAACACATGTTTTCCTTAAAATCCGATAGAGTTATTTTACAAACTAAAACAAGTACAAACAAATTAATATCATATTTCTTTAGGAAATTTAATAAGCTTTAATTTTTTAGAAGATTATTTTCATTTTCATCATTAGTTTTCAAGATAAACCCGAAAAACCAAAAAAACGGTATGTTTCTCTTCACTGCCGCTAGAGTTATTTTATAAACTACTAGCGGCCCGTCCCGGCTTCGCACGGGTAGACCTAAATAGGTACAGATATTTAAGTTATAAGCATGCTAATTAAAACGACAATGAATCACTAAATTAGAAAACATTTTGTTGTCCTATCATTAATACTCTTCGCAGCGTATGCGGTGAAAGACATTTTATGGCAAATTTTTTTGCACCTTCGGTTTGTTTTAATAGGAATTTCTAAAGATTCCTATAGTAATCTAGTACTAAATATAGCCTATGTTACTCAGTGACAATGTAGCTTTCTAATGAAAAAAGAATTATTAAAATCGGTCCAGTACTTTTTGAGTTTATTCGTTACATACGAAAATACAAATATTTCCTCTTTATAATATTAGTGTAGATAAAAGATTTGAAAAAATTCATGGAAGCTTTTTTTCATAAAATTTAATGAGCTTTAATTTTGTGTAAAAAATTTTTTTAAACGACAAATAGTTTTCGAGATAAACGTGAAAAACTGAAACAAACTCCATGTTTCTCTTAACTGCCGCTAGAGCTCACGTCGGTTTCTTGGGGACTTTTTTTTGGGTCATCACCAGACCTAGTAAGTGTGCCAAGTTTCAAAACTGTTGGATTTTTTTGAGGTGAAAACCTTTATTTACTTTACTATACTCGTACATCAAAAGTTTGTGAATTGAGAACTTGTAGTTGGTGAAACGAATGAACGAAATGAGCCACTGGAAATTAAAGTACACTTTTTCGATTGGTCTTGATTTCCTTAATTCAAATCCGATTAGAAAATCACTCAGGTTTTTGAGATATTTGTTATAAAATTCGAAAAAGCATTCACCTAAATGAACATTGAATATAAAGAATAATACTTAAAACGCGTATTTATAAATTTGAGTGAATATTTAAAATCGAATTTCTGATGCGAAAACAGCACTTAAAATTACCTCCGAAACGTATTTTTCAAAACTATCAAACCATTAAAAAGTAATTAAAACACGAAATTGATTTAAATTGTAACTAGAAGACAAAGATTTTCCTTTGGCCGTGTTTTTGTTTGGCCGTAGCATTAAGAACACATATTTTTGTATTTATGTGTTTGTACATATTTATGTGATACAAAGTTATGAGGCGAGTTTTCAATTCAGGACTGCTTGATCCTTTAAAAAAGTAATGTTTTGTTTGCAGGACAGAAAAAAACAAAACAAAATTTTAGGGATCAGTGTTATTAATTGCATTTTTTCGAAATTGTTTAAATGAAATAGTGGCTTATTAAAAAAATAATCATTTAAAAAAAAAACAAAAGAAAAGTTACCAGTGTGGGTCGCATTAAAGCCTCTTTTCTTAAACTAATTTAATTAAATATATTATTCATATAGAACCAACTTGATACTGACATTTTTCTTGAGGAGTGGAGCACTACATTTCAGATACAATTCTCTAAAGATTTTTTTTAGAAGACTTATGTCTGTTCTCTTTAACCATGAGTTCAATGAATATAAATGTTGTACCTTTGAAATTAAAGCTTCTTTCACATTCCAGTATATTTAGGTTCCTTATCTTGATGAAAACACCATCAAGTGTTATCAAGAATTAAAATCACTCGGTACGAAGTTTGAATGTATGTACATATATTCAACTGTGTTTCTTTTTGATTACAAATATAAATATGATTGAAAATCCCTCAAAGAATTAAGTGTGAAAACAAACAAAATTAACTACACAGTTATTTTACAAAAACAAAATTTTCAATTTTTTTTAAATTAGTTTTTTTAAAAAGCTGATTTTATTTTGTCAAGAAATAAAACTAATCATTCCACTGATTTCAATTTCAATTCTAAATTTATGATTCCAATGACAGATTTCGTCAAATAAAATTTCCGGTAATGTACTAGTTGCAGCAATCATTGGGTTAGTTCATTGAAAACAATCATTGGTTATAGCATTCAATGAAAATTTCTGTCATTGAATGCTAATTTCCTGAGTGGAATCAAGCATTTGATGTTAAAGTTGATCATCGAAAGGAAAATTGACACGTAGAAATGCAAACAATTTAGACGATTTCAGTGTAACGATTATATGTTTTGAAATGTGTCAACAATCCAGTAGTTCATTGAAAACAATTAAACATTAATAAATTAAAAACAAAGTTATGGGTTAAATAATACATATTTTTTTAGCAGACAAAATCTGCAACGCGTCAGCTTAAAATCGACACCAAACATAACAAATTCGACTCTTACTCCCTTTTAAATTTTCAGTGATGAAAACCAATGGTAGCTATAACTTTCACCTTCCTGGAAATGTTGTTTGACAGAAATCTGTCATTGGAATTATTTATAAATTGATATTCAAATCAGTGGAATGATTAGTTTAATTTCTTGACAAAAAAAAAGAGGCTGGGATGCGACCCACATTAATAACTTCCAATCCCGTCTGTCGATTTGTCTTGCTTTTATTTGCGTACTATTTTTTGTAGATTTTATTTTTTTTATGAAAAACCGAACTGTTGGATTTTTATAAAAAAATTACTGAATATCGAAAACAATATTTTCTGTGAAATAAAATAAGTTTGAAGCCAATATTTTTAATTTTTGAAAAGCTGTTTGAGTCGAAAGTAAATTTTTACCAAGTTTTAGTATTGTTTTTTTTTTAGGTTTTTATTTTTTGTAAAAAAAAACTGTCAATTCGTATTTTCTAAAAAATTTATCGAATGTTGAAAACAATATTTCTCATAAGTTTTATTAAATTAGTTAGAAGCCATTATCTCAAATTTTTGAAAAGATATTTGAGTCGAAAACCAATTTTTACCAACTTTTGTTCATTTTTTTTAGGTTTTTAATTTTTTGTACAAAAACTGTGAATTCGATTTTTCTCAAAAGTTTACTGAATGTTGACAACAATATGTTTTGAAAGATAAAAGTAGTTTAAAGCCAATATCTTAAAGTTTTGAAAAGATATTTGAGTCGAAAATCAATTTTTACCAACTTTTATTAATTTTTTTTTTAGGTTTTTATTTTTGTAAAAAAACTGTCAGTTCGATTTTTCTCAACATTTTTCAGAATGTTGAAAACAATATTTCTTATAAGATAAAATAAGTTTGAAGCCATAATCTCAAGTTTTTGAAAAGATATTTGAGTCGAAATGTAATTTTTACCAACTTTGAGTAATGTTTTTTTTTAGGTTTTTATTTTTTTGTAAAAAAGTTGTCAATTAGATTTTTCTCAAAATTTAATCAGATGTCAAAAACATTATTCTTCGCTGCACCAAATTGTTTTGGAGATGAAATCATATTTTAGTCGTAAAATTTTCGAGGTGACAAATTTTTATTTTCAGTTTTTTTGATTTATAAAAAAAACTGTTAACTGGATTTTTTTCAAAAAATATATTTGTTTGGTATCACGTTACAATATATTATATAAAATTTAATTCAAGTCTCTAGCATTTTTGGTTCGTAAGATATTAAGGGTTAACCAAAATGTTCAGCTTTTTTTAAACTGCTATGGTAAAAAAACACCCACGCAATTTTCTTGAGAACCCTTTCTGCATCTTTCTGCCTTATTATCTTTATAACAAAATTTATTTGAAGTCGATATCTCTTGTGGTTCTTGAGCTATGGACGACGAAAAAAACGTCGCGAACGTACGGACGTACATACGTACACACGCACGCACAGACATCTTTCTAAAAATCTTTTATTTCGACTCAAGGGACCTTGAAACGTCGAGAAATGTCAACATTTTCAATCCGACAAATCGGACTCATTACAATAACTTCCTAATTCCTAACAAAACTTTGACTATTTTAACGAAATAAGTAGTATGACATTTTGCTACAAGTGTTCCTATAATTTTGGCCATAGCTGTATATGTAAAGCATATTTACACGTAGTACGAGTACCTGTAATCTTTTTTGTGCGTCGTTTTAGTAATTTCACGGTGGGGCTCGACAACATCGTCGTCGTCGTCGTCCTCGTAGCTATCGTCTGTGTGAGAATGATTGCGTATAGGCCTTTATTTCGGAGTAAAACGCTTTAAGATTATTGTTTCAAATTAAGTTGTATTTAATGATGTCGTGTCGCTTATAGCTTAAGGGAGTGGTTTTATTTAATTGTTACAACAGATTTAAGAAGAAGGACGATTATAGTTTGTTGTTTTTTTGTTTTGTGTACGTACACACGATGAGTTAATTAATTCTGTGATATTTTTATTTTTTGAATATTTTAATAATAATATTTATGTACTTTATGACTAGAATAGAATATAGCACTTTTGGGGGTTTTTGTTTGTCTGAGATTGTTATTCAAATTTCAAATTTTATCGCCATCAGACAGTGTCATGTCGTTAAATATTGAATTACAAGTATCTACCTACATAACAAATCTTTCAAGTCGTGATCCTTTTACCTACATACCTATATTCAAATTATGGTAAATATTATTGTGAAGTTATAATTTATTCAGTTGTAGAGTGTTTAGAGATGTTTTGATGGTAAAATGTCCGGATAAGGAAGTGTCGCCGGAAAAAGACGAAGACCTTCATCAATGGTTTACAGAAGGTCAAATAACTTTTAGTATGTCAACGCATTTCAATCTCTGTCGAGACATTTTAGTGAATTCAATGGAAAGGTTATTTGAGGATTTCACTTTTTGTTGAAGTTTTAAGAGGATTTTTAGAAAAGTAAAAAATAGAAAAATACACAAATTGAAAGACATATTTATTGATTTATTGATGCGGTATTGAGATTAAAATGGAGAATACAAAATATATTGGCTTTAATAGTATTTAAGATAGGGATGGATGCATTGTTGATGTTAAAGTCTTAAAATGCCTTTTTTCATGATAAAATGAATTATAAAATTCTTAAGAATACATTATTTTTTTTCAAATCGATTTTTATAAAAATAATCCCGGGCAAATATTCTCGTAAATGAAACAGTGGGTTTACCTTGCAAAAAAGTATAAGAGAGGATTATGGAAAAATTCACAAGGTTATATGCACATAGGTTCTTACGTGTTCGAAATGCCTGTTTTTGATTTTCATATTTCAAGATCCAGCTGAGATATCGACAACAGTCAATATCTTTCTTTGTTTTCATATTACTTGAGTCAAAAACCATTTCTTATAAGTTGTTTGTGTAGGTTTTCGTTTTTTATGAAAAAAGTTGTCAATTGAATTTTTCTAAGACATTAACTCAAATTAAGCAACAATATTTCGCATATAATAAAATAAGTTTGATTTCAATATCTGTTTTTGTTTCCGATATTCTTAGTCGAAACCCAATTTTATGAGCATTTTTTAAAGTTTGTATTTCTTATAAGAAAATACCAATTGAATTTTCCTAAGAATAGTATTTTACCTTAACATCGAAATTTTCCATAGAACTAAATAATTTTGAAGTCAATAGCTTTACCTGTACGTCCGTCCGTACGTTCGCGACGTTTTTTCGTCTTCTATAGCTCAAGAATCAGTAGAGATATTGACTTCAAATAAATTTTGTTGTACAGATAATAATGCAGAAAAATTCAGAAAGGAATATGAACAAAATTGCGTGGGTGTTTTTTTTACCATAGCAATTTAAAAAAAGGTGAACATTTTGGTTAACCCAAAATTTCTCACGAACCAATAACGCTGGAGACTTGAATTAAATTTTAAATTATATATTGTAACGCGATAACAAATAATTATATTTTTTTGGAAAAAATTCCAATTAACGGGTTTTTTTTATAAATAAAAAAAATGAAAACAAAATATTTGTCACCTCAAAAATTGTATGAACAAAAAATGATTTTATCTCCAAAACAATTTTGTGCAACGAAGAATAATGTTTGTAATATCTGATAAAATAAAAACCTAAAAAAAACATTACTCAAAGATGGTAAAAATTGATTTTCGACTCAAATATCTTTTCAAAAATTTGAGATTATGGCTTCCAACTAATTTTATTTTATAAAAAAATATTGTTTTCAACATTTGGTAAAATTTTGAGAAAAAACGAATTGAGAGTTTTTTTTTTTACAAAAAAATAAAAACCTAAAAAAAGCTTTACTAAAAGTTCGTAAACATTGATTTTCGACTCAAATATCTTTTCAAAAATTTAAAATAGCGGCTTAAAACTTATTTTATTTCATAGAAAATATTGCTTTCAACATTCAGTAAATTTTGTGTAAAAATCCAACAGTCAGCTTTTTCATAAAAAAAATAAAATCTACAAAAAATAGTACGCAAATTTGGTAAAAATTGATGTTCGGTTCTCGATATCTCGTGAACAATAAAAGATATTAACTTATTAGTTAATTCATCCAATTTTTATTTGTTTATAAGAAATACAATTTTTTAAGAAATGCTACTAAAATTGGTAAAAATTGTTTTTCAACTTAAAATATCGTTACCAAAAACAGATTTTGAAATATATTTTTTTGTAATTTTTGGTAATTTTTAAATCTTTTACAATACTTCAACTGAAAACTTTCTTAACAAAACACGAAAATATAGAAACGAAAATAAAAAACAAAATAATTAAATTTTTAATTTTAATTTACTTACTTACTTAAGGTGGCGCTACAGTCCTGTGTGAACTAGGGCCTCACCCAACAAACTTCTCCATCTAGCTCGGTCCCTAGCTAGATGTCTCCAGTTTCGCGCTCCGAGTTGGGTGAGGTCACCTTCCACTTGTGCGCGCCACCTGATTCGCGGTCTTCCTCTACTGCGCTGTCCTGTGGGTGTGGATTCGAAGACTTTCCGGGCCGGAGCATTGGTTTCCAAGCGCTCTACGTGACCTAGCCATCTTAGTCGTTGGACTTTTACCCTTCTTGCTAAGTCTACGTCGCTGTACAGCCCGTACAGCTCGTCGTTCCATCTTCTCCTCCACTCCCCTTCGATGCATACGGGACCGTAGATCACACGAAGAATCTTTCTCTCGAAACGACCCAAGGTGCTTTCATCCGCTTTTGTCAAAGTCCATGCTTCTGCACCGTATAGCAGGACGGGGATGATAAGGGTCTTATACAGCGACACTTTGGTCCTTCGAGAGAGAATTTTTCCACTCAATTGCTTTCTTAACCCAAAGAAACAGCAGTTAGCAAGAGTTATTCTTCGTTTGATCTCAGCGCTGGTGTTGTTTTCTGCGTTTACAGCGGAGCCTAGGTAGACGAAGTCCTTGACTACCTCAAAGTTACGTCTGTCGATGGTGACGTTTTGACCAAGACGTCGGTGTTGTAGGTCCTTTCTTGATGACAGCATGTACTTTGTTTTGCCCTCATTAACCGTTAATTCCATTTTTGCCGCCTCTGCCTCAATACTCACAAAAGCCCCATTGACATCACGCTGAGTTCTTCCGATTATGTCAATGTCATCAGCATATGCTAGTAATTGGACAGACTTTTGAAAGATAGTGCCTCTGGTGTTGACGTGTGAGCTTTGCACTATTCTTTCAAGTACGATGTTAAAAAAATCACATGACAGCGCATCACCTTGTCTAAAACCTTTTTTGACATCGAAAGGTTCAGTTAAGTTGTTTCCAACCTTTATGTAGCAGCGTGAATTCTCCATGGTCATCCTGCACAAACGGACGAGTTTGGCAGGGATGCCAAAACTAGACATGGCTCTATACAGTTCGTCCCTGTAGATACTGTCATATGCGGCCTTGAAATCGATGAAAAGATGGTGGGTGTCGATTTAGTGTTCTTGGGTTTTTTCCAGGATCTGCCGTAATGTGAATATTTGATCGACTGTGGACTTTCCTGGTCTAAAACCACACTGATAAGGACCTATCAGGTTGTTGACGATGGGCTTTAGACGTTCACATATTACGGCAGAGAAGATTTTATAAGCGATGTTAAGTAGACTGATTCCTCTATAATTGGTGCAGTTTAGAGGGTCTCCTTTTTTCAGGATCGGGCAAACAATACTGAGGTTCCATTCATCGGGCATGCTTTCTTCCGACCATACCTTACAGATAAGTTGGTGCATGCTCCTAACCAACTTATCTCCAGCTGCTTTAAAGAGCTCGGCATTCAAGCCATCCGCTCCAGCGGCTTTGTTAGACTTCAGCTTAGATATAGCAATCTTTACTTCGTCTAAGTCGGGAGGACGGGATTGTTGGCTTTCGTCGTCTATGTTGAATGGATCATCCTGCCTGACAGCGGAATTCGGTTCGTCGTCGCCGTTATACAGTCTGCAGAAGTGGTCCTTCCATATCCTCAGCATTGACTGCGGTTCCACTATGATGTTTCCACTTTCGTCTTTGCAGCCTTCGGTTCTAGGTTTATGTACTTGTGAATTTCGTTTCACCTGTTCATAAAACTTTCGAACTTCATTTCTGCTTTTAAACCTCTCAACATCTTCGACCGCACGCTTCTCATGCTCTCTCTTTTTCCTTCTGAGAAGTCGGTGTTCCTCTCGCCTCTTCTGCTCATAGAGCTCATGAGCAGCTCTCGTCCTTTTATGCAGCGCCGCCTTGCGTGCCTGTTGTTTGGCTGCATTTGCCTGCCGACATTCCTCATCAAACCAGGGGTTCCTTGTTGGTGGTCGCTTGAAACCCAGCACGTCAGAGGCGGCTTCTCTGATTGCGTCTTGGCAATGTTGCCACTGGTTTTCTATACATTGTGTTGGCGGCACAGAACTTCGAGAGAGGTTACTTGTAACTCGGTCGGAGAAGGATTTGGCGATCTCTTGCGATTGTAGCCGTTCGACGTTGTACCTTCTCCCAACATCTCCCTGTTTTGCCTTGGGCCTGGAAACCCGAAGTGCTACCTTGGCTACAACAAGGTAGTGGTCCGAGTCGATGTTAGCTCCTCGGAAAGTTCGGACATCCATGATGCTGGAAGCGTGTCTGGCGTCGATCGCAATATGGTCAATCTGGTTGACGGTAGATTGATCTGGAGATCTCCAAGTTCCTTTGTGGATGTTGAGGTGTGGAAAACGCGTACTGGCTACCATGACGTTTCGCCCCGCAGCAAAATCTATGAGCCTGAATCCGTTGTCGGAAGTGTTGTCGTGCAGGCTGTTTTTCCCGATTATTCCACCAAAGATGTCTTCTCTTCCTAGCTTGGCAATAAAATCGCCCAGGACAATTTTAATATCGTAGCTAGGACACTGCTCGTATGTTTTGTCTAAGAGCTCGAAGAACATATCTTTGGTGTTGTCATCCTTCTCATCTGTGGGGGCGTGCGCGCATATCAGGCTAATGTTGCCGAATTTAGCCTTGATGCGGATGGTCATGAGGTGCTCGTTGATGCACCTATAGCTTAAGACTTGTTGCCTAAGTCTGGCTCCAATGACGAAGCCGCATCCAAATAAGCGCTGTTGGTTTTCTCGGTAGCAGTCACCATAGTAGATATCGCAGTTTTTCATCCTCTTTTTGCCCGACCCATCCCATCGTATTTCCTGGATGGCGGTGATGTCTGCTTTATAGCAGTCTAGGGCCTCCGCTAATTCTTCGGCTGCACGTGGTCTGTTAAGGGACCTAACATTCCACGTGCATATCCGAAGTTCGTTGTAAATCCGTCCGTATCCGAGGCTTGTTGGTGCTTCGCAACTATAAGATTTTTAAGTGGTCAGGAAGTCACCCTGACGGCACAACCCCCAACCTGTAGGGCCAGATCCTTAGTATAACTCCAAAGACGGGGAGCCGGATAAACCGCTCCTTATAGGCCTGGGCTCCGAATAAGTCGTAGAAGCCCTATAAGGTGTTCACTAAGTAGTTCAGCCTTACTGGAACTGTAGACGCCACCGTTGATTCCATCTCGGGAATTCCTCCGCTGCCGTCTGGATAAGGAGAGGTGCCTTAGTGGACGCACCTCTCCCCCCTCTCTCGTTTGCTGCCCCCAACAACTTTCCACTGGGGTTGGAACCCAATCTCCAGTTGAGGTACTAGGCACCCGATGTTCACCACGGGGAGGTGAGAGTAGGAGTTGATAGACAGAGGTTGGTTTTGAGAAAAACCTGTGGACGCTTGTGTCCTCTTGAATGCACATGTCTACCATTTGAACATCTTAATTTTAATTTATATTTATTATTTTATTTAAAAAAAAAAACAATTAGTTTCACAACTTGTAATTTATTTATTATTTCGCGACGCGTTTTGGATATTTGTCATCCATCATCGGGCTCTTTGAGTCAGTCAAACATACGCCCGATGATGGATGACAAATATCCGAAACGCGTCGCGAAATAATAAATAAATTACAAAATAATAAATATAAATTAAAATAAAAAATTTAATTATTTTGTTTTTTATTTTCGTTTCTATATTATTGCACCACAACCGGAGACAACCACACCATGTACATATATAAAAACACGAAAACCTACAAACCTTTTAAGCAAGACAAATCGACAGACGGGATAGGAAGTTATCAGTGTGGGCCTCTTTTTTTTGAAAAATCGGACAGTTTGATTTTTCTAAAAATTTCAATTAATGTTCAAAACAATACATTTTTATTAAATAAGATAAGTTTGAGGGAAATATCTTTATTTGTTGCCAGGACTTCATTTTAACCAACTTTCAGTAGAGTTTTTTTAAGGTTTTTATTTTTTGTAAGTTAAAAACGTTTCCATTGATTTTTCTTAAAATTTGTTCCGATGTCAAAAATGTTATTCTCCGTTGTATAAAATTATTCTGGATTTAATTTCGTGTTTTTTTGTAAAATATTGTAAAATATATTTTTTTTTTCAAAATGTTCACTTTTTTATTAATTTCTAAAATAAAAATAACACCAAGTATGTCATTGGACTTCTAAAACATTAATTCAGCTAATGTTAAAGTGCTATCGAACATTTCTTCTATTAAATTCCAATTTTTGATATTTTGATATTATGTTAAATATTTAAATTATTATTGCAGATGTGCTCTTTGAAATATAATTTGTCAGCTACTCCATTTGGATCTATTTTTAAATATTTACAAAACAAAATTCTATTCAATACTTCATTTTATAGTCCAGTAATTTTGTCATTTAAATAGAAGTAGACCTTGCTTTAAATCCGGCATTTAAAATTTTTTGGGTTCCTTGTGTTTGATGTTGGCCTAATCAATAATCAAAGTTCCAACCTCGCGTGCCGATTGCAAGATGTCTAAAAAAGACTAACGTCATAAACGCCTAGAAAGAAAATTAGATCTACCGGATCTACGGAAATGTATCTATTTGTCTACAGAAAATACAACTTGACTACAAAATAGTAAAGTAAATGTAATTGTTTCCAATTTTCTTAAAAACTAACATTTATTTTTGATCTGATTTTTTTGGTGAGTAATCAATGGGAGCGTATCGGAGTAACGCTTCTTAAAATCCCGTTTTTTTTTAAATCCCAAAAAAAGTTTTAAAATTCCGTCTTCTAAAATACCGATTTTTTTTAATCCCGTATTTTGAAATCCCGATCAATTACAACTCCGCTTTTTAAAATCCCGTCACACCCCGACAGTTCCGTTTTTTTTTTTTTACAAAAAACGAGCATTAAACCAAATAACAAATGTAATAATATCGTAGTTTGTTTTGTTTTTACTGTACGTGAACATTTACTTTTGCTTACAATATTAACTCTTGCACAAACAATATATGCATACCTAAACCTACAGCAAATCTACCTCTCGTTAACGGTTTTACCGCTATTTACTTTGGAAATTGATTTGAATTTGTTTTTTGTTTTGTTTTAAAAGAATACGAAAATCTCTCATTTTTTAAATTTGTTTTAATATTTTTATAATTTCGATTTTGAAATCAAAACTATTTTTTTGATTTTTTTTTAAAATAAACTACTAGTTCTTATTGCAAAATTGGGTAGCAAAAATTATAAAAAAAGATTATAAAAAGAGATTATTAAAAAGAGATTATAAAAAAGGGATTAAAAGAAACGAGATTAGAAAAAGCGGGATCATAAAAAGCATCCCATACTCCACCATTTTTCTTTCTTTAGGACCAATCTTCTCTCTCCAGAGTTATGGTATACCTTTTGGAAAATTGCCAATTTTTGTTATTTAGTATTCATTCGTCTATTTTTCGTAAGAAACATATATTTTTGCTGATTTTTGAACAACTGTATTCTGAAAATCAATACATCTACAGGTACAATTTTAGGCTCGAATTGAAGTTAATTATTGGCCTTAAGATTGCATTAAAAAAATCTCCTTCAAGGTTTAAATACAAATAAGCAAAATGTTCGCGGTTTTTCTGATTTTTGGACATCTTACGTTCCGCGCTAAAGATTGGAAGCTTAGATTATTAATCACACCAACAAGTAGGCGAAAAATCAAAACAACCGGATTTAACGCATGGTCTGATGTATATAGTTACTGGGACTATTAAAAAGAGTGTGATGAAGAAATTACTAACACATTTCGGGAAAAGACTACAAAAGGTTACAGTTAAAAATTAATTGAAATCGTTTCATTTCTGACACTATTTTAAGAAACAACTATTTTCAAAAAGCCAAAATACAATGTTTTACAATTTTTTGGTATTATGACTTTGAATTTTTTGTATGGTTTTGAGCGCGTTAAATATTTTGGGTACAAGGCAACTTTCAAACATTTCATGTTCAGCTAATGTGATAGTAATTTTTGTCAATTATTATTAAACAACTAATCTCTGCTCTTAAAACTACCCTTAATTCGGACTCTAGAGTTTTAACGACGATGTTATGTATATGATGAAAACGATAGTTGATGTTTCAGAATTGCAAGATTTTTCTGATGTTCAATATCCTTAATGCAAGTGCCATTTATGCATAGCTAAAGGATGTTAAATAAAGGTTTAACGAATTTAGGCAGCATTGAGTTTTCGACATATTAAATTCTACTCTATTTTGTATTCCCCAACTAACAATGTTGACAAGGTAAGAATTTAATAAGCTTATTATACATTGCCATTTAAGATCTTCATCTGAAGTGGTTGGGTGTGAATCTAAAAACGAATATTTCAGGAGCAAAGTAGCTAAGTGCATTAAAAGTTTCAGACCACCGATCGTTAATAAAAATGGGAGAATGCGTCAAAGGCAGAGACTTAAGGCACACCAGCGTTTGTTGTAAAGTTGTCTCAGACTCGAAACTATCGAACACGTATTGAAAAAGTAATTTTAAATTCAACGAAGGAGGAATTTGTCAAAGACACTCAAAATTCTATAAACTGCTTTTGAAATATATTACCTCAATGCATGTCATTAAGAAAGCTTTTGGTTAATCGATCGATAATTAGAGGGGAGTATGATTCGTCTTTTTTGGGCATACATAAATCAAGATTATGAATTAAGTTTAATTTTTTGATTCACACAACAAAATCAATTTTATATTAAGCAACCCTCTATATTTTCAATGTGTCAAATTTAAATTTTTTTTACATGGGTCAACATTTCAAGGTCGCTAGAATCTAAAGAAACATAACGTTCATACGTTTGTATTTGTACGTCCATATCTCAAAAACCAGTAGATATATCGACTTCAGATAAATTTTGTCTTACAGATAATAAGTCTTAAGAAAAGAAAAGACTTTTAAGAAAATGAGTGGTTGGTTTTTTATTATAGCAATTTAACTGTCATGGACTGTCATGCCAGAGGTCTTGGGTTCGATCCCTGTCTGTGCCATTTAAAGTTTTTTTCACGGGTACTGCCTCTTGCGAGGAATTGACAATTCTTCCAAGAGTAATTCTTGTCATGAAAAGTGTTTTCTCAAATTAGCCGTTCAAATTCTGCTTTAAACTGTAGGTCCCTTCCATCCCTGACAACATTACTCGCACACAGGAATGGTTGAGATTTGTAAGTCACTAGGCCGGAGTAGGCCCTAGTTCTCAACGGACTGTTGCACCACCTAATTTATTTATTTTAATTTAATTGACATTTTGGCTGACCCCTAATACGAGTATCTTACGAACCAATAATACTAGCGACTTCAAATAAATTTAATATTATAAAATGTGAAGTAATACGAAATTAACTTAGTTTTGAAAAAAAAATTAATTAACGGTTTTTTATTAGTTAAAAAAAAAACTGAAAAAAAAATATTTGTCACTTAGAATATTTTAGTAACCAAAAATGATAGTAAATCCGGGAGAATTAAAAAAAAAAATAAAACCTAAACAAAATACGACTACTAACTTAATATTATAAGTAAAATTTTAAGAAAAATCCCAAAACTGATGTTCGATTCCAATATTTTGAAAATTCATGAGAGTATTGAATTCAAACTTATTTCAATTTATTGAAAATTGTTTTGTTAACGTAAGATAATGTTCTTACAAAAATCGAATGGTTTTTTTATAAGAAATAAAAACTTTTAAAAAAGTCTGCTAAAATTGATAAAAATTGGTCTTCGACTAAATTAATCAGGAATAAAACACAGATATTGAAATCAAACTAATTTGATCATAAACAAAATACTGCTTTCTTTAGGTTATTTTTTTTTTTAGAAAAAATTCAATTCACACATTTTTTAATAAAACTCGAATATTATGAAAAACAACAAAAAACTGATAGAAAATTGTTTCAAACTCAAGTATCTTGTATCTTGCAAACAAATGCAAATATAATTTCCAAATATTCTTTACCTTACACAAAATATTGTTATAAATATTTTGTTAAAGTTTTAGAAACAACAGATGGGCAGGGATGGGAAGTTATCCAGTGTGGTCTTATCCCAACCTTTTTTTTAATCATGTATTTGAAACACCTATATAAGTCCATCTTTATTCTCCAACAATATCTAAAGCTATGACTTTATTTCTTGTCGCTAGTTGAAAATTTTTACGTAGTCCACATATCACAACCACTTTTCTCAATGACGATTCTAATTCTTATTAAATTATTACCAAAAAACACACCCAACTTTGCCAAATGAATCCCCAGATTATAATTTAATAAGGAGCCGCATCCAAGCATACATCAGACACCTCTTTTCTTTCAGTTTGAAATTAAAGTTATATCCAAGTTTAATCTTCAGAATATTGATTTGACACATTTGTCTTCTTTTTATCATTTTAGTTTTCTTAAGTAAACCTCACTTATATTTATTTCTAGACTTAAATAAATTTTGTTTAACCATCCGTCAGATATACAAATAAATTCCTTTTCCCCTTATTTTCCAGTTATGTCGAGCCTATGTGAAATTTAGATGCAAGTTTATGAAAAATCCCAAGTTAGATTAATTGTTTGTAATCAAGTATCTCAAACTTTCTCTTTTCAAGTGTTTTTGCGGTTTGCATAATATTTTATTCTTCATATGTTAAGGAACTTTAAATAAGTTAAATGAATGCTCATTTGGGTTATAAACATTTCTTATCTTTTATCACTAGGCTTTAAGAAACTTATCGGTTTATGAAAGTATTATAAAATGATTCAAGTTGTTTTTCTTTTTTTTTAAATGTCAGATATTAGCTCTTTGACTAAAAATTTAAACCTTGAACTTTTAACGAATCAAATAAAACATACCATATATCATGTCTCTATCTTTTTTCCCTAAAATAACAATTGTTTTTAATGTCTATTTATATTAACTTTTTATTTTGATAACGTCTAGACCCTCTAGACTTACTTTTTTTTAAATAGAGATACGTGTATTCAAAGGTGCTTTAGCTTCTATTGTTTTGTGTCAACAAGCTGATACCCTATAAATGCACACAATATAGTTTTGATGTTATTGTACAAAATATTGGGTCATTGGATTGCATTAATTTGTTCCTAAGAACTAGACTACAGGGGCTTTGACAATAGCAAAATGCATTGTAGCCTCACAATGGAATTATTAAAAGTCACACCAAACTAATTTTCAAAATGCGAAAGTCACACATTGTCAAATTCAACCTTCATTTAAATCTATTGATATCATTGAAAGGAACAAAAAAAAAACAACTTATTCTTGTCTGACCTTATTTGCACCCCTAAGCCTTCGCTTATCATCTTATGGGTACACAAGAAACTTATCATATATGTCACTTGTCAATACAAAAACCATAAACATATTCTTTTAGTACTTACTCATTATTATCAACCCATAAAAGAATGCCACTAAAAGACTACCACTAGCACTGTACTGACTATTTTTTCACCACCCTCATCACCACATCATAGAAGAACAAAGAACAATGATTATACTTTTACCAAACAAAACAAAGCTTTCAAGAAATGACAAAACAAAAATCTGTGTCGAAGTCATAGAAATGCACATGTTTTTAATAATATATGTAGATATATATATATATATATATATGTATATATAAAGAAACAATTTAAGATATAATCAATAACTTTTTCGTGTCAAGAGCATCATAGAGTGTATATCTAAGTAGCCGGGTATTTAACAAAAGGAACAAAATAACCTCTGATACTTGTTTAAGCACTTCTAACCCTTGAGTGCAAGTCGTTGAGCACGTCAACAGGTTGTAATTGCTGATTGCTCAGACATATTCCCTCCCATTTTTGCACCACTTTAAAATCTAGCTGAAGGAAACTTGTGAGAGATCTTAAGAAAGTTTTCTAAAAGGACTTCATTGTTTTGAAAAATAGACATCTTTTTCTTGTTCTGCTTCTCATGCCAGAAGGAGACTTTACATAAGAAACATAGAAATTTGACTTTCTTAGTTGAGAAAAAAGTTTAGAAGTTAAAAATAACCATTCATTCTTTTGATTCAAGAATACAAATAGCAAAATGTCAAGTTCAAGAAGTTCGCCGGCCAGTCCCAGGTCACCGAAATTCCAGCAGCAGACTTGGGATTCACAAGGTTGCTCGGGCGCCCCCAAATCTCCCAGATCCCCAAAAGTACACCAACAGGCATGGGAATCATCATCAGGTGGTTGTTCTACAGCTCCCAAAAGCCCCCACAGAACCATGCCAAATCTACCCCAACAGCAGCCATTTAAAATCCCAAAATCACCAAGGTAAGTCCTCCATATACCATGCACACAGATCATCCAGAGAACTTATCCGCTTTAAGATAAATCACGATAAATAACATGTAAATATATTGCTCTTCCAATTGTTGTTGTTGTTGTTTGTAGACATTTCAAAAATCAATCATCCCTTAATTGCTATGAAACACCTAGGAGTCCATCCATAAGCACATACAGCAGCTATAGCTATGACTCTGCCTCTGCCTCTAGTCGCAAATTTGAAAACCCTCCACGTAGTCCAAAAATCACAACCACTTTTGCCAATGACGATTCTGATTCTAATTTAAGTTATTACCAAACACCTTCACCGATCTCACGGAGTCCCAAAGCACTCCCAACTCTGCCAAATGAATCCCCAGAATATTATATGAGCGGCCAAATGTCCCAATCGCCCAGTCGAAGTCCACATCCACACCAACCACGTAAATTTGTTTTTGATACACCCCCATCTTCGTCTGAGCTACCATCAGGTAATAAAATATACTCTCAAGACCTTGGATCTAAAATATCAAACTTCTGAGAATGATGATTGCATACTTGGATTTATTTGTAGCCAAAAAATTCGAGTATTACGAACCACAGACGCCAGATGATGACGACGATGAGCATCACATTACCAAAGACTTGATCATGATGGACGATGCCAACTATGGTCATGGCCATTCACAATTTCCACATTCATTACCGATGTCACCATACAAACATAGCCGACACAATTCCCTGAAGGGTTTTGGAAAGCCACGACCCAAGGAGTCAATTTCGGTTCTTCCGGAAATCGACAATGGCTCGGATTTATTTACATATCAAAAGCAGGACCTGCTGCTAGCCGATGATCCCAATCGGCCTGGAAATAGTGCATTTCTGAAGCGAGACTCTTGTGTCACCGAATCAACTCAAATATCTATCGATTCATCGGATACCAATAATACGTCTATGACAACGGCAACAACCCTTAGTTCGGATAATTCGGGAAGCCAAGGTCCTGAGTCACGGCGAAATGCCATGCATGGAAATAATATGAGCGATAGTCATTTTGGTGAGCATTATAAGCGCGAGAATCAACATAGGCGTTTGGGACGTCGACATGCCATAAACATCACATCAAATCCAGGATATCAGGTAAGAAATATGTTGATGGGTGCGTTCATGCTTCTCAAAACTTTCAAAAACAAACTTGACAGAACATTGTAAAAGTTAATTGCAAGGAACTGTCAGTTATTTTGACATCTTATCTGTTTAACTTGATATTCATATATTTTTTTGGACAGATATTACATAGTTCCCATTCAACCTTGGACAGAACATGCTCGGATAGTGTAGTTTCCTTACGCTGCAGAAAATCCACAAGCGATTTAACCTACGACAAAGATGACATTAGCAATTCAAATAGCAAACATAATGGAAATTCAAATAATCATGGAAACAACAGTAATGGTGTGTCATCAAATAATCCCAAACCTCGAAGACGTGGCAGTTCCAAAGGAGGTTTGGCCTATTTAGCTTCACGTAGAAATTCACGGGAATCCATGAAGAGCGCTTGTTCGAATACTTCGATTTTTTCGAATGATGATATTGGTCCATTGGCATTTCAGGCATCGACACGTGGTCGTCAGAGGAGAACGTCAAATTTCTTAGAACTTCCTGGTAACTATAACATACGAGTAAAATATCATTTCATATGAAGGTATAGATGTGACCTTTTTGTTACTTATACAGTTCCAGATCATGTAAGACCAAGAGTGTGTTCCCTTCCGGATCGACCATATAATCCTCGTTTGAGTGATGATTTATATCGTTTACGTCATTTCTCAATTAGCAAAGGAAATGTTGTGAATTGTGGAGATTCAATTATATCAAGAAGGTCACGGAGTAATACAAGTGTTAATTCAACAAATAGCAGGTATAATATACATACATATTAAATTACTTTGATTTTAAGTTTTGTTTTTTCTTTAGAACTTGTTCATTATCATTTCTATTGTACAAGTAGAAACATTTTTCATTTTGAAATGGCTACAACTTTATTCTATGGTCTTCAATTTAAATCTGTGTATTTTTAAAAAAATTTGTTCGTAAATATTGGTTGAAATAAAAATTATCGCAAATTTCGTCATTGTGTCATTTGCGTAACAAATTGATTTGTTGAATGAGAGTGCTGACAATGTTTCTAAGGACAGAAAAACTGTGATCAATGCGAATTACAGTTTAAAATAGTTGTGTCATGTTCGTCACAGTTTTTTGTGTTAAAAACGTATCTTTTATTCATATGGTAATAATAATAATTTCATTCAATTTTTTTATCAAAATGAAAATTGTAAACATTGCAAGGTTTTTAATCTCAAAGTTTGTTTGAGTTTTGTTCCTAAAATATTTGAAAACAAATTGCTGTCGCACAGTATTTTATTTGTCATGAAATTCTAAAGTTTCATTTTGTAATGCAACTACAATGCATTCAATGTAAAAAATTCAAAATTTACTGATCAATCATCAATGGATTAGTTTAGTCTTATCTAACATTTGTCACACAAGTAACAATGAATGGTATGATGGATTAATACAATGTCAAAAATTATTTATTTAAGGGGACAACTCGACGTGTAAATTAATACTATGACAAATTTGTCATGACAATTTTGTCATTGACATATACTGACACATTTGTCGTAACAATTTTGTCACTATCATACTTACTTTTACTTACTGACAAATTTGTGGTGACAATTTCTTTGTAAAGAGTTTTTCAATTGGCGCGGCTAGATTTTGGCGCCCAGGGACGGCCATTATGTTTTGGTGACATCTGTCAAATCTTTTGTTTATTATTCAGTTGTTTGTGTCAAATCATCATGGCAAGTTACACGATTCAACAGCACGTTCGAATGATAAAACTTTATTATCAAAATAAGTGTGTTCGTTAACGCAAACGTTGCGCGCATTACGCACATTTCACGGTAGGCGTGGTGGTCCTTCACAGTCGACTCTTATCTCTTAAACGTTTGGTGGCCAAATTTGAGACGACCGGTTCAGTAAACAATCAGCCAACAATCCGTACTTTTAAGGAACGCAAGATCGTGAAAGTGTTCAGCAGAACCAAACGCAGTCTATTTCTCCCCGTGCACAAGAACTCGGCCTTTCGCAGACGTCGGGACTTGGGCCTACACCCGTACAAGATCCAACTGACCCAGAAGCTCAAAATTCATGACCATAGACAACGCCGCGGCCGTTTGTTCGCTGACTGGGCTTCGAATCGTTTGGAAGAGGACCCCAATTTTGGCCGAAAAATCATCTTTAGTGACGAGGCGCATTTTTGGATGAATGGCTATGTCAGAAAGCAAAATTGCCGTTTATGGGACGACACCAACCCACGCGAGATTCACCAGGTGTTATAGTTTGGTGTAGATTTTGGGCCGGCGGCGTTATTGGTCCGTACTTTTTTTTAGTGCGGCGGTCGGTCACCGTTAACAGCGAGCGCTACATAACGATGATAACTAATTTCTTATGGCCCAAATTGAACCATATCGACCTAGATGACATGTGGTTTCAGCAGGACGGCGCGGCGGTGCTACGTGCCACACAGGAAACTGCACGATTGACAGGGTAAGGTTATCTCTCGCAGGGGTGATGTGAATTGGCCAGCAAGGTAATGCGATTTGACACCGCTAGACTTTTTCCTGTGGGGTTTGTTGAAGTCGCAGGTCTATGCAAATAAGCCACAATCGACCGATGCCCTTAAGGTGAACATAACACAAGTCATCGCTCACATTCAGCCGGATCTATGCGGCGAAGAGTCATTGAAAATTGGACCACTCGGATCCGTGCCACCGTAAGAAGCCGAGGCGGGCATTTGAATAATGTCATATTCCACACTTAGTGGCATACATGCGCCTTTCAAATAAAAAAATAATTTTGTTAATACCTCACACAAAGCTTGTTTTATTCCATTTCAACATCTACCCTCCGTTTTTGAAAAACCCTTTATAAGCTCGAAATCGAAAATCGATAAAATATGGAACAACACTTTTGCATTTTCTTTCTAGATCAATTTTTTCGATATCAGAAGTAACAGAAAGTTTACAAAATCGTGTTTTATTATCAAAAAGTGAAGTGCATAAAATATAATAAAAATCCAAAGCTTGAAAATGAATAACTTTCAAAAAACAAGTGTACTAAAGTAGCTTTTAGAAAATAAAGATATTTTATTTGCAAAATTTAGCGAAACCTTCCGAGGTAGCCGGCGACACTGAGACCCAACTGAAAATTTTCATCACTTTCATCGCTTGAAAATATGTATATCGTTTATTATTTTAGGTCTTTTCAACCCTTGACCGTAACTAAGTTTCCTGACGCAATTGTCAATTAAATACTAACAAATAAGTAAATTGTATAGTTTATTTTCATTCTATAAAAGAATTGTCAGTACAAATTCGTCGGAAAATTCCTGACAATTGTTGAAAAATATTTTACGATTTCTGTATACAAAAAAAATTGTTTATAAAACAGATTTTGAGAACTGTCAAGTTTTAAATTAGCAAATTGTCACCTATCGCAATTCCCAATGTTAATGAAATAGCCCTCTGGAACAATATGTCAATCAGTCAAATATTTTTTGGACACACTTTAAAATCATGTGTCATTAACAAGAACGTAAGGCGGAGAGAAATGTTTTATTCAGACATTGTGGAGTAGAGCTTATTCAGTGAGTTATAAGTTATTCTTTAAAATATCAATGTTTGTTTAAAAGATATTCTAAAAAATTCGTGATGGTTTTTGAATCTTTAATTCTGTTTAAATATTTATAGTATTTCATAAAACGGTTTGAAAGTATTTTTTATTTTGTAATCAATCCGTCATCTAAATATGAGGAATTCTTTCTCGGTTCCTACGCTCGTTGTCAATGACACTCTATTTGTTAGCTCTTTAGGGTAAGCTAATCTCTGTGCTAGGTTGTTCATTGCCAATTCAACGCTACCAGTGAGTGTTTTAACTCTGCGTATACTTAAGCGCGTTAGTGAATCTAGAGAACCAATTTTTTTTCGCACTCTTATTGTGGCGAGAGTCCGAAGAGATCTCAACACGCACATAAATCCGATGATTCGGATGGTGTTCCCCGATAATATTCTGAAGAAGTATTCTTCAGGGCTGGCAAAACCACTCCGTAAGCTTTTTCATCTATCCTACTCCTCAGGTCTCGTTCAGTGTAAATGGAAAACAGCATTTGTCCAGCCTATCCCCAAAAAAGGCGAATCATCCTCACCCTCTAATTTATCGACCGATTGCACTCATATCCCTTCTTTCGAAGGACATAGATACGCTGATTAGTTACCAGCTCAAAAAATGTATCGAAGATCGAAAGCTTCTTAATGACCAACAATACGACTTTCGCAGCACATAACAGTGGAGCAAATCTTTACATCGTTTTGGAGAAAGTAAGATTATTGCGCTTGATATTTCAAAAGCAGGTTTGGCATCAGGCACTCTTATCTAAAATGCGTGCTTCGGTTTTAATAAATCCCCCCTTCATTGGACTAGAAATTACCTTTCGGATCGTTCAATATAATTAGTATTGGATGGTATGCCCCAGGGCTCTGTTCTATCTACAACACTCTTTCTCATTTTTATTAATGATCTTCTCCCGCAACTTCTAGTCCAACAAATTATTTCGCTGACGATATCACTCACTCTTAAATTCCGTCCTAAACAATATTGTACAATGGGAAATGAATGCTTCCAAAGTTTTTAAGACGAAAGAAAACTTAATTTTGCCGACCAGTGTAATAATTATTTATGTTTTTCCTCAATTTCGAATTTCAAATTTAGCAACTATGCAATTTGTTTTTTAATTCATTGTATTTTATTATTTTGTGCATTAATAAAGCTAAAATATTTGTAGATTTAGCATATCGAACATTTCATTTTATTTAGGGCTAGTGAGAGGTCACCATTTGACGGTTCATGTTGCGGTGGTGGCTATGCTAATGTAGATTCCATTCCACCGTCCCCAGACACTGATGACAGTGAACCACCACCTCCACCAAGGCAAGTTTGGAAAAACGTATTTTTGAAAATCATTTTTGAGTTTTGTTTCGAAATAAATTTGATTTTTGTGGGCTGTGATAATTTTTTTATGAAATTTGTTTATTTTTGTTTAAACAAAAAACAGATACAGAATTGTTATGTTAGGAGATGCAGGGGTAGGAAAAACTGCACTTGTGTCTCAATTTATGACTTCGGAATATATGCACACTTATGATGCAAGCTTAGGTAAGTTTTCCTAAACTGTAAAATAAATCATTGTTTTAGTATAATTATAAAATATTTAAATCTATCGAAAAAAAAAACATGTAAAAAGTAAAATAGCAACCTTAGACTAAGGTTTTGGGGTTTTACTTAATAATTTCAATTTGAGTTTTAGATGACGAATTTGGTGAAAAAACTGTCAGTGTTTTATTGGACGATGAAGAATCTGAATTAGTTTTTATAGATCATCCCAGTGTTGAAATGAGTGTAAGTTTATTTTAAATTTTATTAAACAAAAAAATAATAAATTGAATACATGTACATATATGTATTTTTGTTGAAATTCTAGGTGGAAAATTCTTTAACTACATATGAACCTCATGGATGTGTGGTTGTATTTTCTGTGGTAGATAAAACTTCTTTTCGTATTGCAGAGGAAATTATAAATTATTTATGGAAAGAAAATATAACAAAAGATAAGGCAGTGATACTTGTTGGTAATAAAGCTGATTTAGCTAGAGCCAGAGTAATATCAACGCAAGGTAATTTATTTTTTTGTTTATAAATACAGGGTTTTCCAGTACGAGTTTTTATTTTGATATTTAATGATTTGAGTTGAGTCATTTTTAAGGGGAAAGTCGAACTTATGGAGGGCGACAAATTAGCTTTTTGCAAATTCGAAGGATTTTTGATATATACTGGTTTTTGGGCAAATTGCACACTCCGAAATTGAAAAATTTACAAAATATTCAGATAAGTTACAATAACAAATGGACTGTGCAATTAAAAAACCCTACCTACTTATTTCTAAAGAGAATGTATTTATCAAGATACATTCAAAACTTAAAATCAAGCGGTTGAAAATTGTTTGAATTATGAGTCAACTTGCCAACTACAAAATTTCAGTATTGAGATAAACAAGTTTTAAGTTTTGAATAGCAAAAAATCAGGAATAATTTGATAAACTTTTAATACCAAGAACCGATTTCTTAAAGGTTGCTTCCAGTCATAATATTTTGGGACAACATTTTTTAGGTCGTAATAAAATCAAAAGATATACAATGATTTCATTGTAAAGAGGAAGGCATGCCACAATTATAATGAAGCATAGGCATAGACTATTTCTTTTTGCAATCACAAGATCTTTTCTTGTAAAATTGCGATTGTTTTGTTGCTTGTGCGGTACGGAACACAGTCTTGATTCGTAACAATAGCAGAAGAATCATTTTCGAAAGGTAAGGTCCAATTTAACCTCCAGCCACTCGAAAAGCTTTTAAAATGATAGGTAGCTATAACATCATTAGCTCAATTACATCACTCGCACATGGTCGGTATGTTTCTTGACTCACCTTTGTTGGCAACGGGTGCCTGTGCCACCTTAAGTACTGCCTTTTGCGGTGAATTGAAAAATCCTCCAAGAGTAATTCTTGTCACGAAAAGTGCTTTTCCAAATTAGCATGACTTGCACACAAGAATGGTTAAGAGTTGTGAGTCACTAGGCCCTATTTCTCCATGGACTGCTGCGACACCTATTTGATTTACTATTAGTTTTGAAAAATACGTTTCAAAGTAACTAAAAAAACTAGATACTAATACTATTATCTAATAAATCAAAAGTAATGGAGTATTTTTAGAGTCTGATTTGAGTGAAGGCAACCAAAACTCTCATTTTCGAAATAGAAATGTCCAATCACAACAGCCCAACAAAACCACTACAAGCAGTGGCACGTTGAGAATGGAGAGGTTGTGATGCTTTTTTTTGTACGAGGCTGAGGAAGACTCGCCGGTGTCCAAAGGTTCTTCCCAAAGAAAGAAAAAGCTCTGATTTGTAATCAACTTTATTTTCTTTAAATCGTGATCGTAAGGTGCTTTAATTATGATAACAACGTATTTTATATATATTCTATTTTTCTTATCACTAAACTAACATTTATTGCAAATAATTCACCAATTATGTATGAAGATAAAATAACACGACGCTTCATATAATATAAGGTCTACGGGCGGCGATACGGCTAATAAGCCCCGTCCCTAAGGCTCATTTCACACTACACGGTTTTGACCGTACGGCAAAAAACCGGACAGCATAAACCGGATCAATGGCTAATTACACACTATACGGTTTTAACCGTACGGTAAAACACGATACATATATGCAGGGTTCCTGTGCTTAGTATACTTTTTCACAGGTTTAGTTTTATAAGAACACTCAAGTAATCGTGTCTTGAAGTGGCTGATCGAACTCTGCCATACCAATAAAATCGTATGATTTGAAAACATGCATTTCGTCACGTACGCCACTAAGCTTATCGCGCCGTCCAGCTGCCGTATATTGTAGTGGCAGTAGACGGTTGCTACACGGCACGGCATTTTGCCGTGACCGTATAATATGAAAGCGTATATGCTCTTCTTCGCGCCTCTAACAAAGTGTCGCCGTTCGGTTTTTTGCCGTACGGTCAAAACCGCGTAGTGTGAAACGAGGCTAACAAAGGTTCGATAACGGCCAGCGCACTAGCCACGACGCAAGGCTTGTCCGAGGTCCTCTTAAACAGTCACCGGAATAATCGGTTGAGATTGTGTTCCCTGTCCCTAGCAGCAAACTGGAGCATAATCAGTTGGCCTTAGCCTTGTCAATCATACACTTAGAAGAAGTGGCATGTTGATAAACGTGAAATGGCACAGAATAAACGGTTGGGACTACGTTCCTGTCCCTAGCAGCAAACTAGGGAATAATACGGTTGCCTAAGCGTCTCCGTCATACACTGAGAAAAAGTTGACGGTAGAAAAAACGTGAGGAAGGAAGAAGGTATTTCGGGAACCAAAAATTACGAGACGGTCCTATAATCGGGATACTAAAGCAATATTCACATGAGCACGACCAACGACCAACGAATGAACGAATATTCGTCGATTTTGACATTTATTTCACATGAGAGTTTTTAATTCGTCGCGAATGAAGTTTGACATTCACCACCGAAACCAAAACAAGAACGTTTTTTTTAGGTTAAGTACGCGCGATTTTTTTATTTGTTGCGAATGTGGATAATGTGGAACGCGAATAAAGTTTGACAGTTCGTATCAACCATAATTTTTTTCGCGACGAATAAATTTGTTTTCTTAAATTTATTAATATATGATATTGAAATGTAAAAGTATGCATCATAAATCAAATAGAAACTATATTGCTATCGTTTTGTTAAGAATTTGTGTGGAAATATGTCTTCAAACGTATATAAACTCACATTTTGTAATTCATTCGTCGTTCGTTGGTCGCGCTCATGTGAATGATGCTTAACTGTGCTGGGGTAGTTTTTCCTTTAATGTTCACAATATTGGTACTCAAACTGTGCAAAGGCATTTTACTGTGCATCATTTAATTTTAAGTAATGGTGTCAAATTTATTACTTGTCAAATGTTTAAACATGACAGCTTCAAAAGTGACATCTACCCAAAAAACGGTTTAATCAAAAGAAAACGTCTTATTGGAGAACCCTTTCCAAAATAATGCAAAAAAAAGATACAACAGCATAAACCTTAAACAAGAATTTAAAGAAGCATACCTTATATATTTGTCTTTTCTTATTTTGAATCAATTTAGATGGCAAAGCCTTAGCTGCTTCTCGAGATGCTAAATTTATTGAAACATCTAGTGGAATACAACACAATGTTGATGAGCTACTTGTTGGAACATTGAAACAGGTACAATTAAAATTTAAATAATTTTAACTCAAATAAATCTTTCTTTCATCTTTTTTTTCTCTCCTTCTTCAAGATCCGTCTAAAAGAAAATCGCGAAAAGAAAGCTACCTCATCAAGGATGAAAACTTCTCGAACTCACATATCTTTACACTTAGCTAAAGAAATTTTGCAAAAAATTTGCCTTAGCGATATAACTAAATCTAAGAGCTGTGAAAATCTACATGTGCTGTAGATTATACTTTAATCTTAAGTTTTTAACTGCGATGAAAATGATGAGAAAAATGAAAAACAAACTTCTAAAATTTTAATTTTTAACAAAAATATATTATGAAAAATAAAAACTCTGTTACTTATTCAAAAATAAAATTAAAAAAAAAATATATTTATACACAAAAAGTTGTTGTTGGAATTTTTAGCCAAAACGTACTATACCTATACTCGTGAACTGAAAATAAATTAAAAACAAAACACTAGGCAAAATATTTGCCTTTAAGACTTTCGTTCTGTTAAAAAATAAGAAAATATATAAAATTTAAATCAATAAAACCAAAAAAACAAAAAATATTATTGTATGTAGAATGTTATAATTATTTAATTATTGTTGTTTAGACTGTTTATGTAGATCAGAAAAATAAATTTAAAAAATAAGAAAACAAATCAGAGAATAAAAACTGTCAATTTTCTAATGCTATTTTATATATGAATATATTATTATCATGTACTTCAAACAAAAAACAAAAACAAATTATTATGATTATCATAAAAATAAATAACATTATGTCTTTCATGTTATTTAAGACAAAAAAAAAAATAAAAAAATTCTTCCATAGTAGATATTAAAAGGGAATGACTGTTATTTGATGTAGACATTTCTAGCGCATATAGCTTATAAAATATGTAACTTATATTCTAATATATATATAAGTTATAGTGAGTCAAATAGGTATACAAGAAAATAAAAACACAATTATTTGGGAACACGAGGAAAGTTTTTTTTTAATATTTTTGATTTTGACACACAGGGTGTTTCTTCGCTAAACATTGGCCTGTAAAATTATCTTTTTTTTTAAATCTACTTTTAACTTATACTCTGGATGTTTAACCAAACATTTGCTTTAAAACTATTGCAGTTTCTTTTTGTTTAACAACACCCTGTAACTCCTTTTTTTAAAAGCTATCATTTAAAACCTTACTACAAAATGTGGTTTTCTGATTTAATATTTAATAAGACTTTGTACTGAGTTTATTTAATTTTTCGAGTTCCTTAAATAAATATTTAAATTTGACTACACTGAAAGCCTTTTAACAAACAAAAAAAAAAAAAACAAAAAAAAACAAATTAAAAAAAAAAACACGCAACTTAAATGTCATTTGTACGTCTTAGCCATTACAGAAAAATACAAAATAAATCTTATTGTTATTTTTTCTTAATTTGTTTCTTTTTTCAATAATTTTCCATCAACTTAAAAATAAAAATCTTTAAAAGCTGACAATCAACAAATAGAAAATTTGTTATAAATATATGTATTAAATTGAAAAAAAACAACAATTGATATATTAATTCATAGAAAAGTCTTCTTCTAATTTTGAACTTGTTTAACCTTTTAATGTATAAACAAATATACCTACTTAGTATTTGAAGTTTTGCTTGTTGAAAAATAATAATTTCATTTGAAGTAAATTAATAAATTGTATGGTTGATGTTGGTAATGGAGTTCTTTTTCTTATTTTAGAGAGAAGAGGTAAGTTGCTATTATTAAAATATTAAATAGTGCCAATTTATTTGGAATTATAAAATTAAAAAAAATATAGTTTTAAGTAGGCAGATAGAAAAATATAACTCCAATTTCTTTTTAAAAAATGTACTTCTTGACATAAAAAAGTATAACTGAGGGAGTTGCAACTTTTATTTTTCCAAAACAATGTTGACCTAGAACTTTGGTCACATTACTTTATTAACAATTTTTAAAGGGTTTTCAATTGATTTTAAAATTGAATAAAAAAAACTTACATATGTATATGAAATATCAATAAGGTTGTATCTGTATATGAAAGCTTCGGTGGTTGGCGCGCATTCAAAAGTCCAATTTTCGAGGATTTTGACAGATTGCATCGAGTATGTTGATTTTGAGGGCAAAGACCTGCGACTTAAGAAAGCCCCACAAGAAAAAGATGATTTTTCGACTAAATTTGGGATCAACTTCCAACTGCTTCAAAATCCAACTAGCGAACACACAATGTTGCGAACGGTCGCCACATTGGGCTCAAAAGCGAATCTAGCGGGCCAAAAGTCCAAAAAAAAAATACATTTTATATCAAGGCTGGAGGTACAGAAAGTGATTGTCAATATGTCAGAGACAAAGAAATGATTTAAATTTTCTGAGAGAAGAGTCTACTCTAAGAGCGATAAGTACCGTTTTATGCGGAAACATTATAGATATTTAGTCATTTAATTTAATTTAATTGTGGTGGTAGGATGCTATTTATTTTTAATTTTTGTGAAAAGTTATTCAAGTTTTTGGTATTATTTCAAGATTGGACTACAGTCAACAAGGTTTGTTAATTTTTTTATTATGATTTACCATGTTTTACCTAAAGAAACCATGGCAATTTCTTCGCTAGTAACAAAAAAATGACAAAACGGTTATTCTGTAGGCTGTAACTTTTTCTGTACAAATCTGTACAAAAAGATCCAACAACATTTTTATTCCACCATTAATAAAGAAAGCATGTATTTATTTTTCATCTGCCCGTTCTTGCCCGTTTGGAAGTTATTACACATAATGTATTGCAGGTGGGTGTTTTTTTGTGACGAGGAAGGCGCTGCTGGATGAATTAAGATGTAAAAAACTACCACTGGCAAACATCTCAACGTCGAACAAATTTTTGATTGATATAGTTTTGCTTAAGTTCGCAATTCAAAACCCATCATCAGCCCAAAAAACTGAGATTGATAAAAATATTTCAACATTTCTCGTAGCAGCTTTCAGATATTGGAAACATTGCAATCGATCGTATTCTCGCCTCAAAGATGAATTCAAGGAATGGTTTAAAGGGAAAATTGTTTTGCTCCATCTTCCATCCAAGTAAGCGATTTTTAGATTGCGGATGAAAAGCTAAAAGAAGAAAAATTATTTCGGTAATGGAAAACAGGTCACCTGAAGAACTATGTTTTGCTGCACAGACAAAACTAAGGCAGGTAGGTAAAAAGGATGCTGCTCAATTGATTGGAAAAAATACTTGAATCTGCAGAACAAGCTAAGGCCGTACAAAAAATTTATAAAGGAAACTCGTTTAATCAGAAAACCACTTTATATACTCCCGATAAAGTACTAAGCCTACTAGTATCTTTGAAACTATCAAAAATGCAGTATTGTCAAATGCGTATATAGGTGCTCTTGAAATAGGAAATGATATTAACCCCTCCTATACAAAAATTATGAAGGCTAAGGAATGTTGTTATCCACAACCAACGGATATGACCTATGATACTATGATACTATGGCGCAGGTACATTTACAAGCTATAGTTGATTTGACTCTTAAACGACTTGTAATATCTTTGAATAGTAATATGACTCAATTAGTCAATCAAAATGAGTTTTTTTTGTCTTGTCATGTTATTTAAATGGGGAAGTGATGGTTGCGGTAGTCTTAATCGCTACAAACAGGTCGGTAGCGATGGAGTGGTTGAGGACTCCACTATTTTGGTGTCTTCTTTTGTTCCACTGCAGTTAAAGGCTATGGGTACAGAACAGATAACAAAGAGTTCATACTGTGGCAAAATCCTCGAACTTCTTCAACCGGGCTATGTCGACCGATCCGTTTCCGGTTTGTAAAAGAAACTGCGGAGGAACTCGTTTCTGAAACAAAACATATTCAGGACCAAATCAATAAATTAGTGGACGTTGATGTTGATCTTTGGGGTCGTTCTGTAAGCATCAAATCAAAATTCCTTCACACTATGGTAGATGGGAAGGTTTGTAACACCTTAGCAGGTAACCCGAACACCCAAAAATGTTATATCTGTATGGAGCAAGAAGCCTGGAAATGAACGAAATTGATACTGTATTGTGTCGAGAATACAATACGTAAAGTTTATCATGGGGTTTTTCAACTCTTCACGTCTAACCATGAAATTAATCTTGATTCCTTTGAACACTTTACCCAAGAAACTGCGAGGAAGTACGTTACTCTGTATAAGTGGTACCCTATGCCTGTGACGGTTCACAAGCTGTTGATCCACGGTCCTACTGTAATTAAAAACTTTAATCTTCCCAAAGGAGCATTAGCTGAGGATGTGCAGGAAGCACCAGCGTTGCCACAATGTTACAAGTGTAACAAAAGTGTTACACTTTTCTTAATTTGTTTGTATTTGTTAAAAATTTTCTTTAAAAATTTACTTTATAATTTGTTTAATCAGTGTGAAGTGCGCTTAAACAACACTTCCACCTATTTGTACACCTACGTGCTAAATTGAGTTGAAATCACCTTCATTCGACTCGATCGAACCAATTTAACCAATAGGTATCACTTGAATACCATTGAATCAATATTGTTTGCAAAACAAATAAAAGATCAGTTCTCTTAAATTGCCTAACATGTTTTATGTAAAACTTAAAATGTGTCTTACTTATAATAATCTATTAACTTATTATTTAATGTATAGTTTTGTACCGAATTTAAAAACTGTGATGAAGAAGACTTATGTTCCTATTAAAAATAAAAAAATCTGTTCAAGAGCATTCTTTGACTTAAATATTTTTTTTCAATTTGTTACATTTTTTTCGCTTTTGTTACGTTTTTTAAAAAAATGTGTTACACTTTCGTGAAGCCCAGCGGCAACGCTGGGAAGCACGTCATAAAGAGCGGAAGAGATATCGAGAGCATTTTTCAAGAAAGGTGTCTCGGAAGGCAACTAACTCGAACATATTAAATCATCTGTTGATATCGTCTGACCCTCTCATCAGTAGCTTTCAGCCTAATACTCCACCAAAAAAATATAATTTTGACGAAAAGATCTCGAGTTTGTTAATTATTGCAAACGAAATTGATGATGAAAGTGACTGTAGTGACAATATCAGTGAAATTAGACTCCAAAATGTATCACTTTAATAACTTGTACATATATATGTACCTACATTGTAATCACATATCTACTGAATAAATTGAATTTTTGAAACAATGTATTAAAAAATCTAAAAAACTCATTTTTGTTCTCCTTGTATTAGTAGCTACTCGCGTATACCCGATATTAATATGGATGTTTACAGTAAGTAATAATAATGAGTATTTATTTGGAACAAAATAATCTAAGTAATTTAGTAAGATTTTAACAAAAAAAAACACTTCATTTAGAAATGATATGATTTATGACCCGCTAGATTCATGTTTGAGACCACTGTGGTCGTTTGGTTTAAGTTTCTGGGTCAGTTGGCTTTTGTTGTCATTATGGGTGCAGGCGCAAATCACGACGCAAAATTCGCAATGTTGTGGTCTGCGACAAGCCAAGTTCTTGAAAGCGATGCGTATATAGTTGACTTCCTCGGATTCTGTTGGACACTGGTCAGGTTTAGACAACATAAGGGACTTCATTTGCAGTCAACTGAATTCTTTGAATGTAGATTTTGACCAAGGCAACTAGTAAGGTTTTCAAGTGTGTCATACATTTCAAATTCGGAACCTTACTTCACAAATCTCTACCTTATGTTGATTGTGCAAAAACTACCAAAAACATTATTGTCTACAAAACACTCCTCAGGCAAGCTACAAGTCCAACACGATTTGTATTTTGTATTGCAAAGAAATATTACTTATTTCTTTTCCAATTTGACAAGGAACCCTTTTACACAAAACATTGAATGGAATTGTGCATTAAATAAATAAATCATAAAGTAATAAATTCCAACTTTGAATGAAATGATAAAACATGATCAAAATTAATTAACCTAATATTTATAGAATTTATAAATACATTTGAAATACATTGGGGCATATTCATAGATGTTTGCTAAACTCTTGCTAAGTTGTTGCTAAGCAAGTCCAGAGTTTAGGCTATTTATAAATAAATTTAAACCTAAGTTTAGAGCTAAAACTGTGGTTTAACTATAAACATAGGAAATGCTGTGTTTAAGTAGTTATTGTCATATTTGATTTTTGTTTCTGATTTGAAAAGCTGAAAAAGTAAATGATATCAAATAAATTGTACGTAAACTTGCTGGTGTAGCTCTTCTTTTTGACAAAATTAGCTACAAATCTCTTTGTCTGACTGCGATAACTTTTCCTGCCGTTCGCGTTTTATATTTTCCTTTGTTTTCATCTAAAATATTATTGAACTTTGTTGTGTTTTTTTTTGATTTTCTGTTAAATAGTTTTGTTTTACTTACTTTTTTCGACATCCAATTCTAGGAATGACAGCACAAAATAACTATTTTGAAAATATAACAGTATTTTTTGGCTTTGACCTGTCATTTGAAGTATAATTGTAGTAGAATACAACCTTAAACTGGGGTTTTACTAAACACATCAGGAAAATTGTCTATGAATAAGAGCTGTGTTTATTTAATCAACAAGCCTTATACTACGTTTCCACCGGGCACTAAACCGAGATTTAGCTAGATTTGTTACAAATCTCCTTGAAATCTCGAAGATTTACCATACAAATTTTAATCTCCTCAAATGAAGATTTCAAATAAAACTCATTGAAATCTACTTGTGGCGTTTTTCTTTTTTAGTTCAGAGCTGAGCTCTGAGCAGACTCTGAGCGAACAGAGTAGAGTAGAGTAGAGTTCTGAGCAGAGTATGTTCAGAGCTCTCTGATTTAATTATGAAACAACTTGAGCACTAAACTGTCATGATTTGAAATGTCGTCTGTTTGAAGGCGTTCAAAATTTTCTTTAATCAAATTAATTAAAAAAACAGTCATAGCGTTGGTCCATTTGACGCCTGAAATAAATTTGATTCATAAAAATGCTATATGCAATAAGTTTTTTCTAAATTATCTTTCCTTCTGCACTAGAGCGACCAGCCTCTTCCGCCATTTTTATTGTTTTGACGATGATTTTTTTTAATTTCCCGGCTTTCAGATATCAAATTGTTTGTGCTCAGCATTTTACTCCGTTTACTCTGTTATTTTATTCTGAGCTCACAGAGCGCGCTCTGAACATGTTCAGAACTAAAAAAGAAACACGAATTTGAAGCTCTGAACGATCAGAGCTCAAAAAGAAACACAATTATTTTTTTGACAGTTCGAGCTCTGCTCTGAACTAAAAAAGAAAAACGCCCTTGGAAACATTAGTTTGTCAAATCAAACAAACTTTTTTTTCGGAGAATAATTGTTGAACCGACCCATTTAAACGCCAATTTCGTTTATTGACAGATGGAAATGTCAACAAAAACTATCTGTCTCACTTCCATATGACTCAAATTCAAAACAATAAACAACTTTCAAGAAATCACAGATGAAATAAAATGTAAGTATACAAAAATAATAAATATGTACAAGAATATAATAAAACTAATTACTTACAGATGATGAGTGAACAAATACATTTTTTTTTCTTTTTGAAAGGAGAATAATTTGAAGTTTGGTTGTTATGACATAAACCAAACGTCAAATTAATCTCCTTTTCTTTGGTGGAAACACCTCATGATTTATTTTAAATCACTTGCCTTAAATCTCGGATTATTTGTTGGTGGAAACGTACTATTAAACTATAGATCAAGAAATCACGACTTTAGTAATTCTCTATGAATACGCGCCATTATGTATATGGTGTACTAAATTATTCTGACGTCTGCGAAAACAGTCATAGCGTTGTACTATAACAGGAGAATCCGATTGTTTAGCAAAAGCATTACCCGTGTTTTGTTGGAAAATCTATCCATAATATAGTAGGATTTTACACGAATAACAAAAACAATATCCATAGTATGAATAACACCGATAAAAGTTAGAGTAGAATCTTACTATGGATGGGTTTTTGACATTTATACGAGTCTCGAATGGACTTTATGTGATTTCGCATTGAAATGTTGGTACGATTGATATTGCATTTGTATCTCGATGGCTGTGTTCGTTGATCAGTTTTGCATTTGGAATCATGTGTGTTTTCCATTGGGGAAAAAAATCAATCTATTACTGTTGATATTATTTAGTTTTGTTAGTGAAAATGGACTAACTGGGCTTATTTTGCAAGAGAAAACAATAGAAAAGATAATTAAGTTTTGCTATGTTTCCACCAAAGGTTTATCTTAGATAAATCTTTTTGGTGTTTCCACCGCACAAGAAGATTTAAAAATGATTAAGTTTGACAGCACTTTCAGAAATGCAAATGGTGTTTCGATGTTTCTTATGAAGTGGAAGTGAGATAGTTTGATTCGTGTTAAACAATGAAAAACTTAATAGTTCAGCACCATATAAAAATATGCTACCTACTCCATGAGTATTTTTTTTTTAATTTGATTAAGACAAAACTATATTGTTTGTACACAAACATGCAAATAAACAGACCATAACGCATTATCTGTAAAACCAACTCCTCGACACAGGTTTTTCTCCACAAATTTCGACTCCGATCCCCGACCGGAATAGAGGCGAATAAAGCTCATTTCAACTCGATTCAGGTATATAAAGAATTTAGGCGAGCTTCAAGATCGCTTCAACACCACATGTTAATGTAGTAGTCTACGAACAAACCCCCTCCTTGAAGCAATTGTTAAATGAACTTTTTGTTTATAAAATCTCAATTTCCAGACGTTTTCTTACCATTTTTTCTTGAAAATTGTCCATTTTATTAGTTTTAGTAAGTTTTTTTTGCTAAGTTAATTTTAACATTTGATTTTCACAAAACTTTCTTCTGGTTGTGTGTCCAAATAGTCAATAATTCAAACTGAACGTTCGTAGTGAGCGTATTATATTGTATTGAGAAATACGAGAAGTAGATACATTTTTCCTTTTTTTCTAGAAATAAATTTGAAAATGATAGACACAGGAAGTCCAAAGTACTTTAAAAACAACTTATAATAAAATTTGTTGGTGGAAAAGGTGTTGATGAAGGGGGTATTTCAATGGAATTTCTCAATTAGTCGTAGATAAAATTTTCTACCCAGATTTTGTGGGAAGTCTTCAGCGCATTACCATCTATCTTTTGAACTGAAATTAAAGAAAAGTTCCGTGTACATGTTCAACATGACACCTGAAATGAAGAACAAATTACACTTAGTGAAATAGCCGTACCCTTAGCTATTTAAAACAATGTTATATGCCTACCATAAGCTAATGCAAGGGGACCGTTCATGGCAATCAGAGTACGACTCCTTACCGTAGTTAAAAATCAATGCTTGACTTTTAAAATGGTATTTCAAAAGTCACATTGAAAATTGAATTAATAAAATAAATATTTAATTTTTAAATAGTATTTCAATTCTATGGAGCTGGAAAACTCTACAGACATTCTTTGCCAAATGAATCAAAAAGGAAACTTTTGAGAAAGCTGAAAGCTGTAAGGTATTAAAAAGATTTCGGGATTGTATATTGTTTCAAAACAATCAAACAAATTAGAAATTAAGTTCATACGATTGTAACCGATTTCATTTTTTTATAAAGAAATAAATAAATTATTTTATGTATAAATAAAATAGACCAAAATGCTCGAAGTAAGCTAGTTGTTTTGTTGACATTCTAGAAAAATAATTGAGCTGTCAAGTTGACAAGGTAGGGATTAGGAAATTCGGAATAGGGATGCGGAAGATAGAAAAATGTAGTAGATTTTAAAGTAGGAACTTTAGCAACACACTCAGAGAAATTGTGAGAATGTTGCCAAGTTAGCAAGCTCAGAGCATAAGTCATTGGGAAGATTTTAATTAGAAAACTTTCTCTCAGTAGAAAGTAAGAATGAGAAAAACTCACACTATGCAGGAAAAACGTTTTAACTGAAAATATGGTTTTTTGTATGAGCCTGGGAACAAAGACCTTTGTAGGTATGGGTCAGGAACAAAGGAATAACAGCGAGCTTTCGAGGGTTCCGAGGTACATGGTTCCATTGTTCAAAAGTCTAGTTAAGTCTTTTTCCTTTGGACCATAGCAACGACAAGTTATTCAGTTTTTAAAGTTAAAATTTGAATCTATATACATATATAGAAGAGACCATATAGAAGTTTAAATCTAAATCGAATTTAAAATTAAAGAAAAAAGGAAAAGACGGTATACGTCCATCATAGAATATACATATATTGAAAAAAAAGTAGTTATACAAAAAAAGAAAGTGAGGTAAGAAACCGGAAGTGAAAATTTGTAGTTTTTTTTGTTAAAATGATATTTTTTAAAAACAGGCATTTTCCCCCATTGAATTTGGAAAGCCTAAAATTCCCTCTACTGGTCCTTAGGGACTTGAAGTAGTTTATCGATAACAGGCGATCAGAAAATTAGTTGGGAGCTAATTATCGTTAAACAGGATTACCAGGTTATTAAGTAACCTGGTAGAAAACTAATTAAAATTATCAATCAACGATTAATCAATAGAAAAGATAGCTGAATTGGTTAACACGCCGTTTAGAAGTTCAACAAGCTAGGGGTCTCGAGTTCAAATCCAGCTAGCTGCAATTCCATTTTTTTTAATATACATATATAAACTTTAAATTTTCATTGATTAAATTTTTTTAATGTGCAAATTAAAGTAAGAGTGTAAGAAAAAGTATGAAAAAGTAGTGTCGCAATATTAAAAGAAAAAAAATAGAAAAACAAACTTAAAATGTTTTAAGACAAAAGACCCCCTCACGGTTTTCGCCTTGTTGTGGCGAGGGGGCTTACGTCTAACTCTTCAGCAATCCAGCTGCGGAGTAAGACAACTAATAAAAATCTAATAAATATGGATAAAAGTTTACTGAATGAAGAAAATCGAACGGGGATATACGTTCAAGTGTCGGCAGAAGTCACGGCTGCCGGCGAGGGCTTGGCTTCGCAAGAAGCTAAGTCGCCAGTGACAAAAGTAAACTTAGAGAAAGAAAAACGAGAGCTAAAAAGACAACCGGTCATTCTCTCAGTAGATCTCCTTCCCGACATAGATGGTTTAACCATCAAAGGTACGGAGACCTCAGACAGACCTCCTTCCATAGGTAGTCAAACCGAGGACGAGCTACTGATGGAACCGAGTCAAGAAGAGACTATGCTGAAGTCTGCTGCACCCCTCAAAGCTTTGAGGCAACGCAGCAACTACAGATCCTCCAAAAGATTCGTGAAAATGACCGAGTTGAAAGACCCTGCGACGCTCAGTTCGAGAGACAAAGCTCTCCTAAAAAAGCATAAGAAGCTAGTTAGGAACTTTGAGCGGCAGCTGGCAGAGACTGTCACTGCACCCAGGGAAATAGCAGAGGAAGTGAATGCCAAAGAGTTGGAGAGCAAAGGAGTAGATGCTGCCAAATCTAGGTCTGTCCCTAAAAAGGCAAACCGTGAACAGGCTGGCAATAACTCGACCGCTCGGAACGACAAAGGTAAAGTTCAGGCGACTTCCAGTAAGAAACAGCAAGCCAACGCTAGGAAAGACCAAGCACCGGCAAGCACCTCTTCTGGAACGAAACCAGGAACGTCCAAGAGACAAAGATCGGAGGAGACAGCCAAGCAAGACGGTGCTAAAAAACAGAAAACCAGCAGCTTCGACACCACCCCGATTGACCTACAAATCGCCATTATAAGCCGTGACGACCCAGATGGGAAAATCTCGGCAAAAAACTGGCTTCTTGTGGAAAATGAGATCCTTAAAGCTATGATGGCAGCATCAGAGAACGATAGTTCTGAGGACTATATCTTTGATGGTGCCGGATGGCGGCGAGGAGTTAAAGTGGTCTGCTGCGGTGACCAGAAATCACGGGAGTTCCTGAACCGTACAATCGCCAACATTGGCGAACTATGGGAAGGTTCTTCCCTTGAGGTTCTACCCTCCGCAGCTCTACCACCCCGCCAGCAGTTTAGCATCTGGATCCCCCCTCCTGCAGAACATGAGGACGCAGCCATTATTAAGCTGTTGGCGAAGCAGAACAAAGAGCTTCCCATTTTAGAATGGAAGCTCCAACATTCAAGAAAGAGTCATGGAGGCGAAGGGAAGGACCTCTTGTTTGTGGCAGACAAGAAATCTGACCTTCTGCTGAGAGAAAGAAAAGACGTGTTGAGGTATGGTCTCGGAACCGTAAAGGTTAAGAGGCATGAAGGCAAAGGGGAGTCAAAAGCTGCAAGTGGTGCAAATAAACCTGCACCACGCTAAAGCAGCAACGTACGACCTTACGCTCTACATGTCTCACGAGAACGTGGATGTGGCCTTGATCCAGGAACCATGGTTAGGCAAAAACCGAATACGTGGGTTGAGGTCAAAACACTACAACCTTTTCCACTCCACGTCAGATGAAGGTGATATTAGAAGTTGTATCCTAGTGAAAAAATCAATTAACGCTTTCTTCCTATCTAGGTACAGCAACAAGGACAACACGGCAATCAGCGTCGAATCGAATGAAGGAAACTTCATTTTAGCGTCGACGTACATGCCGTACGAGGAGGAGAGCCCACCATCAAAAACTGTCCGTGATCTTGTGGTCCATGCCACAGCAAGCGGCACACCTTTGGTGGTAGGATGTGATGCCAACGCTCACCACACTCAATGGGGCTCAAAGGATATCAATAAAAGGGGTGAGTCAATTTTTGAATATATTCTCTGTTCTAATTTATCGATATGTAATAGGGGCAATCACCCTACCTTTCGAAACAAAAACAGGGAGGAAATCATAGATTTGACCCTTATTAGCAATAATAGTAAAATTTCAGTTGAAGACTGGAGAGTCTCACCTAAAGAATCTTTTTCGGATCACTTTAGGATACTCTTCTCTATAGACAGGAACTTTACTGAAAAGAAACCTTACAGGAACCCAACTAGAACGAATTGGACAGAGTACGAAAAATGGATGGAAGACTGTATTGATCGACCAGAGGACAATACAAGTCTAAGCACTTCAACCATTGACACTGTTGTCCAAAACTTGTCTAGCAAAATGAGAATGTCTTTTGAAAAACACTGCCCTTTATCTCGTTCCAATAACTCCACTAACCCACCCTGGTGGAATGGTGTACTAAAGAAACGTAGAACAGAGGTTAAAAAACTTTTTAATAAAGCTAAACTGAGTAAATTAAAGTCTTATAGAGTCGCACTTAACACTTACACCAAAGAGTTAAGGAAGGCCAAAAAGGATTCGTGGGCTAAACATTGTGAATCCATTGAAAAAACAAGCGAGGCGGCAAGGCTCCGTAGAACCCTGGCCATTAATCCCACGATCCCGGGGTACATAAAACACCCTGATGGATCATGGTCGAACTCGAGCCTAGAAACGCTTGAACTCTTCATGGAAACTCATTTCCCCGGTTGTAAAAACCCAGAAAGTTCTGATTGCTTGCAATCGAACACGCTGGATTTTACTCACACGGAATCAAATTTAGAACTAAATCAGATTATTACTGAGCAAAAGATTATCTGGGCAATAAACTCGTTCAAACCCTACAAATCAGCGGGACCAGACGAGATTTTCCCAGCTCTTCTTCAAAATGCTCTCAAAGTAATAACTCCGTGGCTTAGGGTAATCTTCATAAGTTGTATTAAACTTAGATACGTCCCTAATAGCTGGAAAAAGGTCAAGGTAGTCTTTATCCCAAAAGCAGGGAAACCGACTCACTCGACCGCTCAGGATTATAGACCAATAAGTCTCTCTTCGTTTCTCCTTAAGACACTGGAGAGGATAATTGATCTACATGTTAGAGAACTTCTCAACGAAAACAACTTGTGCAGCTACCAACACGCTTACCTTAGAGGTAAATCAGTGGAGACTGCTCTGCATGAAGTAGTTTCACATATTGAGAAAAGTCTTGAACACAAAGAATATACACTGGCAGCATTTCTTGATATCGAGGGTGCGTTTAATAACGTTAAAACGGAATCGATCAAGACTGCCTTAGTTGAAGTTGGAGTTGAATCTGTCATTGTCGATTGGATCTTCACCATGTTAAATGGCAGAATTATCAACTCTCAAATAGGAGTTAGCACTATTGAGAAAACAGTTACTAGAGGCACACCACAGGGAGGAGTCATCTCACCCCTGCTCTGGATCCTCGTAGTCAACAAAATTCTCACAAAGTTCAAAGATCAGGGCATTAAAATAGTAGCATATGCAGATGACATAGTGGTTTTGGTATCAGGCAAGTTTCTTACCATCATCGAAAACATTATGGAAAATGCATTAAAGGATTTATCTTCTTGGGCAACTAAGAACGGTCTCGGGGTCAACCCCACCAAGACAGAGCTAGTCTTGTTCACGAAGAAACGGAAACTGGAGGGCTTCAACCCTCCCAAACTAAATGGTATTCCTCTAAAACTTTCTAAGGAAGCTAAATTTCTAGGAGTAATCCTTGACTCCAAGCTTACATGGAAGCGTAATACGGAGGAAAGAATGAAAAAAGCATTATGTGCATTCTACACATGCAAAAAGACCTTCGGTGTACGTTGGGGTATGCGACCGCAAGTCATCCAATGGATGTACACAGCGATTGTCAGACCCATTCTTACCTATGGCTCTATTGTATGGTGGAAGGCGGTGGAAAAATCAAGCTATCTCAAGAACCTGAATAAGGTACAGAGACTAGCTTGTATAGGAATAACAGGGGCTCAAAGATCCACACCACAAGCTGGATTGGAAATGATCTTGGACCTCCCGGCTCTGGATGAGTTCATAAGGTGCACGGCAGCCAAAACTGCAATTCGTTTAAGAGAATTGTGTTTTTGGAGGCAGAGCACTTATGGCCACGGGTCAATCTTACAAAGTTATGACACGATTCCAGGACTGAGGGAGACCACCGATTATATCCCCCCTTTACTAGATTTCGACAGGAAGTTTTCTATTTTCATACCAGACAGACAGGGTTGGGATCCTAATTCACTTATAAGTAAACAGGGTATCCCTTTCTACACTGACGGTTCAAAAATGGAATCAGGAACAGGTGCTGGAGTGTTTTGCCAATCTCTAAACATCAGAGCGTCATATACACTCCCGGCTGACTGTAGTGTCTTTCAGGCCGAGATCTTTGCCATTGGAAAAGCAGCTGAACTGGCACATCAAGAAAATCTAAGCTCTTCGGAGATTACTTTTTTCGTGGACAGCCAGGCTGCTATCAAAGCATTATCCAGTGAGACCATAAGATCAAAAGCAGTTTTAAACTGTAAGGCCGCGTTTCCATTTGCAAGAAAACTTCTGCAATAAATGTCCGATAGTCTGTACGACAGTGAATTGCAAGTGGAAACTACCAAGCAAGTTCTATCGCGACAGTACTTTCATAACTTCTTGCGAGTACTTGCAAGTGCAATTAATTGCTAGTTTAAACACTTTTGCATCGACTCGCGACAGTTCTTGCAGCTTATCGAAACAGTTTCGTATATCTCGCGCAAGTGGCTGGTTGACGTCTTTGCTTTATACAAAAGCAGAGTCAATAGGAGTCTTTTCTTCGGTGATATTGACTCACGGAATCGAGTGTCTTGTTTTTTTATAATAGAACCCACTTTCAATATCAAAACTTCCAAATCAATTGCGGTCATGCGAGTGAAATTGAAGTATTGCTGAGCATCTTCTACGAGTATATTTAATTCGTTTAATAAATTATAGAAGGCACCAGCTTCCCGTCTTTTCAAAATCCAATCTCGAACCCAAATTGATCTTTTTTTCTTTTTTAACTTCCCATAGGAAGTTATTGTAATGGGTCCGATTTGTCAATTTGAAAATTTTGACATTTATCGACGTTTCAAGGTCCCTAGAGTCGAAATAAAAGATTTTTAGAAAGATGTCTGTGCGTGCGTGTGTACGTACGTTCGTACGTCCGTAGCTCGTCGTCCATAGCTCAAGAACCAGTAGAGATATCGACTTCAAATAAATGTTGTTATACAGATAATAATGCAGAAAGACCTCTCAAGAAAAATGAGTGGGTGGTTTTTACCTGTCAATTTGATTTTGAATTTTGGTTAATTCTAAATATCTCACGAACCAATAATGCTAGAGACTTGAACTAAATTTTATATTATATATTGTAACGTAATTCCAAACAAGTATATTGTTTTTAAAATACAATTAACGGTTTTTTTTATAAATCAAAAAAACTGAAAAAAAAATGTTCACCTCGAAAATTTTACGAATACAAAATGGTTTTATCACCAAAACAATATTGTGCAATGAAAAATAACGTTTTCAAAATTTGGTAAAATTTTGAGAAAAATCGAATTGACAGTTTTTTATAAAAAATAAAAACCTAAAAAAAAAAACATTACTCAAAGTTGGTAAAAATTAAATTTCGACTCAAATATCTTTTCAAAAATTTGGGATTATGGCTTCCAACTTATTTTAACTTATAAGAAATATTGTTTTCAACATTCAGTAAAATTTTGAGAAAAATCTAATTGGCAGGTTTTTTACAAAAAATAAAAACCTTACAAAAAAACAATACTAAAACTTGGTAAAAATTTATTTACGAATCGAATATCTTTTCAAAAATTAAAAATATTGTCTTTAAACTCATTTTATTTGACAGAAAATATTTTTTTCGATATTCAGCAGTTTTTTTTATAAAAATCCAACAGTCCGTTTTTTCATAAAAAAATAAAATCTACAAAAAATAGTATGCAAATTTGGTAAAAATTGATGTTCGGTTCTTGATATCTCTCAAATTAATTTCATTCATCCAATTTTTAAGAATTTAAGAAATGCTACATAAATTGGTAAAAATCTGTTTTCGACTAAAAATCTATTTAATAAAACTAGATTTTCAAACTAAACTATTTCTTTATATAAAAAATATTGTTGGTAATTTTAAAATTTTTAAGAATAATTCAACTAACAACTTTTTTAACCCAACACGAAAACCTACTAACTTTTAAGCAAGACAAATCGACAGACGTGATGGGAAGTTATCAGTGTGGGTCGCATCCCAGCCTCTTTTTAATAATAAAATTATCATCGCAGCTGCTAATCGTTAAGTAAACAACTAGATTTCTTGCGACATTAATTGCTCTCCTGGTGTAAATACATCTGCAATAAATTGCGACAGTATGATGCGCGAGCTTCTTGCAAGACATTTATTGCAGAAGAAATTGCAAGAATTCACATGACAATGTAAACGCGACTGCAAGTAACTTCTGCAAGACTTCCGCGAGTTGACTTGCAAATGGAAACGCGGCCTAAGAAAGAATTAAACAAAATCTGCCACACTAACCAGGTAAAGCTCTGCTGGGTTCCCGGACATAGCAATATAGAAGGGAATGATATAGTAGATGAACTAGCCAGGAAAGGGTCAGAAGCAGACACCAGTAGTAGCGACCATTCAGTCAGGGGACCACTCGTCCCGATTGGGGTACTCAAGAGGAAGATAGACCTTAAACTAAAAGAGAAAATCAATATCTCTTGGAAATCCAAGGATGATTGTGTAATCTCTAGAAGTTCATGGCCTAACACAAATGAAAAGGAAACTCGGTATATTCTATCGCTGAGTAAAAAGAACATTAAAATCCTGATAGGTGTACTAACAGGTCATTGCGCCATTGGCACAATGGCTAACAGAATAGGGGCATTTGCACCCGATTTTTGTAGGAGCTGTCAGGATGAGGAAGAAATGGAAACCATTAAACACCTGCTCTGCGACTGTCCGAACCTCCAAACCAGCCGACTCCGTCATTTCGGAAACAGGTTTGTTGGAGAACTGGATGATCTAGCACGAAGCGGGACAGTTTACCTCCGCCGGTTTACCTCTGCCAGTTTACCACCGCCAGTTTACCTCTGCCAGTTTACCTCCGCCGGTTTACCTCTGCCAGTTTACCTCTGGACAGTTTACCACCGCCAGTTTACCTCCGGACGGTTTACCTCCAGAGCAGGTAAGGTAGTTTATTATTTATTATTATTTATTATCAAAACTACCTTCTAATTGAAAACTTTTGACATTAAGTTTCGTGTTGTTTTTTATTTCCATTCTTTATGAAATGAATTATGACACTTCTACTATGCAATTTAACAAAACATTCTATAAGATATTTATGTAAGTAAGTTTTTGTATTTTTTTTGTTTTGTTTGATTATTTAACAGAATTCAATTATTTTCAGGGCAAAAATGTTCATAGAAAATGCAACGTATCCTCTTAAAAATAAGTAAATCTCAGTTTAGTGAATTTCAAAATTTCAATTTTGCAAAACAAAACAATTCGTTTGGGATTTTAAGAGTAAGTTTTTTGTAAATTGTTTCGATATTTAATATAATTTGATATTTTTCAGAGCAAAAACCTTTATAATGAAGTAATTCAAGTCCATTTCAAGGAATAAACGATAAAGTAAGCGTTTTCATTTAGATGATGCCAATTACATAGCATAATGCAGGAAGCAACTTCCTTCAAGGAATCCGGGAGGCAAAACTTTGCTCAAAACAACGGTGCAGGTGTCACAAAAGTAAAAGGAGCAACAACACCACCAAGTCAATGGTGCAAGTAGAAGCTTCGACATTCCGTAGTCGATCGCTAACGCCCTTCTTCCAGCAGCTGAGTGTTGGTATGCTGGAACGACTCAACAGCAGTAACAGCAATTGCAGATTATGCAGGAAATCCAGGTTTGTTAATTGATTAACTTACGAGTGATCCAAACAGGATGATTTTAAATGATATAATTCTTTAGGGTTTCCAACATCTTCGGCCAATGCATCATTTACCAAGAAATATAATACAAGCCGCTCTAAAGAAACGACTCTTGCTGCAGCAACAAAAACAACATTTTCTGATTCCACAGAGTGCAACAGCGCGCGGAGATTAGTTGTTAAAGTAAAAGAAAAGAATTGAAATATTTATATCGTGATCAACTCACTTAATCCACATCTTCTTCTAGGTCTAAATCCAGGCTTGGAGCTCCAAATGTCACGCTGCCGCTAAAGGACTACAACTTGCACACTTAGTTGGCTGAGACAGGGACTACTTCTGCTGCTTATACAGGCGACGCATGCAGATGAGGTATGTAACTAGACAGAAGGTCGATTTCGAAGCAACCTGCTCTGAGAATATAGCACATAAATGACGGGAGTTGGATATCATTGGCAAGTCTTCTTCAAAAATATATTAAAATTATATTAAATAAAGAATAATATCATCCTTTTTGAATGTTCTACTTTAGAATTCCAGGCAACTTTAGTAAACTTAAAGACTGGCAAAATAGAAGCTGAATTCCAGAATTCATAATGCCAACTCCTACAAAATTGCCCTTATGATTATCCAACAGTGGCTGCGCAAGCCGGAAACCTTTACCTACGGAATTGGGATTTTGGAGTTTGGCTCGGAAAAGAATATCAATGCAAATGACCTTAGCCAAGATTTTGTATGCATGACCGACTTACGAGCTCTATTCCAGTAATTCTATAATTATAATAGAATCAATAATTATTGACCAGAAGGCTCATGATGGCAGGACTACTTCAAAGTAAGTTTTACATAAACCAGATACTTATGAAACACTAATTGATGTGTTTTTTCAGCAACAAATCAAAACGAAGCTTCGAAGTCGATTTGACTCTGCCGTTCAGTTGATTCCACTATCCACGACATAGTTCTTCGTGGCGAAAGTAGTTATTATATAAAGTTGTAATTTTGTTTTTCAATATGTATGTAATTTATTATGAAAACTAAATTTTCCACCCTCAATATGTATGTAATTTAGTATAGTTTTTGTTTTTAAAATTCAATGCCATTATTTACGTTAATATGTATTTAGGTTATTGAGTAATTAGTACAAATAAAAATAAATGTAATTTTTCCACGAAAAACATTTCTTTTTGGTTTTTCAAAATTAGATTTCCCTGGTCAATTATGAAATTAGTGGATAATAGCTTTTCAATTGAATTAAAAACAAAACTGAATTAAGTGGTGTTTTGTATTATTTGTGTTGAATTTCCTTTTTGTATGTGGACTGTATAATTGATGGTGAAATATGATGACTACTTCTTCTTTCAGCAACCTACAAAACCACTGCCGGGTGAACCTTTGACGGAGAAATTTAAATAGATCGAGATTTGGCCTACAATAATTTATTAGAGGATCCAAATATGGTTTGTTTTGTTTAAACAAATCTACTTAACATTAACAAACGTAATATTTGTAGAATTTCAGAATTTCATTTTAAATATGTGCTGTATGTCAGCACATGCATTTATGTCTACGTTTACTATGAGTAAAGAATGAAATCGGCCCAGTCCATAATTTAAACTGAACGTTCGTAGAGAGCGTGTTATGTTGTATTGAGTTTGCAAACTAAAATTAATTTAATAAAAATACGAGAAGTAGGTACATATTTCTTTTTTTTTCTTGAAATGAATTTAAGAATGATTGACATAGGAAGTCCAAAGTACTTTAAAAACAACTTGAATTGAAATTTGTTGTTGAAAAAGCTGTTGATGAAGGAGGTATTTCAATGGAATTTCTCAATTAGTCGTAGAGGAAATTTTTTAACCAGATTTTGGTAGTAAGTCTTTAGAACATTACCATATATCTATTGAACTAAAATTGCAAAGACAAATTCTAATACTTGATGTACATGTTGAACTCGCCACTTGAAATGAAGATCAATTTACACTTATGGAATAGCCGTAGGCTTAGCTATTTGAAATAATGTTATATTTTATATGGGAACGTTCATTGCAATCAGAACACGACTATTTACCGTAGTAGTTTAAAATCAATGCTTGACTTTAAATGGTATTTTAAAAGTCAAATTATAAATTTGATTAATAAAATATACATTTCATTTTTAAATAGTATTTCAATTGTATGGAGCTGGAAAAATGCACAGAATGCGAAAGTGGTTACACAAGCGATTCCCAAGTATTAAACAAAAACATTGTACATTCTTTGCCAAATGATTGAAAGAGGTAACTTTTGAGAGTTCACTAACAGTTCGATTCAATTATGGTGGTCTGAGTCATCTGAAATGGATCATGGAACGTTATCGTTTACTAACAAGTCATATCAGTTTTAACGTTAACTCCTATCCGAGTAAAGCATCATATGTAGACAAATTAGAAGAAATATGACTGAAAGCTGTTAAGTATTCAAAATATTTCGGGATTGTACATTGTTTCAAATTTGTTTTTATTTCAACATTGATTCTATTTCTATACGTATGTACATAAATCTAACATGTATGTCTAATTAAGCAAGAGTATATTCATAAAAAAATAGTAAAAATGGAAATATTTATTGTTTGCCTGTTGCAACTAACAGACTTAATATGTTAGTACATTGTTTTGGTGTTTTTTGTATGTTGTTCTTATTCTTATCGTATATGAATTGAAGGAAAGTTAGAAAACAGGCGACTAATGTACGAAACCTAAATGCACAAGTTTAATTAATGGTGAGCACTTTCAATGAAAGTTGAAGAGCACAATATTATAACAAACTCCTTTTGATCAAACCTATTAACTCAGGACTATATACCCAACTTGTTCTATGGTTTTAAGATTGTTTTGGGATGCCTCAAAATAGTAATACAAGTTTACGATACACCACTTGGCCATATCAATTTTTCCAATAATAATTTACAAAGAGGGCAGTAAAATACATGACCAGCATGGATAAAGTACTTTGACACTCGTGTTTCAAATGTTAAGTTTAGTAATAACCCTTTCAGTCTCTACATATTCCAAAAAAAAAGAGACTGGGAGTGCCTGTTAAAACTTTCCCATTGATGCTTTCATGCATTGAAGATTTTTGTTGAAATTTAATTTTTCTAAGAAACCTTATAAAATATTAAAAACAATATTTATATGGCATAAAAGAACTCTGAAGTCAGTATGTTTCTTTATTTTCATTATATTAAAGTCAAAATTCAATTTTTCGAATTTTTAAGTTTTAATATTTTTTTTATCGTTTTTTGTGTTTACCCATTTTTAGTAGTGTTTTTTTGTAAGTTTTTATTCTTGAGAAAAAAAATGGCAATTGTGCATTAATAAAAATATGAACAAATGTTAAGAGCAATGCTTTTTTTAAGGTACAATTAGATTAAATCCAATATTTTTAATCATTTCCCCGATATTTGAGACGAAAATCAGTTTTTACCAACTTTAAATGTACATTTTCTTGGTTTTCAAATATTGTTTTCCTTTTTCTGTTTTTTTTTTGCCTATAAAAAACAGCTAGTTGAATTCTTTTCAACATTATACTGATTTCGTATTGCGTCGCAATACATAATTTAATTGAAGACGAAAGTCAATGAAACTTTTCACTTGCTTTCTATTGTAAAAAATCCACCCAATCATTTTTTTGTTAATTTTTCATGCATCTTTTGATGAAAATCATTTAACTCGATATGGTTCCTGAGATATGGCCGGCTAGAAAAGGTATCCCGAACGGCTCTAATTTTTTGAAATAAAATTAATTGTTTGAATTTTCATATATAATGGAATTTTATTATAAATTTCCTTTTTCTATCATCGATATAAAACTGATATTTCATTAAAAGGATCTAAATCATCGTAGGAGGTGACCGGTTGATTTTTGATAATTTTTATGTCTTGAATATTGTCGAAAAACCTTTGAATGAGTAAATCAATTAATTATAATTTCTTTTTGGATTTTAAACAAACTTACTCCTGGTGGTGTAGCTCTGTTCTTGATGTAGTAGTCTTTTTCAAAATCATCTGGGGACAGCCATCGCATTTTTTACGTTCCTCTATCTCTGGTTGCCGTCCAGATTCATTTGTATTTGATACAGATCAGTTCGTAGCTTCATCTTGAAGACATATTTAGCTTGATCGACGCACTTTTTGGAATCCCTTTCTCTAACATCTCTCAGGTCTTCGTGGCTCATGTGAATAGTACCATCGTTGAGGTGATCATCGAAGCTTCCACCTGCAATGGACACACTAAAGTTCCTTGATTTTGGTCTAGTAGATGAAATGGATTGTTTGCGAGATACTGCGCCCGCTTAATTGCACCCCTCTCTTCGATGCGCGATGTAGATGAAGAAAGTTTGCTGGGTGACTTTTTGTTATCTTTGGCTCTTCCAGCTTCAACTTTTTCCCTCGATGATGACGACAAAGACGATCAGGAATCTAAATTCGAATTGAAAGATACTCTTAATCAAAAACACTCTATATACTAGTGTTTTTGCTCTTAATGAGCGGGAACTTACGCGCTTCGACCGAGATACTGCACTTTTCACATCCTTGCATACTTGCCGAACCCGACTTATTTTATCCAGATTTAATTAATGAAGCTAATTTTAAAGATGCTGCCGGTTTAATCGATCAAGATTATTATTTATATATTATTTTAATCGACTCAGAATTGGTCGAGGTGAAAACAATGACAAGAAATAGCTCGGACTTGACATTGACATATCGAAAAGGCAGTGCAATAATATATGTGAAAAATGAAACCATTCAAGCTATCAGATAAGGTAGTTTCTGAAACGTGTTCAGAATTGAAAACAGGACAGGGTGACTCAATACAAACAACCCACGACAATTCAATTCGATTGTCGAATTCTGTTTGATGAAAATATTTCTAATATTCTGAATTCTTTAATTTTAATATATATGTATCATGTACCAAATCTTTTACTATTCTAAAAACGGAACGATTTCTAGTATGTGCAAACAAAATAAATACAATACCTATCTCTGCCGTTATAGTTCGCGATGTAAATTTTTTTAAGTATTCATTCTTATTTTCCTAGGGGCTTATATATATTGATTATGCGTCTGCAGTTGTGTATACTTATTGTTTCTTATCTTTAAGAAAACGGAACAACTTTTTTAAGAAATCTATTTATTACTGTCAAATGGGTGATTATACAAAAGTTGGGTAACTCGATGTCATCAACCAATATATACAAAGTCTGATTATATTTTATTGAGATTGCAATTTATTTTAAAACAATGGAAAGACCTTTATTTAGTCACCCAATTTCAGTTCTTCATTTTGAATACAAGTTATTAAAAAAACACAATTAGTTCTTAAAACGTCAGTCCTCTGGCATGTCACAACCCTGAAAACCAACCATTAAGTGACTGTCTATTAAACATTATCATTGATTTGAGAAAACTTATTAAATTAATACAATCTGCGATGTATATAGTTTAATATATACTACAACTTTCATAATGCAGTTCAGTTCATAATGTGTTCAGTTTTATTCGTCAGTTTCTTGTATGTTATTTAAATTTAAAATTCGTGCGAAATATCGCCGACTCAACGTCAAATCCCACTTTGAATTTTAATGTTGGTAATAAAGTTAGTTGCGGGTCGCACAATTTGACGGCCACCATAACAGTACCAGAGTTTGGGTTATGTTTGTTGTCTATACACGTGCTTAGCCAGTCAACACGTCAGTTTTATGGTGAGTCGTTATTTTTTTTTTAATCTAAAGTTTATTTTTATTTATTCGTGTTAGACTTTGATTTGTTAAAATGTATAGTTTGTTGATATTTGAAATTACAAAAAAAAAAACATTAGTCCAGATTATAATCTCAAATTTCGTCTTTTTCGTCAGTAGTGTGGCGTCATTGTTATTGTTCTTCATTTCTTGATCATTAGTACTTTTAAGATGAATATTGTTAGATTTTGTTTGTTGATTACTTTGAAATATTTAGTAAAACTATGTGAAAGTAGTAAAAGTAAGTGAATAACGTTACGTTAAATGTCAAAAGTCTGTTTTGAAAACTGATGTAGTATTACACACTAAAAATTATTTTTAATTGTTACTAAGTGATTTTTAGTGATCATTATTAAATCCTAAGAGATTTTTACTAATTTGTATTCAATTTCATTATAATACTTTCAAAACTGTGTATACTCGTCAGTCCTCTGGCAGTCAAATTCTGAAATTTTTAAATATCGTACAATGTACTCAAAAAAGTGACTGGCCCGATTGGGAACAATATATTAATTAGATTAGCTATCATATACACCCGAATTTATAGAAGTTTGATTTAAAAACTATCGTAAACAAAATATCCTCAAAAGTTACCCAACTTTTGTATAATCACCCAAATATAAACTTTATTTTAATTTTAATTTTCAGTCTAGAGCACTAAAAAATTCAGTGTCGCTTTCTATCTTCTTTTTCGTCTTTTTCATTTTTCTATCCGCTTCTTTTTCATTCTCTCGTTTAGCCCCAAAAATGATTTTGTTTGAGCGCGTTAACTGGTGGATGCGTCCAGCGGAGAATCCTGTGTTCGGCTGCGGTTTTTCGCAACAATACTTACTAGTTTAGTTTGTCATGTAAGCTTCCAAAATAATTCGATGACATGCTTGTTCAAAATGAGGATTAATTTTCACTTCTAACCACTTTTGTATATAAACCAATAACACTATTATCGGGAGACTAGTGGCTACGACGACTTTAACTTTTCCAGACTTTTTTTTAATACAACTTTGTATTTAAACTTATCTTACATTTTTGAATTAATCTTCGTATTAAGTACTCCAACACCACATTGCGATTAAGAAATATTGCTCTATGATAATACCAGCTGCGTTTTAATATCGCCAATGACCTATATAGGTTAGCTTGCGGAAATAAAAGGATGTGGATACAATACATACAACTTTCATGCAGCTATCTCTTTTTTCTTAAGTTTGTTTAGTTTTGAAAGTTTGTTTGCCTCTTTTCTTTCAACTACAGTCCATAATGTCTTACTTTTTGAAACAAAAAGTAGACATCTACCCGTCACAATGAAAACTAATTTTTAGGTTTCAGAAATTAATACGTTTTAAAAAATAACACTTAGGATAGGGGCGCACATGCAACTTTTTCGAAACCAAATAGTTCGATCGTTAGTTGCCCAAACATCGCGCGCATACGCAACTCCGAAAGTAATCAACGAATTAAACCACTACATAGGAAACATTTATTTACCTTGACTAAATTTGTCTTCTTCTTGCACATACAGAAAATTAATCAACGATTTAGTTGAATGTCTGCGCAATTACCTATAATGCCTTATGACACAAACTAAGGTATTGGTTTGAGGTGATCGTCTAGTTTGTGTCAATGTCAAAACTAAAAAGTTGCTCGGATGGGCGACAGATTGATTTCTGCATGTGCGCGGACTCTCATATTAGTCTATAGTGCTCAATTTAGAAACCAAACAGTTTCGAAACTAAAAGTTGCATGTGCGCGCCTAGCCTTATGGATCATAAAAATGCGGCTACTATAGATTTTATTTGCAAAGATGTCAGTTCTTTTTTTCGATAGAAGAATTCAGAATCGCAACCAGAAGCACTTTTACTTTGGAATCGATAAAAGTGTTCAATTGGAACTTGATAAGAATTTTATAAATAAAATACTATTTTACAAAAGAACAAATAATATTTATTTGTGAACACGTTCCTACAACTTCAAGTTTTCATTTAATAATAATAATACATTTTTTAATTGATAACAAAAAACTACTTTAAATTATGCGTATAGTTATAAAATAATATATTTTATTCATTGATTTATCTAGTTTTAACAGTACTTCTTCTCCGGGTTACCAATCAAAAAAGTCATTCATCACATCAACAACTTAATCAAACAAAGCTCAAATGTCTCCTTCTTCAATAGACAAAACGTCAAACTAACCATAAAAACATTCATGAGTAAGAGTATTTAAAAAGAAATAAACTCACGGCCGAGTGGCACTAGAATATAAAACGCGAAAAAGTAGAAAGATCAACCTTTGCATTACTTAAGAAGCACCCTGAGAGCCACATTTCAAACTACCTTATCTGCTCTGGAGGTAAACTGTCCAGAGGTAAACTGGCGGTGGTAAACTGTCCAGAGGTAAACTGGCAGAGGTAAACCGGCGGAGGTAAACTGGCAGAGGTAAACTGGCGGTGGTAAACTGGCAGAGGTAAACCGGCGGAGGTAAACAGTCACGTACCGGATCTAGCACAGGTCTCAATGGCAAGCATGAGGAAATTTATAGATAGCACAGGCTGGTTCGTCAACGAGCCAGTCTACGCTAATCGACAGAATTGAGGAACATCGTTGCTAAAATTTTTACTTTTACAGGGGATCACAATGGAGCAGTAGGCCCCCGTGTACGCAACAGCTTCATGCTATGCACACCCCTTGCAACCTAACCTAACCTAACCTAAGACAAAAGAAATTAAAAGTGTTATATGAAATCTCGCGTGAGGTAAAATAAAACAAATAGATCCATAGCTAAAACGACTTCAACGCCGATCAACAAGCAGCAGTGGCCACTTCTTCTTCGTTTTCGGTAAGTCCTTTAACAATTTTTTTATACTTGAAAATATTGAACTTACGCTAGATTACAAAATAATACTTATATAATAATTCATATATCGCGTATTTAAACCCATCCCGGAAAATTGAATACGGGACATAATATAAACCTTTTTACATACATTTTTTTTGAACTCTTATTCTAATTTTTATTTAAATTTATGAAATAAACTTTTCTTTCATTTAAAAGAAGCATAAATGATACGTAACTTAAAAACTAAGTAAAAAAAAAATGAATTTTAATGGAATAAATAATGTATATTTGTGAATTTAAAATGAAGTGGTAAAGTTTTTTTTTATTAAGAGATGAGTGGGAGGAAACTTGAAAGATGAGGAGAGGATAAAAAGGACACCAATATCAAGGGTCGTCTAGGCGAGTATGACGACAAGGAGGGAGGGTAAAGACATATTTCTCGCGTACCTTTTAATACCTATAGGTACATTAGACTGGTATGAATTTTTTTGTAACGATTAGGAGGTCAAAGAACCACCCCAACCGACGAGCTACAGTGGTACCAGCATACCAGCACCGACCTTATAAGCCTAGCAAAGTCGTTACACGATGTTTTAAAATTTGTTTTTATTTCAACATTGATTCGATCAAACCTATTAATTCGGGACTATATACCCAACTGGCTTTATGGTTTTAACATTGTTTTCAGATGCCTTAAAATCAATCATTGCAATATAACTATCGGGTGATTTTTTAAGAGCTTGAGAACTTTTTTTAAAAAAAAAACGCATAAAATTTGCAAAATCTCATCGATTCTTTATTTGAAACGTTAGATTGGTCCATGACATTTACTTTTTGAAGATAATTTCATTTAAATGTTGACCGCGGCTGCGTCTTAAGTGGTCCATTCGGAAAGTCCAATTTTGGGTAACTTTTTCGAGCATTTCGGCCGGAATAGCCCGAATTTCTTCGGAAATGTTGTCTTCCAAAGCTGGAATAGTTGCTGGCTTATTTGTGTAGACTTTAGACTTGACGTAGCCCCACAAAAAATAGTCTAAAGGCGTCAAATCGCATGATCTTGGTGGCCAACTTACCGGTCCATTCCTTGAGATGAATTGTTCTCCGAAGTTTTCCCTCAAAATGACCATAGAATCGCGAGCTGTGTGGCATGTAGCGCCATCTTGTTGAAACCACATGTCAACCAAGTTCAGTTCTTCCATTTTTGGCAACAAAAAGTTTGTTAGCATTGAACGATAGCGATCGCCATTCACCGTAACGTTGCGTCCAACAGCATCTTTGAAAAAATACGGTCCAATGATTCCACCAGCGTACAAACCACACCAAACAGTGCATTTTTCGGGATGCATGGGCAGTTCTTGAACGGCTTCTGGTTGCTCTTCACTCCAAATGCGGCAATTTTGCTTATTTACGTAGCCATTCAACCAGAAATGAGCCTCATCGCTGAACAAAATTTGTCGATAAAAAAGCGCGAAACACATTTCGAACCGAACACTGATTTTGGTAATAAAATTCAATGATTTGCAAGCGTTGCTCGTTAGTAAGTCTGTTCATGATGAAATGTCAAAGCATACTGAGCATCTTTCTCTTTGACACCATGTCTGAAATCCCGCGTGATCTGTCAAATACTAATGCATGAAAATCCTAACCTCAAAAAAATCACCCATTACAAAAAAGGATAGTAAAATACATGACCAGCATTGATGGCATATCGTACTTCACTCATGTTTAAAATGTTAAGGATAGTAATAACCCCTTCAATTTTTACATATTACAAAAAAAGAGACTAGGAGTGATAACTTCCCAATGACGCCTGGTTCACAAATTTGATGAACTTTAATTTTCTAAGAAATATTACAAAATATTAACAACAATATTTATATGGGATACAACAACTCTTAAGTCAGCATGTTTCTTTATTCTCAAGAAAATAAAGTCAAAATTCAATTTTAAGAATTCTTAAAAGTGTCGATATCTTTTGTATAGAATAAAATGATTTTTAAGTCAAAACATTTTTTGTTTTTACCCATTTTTAGTATTTTTTTCTTATATTTATACAAATTTTACCAAATGTTAAAACAAGTAGTTTTTTTAAGATGCAATTATATTAGCCCTAATATTTTAATCGTTACCAAGATATTTGAGGCGAAAATCAGTGTTTACCAACTTTTTTTTAGATTTTCATTTAATAAAAAAAAATGGTAATTCTTAGTTGTGTAAAATTGTTTAAGAGGTAATTTTATCTTCTGTTCATAAACTATTCGAGTTGTTTTTTTTTCAGTTTTTTCGGCATACACAAAAACCGCAAGTTGATTTTTTTTCAACCTTATTGATTTCGTGTTGCGTTGCAATATATAATATAAAATTTAATTGAAGACGTTAGCTTCAATGGATCGTGAGATATTTGGGGTCAATCAAACTTTTCACTTGCTTGTTTTAAAATTGCTATTCTTAAAAATCCACCAACTCATTTTGTGTGTAAACTCTTCCCTTCATCTTTTGATGATTGACTATCCGTAAAACAAAAATTATTTGCAGTCGATATCTACACTGGTTCTTGAAATCTGACCGACTAAAAAAGGTATCCCGAACATCTCTAATTTTCTATAATAAAATTAGTTGTTTGAATTTTGATATTTAAGGGAACTTCATTATAGTTTTATTTTTCTATCATCGATATTACAAAAGAATTTAAATCAACCTTGATTGGTAATGTTGGTCTTCCGGCAAATCGCTCTGCAGGTGAGGCAGACCGGTTGGTTTGAAAATTCGTATGCCTTGGATATTGTGGAACAACCTTTAAATGAGTAAATCAATCAATTAAAATTCGTTTTTGTTTTATATAAACTTACTGCTGGCGGAGGTAAATTGGCAGAGGTAAACCGGCGGTGGTAAACTAGCAGAGGTAAACCGGCGGAGGTGAACTGTCCTACTTCGCTTTTATCTACATTATTTTATTTTCATTCATAAGAGTTATTGAGTACGATAATAAAACACTTAAATTATTGGCAATAACTTTTAATAGGTTATTATTGAAAAATGAATCGATGTGGATACTATCATCTTTCCTACATGATAATAGATACTATGGCGCCTGTTGTAGCTATCATTGGTTTTCATTACTTGGGGTCTCCATTGAACATTTCTGATGACAGGACTATGGGCATGTCATCAGGTACATAATCCAATAGAGACCAACAATCTAACATCCAGTCCATGATCCATTCATCGCAGTATGGATTTTTCGAGTAGATCAAAATCCTGTCATCAAATTTGACGTTTGTGTTGTATGTAGTGTCAGCCATCATTAAAAATGTCTGTCATTGAAAAAAATTTCCTATTCAAATACACCGACAACAGTTTTACTGACAGAAATCTGCCATTGGAATTGTGTGAAATTGGAACACAAATCAGCGAAACGATTCGTTTCACTTTTGAACATAAAAGTTTCAGCTGTTCAGAAAAATGAATTTCCGTCCGAAAAATAGAAAAATACATTTTTAGAGGAAAATAAATGCGCAATTACACTTTTTATCCTCAAAATAAATTCTTTGTGTGATTTCCGATCGATCGATATATAATTTTCATTTCTAATCAAAGGGAAACACTGTCAAATATCAATTCAAAAAATTTTCCGAATCGATTTCAATGATAGCTATAATTGGCCCCTATAGATTTGTATACAAAGTAGTCATTACTCCAATTGACCTCACTGCATGACGCTAAGTGTAGACTATACCTTAACATAACATCTGTCCTGTCAATTGTAATGTCGGTAATGTGAATTACCAATTACCTCATTCAAACTTTGACAGTTGACAGTGTTGTTTTATTTTTGTTTGTAGTTTGTACAGTTTTTTTTAAAAAGAACGCTACTTAAAAGTAATAAATAATTTAGAAGCTGAAACATGGGTACACTTTGCAATTCTCAAGGTTTAACAGTTAATTCGTCCTGCAGAACATGTCTCAAAAATATAAGTGAAACCGAGACAAATCATAATATATTCGCAACACCAGGTCTTCCAGAGAAAATCTGTTCGTGCTCCTCGTCATCATTGTCCATCCATCCAGGAGATGGTCTTCCAATAAGTTTATGTGCATCATGTTTCAAGAAGATTAACGATTTTTATAACTTTCAACAAGAGTGCATCACCGCCCAGGAAAAGTTCTTAGAGTACGTAAGCAAAGACATAAAACCATGTTTAATTGAAATCGATTTAAACCAAAGTGTGGAGTCTAGGCCGCCGCCGTTAGCGGTAATCAAAAAAGAAAACTATGAAAATGATAATTCTCCATCCACTTCATTCTTGGCCCTTCACAAAGTTGAAACTGAACTAAATGGTGCAGCCGAAAGCAGACCAATTCAAATTAATACAGATGCCGATAAAATTACCACACACTCCATGAAAAGAGTAAAGTTTGTATGCGAAATCTGTAGCGAACCCTTCATGAAAAAGACCACTTTCGACGTGCATATGCGCAAGCATCGAGGACTCAGAGCATTGCCTTGCCCGTTTTGTGATATGGCATATAATCGCCGAATTGCTCTTAGAAAACACATGCAATCCAAGCATCCAGAACCGATTGATGCAAAATTTGTTTGTACCGAAGCGTATTGTGACAGACTATTTACGAGTAAGAAATTTGTGCTGGACCATTTAAAGGACAAACATGGAATGGACGCTAAAAAAAAAACCAAACAACCCTTCACTTGTAAGGAATGCGGATTAATTCAGTCAAGCATAGGTGTTCTTATACAACATCTTGCCGAGCACAGAGCCCAGAGAGAGATCGAATTGAACGATCCTAATTTTAAAAAAACCTATCCGTGCCAGTTTTGTGATAAGGTTTTTACTAAAGTGGATACGCGTAAAAGGCACAGCCTATTGGTTCATGAGGGTCTGAGCAAAGATGAATGCTCTTATTGTCACAAACTGTTTTCCACAGCCCTTAATAAAAAACGTCATGAAATGATCCATACTGGAGAAAAACCATATCAGTGCACCGCGTGCCTCAAGCGATTCATCCAAAAAGTATCTCTTCGCACACATAAATGTCCATTTCAGATAACGTTATGTACTGTTGAGAAAAAAACAAGAAAAGCTAAAAAATGAAGCAAATGGGTGGATATATGACAGGACCTCGTAAGAAGTTTTCGGGTGTTTTACAGAATCGATAAAAAACTGTTTTTAAAGAGTTACTAAGTTGAAAATAAATAAAAATATTAGTCAATTATCCAGTTTTGGCTTTCTTCGTGGTTTAATTGTATTATTTTCCGAAATTATTTGTCCTTTTAGCTTTTACGGTAACATACGAGGTATTGTCTTTTTTTTATCTCTTACGGGGTCCTGCAGTGTTTAAAAGAAATTTTTTGTTTCTTTGATAAAAATAAAAATCAATTAATGTTTCATAGAATTCATATTAATATTATTTTTTTTATTAAACAAAATAATAATTTTGACAATATAAACTAATATTATTAATAGTAACATTGGTTCAAAAAAGCTATTCATTTAAATAAAAAAAAATCATTTGGAACGTAGATATCTTTGTTCTTTATTTTGCGTTCAATTGTGCTGTGAACACTATCGCACTCCATCTGCGTATGCCCTTTAGTTAAATATTTTTAAATAATTTCTGTTCCATATTTTTCTGTCAAATATAAAAGGCTATTACTCATTATACTATTTCTATTTTGAGCTGTGCAACCATCGGAATATATAATAATGGGAATTTTACTTCCCATCTTCAAAAACTTTTTCTCTAGGTAATCTACCAAACAAGACGCATACGTGGAAGCCTGCCCGTCAGAAACAGTTTCGTCAAACCAATAACAAGTAGCAGCTTTTTTGGCTAAATCAAAGATGGTGAAATTATGGCAGCATAATTTTGTTCTGTAATATAAGGCACTTGCGTTAATACATGGGCAAATTTTTACAGCCTGGACATCCATTGTCAAGACATGACACAAATTTTGTTCAGCATCAGTTTTGTCCTTTTCTTTTTCATCTCTCGCCCTGTTTTTTTCATCTATGTGCGCAAGATATTCGGGGTCTGGTAAATTACCGCTTTTATGTTTAAAACATAAGTCACACCAGTCTTTTTTGGCCTGTACAGTCCAATATTCTTCTGCTTAATTTGTGTTCTCATTACAAAACGAGAGAGGGCATCAATTTTCAGTTCCTTGCATTTGGTTTCGTAAGCCCTATAAACATCCATTATGGTCTGAAAATTTTGCTCTAAATAAAGCTTTTTTGTGTCTTTTCGACAATAATGGGACGGGAGTTTATTAAGATCATCAAGAAATTTTTGTAAAAAGTTAAACGCAAATCACTTTTTCTAGTGTAGGGCGAATCAGAAATGGAGGGTGTATCCTTGATTCCTCCTTCACTTAGTTTGACCCAGTTTTGTATTGACCACTCTCTTAAACCCGTGGTTGAAATATACATTTTCTTACATACCTTATTATTTCATTATTAACATTTAGAGTATATTTAAATGTATTTTTTCGTCGAGAATTTATTCCAGGCAACTGCATTAATGTAACTGATCCGCAGACAAAAACCTTTCTCTCCACCCAGTTTAGGTTTGACCACATTCGTTTAAAAATTGTTTGCCTTTGATCATCCGAAATCTTGAAACATTTGTTTTGTGGTCCTTTCTGTCGTTCTTTACATTTGCATCGCTCTCCAATAATTCGGGCCTGTCTTTGTACGTTATGAAATGTTTTTTTTTAATCTTTAGGCTTAGACTACCCCAAAAACTTTTTGCCTCTCATTCTGAGCTCTCGGTTTTTCTTCTTTTTATTTTTCATAATATTTACTTCAGAGAAGGATAGCTCATCAACATCTAAAGTAGAATTAACCGTTAATTATTTTGAAAAAAAAACAGTAACAGGTTACTGTATTCTCAGTATTAAATTGATCGGTTAATTCATTTTCTTCAAATCCTTCGATTGTCATGTTGTCGTTCTCAATGAAGCTTTGTTGCGATTCTTCATTTGGAGACGAATTGTCTGGACAATCTACAGGAACAACTGTTTAATCTATGTCACTTTGTAAAGATTTTTCCGGAGAATATACTATGTAGTCGTCCTCATTTGTTAAATAGTTTTCTTCAAACTCAAATTCGTTTTCTGTTTTATTTTCAGCTATTTTAACGGTGTAAACAAATAATTATTTACTATTTTACAATGGTCAGCCAAATTATGAACAAATTACCGTTGTTTAGCATTGAACTGGTTGTTGTTTGAAAGTTTTCTCTTTTTTTTAAGGCTAATTCCAGCAATAATTTTGCTCTCGATGTCATTATTACGATGAAGTACCTCGTAAGTCTTAAAAAATGTCTTTGAATAATAATGAAAGGACCTCGTAAGTATTTGCCTCAATTAAAGTTGTCTGTAGCAAGTTTATTTAAAAAGATTCTTAAAAACTTTTTATCTTACTGTTAATTTAAGTTTAAATACTCACCAATTAACACTATTTTGTATATTTAAGTAAAATTAATTCGACAAAACAGTCACTAGCTCGAAAACTTTCCGCACGACACTTAGCTTCACATTCAATTTAAAGAGACTAACGAGGTACTGCACATTAATTGCAAAATATTTTTATTCGAGGTTTTGTTTTTTCAAGTTTTCTTATTTTTTTTAGAACAAACTCTTTTAACCAAAAATGTCAACAGGTGGCGCTGATTTTTCTGCTTTTTATGAGCCCAAAATCAAAAAATTGATTTTTTCTTCTTACGAGGTCCTGCCATCTAACCATCGATATATAATAATAATGTAGATAGGTATCTAATGTTGAATTAAAATCAGTTGCTAAGAACGTAAGAGTTTTGTTGTATGAATTTAATGGGCATACACCACTATGTGTAGTACCCGTGGCATGATGGTTAGTGCGTTGGACTAAGTCGTTCTTTGACTTTCAAAGAGAATAGAAGTGTTAGTGATTACTAGTTAATTTTAATTTAAAAAGTAAAGTACATTTGTAGGGTTTTATATTAACAAGGCAGTAAGCCACAATTTTGTTAAGTAAGCGGTAGCCTAGTGGAGGTGGCGTCAGAAGACAAATCCGGGGGTCGTGGGTTCGAATCCCGTGCGGAGTGCACGAAAAATATTCAAGCTTTTTTTCACAATCGAGAAATTGTGGAATTTATTGATTGGGAAGAAAAGCTGATGGAGAAGGAGAGGAAAGCAGGGGTATCGAAAGATACCTCTGCCAACACATCGGGCGATATTGCGGTGGTGCCAGCAGCGGTACCGCAAACAACCGCAACAACATCAGGTCAGGCATCTGACCAGTGGACAACAGCAACAACCAACAAAAAAAGGAAGCTAAAGAAGCATAGCCCTAACAAGGTGGAAAGAGCTAACGCCGCTAAGAGGCGCAAGCAAATGGAGAGTGGTAAGGTTGGAATTACCACTGAGAGTGAATTCTCAGACCACTCCGAGTCTGAGAAGACAGAATATGTGTCTGAAGGTGGAGAGGGGCTCTTTAGGCCTCCGAATATGGATTTAATCCTATCTGAGGCAGAGCCAGTCCCGGCGACAACGAAGGCTTTGGAGGTAGTGGCGGACCTCCAAAATGAAAAAGAACTGGTGCAGGCCCTGCAAACCAAACAGGCAGAAATCAGCCAGCACGAGCAAAGACTCTATAAGCTCAAGGAGGAAATAGAGCCCCTCCTCAGTGCACTTAAGCTGAAACAAGAGGCGCGCCGACAGGAAGAGGCAGCGCAAAAGCAACTGCAACAAAAACAACAGCAGCAAAAACAAGAGCAGCAAAAACAACAGCAACAACAACCACAGCAGCAAAAACAACCACAACCCAAGCCCGCTTCCAAAAAGACAGGAGCGGAGCAAAGTAAAAAGACGCCAGCAACAGAGACAGGTCCAATTGCTGAGGGCCCATCGACTTCGGCTAAGGCCAAGAAGCAGCAACAACAACAGACACAACCAAAGCAGCAGGAGCAGCAGAAACAACAGCAGCAGCAGCAGAAGCAGCAGCAGAAGCAGCAACAGCAGCAACACCAGAAGCAACCACAGCCCAAGAAGGAGAAGGTGCCACCAATTAGGACCTACCGGGTTGACCTACAGGACTTAAAACAGGTATGTAAGTCGGCCACTAAGGGCAAATTTTTAATAAACATTTTGAATGAAAAAGAAAAGCGGTATTCGGTGCAATGCTTCTCACTGGCCGATTACAAGTTAGTAAAAGGGTTACTAAAAGAGGCCACAGCTGAGTTCTTCAGCTTCACGCCGAAAAGCGAAAAATTTAAGACGGTCCTTCTGAAGGGCATAAGTTCCTGCACGGAACCGGAGGCGCTCTTAGCTGAGCTCCGTGAAAATGCCAATGATGATCTCGATTTTATCGGGGTCAAGCCTTTCACTACGGTGAAGTCCAGGCGAGGGGGTTACAGGCTGCCAATGTTCCTCGTAACATTATCGCCCCAAAGTAGGTTTGAGAGTCTGAGGGAAATCAAATGCCTCGACTATCAAGCCATACACTGGGAGACATTAAAAAGGCACGACGACATTTTACAATGTACGAAGTGCCAGAGGTTCGGCCATGCCGGAGCCAACTGCAATATGCAGTTGCGCTGCGTCAGGTGCTCCGAAACCCACAATGAGGGAGAATGCAAGCTGTCGAATGAGCGGGTTGAGGATTTAACCCAGCTCAAGTGTGTCCTTTGTGGAAACCAAGGGCACCCGGCTAGCTATAGGGGTTGTCCTAAAGTCCAAGAAATTAAACAGAAACAGGCCAGTCAAAAAGCCGAAAGAATTCGAACAGTTCGACAGGCTCCAACACAAAAATTCGTGGATCCCAAATTCTCTTACGCCCAAATGGTGTCAGGGAATGGGAATACGAGACAGGCTCCACCAACGGTTGTCCCAAAGGCCCCCGCGCCTAAGGCACCAGAGGTGCAGCCTGACATTGTAGCCTTGTTGTTGAGCATTCAAGGTCAACTTACAGGGCTGCAAAGTCAGATAAAGGAGCAAGGCAAAAGGGTAGACCATCTCTACTCTTTGTTGCCTGGCCTGGCGCAATTTAGACCATAATGGGCGCGCTGCCGGAGACGCGCCTAAAAGTCCTAGCTGTGAATGTAAATTCACTGATTAGGATTGAACGAAGAGCCAATATGTTCCAATTGTTGAAAGACTACAGTCCCGATGTGTTTATGGCTAGCGAAACTAAGCTAAACTACAAACACAAATTGACTCATAAAAATTACAATATCGTAAGAAGAGACCGGCCCGACTGCACTCAAGGGGGCGGTGTCGCTCTCTTTATACGAAAAGGCATTAATTATACAGTTATATACAACAATGAATTGCGAAAGCTCAAGACGCTAGAAGTTTGCGTTGTATGCATCTCTCTCACTCAAGGGAAGCGGATGTATATGATTGCGGCTTATGCGGCTGGAGCTCCGCAGGTTACTTACTTTGCTTCAGAACTCGAGATTCTTTTTAGGGAACTGAAACTGAGCTTGGAAGAAAACTATTTCATCTTGGCCGGTGATTTGAACGCAAAACATGAAGATTGGGGAAATCAACATAGTAATCCCAGAGGTAACCATCTTTTAAATTTGATGAATCTTTACAGCGTTGAATATGGCGTCGACCTGCTGGCTACTGAAAAGCCATCGTATCCAAGAAGCGACTCCTTTCTGGATCTTTTGCTGTACGACACAAGACTGACAGTTACAGACAAAGTGGGTAATCACCCTCGAAACTGCTTACAGACAATCGAGTACGACAGTGATCACTGCGGACTGGCTGCTGTAATGCAGATACCGAACGAACGCGTGGAGTTGGAGGAATACGTTGCAACGCATTCTTACAATTACAGTAAGATGCGCTGGCCTCGTTTCACCAACGCCCTATCGAGAGAACTTCGTTCGAGTGACATAGCCCCACCAAACAACAGAAACCTGACAAATACAGAAATTGACCAACATTTACAACAGATGGACGAAATAATAAAACGAACGATGGAACGGACAATACCAAAGTACAAAGAACGGGACCAAATGGACGCTTACAGAAACGCGACTATTGACGCACTACGTAAGCACAAGAGTGGCTTACTGACAAGACTCAAAAACTTGTACAGACGACTTACAGACCCACACGACTTGGAGGTTAGGACACTGAAGTCGTCAATAAAAAATGTAAATCTGTTGATTAAGGAGAACTACAGGTTATCAATTAACAAGTACTGGGACCGCAAGATCCGGTCAGTTAATTCCAGTGACCCTAGTATGTTCCCTAAAATCAACAAAATATTCAAGAAAAAGAACGACAATGACCTTCCGTGTCTGAAACTCCAAAGAACTGAAGAGAACAGAGACGTACTCAGGACAGCGCAAATAGATCCAGAAGAAGCCATCTTTGACGATGACTTTTTTATAATTGAAGATCCGAAGGAAAAAGTGGAGGCGGTGGGAGCTGCTTTCTAGCAAGTGTACAAGGTGAATGCTAGCACTCGCCCCAACCACGACCTGGAAAACAGAGCCCTACTTAATCATTTTTACCTTCGAAATGATATGACACAATGGCGATCTGAGAACCGCGGTTTCATGCGGTTCAATGACGATTCCTTGGCAAATGCCATAATCGCCGAGCAAACGGGACCAAGTCCCTTGTTAGTGACGAAGGTTGAGCTTCAGCTCATCTTCAACTCAATAAAAAATAAAAAGTCAGCAGGTGTCGATGGTATATCCAACGTTGTACTAAGACATTTACCGATGGAGGCAATTGACATTTACACCACACTCTTCAATAATGCGCTGAATAATGCATATTATCCAGTGCATTGGAAGACCGCTGTGGTTCATCCTCTCCCGAAAAAGGGAAAGGACAACTCCAACCCGTCAAATCTTCGGTCGATAAGTCTTCTTCCGAGCATCAGCAAAGTTTTCGAAAAAATCATTAATAGGGCTCTGACTAAGTGGGCAACAAAATAATTCCGGATAAACAGTTCGGGTTCAAGGCGGGTCATGACACAATTCATGCTGCATCTAAACTCGTTTCTGATATCCAATGGAATAAAACAAAACAACAATGCACAGGTGCGGTTCTGGTTGATTTGGAAAAGGCCTTTGACACCGTTTGGTTAGAGGGTCTTTACCTTAAACTGAGCAGGCTTGGCATAAGCAAGCCATTGTTGTATATACTTTATGATATGCTTAACGGTAGAAAGTTTGTTGTCAAAAGTGGCAATGTAACTTCTACCACAACATTCTTAATTAAAAATGGTCTTCAACAGGGAGCGGTGAATTCGCCGATTCTCTTCAGCATTTACACCAGCGATCTGATAGGTAGTCTTACAAAGGCAATTGCGTACGCCGACGATCTTATTGCGTACAGAACGGCCCGAAAGGTTGAGGTTATTAGAATTCTCTTGCAGCGTGATTTCGACAAGATTCAGCGATATTGCGACGACTGGAAACTGAAAATAAATGTCCATAAGTCGGAGACAATTCTGTTCCGGACTCCGTTGGCTAGGGCCACGAGGGATACGTGCAAGAATTGGCGCAAGATGGTTATCGTTGATCTTCACGGGCAGCCATTAGCGAGCAAAAGTGTAGTGAAGTACCTCGGTATCTGGTTAGATCAGTATTTATATTTCGACAGACATATAAATGCTGCTCTGACCAGGGCCAGAGGAGCCTTCGCTCTGACGAAACGGCTGTTTTTTAGCAGTCGGCTTGACCCCAGAGTGAAGGTAATTTGCTACATGGCCCTCATACGGCCGATGATCGTTTATGGTTGTCCTGTGTGGTTCAACGTTGCCCCTTCCCAGATAGAGAAGTTTCGGGTGTTCGAGCGGCAGTGTTTACGACGCTGTACCGGTTTATATCGAACAGCCGAATCTTCTTACGTGCATTACTATTCCAACGAGGTCCCATACAACGGGGCTCGAATCAACAGAATTGGCAATTTCGTGATAAAACTCTTTCGAGGTCACATTGCAAGAGCTACATATGTCTTCGACCAACAATTTAATTTTCGGGGCGTTCTATCTGAACGACGAGTATTTTGAGAGTGCACGCTTGAGCGGCTTCATTCCACCAGAATCATTTTTCTTTTTAGATAGATGCGGTCTGATACAGGATAGATTGGCAGTTCTGCTAATCTACCACGTCAGACGACGTCATGCCACAAGGCGGAGCAGAGCTCCTTCGGTTCAGTAGGGCTGTGGCCGAACGGGACCGAACTGATAGGGTGAAGCAGGAGAACCAGTTTTGGTGGCTTCAATCGGCACTTGATAGTGGGTAGTCGGGATGGGGTTTTAAGCCTTGGCCGGCTTACATACTTGTTTTATAGTTTTAGGGTTTAGTTTTAAGTAGAATAGGCATGGTGGCACAAAAAAAAAACATACAAAAAAAAAATACAAAAAATACAAAAAAGGAAAAATACAAAAAAATACAAAAAAAAAATTAAAAAAAAAAAACATGGAATAATCAAAAAAAAAATAAAAAAAAAAGACAAAATATGAAAAAACAAAAAACGTTAGATAGTTAGATTTGCTGCTGTGGTTGTTCTAGTTTTAAGTAGTTTATAGGTAGAATAGGTAGTTTTAGTTAGCTTTAAGTTTTATATTAAGGACCTTATTTTAAGTAGTTTTTAAGTAAAATAAAAAAGGATATTGACATTAGTTTTTTCTAAATTTTCTAATGAAGACAAAAATAAATAAAATGAATTGAAGTTAAATAGATCTTAGGGCCGAAAGGCATTAGCATTAAGTATTATTGTTTAACTTAGAGTGTCCGTATGGGACCAGTAAGTTAGTTGTAAGTTATGGATAATTAGGCTAGTTTTATGAATTTTTGTCTAGCTTTAAGATAGTCTTAAGAATGAATTAATAAAAATGAATTTGGAAAAAAAAAAAAAAAAGTGCGTTGGACTGTCATGCGAGAGGTCTTGGGTTCAATCCCTGCCTGTGCCACCTTTATTTAAAAAAAAAAAAAAGTTTTCACGGGTACTGCCTCTTGCGAGGAATTGACAAATTCTCCAAGAGTAATTCTTGTCATGAAAAAGTGCTTTCTCAAATTAGCCATTCGGATTCGGCATATAAATTGTAGGTCCCCTCCATCCCTGACAACATTACTCGCACACAGGAATGGTTGAGAGTTGTAAGTCACTAGGCCCTGGTTCTCTACGGACTGTTGCGCCACCTAAAAAAAAAAAAAAGTTTCTTTTGCTAAGTTAATTTTAACATTTGATTTTCACAAAACTTTCTTCTGGTTGTTGGTAGTCCATAATTCAAACTGAACGTTCGTAGTGAGCGTATTATATTGTATTGAAAAATACGAGAAGTAAATACATTTTTCCTTTTTTTCTAGAAATGAATTTAAAAATGATAGACACAGGAAGTCCAAAGTACTTTAAAAACAACTTATAATAAAATTTGTTGGTGGAAAAGGTGTTGATGAAGGAGGTATTTCAATGAAATTTCTCAATTAGTCGTAGATAAAATTTTCTATCCAGATTTTGGTGGTAAGTCTTCAGCGCATTACCATCTATCTTTTGAACTGAAATTAAAGAAAGGTTCTAATACTCCGTGTACATGTTCAACACGACACCTGAAATGAAGAATAAATTACACTTAGTGAAATAGCCGTACCCTTAGCTATTTAAAACAATGTTATATGCCTACCATAAGCTAATGCAAGGGGACCGTTCATGGCAATCAGAGTACGACTCCTTACCGTCAGTCGTTCTTTGACTTCCAAAGTGAGAAGAAGTGTTTTCATATTTATTTCAAAGTTAAAACAGTGCAAGTGATAAGTAAAAAGTAAAGTTGGCAGTTTGCCACCATCAAAATTAACAATCGATAGCCCAGTGGAGGTGGCGTCAGAAGACAGATCGAAGGGTCATGGGTTCGAGTCCCAGCCGGAGTCTACGAAAAATTTAATTGCTTTTTTTCACAACAGAGAAATTGTTGATTTTATCTGTTGGGAAAAAAAGCAAATGGAGAAGGAGAGAAAAGCAGGGGTATCGAAAGATACCTCTGCCAACACATCAGGTGATGTCACGGTGGCGCCAGCAGCGGTACCGGAAATAACAGCAACAACATCTGATCAGGCATCTGACCAGTGGACTGCAGCAACAACTAACAAGAAGAGGAAACTGAAGAAGCACAGTCCAAATAAAGTTGAGAGAGCCAACGCCGCTAAGCGGCGTGATATGCGGAAAGACATGGAGAAGGGAAAATCAGGTATCACCACTGAAAGTGAATTCTCAGACGCCGAGTCTGAGAAAACAGAATACATTTCCGAAGGTGGAGAGGGGCTCTTCAGGCCTCCGAATAGGGATTTAATCCTATCGGAGCCAGAGCCAGTCCCGCCTACAAGGAAGGCTCAGGAGGTAGAGGCGGACCTCCAAGAAACAGAACTGGTGCAGGCCCTGCAAGCAAAACAGGCAGCCATCAGCCAGTTCGAGGAAGACCTCAGAAAGCTCAAGGAGGAAATGGAGCCCCTCCTCAGTCAGCTAAAGATTAAACAAGAGGCGCGCCGACAACATGAGGCAGCTCAACGGCAACAAAAACAACAGCAGCAAAAACAACTGCAGCAAAAACAACAGCAACAACAACCACAGCAGCAAAAACAACCACAACCCAAGCCCGCTACCAAAAACACAGGAGCGGAGCAAAATAAAAAGACGCCAGCAGCAGTGACAGGCCCAACTTCTGAGGACCCATCGACCTCAGCTAAATCAATGCAGCAGCAACAACAGCAGCAGAAACAGCAGCAGCAGAAACAGCAGCAGCAGAAACAACAGCAGCAGAAACAGCAGAAGCAGCAACACCAGAAACAACCACAGCCCAAGAAGGAGAAAGTGCCACCAATTAGGACCTACCGGGTTGACCTGCAAGACTTAAAACAGGTATGTAAGTCGGCCACTAAGGGCAAGTTTCTTATTAACATTTTAAATGAAAAAGAAAAGCGGTATTCGGTGCAGTGCTTCTCACTGGCCGAATACAACATAGTTAAAGAAGTGCTTAAGGAGGCCACAGCTGAGTTCTTCAGCTTCACGCCTAAAAGCGAAAAATTTAAAACGGTCCTACTGAAGGGCATAAGTTCCTGCACGGAACCGGAGGCGCTCTTAGCTGAGCTCCGCCAAAAAGCCATCGACGATCTCGATTTCATCGGGGTCAAGCCTTTCACTACGGTGAAGTCCAGGCGAGGGGGTTACAGGCTTCCAATGTTCCTCGTAACATTATCGCCCCAAAGTAGGCTTGAGAGTCTGAGGGAAATCAAATGCCTCGACTATCAAGCCATACACTGGGAGACATTAAAAAGGCACGACGACATTTTACAATGTACGAAGTGCCAGAGGTTCGGCCATGCCGGAGCCAACTGCAATATGCAGTTGCGCTGCGTCAGGTGCTCCGAAACCCACATCAAGGGAGAGTGCAAGCTGGGGAATGAGCGGGTTGAGGATTTGACCCAGCTCAAGTGTGTCCTTTGTGGAAACCAAGGGCACCCGGCTAGCTATAGGGGTTGCCCTAAGGTCCAACAAATCAAACAAAAACAGGCCAGTCAAAAAGCCGAAGAAAGTCGAACAGTTCGACAGGCTCCAACACAAAAATTCGTGGATCCCAAATTTTCCTACGCCCAAATGGTGTCAGGGAATGGGAACACGAGACAGGCTCCACCAACGGCTGCCCCAAAGGCCCCTGTGCCTAAGGCACCAGAGGTGCAGCCTGACATTGTAGCCTTGTTGTTGAACATTCAAGGTCAACTTACAGGACTGCAAAGTCAGATAAAGGAGCAAGGCAAAAGGGTAGACCATCTCTACTCTTTGTTGCCTGGCCTGGCGCAATTTAGACCATAATGGGCGCGCTGCCGGAGACGCGCCTAAAAGTCCTAGCTGTGAATGTAAATTCACTGATTAGGATTGAACGAAGAGCCAATATGTTCCAATTGTTGAAAGACTACAGTCCCGATGTGTTTATGGCTAGCGAAACTAAGCTAAACCACAAACACAAATTGACTCATAAAAATTACAATATCGTAAGAAGAGACCGGCCCGACTCCACTCAAGGGGGCGGTGTCGCTCTCTTTATACGAAAAGGCATTAATTATAAAGTCATATACAACAATGAATTGCGAAAGCTCAAGACGCTAGAAGTTTGCGTTGTATGCATCTCTCTCACTCAAGGGAAGCGGATGTATATGATTGCGGCTTATGCGGCTGGAGCTCCGCAGGTTACTTACTTTGCTTCAGAACTCGAGATTCTTTTTAGGGAACTTAAACTGAGCTTGGAAGAAAACTATTTCATCTTGGCCGGTGATTTGAACGCAAAACATGAAGATTGGGGAAATCAACATAGTAATCCCAGAGGTAACCATCTTTTTAATTTGATGAATTTTTACAGCGTTGAATATGGCGTCGACCTGCTGGCTACTGAAAAGCCATCGTATCCAAGAAGCGGCTCCTTTCTGGATCTTTTGCTGTACGACACTAGACTGACAGTTACAGACAAAGTGGGTAATCACCCTCGAAACTGCTTACAGACAGTCGAGTACGACAGTGATCACTGCGGACTGGCTGCTGTAATGCAGATTCCAAACGAACGCGTGGAGTTGGAGGAATACGTTGCAACGCACTCTTACAATTACAGTAAGATGCGTTGGCCTCGTTTCACCAACGCCTTAGCGAGAGAACTTCGTTCGAGTGACATAGCCCCACCAAACAACAGAAACCTGACAAATACAGAAATTGACCAACATTTACAACAGATGGACGAAACAATAAAACGAACAATGGAACGGACAATACCAAAGTACAAAGAACGGGACCAAATGGACGCTTACAGAAACGCGACTATTGACGCACTACGTAAGCACAAGAGTGGCTTACTGACAAGACTCAAAAACTTGTACAGACGACTTACAGACCCACACGACTTGGAGGTTAGGACACTGAAGTCGTCAATAAAAAATGTAAATCTGTTGATTAAGGAGAACTACAGGTTATCAATTAACAAGTACTGGGACCGCAAGATCCGGTCAGTTAATTCCAGTGACCCTAGTATGTTCCCTAAAATCAACAAAATATTCAAGAAAAAGAACGACAATGACCTTCCGTGTCTGAAACTCCAAAGAACTGAAGAGAACAGAGACGTACTCAGGACAGCGCAAATAGATCCAGAAGAAGCCATCTTTGACGATGACTTTTTTATAATTGAAGATCCGAAGGAAAAAGTGGAGGCGGTGGGAGCTGCTTTCTAGCAAGTGTACAAGGTGAATGCTAGCACTCGCCCCAACCACGACCTGGAAAACAGAGCCCTACTTAATCATTTTTACCTTCGAAATGATATGACACAATGGCGATCTGAGAACCGCGGTTTCATGCGGTTCAATGACGATTCCTTGGCAAATGCCATAATCGCCGAGCAAACGGGACCAAGTCCCTTGTTAGTGACGAAGGTTGAGCTTCAGCTCATCTTCAACTCAATAAAAAATAAAAAGTCAGCAGGTGTCGATGGTATATCCAACGTTGTACTAAGACATTTACCGATGGAGGCAATTGACATTTACACCACACTCTTCAATAATGCGCTGAATAATGCATATTATCCAGTGCATTGGAAGACCGCTGTGGTTCATCCTCTCCCGAAAAAGGGAAAGGACAACTCCAACCCGTCAAATCTTCGATCGATAAGTCTTCTTCCGAGCATCAGCAAAGTTTTCGAAAAAATCATTAATAGGGCTCTGACTAAGTGGGCTGCGGACAACAAAATAATTCCGGATAAACAGTTCGGGTTCAAGGCGGGTCATGACACAATTCATGCTGCATCTAAACTCGTTTCTGATATCCAATGGAATAAAACAAAACAACAATGCACAGGTGCGGTTCTGGTTGATTTGGAAAAGGCCTTTGACACCGTTTGGTTAGAGGGTCTTTACCTTAAACTGAGCAGGCTTGGCATAAGCAAGCCATTGTTGTATATACTTTATGATATGCTTAACGGTAGAAAGTTTGTTGTCAAAAGTGGCAATGTAACTTCTACCACAACATTCTTAATTAAAAATGGTCTTCAACAGGGAGCGGTGAATTCGCCGATTCTCTTCAGCATTTACACCAGCGATCTGATAGGTAGTCTTACAAAGGCAATTGCGTACGCCGACGATCTTATTGCGTACAGAACGGCCCGAAAGGTTGAGGTTATTAGAATTCTCTTGCAGCGTGATTTCGACAAGATTCAGCGATATTGCGACGACTGGAAACTGAAAATAAATGTCCATAAGTCGGAGACAATTCTGTTCCGGACTCCGTTGGCTAGGGCCACGAGGGATACGTGCAAGAATTGGCGCAAGATGGTTATCGTTGATCTTCACGGGCAGCCATTAGCGAGCAAAAGTGTAGTGAAGTACCTCGGTATCTGGTTAGATCAGTATTTATATTTCGACAGACATATAAATGCTGCTCTGACCAGGGCCAGAGGAGCCTTCGCTCTGACGAAACGGCTGTTTTTTAGCAGTCGGCTTGACCCCAGAGTGAAGGTAATTTGCTACATGGCCCTCATACGGCCGATGATCGTTTATGGTTGTCCTGTGTGGTTCAACGTTGCCCCTTCCCAGATAGAGAAGTTTCGGGTGTTCGAGCGGCAGTGTTTACGACGCTGTACCGGTTTATATCGAACAGCCGAATCTTCTTACGTGCATTACTATTCCAACGAGGTCCCATACAACGGGGCTCGAATCAACAGAATTGGCAATTTCGTGATAAAACTCTTTCGAGGTCACATTGCAAGAGCTACATATGTCTTCGACCAACAATTTAATTTTCGGGGCGTTCTATCTGAACGACGAGTATTTTGAGAGTGCACGCTTGAGCGGCTTCATTCCACCAGAATCATTTTTCTTTTTAGATAGATGCGGTCTGATACAGGATAGATTGGCAGTTCTGCTAATCTACCACGTCAGACGACGTCATGCCACAAGGCGGAGCAGAGCTCCTTCGGTTCAGTAGGGCTGTGGCCGAACGGGACCGAACTGATAGGGTGAAGCAGGAGAACCAGTTTTGGTGGCTTCAATCGGCACTTGATAGTGGGTAGTCGGGATGGGGTTTTAAGCCTTGGCCGGCTTACATACTTGTTTTATAGTTTTAGGGTTTAGTTTTAAGTAGAATAGGCATGGTGGCACAAAAAAAAAACATACAAAAAAAAAATACAAAAAATACAAAAAAGGAAAAATACAAAAAAATACAAAAAAAAAATTAAAAAAAAAAAACATGGAATAATCAAAAAAAAAATAAAAAAAAAGACAAAATATGAAAAAACAAAAAACGTTAGATAGTTAGATTTGCTGCTGTGGTTGTTCTAGTTTTAAGTAGTTTATAGGTAGAATAGGTAGTTTTAGTTAGCTTTAAGTTTTATATTAAGGACCTTATTTTAAGTAGTTTTTAAGTAAAATAAAAAAGGATATTGACATTAGTTTTTTCTAAATTTTCTAATGAAGACAAAAATAAATAAAATGAATTGAAGTTAAATAGATCTTAGGGCCGAAAGGCATTAGCATTAAGTATTATTGTTTAACTTAGAGTGTCCGTATGGGACCAGTAAGTTAGTTGTAAGTTATGGATAATTAGGCTAGTTTTATGAATTTTTGTCTAGCTTTAAGATAGTCTTAAGAATGAATTAATAAAAATGAATTTGGAAAAAAAAAAAAAAAAACACGACTCCTTACCGTAGTTAAAAATCAATGCTTGACTTTTAAAATGGTATTTCAAAAGTCACATTGTAAATTGAATTAATAAAATAAATATTTAATTTTTAAATAGTATTTCAATTTTATGGAGCTGGAAAACTCTACAGACATTCTTTGCCAAATGAATCAAAAAGGAAACTTTTGAGAAAGCTGAAAGCTGTAAAGTATTAAAAAGATTTCGGGATTGTATATTGTTTCAAAACAATCAAACAAATTAGAAATTAAGTGCATATGATGTTTTAAAATTTGTTTTTATTTCAACATTGATTCGATCAAACCTATTAATTCGGGACTATATACCCAACTGGCTTTCATTGCAATATAACTGTACAAAAAAGGATAGTAAAATACATGACCAGCATTGATGGCATATCGTACTTCACTCATGTTTAAAATGTTAAGGATTCAATTTTCAATTTTTACATATTACAAAAAAAGAGACTAGGAGTGATAACTTCCCAATGACGCCTGGTTCACAAATTTGTTGAACTTTAATTTTCTAAGAAATATTACAAAATATTAACAACAATATTTATATGGGATACAACAACTCTTAAGTCAGCATGTTTCTTTATTCTCAAGAAAATAAAGTCAAAATTCAATTTTAAGAATTCTTAAAAGTGTCGATATCTTTTGTATAGAATAAAATGATTTTTAAGTCAAAACATTTTTTGTTTTTACCCATTTTTAGTATTTTTTTCTAATATTTATAAAAAATTTACCAAATGTTAAAACAAGTAGTTTTTTTAAGATACAATTATATCAGCCCTAATATTTTAATCGTTACCAAGATATTTGAGGCGAAAATCAGTGTTTACCAACTTTAAATATACTTTTTTAGGTTTTCATTTAATAAAAAAAATGGTTATTCTTAGTTGTGTAAAATTGTTAAGAGGTAATTTTATCTTCTCTTCATAAACTATTCGAGTTGTTTTTTTTTCTGTTTTTTTCGGCATACACAAAAACCGCAAGTTGATTTTTTTTCAACCTTATTGATTTCGTGTTGCGTTGCAATAATAATATATAATATAAAATTTAATTGAAGACGTTAGCTTCAATGGATCGTGAGATATTTGGGGTCAATCAAACTTTTCACTTGCTTTTTTTAAAATTGCTATTCTTAAAAATCCACCCACTCATTTTGTGTGTAAACTCTTCCCTTCATCTTTTGATGATTGACTATCCGTAAAACAAAAATTATTTGCAGTCGATATCTACACTGGTTCTTGAAATATGACCGACTAAAAAAGGTATCCCGAACATCTCTAATTTTCTATAATAAAATTAGTTGTTTGAATTTTGATATTTAAGGGAACTTCATTATAGTTTTATTTTTCTATCATCGATATTACAAAAGAATTTAAATCAACCTTAATTGGTAATGTTGATCTTCCGGCAAATCGCATTGCAGGTGAGGCAGACCGGTTGGTTTAAAAATTCGTATGCCTTGGATATTGTGGAACAACCTTTAAATGAGTAAATGAATCAATTAAAATTCGTTTTTGTTTTATATAAACTTACTTCTGGCGGAGGTAAATTGGCAGAGGTAAACCGGCGGTGGTAAACTAGCAGAGGTAAACCGGCGGCGGAGGTGAACTGTCCTACTTCGCTTTTATCTACATTATTTTATTTTCATTCATAAGAGTTATTGAGTACGATAATAAAACACTTAAATTATTGGCAATAACTTATAATAGGTTATTATTGAAAAATGAATAGATGTGGATACTATCATCTTTCCTACATGATAATAGATACTATGGCGCCTGTTATAGCTATCATTGGTTTTCATTACTTGGGGTCTCCATTGAACATTTCTGATGACAGGACTATGGGCATGTCATCAGATACATAATCCAATAGAGACCAACAATCTAACATCCAGTCCATGATCCGTTCATCGCAGTATGGATTTTTCGAGTAGATCAAAATCCTGTCATCAAATTTGACGTTTGTGTTGTATGTAGTGTCAGCTATCATTAAAAATGTCTGTCATTGAAAAAAATTTCCTATTCAAATACACCGACAACAGGTTTACTGACAAAAATCTGCCATTGGAATTGTGTGAAATTGGAACACAAATCAGTGAAACGATTCGTTTCACTTTTGAACATAAAAGTTACAGCTGTTCAGGAAAATGAATTTCCGTCCGAAAAATAGAAAAATACATTTTTAGAGGAAAATAAATGCGCAATTACACCTCAAAATAAATTCTTTGTGTGATTTCCGATCGATCGATATATAATTTTCATTTCTAATCAAAGGGAAACACTGTCAAATATCGACTCAAAAAATTTTCCGAATCGATTTCAATGATAGCTATAATTGGCCCCTATAGATTTGTATACAAAGTAGTCATTACTCCAATTGACCTCACTGCATGACGCTAAGTATAGACTATACCTTAACATAATATCTGTCCTGTCAATTGTAATGTCGGTAATGTGAATTACCAATTACCTCATTCAAACTTTGACAGTTGACAGTGTTGTTTTATTTTTGTTTGTAGTTTGTACAGTTTTTTTAAAAAGAACGCTACTTAAAAGTAATAAATAATTTAGAAGCTGAAACATGGGTACACTTTGCAATTCTCAAGGTTTAACAGTTAATTCGTCCTGCAGAACATGTCTCAAAAATATAAGTGAAACCGAGACAAATCATAATATATTCGCAACACCAGGTCTTCCAGAGAAAATCTGTTCGTGCTCCTCGTCATCATTGTCCATCCATCCAGGAGATGGTCTTCCAATAAGTTTATGTGCATCATGTTTCAAGAAGATTAACGATTTTTATAACTTTCAACAAGAGTGCATCACCGCCCAGGAAAAGTTCTTAGAGTACGTAAGCAAAGACATAAAACCATGTTTAATTGAAATCGATTTAAACCAAAGTGTGGAGTCTAGGCCGCCGCCGTTAGCGGTAATCAAAAAAGAAAACTATGAAAATGATAATTCTCCATCCACTTCATTCTTGGCCCTTCACAAAGTTGAAACTGAACTAAATGGTGCAGCCGAAAGCAGACCAATTCAAATTAATACAGATGCCGATAAAATTACCACACACTCCATGAAAAGAGTAAAGTTTGTATGCGAAATCTGTAGCGAACCCTTCATGAAAAAGACCACTTTCGACGTGCATATGCGCAAGCATCGAGGACTCAGAGCATTGCCTTGCCCGTTTTGTGATATGGCATATAATCGCCGAATTGCTCTTAGAAAACACATGCAATCCAAGCATCCAGAACCGATTGATGCAAAATTTGTTTGTACCGAAGCGTATTGTGACAGACTATTTACGAGTAAGAAATTTGTGCTGGACCATTTAAAGGACAAACATGGAATGGACGCTAAAAAAAAAACCAAACAACCCTTCACTTGTAAGGAATGCGGATTAATTCAGTCAAGCATAGGTGTTCTTATACAACATCTTGCCGAGCACAAAGCCCAAAGAGAGATCGAATTAAACGACCCTAACTTTAAAAAAACCTATCCGTGCCAGTTTTGTGATAGGGTTTTTAGTACAAAGCATAGGCGTAATACCCACAGCAAATTAATTCATGAGGGTCTGAGTGAATATAAATGCTCTTATTGTCACAAACTGTTTGCCAGATCCATTAATAAAAAAAGGCATGAAATGATCCACACTGGAGAAAAACCATATCAGTGCACCGCGTGCCTCAAGAGATTTATCCAAAAAGTATCTCTTCGCACACATAAATGTCCATTTCAGACAACGTTATGTACTGTTGAGAAAAAAACAAGAAAAGCTAAAAAATGAAGCAAATATAAAAATAATGTAGATACATAGGTATCTAATGTAATAATGTAAAAATAAAATTACTGTAATAAAATAAAATGCTTTAAGTTTTTTCTTTTACTTTGGAATTAGCGTAAAAAGTTGCTGAAATTCACTACACTACAAAGTCATTGATTGATCACCGAAATCAATTAATAATCAGTGAGCGTAGTTAGAAGAAACCTGCCTTAGCTGTATCGTATCTGGACCTGGAGCAGGCAGCAACGGGGCAAATATTTATATTTCAAGGTCCAAAACTATTGTAAAATAAAATGTTTAATAGATAATTTTAATAATACATACACATTTGTGTTTAATCAGCTGTCCTATCAGGAAGCCACGTATGTATACCAGAAATTCTTGGATTCTTTTTGATTCCTTTTTTGATGAGCCAGCTGTTTTGGATCAACTGTGTTCTTACACTTAAAAAACTAACTAAATTGACATTATGACTTAACTAATTTATATTATTTTTCTTATAAAATTCTTTAATATAGAACTTCGTACAAAATATTCACTTTCTTAAATTGGAAAATGAATACGAGTAAATATAGCATTACTTTAAAAAAATAATTCATAGTGGATTCATTACGGTTTAGTATTTTATGTCTTGTAAATAATATTATTAGGATTTTCTGTTAGAATAAGTGAAGGTTAAAGTATGCAGTGTTATGTTTTAAGTTTGAAATTAATGGCAACTTAAAAACTCACTAGTTGCCTTTGACGTAATTTGTATCTCTTCATTTGAATGAGCATTTTGTAATTAAAATAAAGGCAGTCCAATTTTTCAAAGAATTATAACGGTTGTTTTTATAGAGGTATGTAACTTTAAGTCGGCAATACTATTTTAAAGTGATTTATTTTTATGAATAGAGTGACGCCTTAACAACGCTTGCAAATTTATTTTAAAAATCATTTTTCAATTCGAAATACATACACATCGTGCACTAAGTCCTTTTTACCTTCAACTTGATGAAGCTCAATTCGGGTTGAATAGACACGACAATAAACAAAACTGCCGTACATATTTGGAGTGATGATAGTCCTCAAGTGTACGTTGAGCTTGAGACAATGTTACTTCCACAAACACTGGCTTTCGGTCTGCTTTATGGGTTGGTGGAATAATTGGTTCGTACTTATTTAAAAACGACGCAGGCTAAAACGTTACATCAGTTTTAAAGCTATAGAGTCACGATTACAATGACTTATTTCTGTGGGGATATATGAAATCGTTAGTCTACGCCGATAAGCCCGAAACGATTGAATATTTTTATAGGGCAACATTTATCTTGTTACTGCTGATATACAGCCAAAAATGTCGTGATTTATGGTTGGTCCACTCTTTACTATAAAAGAAAGTATAGATCAAGAGATCAAATCAAAGAGAGCAATAGTTCCATAGTTCTTAGTAACTCGACCAATTTTTAAAAAAATACTTAGACATTTTCTATCTCCTCTTTTTGGTATAAACAAAAAAAGAAACCTTAGAATTGCTAACTTAATTTAAGAGTCCTTACATAACTTCAACACGAAAGCATAGTATATAGTCGGTTCTTTCAACTCCAAAAATATCGACACACTGACTTGAAAATTCAGCAAAATATAATGCTTATGTTTGTTAATTTTATTGTAATAGGTCGAATTGAATTTTGATATTTCTGGAAGTTTCAACGTCCATAGAATCCAAAAATTTTAAGGGAGATGTCTTTGTGTGCGTGTGTAAGTAAGTTTGTACGTACGGACGTTCATCGCCAATGTCTCAAGATCCAGTAGCGATATCGACTTGAAAAAAAATGTTGTCTTACAAATGATGACATATTTCACAAACCAATAAGCGACTTATAATTATATAACAACTTATAATATAATAACGTGATATCAAATATGTAAGTATAATTTTGAAAGAAAATCAATTAACGGTCTTTTTATACATAAATCAAAAATACTTGTGACCATGAATATTTTACGATCCAGAAATAATATTACCCCTAGAATAGTTGTATGGAACGAAAATAACGTTTAAACGGTAAAATTTTGAGACAAAGTTTCAGTTTTTTTTTACAAAAAAAATTTGTTTTCGATTTGAAAATCTTTTTCAAAAATTACTAAAATCAGACGTTCTATTCGAATACTTTGAGAATAGATGGTTACGTAAAATAATTTTCTTAGAAAAATCCAATTGGTATTATTTTTTTACTAGAAACAACAAAAAAATTTGCTTAAATTGATTAAATTTAAATAGTTTCGACTAAAAATGTCGAAAACAAAAAATGAATATCAAATTCATTGGGCAGGTTCAGACGACCTAAGGGACTTCATTTGCAGTCAACTTCATTCTTGAACGTAAATTTTGACCAAGGCAACTAGTTAGTTTTTCAAGTGTCATGAATTCAAAATTCAGAACTTTACTTCACAAACCTCTACTTCAAGTTCATAGTACAGAAACTACCAAAATCATTATTTTCTACAAAACACTCCTCAGGCAAGCTACAAGTCCATCACGATTTGTATTTTGTATTTTAAAGAAATATTACTTATTTCTTTTCCAAATTTACAAGGAATCTTTTTACAGAAAGCATTTAATGAAGTTGTACAGAAAATAAATAATTCATTGAGTAATAAAGTTCAGCTTTTAGTTGAATTAAAAAAACATGATCAATTGTCATTTTGACATAAGTTGACTTGACTTGATAGTTAGGGAGATTTTTCTTGACTAACTTTCCAATGAAGTTGCCTTAATTGGAAGGCAAATTTTTGGCAGCTGGCCAATCAGATACTAGAAACTTGCCTTACTTTCAAGTCCCTTATGTCGCCTGAACCTGCCCATTGTATCATATGCAAAATATTTTTGCTAACTTTTAGTTAATTGTTTAGAAAAAATCAATTGACAACTTTTTTTACAAAAACCTACAAAAACAACAAAAAAAACCGATAAGAAATGATTTTAAACTCAAACAAAGATTAATAATATTAAATTCAAATTTTTTATTCAACACAAGATATTGTTATTAATATTTTGTTAAAGTTTTAGAAAAATCAAAAGTGTGGGTCGCATCCCAGCCTCTTTTTTTAAATAAAAACCTTTAAAACGAGCCTTAAAAAACATCGATTTGAGATAGGTACATTACCTACTACAGAAAAAATCCAAGTTTTTTTACCCACATGCCATTAATATATGATAAGTTGTTTTCAGATCATTTTGGGAAAAAATAAACTTCTTGAGAGTTATCAAATTAAAGACAAACAAGATATTATTTTCAAAATGTTTTCTTGGTTTTCTAATTAAATCTCCACACCCAAAAATGCGATTCTATTAAATTTTTCGACTAAGTGCATTACATCCTTATATTATCAAACTTAATCCCCTTTTACCCCTTCTAAAATCTTTTGCTTTTCCAACACTATTTTGTATAGGTACATAACCACAACAAATTCCATTATAATTGCGTTCATATTGAGATTTATTAAAATTCAAGCCCTCTACTCGTATAAAATATTTAAACAAAGGTTAAATTTCCACACGAATCCTAATTATCATGACTTAATTCTTACCTTGTAAGAATTTTGAGTCCCAAGTCTTCACTTAATTAACTTAATACAAAACACATTACTGCCATTTTTTTCAAAGCAATGCAATAAATTTTATTATTATTATTTTCAAGTAAACAAAAAAAAAACACCCTTTTCCAAATATCAACCCCAATTTAATAGGTCATGTTCTACAATAATGGAATTTAAGTTATAAACGAAATAACCATGGCAACAAATTTCGTTCAAACTTTGTTTACAAATGGCGTTCAATTGCTGCTAGAACCCAAACCTTCCAAAAGTATTCATTATTTTTGTTTATTTGGGTTTAAATCTTTGCAATATGACCTCTTCCACCAGAAAACACAAAATAATAACCGACTTAGATCAATCAGATAGTCAAATACCAGTTCGAGATAAACCCATTCATTCAAGCCGAGTTATTATGGGAAAGAAACATCTAAGTAGCCTTTGTGGAAACTTTCCCAATCGAAGTCGAAGTGCTGAATGGAATCCTAAGAAGCTTCAGAATTCTACTGATTTTCAAACTGCGGTAGGTAATGTTTAACTAAAGAAAATATAATCCCACTCTAATCAATAAAACCTTTAGCTACGAGATAAGGATAAACAAATGGAAAGTTTAATTCAGAGAATAGGACTTCTTTACAAATACAACAATCAATTTGCCAAAGAGAACAAGAAACTTTTATCGATGCTCAAGCGAGCCGAGGACAACAATCCAAAGAAATGTGAAGTATGTAGCCAACTTATGGAAGAAAAGAATGCATTACTCGAGGGCAATAGCAATTTGCAAAACGATGTGGCCATGATGAAGGTTTTAGTTTACAGATTGAATGTTCAAATAGAAAGCTATCAGGACAAGCTCAGGAATTCAAATGGGAGTACAGTGGATGATGAAACTCCTCGAAGTAACTTCCATGAGAGGAAAACTGTGGATCCTTGTTGGGGCCCTGTAAATAGTGAAACCCTGGGTCCTCTATTGAATTCCTATGAGGAAATGATAAGGGACAAAAATGATCTTATCCAACAGCACGAAAAAGAATTGAAACATTTTACTGGCGAACTCAAAAAAGTCATCGATGAGAATTTACATCTGCAAGAAGAATGCGATGTTATAAAGAAGTCTTCCAATGGTTGGTTAGAGACCAAAACACGTCTTCAGTCGCAGCTGGAATCGTTGAAATCCAAGTTGGATATTCAAACAAAACGAGCCGATTTGGCCAAGGAGAAGCTATTAGAAGTGATTCAGTGCTATGAGCAAAAGACTCAAACTCTCTCACTTGATCTTGAGCATCTGCAGAATGCCTATTCCCGGTGTAAAAACGAACTTGTGTCAATTAAGAGTTCCACGACCAATCAACCAAACGCTATAGTTGAGTCCTTAAAGGAATGCAAAGAACTCTTCGAAGAACTTAAATCTCAACACAACAACGAGAAATCCGACTTGGTTGCGAAAATAGACGAACTACGCAAGGAGAACACTGAACTCTTGACTAAAAACGAAGACCTAAAAAAGCAAGAAGTGAGCTTGAGAAACGAATTCAATGCGGAAAGATGTACATACGAAGAGTTGAAGACTAAAACAATAGCTCTGCAGAAAATTACTGATAAATTAAAGAAATCCCGAGATAGATTGAAAGCTCGTTTAAAAATTGCTCTCGAATGGGCTAAGAAATTGGAACAAGAACATGCGAATTTTGAAAGTACTTGGGATGCAGTTAAACGTTTGGAAACTGTAGTCAAGCATAAGGAAGCTCAATTGAGGGGATTACATGCGCGTCATTTGGAAGAGATGGAAAAGATGCGCCTGAAGCTGGAACAAAAAGAGGATACTATTAAAAATATTCTCAAATCTAAAATAAGTAATGTTTAGGAGTTATTTATGATTTTGTTTGTGTTTTTGTTAATATTTTAAATTAAAAAATAATTGTTTTGAAAAGTTTTGTTTTTCTTTGCTTGCATTTGCAATTGAAATATTATTTCAAACAAAGAAATCGTTTGAGGTGAAAGATTATTGCAGTTTTTGTTTCAGCTTATTGAAATTTTTAGTTGGGATTCATCTATCGTGACGAAAAGAACTCAAAGTGGATATAATTTTGTTTTCTTATTCTAGTTGTCTTTACGTCGTTGAATGAAATTCCTCCATGGGCCCATGTTATCCATCTTAATGAAAGAAACAACCTACTTGCACAATTTTCTCCAAAAACATTACTTCAAGAACATCTCTGAACTTTCACATATATCAAACTCTTGAAAGTATTATGTATGAACTCCTCAGTTTCCGTTCTAGGTCCTTCTTAAATACCCCAGTACAGCGTGGCTTCTAAAAAAGCAGATCCACTACCACAAACTTTGTAGAATTAATTTAATTGATTCTTAGAGTTCCAGAAAACAGAAATGAAGTTCATATGGTCTCCACTATATATATAGACATATACTATAACAATAGTTCATGTCTATGCCTTCCGGGTCTACTAGAGAAAATGACTCATTTTCGGAAGTCGAGCCATTCCCTCCTATACAGATGGATCTAAGACGGATGACGGATCTGTGGAGGCGTATATTTCGACAAACTAAATCTATCTCTCTTAATTCGTCTTCCCTTTCGCTGACCGTGTTCCAGGCAGAACTAATGACCATCAAAGAAGCCTTTTTTTTTGCCTCAAAGAAAACGTGATATACGCAATACGCATCCTCTCAGATAGTCAAGTTGCCATAAGATCATTGGATTCTGTCTCTATACACTAACAGCCCGAAACTGTCGATCTCATAGAGACATTCCAGAAAACTGCAAAGCTGACGAACATATAAGAAATGAAACAATTTTATCTTTGTTGGACAACAAATCTAACATCGGTATAACCTTGGCTACTGGTTAGCTTAAAGCATTATACCATAAAGAAAGCGAACCACAAATTGATTAATACAAACGAGAAGAAGAGAAGACATGTTCTGTGTTCATAGCCTTCTATTACAAAGACGAAGACTCCGCTCAGGCAGGAGACTTTTACTACAATGGTATTAGTGACCTGTGAAATTCTGACATTAATTCTCTCAAATGCTTCTTAGCTAGTCCCAATTGGTTTTAACGAGTAAGGTAGATTTTTAAAATTAGATCCATGTGGCATCACAAATTCACAACGGGCCAACTATGGGTCTATGTTTTTTCCTTTCCTGACAGCAACCACCTTAACCTAACCCAACCATAGTATCCTTCTCTATAGGCTGTGAAAATACATTCCTCATATGACTGCTTCTTAGCTATAAAATTGTAAATATTGTGTCTGATTCAGGTCAGCATTTTCCAATGCTATTCTAGCAATTTATAGTGTCCCTCAAGGTAGTCATTTAGGCCCTCTACTCGTTTTCCTTACAATGAATGGTATTGACATGATCATCGAAAATCGTCATATATCCATCCAACTAAGAATTGTTTAGAGACCAACATAAGCAAATTCCAGAAACTGACCATTTCACGTAGTCACTAAAACAACTCGGTGCCTGAACTATCTTCAAAATCAACCCATAAATATAGTAAAAAAGTATAAAAAATTTGATCTTTTATGTGGCCGGGTTTTATATCTAATTCATATTGATAAAATAATCTATATGGTCAACTTAGAATCACGTTTTGTAAAAAAAGTGGTCTAAAGTATTTTCAAACCCTTACGTGACCCGTTTACTTTCTCAAGTTTGGCTTCCAAATCAAGACATACATTGTATATCAAGAAAAGGAGACATCCATTGGCGATTCCTACGTTTTACACTTCAATACCTTTCCTGGGGAAAACATTTGATTTTACCTCTTTATCATGACCTCATTTCATTGCAGGAAGGTAGAGAAATTTGCTGACATACTTTTCATATTCGGCTTCTTTATAGTAAAATTTTCTTCCCCTCAATCCGTAAATCGATTTCTTTCCATATTAACACCCGTAACCTGAAAATTCCTGGCCTTAAAGAAATTATGCTCCTGTTGGTCAATTTGGATTAAAATTAATTTGATTTCAAAGTTAGCACCTAGAACCTCAAACAAAAATTTTATTTAGACTTATAGCTTGAATTTCAATTAAAGACTCACTAAAGCTTTGCAATCCGCATATTGCTATTTATGTAAATTTTTTGAGAAGTAAATGATTATCACTCCTTTCTTCTCGCTCTTAGATGCATATGCTAGCTCAACTCATAACTTAACGTTCTCACTTTATAATAATTAAAACCACAATATAAAGTTAAGCTTAAAAAAGAACATTTTATTTATTTCCCCCCTATAAGAATTTTATATAAAAAAAAGCTTTTTAACATTATTTTTATTTTTGATTTTTTTTTATATTGGAATTATTTATGAAAAAAAAAAATATATATAAAATAATATAAAACTTGGAAAATAGTATAAAATTGAATATAAATGTGTTTTGTGTACGTATGTATATTGTTTATGTATACAAGAGGTAAACAATAAGTTTGTTTTTTTTCTTTTTATTTCACAAAATTATTTCATTTTTAAAATTTCTGCTTAATTCTTTGTCCGGCAAGACTATACAATTTAATAGAATCTTTTCAGGTGGCACATGGACAGAACTCCCTAAAGAAAAAAAGAAAACCGCAATCAAATACCTATGTTGATTCATTATATAAAAATTAACATATCGAGCTTTAACGACGATAAACATTTGGAGCCTATCGTCAAACAAATTTCCCTTGGAATCTATCAAGAAAAAGAATGTTTTCTTAATTTTACATACCTAATACTGTTATTGATGGATTTAATTTGCCATCCTTATTGAATAATGGCGGATTTTCCATTTTTGCAAATGGTTTATTTGGATCTGGGTCACTTGGAGTACCTTCTACTCGAGCCCAATTACCAATTGTTGACCCACGACCAACTGTAAAACAACACAAAACAAAAGTAAACATTATATAAATTCTTTGAAATATTTATAAATTAAAAAAAAATTGTATAGGTTACATAATTATGTATTTTACTTACTTATGCTATGTAAAACAAGTGTATGGTCTTGAATCACAGCATTATCAAGAATAATTGATTCACGAATTCGAACACCGGGTCCGATTGTAACTCCTGGGCCAATTGAAACATTTGGGCCAAGCTGTAAGGAAAGAGTAGACATAAAAAAAAGATAACATTGTTTTGTAAAAATGTATGTTTTAGAGAAAAGGTCACCAAGATGTCGTTGGTAAAAAAGCACTGTCTTAAAATTAAGTTTTAAGAGGTAAATTGGTTATTCTTTTAGTTTGGGAAGAGAGGACAATTTTGAAGCGGATCTTTTCGAACTCAGATCTTAAGTAAATAAAGTAGTAAGGATATCTATATAGCCAAACATGCTAATGCTAATAATGTTGGGCTTTGGAGAGTAATATGTACGTACGAAGGTTTTAGATCTTGATCTTAGAGTGTCTTATGGAGTGTCTTTGTGTATAGCCGAGGAAAAATGTCCATTATTACGAGAATAATGCGTACGAACGTTTTAGATCATGATCTTAGATTATCTTATGGAGTGTCTTTGTGTATAGCCAAGGAAAAATTGGACATTAAATGTGGAATAAACCCAAGTTAAGAATTTTTGAAAAATCGATTTTTTATTTCCCATAGGAAGTTATTGTAGTCGGTTTGATTTGTCGAATTGAAATCTTTGACGATTTAATAAAATGTTAAAGCCATTTTAAGCAATTTATTAAGCTTAAAAGATGATTTACCTAATTTTAAACAATTTTATCATCTTACTATCTCTTAACAATTCGCTAAAGTTAAATCACGTAATGGCTACTTCAACTTTAAGCAATTTGCTAAATCCATATGACATCTGTACATTTATTCTTATAAGAGGAGTAGATGGAATGGTCCAGTTAACAGAAGGGAATTCCAATTAATACATCCGTTTAAGCGTAAAGAAAAGTTTAAAATTTTTAACTATAGTAAATTGTTAAATTATAACCCTCAACAATAGGTTGTTTAAAATTTTGGGTCATGGCCTTCAAACTAATTTTACTTTATACAAAATATTATTTTTAAAATTTATTAAAAATTGTAGAAAATTCAACTGTCAGTTTTTTGTATAAATAACATAAAATTGGTTGTTAACGTAAAATAATGGTCAAGAAAAATCCAACCTGTATTTATTAAATTCGACGGAAACATAACCAAGACAATATATTTAAACTTTACTTAAGGTGGCGCTACAGTCCGGGGCGGACCTGGGCCAATGGATCTATTTCAAATGTATGCCTATGTACAGCTATGTTCAAAATAATAGTAGTGCTCATTGAACTATAGCATCCCTGATATTAACGCAATCTTTCTGTGATGCCAAATTTTTTAACGGTCAACCATAAACAAATATACTGTAGATTTATATTGAAAATGAATTAACAACAAAAGTTATTAGTCAGCTTTGAGATGTTTGCTTAATTAGAGCTGTTCAAAATAATAGTAGTGGAGCTGATTTTGTTTGATTTGTAAGTGATACATACAAATACATGGATGGCACGATCTCTGCCGAAAACTGGACATTGGCCAAAGGACAGCTGGCCTTCAGTTTTGTCGAGATAATGTCCGACAATCCGGGACCACCGCCCATCACAAAAGATGGCGGTTGGCATCAGGGACACATCAAGTTGATGGTCTGTGATGATCAGAGGTCGTGCGACCTACTGACGCTGGCGGTCAGCCGACTTGGAGAGGTCTGGCCTGGTGCTAAGCTTGAGGTTGTAGCAAAGGAGGACATTCCTTGCAGACCAAGAGCTCGCATCACGGTTCCGGCCATATTCAAGGAAGCTGACCACGTTCTGAAGATAATCCAGCTCTCCAATCCAACCCTTCCTACTCACAACTGGAAGGTTGCGAAACTAGAGGATCCAAAGGGACCCTATAAGGGTGCAATTGTGATCATCAATGCAGAATCCCTTTCTCCTCTGGCGCAATCAAAAGGTGTGATTAGGTTCGGGTTCGATGAAATTACGCTGAGGGTCTATAAAAAAGATGGGGCTGAGGCACAAACCCTTCCCCCTTCCCCACCCACACAAGCGGAAACGGTTGCTGAGGTACCTGGCGCATCGGTCACACTTCCTTCATTGGAAGACGATGCATCTCAGGTACCCCCAGTAGCAGTGGAAGCACCTAACACCGACCAAGGTTTTTCCGCAATGGAGGCCGAGGTCTACGACAGCGGAGATGAGGACATTCTTTTAGAATCGTCCTCTGATATGGATGACTCCGACATTACTGTGTTGGAGGCTGATCGGGAGTGCAGTAGCAAAAATGCTGCGGTTACTCCAGATTAACCTCCAACACTCCATAAAGGCTTCTGCCTCCCTTCTTCTTCGCCTATCCAGCAGCGATGAAGATATTGTCCTGATTCAAGAACCCTGGATTGTTAAATCCATTGTTCGAGGAATCAGGACTCCCAAATACTGCGTGCTGTATGCATCAGGTGAGGATGAACCCAGATCTTGCATATTAGTAAAACGCAGCCTAAATGTATATTTACTCCCTAATTTCAGCGATCGAGATACCACCGCCGCAAGTCTGGAAACAGCCAGAGGAACATTCTGGCTGGCGTCGGCGTATCTTGGCCACGACCATCTTGGCCCTCTCCCGGGAGATACTCTGGAGAGTCTGATAACTGAAGCACAAAGGCTCAACATTGGCCTCATCATCGGTAGTGACGCTAACGCCCACCATACAGTATGGGGTAGCACGGATATAAACGACAGAGGTGAGTCTCTTTTCGACTATATTCTAAACACTAACCTACTCGTAAGTAACGTTGGTAATGAGCCAACCTTTATCACTAAAAATCGACAAGAAGTTTTAGATATAACTCTTGTCTCCGACTTCATTAATAATAATATTTTGAACTGGAAGGTATCTAAAGATCACTCCTTTTCTGATCATAGATACATCCAGTTTGACTTTATAAATGAATCACCTTGCCAACCGATCTTTCGAAATCTGAAAAGAACAAATTGGCCAAAATACAAGAGAACGTTAAATAGTTTAGTAAAACCTGAACTTTTTAATACTCCCTCCAACATTGAAGATCTTGACGACAAAGTCAATAATCTAACATTAGCCCTAAACAAAGCTCTAGACACTGCATGCCCTCTAATACAAGTAAGAGGTAAAAAGAAGCCACACTGGTGGAACTCAGGGCTGGATCCACTTCGAAAAGAATGCAGAAAACTCTTTAACAGAGCGAAAGCTTCTAGAGACATGTCAGACTGGGATTCATATAAAGAATCACTGAAGATTTATAAAAAAGAACTGAGGAAAACCAAACGATCGTCTTGGAGAAACTTCTGTAGCAACGTGGAAGATTGCTCCGAAGCATCCAGGCTGCGCAAAATCCTCTCCAAAAATCCAATCATGCCAAGCTGCTTGAAAAACGCCTCTGGCCTCTGGACCAATTCAAGCGAAGAATCGCTCAACTTGCTACTAGACGTTCACTTTCCTGGTAGCTCTAATATTATTAATAACATTGCACCTAATAATGGTGACAATATATTACATCCCCCACAAGGTCTAGTCACTAGGGAAAAACTCAAATGGGCTATTAACAGCTTTAAGCCATATAAATCTGCTGGTCCGGATGGTGTAATTCCAGCCGAACTGCAAGAAAATGCAAGTTTTCTAATACCCATCCTAGAAAACATATTCAAGGGATGCCTTAAATTGGCATACATCCCGATGTCTTGGAGACAAGTTAAAGTTGTTTTTATTCCAAAAGCCGGAAAATCCAGCCACGTTAACCCTAAAGACCTAAGACCTATCAGCTTATCATCATTCCTTCTCAAAACTTTTGAGCGTTTGATCGATATTCACTTAAGGGCAAGTATTGATAAGTCCCTCCTTTCAAAGGCTCAACATGCCTACCACAAAGGGAAATCAGTTGAAACGGCTCTACACAGTATAGTACGTACAATCGAATATTCCCTCCATCATAAAGAGTACACCTTAGTTGCCTTCTTAGACATAGAAGGTGCATTTAACAATGTCGACACATCTGCAATTGCACGTGTATTGACATCTCTGAAGGTAGATAAGTCGATCAGCGAATTGATTAATCAAATGCTGATAAGCAGGATTATCAATTCAAAACTGGGCGATTTTACTACACAAAGGGGTGTCAGTAGAGGTACGCCACAAGGTGGTGTCCTATCCCCTCTCCTCTGGAACTTAGTAATAAATGAATTACTAATTACTCTAGAAAGAGAGGGATACAGAGTGTTTGCCTATGCGGACGATGTTGCTATTGCGGTAACGGGTAAACACCCCAATATACTAAAGGACCTCTTACAAAACGCTTTAAATAAGCTCACCAGATGGGCTAATCGGTGTGGACTAGGCGTTAACCCACAAAAAACCGACCTTGTCCTCTTCACAAGGAAATACAAAGTCCCACACATTGACCCTCCCCTCATAAACGGTGTACCACTTAAATTCTCTGATCAAGCAAAATACTTGGGTCTCATTTTAGATAAGAAATTAAGTTGGAAACCTAATATTCAAGAGAGAATAAACAAGGCCACAGTAGCCCTGTTCTCCTGTAAAAAGGCCATTGGTAATAAATGGGGCCTACAGCCCCGTATTACACACTGGCTATACATCTCGGTCATAAAACCGATCCTTACTTATGGAGTGGCGGTATGGTGGACGGCGCTAGATACAGCGACAAATCGCGATAAACTCAGCAAAGTCCAACGAACAGCCTGCCTGTGTATGGGAGGAGCACTTCGCTCCACCCCCTCCGCCTCACTAGATGTTCTGTTCCATCTAATACCGCTGGACATTTTCAGCAAGCAAACGGCCGCTAACACTGCCATACGGCTTCAAGCCTCCTCTCTGTGGATCAATAATGGAATTGGCCACACCACTATTTTGAACTCGTTCAGAACTATAAACAGTAATATTGACTACACCATACCCCATCCTCAGTTTAATAACTATAACTTCAAAGTGACTATACCTCCCAGGTCTTCTTGGGAGAATACATCATTTTTGAATGATGGTCCTATAAACTTCTATACAGACGGATCAAAAACGGAGGATGGGGTTGGTGGAGGCGTATACTCAGATAGACTAAACTTAAGTCTCTCCTTTCGTCTACCCGATCATTGTAGCGTGTTCCAAGCTGAAATCCTGGCTATAAAAGAAGTCCTATCCTGGCTTAGAGAAAACGTTATATCATCTAATGATATACGCATCTTCTCGGATAGCCAAGCCGCGTTAAAGTCCCTAGACTCTGTCTCCACAAACTCACTAACAGCCCTAAATTGTCGATCATCTCTTACGGAGATGGCTACACAGTTCAACATTCACCTTCTCTGGGTGCCGGGCCATAGAGACATTCCAGGAAATTGCAAAGCTGACGAACTTGCAAAAAGCGGAACAACTTTACCTCTGCTGGCTCATAATGCTAACATAGGTATCCCTCTAGCTACATGTAAACTTATGCTAAAGCAAGATACCATAGAGAAAACAAACCTCAGGTGGAATAACACCACCACCTGTGTCGCAACAAAACTAATTTGGCCTATTCTTAGTGCCAGGCGCTCAAAACAATTAATCTCTCTGAGTAGATTGCACATTAGCTACGTTATAGGTGTCCTGACTGGGCACTGCTTAATAGGAAGGCATGCTATTCGACTTGGAGCCCCTGCAAATGATTTTTGTAGGAGTTGCTTGGACGAAGAAGAAGAGGAGACAATCTCTCATCTTCTGTGCACATGCCCTGCCTTATCACACAGACGTAGAATCCACCTTGGAGACTACTACTTTAACGATACCAGCGATCTAAAAAATTCAGACATTACTTGTCTCCTACGCTTCATTCGAAGCTCCAATTGGTTCAACGAGTTAAGCTGATTAACTGATCCATGTGGTATCACAATGGACCATACTTTGGTCTAAGTGTGTTGGATGCCCCAACCAACAGCCACTTTAACCTAACCTAACCTAACCAATCTTTCGAGAAATCCGCAGGCTTTACTTCTCAAAGAGTTTCCTTACATTTGAAGATACAAAGGATCTTTTAAATGGTTGCTCAGGTTGGAATATTCTTTGTCGCTATGTGAATCATGCCTTAGGTTACCGCAACAGTTTCATCGATTGAATTTTAAACTATTTTGAATGATGATTAAATAAAATGTTAATCTCTTTTTCTGTTAAAACATGTTCTTCACTTTTTTATTTTTTTTTGTATTTATGTAAAATTTATTAAATTTGATATTATATTTTAATACTCATATATTTTTGTAAATGTTATATTATTTTTTTATATGTATTTATAACTTTAACCTTTTCTTTCTCTTTACTAAAAACTCGTAATAAGTCAATTAGGCAGACGGCAAAATTTTTGTCAAGCTTTATAATTCTTATATCAACAATAAATAAAGAATGTATTAATAATAATAATAATATTTCATAATATTAATAATAGATTTCAATTTAAGTCAGACTATCTAAAGAAGGAATTTACCACTTCTTAATCAGTTCATTCAAAATTTTAATAAATCCTCTATTCTCATTGGTTCTGTAATGTAATGTAATTGCTCTGAATAGTTGAAATTTTGTTGTACATAAATAAATTTAGATTTAAATAATTTTTGTAGTGTAATTCCACAATAATCTGACAATTTTTGTTGAATAATTAAAATTCAACATTTTTTTCAATCATTTTTTAATACATTTTGACATCACGACCAAATAGTAGACAACAAAGTAACTGAACTTTTTTTGTAGTGCATGTCATCATTTGTATGCATTTAGCTCTCAAAAGTAACAGCTTAAAACGGGACTTTGACAAATATCTAATAATATTTTATGCTCAGATTGGATTTTTGATGAGTTTTTGTCAATTGTTAAAAATGATGTCTTCAGTGCCTGTTCCAATTTTCATCGATAGGCGAATTATTTCCAAGTAGAATGTCTATTTTGATTGGATTGAACTAAAATGAACGAACTAGTTTAATTGCACGTTTTGAACTAAATTGATCGCTCACTCAAATGAATTAAAATTGCTCAACTCTACTTTCAACAGTTCAACGATTTTGGGGTAGGTGCGATGTTGGGTGTATGAAAAAATTTCGTTTACATTTCAAGACCTTGGTATTAAAGCAAATTATTTATGTACTAAATTTGATTTACCTAGGTACTACTTTATGAAGTAGGACTGCAGAAAATTTGTATAATTTAAATCCAGATTTTTTAAATGCAGAACCAAGCAGAGGGGTTGCTGGGTTCTTTCCCTTTGGTAAAACAAGTTATTCTTTGGTGCAATATTAAAATTTTGAAAATTTCGTTATTTCACTTTTGTAAAGAAATAAAATGGTAAGACAATTCTCAAAGTTGTTTAAAGTTTATTGTAATCTTTTTTGGAGATTAATTTCATAATACAATAAAGCCTCAATTTGGGGAGTTATTTAATTTGAATTTTTGGGGGGTTAGTTCTTGGGGAGATATTTCACGGAGTCTGGCCTATAGCGTAGAAAAAGAAGAGAATATTTTGCTAGAAATAAATAACCTATTGTAGGTGTGTAATGATGTGGTATATAAATGGAAGAGATATAGAGCACTGTAAACGGTGACAAAATATTAAAATAACAAAAAATTAATTCTTTAAAATTATAAACATATCGCTAATTATGACAATACTAGAAAAAAAAAACAATATCAATCCCTTTATGCAACAGAGTGTACAATATTTTTTGTGATCCCATCTTTCCCCAATACAAACAAACTGGATGGTTTGCCCACTCGAGACCACGCCACGTATAATTGTCCGTGTGAAAAATATGAAGTTCTCAAATCTAAGCCGCAGACAGACATCGTTTGGCCTTGAGACTTATTGGTAGTCATTGCAAATGCCAATCTAATTGGAAATTCAAGGCGTTTGAATTGAATTGGCACATCTGTGGGTATAAAGGGATTCGCGGTAATAATATATTTTCACCTCGGAATTTGCCATTAAGAATATTATGGCTTCGATAACATTTTTCATTAATTTTTTAATTACTAATCGCATTCCGTTTGTTTCAAATTACGAAACAAAATTACCGGAGATCCAACCTTCAGTTCTAAATTATGCGGTGGCATGCCTGGTAAATCCAATGAGTTCAAAATCTCATTTTAATAATTTACAGCTTCGGTAGCATAACAAACTGTATCAATAGATTTGTATGACAACAAGTCTCCTGAACAAACAAATGTTGTATCTTGAGCTTTAATTCGTTGACATCCACATTTTTTGGTGCTAAAATTGCTCTTTCTGCCGGCCACTCATGATTTGTATATTGTCTGTGTACATCGGGAAATATCTGGTCAATGAGATAATCTTGTGAATCATTAATCCTGCAGAAATCGACCGATAATTTTATTCATCCAGTTTCATCTGTAGTAACTTTTCGTCGGCTATATCTAACAGTTGTTTTGAGAATGTTTCAGCGGATGGATCGTGAAGCATTTGAACACGCATATTTCCTTTCAGTTGTATTTTTTCAACATTACGCCACAGTGGCGATGATTTTAAGCACTCTTTGATCTCATCAGCGTACGTTGAACGCGGAATAACGGGAAGTGTTTGTCTGGAATCACCTGAAAGGAGTAGCAGAGTGCCGCCAAATAGTCTTTCATTGTTTTTTATATCTTCCAATGTCCAGATGACTGTTTCAGCACTGTGGCCATGGATGGTTGTTTTTTTATATTGCACACCTCGTCTGGGTCATTCAGAATATTAAGTGGCAGCTTAAATACTGAATGAGCTGTTCTGCCTCCATCCAATAAAGTTGCCGCAATCTCAGAAGATGCAACAGCCAATGCGATACCATTATTGGATCGTTTTTTAGCTTGAATTAGGGAAATAAGGAATGTTTTGCCAGTTCCACCTGGTGCATCAAAAAAAAAATGAATCCACCTTATCCATGCGTAACTGCGAGCATGATGTGGTCATAAACGGTTCTTTGTTCTTCATTCATTAGTGGGACATTGCGAGCGACAATCGCTGCCATTTCTACAGTATTGTATTGAGTTCACGATTCAATTCAGTGTCTATTAAATAAGATGCATTTCGATTTAGTGAATGCATACCTAAATAACTGAGTGGTAAGTTGGCAATTATAATGCAAATATCCTCAATATCAATCAATGCTTAATTGTACATAGCGTCACTGAATACTATCGTAAGATCGTTGCACCGTGTACGATGTTGATGCAATTAAACCATACCACTTAGGAATATAAAAAATCGATAAAAACATATTCTCAGATCTACCGAATGTATATGCAAAATTTCATTGAAATTGGTTAAGCCGTTTTGAAGGAGTATGGCAACTAACACTAATATTTTATATATTAGATTAAAAAAAAAGGAAATTTAAACGGAAGATTACATAACAGCACCTTACGCGTTCGGTACAGGGTTTATGGTTGTCTAAAGAAGACAAACCCTTTGTTTGGACATTCAGTCAGTGTTTTATGGATCTTATTGATCAATTAGTTATATAGATATAGTCGATAAGCGGGATCCGGTCCTATTCCACATCATTTATCCCGATAGCGAGCCATGCGCCATTTTAAAATGGTCCAAGGATTCGGGCGTCCTGATCTATGCCACTTTCCAGCGTAAGCATGGTCTGCCATGCAATCGCCTACCATAAAATGTACTACAAAGGACCAGCCCACATGAGTCTGTCGAGCTTTTTCAAGATATTTGCTTCAAGACAGATTGCATACAGTTTATGGTTCTAGCGTATAAAAGAGCCAATAATTATCCGAAATAATATTTTTTGAGCGCGTCTAAGAGATTGGATTGATTTTTAACTAAAAATCCAGGTCTCGATTTGGATTTAAAAAGTTTTGACAGATTACAGAGGGCTATGCTGGCTTCTGGTAGAACAATCTACGTCCTACAAAGCCGTGCCAATTTATTTGGGATGCCGAATTCTGTCATGGCTTTGTACAATTCTATCTTGACTATGCGATTTTTAGCGAGCTTTAAGTTTAGAAACAGATGTTAAGTTGGAATATTGAAGGCAAACATCTGATTTGTTGTTTATTTTCCTGGGATGAATCCAAACTTTCCTATGATAATTTAACCGTATTCAATAAATGAGAATATCTTTATTGCGGGACGTTATGACGAAACTTCTTTTTATGTATGGGACATTTTCGGGTTTTTGAAATAAAACTTGAATTGAGTCGAACTACCGCGTCAGAAATTAAGTTACGCAATGCAATTTTAAGGAAAAAAAGCCCTACGAATTATTCTCATATGAAAAGGATTGTAGTGGATCGAGTCAAAAGGTTTAACAATAAGATATTTACATATAAATTATTCTCAAAATTTATTTATTTTACGCCTTCAAAAAATATTCGTTCCTACTTTGCGGCTACGATTTAATCGAAAAAAAAAACAGTATTTCAAAAATTAGAACATTTTTCAAAACAACAAAATAACTAGAAATTGGAGTAAAAATAAATGTCTCATTGAAGTCTTTATACATTGATGTCCAAAATAATGATATTTAGAAGCGGTGGTTGGAAAAATGGAGTTTTCAAGAAGAAGAAGAAGAAGAAGAAGGAGTACAAGTATCTGGGTGTATTGATTACCTCGAACCTGAATCTCAATAGACACTTTCGAGTAAAAGTAGCATAAGCTATGCGTGCAATGTGTAACGTGTGGAGAAGCTTTTATTTGAGAAATTTTTCGAGCAACTGCAATTCTTTTTTAAGGAGCGCAAGTGTGGGGATACATGTCGTTCGATGGAGTGGAAAAGTTCCTCCGTTTTTTCATCAAAAGCACCTTAAGGCTGCCGAGTATGACACCCAACTATAAATGATGCACCTAGAAACAGGAACAGGCTCCCTTTTTTTGGATACTCTCAAATTACACTTTAATTATGTGGTAAGAATTTTGGAGATGGCAGAAAACAGGATTCCAAAGCTTGTGCTAAGTCACATTAATAATTCTAGAGGAGCATGCTATGTGAGTGGTATAAAATGGCCCAACAACTTTTTCAATATCAACTGAATATAACCTTTCTTCGCTTAAAATTCGAAATTTGATGATTTTTTGATGAAAATCGAAGACAGGATGTACGATCAGTTAACTGAGGAAGCAGAATCGTCAATCTATACAGCTTACTACAGTAAAGTTAACCACTTTTTTTGAAAAAACACCTACTTCTTGGCCGAACACACCATGTGCAAAATCAGTTCAATCTTTAAATTCAGAGGTGAACTCCTCAGCTTAAACTTTATTAACCACCGTCCAAATTTTCCTCTATGGCGTGATCTATGCAATCGAAGAGAACGTAAAGACGTGTTTCATTTTTTTGGGAGTTTGTCCAACTCTGAAAGAATTCCGCAAAAGATACTTTGGAATTGATGTACTCAGTCTAGGGGAAACCATAAAATTGTTGAATGGAGAACGAAGAAGGTGGGAAGTTTTATACCAATATTGTTTGAGTGCCTTACGATACAGAAGATGTATGTATAATGAATGAAAGTTTATAATGTATACAAAGTTATTTGCAAAATTGTTAAATTTAATTTTTGAAAACGTTATATTAGATTTTTCTTTAGTATTATTATTATAAAAATTAAAATGTAAATGTCAGTCTGTTAGACGGCCATCGGCCAAACCATTTTAAGACTTACGATAAACTTACAAAGAAAATTGTGAACAGTATTAAAATTTTGAAGTCAATAAAACTAACCTAACTAAACTACATTTATGTCCTTATAATAATAATTTAATAAAGCTCATTTTATACCTATTCCCACAAAAATAGCACCCAACAAAATTAATACTCACTGTAGCTGTGGAATGTACAGTTGCCGATGGATGTATGTAAACATCAGGTTTAATATTACAAATAAGGCTTCCGTCGGCATTATTGGTTTTTGAACCAGCATTACAAAGTCGTTCTGGGTGCGTTTTCTTGTAAAGCGCTAAAATGAATTAAAACCATCTTTTAAGCTCTTCATTCATATAAAAAAAAATCAAGTTAAAGAACCTAAATAATGCCGATTGGCGTAAATAGCTGACCCGGCCGTCTTCAGTTGTGACCACCAATTGGGAACTGGCATCGCATAGAGCTTATTTGTCCCAGCCAAAGGCGTAAGCACCTCTTGTTCCCACTTAATATGACCCTGGTCCTTGCCATTACCATTTCCATTTGAACTTGTAGCATACCATCTATCATAGCCTGCTTCCCCCTTAGCATAGAAGATCTCTGCTAACTTGGCAAATACCTCAGTTGAACAAACATAGACACCACAATTGATAAATGTCGACACGTACGAACTCGGCTTCTCAACGTAGTGAGTCACCAGCCCCGCTTCGTTGTCCATAACTAAACAACCATAGTGTAGTGATTGTTGTCGTGTCGCCTCGGTGCTCATAATCGTTATCAGAGCATCATTGGGGCGACTTGTGTGGAATTCGTAGAGATTTTGTAGAGGGAAATCAGCGCAAACGTCTCCATTCAGAATGAAGAACGCCTTCGGATTGCCCGCCCTTATCTGATCTCGGAAATGATACATTCCACCTGCTGTTCCCAGAGCTGTGAATTCTTGTAGATATCTACACAAAAATAAATTGATAACAGAATGGGTATGGGTATTCTTTATCGCTTCATTAATTGATGCAATGCGTCATCAGGGTAGTCTTTTTTGTTACCTTATGTTAATGTTGTATAAATTGTGCATTTCCTCGACGAATTGTTCCATCAGGACACTGGGATAGTAGCCTATGATGAGGATCTCCTTTAGGTCTTTTACAAGAAGACATGCTTCGATGTGGTGTTGGATTATTGGTCGACCGGCAACGGGGAATAAAGGTTTGGGGATGTCAAGAGATAAGGGCCGAAATCGTGTTCCTATGTGGCAAAAATTTATTTATTTCGATTTTTATATTGTTAAACGATTTAACGGTCGAGATGGATTATTTGTTTTTACCTTTTTGTGGTCCACCGATAAGAATGATAGCTTTTAACATTTTATGTTGATGCAAAAACAAGAAATTTTGTTAAATTTATTTATTGTTCAGTTTTCTTTCTCAATGTTTGTTTTTGTATTTTGTCTTTATTCTTTGTAATGGAAATGAGTTGTCAACTTTCCAAGAATTTCCAATTCTTTGAATGGAGATGGCGTTTTATGGTGATTCACAATAGAATCGTTGATCTGTTTGATTATGGTATATATTTGTTCTTAAACTATGTTATTTTGTGAATTTTGTTTTAATATTAAGTGATATTTCCAACTCTGAGCTGAAAAACAAGTTAATTGGAATTATTAAAATCTAAGAAGAGTAAACAAACATTCTTGAGCTAGCCATACACGATAGAGTCAAATGAAACTGAGGTACCTCGGTTTGACTATGACTACACATTTTTTTTCAGAAAGTCGAAAATCAACGAACACGATCCAACGAGCCAAAAACTCGGCTCTGTCCTGTGTGGGGAATCACCGAGCCAAGTAGTTCTGCCTGATAACACAATCATATGTTCTTATCTCACTATCTAACAGTTATCTAACTATATCGTATAATAATTTTAGGAAACAAACCCTTGATGCCTCAATCCTTGTTCTAATATTTTCAAGTGTCAGTTTCGAAAAAAGGAAATATTATTATCAGCTAGGTTCTGCATTTCACTATTCACTATCATTCCAAATTAAATCGAAAGTTAATCAATTTAACTCGATGCGATTAAAAAATCTATTTATAAGACTGGTTCAAGCTTCTATTGATTTGAATTGAATGATTTGGGTAAGTTTTGAAAACAAATGAAATATGGAAAACTGAAAATAAATTTATTTATTATTTTATTTACTCGATTTCGATCAATGTCTAGAACCTGGCTGTATAGTTTATTTGTTTTGTGTTTAAAAATAAACACAATTAATGTCCATGATTAGAGCTCGTGAATTCGTTTTGAAAGTAATTGATATAAATTCGCAAATATGTAACTAACGAGGAATATACCATGACAAAAACAAGAGGAGTATTGCCTTAAACAAGAAATTCGTTTATATACCTTCCTTTTGGTGATCTAAAGTGTGACAAAAATATGGAAGTTGTTTTTTTAAGGAACAAACATTTTGAATTTGAAAACATTTCATTAAAATTTTTTATGAAAACAAAACAATTTAATTTATTTAGAGCCATATTAATAACGAATGATTTACAGATTTATTCTTTTCTATTAACAAAGAACGCATATAATTTATACAGAGGGAATTTATTAAACTGCGGTTTGACAAATCTATCTAATCTACAAATCTATAGTATATGTATTACTTTTTCTTCTTAAAAAATTATGCATAATGCAACATGTTAAAATTACAACATCAGTTCGGTCCAACGATAAATTGATGGCGCTATGAAATATCCAGAAACGAACATGTACCGTAGGGAAGTATTAAACAATTGGAAACAGATTCAGCAGGAGGTAAATTCAGTTAACTATCATTGAGCTTTTGAAAAATATCTGTGTTAAAAATACCGCCATCTGATAAACGAACATTCTATCCCACTTCAGTCAGCAAAAATCCATAGTCAGCGTTAACGCAGGCTATAAGTACGATTGGAAATGTTTGTAATTAGATTTTTTTTAGATAGATTTAGATTAGATAGATTTTTATTGCTCGTCTTAAATAATTTACATTGTTTACAAAAATCAAAAAAAGGATGGCATTCTGCCGTCTGCCTAGTTGACAAACCATAAATTTCATTGTTTGTAATTATAAAAATTAAAGCCACTGTACTGATTGATCGTGTATCTATTGATGCACGCTCATCTTTTGAGCTAAAAACATGCAAAATCAGTCAATCAATAATCAAATTGTAAAAGTGGCTGTGGCTCGGTCGTGTATGTTCGGCAAATTTGGACCGAGTCCAAATGGAGCTGTTTTTGTACGTTCTTTGTAGCCTCAAGGTGGCGTTAGAAGTTTTATATACAAAAATTAAGGAAAAACTGCAATAGGCAATATCACCGTGGCCATTAGGTGACGTTCCCATAAAACCCACTATGATAGTAATTTAGGTATAATATACAAAGATGTCATTAATTTTTGAAGTATTAAAAACATTATTACCTACAAAATTACAAGTTCATCGCAAGTTTTGTTTTGTATTGGTCAGAAAAAGCTCTTATTTTTTTCAATATGAGAAGGAACCCTTTAACAGAAAACTTTAAATAATTGTGTGCATTTAATAAATAAATATCAAAGTAACGAAGTTCAGCTTTCAGTTGAATGAATAAACACGATCAGCTGAATTTTTGACGTAAGTAGGCTTGATTTAATAGTAAGGGAGATTTTTCTTGACTATCTTTCAAATATATTTCTTTTAATTGGAATGCAATTTTTTGGCAAATGACCAAAAATATACTTTAAATTGCCTTACCTAGAAGTCCTTTATGTCGTCTGTACCGTAGCCACAATGTGGCGTTGGAAGTTTTGTGAAGTAAAACAGACGCACGAGTTAATATGACCGTAGCCACTAGGTGTCGCTCCCGAATAATATCGCGATTCTACTGAAGTGTGGCGTTTCAGTTTGTACTGTTCTTATGGCATTTATAAAATAACTGACAAAATTTACAGCAAAAATAAAACATTTTTATTTGTGGATATTTAATACCTTTAATTTATTGACGTAAATGTACTCACCAGTAAAACATTTTAGATTCCTTATGTTTCCTGAAGGATTGTACTGATAGGATAGCTCAAAACTAGCGCCACAACGAAAATAAAAAAAAAAGATAAAACTATATTTCACCATATTGTGAATGTCAATCGCACCCTATTCGAGTCAGCTGATTCAATTCACAATAATCGCATAGAATTTGTTTTAAAACCTAACCTCAAACTAAAATTACAAAAAGAAATATCTGACTCTGACAGCAGAAAATTGAAATCGGTTTCCTTGTCGAACGATTTTGGATTGGATTTTCTTCTCTCTCAACCAAAAGAGTTGATTTTCTCCTCAACATTTCAATCAAAAAACCTATTTAACTTTGAAAAATCATTCTGCGAGTGTTTAAATAATCGTTTTTACTACACAAAAAGTGTTTCCAATCGAATTTATATATTTCATAAGCTTTCGCATTTTTCATTAATTTTCTACACACCACATATCTCGGACCAAATGTTCTATAGGTTGGTATAGCCATAGTCTTTTATATTTAATATATATTTTTTTCGCCATCGTCGTCGTTGTCGTCTTCCACAAAACGATATAATATACAATATATACCTAGAATAGAAGACACCATATCCACATAGCAGCCAGGCAGGCAGACAAACTTGTACCTAGGTGTATTAGCGACGACGACGATACGTACGAGGCCCCCGATAAGTCTGTAAAAATATGTCGTAGTGATGTCTCTATCTCTAATAAAAAATTTTGTAGTTAAACTCGTACGTATCCATTGAATGCTGTGCTTTTTTTCTGTTCTGTAGATTTTTCCACTGAACTCATCTCGCCTCGATCCGATCGAATGGAGTCGTCACCAGAAATTATGGTTTTACAAGCCCTCAAAGCGGCCACCGATCAAAATGTTGACTTGGTCAAGAAAGCCGAGCAAAAACTTAGCGAATGGGAGCAGCAGCCGGGTTTTTTCCCAACTCTCATGCGAATTCTAAGAAATCAACAATTCGATATCAATGTGCGCTGGATGGCAGCGGTGTACCTCAAGAACGGGGTCAATAAGTACTGGAGGAAAGGAATCAAGAACGAGTTACCAGCTGCCGATAAGTCAGAGATCCGTCAAAGCTTGTTGGAGAATTTCTGCGAGCCTGTGCCGCAGGTTGCTTCACAAATTGCTGTATTGATTGCACGAATAGCCAGGTTGGATTACCCCAGGGAGTGGCCGGAATTGGTGGCGATTCTGCTGAAGAATATCCAAACAACTGACAGTCTGCAGCAGCAGAGGGTTTTATTGATATTCCATCATGTCATCAAGGCGTTAATGTCGCGTCGCATGTTGGTCGAGAGGAAGATGTTCGAAGAGTTGACGGCGAATATCTACGAGTATATTTACGATTTGTGGGATGGATTCTCGAATTTGTTTATTCATAGTCTTGAAAATTCACAACCCGAAGCGGCATTTGTTCACATGGAAAAGGCACTATTAACGCTGCGCACACTAAGAAAGCTCACTATTTCCGGGTACTCAAAGCCACAATTGTCCCCAAGATGCATGCAATTTCTTCAGGTAATTTTTTAATGAAGTGATTTTTAGTAAGTGATTGGTTTTTAAACTCATTACGTCAGCCTTGAGAAATGCATTCATAATGGTGATTTGTTTGCATTAACATGTGTAAGGCATAGTTCACATGGTTAGATAATGGCTTGACAAAGTTTGCATAGAATTTTCTGTTCATCGATATTTTTCTAGAATAACACTTTGTATGAAGATGAATCATAGATTTGACTAGATTCTAATGGAGATGAAGTAACGACCTTAAGGCGAAATGAGCAGATAAAATGTAGGTACCCAATTCGATGCAATTTTGGGTCGAATTGTTTTAAGATTGTTTCATTACATTGTTAAGTTAAATAAGTTTCAAAAGGTAAAAGGTATTTGCTTATAGGAAGCACACTTAAGTTTCGTGTCAGCAATTGGCCGGAATATTTTAACTTTGGAAAGATAACCTCTCTAGAATCTAGAAAATAATGGAATATGTTCCACTTCAGCAATTATCTACAACAAGAAATCCGATATCTATTTTGTCGCATTAAGTATTAAAAAGGTAAAAGTTATAGTTCACATAATTCTGTTTAAGAAAATCTCGGGAAATTATTTTAGTTTGATTTTAATTTTAATTTTGGGGAGTATTTTGTTGACACTAGAGACTTAAGCGCATTATGGCGTGAAAAAAATCAGGGATGAATGTTTTTTGTTTGGTCTCCTGTTCCTTAGGGTGAACCAGAAACATACATGAGAACTTCAGAGGGTTGAATTAATTTGGATATATTTGGAAATATTTTCATTTCATGAATGGCCACAACCCGAGGTCAAGAACATTCGAGTGAATTCATATAAATCAACCCTTTTATAAAAATTCAAAATATAGAATTGAAAAACAAAATGTATTCCTAAAAGAATTAAAATTTGCATTTCTAAAATAAAATATAATTAAGTATCAGGTCGCAATATTAGGTCACAAAGAGAAATATAAAATGCAAGAAATGTACGGATTTTCTACAGCTTGAGTTATGATGGTACTTAAAGTGAAAGCCATTGATCCATCTAAGATAATCGAACACACGAAAAGTAACTTTTATCAATACATTTCCTTCAATAAAATGTATGGGGAGTGTAACACTTTATAACCATTTAATTTAACATGTTTAGTAGGTGGGTGGCGCAATAGTCCGTTGAGAACTAGGGCCTAGTAACTTACAACTCTCAACCATTCCTGTGTGCGAGTACTATTGTCAGGGTTGGAGGGGGCCTACAGTTTAAAGCCGAATCCGAACGGCTAATTTGAGAAAGCACTTTTCATGACAAGAGTTACTCTTGAAGAATTTGTCAACTCCTCGCAAGCGGCAGTACCCGTGAAAAAACTTTGATGGCACAGACAGGGTTTAAACCCAAGACCTTTGGCATGATTGTCAGTCCAACGCCCTTTTTTTTTTAAATTCATTTTTATTGATTAATTCTTAAAACTATCTTAAAGCAAGAAAAAAATTCATAAAACTAGCCTAATTAACCATAACTTACAACTAACTTACTGGTCCCATACGGACACTCTAAGTTAAACAATAATACTTAATTCTAATGCCTTTCGGCCCTAAGATCTATTTTACTGTAATTCATTTTATTTATTTTTTGTTTATTAACAAATTAAAAAAAAAAACTAATATCAACATTTTTTTTTATTTTTACTTAAAAACTACTTAAAATAAGGTCCTTAAAATAAAACTTAAACTAACTTAACCTACCTATTCTACCTATAAACTACTTAAAACTAGAACAACCATAACAGCAAATCTAACTATCTAACATTTTTTGTTTTCATATTTTGTTGTCCTTTTTTTTCTTATTCCATGTTTTTTATTTTATTTTTTTTATATTTTTTTTTGTTTATTTTTTTGTTTTGCCACCATGTTTATTCTACTAAAAACTAAACCCTAATACTATAAAACAAGTATGTAAGCAGGCCAAGGCTTGAAACCCCATCCCGACTACCCACTATCAAGTGCCAATTGAAGCCACCAAAACTGGTTCTCCTGATTCACCCTATCAGTTCGGTCCCGTTCGGCCACAGCCCTACTGAACCGAAGGAGCTCTGCTCCGCCTTGTGGCATGACGTCGTCTGACGTGGTAGATTAGCAGAACTGCTAATCTATCCTGTATCAGACAGCATCTATCTAAAAAGAAAAATGCTTCTGGTGGAATGAAGCCGCTCAAGCGTGCACTCTCAAAATACTCGTCGTTCAGATAGAACGCCCCGAAAATTAAATTGTTGGTCGAAGACATATGTAGCTCTTGCAATGTGACCTCAAACAAGTTTTATCACGAAATTGCCAATTCTGTTTATTCGAGCCCGTTGTATAGGACCTCGTTGGAATAGTAATGCACGTAAGAAGATTCGGCTGTTCGATATAAACCGGTACAGCGTCGTAAACACTGCCGCTCGAATACCCGAAACTTCTCCATCTGGGAAGGGGCAACATTGAACCACACAGGACCAGATACCGAGGTACTTCACTACATTTTGCTTGCTAATCGCTGCCCGTGAAGATCAACGATGGCCATCTTGCGCCAATTCTTGCAAGTATCCCTCGTGGCCCAGCCAACGGAGTCCGGAGCAGAATTTACTCCGACTTCTGGACATTTATTTTCAGTTTCCAGTCGTCGCAATATCGCTGAATCTTGTCGAAATCACGCTGCAAGAGAATTCTAATAACCTCAACCTTTCGGGCCGTTCTGTACGCAATTAGATCGTCGGCGTACGCAATTGCCTTTGTAAGACTACCTATTAGATCGCTGGTGTAAATGCTGAAGAGAATCGGCGGATTCACCGCTCCCTGTTGAAGACCGTTTTTAATTAAGAATGTTGTGGTAGAAGTTACATTGCCACTTTTGACAACAAACTTTCTACCGTTAAGCATATCATAAAGTATATACAACAATGGTTTGCTCATGCCAAGCCTGCTTAGTTTTAGGTAAAGACCCTCTAACCATACGGTGTCAAAGCCCTTTTCAAATCAACCAGAACAGCACCTGTGCATTGTTGTTTTGATTTATTCCATTGGGTATCAGAAACGAGTTAGACGCAGCATGAATTGTGTCATGACCCGCCTTGAACCCGAACTATTTAACCGGAATTATTTTGTTGTCCGCAGCCCACTTAGTCAGAGCCCTGTTGATGATCTTTTCGAAAACTTTGTAGTCCAACGCACTAACAATCATGCCACGGGTACTACACCTAACACATAATTGGACAATTAATATTAACTACTTAGTTGCGTATCCTTTCGATGATAAGTTTTTAGCATACTTGAGGACTTTTGTTTTGCAATTCTTCTTGAAGGCCGGCCTTAAGGTCCTTAATGTTTTTTTTTTTAAGTTCTTTTGAGCAACTCGACGTATCAGGTTATCCCATATATGCTCGATTACATTTAGGTCAGGTGAAGTTAAAATTGTCTTGTATTCCGGGCTCACTGACACTGGACCCCAAATTTTGTACAAAATATTGATTTCAGCCATTTGATATATTTTATCTTGCGCAAAATGTTAGATCTTAACATCCTCATACCATGATCGACCCACCGCTATGCTTTATAGTAGCTGGAGTGTGCGTGCTTATGAGAAAATTCTTCATTTTTTTTCCGCCAAACATACATTATTCCATTTGATGCAATGCAAAAATATGTAGTTCCATCTTATTTCAAGAAGAAGTATCCTGAGTTAAATGTTCATTAGAAAACTTAAGTGTTTCATTTCTATTTTCTTCCCTGATGTATGACTTTTTATACGCGGCTGCAGTGCCATTTAGGTCAATACTTCTGCTGATGGTTGCGTTACTGACTTCTTTACTCCTTAAAAAAATATCTTTAGAGATTAGGTTAGTTTAGGTTAGGTTAAAGTGGCTGTCCATGATGGAATCGGACACACTTAGGCCAGTTTAATGGCCCATTGTGATACCACATGAATCTTGAGGCTTCCTCCTAAGCTCAATGGAACCAGTTTGAGTCCCTTACGAAACGTGAAACGTGTTTATGCTGATATGATTTAGATCGTTAAAGAAGAATTCTCCTAGGTAATTCTTGCGTTTTAGAGCTAGAGCAAGGCATGAACAGAGAAGGTGAAGAACTGCTTCCTCCTCTTCCTCGTCCATACAGCTTCTGCAAAATTCATTTGAGAATACGCCTAGCTGCGTGGCGTGCTTTCCTATTAAACAGTGTCCGGTTATGATACCTATTATCGAGCTTATATGCGATCTGCTTAGAGAGAGCAAGCACCTTGAACGTTTTAAATCCAGTGTTGGCCAGATGTTTTTTGTGACTTGACACGTGGTGATGTTGTTCCACCTGGTGCCTGCCCTCCTCACAGCGTCTTGCATTAGCAAAAGTTTACAAGTAGCGATTGGTATGCCAGTACGTGCCAAACGTGGTAGGATGGGCTGTACTGTACCGTTCCTGGCGAGTTCATCTGCCTTACAGTTACCTGGAATGTCTCTGGCCCGGCACCCAGCAAAGGTGAATAGTAAACTGTTGTGCCATCTCCATTAGAGATGATCGACAGTTATGGACTGTTATAGAGTTTTTAGAGACAGAGTCCAGAGATTTGATAGCGGCCTGACTATCTGAGAAAATACGGATATCCGATGTTGATGATCACGTTTTCTTTAAGCTAGGACAAGACTTATTTTATGGTCAAAAGTTCCGCCTGGAAGACGCTATAATGATTGGTAAGGCGCAATGAGAGATTTAAATTCACTCGTTCAGAGTACACACCTCCACCAACCCCTTCTTTTGTCTTTGAATCATCTGTATAAAACTCGTCTTCCAGGAATGCCCTATCCTCCCAGAAAGATCTGGAAGGTATAGAAATCTGGAAGTTTCTGTCGAATTGCAGTTGTGGGATGGTGTAGTCTGTGTGCTTTGGAATTGATTCTAAATACGTAAGAATTACGGAGTGGCCAATGTTGTTGTTAGTCCACTGCGACGAAGCTTTGAGGCGAATAGCAGAGCTTGCAGCTATTTGTTTGCTAAATATATCAAGAGGTGTTAGGTAGAGTAAGGTGTCCAGTGCCGCAGATGGGGTCGTACGAAGCGATCCGCTTATACATAGGCAAGCTGAACGCTGGACTTTATTTAATTTGTCGCGATTTATAGCTTTCTCTAAAGCAGTCTTCCATACTGCCACACTGTACATTAAAATCGGTCTAATTACCGATGTGTATAGCCAAGGCGTGATTCTGTGTTGTAAGCCCCATTTATTACCAATAGCTTTTTTGCAAGAAAAGAGAGCTACAGTAGCTTTTTTGTCTCTTTCTTGTGCATTGCGTTTCGAATTTAGTTTTTTATCTAAAACAAGAGTCAGGTATTTAGCCTCGTCTGAGAATTTTAATTGGATTCCTTTAATATAGAGAGGGTTGATAAAAGGAATTTTGTATCTCCTCGAAAATAAGACTAAACCGGTTTTGTGTGGGTTAACAGGAACACCCAGTCCACACAGATCAGCCCAAAGTGTTAGTCTGTCTAAGGCATTTTGTAAGAGTTTTTTTAAGGTGTTAAGATGCTTTCCTGAAACTGCTATAGCAACGTCGTCCGCATAGGCGATCACCCTGAAACCTTTCGCATCCAGACTAGTTAGGATTTCATTCACCACTAGGTTCCAGAGGAGAGGGGATAAAACACCACCTTGCGGTGTCCCTCTACTAACGAATCGTCTTCCAGAAGAGTTGCCCAGTGCCAAGCGAACTCTCTACGTTTAGAGATGTTAGTTCAGATGTGATTGCAGATGTGTCCACGTTGTTAAAGGCACCTTCGATGTCAAGGAAAGCAACCATAGTGAACTCTTTATGATGGAGGGAATATTCGACGGTGCGTACTAAGTTGTGTAACGCTGTTTCCACCGATTTACATTTACAGTAGGCATGTTGAGACGAAGACAGAAGTCTTGTATCAATACTTGCCCTTAAATGGATATCAATCAATCTTTCCAAGGTCTTAAGAAGGAATGATGATAGACTTATAGGTTATAGATCTTTAGAGATTACGAAGATAAGAAGGGATTTTAGTTGATTAGCCTAAAGAGTAGCTTCTCATCGTACATCTTCAGCTTATTTCCCTTTACTTTTCGGCTAAAAAATTCGAGATTAACCTCACAGACGTTATTTTTTCGTAAAACCTTCTCCTGTCAATTACGAATAAGTGAAACAAAATTTTGAGTCAAATCCTGCATAGCCGTTCTGAATATTTGAAATAATTCTATAGATTTTTATATTATATACAGAGGATAAGAAAAGTATTGAATATTTATGTACTAAGATAAACTAAGTGTAATTTAAGTGCAAGTACTTTGTATGCATTCCATTGGCATCAATGATTGCTTGATTGAGGTTTCACGCGATATTTGGTCTTTTTTTTCCATTTAAATCCTTTTAAGGTCTGATTTTGAAGTAAACTCTATGTTCGTCCCAAATACATTTTCTATGGAATTAACGTCAGGATATTGCGGGGGAGTTTTAAGTTGCCTTGGAACATTACAGAGCAACCACTCACGAGTTTTGAAGGCAGGCATAAGACTAAGATTTTCAACAGTGTCATTTAAATTACTGCGCAAAATGTCAATGTATTGCCCACGTCATTTGCGCCATACACCCCCAAACCAAATTGATTGCACCACCATGTTTTACGGTAGAAACAGCATTTTTACATTTCAGCTCCGTATTTAATTTTCGCTAAATACATTGCCACAATCGCTACCAAATATGTTATATTTCGACTTATCCGAAAAAACAATCGCTTCGCAAAACTTTCTTGGTTTGTTTAAATACTTTTTGGCAAATTCCTTTTTTTTACAATGGCTTCCGAAATGAATGGCTTTCTTCTCGCAGCTCTTCTGAAATCCTTTGAATCATGCAAAGCATTACGAAGAGTGCAAATTAAAATGTTTACCGATGGTATTTGCCACTTCTTCGGGCAAGTTTGGAACAAATGCAAAATATTAAAAAAAGAAAAACTAACATAAATAATTCACGCTATTGATGTCAATATCAAAATAATGTGTGTGTCTTTTCTTACCAATGCAAATTTTTCGTCAACAAGAACTTTGAACTCCAAGTGTTTGTTAACTATTTCAAAAAAATTTCCTAACGCTGGCTCTTCGTTCCATATTCTGCAAATTTGGAATATCTGCCTTATTTCTCTCTCCTTTTCAATCAACTGACTCCGATTTGAACAAACATAAGTTGATTTAATTTAATGGTAGATTTTCACATAGGTCTGATGGTCTTCCTTTCCTATTTCTAAAAAAGTGTTCCGTGTCCCTATCTTCCTCCCTCTCACTAATTTTTAATATATTTATAGTTCAAGGGGAATTGCCCCATTTACGGAAAAACTTATTGTAACCTAAGTTCAAATAAAATGTCCCAAAATAGGACTATCGCCCAATTTCCAAACTGTCCCACATTCAATATTATTCATTATTTCTAGCGAACAGTAATTTGAGTGTACTTACAACTACTTATCTTGTGAAATTCGTGTCCTTTTTTAAAAAGGAAACAAAGTTGACGTTACCTCCACAAATTTTCTTTGACAAAATATCCTATTGACTAATACTCTTTAAGCTTTCTAGTCATGCCTTCGGAACGATTTTGTTGAAATGGATTTTTTCTTACTTCCCTTCAGATGCGCTCTCTGCTACCTTTTTCTTGCTTCCTATAGGGCTTACCCCAAGGTAGGCACTTAGGTCTTCCCCTTTTTATCCTCACCATTAACGATATGGAATTTATTACTAAATATTTTCATATATCACTCTACACTAAAGACACCAAGTTTTTGAAGACCAATTTCGTCGATGATTCTTACCGTATTGAACTAAACCTCTAGGAGGCGTCAATTAAAAAATATTATGAAATTAGTTAAAGAAGCAACACAGCCTAAATAAATAAAACTAAAAATAACTTAATATTTTCTTTTTTTTTTATTAACAGATCATTTTCGGAAGACTAAAACAATGCCTAGAATGGCGTTACCAGCTTCAGCGCCTCAATGCAGCCGACAAATTAATTGAACTGCTGGAAAAGTTCATCCTAAAACAAGTAAAAACTCTAAATGAGTTCCTTGAACATCATCCGGCGGCATTTTTGCGATTTGTATCGCCAGCGCTGGAATTCTCCTTCAACTATGTTTTCCATGAAGGCACCGTTCTCGTGTTTGACGATGGAAATGTTGTTAATTTCCCCCAATTCACTATTCATTGCATAAATTTAATGAAAGGCATTTTACTATGCAATTTGTATAGTGACAAAGTCAAAGATAGTCTGCCCACAGAAGAGAGTCCAGTGCCTTTGTCGGAGTTCTTTACTTCGGAGCGAATTTGTTATATTTGCGAGAAAATAGTCACACATTATTTCCTGCTAACTCAAGCTGAGTTAGAGCTATGGGTTGAAGATGCAGAGTCATTTTCACAAGACGACGCCGGTGGAGATAGTTGGAAGTACTCGCTGCGACCCTCTGTGGAGAGACTCTTTATAACCGTAATGAATAAATTCCGCACAGATATGACCACAGAATCGTTGAAATACATCCGCAAAGCTCAACAAATCAATCTCACTCCTCAATCAGACCTCGAGGATATTCTACTTAAAGATGCCATCTACTATGCAGCTGGACTTGCTTCCTTCAACCTCTTCGACGAGATCGACTTTGATATGTGGTTCACGAATCAGCTTTTGGCTGAGATTAAAATTGATTCTGACAATTTTAGGATCCTGAGACGAAGGGCCATCTGGCTGACAGCACAATGGGCAGCAGTGAAATTCTCCCGAGATCTACGCACAGTGGCGTATGAAGCCTGCTTGCATCTACTTCGACCCGCAGAAGACATGTCCATTCGCTTGGAGTCATCGAAAACCCTAGCGGCTTTGATCAACAGTTTTGAATTCGAACCGGATCCCTTTCATCCCTATTTGGAGCAAACCTTCTCCGCTCTGTTTGTGCTGCTAACCGAGTCCAAGGAATGTGATACCAAAATGAATGTTCTATCGATTATCACCGGAATCGTGGAGAAGATGAGCGATCATGTTCAAACGCAGGCCGATAACCTCATTGCATACCTTCCAGTTCTGTGGACAGACAGCGAGGATCACAACTTGCTAAGGTGTTCCATCATTTGTACTCTCCAACAGATTATCAAAGCTCTCCACGAAACTCCCGAGCCAATGAAACCCTTCCTATATGTCGTGATTGGATTGAGCACTGATATCAAGGAACCCTCACATATCTATCTCATGGAGGAGGGTCTCTCTCTTTGGTTATCCGTGATGGAAAACAGCACAGTCATAACTCCGCAGCTCTTAGACATCTGCAAGAACTTACTTCCTATAATCGAAGGTTCGTCGGAGAATTTCCGCACGATACTGTTCATCATTCAAGCTTATATACTCCTTTGTCCGCGTGCATTCCTAGAACGCTACGGCAAGCAATTTGTCGACTTGTGTTCACGTATGTTGGATGATATTCGACCCGAGGGCATCGTCGTCATAATGAAGGTGTTTGAGACGATGTTAAAGGCAGATTCGGCGTATGGCTTAGACATCCTCGAACCAGTGCTTCCCCATATTTTCCGACAAATCTACGACAATAAGGAATTCCCAATGGTAATGAGCACCTATCTTACGATAGTGGCCCGAGTTCTCATCATCAATCAGAGTGTATTCTCTGACGTCATTCTGAAACTCAGCCTACCCAATTCTTTGGAAACTATTATTGACGTTTGGAACGCTAAGATGCCACTAGTCTCCGAGTTAGAGAAGAGGAAACTTCTCAGTATCGCTCTGGCATCTCTATTTACCGTGAACAATGCAGCCATACACGAGCGCTTTCCAGCTTCAATGCAAAATATCTCCGAGGTTCTGTCCGATGTTATGAAGGAGGAGGATGCGAAGAGTGAAGGCGGACGCAATTACTACGACTGTCTGGTATTTCAAGATGAAAACGATTTGGACATAGCCAGCAATGATGGCAGCGGGTTTGGGGCATTCTTGGGAGGCATCAATGATGGAGAAAATCAAGCCCACCACTACGACCGTTGTCGTCAGCTATCGCTGAAGGATCCCGTCCACACAATAGTCCTCAAAGACTACGTGGGCTGGCAATTGAATAGCATGCGTTCGCAAATAGGTGATATGGGTTATCAATATCTAATGAATACAGTCTATCCGGGAGTGCTGACAAATATGAGCGAATATTTGGATCTATCGATTATACCTAAGGCTGTAACTAATTAAAATAAAAAATTTAAAAATTTTAATATAAACACAAAAAACTAATTACAAAATATTGTGCATATACAGAACTTTGTTTTTATGTTATTTATACTTATATATATTTTTAATAATTAATATTAAATATAATGATAAACCGATAAACTGATTGTATGCGCGCAGAGAAAAGAGCAGAACAGAAAAGAATTTCTTAATAAAAATGACTCGTTGAACACCAGCCTTTTCTTTTTGTTTACTTACTTCTCCATCTGGCTCGGTCCTTACCAGGATGTCTATATTTGCGCACTCCAAGTTGGGTGAGGTCACCTGCCACTTGTGCTGATGATCCGCGGCTTTTCTCTACGTGTATTCAAAGACATTCTGGGTCGGGCCATTGGTTTCCATGCGCTCTTATTGACCCAACGCTACTTACAGCGCTAGCTATAGAGCTTTCCAATAAAACACGCCCATTGATGGATAATGAAGATCATGTCCAATTTTATTTTTAAACACCATTGTTTCAGGAAGGATTGAAAGAAAAATATTGTCTACCAATTGGTGCACCCGGTCGTATACGCACTTTTTTATTATTATAATTTGTAAAACATTTTTTTCTATTTTTACGTATTTAAGAGTTATAAATCTTAGATTCCAAGCTGGTTTTTATATGATAGCGCATTAACGCAACGGGTGTTTTTTTTACAGACGTTTGGTGTTCAATCTAACAATAATTTTTTCGTAGTTGGTCTTTTTCACAGCTGATTGATTTATTCTCAGTTCGGTTAGCCATTTTATTATGAATAGACTTCGTTTGCAAATCATTTTAATTTATTACCAATATATGTTTCATGCTTTTGAATTCTTGAACATTGCAATGCCAGGGAAAATTATGCGTTGTAAGGTATTCCACATTCGTGTAGTTCGGCTAAAGAACGAGTCTCTGTACTTCATAGTACCGCCGAAGTTTGACTTAAGGTTAAAAAGAAAGGCATTCCTAAAAGCACGATTATTCTTTTTTAACTATTTTAGGATAGGAATGCGCTAGGACATAGTCCTTAAAATAACGGTTTGGACGTACGTACGTATGCATGTATCGGTTTTTTAAATTGTAGATAATCCAAAAGAAAACCTAAGCATATTTGGGACGTATGTGATAGTTCCATAAGAAGTTGTTGGATGATGCACATATATTTATATATTTTGTCCGAAAAAGAGGGATGTAAGTCTTTAAACAAATATAAAAAGCTAAAAATACTATCTCCATAAACAAAAATTAAATAACAACGATGAAGAAACTCGCAGATACCGTCGAAAAGGACGCATTTTCGATAAAAGAGCAAGATGACAGACTTTATCAACGAATGTGAAGAATTGTTCCACTGTTCCATGAGATGCATCTTGAAATCACCAATAGACCTATCGTCATTAAAAAGCTTTCGTTCCTTAAGATATTTTTTAAGGTGATAATATTGAGTGAGATTATGAAGATTTTTGGGGGGTTATTGCTGAACTAATTCTGTTCAACCTATAACAAGTCAAGAAACACAGGATGGATAGAAAAGCTTCCGCAAGGGCTTTGGTAGAATGAAAGAACGTCTCTTCAGAATAATTAAGGCATTGCCATCCGGACCAGCAGATTTATGTATGTATGTTGAGATCTTTTAGGGCCCTCTTCCATAAAATCAATAATGTCCTTAAGAACTGAAGGAGTCATGATAACGCTTTAGTGCTACTATAAGGTTGAATTTTCAGCGAACTGCTTTGCAAACAAATAAGCTTTCTCAATAGATCCAACTAGAGGAGCGTCAATGACAAAAAAATGAAGAGACCAAGGAAGAGGAGGAATTCCTCAGGTTTTTTACGAATGACCAAAATTGGGTACTAAATTTGGGACATTGCAGCATTTTTTGCCGTAATTTTTTGTCATGTGGGTGTTACAGGCCCACCTGGCTTGCTTGAACTTTTTCCGGCTTTCCTCAGTAGAGTTGGCTTTAAAGCAACGGACATTTACTTCTTTAACCCTACTAACATCCTTTCAGCTAGAATCTGATGCTTTTAAGCCTGTTCCCTGGGATAAAAGTTAACTTGTGAGCATATCAGCGCTTGCGTTAACGTCTTTTCTTTTTTTTTTGAGAATGACGCTTGGAACTGTATTTCAGTTATCAATTATCTCGTAAATTCTGTTTAAAATTGTGTAATTCTTAAATATATGTACATGATTAAGTTCTTACTATGTGTTGTCGGCTTTAAAAATAAACTTGCTTGAATACTGTTAGACTGAAATCTGCTTATAAGAAAAGATACTGACAATGCTCTCTACCAAAAACCCTCTATATGAAAATATAAATCCTTCGTACGTATCACCCTCCAAAACCTATATTTACATTGTCGTATTTGTAATGTGGACGAATTCAACGAGAAAAATTAACGTGTTTTCACGCATACATAGAATCAACTGCTAAGTTTTTAGGGGAAATTTCATAAAAATAGAGGAGAAATCACACGCATACTTAAAAAAGTTTATGAGTCCGATTTCCGGTTTAGCTTGTAGGCAAACCAATATGGCTACCGAGGATTTATATCTTTACTAGAGTGTTTTAGCTCTCTATATTTCCGGCCTTGGTAAAATTGGCAATTGTGGCTGCTTTTTGTCTGACAGTCAAACAAAACCCAACGACTACAAGACGGCTGAGTCATGTAGAGTAAATAGACACAAACGCTCCGGGCATTGAAGCTGCAGAGTCTTCGAATCCAATTTCTTAAGCCATACTATGTGAATATGGAAAACCTTATCTTGTCAATGCAATGTTTCTCCACAATACCGCCTTAACATCACCAAATAGCCTAGAAATTGCGTTCTGCTGCGCTTTCCAGTTTGATATTTTTAGGTTTTCTTCAATATCTTCTTCAATACACCGAAGATCACTTCAACCACATCCACTTTAATTAAGGTTTTGCTGTAATCCTGACACACTTAATGACTTATTTAACAGATATTTAGAGTTTCTATAAAGATAAATTTATTTGGTTTACGAGTATTAGGTTTACCCAGATCTTCCGTTTCGAGTCCAGGTTTGTGTAGGATTTTTGAATATTCATAATTTGTATCAAAATTAATTTAATTTATTCAATTAAACATGCGTATGTTAATTGAAACATTAATTATTATCAGCTCCAAAGAAACTAACATTAAAAAATCATCCAATTTTGGGAACCCCAAAAATTAAAAACAAAATTTCCATTTGCGTTGAGAAAAGAAGAAAAATTACCATAATTTTACTTTTAAGATCGGTTTTTATATGATTGAATATGAATCTTTTTCACTCGTAAGAAGAACAGAACCTGATGAATTTGTTTTTTGATTCACCATGAGCTGGAAATTAAAGAGTGGTAGGAAGGAAAGTTTTGTGTCTAAAATAATTATTTCTAAATCACTCGTTTTAATTCTGAATTATTCATTGAGTAGTTGAAATATTGAAATTTTGAGACGTAATATGTGCAAAAAATTTAAAAGGTTTTATAATAGAGACGGGTGATTTTGACATCTCTTGGCGGCCATTTTTGTATTACTTTCTGTCAAAATTTCTCCTTTTATTTAATCGTTTGTTCGCTAATTGGAATTTGGACCAGTGGGAAGTTGATTCCAAGTTTAGTCGAAAAATCATCTGTCGAGATGAGGCAAATTTTTTGATGAGTGAGTACGTAAACAAGCAAAATTGTCGGATTTAGGACGGCACCAATCCACTCGAGATTCACGAGGTGCCAGTGCATTAAAAATGATGCTGGTAAGCCCATCACCGTCAAATATAGATAAAACCTATTGATACCTCATATACAATTTGTTTTATTCAATTTTGAAATCGATACACCTTTAATGGCATGCAACCACGGCTAGATTTTCATATCCAATAAAGTTTTAGGTAATCCCCAACCAGGAAACATAATGAATTCCTGAATATATCAGACAATTAATTAATAAACTAAAGGAAAAATACTTGGAAAATTACAGATGCCATTAAGATTTAGTATTTAAGATATATAACTATTAAGAGGAATATAATTACATATGTATCGGGTGATTTTTTAAGAGCTTGAGAACTTTAAAAAAAAAAAACGCATAAAATTTGCAAAATCTCATCGATTCTTTATTTGAAACGTTAGATTGGTCCATGACATTTACTTTTTGAAGATAATTTCATTTAAATGTTGACCGCGGCTGCGTCTTAGGTGGTCCATTCGGAAAGTCCAATTTGGGGTAACTTTTTCGAGCATTTCGGCCGGAATAGCCCGAATTTCTTCGGAAATGTTGTCTTCCAAAGCTGGAATAGTTGCTGGCTTATTTGTGTAGACTTTAGACTTGACGTAGCCCCACAAAAAATAGTCTAAAGGCGTCAAATCGCATGATCTTGGTGGCCAACTTACCGGTCCATTCCTTGAGATGAATTGTTCTCCGAAGTTTTCCCTCAAAATGGCCATAGAATCGCGAGCTGTGTGGCATGTAACGCCATCTTGTTGAAACCACATGTCAACCAAGTTCAGTTCTTCCATTTTCGGCAACAAAAAGTTTGTTAGCATTGAACGATAGCGATCGCCATTCACCGTAACGTTGCGTCCAACAGCATCTTTTAAAAAATACGGTCCAATGATTCCACCAGCGTACAAACCACACCAAACAGTGCATTTTTCGGGATGCATGGGCAGTTCTTGAACGGCTTCTGGTTGCTCTTCACTCCAAATGCGGCAATTTTGCTTATTTACGTAGCCATTCAACCAGAAATGAGCCTCATCGCTGAACAAAATTTGTCGATAAAAAAGCGGATTTTCTGCCAACACACATTTCGAACCGATCGAATGGATTGGCGCGCGAACTGTCAAAAAGTAAACAGCAAAAAATCTCGGCTCTTCAATTTTTATTTTTAAACTAAACTTAAATTATTTTTTATAACCATAATTACTGCACAAACAAATCTATAGTGGTTTTAAAGTGATTAAGTCGAAGAAAAACACATTTTGTTTGCTGAAGTATTAGTTTATTTGCCTAAAACGTAAAAAATACATATATACTATATACATACAAAAAAAACTTTGGTACATCGCAAATGCCCAGTTCAAATAAACGGAGCTTAACCGACACATCTCCAGAAACGTTGAGAACCCCGAAAAAAAATAATTCCCAAAAAATGTCGGTTCCGTCCATATCCGTTGCTGAATTGGAAGAAAGGATAGATAGACTGTTGAACAGAAGAATATGCGAGCTCCCACAAAAGACTGACACGGACCGTATATTACTACAGATGGAATGTCTAAAAGCACAAAACGACATCATGACAAACGAACTACAACAGGTAAAAACAAAAAACGAAATACTTGAGCGACGAATCGAACACCTTGAAAAACAACCAAAAGGAAGAAACATCATCTTTGCGATTCCCAACAGCAAATGTGAAAACATAGAAGAGGCCGTCAAACACTACGCAGACTGTCTCATAGGCCAGAATAATATATGTCCCGATGATATTTCCGTGCTGCCGTCCAAGGGAAATCAAAAGATTATACTGGTAGAGACAAGTAGTAGGAACATAACCTCCAAAATGCTGAAAAATTCAAACAAGTTGAAAGGTACTGGTGTATATGTCAACCCGGACTACACAAAAGAGGAGCAGCAAAAGCGACAACAAATGCTACAGATAAGACACGCAATAAAACAAAAACACCCGTCGGCAAAACCATTAATACGAGGTTTAAAACTTCACGTAAACAACAAAATCTTCACGACAACAAAAGAAGGAAAAGTTATTTGCGACAATGGATGCGATGGGATAGAAAAACTCCAAGATATGTTTGGGGAACTGCAAATACAACAAATCAAAACAAAACATAATTATAATTCGATGCATAGACACACCATATAAAGACCGGAATCTTTCGTACGTTTTACCCTCCAACACCCATTTGTTTACATTGTTGTATTTGTAATTTTGACATTACGTCCATTTTGAAATTTGAAATCCAACAACAATTCGATGCGGTGTATTTACTTGTTTTGACAGATATTTTTTTTTATTTAATTGCTGTGGTGAACATAAAAGTATCAGCTGTTCGGGAAAATGAATTTCCGTCAAAATAAGAAATAAAATAAAAAATACATTTTTAGAGAAAAATAAATGCGCAATTACACTTTTTTTTCTCAAAAAAATTCTTAGTATGATTCCCGATCGATCAGTATATAATTTTCATTTCTATTCAAAGGGAAACACCGTCAAATATCGATTCAAATTTTTAAATTTGCAAGTAGACACAATATGGTATCCTCATTTGAACCAATTTCCGCACCACATTGGAACTCACTTGGAAGTGTTCTTATAAGTTTTTTTGATTGTAACTAAAAAGTGTGAATGCAACTTTCTTACTCACACTTCAAGGATTCCAGGAAGGTATTAACCATTCCTGTAGGTACATTATTGTACCAAGGACACGACCGAATGAATTACACTGTTTGCATTTTTAAATATTTTTGATAGGAAAATGCACACATTGGAACGCACTTGGACGTGGTCTTATAAGTTTTTTTGATTTTAACTAAAAAGTGTGAATGCACCTTTCTTACTCACACTTCAAGGATTCCAGGAAGGTATAAACCATTCCTGTAGGTACATTACTGTACCAAGGACACGACCGAATAAGTTCTAATGTTTGAATTTTTAAACATTTTTGATAGGAAAATACAAATAGTGGAACTCACTTGGACGTGTTCTTATAAGTTTTTTTGATTTTAACTAAAAAGTGTGAATGCAACTTTCTTACTCACACTTCAAGGATTCCAGGAAGGTATAAACCATTCCTGTAGGTACATTATTGTACCAAGGACACGACCGAATGAGTTCTAATGTTTGCATTTTTTAACATTTTTGATAGGAAAATACAAATATTGCAACTCATTCGGTCGTGTCCTTGGTACAATAATGTACCTACAGGAATGGTTTATACCTTCCTGGAATCCTTGAAGTGTGAGTAAGGAAGTTGCATTCACACTTTTTAGTTAAAATCAAAAAAACTTATAAGAACACGTCCAAGTGAGTTCCACTGTTTGTATTTTCCTATCAAAAATGTTTAAAAATTCAAACATTAGAACTCATTCGGTCGTGTCCTCGTCGTGTCATCTAGTTTTCAATGTTTGTTCAAAAACAAATATAAGCAATGCATTCTAAAAACAATAATCTTATGTCCGATTTCATAAACAAACACTAAAAGCACTTTTATCTAAAAGCTATTTAAATTTTATCAGGCCTTATAATTTTTTCAGTTTCACCAAGCTTGAAATGGGAAATTTCAGGAATATTTTTGTTAAAATAGAGTCCTCTTCACAATCCTGTAAAAATAAAACCCCTTTTTCTTTCTATTAAGCGAATTGTGTGAGAAATTAAAATCATAAAAATGATATTATAAATAGTAATGGAATGTTGAATTTGTTTACCTATTCATTCTGTATCTCAAAATGTTGAGAACACAAATTTTACAAAACAAAACATCAGCTGTCAATCTTCCATATTCAGTTTTTAATGACACTTTTAAAATTTAATGAGCCAAAAATGGGCATTTAGTTTTAAAAGGTGTTTAAAAGCTTGTTTACTTTAAAAGCGCTTGGTGAAACCAAAATATCCCATTTAACAGTTTAAAATGCTGTTAAATGTATAAAAGCTGTTTATGAAATTGGGCATTAAAGTGTAAAAATCACACTTCAAACCTTTTTTTGCCCAAATTTTGAGTTTAAAACAATTTTGTTCCAAAAACTATGCAAATTAACACACGTCTGTTCCATTAGTAATTAGAAAATATGAACAAAAATATAATAATAAGCAATAAGAACGATCCTCTGGATCATAAAATATGATATTAAATATTATGTTACATTTCAATACAATCACGTAGGAACATGTTGTTTTCCTAATAAGTGATTCATGTATAAGAAACAATAAGTTCTTTGTTTAACCATATTTGATGACAGTTTACAGCAAAAATGTTTTTCGATTTAAGTCTTAAGTTGGCATCTGAGAAGATCGGATTAATAAATACTTATTAAAAATATAATATCTCAACGAACTATTCTAATTTGCATAGTTTTGACTTGATTTAAAAACAAGCTAATAGACAAAAGTGTTGTCTTTAAAAAAATTTATAAAACTTAGTTGTAAGTATAACCATTATTTTTTCCATTTAACGCACATATTTTTTTTAAATTGCCTCTAACGCCTAAACGGGGAGAATAAACCCCACTCCCATAGTAAAAAATGATTGTTTTTAACTGTTCTATACAAATCCGTCATTAAACTTTGTCACCTGAGTTATCGTACTCTTCCCAAAAAATGCAATAGCTAATGTCGATGTAGCCACTAGGTGCCTCCCCTAAAGAATTTCTCATCACTATTCCTTATTTCGTGGTGAATTGATGTTAGAAGGGTGGTGAATTGATGTTAGCTGTGGTGAATTGATGTTAGAATTCGAAATAAGGGTGCGTGAGAAGAGGCGTTGCCGTAATGTGCCCGATCGGAACTTTGTACAAGCGTGATAACTAATACCGTAAACAAAAAGACCTGAAATATAATAAGTTTATTTAGAAAAGACAAACTGTTATTATTTTCTTAAACAAATTTTGTCCAGGGTAGTGGGCGAGTGGTCCGCACATTTTGGAAATGGCCCTCAAAATTGCCCTTACAATTTTTGTCTTCGCGGCAACGCTGGTGAGAATTGATGTTTCAGCTTGTAGGCAAAACCAGAATGACAGATAGGTTTCCGGTCTTTATATGGTGTGTCTATGATTCGATGTCAAAGTCATCAAACTCGAGTACGAGTTCATTTGCAGCTGCTTATGTCAACACATCAACATCAACAATGCCATCTGGTAGTCAACATGGAAACCACCAAAGAAGATGAAACAGTGCTGCCGTCTGCCATAATGCAAGTACTAAATTTAATACTAATAATAATAATACTTTTGCAAAACAAAAAATTAATGAAAATGAATTTAAAAATATTAGTATATTATCTTATAACATTTCGGGGCTAGGCAATAAATTGTTATTTTCAGACTTTTTTGAATTTGTCAAGAAACATGACATATTTTTTCTTTTCGAAACATTTGTTATACGCGAAACATTTGATATTTATAGCAAATATTTTAGCGAATTTAGGTTACACTGGGGCTCTGCTACTCGTTCGGCTAATTTCGGTAGAGCCAGTGGGGGCTTTCTGTTCGGCTTTAAAGAATCCAACATAAAAGCCAGTTATATAGAACTTAACGAATTTGTTTATGTCAAAATAAATTATTGTAATATCAGTTATCACATTTTCCCAGTATATATTAACTGTAACAATTGGAATAACAACTTCGAAGAAGTAAATGAATTACTGAACACTACTAATTTTGAAAATATAATGCTAATAGGGGATATGAACGCTCGCACAGGGACGACACAAATAAAAACAGTACTTACAGAACCACTAACGACCGAATCGACTATTTTAGAAAAAAGATGCTCTATGGACAGAGTTACTAATAAGAGTGGACGCATTTTCTTGGAAATGTGTCAAATCAATGACCTTTTTATCCTTAACGGATGCAGTAAACAGGATAATCAAGGCGCATTCACATTTATAGGGGGCCCAGGTAAATCAGTTGTAGACTATTGTGCAGTATCCCCAGGTTGGAGAAAGCTAATTCAATCGTTCAAAGTTGACTCACAAACATTTTCGGATCATATGCCACTAGTTGTTTCGTTTTTGATCGACGCCGTAGAAGATCAAGACATTTATACATTTAACTTACCGCCAAAATTAATATGGAAGGAAAGTAGAATAGAAATATACCAAAATAAAATAATACAAAATTTGTATCCTTCTACTTCAAACCCATCGAATGCTGAAGGGAAAATATCTTTTTTAAACGGCTGTATTATAAAAGCAAACCCTAATAAGCAAAATTCAAAAAAACTCAACTACAAACAGCGATGGTTTGATAATGAATGTAACACAGCCAGAAACTTATCATTTACACTGCTAAGGGAAATAAATTCTTCACCTAATTTAAATGAAACACTTACCAGAAAGTACATTGTGGCCAATAAAAACTACAAACAAATATGTAAATTTAAAAAGGAACAATTTTTCCGGTCAATAGCAGCAGGACTCTCAACTGCATGCAACGGTAGAAATTTTTGGTGTAAAATCAACCAACTAAAAAGTCAAAGCATGATTTGTGGGATAAGACTTAATGTTAAAGATCTTGCCAATTATTTTAAACTCCTCCTGAATCCTCAGGTAGAACCGAGTAGCTTTTTGTATGCAGAGCCATTTATTTGTAATGATTTCTTGGATCGAGAGATATCAATGATCGAATTGCAAACTGCTTTATTCAAAGCAGCAAATAATAAGGCACCAGGCCCTGATAGAATTCCAAACGAATTTTATAAAAATGCTCCTCATGAATTTCAATCGAAAATGTTGGAGATATTCAATTATATCTACAATTCGGGAGATGTACCTCAAAGCTTCAGGGATTCCATTGTCTATCCTATTTTCAAAAAAGGTGATGCAAACTTGCCTTGTAATTACAGAGGCATATCTTTTATGAATTCAGTAGTTAAAATTTTTACATCTATTCTGTTAGAACGCATAAATGCATGGCTAGATCAAAAAGAGATACTTAGTGAGTTCCAATCAGGTTTTCGGAAGGGATACTCAACCATAGACAATATTTCTACATTAACGTCAATTTCACAATACTTCTTGAGACAAAAAAGAAAATTGTACATATTTTTCGTTGATTTCAAGTCGGCTTTCGATTCGATAGATCGTAATGCATTGTTTTACAAGCTGTCTCAAAAAGGTTTGTCAACTAAGCTTATTCGAATTTTAAGAAATATGTACAAAAACACGCGTCAATGTGTGTGGAATGGAAAGAGTACGTCCGATTGGTTCGAGACAAAATCTGGAGTTAAACAAGGATGTCTGTTAAGCGCAGTATTGTTCGCAATCTTCATAGATGACATTTCTATGCAACTACCAGCTGGTGTGCAAATAGATGACCTAGTCATAAAAATTCTCCTGTATGCTGACGACATACTCCTGATGGCAGAATCCCCTCAAAGCTTACAACTCATGATTAACAGACTCTCAGAATTTTGTAAGACATGGAATTTAACTGTTAACCTCGAAAAATCAAAAATAATGATTGTGAAAAACAGGCAAACGAAGCTTGAAAAAACTGAAAAATGGCATTTTGATGGTCAAATAATCGAAATAGTTAATGAATATAAATATCTTGGCATTCTTTTTCAGTTTAATATGAATATGTCACCACATCTAGAGAAAAAATTGGTATCAGCAAAAACAATGATCAACGTTTCTTGGAAAAAAGTTATATCCCGTGCTGAAATCCCATCATCAGCTAAATATAAAGTATTCGAAGCTATTATGCGTTCAGTCATGTGCTACAGCTGTCAGACATGGGGGTATATTGCATACGAAGGAGTTGAAAAACTGCAACGCTTTTTTCTAAAAAAACTATTTTATCTGCCGTCAAACACACCAAACTACGTCCTTAACCTTGAAACCGGACTTCCAACTCTTTTCGTGCATACACTAAAACTTCATTTTGACTACATCCTAAAAATTCTCACTTACACACCTAAAAGAATACCAAATAGGCTTGCTAGATACATTTTTCGAAAGCAAGTAGAATGGATAAAGGAATGGCGTACTTGGACGCAAGTATGTGGTGTAGAGCTTACAATTCAATGTGATAATCTTGATCTATTAAAAAGTCAACTTTATAGATTGTTAGAAGAGATAGACATATTTCAACGTAATGATAGTTTACAAAGATCAATCTCATCAACCAATAGACTACTGTACTCAGAACTTACCCATGACTTCGTAGAAAATTATTTCAATGACAAATATAGCGTGCGTGCGATATCCTTTATTTGCAGAGCTAGAAGTGAAACACTAAATTTGAATGGATCACCTTACAGAAATTCCTCAGATACACGGTGCACTCTATGTAACCTTAATTCAAAAGAAGATTGCTTTCACTTTTTATCAATTTGCCCTGTCTATAAAGAAATTAGAATCCGATGTCTTGGAAAAACAACTTTGTCATTGGAACAAACAAAAAACGTATTAAACGGTGAAAACTGGCTTAACTTATACCATTACTTAGAAGCAGCTTCAGAATATAGAAACCTGATAATGTCGGAATACATTTAAATCTAAAAATAAGTAAATTATTACAATAGTATGTCATGTTTCAAAGTTATGATTTATCACACTTATGAAAATGTTTTCTTTTTTGTTTTAGCTAAACTAAAAGCCAAGACGTATAATTGTATTAAGATTTTAAATTGTTAAATTCTATTAACATGTATAATTATACCTATATATTTATCTCAACTTTGTTTTGACTAAACTAAAAGTCCTACTTATTTTCTATAATTTCTTATTTTCTTATTCCGTTTTCGCTAAACTCAAAGCCCATGTAGACTTAATAATACGTATGCATCTTATCTTTGTTTTGACTAAACTAAAAGTCCTATTAATTTTATATATGTACCTTACTTTCCTTTCCGCTCAAAGGTCAAATTATCTTTAAACATTCATTTAGTTTCAATATTAAAATGTAAAACTATAGTTTAACCTCAAAATGTTTGTTTTTATATATCTATATTGTTTTTAGTTATATTAATTATACCCCGAAAAATACCTCTGATTTATATTATTAAAAAAAAAATCACATAAACACTTCAGTTTAAATAGCCAATCAGGCAGACGGTAACACCATAGCCTATTATTTTATTTTATTTTGTTTTATTTTATTTTGTTAAAAAAACAAACAATTGTATATTGATTTAAAGAAATAAAATCTAATCTAATCTAATCTAATCTAATCACATTTCGAACCGAACACTGATTTTGGTAATAAAATTCAATGATTTGCAAGCGTTGCTCGTTAGTAAGTCTATTCATGATGAAATGTCAAAGCATACTGAGCATCTTTCTCTTTGACACCATGTCTGAAATCCCGCGTGATCTGTCAAATACTAATGCATGAAAATCTTAACCTCAAAAAAATCACCCTAGAAATGAGTTCAATTTATTACATTGAAAATTTTTATATTTTTGACGTTTCAAGGTCCCTAACAATTATATAAATAAAATTTTATAAATAAAAAAAAAATGAAATACCTATTAGTCTAAAAGCCGGCAGTAAATTTTGGGAGTGGAGTGATAACCAAAATATATATACATGTATGTGTAGATATACCCAAAATTATGCCAAATTCAACCGTCTGGCAGGTTGTTTTTTCAGCCGGGGGCGGGGGTGGGCGTTCGAAAATGGTCATTTTTTCGATTTTGGGGTCGGAATGATAACCACTTAAATGGATATATAAACAATAGGGGAATGTGCCCTGATGTCAAAAAAGTGTGTCCAAGACGTTTTGCTTTCAGCCTTCCCCTTGAAAGACGGCCGCTAAAATGCGCGAAAATCAACTTTTTGGGTCGAAATGATAACCCCATGAATGATACATCAAAAAATCAGAAAAATTCTCCTGATTGTAAAAATGTGTGTCCAAGACGTTTTACTTTCAGCCTTCCCCTTGCCAGACGCATTTTAACACTTCTTAAAAGAATTTTTCAACTTATGTAAATCTTTAATAACTTTTTTCTAAATAAAATACAATTGTTATGCTTTAAAGGAAAACGGTGGTTTTTGTGCATTATTTCTTTAGGGTTTTCTATATGCTGTTGTTTAGGGTTTTCTGGCAAGCATAAGACTGAAAAAAAATCTGATATTCTGATATTTTGGTATATGACTGTTATGGTTAATAGGAACAAATTTATTAAAGGATTTAAGTTGAAAAATTCTGTTAAAAAGTGTTTAAATGCCTCTGGGAAGGCTGAAAGCAAAACGTCTTGGACACACTTTTTTGACATCAAAGCACCATTCCCTATTGTTTATATGTATATCCATTTAAGTGGTTATCACTTCGACCCCAAAATCGAAAAAAATACCATTTTCGAACGCCCACCCCCGACCCCGGCTGAAAAAAAACTGCCACACGGTTGAATTTGGCATAGTGTTGCGTATATCTACATACATGTATATATATTTTGGTTATCACTCCACTCCCAAAATTTGCTGCCTGCTCTTGGTCTATATATGAATATAAAAATATGTGTCATCCCTGATATTTTACAAACAAAGAGTGGACGTAGTTTTAAAAATTCGAATTGATAGTTCTTTTTTTATTCAAACAAAATTTAAACCAACAAAAAAACTTCTTAAAATTTTTTAAAATTGATTTTTGATTCAAATATTTTGAGAATAAATAAAATGTAATGGATAATTTTAAGTAAAATTAAAATTCAATTGATAATTTTTTTACAAAAAATATAAAATTCTACCAAAAATGTGAAACTAAATTGGTTCAAGATCTCGAAAATCTCGACAAGAGCAGCTAAAACTTCAATTATTTTTAATTGCATACATTTCGAAGTTTCTTAAATGAAAATAGAGTTTAATACTAACAAATAATAGTACCTGTAGCGTGATGGTTAGTGCGTTGAACTGTCATGCAAGGGGCCTTGGGTTCAATCCCTGCTTGTGCTACCTAACTTTTTTCACGGGTACTGCTTCTTGCGAGGAATTGACAAATCCACCAAGAGTAATTCTTGTCATGAAAAGTGCTTTCTCAAATTAGCCATTCGGATTCGGCATATAAACTGTAGGTCCCTTCCATCTCTGACAACATTACTCGCACACAGGAATGGTTGAGAGTTGTAAGTCACTAGGCCCTGGTTCTTCATGGACTGTTGCGCCACCTAATTTATTTATTTATTTACTAACAGATAATAGAGCAAAATTTTAAACGATTTAGTAAAGTCTTAAAGACATTTTTAGAAATTTACTAAGCTTAAAAGATGATTTACATACTTCAAAACTAGTTTATCTTCTTACTATTACAAAATTTGTGCTAAAGTTAAAATCGTGGAATGGCTACTTTAACTTTAAACAAATTGCTAAATCACATCTGCAGAATTAATCTTATAAGAGCAGTGGACGGAATGGTGCAGTATAAAGTTGGGAATTCCAATAAATACCTAGGTTCGTTTAAGTTTATTTGCTTTGTTTATTTTTTACGAACTCTCCTATTTAGACCGGTTTGGATGCGAATTTTATTAATAAAAGGGAATTGACAATTTACTAGTTAGAAAAAGGGAAGATAAAAGTTTAAAATTTCAGAGTCGCTTTATTTTAAAAAGCACCAATGGATAATTAGTGTGGGTCTCATCGCAGCCTCTTTTGCATTAAAGCCTAGTACGCTGCTGATGCGAAACGAAATTTTTCGGCGGTCTCCAAGTGCAGAGCGAAATTAAGCCTAGTACGCTGCTGATGCGAAACGAAATTTTTCGACGGCCTCCAAGTGTAGAGCGAAATTAAAACGAAAACCACAGCGGAAAAATATTTGTGGAGAGTTCTGTCTGGAAGTTGAATTTCACTGCTTGTCTTCATCACTTCTTGCACATCACCAATAACATCCTGAGTTTCCGATTCAGAAATGCAATGTTGGAACACATTAGACAAATCCATTTTATTTTAAATTTAAAATCAAATATAAATCAAAGTCAAAACACCGAAAGTCACGAGTAAACAATTTTTTTTTTTCAATAAAAAAATTAAACGTCAAAATTTCGCAAGCAATTAATGTGCTGGGCAATTAAATTGAGAACGAAAAGAGTGGAGAATTGTACTAAGAAATCTAATACAGCTTTGCACTAAAATGTCACATTTCATCGTTCAGCAGCGTACTGAAAAACGAAAAGCACAGCGAAATTTTTGGTTTATGATTTCGTCATGTCAATTTTGTATGGGAATTTTCGTTTCGCATCAAGCCTAGTACGCTGCTGATGCGAAACGAAATTTTTCGGCAGTCTCCAAGTGCAGAGCGAAATTAAAACGAAAACCACAGCGGAAAAATATTTGTGGAGAGTTCTGTCTGGAAGTTGAAGTTCAATTTTAAACCTAGTACGCTGCTGATGCGAAACGAAAATTCCAATACAAAAATGACATGACGAAATTATAAACGAAAATATTCGAAAAATTTTTCAATAAATAAATAAAACGTCAAAATTTCGCAAGCAATTAATATACCGGGCAATTAAATTGAGAACAAAAAGAGTGGAGAATTGTACTACGAAATCTAGTACAGCTATCCACTAAAATGACACATTTCGTCGTTCAGCAGCGTACTGAAAAACGAAAAGCACAGCGAAATTTTTCGTTTATGATTTCGTCATGTCATTTTTGTATGGGAAATTTCGTTTCGCATCAGCAGCGTACTAGGCTTCAGCAGCATACTAGGCTTAATTCAAGAGTTCTTGGACACATCGAAAAATTTCCTATAAATGAGATAACGTTTCTCCATGAAGTATCGTCACTACCTCATACCAAGTTGAACCAAGACTCCAATTTAAATTAAAAAAAAAAAAACAGATGCAAAAACAATTTAGCTACGTCCCTGATGATCAGTGATCGTTTTCTAAGAGAGCCAATATACCTACTTACCTTTATCCCTTGACACCTACGTACACAAATCTTTTAAAGAACTTGATGTGATACGCCAAAAATTCTATATCGTAAAAACAGTCTTGTTCTCTTCTGTTATCTTCTCAGAGACCTAAAGGGGCAAACACTGTTGATCTTTTCATTGATCGTATAGGCAGGTTATATTACACCGTTGCCAACTTTTCAATTTCAATAGTAATAATACCTACCTACCTAACTATATCTATCTAATTAATGGGGAGTTATAAATTGATCAGGTGAGAGTGAAAAGAAGAACAAACTGTCAAATTAACTCTGTGACTCCCTGCCAAAACGAGTCAACTATATTATAGTTATTCACCTTAAATTTAAGCTCAAAACTTTTCCAATACAAAATATTCTCCCGGCGCGATCAGAAACGAAACAAAAATACTTTTTTAAAAACAACTTTATTAAGAGAAAAAAAAGAAGCTAACTGTTGTACACCTCTACCTTACCTTAGGTAGGTAATAGGTATACACCTTATAGAATTTATATTCGTATCCAGTCATCCTTAACAACGCAAGTCATGCAAGAAAAAAGAGATAAAACTATATACTTACCTACCCAATCTTTTACCTATCTCATATCAAGTTAAAAAAAAAATATTTTGAATCACAAACAAAATTACAACAAAAACTATAAGTTGTTACACCTGGCCTTGCAACATTCAAACAAACCCAGTTTCCTCCGTGATTACAGGTAAACCAAACTCTATCATTATCATTTTTGTACGATTGTACTCTGACTGAATCGTCGTCCAAGAAAATAGCTTCATCTCCCTCGATCAGCAGTAATTTCCAATCCAGGTGTGTAACGCCACTGTGACTCTTCTGTTGCAGGTAAACATAGGATAGGTGAGGTGTAGTGTAGTCACTCACTGGTGGATTCGATTCGTCGTGTATCGTCGTTTCTGGGTAATAATAAGCAATGAACTCGATTTATGGAATTACGAGACCAAAAGTTATTTACCTGAGCTCAATGTTCATACCAGTCGACGTTTTACCATCGCACCGTTACGTTTGTGTCTCTTTAGGCACGCCAGCGTCTCCGATATTTTTTTTTTTAACTTCTGTCTGTCGGTACAATAATATGTAATTATTGATAAAATAATACATTTTCTAATTAAATAATAGAAAAAAGAAAGATTTGTTTTGAAACAAGAACGGTGGTCCTAATAACCAAGTCGAATTATCAAATTTTGTATCAAACAACTTCAATAAACACAAACTTGTTGAGTCTGCGACGACAAGTTCCGGAATTCCTTTTGAAAGTTTTTTTTTTTCTTAACTGCTTCTTCCACACAAAACACAGTGCAATATTTCAACCGTGTAAACTAACGCAAGTTCCAAAAGATCCAAGCCTTCCTAGCCAACAAGTGTGTCCACGATATTTTAAATTAAAGTTAAAATTGAAAATCCCTCGATCTTCCAACAGAACATAACAATAACTAGTTGAGACTTTTTCATCTTTTTATGGAAAAAACCTACCTACGTTAAATTAAAATATATTTTTTTTTGATTTATCTCCACATCGTCTACACGGTGAGTCTTTTTTATTTTGCTGTTTTGTGTATTTTTTAATGTGTACCTGTTTTTTGGACATAAAACCTTTTTACCTTTGAACTTGTTGCATACATATGTAAGTTGGTTTTATTTTCTTCTTGGAAGTTCATGTAGAAAACTGTAATTAAATTTTTGATTTAAGAAAAAAAAAAAAACAAAAATGGTGTGGCTACTCTCGGGGTTAATGAGCAAAAACATTTTTATATTTTTGTTTCGAAAAGTCCACAAGCAACATGTAGAAAGAAAGATCATCATCATGATCATTGGCGCTGTATGTCGTCGCGATCGCAAGAAGAATAAAAAAGCAGTTGAACACCTGAGAGAAGTTGTGTTTTCTCTCAATTGGATAGACAGAGATGCAATGATGTTTTTATTATTATACTTTTATTTTACACAAAAAGAAAGAAATATTAACGATCATTGTGTGCAGGTATTTTTGTCGTTTTGTCGGGGGTCGGTAAAAGTTTTGTTGAGCTCTTCTTACATCCACCAAACTAACTACCGACGACGTTGTCGGTCATTCTCTGCAAACAAAACGCAAAATGTCGTCCTCTACTTGTCAAAACTCAAAAAGTCAAAATCCAAAAACGGTGGGTTTTGTAGGTAGGTCGAGGTAGATCGTTTGCGTTTTGGTTTTCGCTTCGTCTTTTTAATTGTTGATGTTGTTTGTTGTGAGGTAATTTTGTTCCCTTTTTTCCTTTTTGTGCGTGTATGTGCAACAACCTGTTGCAGTGCTGCAGCTAAATTCCCGTAAAATGACACGTGTGAAAAAATGATGGTACTGCCTATTAGCTGTTATAATCCCTAAGGATTTTGATTTGATTTTTGTGTTGTGTTGAAAACTGATATTCACCATGATACCTATGTACGAGTATGTATACCTGCTTATTTTGTGTCCACAGTTAGAATTTGGTTCCTATTAAATTTATTGTTTGTATTTTTCGATCTTTATTGATGATTTTTACCGTAGAAAAAACACCAACAACAACAACAAAAAGAGTAAAAATCATTCCCAATGTCGTTCTACAGGAATTTCTGTTGGTTGTGGTTTGAAATTCCATCGCAATGTAGGTTTTGTAACAATAATTGAAAAGAAAAACAGGTTGGAGAGTTCTTATTTCGTGTTCGTTTTTTATTTTATCTTTCTTCTTCTTTTAGTTATATAGGCATTTGAAGATATCAATTTTCTTACTTTGTTGTGAAAAATAAATTATTTTATCAATTAAAAAACAATAACCACAATAATTAAGATGTTAAATACCTGTATACAAACACAACATTAATACAAAGTTGATTGCGTTAACTTCTTTAACTACTGTCTTATTTGAAACTAAATAACTTAAGTCAAGAATATTTATATAACTCGGTAAATTATTATGATAATTTACATACATTGTAGGTATTCGGTTGTTTACCTGATTCTGAAACTTTAAAGCTGGCAAAATGTTCATATCACACCAATATGTAAATAACAAGGAGAATTTTTAACAACCTGTCTGTTGTGAAGCATTGAACTTTTAAATTTAAAAGTAGAAAGTTAATACAAAATTATGGCAAAGAAGGGGTTTGTTTATAAATAATATGTTGAGCATGTTCCAGTATGGTATAATAAAATGCCCATCTCCTTACTCAGAAAATTACTTCTGCTATTATTATTTTTGTTCCGAAATTCTGTTAATTGGATTTTTTAAATGCATTTGACAATTCTCTGGACAAGTTTTACAGAAAACCAAAGTTAAGGGGGAAAATAGTGTCTTAACTTTTTAAAAGGCTTAATTTAATGGTGTACATTTGTTAAGTTAAATAATTATTTTATCATTTATAATATTTCTGAAATTTTGTTTAAAAGAAACACCAGCTGAACAAGCGAAGAAAAAACAAACAAACCTTTCAAACACTTGTTGAGTTGAGCACAGATAATTTTCAAATTTTACAATTTGCGTTCTTTTTTGTCTCTGAGGATCTCTGAGCGATCAGAGCAAAGCTGTGCTCAGATTATATTCAGAACCCTCTGATATAATAATGAAGCAACGAACTTTGTTTTTCGTTGAAATCACAAAACAAAAAATAGGCTGGGATGCGACCCACAGTGATAACTTCCCGCCTGTCTATTTTTTTTAACTTTAACAAAATTTTAATAACAATATTTTGTGTGAGATTAAAAATTTGAAGTCTTTCAATACCTTCATCTAATCACAAAATATACCAATAGGCCATTAATTTATAAATAAAGACTGTTAATTGGACTTTTCTCAAAATTTTACCGATATCAAAAATAGTATTCTCTTTGCATAACAATATTCTGGAGGCAATATCATTTTTTGTTTCTAAAACATTCAAGGTGACAAATATTATTTTTCAGTTTTTTTTTAGAGTTGTCAAAGAACCGATAATTGATTTGTGTACAAAATTATGTATATTGCCTTGGCATCACGTCACATTGTACAATATGAAATTATATTTTATTTTTAGCGTAATTGCTTCGTGATATATAATTGTGGTCAACCAAAATGTTCACTTTTTTTTAAAATAGCTATAATCAAAAAATCCACCCACTCAATTTTTTTGAAAGTCTTTTCTGTATCTTTCGAAGCTATTATCCATAAAACAACATTTATTTGAAGTCGATATCTCTACTGACTCTTGAGATCTACCCCAAATATAAAAATAAATTATGTGGCGCAACAGACCATTGAGAACTAGGGCCTTGTGGACTATAACCATTTCTTTGTGCGGGTAATGTTGTCAGGGATTGAAGCGATCAACAGTTATCAATTCCTTGCAGGAAACAGTACCAGTGAAAAAACCTTAGATGGCACAGGCAGGGATTGAATCAATATTGTCAGATGTATCGGTACAAAATCTTGCCCCTTATGTCTTACTATTGTGTGCACTCCAAGTTTTTATAACTGTTTGCGGTGTTACCGATTTTCATATGAAGACATTTGAAATTGTCAAAAGTAGTTTTTTCAAGGCTTCTGACAACTGCTGACAACTTTTTCACTGTCATATATAATTTTTCAGTTTATATTTCTAAGATTTCTGAGAATTTTCTCAGCCAAATTGACAAGCAGGATATTAAAATAAAAACTGAATTCTTTATTGATTCTCACCTATAGCAATAAATTTAGTTTTATATGACTCTTTTTCCTTTTTGAACTGTGCGATGGATTTTTGAGAGAAAAAACGAGAAATTATTATGATTTTTTTTTTACATTTCTGAAAGTACATAAATCTCTGAGACCTTAAAAATATAAACAGGTCAAATATCAAAATCGAATCCAGAAACCGCCTGACAATAAAATTGAAGGACTTTGGGAAAAAATATAAACAAAAAACTGTTCACCGTTCGAACCAAAAACACTCCATTACCAAGACCGGAATCTTTCGTACGTTTCACTCTCCAAAACCCGTTTGTTTACATTGTTGTATTTGTAATTTTGACAATTAATCCATGAATAGATGTGAGCACAAACAAAAAAAAACGATGCCGTGGGCTAGCGGCATTTTGCACAGCAAAAACAAAATGGGGTCGTTAATAAGTTTTTTTCAGGTTTTTCTTTTTACTTTTTTTTCGATGAAGAAGTCAGTTTTAAGCTTTAATTTTGCAGTCATTTTGTTGATAGCGAACCAATGTACATTTTTGTCTTCAAAAAAGCATGTTCACTATCAGTTTATTATAATTAATTCACTAATTTACAAAAATCACTACGAAATTCTTCAAATTTCAAAATTAACCTCGGATTTTTGTATCAAAGATGCGTTCGAAGAACCATCAAGTTAAGGGTGCGAGCGCAATTTTTGTATTGAATTCTAATAAATTTTCGTTAATGAACGGCCCAAATATTTTTTTTGCAAATAATTAAAATCTGTATCAATTTAATTAATCCAAATGTATTTATAGTTTGTTTTTAATGATTAAAGCTTGCAACTATTTTTCAATTCCATTTTGATTAATAAATATTATATTTAAAAAAATAGTTATAATCGAAAAATACCTTATCCATAACATTCTTGATTGATGGAAGCATACATGTATTTGCTATAAAAAAAACTATGCATCAAAGAAACACCAATGTTTTAAAAAAGTAATCAGAACGATTATAGCGAACCTGTTGAATAAATGCAGAGCAAATAAAAAACAAATTTTGACATATATCACAAAATGAAAACGTCTTAAAATCGTTCTGAATTCATGCAAAACTCATTCAATAGATCAAGTAATCGACATGAATGTTGATTGTTGACGTACAGAATTTTTTTAGTGAATTCCCACAGTTTAACGCAAAATATAATTTTCATTCATTCCTTAAAAATGTTTAGTTACCAAAGTTCAAGTTTACTTATTATTGTTTGAAGGGTATGTTTAGTAAAAATGCTGCTAATAATAAAAAAAATGAATTAATGAGTTTTACGTATATGTTTTTGTTTTTCGTAATATAATAAATACTACCGTAGATTACATTTTATAAATGCAGAACATAGAAGAAAATATACATAAACAATAGTTTTCAGATATAAAGCAGAAGTTAGCGTAGAAAAATATTTTTGAGAAAGCCAATAATATTTTAAATATGTTCATTAAAGAAATTTCCGCTTCGGCTAACCTTCATCAACTTTTTAGAAAAAAAATTAGCATTAATAGCAGCCAATTATTTCATAGCATAATTAATTTTTCAGATTGTAAAATGTCTAGAAATTTTCATACGCTACAAAATTCGTAATTTTATGCGTAAACATAGAAGATAACATTATTTAGTCAAGAAGTATGGATTTTGGCGCGTATACCGTTTTTTTTCTATTGGGCGTTCGGTTTCCCCATACTGGAATAAAAAAAGTTACTTAAATCTATTTATTGCACTCATTTAGTTGGTATTGTTTGTAACCATATTGCCTATTTCTATTCTTTAAAGATGCTTTACACAAAGCAAATTATTTTGAAAACATGGTTCCCTCAAATTTGTATTCCAAAATCTAACTACAAACAAAATTCTAACTCTAAAATAGTCCCTTAAAAAGAAATTTTCAGGAATATTTCTGCAACAAACAAAACTAAAATTTGGTCTTGCAACTACCGAACTGCTTAAATGATGAAAATACTAATCTAATTGAGGAATCTCAACTAGCTAAAGTTGGCAATGGAACTTCACAAGTATGCTTCTCGGAGCATTGTCTGTACAAAAAAATACGGAGGCACCCGCCTATTGTTTCCACCTGAACTTCTAACGTCGCCAAAAAATGCTCTAAGCAAACTACAGCTGAAAACATTGTCTGTTTTGTTGTTTTACAAAGTATTGAGTTACACTTTTGTCCATTTGCAATAATTATACTTAACCAGTTGCAGCGCATGTTGCGTTCGCAAATAATTTAAGTGAACAAAATAAATAATAATAAACTAATAAATTATTAAATAATATGTATTTGGTCAATTTTATTTTATTTAATATACATTTACAACATTTATTTGGATTGAAATTAAAAAGCTATACAAATCTTCCAATTTAAGACCATGTCAGCACTTCAGATTCTGTTGGTTAGGATTGTTTAGTTTTTGAACGAGGCCATGAAACATTCAAAATGAAGCATTTAGATGGGGCTGATTACTATAATGAAGCGTTTTGATGGGCCGAAACACTAAATGTAAGAATGTGTTTGGTTTTTTGCATCATTTCACGCACACTTTCTCACATTTAGTGCTTTCTAGCACATTTAGTGCTTTCTGTAGGCAAACCGAAATGTCAGTCTGAGATTCCGGTATTGGTAATGGAGTGTTTTTGCCTTTTTGGTTCGAACAAACAATTTCTAAAGAAATGTTTGTAGGCCCTGATCTTACGTGAATTACTTTTTCGTAAAACAAATATTTTACAAGTCTTTAAAACAACAATTAATGTTTTCACCTTTAAGATTACAACATTCAAAATCAATTTTCTGATTATCGATAATGTTTTCAAATGTATTAAAATAAAAACCATTAGTCTTGTTCATCAGCTGTTCAAGTGTCAACTCATTGGCGGTCAGACAACCTTTTTTACTTACCCTATCTTGAATTTGTCTTTTTTGGATGAAGGACATTTAAAACAAAAATGTGTTTCTTTTACATAGGACACATCAGAGTACATTATTTTAATTCGAAAAGCCGAACCTGTATCCGAAGATGGCATAGGGCATAGCATATCACTTATGACATATTCGCAAGTCAAGTCTCTGAACATATCAAGAGTTCACATACAATCTTTCAAAACCAAATCCGGAATCCGCAACATTGATCAAATCTTAGGATTTTGTTTGTTGTTTTGACATAACCAAACCGAATTACGAACTTTGAATATTTGTGTTCTTTGAATATTTGTGTAAAATGGATTAAATTCGAACAATTTTTCTCCTGATTTTGCTGCATCGTGTTCAAATCAAAAATCAGAAAAATAAAGATTATATTTTACAGTTCGCAATTTATTAAGCGCGTGGGTCGCATGTGCAAGGCGCTTTAAATTTTAGTGAATTTTGGTTTAGGTTTTAATAAACTTAACTCTTGAACAGGTAGATTTTGTTTAGAGTCGCTATAAAATACGGTATAGGTACACATTTTATGGCCTTATTGTAAAAATACATATTTTGGGTTTATGAACTCAATCTCAAAAGTCATGTTACAATGCAAGTATTTTTCTTTCATCATGTCAATGGTTTTTCCATGATTATGCCATTCACGACTTTAAAAATAAACAAGTTCTACGCCAATCGTGAAAAAAAAACAATTGACAACAAAAATGGTTCGATTTAGATTGCGAGAAAGCTAGAGTTAAGTCTTTCAAATTGCTAAAGCTTGCAAAAACTCGAAACGGTGATTTATTCCGTAAATCTTATGTTCGAGCCAACAGTTACTATACAAAGAACTTTGTAAAAGTAAAAAACAAGAATACTTTTCGAAAATTGCAACGAATTTAAATAATGTAAGAGATTCCACCCATTTTTGGAGAATTATTAAGGAACTTAATGGAACAAAGTTTAAGGCGCCAGTTATAGCTATCATTGGTTTTCATCATTGAAAACAAACAGTTATAGCTATCATTGAAATCGATCCGGAAAATTTTTTGAATCGATATTTGACGGTGTTTTCCTTTGATTAGAAATGAAAATTATTTACTGATCGATCGGAAATCACACAAAGAATTTTTTTGAGAAAAAAAAGTGTAATTACCCATTTATTTTTCTCTAAAAATGTATTTTTCTATTTTCCGGACGGAAATTCATTTTACTGAACAGCTGATAGTTTTATGTTCAAAAGTGAAACGAATCGTTCCACTGATTTGTGTTCTAATTTCGCACAATTCCAATGACAGATTTCTGTCAGTAAAAGTTTTTCGGTGGCTTTCAATCAGGAAATTTTTTTCAATGAGAGAAATTTCTAATGATAGCTATAAACGACCTGCCAAAAAAATTCCAATGTTTCATTTTCATATTTAATGATGAAAACCAATGATAGCTATAACTGGCGCCTTAGACTCTACTTAACCCTATTTTCACTTTAAATCCTGTGCAGTATGCTGAAAATCTCGTAGATGTAAACGCGTTAGACGAAGATACATATATAAGCTTAGAAGAGATACGCATTGTCTTAAGCAAAGCGAAGGACAATAAGGCTCCAGGGTATGATAGGGTTCCTTACGAGTTTTTCAAAAATGCTCCTCATAATTTTTTAGAGAAATTAGCGAAGTCATATTCTCAAATATTATACATACGGCCATACGGGAGAAGTACCTGAAAGTTTTAAAAAATCAATAGTCTTTCCAATACATAAGAAATCCTATGCATCCTCTTACATAGGCTTGAAGTTTGGGTAGAGGAAAACAGATTACTTAACGAGTTTCAAGCAGGCTTTCGTGCAGGTTATTCAACGATTGATCACCTCTTTACTGTTCAAAACATAGTTGATTCTTATCTTGAAAACAGAAACAAATTGTATGCTATATTTATTGATTTTAAAGCTGCTTTTGATAGTATAGATCGGAGATCACTTTTTTATAAATTAAGTATGCTAGGAATTTCATCGAAAGTTCTAAATGTTTTGAAGAATATGTACGAAAATACTTTGTCGGCAGTTTTGGATGAAGAGAAAATGTCAGGATGGTTCCAAACTTTTAAGTGGGGTCCGGCAAGGATGCTTATTGTCTCCTTTGCTATTTGCATTATACATAAATGATATAGTGGATGCCTTGCCAAACGGGATTCCAGTTGCAGGACTAACAATAAAATGTTTGATATATACCGACGACTTATTATTGTTAGCTAACACACCGGAAAGCCTACAGCTTATAATAAACAAATTAAGTATAAGAAAGGTGGAATTTGGTTATAAATACGGCAATGATTTTCAAACCAAGTCGAGGTAGGCATTGTAGGAATGAGAAATAGGTCTTAAATGGAGAAAACTTAGAAGTTGTTGATGAATATAACTACCTTGGCATGATAGTCACACCCAACCTAAACCTAAATAAGCAATTCCATTTAAAATTTAAACAATCAATGGCTGCTATAAATTCAACTTGGAAATCCCTATTTAAAAACAGAAAAGTTGCACACAGCGTTAAGTTCAAAGTATTTGAAGCTGCTTTAAGGTCAATAATGACTTATGGCTCTCAAGTATGGGGCCGATATCAACAGTATGATCTGGTGGAAAAATTGTCACGGTTTTTCCTTAAAAAAAAAACTTTTTACTTACCACAGACAACTCTCAATTATATGATTCTTCTTGAAACCGGACTGCCATTTGTATATCTCTTTACTTTAAGAATGCACTTCGAGTATGTTATGAAAGTTCTTTCATTTAATGACAACCGTCTACCAAAGATTCTTGCAAAACACAGCATACAAAAAAATATCAGCTGGTTTAAAAAATGGAAGGATATATTCTTGTTGTGTGGGATATATCTGGAATCTTTAGATATTTTTAATGGATCTCTTAGGGAAAAATTAAAAAAACATTCTAGAATTAACAGATGCTCGAATACGATCAGATCTAATAGAGGAAGCCAAGTGGTCATCGCGTCGATCTTTATACCCAAAACTTGAGTATAATTTGAACGAATTTAATTATTTCACCGATGATTTGAGCTTGTTTGAAATTTCAAATATTTTCCGTGTTAGAGGAGAGCTACTCAATTTGAATTATAGACTTTACTTTAACGACCGGAGAACATTTTGCTCCTTGTGTAACCTGCAAGAGCAAGAAACATCCTATCACTTTTTATCTGTGTGTCCCATTTTAAAAGAATTGAGATTTGTATACTTTCAAAAAACAATACTAAATAAAGCAGAGTCGATATGTGTTCTAAATGGAGAAAACTGGAAAATCCTCGCCCAATATTGCATTGAAACCATAAAGTATAGAAAAGATTTTGTTGATGATTGACAAATTTTATAATTTTTTGTTTCCTTAAATGCATTGCATGTATTCAATAAATATCCATTTTTGTTTGACAAATTTATGAAAATTTTAATTAACATTGTAATGTAAATTAACTTATGTAAACCCCTTTTCATAGCATATACAGTGACGAGCAAAAGTGGTCAAATGTTCTCGACTATTTAAAAAAATTGTTGAAAAGTAAGAGTTTTGAATAACATTAACATTTTTTTTATTTTTATTATTTTGTTTATCCAACTAGCAATTATTATGTATAATAAGATTTAAAAAAAGAATATACTTTAGAAAAAAAAAATAAAAATAATAATAATTTTTCGATGTGTCCAGTTATGCACGTTTAAGTTTCAAGAGATTAAACATCGTCTTTTAATTCATTTCATTTATCGTAGTTTCTTGTAAATAAAAGTTCATTTTTAATAGTTTAGTGCGGATTATTGTCAAAATGAAAAAAAATTGTAAAAATATCGTGGACCGCGCTATTTTTTTTCCTTAAAAGTGGTGAATCATCTCGCGAAATATCAAAACTATTACAAATTTCGAAAACTTCTGTGCTTAACATTAGAAAAAACGAAAATATCGATCTATGTACCATCAATAAAAAAAGGACGGAAACGACTACTTACTGACTTCGATGCTAGAAGAATGGAACTGGAGTTGCGAAGTTGTGGATCCAAATACCTAAGTAGGCAGCCAAAAACATAGACAAGTCAGTTAGTGAATGGACTGCACGCCGGGTACTCAAAAGAATTGGATTAGCCGCTAAAGAGAAACCAAAGAAGCCTCTGCTTTCAGTAAAAAATATTAAGGCCAGGTTAGCTTTTGCTAAAAAGCACAGACAATGGACTATAGACCAATAGAAAAAAGTAATTTGGTCCGACAAGACGAAGGTCAATAGAATAGGAACGGATGGAAGAGCTTTTTATTGGTCACGTCCTGGAGAAGGACTTCAACAACATCAAGTTCAGAAGACCGTCAAACATGGAGAGGGCTCGGTAATGGCTTGGGGCTGTTTCTCGTGGAACTCTGTCGGAACCTTAGTAAAAGTCGATGGTATTATGAACAAAGAAAATTATTTGGATATTTTGAAAACAAATTTACCACCTTTTCCTACGAAAAAGCAAACAAATTATCTCCCAGGGGGGTCATGACCCCTACGACCCCCCCCCCCCCCTGGATCCGCCATTGGAGTTGGAATGGTCATATTCCAGAAGAATTTCTTCATAAATACTTTTTTGTACTAAAAAAAAACTATTTTTGAAACGTTCATAATTGGACAAGTCGAAAAATTAATTAAGTCATTTTTGTTTTGTAAAATATATCTTTTTTTGGAAAAAATATTATAAATAATAAACGTAAGATTCATAATCTTAATAATAAAAAATAAAAATATTTGAATTTTATTTCAAACGCTTAGTTTTAGTAAATTATTCAAATAATTGAAAACATTTGACCACTTTTGCTCGTCACTGCATAATTTAAAATCACTTTTGTATCATATTTTTTTGATTTAAAATAGAAAATTATGTTATTTTTATTAAAGCTTTTTAAAGATTTTTTTTTTTGTAAAATTAAACATGTTAAAAATAAGTTGGAATCTGGCAGGCGTTTTAAACCAAGGCCAAATTCTATTTATTATGTTTATAAACATTAATTGTAAACTTTATATTTGAACAGAAATAAATTATTCATATTCTATTCAATTGAAGTTTTTAAACATGGATAAATATTGAATAGACCTCAATACATACATATTTATTCAAACATTTTAATAAGTATGAATTCTATCTTTTTCACAATTAATTTTTTAAAATTTAAATTTGTATCAAAGACTAGCAAACCCGGCGTACTCCGTTTCGCCACCAGAGGCCTTCGTTTTTTGTAACATTTCGTTTGGGGATTAAAAGATGAAGAAAAAAATATTTTTTTTTTATATTTGAAAAGGGAAAATTTTATTTCATTTCACAACAGTAATGAATTCATTTCGATTACAGAAATGAAGTGTAATTTAGTTGAACTTCTCTAAGTAAAGAATGAAAGTGAATCCAAAGCAAAAACACTCCATTACCAAGACCGGAATCTTTCGTACGTTTCACTCTCCAAAACCCGTTTGTTTACATTGTTGTATTTGTAATTTTGACAATTAATCCATGAATAGATGTGAGCCCAAACAAAAAAAAACGATGCTGTGGGCTAGCGGCATTTTGCACAGTAAAAACAAAATTGAGGTGTTAATAAGTTTTTTTCAGGTTTTTCTTTTTACTTTTTTTCGATGAAGAAGTCAGTTTTAAGCTTTAATTTTGCAGGCATTTTGTGGATAGTGAACCAATGTACCTTTTTGTCTTGAAAAAAGCATGTTCAACATCAGTTTATTATAATTAATTCACTAATTTACAAAAATCACTACGAAATTCTTCAAATTTCAAAATTAACCTCGGATTTTTGTATCAAAAATGCGTTCGAAGATACATCAAGTTAAGGGTGCGAGCGCAATTTTTGTATTGAATTCTAATAAATTTTCGTTAATGAACGGCCCAAATATTTTTTTTGCAAGTAATTAAAATCTGTATCAATTTAATTAATCCAAATGTATTTATAGTTTGTTTTTAATGATTTAAGCTTGCAACTGTTTTTGAATTCCATTTTGATTAATAAATATTATATTAAAAAAAAATAGTTATAATCAAAAAATACCTTATCCATAACATTCTTGATTGATGGAAGCATATGTACATGTATCAAAAAAAAACTATGCATCAAAGGAACACCAATGTTTTAAAAAAGTAATCAGAACAATTATAGCGAACCTGTTGAATAAATGCAGAGCAAATAAAAAACAAATTTTGACATATATCACAAAATAAAAACGTCTTAAAATCGTTCTGAATTCATGCACAACTCATTCAATAGATCAAGTAATCGACACGAATGTTGATTGTTGACGTACAGAATTTTTTTTTAGTGAATTCCCACAGTTTAACGCAAAATATAATTTTCATTCATTCCTTAAAAATGTTTAGTTACCAAAGTTCAAGTTTACTTATTATTGTTTGAAGGGTATTACATTACATTTTATAAATACAGAACATAGAAGAAAATATACATAAACAATAGTTTTCAGATATAAAGCAGAGGTTAGTATAGAAAAATATTTTTGAGAAAGTCAATAATATTTTAGGTATGTTAATTAAAGAAATTTCCGCTTCAGCTAACCTTCATCAACTTTTTAGAAAAAAAAATTAACATTAATAGCAGCCAATTTTTTCATAGCATATTTAATTGTTCATATTGTAAAATGTCTAGAAATTTGCATATGCTACAAAATTCGTAATTTTATGCGTAAGCATGGAAGATAACATTATTTAGCCAAGAAGTCTCGATTTTGTCGCGTTTACCGGTTTTTTTCTATCGGGTGTTCGGGTTCCCCATACTGGAATAAAAAAAGTTACTTAAATCTATTTATTTCACTCATTTAATTGGTATTGTTTGTAACCATATTGCCTATTTCTATTCCTTAAAGTTGCTTTACACAAAGCAACTTATTTTTAAAACATGGTTCCCTCAAATTTGTATTCCAAAATCTAACTACAAACAAAATTCTAACTCTAACAAAGTCCCTTAAAAAGAAATTTTCAGGAATATTTCTGCAACAAACAAAACTAAAATTTGGTCTTGCAATTATCGAACTGCTTAAATGATGAAAATACTAATCTAATTGAGGAATCTGAACTAGCTAAAGTTGGCAATGGAACTTGACAAGTATGCTTCTCGTAGCATTTTCTGTACAAACAAATACGGAGGCACCCGCCTATTGTTTCCACCTGAACTTCTAACGCCGCGCGCCGCCAAAAAAAAATGCTCTAAGCAAACTACAGCTGAAAAAATTGTCGGTTTTGTTGTTTTACAAAGTATTAAGTTACACTTTTGTCCATTTCCAATTATACTTAACCAGTTGCTGCTCATATTGCGTTCGCAAATAATTTAAGTAAATAAAAAACAGCACTAATAAATCATTAAATATGTATTTGGTCAATTTTATTTTATTTAATATACATTTACAACATTTATTTGGATTGAAATTAAAAAGCTATACAAATCTTCCAATTTAAGACCATGTCAGCACTTCAGATTCTGTTGGTAAGGATTGTTTAGTTTTTGAACGAGGCCATGAAACATTCAAAATGAAGCATTTAGATGGGGCTGATTACTATAATGAAGCATTTTGATGGGCCAAAGCACTAATTGTGAGAATGTGTTTGGTTTTTTGCATCATTTCGCGCACACTTTCTCACATTTAGTGCTTTTTAGCTTGTAGGCAAACCGAAATGTCAGTCTGAGATTCCGGTCTTGGTAATAGAGTGTTTTTGATCCAAAGTAAATACTGAATCGAAGCGTTATACTTGTCCGCAAATTATCCGTTTCATTGAAGTGCTCTTTGGTAAACCACATTTTTTTTTTGTTTGAAGTTAACACCAACAAAGCGGATGGTTCCCCAACTCGTGAACTCGCAACGTATAGCTGCCCATGCGAAAAAAACAATGATTTTTTAAATTTTCGCAAACACCAAGTTAATTGTCATTGCGAACGCAAGGCGAACCGGAAATTGCAATCGTTTGAAGTCAAACGGAAGATCAGTCGGAACATTGGTATTCAGGGAATACATACATTTTCACCTGCGTACTTTCCGTTAATAATGGTTGCCTCAACCAAATTCGGCATAAGTCTTTTCACCGCAAGTTGAGTACCGTTGCAAAGTCGAGGTGGATTCAAATTACGCAATATCATAATAACTGAACCAACTTTAAGTTATGTGGTGGAAATCCTGGTAACTCAGGAAAGTCGTTGCTAAGAGTAATTAACCCAGTTATCGCATCAACTGGCACTTTTGTATTGCCAACAGCTAACAACTGTTTGGAAAATTGTGCAGCACTTTGATCATTTTGAGGTTGAACTCTTATATTAGTGGTAAGCGATAATGTTTTTACGTTATTCCACAAAAGTGATGCCTTCAGGCAAGCATTCAATTCATCTGCAGGCGTTCCACGGGGAATTATTGGCAATGTCTGCCTGAAATGGTTGGAATCGGGATAACTTCCATCGAACAATGGTTTCAGTGGCTGTGGTGGCGTAAGTAATGGATCCAGTTTGACTTTTCCACTTGCGCAGCACAATCCAACCGTTTCTCTTTTGAACTTTAACGCATTGCAATATCGGCATACAGTCGTCATTGGTTCAATATCTAAATTGTCACCATCACTGTAGTTCGCAGTGGGATCATATTTGAATGCCAAGCGATTGTATATGATGCCAATGATCTTCGTGTGCTCACGCGTTGTCTCAATCGGGCATTTTCTCTTAATATATTTTGTCTTACTTCGCTTAAGTTCTGTGAATACACTTGTTGCTTGCTTGCACGTCTTGTGCGACGGCCGATGTTCGCACGTCGTACTCTAGGCATTTTATATTATAGATTATTTTATTGTTCTCAAAATATTCTACGTGACAAATATTTTGTTTCAGTTTTTTGATATTATGTACTACATATAAAAAAAAGAGAACTGATTTTTTCGAAATTATACCAAATTTGCTCAGAATGTGTCATACAGAATTTTATATAATTGGATTTGGGGTTAACCGAATTTTTCACTTTTTTCTTAAATTGCTCTATGATAACAAAAACACTCACTAAATTTCTTAAAAAGTCGTTTTTGCATTTTTTTCTTATTATCTTTAAAACAAACGTTATTTGAAGTCGATATCTCTGACGTTTCTAGAGATATGGTTGACTAAAAAAAGGGTTCCCAAAAGTAAGCTTTGGTTTAGAATATTCCCTTGAAACGTCAAAAAATTTAAAAATTTTCAATTCCACAAATCGGAACTTTTACAATAGCTTTCTATGGGAGGCTAAGCGGAGTTCACCACTTTTCTGTTAAAATTTTTCCTGAATTTTGTCTGCTATAAACCTCACGGAGCCCGAGACCTTTCCAACGAATGCAAAACCATGGAAATCGGTTCGTGCGTTCTGGAGTTATAGCGTCAGGAAGGAAAACCCAACTTATTTTTATATAGTAGATATTCTTCAAATTTGGCTTTAAACGCTTCTCTAACAACGTTTAACTGAATTTAAGTTAAATAATATATATTACTTACTTCCATGTCTGTTTGAACTAATAACTTAACAACTACATGTGACAGCATGACGCATAGAATGCTGAAAAATTATAAAACCAACTAATTATTTAAAAAAAAAAAGAAAAAAATGTTCGCATTCATGCTTCGGGCATTGAAGTTTCTTACCCGTGGCCTTTTACTATTTTAATCAAATAAAAACTTAACACTAAAAATCTTAATTAAAAGTGTATGCCCTGAAAAAATGTGTTGATCACAAAAAGTTTCATCCAAAAGGTTATTAACCGAAAGATACCTACATTATGTACATATGTGTATATAATTCAAACTTTCATTCATACTGCAATTATATTAACTCTTCTAGACTTGACTTTCTTCACATAATAGGAATAAATTATATTGATTTCGTGTCAAAAATTAGCTTGATGATGGAAGTATGGTTTTTACGTTTTGCAAAAATATTAAGGTAGGCATTTTCATAATGGTTTATTTATGGGGTTTTCCCATGGTAAATTGAACCTTTGTAGAAAAAAATGGCAGAAGTATTTTTCGTAGCGAATGGAAAAAATTATTCGTTTTGTAGCTGTCAAATCTTTATCGTCGTTTTCCTTAAAATTGTTTACATATTTGAACAAGAATAATGATATGAACATTTAATAAAGAAAATCATAATCAAATTAAATTAAACCAATCACAAACCAATCGTTCATCAAACTGACAGATGAAAATTTCATTAAAATTGGTAAGAAAAAGGGTAGATGTCTCTGTCAAAATATAAAAGTTGAAAACACTACAATTTTAGTTAAAAAATTTAGTGCTCCCATCCTAGCTGATCACAAATATTTCCCTGGCATCTTAAAATTGTAGTGCTCCCAGGCTAATGTCATACAAAAGTTTCTCTAAAACTTAGTCAAGCTTAAATTTAGCAAAGAATTTCAGTCGTGTGGCACGTAGTTCTAGCTAAAATTTCTATTGTGCATTACTGAGCTGTCAAAATTAAGCGAACAAGTAAATTGCTCGGCGCATTAATTTCGAGCTAAATTTTGACAGAGTATTGAAGATCGTAGCAAAAAGGCGGAATGGTCGAATGATGTTGAATCTCCTCAAAAAAATGTATTTTAACACACAAAAATGATATTTTGAATATATGTAAATACAAATACATACATACATATGTATGTATGTATAATATTATCAACTAAAAACAATTCGATTTTTTTTACAAAAAACAGTCTTCATGATACAATGTCAACGGACTGTTGCGCCCAATGGCGGATCCAGGGGGGTCGTAGGGGTCATGACCCCCCCCCCCCCCTGGGAGATACTTTGTTTGTTTTTTTCGAAGGGATTCCCTTTAATTTAAAACTAATCGTATTGCGTTAATGGACATGCCCCCATTATATTTTGAATTATTAATTTTTTTTATATGAAAACAAAATTTGTATTTTACTTCCTTAAACTTTGTTGCTAAAAGTACTACTTTTAATTGAAGACTGGACCAAGAACACAATATGATATTCAGCCCTATTCCAAAAACACAGCACAAATTCATCAACTTTTGGCCAATGGACAATCCAGGAGGGGTCATATGAGCCATAAAGCTTATACAGTCAAGTTGTATAAGTAAAGATTTAATTTTAAGATTTGTTAGTAATTTAACGACATTCACCAAAAAACGGTTTGCTGTCAAAAACAAATCAAATTTTTGTTTTCACTCAATTTAGAATTTGAAAAAACTTTAGTCAAGCTTTAAATTATTTTCATAAAAATTGTTTCTAAGAAAAAGAGCAAATATTCAGGTTCTTAAGAAGAAACCTTGAATAAGAAATCGTCAATTTAAAAATATATGATTTTTTTAAAACTTTCTCTAAATTTTGTATTCTTAATTTGGCTGCTTTCTACAAGAAAAATATATTTTGGTATTGTTCCAGAAGGGAACCCCTCAAAAAACCTTCATTTTTTTAAAGTTTTCTCAAGAACTAATGGACCGATTTCAATAATCTTCTTTTTCTGTACAAGCTCTTGTCGATGATCAAATTGATGTTGATTTTTGATGATCAAAAATGTCATTTTTTTTTATTTTTAAAAATATATTAATTTGGTTTACAAAACTCGATAACGAAATTTCAATGTAAAATGTATATCTATAAGCACTTTATTTATTGCTTACCAAAAATATTTTTAAGACAAAATTTAAAATTTAAAAGGATTTTTGAAAAAAAAAAGTTATATTTAAAACTTAAAATATAGGAAATATTTTTAAATGGACTTTTTGGAAGACATTAGCAAGTTCTAGCGACCCAGTCGTGCATTTTATTTCTTTCATAATTGGTTTTCTGTTGAATACAAAAGATCTTAAAAGTTCTTTAAAAATTAAATAAATCTACTTTTGAAGTGAATTTGCTTTAGATGCTCTAGAACTAAGATTAATATAAATGTACCAAAAACAACAAAAGTGACACTTTAATTTGAGGCTAATTGAAAAACATAAAAAGAGGCTGGGATGCGACCCACACTGATAACTTCCCATCCCGTCTATCGATTTGTCTTGCTTAAAAGTTTGTCTAAATGTATCAATTCTTGCCAAATTTGCGTTCTATTTTTTGTAGATTTTATTTTTTTATGAAAAAACGGACTGTTGGATTTTTATAAAAAAAATTACTGAATATAAAAAACAATATTTTCTGTGAAATAAAATAAGTTTGAAGCCAATATTTTTAATTTTTGAAAAGCTATTTGAGCCGAAAATCAATTTTTACAAACTTTTATTAATTTTTTTGTTTAGGTTTTTATTTTTTTGTAAAAAAACTGTCAGTTCGATTTTTCTCAAAATTTTTCCTAATGTTGAAAACAATATTTCTTATAAGTTAAAATTAGTTAGAAGCCATAATCTCAAATTTTTGAAAAGATATTTAAGTCGAAAATCAATTTTTAACAACTTTTGTTAAATTTTTTTTTCGGTTTTTAATTTTTTGTAAAAAAACTGTCAATTATATTTTTTTCAAAATTTTACTGAATGTTGAAAACAACATTTTTTGAAAGATAAAAGTAGTTTAAAGCCAATATCTCAAAGTCTTGAAAAGATATTTGAGTCAAAACTCAATTTTTACCAACTTTTTTTTTATTTTTTTTTAGGTTATTATTTTTTGTAAAAAAACTGTCAATTCGATTTTTCTCAAAATTTTATCAGATGTCAAAAACATTATTCTTCGTTGCACAAAATTGTTTTGGAGATGAAATCATATTTAAGTCGTAAAATTTTCGAAGTGACAATTTTTTTTTTTCAGTTTTTTTGATTTATAAAAAAACCGTTAATTGAATTTTTTTCCAAAAATATAATTGTTTTGTATCACGTTACAATATATAACATAAAATTTAATTCAAGTCTCTAGCGTCATTGGTTCATGAGATATTTAGGGTTAACCAAAATTTTCACCTTTTTTTTAAACTGCTATGGTAAAAAAACCACCCACGCAATTTTCTTGAGAGCCCTTTCTGCATCTTTCTGCCTTATTATCTGTATAACAAAATTTATTTGAAGTCGATATCTTTTCTGGTTCTTGAGCTATGGACGACGAAAAAAACGTCGCGAACGTACGGACGTACGGACGTACGTACACACGCACGCACAGACATCTTTCTAAAAATCTTTTATTTCGACTCTAGGGACCTTGAAACGTCGAGAAATGTCAAAATTTTCAATTTGTCAAATCGGACCCATTACAATAACTTCCTATGGGAAGTTAGTAAACGTTTCATATTCATTGATATAAAAGCTTTAAATATCTTGAGATTTGAAGTGGAAAGAGATTCTGAAAAGTGTAATTTGTGAGTGCCACACAAACGTTTCTTCCCAACTTATTTGTTTACCTTAATTTCTTTTAATTTAATTTTTTAGAGAAATTATGTACTTAAATGCACTTATATCCTCAAATTCAAGAACCAAGCATTTTTCTCTCTACAATTTTTAAGTTTTGTGGACTCCTTTCAGGTCAAAATACGGGTAAGCAAACTGATAGCGATAGTAATAATAGACTCCCGAAAATTGAGTCCGAAAAAACTACGTCAAAAAAAGCCCGACAGTTCTTCATATCAGATCGTCTCTCTTGAATGTTTTTAGCGTTCTTTGCATTATTAAAAATGGAAACAAGAAAAGTATATTTTATTTTTCAAAAAAAGACTACGTTTCAAAACAATTTCTTACATTTCTGCGTGAAATGCACCAAAACCCTGTATACTATTGTGTTAAATATGGCATATTTAGAAAACTGTTGGAATCTTGGAATGTTTTCATATGTATGGAGTCATCTAAATTAAATAATTAGACCATACATTGCTCGACAACAGTGTTCTAAAATAATTTGATAACTAAAGTTGTCATTAGCAATTATTAAATTTTGTTAGCCTCCTTTACAAAACATTAAAGAAAATTTTTAAGCGGCGAGTAAAAACTCATCTAAGTGTGTGACATCCCCCTGATTAAAAGTCTGGATCCGCCCTTGGTTGCGCCACCTAATTTTTTTATGTATATGCGTACTAGCCTTAAGGATTTGAAAAATTAATCTTTATAGTTCCGCCATTTATAAAAGTCGCAAGCTTGATGTCAAGTTGGGAATACCAACATTTTAGAAGGAGAAGGGAATGATAAAAATAAAATTTAAACAATCAATTTATTTTGCTCAAGGAAAGGCAAAATGGGGAAAATCGCCATTTTGACAGATTTAACTAACAAAATAAATTGATTTTTTCTGAGTAATGGAAAACTGCATACTTGATTCCTTTTTGTTTTCTCTTAACAAATTTGAGTAATAGGGCCCATACACTACACAAACTGTTTGAGCAAACGAATGTATTTTGTTGTTGTAAAAATGTTTGTGCAAACTGTTTGAGTAGTGTGTAGCGATTATGCGTGTTTGCGCAAGCGGTTTGAACAAAATCAAAAAATTTTGAATTTTCCGTGCCTGCACAAACATGTTTGTGTGATGTGTATCGAATTTTGCTCAAACCGATGCCAATTTTCATAGAGCTAACATGAATAAAGAAGAGGAACAAATTTTTTGGACTGAATTCATTGAACTTTATAAAAGTTTACCGGTATTGTGGTGTGTAAAAATTCGTCACGCAACTAATATCTCTCAAACATATTTGTATAGTGTTTGGCGAAACTATGTTTACTCAAACAAACATTTGGACAAACGTGTTTGCGTAGTGTATGTGCCTATAAGATCATCATATAAAAATGCAAAAAAAAATTAAAATTACTTAATTATTAAATACTATGAATAGTATTTTTTTTTAATTTAGCTAAATTTAATTCTATAAAATGTTGCATACAAGATGTTGACTGTATTTTATTTTTCAAACCAATTTGCCACTAAGATTTTAAAATGTATTTTAATAACTTTAAAATGTACTTATTGGAGCTTAACGCTAACTAAGCTCAAGGAAATAATTTAGTGCAAGTATTTGAATGATAATTTAAGTTATTATTTTATATAAAAAATTAAAAAAAAATATATATATATTTTAACAAACAATAATGGATATGACCATTTAAGGTCTGGATTAAATATTATTAACCATGAATTGCAACCTTATTTTGTTTATTAGTTTTGGGTCTTCTTCATAAAATTATTGTTTTATGTTTAAATGACTTGTTTTGGTTAATTGCCTAACGTAATTAAGCTTAATTAAAAATATATAAGTAAGATAGTAACCAAGCATGGTTTTTAATGTTTCATTTTTTCCTTGGATATGACTTAATAGATATGCGTTTATAATTTGATATTTGAGTTTTTTGTTTTATATCAAAAATTAAGTATAATTTTTGTATGTAAATGATTTTTGGTTTGGTATGATGACATATCATATTAAAAAATATGATGGTATTTCATCCTCCATTTTTTTTTGAAAAAAAATATCGCGTTCGCAACAGCTAATCAACTTGGTTCGCAAGTTGAAAACCGTCTTTTTGTTATTTTGGTACATGGTTCAATAATAAAGGGTGTCCCAAAATTAACGCAAGATTTGAATTAAATAGAAAACGCCGTTTTTAGTCTTTTGATAGTTATATTTTTATTGACTCGTAAAGTACATAGGATAGGGTTATGTATGGAATAACATATCGGACAAATGGCCTCCACGGCTTTGCATGCACATGCACACTCTTTTGTTGAAGTTTTCCATGACCATTCTGCATAAATGTGGCTGAATTTCGTTGATGCAGCGTTGAATCTCCTCCTTTAATGCACGGATGGTTGTGGGCTTGTTGACATAGACTTGTGATTTCAAATAACCCCATAAAAAGAAGTCTAATGGTGTTAAATCACACGATCTAGGAGGCCAATTTCGATCACCGAAACGAGAGAGTACACGACCTGGAAAATGTCTCATGCAGTAATTGAATTGTTTCACGGGCTGTATGACATGTGGCACCGTCTTGTTGAAACCACATATTGGACACATCAATATCATCCAATTTTGGCAGAAAGAACTGTGTAATCATGTCGCGATATCGAGCACCAGTAACAGTCACTGCTTGACCAGCATCATTTTCAAAAAAATATGGCCCAATTCTCCAGCCCAGAATCCACACCATACAGTCACGCGTTGTGGATGCATTTGTTTTTCGACAATCACATGTGGGTTCTCCGAACCCCAAATGCGGCAATTTTGGCGATTGACAAAGCCATCAAGTTAAAACACTATTCCGACCATATTTTGTATGAAATTTTCGAACTGCAGCCGCCAAGCTTTCACTATTTTTGAAATATTCTTTAATAATGAAGACACGTTGTTCTTTCGTGTAACGCTCCATTTTTAATAACCCTATACTGTTAGCTGTCAAATTACTTTTTTTCAGGGTTGCCAACACTTCACTGCACAAATGGCGGCAAATTCAAATCTTGCGTTAATTTTGGGACACCCTTTAATATATTTTTATTAACTTTTTCTAAAGTATACTATGTACTACTTAAGTCTAGGATTACTCATTTAAGATTTTCTTACAATGTTATGGAGAGACTAAAGTATTATCATTTATAATTAAAGTGTCATTTCTCATAAGACTAATTGAAAAAAAATAATCGTCAAAAAGAAGATTATTTTTATTCAAATTTAAAAAAAACTTACAAATATATATTTCTTTAAAAAAATCGCTATTAAAATATTTGTGTTGTGTTTTAGTAATGGGGGTGTCCATGGGTAAAATAAATCAATTTGTTCGTGATCCAGATCTGTTAAAACGTAAAATTCCCGTTATTCCAGTCCATGGGTCAAAATAAAATGATATATTTTCGAATTAAGAATAAATCACTAATACAATTTTTAAAAGAAATTAAGCTGGGAATTTGACAGATCTACCGCACTCGTTAGTACGTAAGTATACAAAGTTACATTAATGTAATGACAAAAAAGAAAACAATTCCAATCGTATTCCATACCTACAAAAAAAAAAACAATTTTTAAAGGAAATCTTAAATTATCCTTGGAAAACCCCTTTACCACATTTCCTAATTTTTGTACTTCAATTTAGTACTTTTTGTAATTTTTGAAATGAAATATTTTTTTTAACTTAAATAATTTAATTAAAACCTTACTCTAGTTTCAGAGGTGAATATAAGCCTTAATTTTTCTTCACTTCAACTTTAATTTATTAACTTTGGCACATTCTTTTATTACAGTAATACCCGCTTAGTTGCACCTCGAAAAAATTGGCTTCGAAAATTTCCCGTATTAGTAGCAAAGCTTTTTAGACGGTTAATTGAACCCCGATTAATTGAATTACTCGCTTAATTGATCTTAAAAATATGCTGCAGAAAAACTAAATACTTGGACATTTTTCGGATTATTGGACGGACAAAAAAATGATTGTGATTGAAAAAACCAAAACGCCAAGGTGTTTTAAAGTTAGGTTGTACCTTTGCAATATTTCTCCAACAAAAAGGCATGGATGACCCAACATTTATGGACCTAAATTTTATGTAAATTTGACGAAGAAATGATAAAGCAGAACAGACAAATAATTCTTTTTGTCGACAATGCTGCCTGTCATAAGAAGGTGGACGATTTAAAAAATATAAACGTGAAGCTTGTACTCACAAATACAACGTCCATCATTCAGCACCTTGACCAAGGCATTATTCATTGTTTCAAAGCTTACTTTCAGCTAAATATTATAAGGAAACAAATTACAGCCATCCAACGTGGTAAGACTATCGAAGAATTTTCGAAGTCGATCACATCTTTGCAAGCAATGCACCTAAGCAAACATTGTTTATGGCGTATAACACCTTCTACTATAAGAAATTGTGTTAGAAAGTTAATATTGGAAATATTTTACTACTAAACCTACATTGCAAGTTCTTTTTTTAAGGGCAGGCTTCATCCAAGAAGAATAGGAACCGGAAAATAATCTCGTGGTCATAGATAACGTTCTTGAGGACAATGCAGATTTCAATGCTTATTTGCCATGTGATGACATAACATATCATGTAACAGACGCCGAAATTAAGTTGACACTGAAATGTTTAAAGAGTAAATTTCTGGGATGAATATTTTATTTTTTTATTAACCTTCTTGTGCAATTATACGGGTTTCGCTTAATTGAACAGATATGTCAATTAAGCTGGGTTTCGCTAATTGAACCACCCGGATAATTGACCGAAAAATCTGACAAAATGGTCAGTGCAATTAAGCGGGGAATACTGTATATGTTATAAATTCAAATTAAACAAATATCCACAGGAAATAGAAATCCTGCTGTTTTAAATTTACGTCGCAATCGCAAACAAAATAATTTAATGTTATTCAACAACACTATAAAGCTTAGGTAACATGTAACATGTAAAGAAGACCGAATTAAATAAAAATTTAAACTCAATTCACCCTGAGACTGCATAATCTAACACCTACAAACTTTTGAAGTCGCTTTTCGGCACTCTTATCATTTTCAAAGCTACTTTAGTAGCGTTTAGAAAAGCCCACTCGCTATGGATTATACTAGCACGTGTAACCTCCATGTCTTAAATAGCCTACAATGTAGTAAAAGAGCTCTTTAAGGAAGTTATTTACAACAAATATTAGCGACTTACCCTGGATTAACACAAGGCAGTAATAGACAATTAGATAATAATACTTACTTCACAATCCGCCGCGCTGTTCTACTTGCTATTGCTAGCCGTTTGCGTTAGTAAGTAATTTGAAAAAACATGATGCCTCTAGCTTGACCTATTTTAAAATTTAAGTTTTTGGTCTAAAGGACCATTTACATGAGATTAAATGTGATTTTAAACAATTAATAAACTTGAATTATGTGTAAATTGTAAATAAAAAGGTAAAAATACAGCTTAAGTTAATCTTAAGGTTATAAAATTAGCTTTTTCTTTGCCAAAATAAGATAAATTTAAGAAAACAAATTGTACTTCGCGAATTGCAATCTGATTTTAACGAACTGTCAAACTCAAATCACGTTCCACATACGATCCACACTTTAACAAATAAAATGTTCGCGCGCGTCTAAGCCTAGTCTTTGTTGGGAATTTGTTATGATGAAAATTCATTCAATCGTGTCAGTCGCTCTCATGTAAAAAATCCTTTAAGCCCACTTATTCACTTCCAACACAAAACAGAATAAAATTGACTTTCATTAAGCTAACGAAAGATTCCAACATGAGAAAACGGAAACTGTATTTTTATAAGTGGCAAGTTTTTAAAAGAAAAGGGTATAGCTAGAATTCTAAAAAAAGGGAAAAGAGGTTTCCGTAAGTAGTTTAGAGATTTAAAAAAAAAATTTGTAGTCCAAAATTTGAAACTATGCGCAAACCGAAGAGATCGTATTCATTTACATACATGTGCTATCTATTTTATTATCTTGATTGCCACTGTAGATCGGTAAGATTTGCCCTTACTTTAACTCGTGTCTTTTCACTAAAGAAATTTCCTTGTCGTTCAAAAGGGTAAAGGTACAAGAAATAAAGAGAAATCGTCAACAAATTACCAGCTTCTAGTTTCCTCAATTTTAAAATAAAACGTTTAGGTGTTTATCTGAATCCACCTTACAAATCGCTGCTTTCGTTAATTTGTTATGTTCAACATAATTACTCAAGACCTTTTTTGACACAACATTTTTTAAACCGCAATCACTAAATCATCTAACTAGCGATGATTGTTATTGTTTGTATTCAAATATTCCTTGATTTGATTGTTTACCTTGAATAAAATGTTACTATGAAGATATTTAGATGAATAAAGGTACGATTACATGCCTAGATTCTGACAAGCATGTAACTTAATGAAATCATCAACAACTTAAAGAATTTCTAACACATTAACCTTTGCCTTAAGGTTATTGCTATAATTTAAGCCCCACATACATATGTAGATACATAAGATCTTTAAATGTTTCTACTATAATTTAACAGCATCTAACGTAAGCCCAAGTTAATAAAATTTTTCAGATGCATAATAATTGTTTGTTGAAAACAGTTTTGTTCCAATAAAAAAATAATAAAAAATGCTCTACTAGAGTTGCTATAATTAAATGTTGCTCTCTGAACCTTTGTACAAAACAATTATAAATGAAACAACAATATTTTTATGGTTTTTGTTGTTTATGAAGACGTAGGTAAGGTAGAGTACCTACGCAAACGCAATGCGCAACACGCCAATCAAACTCACATGAACTGGAACTCTCATATAACTCTGGGTTTAACACAAAAAGCAAAGCTGTCATTGATTTCACAAAAGTGCTTTATTTTTGTTTGTTAACAACAATTTAACGAAAGTTTAACCAATTTAATGCATTTTTTTTTTTCATTTTACTTTTGGTTTTACGTTTTGGCGTGATCTCATAAAGAAAGGGGCTGGATGCCATTTTTGGTGTTTTTGTTCAAGTTTAAGCCCAAGTCTACATTTTTTTGTTTTATTTTTAAACCCAACTTTAAACCAGTAAGTTGATGGTACTCAGTTTATGTTAAATTTCTTATTATGTGACTATTACAATGTATCAATGCAACTTTAATGTAACGGACATACAAAAAATAGTTCACTTTGTTGAAAACTGTGATATGTTTGATGCTAAGCGTCACGCGTCGTGCGTCAGTTGCTTGACTTTTTTTTATGTCAGGTAAAAGTGGTTTAACTGGACAATGCATTGGCATTTATATCGTTTTATATAAGTATGTATATCACTTATCACCATCGCATTAACCGGTGCGTGTATCTTCTACATTCGGTGCGAAGTCATTAGTTATTTTCCAAATATGAAGCTGCAATATAATATAAAGTTGATATTGTTGGTTTGAAGAATTAATAAATCAAACAGGGTCTTCTTGCAATTAATTACAATACGGATATTATGTACATAATAAACTAGAAAAATATTTAATATAGATATTGATAGTTAATAAATTTAATTAATATTTATATGGGAACAATTCCAATCCTTATAAGTGAAGTGTTAAATTACATATAGATACGAGCATAAATAAGTTCGGTTGAGAGTGAGTCAATGGATGCGAAGAAAAAAGAAAGGCTATTTCAAAAGATTGACCTTACGTCAAGAAACATTTTTAACTTTCTTATGATTTAATGTGTCATATTCATATCTGTAAAGGGTGTGCCAAAGTGTATTCAAGATTTAAAAATTTGATTGCTAGGTTCCAAACTTTCATTTCCTTCTGGGTTTTCCATCTGAAAGTTTCACTTTGGTACATATTTAAAAAACCAATAGAGTATGCTATTAATAGTGGTGGTGTTACACCATATCTTTTTAATGGAATTTTTCATAAACAATTTCGACATCTATGGCAGTAGGTATGTCCTCGAAAACTTCACGAATTTTATCTTTAAGGCTTTAAATCGATTGGGGAGCATTGACAGTGCCCTTATCGAATATATTAAATCACAAGATTCCAGTGATCAATTGTCATTGCCTCTCCCAGAAATAACATGGTCAAGAAATTTCTTTTGAAAAGTTGTGATTGTTTCGTTGCTTGTGCACATAGCGTCATTGGGTTGAAAATAAACATCGTTCACTTCAATATCATCCCATTGCTGCTATACTACAGCCAGTAATGCAGGCAGCCAAAAACCACCAGAAAACAGTGACACGCTGACGATGGAAAGACTTTTCAATAAACATTATTGAACTATTCAAACCCCAAAATGCGACCATTCTGCTTATTAACGTAGCCTCCAAGGTGAAAATGGGCCTTTTCACTAAAGACGATTTTTTTATTTATTTATTTATTTATTTATTCGTCTTTCAAGTTACAATACTTTATGGAGACTACATTAAAATCAAACATTATATTTACAAATTGACAGTGGTAAAAACATAGTATTACAGCAAATTCAATACATCTTTCTTAATATCTAATCTATTTTTATTAAAATTAATTACAAACTCAAATTCGTTAAAAGCAATACAAGAAACAGTTATTGGATTATGTTTCGCATAATTTTTGCTATGAAAAGGAACATGTAGAAAATTACCATTTCTAGGACGCAAATTACGAGATGGAACATACATATTAAACTGAGACAACAAAAATGAACAATTTATCTTACAGTTGAGCACATCGTAAGCAAAGAGTACTGAATAAAATTTTCTTCTAGATACTAAAGGATTTAAGTCCATTAAAGCTCATCTGGTCTCATAAGGTGGCATATTTGAATAATTATAAAGCTTTTGTAAAGCAAATTTTGTAAATCTCTTCTGAACCTTTTCAATCCTTAAAATACTTGATTGTGTAAAGGGATCCCATATTATGCAACAATATTCAAGTAAAGGTCTTACAAGGGATACAAAAAGAGTTTTTAAAGTATAAGGATCTTCGAATGATTTAGAAGTTCTTGAAATAAATCCCAACGTGGCGTTAGCTTTTGAAATAACATTATCAATTTGGAGAGAAAAATTCATATTTGAGTCAAAAATCACACCAAGATCCTTTTGACTTGGAAAAATCCACTTGAGTACGGTTTTCTAAACAACCAAGACAGTGATTTGTAAAAATTGCTAAATTTGTTGCAGTAGACCTACCACTCATAAAGCCATGCTGATGCAGGGAAATATGGTTTTGAACTAAACTATAAAGTTTAATTTTAACAATTGCTTCAAATAATTTAGGGATTAGCTGAAGCTTAGCAATAGGTCTACAATTTTCCACAGATGCTTTAGACCCAGATTTCCAGATTTATGCAAAGGAGTTATCAGAGAATGTTTCCATGTATCTAAAAATACTCCTTGTTTCAAGGACAAATTAAAAATAAAGCAAAGTGGGGTTTTAAGGTGATATTTACAAAATTCCAAAACTAAAGGTGGAATATTGTCCGGTGCGGCAGAGAAATTGTTATCAAGCGACGATAAAGCATTTAATACATCAACTGTCGATAAAGAAAGGTCTCCAACATTAATGTTAGAATTGAAACTAAGTGTTTCATTATAACTTAAACCCAAATCAGAAAAGTTCGATTGGAAAAATAAAGCAAAGTTATTACAAATATCTTCTAAATTTTCAGAAAAAATACCATTGTAAGAAATAATGGAAGGAATTCCAATTGATTTTCTTTTAGTATTTAGAAATGTCCAAAAACACTTTGAATTAGTTTTTATTTTCGACTCAAGAGACCAAATGTATTGTTTATATGTAAATCTTTTTAAGAATTCGTACTCTTTCCTAGATCTAATAAATTGTTCACGAAAAGAATCCGAAATCTCAATCTTTTTACGAAGTTTAGCTACGACATTTTTTAACCTAGACAAACTTTTATTAAACCAAATTGGTCTTTTTGAACTTTTTTAAAGGAACGAAATTAGCAATGGCATCATCTAATATGTTCCGAAACATAGCAAAAGCCATCTCTAAATTACTGCAATTATAAATAATTTGCCAATTTACGCTTTCAAAATATCGGTTCATAGCAACAAAATCAGTATTTTTAAAATCATATTCATGAGCTATAACATTGGAACAAAACTGTGATTCAATTAAAACTGAAAAATTAAATTTAATTTCAAGTGATGATGAACGATCCTTTCGATAAACATTAAAATCCGATGTAAAATATTCGGTTGAAAGAAAACTATCATTTAAACATGTTTGAGTTAGAACGATAATGTCATACGAACAGTCGGCAACGGAAATATAAAAATCATTAGATTTTGTTCTCATACCTCCAATATTGTGATAAAAAATCGTAAAATCAGTAGAACTTTTGTTTAGGTTGCAGAACTTTTTTGGTGTGGATGCCAACAGGCCCAATAGATGAATCAAGAACATCATTAAACGATCCAACTGGGACACCAAGTTTAAAATTAACAAAACGGAGAGATGAGATGTCAGCATCTTTCTTTACTAATTTGCTACATATTAAACTTGTTGCAGGCAAATTTAGTCGTCGCGCAGTGTAGTTTATAACATTCTCTTCAGTTCTTGTCTTATTGAGTCGAGATATATAAATAAAACGCCATCGAGGTACTGATGGAAGAGCACTTAAAGCATCAGCATCACTGCCAAACAGCTGTTTATATTTACGTTTTTTGTTATGACCATGAGCAACAAAAACATTGACGCCATTAGCATTATCAACATTATCACTAGTGAGACCTGCGATACTATCTCTGTTGCAACCAATAGCATCAACACCAACAACATCAGCAGCACCAACATTGTTTCCAGAAACATCCATAGCAACAACAGCAACATTATCATTTTCATTATTGATAGTATGTGCAGCAACATCATCAGAAACCACAACTTTATCAGCTTGATTTTTCGATAGAAGTCCTAATTATTTTAATGCATTTGAAAGACCAAAACACCAAAGATAGAACACGCTGCTCGGCTTTAGTAAATGAACTTTAAAAGCCGTAAAAGCTAAGTATTTATGCAAAATAAACGATGGGGAATTGACATACCTGGGCTGTATCAGCAATACAGGCATAGACCCAGTTTTTCAGTGCTGTGTTAATTTCGAGTGGTAATATAATTTGATATCACGATTCAGTTGTCAAAAAACTATAGAAATCCATAGATTTTAACATTTTGGTTTACAGCCACCATCCGTTGTTTTAAATCTCATTTGTTGTTTTATTTGATTATACAAATAAATATAAATGATTTGATCACTCGATATTAACTCTAAAACTGGGCCTAAGTTGTTCTTGATCGGCCCATATGGTTTTGATTCTTCACATCACTAAATTGTCCCAACAGATCACATTTTTTCAGCTTTTTTACTATTGTTGGTCAAGATGATGCTCCGCGTAGATCAAATAGTATTCTAGTTTTACGAACTGTGACAACAAAATGTTTACCATTTTTGTAAAGAATTTTAACAATTCCAGTGCGTTCTTTTCATTCTTAATAATGGCGTTGTTTAACTTGTCAAATATCAAAAGATGACATAATTGAAATTTGGAGAATATAATAGACAAATTTTCAATTTAAAACATTTAAAATTTCTTCTTTAATAAATGTTTTGTATTTTGAACGAATCTTTTATTTTTATGAAATTAAAAAATTAAGCAATTATTGTCAAATTCATATTTCTAGGAACTCGGAAATTTCATTCCAAGAAATATAAACAACATTTCTCGTACACATTTCTCGGTTTTGTTCTCAAAACTCTGATATTAGAATTTTTATGATCTAATTTCTTTATTACGAATGAGTTTGTAATTTTAAACTTCCGCAGCACCCTAGGTAGACGAAGTTCTTGACTACCTCAAAGTTACGTCTGTCTGATGGTGACGTTTTGACCGAGACGTCGGTGTTGTAAATTATTTCTTAATGACAGCATGTACTTTGTTTTGCCCTCATTAACCGTTAAACCCATTTTTGCCGCCTCTGCCTCAATACTCACAAAAGCCTCATTGACATCACGCTGAGTTCTTCCGATTATGTCAACGTCATCAGCATATGCTAGTAATTGAACAGACTTTTGAAAGATAGAAAGAAGTAGTTCCCGTAGCGTGATGGTTAGTGCGTTGGACTGTCATGCAAGGGGTCTTGGGTTCAATCCCTGCCTGTGCCACCTAACTTTTTTCACGGGTACTGCCTCTTGCGAGGAATTGACAAATCCTCCAAGAGTAATTCTTGTCATGAAAAGTGCTTTCTCAAATTAGCCGTTCGGATTCGGCATATAAACTGTAGGTCCCTTCCATCTCTGACAACATTACTCGCACACAGGGATGGTTGAGAGTTGTAAGTCACTAGGCCCTGGTTCTTCATGGACTGTTGCGCCACCTAATTTATTTATTTTATTTGAAAGATAGTGCCTCTGTTGTTGACTTTCAAGCACGATGTTAAAAAAATCGCATGAGAGCGCATCACCTTGTCTAAAACCTTTTTTGACATCGAAAGGTTCTGTTAAGTTGTTTCCAACCTTTATGGAGCAGCGTGAATTCTCCATGGTCATCCTGCACAAACGGACGAGTTTGCGAGGATACCAAAACTAGACATGGCTCTATACAGCTCGTCCCTGTAGATACTATGTCATATGCGGCCTTGAAATCGATGAAAAGATGGTGGGTGTCGATTTGATGTTCTTGGGTTTTTTCCAGGATCTGCCGTAATGTGAATATTTGATCGACTGTGGACTTTCCTGGTCTAAAACCACACTGATAAGGACATATCAGGTTGTTGACGATGGGCTTTAGACATTCACATATTACGGCAGAGAAGATTTTGTAGGCGATGTTAAGTAGACTGATTCCTCTATAGTTGGTGCAGTTTAGAGGGTCTCCTTTTTTCAGAATTATTTTTGTTATGTTGCTAAAATTGAAGAAAAAAATCAAATATGAGTATACTTTTTTAATTAAATTAATTTATAATCATAATATTAATTTATTCTCTTAGCTTTTAATTGAAAATAATTACTTTTCATTCACAAAACAGAATTTGAGTCCAAATTGTTATAAAAACGAAGGCGGTTATTTGAAATGTAGATTTGTTCATCCAGAAATGGTTTTGAAAAATGTCATCCGAAAATATTCCTTAATCGTTTTAATTAAATTTGTATAGTATACATTTTTCTAAAGATTATCGTTTTCAAAATCATTTTCCTTACCCTCAGTTTTGTTAATTATCTTATTTCAGCTGATTTGTATCCCATGTCTTAAAAACAATTTCTTCCAGAACGACAATAAATTTTGAAATATTTTTGTTGATAGTCATTTTGTAAATGTATTTTTAAAGAAATACAAAGCTCATTTGACTTGAATTTATTTTCCTGCTTGATCATCCGCGTGATCAAATTTTAGAATTCAAAACTTTTGCCAATTGCTTCCTTTAAGTACGGGAAAATGTATTCGCTGATTTATTATTTGTGTTGGTCAAAAGCCCAAAACGATTGTTGTTTTGAAGCCTATTTATGCTAATTCTGTTGATACCTTCCTCTTTCTTAAATTAAAGCTACTTCTTTACAGGTACAAGATCGCAAAGAACATGAACTGAGGCGTTGTCTTAAATCCGTGTTCCGATATGACATAAACTAAACTTCAAAAATCTCTCTGAAAACTCGATCAGGAGGAACAAAACCCACCTCTTTCCCCTTTTTTCCCCATTGTTATCTTTCTTTAGGTAGCACTAACTTAGCTTAAATGCTGACCAGTACATATTTTTAAAATTTTTCCGCATTTTATTTGCAATATATTGTGAAATATGATTGTTATTTTTTCGATTTTTTCCATACATAATGCCTAATTTTTGTTTACATAAGAGTTAAGCTATAGAAACCTCTATTATTTATACCTCTATATAATTTTTCTTCTTAATTTCTTTTCAGTCCATCTTGACTCAAGCCAAACACTGTTTATCAACCTACATCCTACATACATATAACCGAATATATACGAATTTATGCTAAAAAACTATCATGTTGATATTTAAATTAACTACATTATAATTTTAAATTAATCAAACAAAACAAAAATTATTTAAGAATTAATTTAAGATTTTTTAAAATTTAATTTAAATATAAATTTAAAAGAAAATGCAAGGTCCAGAACATGTAGTCTCGATGTATGTAGCCACATGTGGCCAAAATGGACTTGGGCTTGGTTCGGATGAGAAGGAAATTATACTCTTGGTATATGTTGTCATTGATGCGGTGTCAAATCAGGTAAATTTATTTACATATAGAAACATAATTATATTGATATTGATTTGTATAATTCAAAATGGAGATTTTTTTTGAATCACTTTAGTATGCTCAGCTCGCACATTGATTTTCGATAAAATAAACTATCAAATTCATAGAACTAGATATTTTAAAGTCTCATAAATTCCTACGTCATGTGATTTGTGGCTGTCACTGGAGTGATTATATGAATATGAATTATCCCACAGATCACAGATTATAGAACATGAAGATGGACTAACTTGTTTAAGCTTTTGAAGAAATGAAAATGAGAATCGGTCAAACCGATCGATTATTATGCTTCGTCATTGAATAAAGTTCTTTTGTGACATCTTGCTGTGAAACTAATTTAATTAAAAGTTACGAACTATCGATACCTTTATATCTTTATCATTGATGATGAGGTGGGTCAATGACTTGATATATGTATGCATGAATTTATGTTTTTGTTATGTTTGCTTTGGATTGTGAAGCTTTTGTATCTTTTTGAAACAAACAATTTCTCGCGTTCGCCGCCGCTGCGTGCCGATGAATATAAGTATAGCCACGAGTATCTTTCTTTCTATACTCGTATGTAAAGTTTGTGGTTAAAGTGACAGCAGTTAGGAAAGTTTCATAAACATGATCAGTATTTCCATATTTTGTAACCTAAAAAGATTGAAAATTTGGTAATTAATTATACCCACTCTCTTTTTCTTTCATAAGGAATGTTCAAAATTTCATTAGATAATTTTAAAATTTCTTTAATTTAGTATTGTTTTTTTTTTTCATAGGGTATATCATCGACTGGTAATTCCATGAAAATTTTGTGATGTTATGATTAAACTCTTTAACCTTAAAGAAACTATTTTTTTTTTGTAATTGAGTGTAATTTGGCAGAAAATAAAAATTTATGGTAACTTGATTTCTTGGAATTATGGAAGTGTTATCTCCATATTGAAAATTTCCATATTACCGGTTTGTTTTGAATAAATACGATTCTCCTTTTGAAGGCTACAGTCTTAATGGAGTTTCTTTTTTAAAAGCATTTATGTACATTTTTTTTTTGTTAAAATGGCAATTATAGATTTCGTGTAAAAATGATAAAAAGTCAGATTGTCATCGGAAATAATATTTAATATTTTACTTTAAAAGTATGTACTTTATAGGTATTTTTGTTTACTTGTTTATAGTTCAATTAACATTTGTAATATAGAGTATGTAAAATGAGTGAATAATAATCATCGTAATAAGAATTTATCGCGATTTCTGGGATTCTTAGTTAATTTCTGGACATTTTCATACAATTTCTTGAACGTTCTTCTTTTGAAAAAAAAAGTAACTTGACAAATATACTGTGTATGATCGATTCAACGTAATCAGACTTCGGAGCTATTTTCAAAGGGAGAACCAGAACATCCCCAATACCAAAATAAAATCGGAGCCTAATGTCTCGGTGTGGTACAAAACTGCAGTGTTTTCAGTGTAAAGCTAAGTGAGCACTTACTTGACAGTATATGACAGTTACATATCTGCAAATAAGCTGACAACTAAGTTCTGTTTTTAAATTACATCCTCCACGACATTTTCAGAAATGATAAAATGAAATGTGTGGAGTATCGAGGATGTTATCCAACCTAAAAAAATGTATGAAATAAAAAAGTTTTGTGGAATCTATTTGATGAAAATTAAAAAAAAAAAGTCAAAAAAGCCGATGGTCTCAAATTTTCGAAAATTTAATTTGAGAAAAAGATAAAATAATCATGATGATAAAACGCGACAATAATAGTGCTACTTCTTTAATAGTCCAATTAGACACACAAAACTGAATACATAAATCGAAACGTTTTTTAAACAATGTTTCTTGAAATGTATCTTTGGAGATATTGCAAGCATATATTTTACTGACACTTACTTACTTACTGAGGTACTCAGACCTGTTAAGTCCGTTGGAAATCCCTTAAGGAGCATAGGGCATCTACTATGCCTACGCGCCATCGTGTACGGTTTCCGGAGATGTGTTTCAGCTCCCTCCAACTCTTGCCTAGTGACGATGATTCTGCCTCGACTGTCCTGCGCCATGTGCTTCTCGGTCGTCCAGCTCTTCTTCCTTCTTGTGTGAGTGGATTCCACTGCATTGCTTGGCCTGCAATGCAGTCAATTTATAGAGTCTATTATACAGTCTATACGTTCCTGACCTGTCCTTCTATGAAGGACCTCATTTGATATACGGTTTGGCCAGAAAATCCTTAGGATGTTACGAAGACATCTATTCACGAAGATTTGCAGCTTTCTTGTTATGGAGGAAGTAACCTTCGAAGTGCTGCACCCGTAAAGAAACACAGATTCGACATTTGTGCGAAACAGTCGTGGCTTTGTTCTTAAGCTGATAGAGTTATTCCTCCAAATTTTCGACAGCATACCGAACGCCGCTTTTGCTTTGCCGATGCGGCAGATGGCGTCTTGTTTGGTTCCGCCTTCGATGAAGACGACACTTTAGTGGTGTGAGAAATCCCAAGTAATCGTTACAAAGTAACGATTACTTCAAGTAATCAAAGTAATCGATTACTTACCCGAGTAACGATTACCAGTCGAATCGATTACTTCTAGTTACTTTTGGATTTGATTACTTCTAGTTACTTTTGGATTTGATTACTTCTAGTTACTTTTGGATTTGATTACTTCTAGTTACTTTTGGATTTGATTACTTTTAGTTACTTTTGGATTTGATTTCTTTTAGTTACTTTTAGATTTGTATTTAAAAGATATTTTTGGATTTATTTTGTTTTGTTTTTGATACGAAATACATCTTAATGATACTGAAACTGATTACGATTTTAGAAATAATTGTATGGAAATGCAATATTGGAAAAGAGAGTGGAAGAGTTTCTGAATTTGTTGATACTGTTAATATTTGTTGTACTCTTATATACGAAAATTAAGATTTGTACAAAAAAGATGTCGTGTTTGGCTACATGACAATTCACAATAAATATAATTTACTTGTGGCCTGGCCTACAATTTTGGATCAAACTGATAAATATTCACAACGAAGGTTACTTATGTACCAAAAACAGAACAGGAAAATCAAATCGAATTAGTGGAGCTGTAGTCTAACTTCTACATTTTAAGCTTAAATTGATCAATATTCACAACAAAGGGTCTTATATAACTACAAAGAAAGTGGACAAATCTAAATCCGATAGGTGGCACTGTAATCTAACTTCTACGTTCTTAGATCAAACTAATTCATTTGTATAGTACTAAATATTGTTATTAAACTAAGAGTTATAAATATACACTCTGAGTGCAGGGCATTATAGATGGAAAACTAAGTTTATAGAAAAAATTGTGAGTAAAGTAGTTGTATAATAAATTAAAAACAATATATTGCCAATGGAAGTTTAAATAAACTACTAGCTCGGTTAATCAAGCAATTATTATGCGTAAAATAATTCAATTTATTATTGATCTAGATTTATCAAACAGAAATTTACCGTTTTTGAATTCTATGGGGAAATATAAATTGATTTATTTTTGATTTAAGATTTAGATTTTAAGGCAAATTTACTCCTTTTTGCACTAATACTAATGCAGCTATAAAAAAACTTTTAGCTGGAAATTTGACAGCTCTTGCTCCACCGCACTCGTTAATACGTACACGAAGTTGCACTAATACATTGAAAAAAAAAAAAAATAGTTCCAATCCCGACACGAAAAAAAAAACAATTTTTGACGGTAATTTGAATTTACCCAGGGAAAACTCCATAGGCGATATGATTAATGAGCGCTGCGTAATTAAACCAGGAATTCAAAAAGTGGAATTAAAATAGTTAAGAACCAGTTGTAACGATCAGAAGAAAAAACTTGTATTAAGTTTTGTATTACTTTTCAATTCAATTTGATATATAAAGTTTTAAAGACATATCGGGCAATGATCTGGTATTACTTTCCAAAACCCTAAAAATGTTTTTTTTTTTGAATATCAGAAACTCAAGTTTTTTCAAGATTTGAGCTTGTTGTCAATACTTTATTCAATTCAGCTGAAATGTATTAAATAGAATTTTCGGATTTCTTATGAAATTAATTTATTTTAGAATTTGAGACTAGATCCATTTTATTTTTGGCATCACAGCAATATATTTTGCGAATATTGATCAGTTTGATTTAAAAATGTAGAAGATAGACTAAAGCGGCACCTAACGGGTTTAGATTTTGCAATGATGTTTTTGGTGAATAAGTAGACTTGTGAATATTGATCACTTGGACCTAAAATTGTAGGCCACACTTAAATTATAATGTATTGCGAATTGTCATACCACCAAAGACGAAAGACGACGTATTATTATTAATAAACCTTATCTTTGTATATATAAATACAAAAAATATTAACAGTATGCAAAAATCCAGAAACTCTACTTCAACCACTGTCTTCTCCAATATTTCATTTTTATAAAATTATTTCGTAATCGTAATCAGTTTCAATATCATTTAGAGGTATTCCACAAACATAAACAAAAATAATCAAATCCAGAAATATCTTAAAAATTTAAATCCAAAAGTAACTAAAAGTAATTAAATCCAAAAGTAACTTAAAGTAAATAAATCAAAAAGGAATTATATTGTAATAGTTTTAGATATCCGATTTATAATTGAGGTTGTTGAGAAATGGCCGATGAAAAAATGTGTCCCAAACGTACGTGCTAACATACAAATATACTTACACACACCCAAAAAACCATTGATTTAAATTCCTGTTTCAGGTTTTATCAAAATCTCCCTATGACCTTGCAATATCTCAAAAAAAAAAATTGTGAAATTGAGTGCTCTTCGTGTATTTTTTTTTTTCAAGTAATCACAAAGTAATCATTCAAAAGTAACGATTACTTTGGAAAAAGTAACTAAAGTAACGATTACCTAGAAGTACCTACTTTTCACACCACTACGACACTTCCAAGGTATTGAAAGCTCTCCACTTTTTCCACCGGTTTATTTATTTATTTATTTGAGAGGATGGTCGGGTCCCGAGGCTAATCATTTTTGTTTTGCCGGAATTAATTTTCAGCCCCACAACTTCTACTTCTCTCTCCACACTTGTTGTCATTTTTTGGAGATCCATAATCCTATAAGAGAGTAAGCAAACATTGGCCGCGTAATCCAAGTGCTTTAAATAGGATGTCAAAGTCCATTGGATCCCTCCGCTACCTGACAAAGCTGCGCGCAGTACATCGCTTATCATCAACAAAAACAATATTGGCGACAGAATACAGCCCTGTCTGACTCCGCTTCGGATTTCAAAATCATCTGACAACCATCGTGCAGAACGTGACACTTGGATCGATCACATGTTGCTTTATTAATAGAAATAAGTTTTTCTGGGATGCCTCTCCTTCGCAAAGCTAACCAGATGTACTCCCTGTTAACGCTATCAAAGGCCTTCTCGATGTCGATGAACAGCAGGTGTAGTGGTGATCGATATTCAACGCACTGTTTAATAATGATCCGCAGGGTGTTGATATGATCTGATCAATACAGGAGGATCCAGCACGGAATCCTGCTTGTTCGGCATAGAGTGTGGCCTCAAAGTGTTCTCTGATGCGTTCAAGTATGACTTTTGCTACTATATATCAACGGCAGGTAGAACGCAAATTCCTCTCCAGTTTTCGCACTTTGTAAGATCTAATTTTTTTTGGGAGCTTGACGATAATTCCCTTCTGCCACTCATTGGGGAAGCTTTCGTTGGTCCAGGCTTCTTTTATGAGTGGATGAAGCAGTTCGCTTGATGACGTTGGGGCTGCTTCTATAAAAGCTCTGCGGGAATTCCATCAAGCCCTACCGGTTTGTTGTTCTTAAGTGCTTTAATTGCGGCAGATCTGTTAATATTGTAAGATTATTTTTTAGTTCTCTCATATTTCTAAACACGCGTAGTTCTAAAACCACGATGACGTTTGAATAATTCTATATAAATACAAACAAATTTGTTAATTTCAGTCAGCAATATCTTTGGATAATTTTATAAAATTTGCCAAAAAAACGTACAGAATCCTATCTCTGATAAGAAACAAATATTTGTGGCTGAAAAGAAACATGAATATGAGGTGATCTCGGTGACACAAACGTCAGATCAAATTTAGGAAATTTTCATTGGATATGTTTTGGTTATTTGAAATTATAGCTATGTATATTTTCATTAAAAAAATGTACCTCATACGAGTATAAAATTAAGCTAATCAATTAAGCCGTGTTTACATTTGGATATTTCTCAAAGTTTAAAATAAAAAAAAATATGCAACAAACAATTCTAGCTACATTCAAGCAATATTCACATGAGCACGACCAACGACCAACGAATGAACGAATATTCGTCGATTTTGACATTTTTTTCACATGAGAGTTTTTAATTCGTCGCGAATGAAGTTTGACAGCCGAACATCATTCACCACCGAAACCAAAACAAGAATGATTTTTTTAGGTTAAGTACGCGCGATTATTTTATTCGTTGCGAGTGTGGATAATGTGGAACGCGAATAGAGTTTGACAGTTCGTATCAACTTCAATTTTTTTCGCGACGAATAAATTTGTTTTCTTAAATTTATTAATTTATGATATTGAAAAGTAAAAGTATGCATCATAAATCAAATAGAAACTATATTGCTATCGTTTTGTTAAGAATTTGTGTGGAAATATGTCTTCAAACGTATATAAACTCACATTTTGTAATTCATTCGTCGTTCGTTGGTCGCGCTCATGTCAATGTTGCTTTAGACAGCATTTACAAACATAATTTATGAGTGTATGAATACTAAAAATTAGCGTCTGTTCTAATTAAAGATTGGTTTTCAAAATGAAATCCATTATTCTTAATGATATACAGTAGTAAATTGACACCTCCCAAAACATCTACGTTCAGTACATATTGCCAATTTCAATAATTTAAGTGTTTATGAAGAAGTGGAATATGTACATATGTCCATTACTTACTATTCTGTTTTTTAAAGTGCGGGGCAGACATATTTTTTTTTTGTAATCTGATATGGAATTCTTGTTGATTGGAAACAACTAATTGTCGACGTCCGATGAATCAAAAATCAACAAAGTGCCATTTTGCATTTGAAATGAAATTAAATCTCCACTAGGTTTCGATTGTAATAATCTGCCGAAAAAATGGCGATGAATTATTATAGAATTGAAATAAAAGCTCAAGAATATATGCTGTTTTGTTTTATATGTTATTCTCAATAGGGTGCAATTTACTTAAGCTTAATACAGATGATTGTCAGATCTTACAATGTTGTCAATCTGTCAAAACTACCAGTAGGAAAATTGTCTTAAATCTCTTACAATCGTGTGAACTAACAATTTTGTATGACATAACTTCCAGAAATGTCAAAAATTTGGTACGCGACAAATACTTGTAACTTTCGATTGGTGACTTTTGAAATTATAAAATTGTGTCGAAATATTTATATAGCATTTTTGTTCGTGTTCATTTTTTGTACGAAAAATGTAAGTTTATTATTTTCATTTAAACGAAAGTCAAAAGCTATATTTTTTGCGTTTGAAGCCAATGGCTCAAAATTTTAAAGAACCCATTGTTAACATTTAACCTAGTAGGAATTTTTTAAATATTTAGCAATTTACTAAGTGACTCCAAAGTTTTACACATTTCTTTTCGTTTTGTTAACTAGAACATCGTTATTCCTATATCGCTATAAACTGGCATCTGAACATGTCTAAATAGTGACAGTTGGTGAAAATAAACAAAGAAAACAAGCTTAAACGGACCTATTATTTGGAACTCCTAACGGTTGGATCATTCCATCCAAATGTTCTTATAAATGGCGTTTTTCTTTTTTAGTTCAGACTGTCAAAAAAATAATTGTTTTTTTTTGAGCTCTGATCGTTCAGAGCAAAAACACTCCATTACCAAGACCGGAATCTTTCGTACGTTTCACTCTCCAAAACCCGTTTCTTTACATTGTTGTATTTGTAATTTTGACAATTAATCCATGAATAGATGTGAGCACAAACAAAATAAAACGATGCCGTGGGCTAGCGGCATTTTGCACAGCAAAAACAAAATGGAGGGGATAATAAGTTTTTTTCAAGTTTTTCTTTTTACTTTTTTTCGATGAAGAAGTCAGTTTTAAGCTTTAATTTTGCACTCATTTTGTTGATAGCGAACCAATGTACATTTTTGTCTTCAAAAAAGCATGTTCTCCATCAGTTTAATATAATTAATTCACTCATTTACAGCAATCACTACGAAATTCTTTAAATTTCATAACTAACCCTGAATTATTGTATCAAAGATGCGTTCGAAGAACCATCAAGTTAAGGGTGCGAGCGCAATTTTTGTATTGAATTCTAATAAATTTTCGTTAACGAACGGTCCAAATATTTTGTTTGCAAATAATTAAAATCTGTATCAATTTAATTTATCCAAGTATATTTATAGTTTGTTTTTAATGATTTAAGCTTGCAACTATTTTTCAATTCCATTTTGATTAATAAATATTAAATTTAAAAAAAGAGTTATAATCGGTAAATACCTTATCCATAACATTCTTGATTGATGGAAACATGCATGTATTTGCTATCAAAAAAATCTATGCATCAAACAAAGGAACACCAATGTTTAAAAAAAAATAATCAGAACGATTATAGCGAACCTGTTGAATAAATACAGAGCAAATAAAATACAAATTTTGACATATATCACAAAATGAAAACGTCAAAAAATCGTTCTGAATTCATGCACAACTCATTCAATAGATCATGTAATCGACATGAATTTTTATTGTTGACGTACAGAAGTTTTTTTAGTGAATTCCCACAGTTTAACGCAAAATACAATTTTCATTCATTTCTTAAAAATGTTTAGTTACCAAAGTTCAAGTTTACTTATTATTGTTTGAAGGGTATGTTTAGTAAAAGTGCTGCTAAAAATGAAACAAATTAATGAGTTTTACGTACATGTTTTTCTTAATATAGTAAATACTTCCATAGATTACATTTTATAAATGCAGAACATAGAAGAAAATATACATAAACAATAGTTTTCAGGTATAAAGCAGAGGTTAGTGTAGAAAAATATTTTTGAGAAAGCCAATAATATTTTAGAAAAGAAATTTCCGCTTCGGCTAACCTTCATCAACTTTTTAGAAAAAAATTAGCATTAATAGCAGCCAATTATTTCATAGCATAATTAATTTTTCAGATTGTAAAATGTCTAGAAATTTTCATACGCTACAAAATTCGTAATTTTATGCGTAAACATAGAAGATAACATTATTTAGTTAAGAAGTATGGATTTTGGCGCGTATATCGGTTTTTTTCTATTGGGTGTTCGGTTTCCCCATTCTGGAATAAAAAAAAGTCACTTAAATCTATTTATTGCACTCATTTAGTTGGTATTGTGTGTAAACATACATATTGCCTATTTCTATTCCTTAAAGATGCTTTACACAAAGCAACTTATTTTTAAAACATGGTTCCCTCAAATTTTTATTCCAAAATCTAACTACAAACAAAATTCTAACTCTAACATAGTCCATCAAAAACAAATTTTCAGGAATATTTCTGCAACAAACAAAACTAAAATTTGGTCTTGCAATTATCGAACTGCTTAAATGATGAAAATACTACTCTAATTGAGGAATCTGAACTAGCTAAAGTTGGCAATGGAACTTCACAAGTATGCTTCTCGTACCATTGTCTGTACAAAAAAAATACGGAGGCACCCGCCTATTGTTTCCACCTGAACTTCTAACGTCGCCAAAAAAATGCTCTAAGCAAACTACAGCTGAAAAAAATGTCTGTTTTGTTGTTTTACAAAGTATTGAGTTACACTTTTGTCCATTTGCAATAATTATACTTAACCAGTTGCAGCGCATGTTGCGTTCGCAAATAATTTAAGTAAACAAAATACAGCACTAATAAATCATTAAATGATATGTATTTGGTCAATTTTATTTTATTTAATATACATTTACAACATTTATTTGGATTGAAATTAAAAAGCTATACAAATCTTCCAATTTAAGACCATGTCAGTACTTCAGATTCCGTTGGTTAGGATTGTTTAGTTTTTGAACGAGGCCATAAAACATTCAAAATAAAGCATTTAGATGGGGCTGATTACTATAATGAAGTTTGGTTTTTTGCATCATTTCACGCACACTTTCTCACATTTAGTCCTCAGTAGCTTGTAGGCAAACCGAAATGTCAGTCTGAGATTCCGGTCTTGGTAATGGAGTGTTTTTGGTTCAGAGCTTCAAATTCGTGTTTCTTTTTTAGTTCTGAACCAAAAACACTCTAATGAAGATATAAATCCTTCGTACGTATCACCCTCCAAAACCCATTTGTTTACATTGTTGTATTTGTAATTTTGACATGATGTCCATGAATAAATGTGAAATCCAACAACAATTCGATTCAGACCGGAACTGATTAGTTGTGTCTTGGGTACGTGTTTTCACGCACACTAAGAATTGTTTTATCAGGTCCGTTTCCGGTTTAGTTTGTAGGCAAACCAATATGGCTACCGAGGATTTATATCTTTACTAGAGTGTTTTTGGTTCTGAACATGTTCAGAACACGCTCTACTGCCCTCTCTACTCTGTTCGCTCAGACTCTGTTCAGTGCTCAGCTCTGAACTGAAAAAAAACGCCAATAAAATTAATTAGATGTCATTCCTCGATTTGAATCTTAGCAAATTGTTTAAAAACAATTAGAAGATGAAATCGTTTAAAATTAGGTAAATCATTTTTTAAGCTTAGATTTACTATATAGTTGTATACTCACGATATTTGAGTCGAAAATCAAAAGTTGTGTTTAAAAGGTCCTTATGTTTTAAGTAGATAAAGTTTTTCGGAACTTACAGCGTTTTTTCTTAAGAAATAATAATAAGTTTCACTGCACATGGTTCCGGGATAAGACTGACATTTGATAGGTGTATTTTTTGTGAAAAAAAACTGTCAATTTAATTTTTGTTAAGTTCATGCTAATTCATAATGACGTCATAGTATAAAATATAAATTAATTCTATAACGTTTTATAAACCAAATTGTTCACTTTTTTTAAAGTGAATTTTACATACATATACCTTGATGTTATCATTTGTAAAAATAAATTTGTTTGATGTCGATATCTTTGCTGGTTTGAAATGTTTTAATTAATCAAATGGTGTAAATGAATTCTGTATCTTCTATTTGGATTTTTGGCTGTAATTTGAATGTTTACTCAATATTATATTAAATGACGCGTAATGTTGCTAATTTTTTCAACCTTGAAAGGGGTATTTGCTTCCATCAGAAATAATAGTATTTGGAGATGTTCAGGTTTATCATTTATCAAAAGAAATCAAAAAGCCTTAACATTCTTAAAATATCGTAATACTCGTACAAATAAATAAAATGAAACGAATGAAGACTCAAATGATTGCAATCAAGCGATTACATTCAAATAATTGTTGGAAACATGTTATTGAAATCCCTTGAAGTTCAACTCTCTAGGCGGATTTAATGAATGCAATTCTTCTGCTGCATAGTTTCTGAATCGTAAAATATGTAAATGGTGGTTGTTCTATAACTAAGGCAAAAGTTATCAGAAAAATAACAATAAAAATCGGTTTTCAAAAAATTGTACTTACGTTAAATTGTATGACCGAACGTTTATATCTAATTTTCTACAAATATAAAACCATTATTTATTGCTCTTAATTTATTTTGTATAGATATTCTTATCACAACAGCTTTACAGCCTTCAAGCTACTTTAGGCATACCGTAAAGCTAAAACTTATGCTTTGTTTTAAAATTGCAATTATGAGAAAAATAAAAAACAAATTATTTTGAGATATAAAAGATTATTATTGTTATTATATTTTTTCTATCAAACTTACCTATATTACCTTTATATGTATTTATATTTAAAAAAAATACATGTGTTCAATATAATTGAAGCGGAAAATTATCGTTAAATAAAAGCATCGATGGTACGATGGTATGAAGGTATATGTAGGCAATGATTCTATAAAAATAGTAGCTATCTTATCGGTTTCGTGATTTCAAATTGCTATTTAAGCACATTGTATTTGTTTGTATGTATACAGTGGACATCTTAATTGTACATAGTTATAGGTTTATCTAGACATAAAATATATATATAAAAAAAAAAACTAATAATTTTTGAATGCGGTCGGGGGTCAGCACATCAACTTTACAATATTATAGTAGTTAGTAACTTTATGCCAAGGCTCGTTAACTACCAACGATGATGGTTGGAAAAAAAAGCTTCCATCAGAGGCCGAAACACTTAAGTACCTTACCTGAATTATAAAATCTACATACTTTCATACATATATTCATCACTTCTTTCTTAACGATCAAAGTTCTATAGCACGAGTCAATTAAACTTTAAACATTTTTATACAGATAGAGATATATTTATTTATTCGAGTCGAATATGTGCAATTTCATATTTGAATGCGTCTCAAACATTTAATCATTTGTTTGTTGCTATACGCTAGTATCTACACTTAACTTAATGTACCTACATAAATACAAGATTGTATATTTAAGTTACCAAACCCGAGATAGCACTATAATGTTAGCATTTCTATTATTTTGTTGGCATGCAAGTCAGGCAATCAAACTATATGACATGATGATGGAGATTCGTCTATATAATGATCATCAAAGACATATGTATAACTATCTAAGCCAAAGCTAAAAACTACATACTCGTTGTTACGTACATTTATGGTTTCTCCATCAAGAAGATAAAAAAGGGTGTTATTATTTTGTGCTCGATTGATCTTTGAATTTAATTAAGACACACAGAAATGTCAAAAGACTTAATTATATTGAATAATGTCGTAAAGTTATTTTAAAGACATTATTTCATTATTATGAACATATCTCCGAAAATGGCACTCAACTATATGACAGATAGTTTTTGGCGGAATCACATTATTGTTTTAATTCATTTGAAATTGTAGCTAATTAAATGCTATTTTTAGTGAACTTGTAGCCCGAATAGTTCTTCAATTTTATTGAACGTCGAAAATAAAAAAATTAGAACAAACCAAACAAATGTTTGAAAGAAGTGTCTTTTTTAAATTTAACTTCAATACAAGAAAGTGGCTCCACAAAATTAAAACCCAGGAAATATGACCCAAACTTAAAAAAAAAAATACTTAGAATTGTCTCCTGTATAACCCTCCTTCCCTCTAGCAAGAACATCTTTAGTTTTCTAACTATTCAGGAACAGATATATCAAATAACATGATTACAAGAGGCTATATTTACTATCAGTATGCAAAAATCTTAAAGATCTTTTGAAGATTCAGCTTGTATCAATCAATTATACTTGATTCATTGTTCGCGGTTTTAGGAAAAATTTGTTTTGTTTGAAGTTGGTAGCACTGACATTTGACACATGTCAAATTCAGCTGTCATTTGAAGTTTCAAAATGTAAGTCAAATATTTGCTATTTAATATATTGGAACGCTAAATAATCGATGTAACCGTTAAAATTATTCAATAATTATGGTCGTCGTTATCGACGAACTACCTAAGCAATGGACAAAATTGTGGAAAAATTATTGGTCGCAAAACCTGTGCATTATCGTGCTGTGCTCATTCGAATGTAATGCTGCTTTAATTGCAAATTTTGGTGATGATCGGAATTTATCGATTTCCCGCCGTTTGCAGCAATGGAACGTGTTTGTTTTTTTTTGTTTTTTTTTTGCCGTTAATGGAAGATGATGACTTGGACGAGATTAGGTTTTAACAAAACGGGATAAGGCACCAGTTATAGCTATCATTGGTTTTCATCATTGAAAACAAACATTGGAATTTTTTTAACAGGTCGTTTTCTGTCATTGGAAAAAAATGTCCTGATTGAAATCCACCGAAAAATGTTTACTGACAGAAATCTGTCACTGGAATTGTGTGAAATTGGAACACAAATCAGTGGAACGATTAGTTTCACTTTTGAACATAAAAGTATCAGCTGTTCAGGAAAATGAATTTCGGTCCGGAAAATAGCAAAATACATTTTTAGAGAAAAATAAATGCGCAATTACACTTTTTTCCTCAAAAAAATCCTTTGTGTGTTTTCCGATCGATCAGTATAAAACTTTCATTTTTAATCAAAGGGAAACACCGTCAAATATCGATTCAAAAATTTGTCCGGATCGATTTCAATTATAGCTATAACTGGCCCCTAAGGGATCGGTTATAGCTATCAGTAAAATCCATCAATAAATTTTGAAACAGGAGGAATCTGAAATGTTTTACTGATGAGCGTTTATAGCAATCAGTAAACTTACGTCATTAAATTAAATGTCACTTTGAGGCTTCGCGCCTCAGAAAATTTTTTTACTGCTGCTTTCATCAGTAAAATTTTTAATGATGTGATCGGAACAGTAAAAAATTGGAACACCAACAGTTAAACGAAATGGAATTTTGTTTGGCTTTTGGCAGTCAGCTGTTCAGTAAAATGAAATTTCATCATTAAAAAAATTAAAATGGATTTATAAATTAAATAAAACTTTAAATGCATTGATTCTTTTTGAAAAAAATACTTGAATATAATATTCATCTTATTGCATCAATCTTTTGCAAGAAATAAATCTGTAACATGTTCAAAAACTAAAAACAAAAATTTTACTGATGGATTTTACTGATAGCTATAACCGGCCCCTAAGAATCCACACAACACAAACAATTGTTGCTTTTTAATTGTTAGTTTCGGGGATGTCCTTCGAAATCATGCAAATTGATAACGATAGATTTTTTGTCTGTAAAAACTGTGTACGCGAATAATATTCTAGCTCTAGACGCTTTAAAAACTAACAATACTCAAGTTATGGCCGAGGTTCCACCAAAAATGTAAATGCAAAAATGGTTAAAAAATTATCTCAGAAGAATTTTAAATAGAGAGAGTCTACCCGAGGCGGTCTTTTAAATGATATTGGTTTTTAAATAAAATGTTCAAATTTTACAGCTTTTAATGAAATTAAATAAATATTTGACTTCGAAACCAAAAAATTAAGGACCCTAAGTTATGTAAATCATTTCAAATTATTATTATTCTATATCTACCCATTTCAAGAATTAGCAAACAAAATTATTAAATTCTTAAACAATAAGGTCATATGTTAAAGCCATTTTTAGCAATTTACTTACTTACTTAAGGTGGCGCTACAGTCCTGTGTGAATTAGGGCCTCACCCAACAAACTTCTCCATCTAGGTCGGTCCCTAGCTAGATGTCTCCAGTTTCGCGCTCCAAGTTGGGTGAGGTCACTTTCCACTTGTGCGCGCCACCTGATCCGCGGTCTTCCTCTACTGCGCTTTCCTGTGGGTGTGGATTGGAAGACTTTCCGGGCCGGAGCATTGCATGCGCTCTACGTGAGCCAGCCATCTTAGTCGTTGGACTTTTACCCCTCTGGCTAAGTCTACGTCGCTTTACAGCCCGTACAGCTCGTCGTTCCATCTTCTCCTCCACTCCCCTTCGATTCATACGGGACCGTAGATCACATGAAGAACTTTTCTCTCGAAACGACCCAAGGTGCTTTCATCCGCTTTTGTCATAGTCCATGATTCTGCACCGTATAGCAGGACGGGGATGATAAGGGTCTTATATAGCGACAAATTGGTCCTTCAAGGGAGGTCTTTTCAACTCAATTGCTTTCTTAGTCCAAAGAAACAGCGGTTAGCAAGAGCTATTCTTCGTTTGATCTCAGCGCTGGTGTTGTTTTCTGCGTTTACAGCGGAGCCTAGGTAGACGAAGTACTTGACTACCTCAAAGTTACGTCTGACGATGGTGACGTTTTGACCAAGACGTCGGTGTTGTAGGTCCTTTCTTGACGACAGCATGTACTTTTTTTTGCCCTCATTAACCGTTAAACCCAATTTTGTCGCCTCTGCCTCAATACTCACAAGAGCCCCATTGACATCACGCTGAGTTCTTCCGATTATGTCAATGTCATCAGCATACTCGTATGCTAGTAGTTGGACAGACCTTTGAAAGATAGTGCCTCTAGTGTTGACGTGTGAGCTCTGCACTATTCTTTCAAGTACGATGTTAAAAAAATCGCATGACAGCGCATCCCCTTGTCTAAAACCTTTTTTGACATCGAAAGGTTCTGTTAAGTTGTTTCCAACATTTATGGAGCAGCGTGAATTCTCCATGGTCATCCTGCACAAACGGACGAGTTTGGTAGGGATGCCAAAACTAAACATGGCTCTATACAGTTCGTCCCTGTAGATACTGTCATATGCGGCCCTGAAATCGATGAAAAGATTGTGGGTGTCGATTTGGTGTTCTTGGGTTTTTTCCAGGATCTGCCGTTATGTGAATATTTGATCGGCTGTGGACTTTCCCGGTCTAAAACCACACTGATAAGAACCTATCAGATTGTTGACGAGGGGCTTTAGACGTTCACATATTACAGCAGAGAAGATTTTGTAGGCGATGTTAAGTAGACTGATTCCTCTACATATAGTTGGTGCAGTTTAGAGGGTCTCCTTTTTTCAGGATCGGGCAAACAATACTGAGGTTCCATTCATCGGGCATGCTTTCTTCCGACCATATCTTACAGATAAGTTGGTGCATGCTCCTAACCAACTCATCTCCAGCTGCTTTAAAGAGCTCGGTATTCAAGCCATCCGCTCCAGCGGCTTTGTTAGACTTCAGCTTAGATATGGCAATCTTTACTTCGTCTAAGTCGGGTGGACGGGATTGTTGACTTTAGTCGTCTATGTTGAATGGATCATCCTGCATTCCTGCTTGACAGCGGAATTCGGTTCGTGCGTCGTCGCCGTTATACAGTCTGCAGAAGTGGTGATTCCATATCCTCAGCATTGACTGCGGTTTCACTATGATGTTTCCACTTTCGTCTTTGCAGCCTTCGGTTCTAGGTTTATGTACCTGTGAATTTCGTTTCACCTGTTCATAAAACTTTCGAACTTCATTCCTGTTTTTAAACCTCTCAACATCTTCGACCGCACGCAAAAAAAAGTAACATAGTAACAAATACAAACAAATTAAGAAAAGTGTAACACTTTTGTTACACTTGTAACATTGTGGCAACGCTGAGCACGCTTCTCATGCCCTCTCTTTTAGCAATTTACTTAATAATAATAAGCTTAGTCTTCTTTCTATCTTTCAACAATTTCCTAAAGTTAAAATCACGGAATTTCGACCTGAACTTTTAGAAATTCGCTAGATTCATAAGACATCTGTAAAATTAATCTTATAAGAACAGTGGATGGAATGGTGCAGTCTACAGTTGCAAATTCCAATTAATAGGTCCGTTCAAACTAGTTTGGTTTGTTCATTTTTACAAAAACAGTCACTATTTAGACATGTTCGGATAAAAGGATAAAAGAAGAAACATTTACGTTTTTGAAATCGATTAGTGAATTGCTAAATATTTAGAAAATTTATACTTAGATAAATGTTAAGCCCTTAAATATAGGTCCTTTCAAATCTTGCGCCAATGCTTTGAGATATACAGTTGTTTTCTATGTCCCATTCTGCACAAGGAGCTAAAATGTTGAAATTTAACGAAAATTGTGAGTGATAATTTTGTGGGATCTGTTAACAAAGCCTAATATTTTTTTGAAACACAGAAATATTTATATTCAAAGGATTTTTCAAGAATTTATTTAAATAAGATTGGAGTTCCTAATAACAACCCTGTATCATTTGAACAATTGAAAGCTGTCGGTTTGGCAAGATTTATATTGACAAAAAAAACTGGTCAGATCGATAAAAATGTATGGTCAGTTTCTATTATGTTTTAGTAGCAACACATTTATATGGGTAGTTTTTATTATGATCCAAATTTATCCCTTTAGTTTCTTACTTTATTTAAATAACCAAAGCTTTTTTCAAAGTCAGGGTACCCTCATTTAATAGATCTTACTATCTAAAAGTAGTTTTGTTTACTTATCTCAAATAAATTTAAATTAGGCTCTTAATTTGTTCGTGCATAATATTTTTGTATCTTGTATTTTGCATATTTTGTATTATTTGATATATTAATAAACATATACATTCACAAATTAGTTAAATTTATTTTCTGAATATAAAAACGAAAAATAAGGATCATAAATTTATGACTAATTTAAGCTAAATCGATTATATTTATTTTATGATCATTTCAAAAATGTATACACAAATTATAACTATTATTATAGGAATTATAAACAAGTATCAATTATAAAATTCTTTACTAATTGAGTCTATAAAATAGTTTTGCAAAAATTAAATAAAAATTGATTTATGAGGAATCAATCTGCATTTCTTAAAACCATTATAACAATTCAATTTTATAATTTAAGTCTTTATAAATGGTTTATGCAAATTCTTACTTTTCATCCAAATTTACAAGTTTTATGTTTCTTTATTTTTTCTCATTTCATTTGAGTATGCAACTGGGTCAATGAAATTTAATTAATGATTGTGGTTAGTTGAAGTCAACTTAGGTATTTTTTCCTCTTTTTTCTTTTTAATCAAAAGTTGTTTTTAAAAATGTTTTTTTTATTTTTTATTTAAACGACTTGATGCGATGTTTTCATTCATTACAAGACGAAAAGCTGAAATTATTTAAAAGAGGGCTAAACAAAATTACCAAAATGTAGCCTTAAACTCTAGCTTTAGCTTTTCGTTACATTAACCTTGATTCTTTAGTTAAACAAATTATCTTCATTAAAATATTACTCAAATCTCTTAAATTAACAAAACACAGCGCCTTAAATTTTGGGCGATTGCCAACGAAAATTAAAAGGTGGCGTTTCCGATTCACAAAAAAAAACAAAATAAACAAAGTAAAAATCCTCTCCCGTGTTAACTTTTTACAATTTCTTGTTTAACTTAATCAAATAAATATTTAATGTAATTAAATATTGCCCAAAAAAAAACAATAGAAAAACATTTGTGTAGCACGAATTCTCAAAAGAACAAGAACAAATCAAAACAATCCACGAATACACAATATTAGATGATTAAGTATACTTATAATAAAGTCATTAGCTTTTTGGAATTTTGAAATTCTATATTTGTATTATGAACAATTATTTATTATTATTTATTTTTTTATTTATTTGTAAATATCTTAATCGTGTTGAACAACTTATTAAAAAGATTATGATAAATAACCACCACAAAGACTCGTTTGAAATTTTTTTATACTCAAGTATAAAAAATTTAAAAAAAATATACAGCAGACTCCCTCACATTATCGCAGTTTAATTTTTCGCAATTCCAAAATAAGGTATAGTTGCGGAGGAAGTTTCTGAAGGAAGAAAGGAAAATTATTAATTGAATGTGTTAATTATTGAACATTATATCAATTCGATTTAATTTGATTCAAACAGTCGAGACACCATATTGAGTATTCGACAGAGTATTTTAGTCAGAAGGAACTCTGAAACATAAAAGTTCAGCTAAGAGTAAGTTGACTGTTTAAGACTTCAGTATTCTTAAGTACAAGTATTTCGGTTCAACCAGTCATTCCTAAGCAGTTCCCTTTTTCACAAAATCCAAGTCAATTTATAAAGAAAATTTATTATATATGAGTTTTCAATAATTTGTATAATTTTGATGAGCCATAAATAATTGAAACCTACATAATCTAAATGGCCACCACGATTCCCTTTGCACTAAAATATCTTTATCCTGAAATTTTCGAATGACCAATTCGTATATCTGCGGCTATATTATGTCCTTCATAATTTGACGAATTGCATCTTATATGTCGGTTAAAGCTATTATTGAAAATTCTTGTCATTGAAAAATTTTCACGATTGAAATTATGCATTTTACGAGTTGGGGTCGATCATTCAAAGAAAAACTGAATGTCTTCAGTTAAATAAAATATTTTCTTAAATAAATAATTTCTACAAATTGTTAGCTTTTTTTTAATACAAAGCGTAATACATTTATTTTTTCTAATTGGTTTTTAATCACGAACCAAATTTTCAACGATAATAGTTATAACTTTGACATTGAGCATTGGTATTTATCTAACCTTGTACGGGTCCCCGAAGAAAAAAGTCAAAGGGGCGTTAACATCATTAAATTTTTTGACAGGTTGTTTATAGCAATCATGGAAAACTTTTTTCGATGAGAAAAAAATTTCTGATTGAAATCCAGCGAACATTTTTTCTGAAAGAAATCTGTCATTGAAATTACATAAAGCTGAAACACAAATCAGTGAAACGATTAGTTACAGTTTTTGACAAAATAGAATCAGATGTTCAGAAAAGTTGACTCCCGTCAGGAAAAAAGAAAAATGCATTTGTAGCAACAAAACAAACTCTTTGAGTGGTTTCAATTCGATCAGAATAAAGTTTATATTTCTAATCAAAAGGATTAATTTCAATGATAGCTATAACTGGCATCTAACACCCTTCTTAAGGGGCCATTTTATTGTGGGATATTTTAATGTGTTCCCCTTTGATTAGAAGTATAAATTTAATACCGATTGATTTGTAATCACTCAAAGAATTGCACATTTATTTTTGTAAGTGAAATCAGGAAATTTTCTGTCCTGTCAAAAAATTCGAATGATTGGTTTTAATAATGAAAATCAATGATAGCTATAACTGGACCCTTAAAAAAATCTCACTGGCTAATTGTGATGACCTCTTCGAGAAATTATGCGGAAAGGAAAAAAACACCCTTTAATAAACAATTTAAGAAGTTTTACATATAATTTATTTAATAGTTTCATTAGTCTAACTAACTAATTCACATGCAGATATGTACAATACATGGCTTAAACAAAGTACCTACATACTACATACATATATGTATGTACTTTAATTTTTTAAAATAATGCCTCATAATAATTTAGTCCGTCCATAGTGACCAGATAAACAATTTATAAGTTTATTTTGATGTGATTTGAGTTTAGCATAAAGCAAGATGTAGAATTTCTGAGACATATAGGCAATAGCATGACGATGATTACTAGCAATTAACAAGCATTCTACTCGTAATTTGTTTCATTTTTATGCAACAAATTCAAAAAAAAAAAATATATTTCGAATTCTAGTCGAATGTAGATAAAAATAGATGCATAGAAAAATGCATTACTATCTGTAATGAAAGTGACATCAAACGTCTTAAAAATTCTAGATGCATAACAAAACACTTCATTAAAAATACAGTGAATTAGTACGAAATTGCTTAATCATTGGCACAATCAATCAACAAAAATAAAATAAAAAGAACACAGGTGAAAAATATAGATAACAATATTTTCTAACATTATGCCTTTGCTGATATCTCTTTTATAAATTATTATGATGAGTACCTACACATATCTATACCTGTACCTATCTCATATACCTAGCTATAAGAGTTTACATTGCTTAATGACTTTTGAAGTTTAGAAAACCGTCAATAAGAATATTTGTTTGTGTTCTGTGTATAGGAAATACATATATGTATAGAAATGTACGTATATAATGTGTACATAAGTAAATATCAATAAATGCCGGTAAACAATAATAATAATTTGAAAAGTACAAGTTATCACGTGCTTCCACTTTGAAGTACAAAAATGAACATCTTTTGACGTTATTTGGTTTAGACTTTACCAAAAGAATAATAAAAAAGAAAAAAAGTAACGAAAATTAGTAAAGTAACGCACTTGAAAATAGATGAATAAGTTATCTAGTAAATACGTGAAAGTAAGTATACTTACTTGCTTACGGATAATCCCATTTTTTGATATAGAGCTTAATTTATAACACTGGTTAGCAAGGGTCCGACTCAGACTCCAAAATCACTCTATCACATCAAGTTTTTGAGATATTTAAAAACACGTATGTACTCGTATATCAGGCTTTTTGAAGCTATCTAAATTCGGGAAGTCATTTTTTTTTTCAAGAAAATTCTTGATGGTTTCCCAAATCCCTATCTTCAATATTTAGTTTAAATATTTGTAGCATTTCATAAAATTTTTGAAAAATCTTCATAAGATTTCATTTCCTTTACAAAATGCTGAACCATTTATGATAAAATGGGTCTTACCAGAAAAAGGAAATTTAAAACAAGCAATTTTTGTTTTTGAAAAAAAAAAAATGAATTATTGAAAAAATTTAAAAATTATGTTAAAAATGGGTATTTTTAAAATTTGAGCAGGTTGTTAAAAAAGAAGTAGAACTAAAAATTAACTCCAAAACTTATTCGTAGGATTTGCAAAACTTCATATAAAATTATGAGGATTTCTGGAAACTATCTAAGTAAGGGACCAGTTATTGTTACCATTGGTTTCCATCATTGAAACCAATCATTGGAATTTTCTTGACAGGTGGGTTATAATTTTCATTAAACATTTTTGTCATTAAACACAAATTTCCTAATTCGAATTAAACATTTGATGTAAGAGTTGATCATTGAAAGTTAACATGACAGTTGAGAACAATAATAAGTGGAACGATTATGGTCCGAAATGTGAAATCAATGAAGCTGGCTATTGAAAACAATTTCATTGAAAAACTAAAAATTAACTAAAAGAAAAGTTATGGTTTGAATACTGTATTTTTTAGTATAAAAAATCTACAACTGATTAGTTTCATTTTGATACCAAATATCACAAATTTGAGTCTTTTAATCTCTTTCAAACCTCGAAACAAATCAAATTAAATGATGAAAACAAATGATAGCTATAACTGGCCCTTAAAATATAAAAATGATCTAAACTATGATATCTACATTCAAGACAAGGATTTGTAATTTTCATTAAAAACACCGTTTTTGGTTGTCTTCAACAAGGGCATATTTTAAAAATCTTATAATATCATAGAAAAGTTATATGGTGAGGTTCAAATTCAAGAAAAATTAAAGTACTCTGTTCTTTGTAAGAGAGAAATGGAAATATAATTTTGACGACTAGTGTAAACATTTGAAAAATGGATTAAAGAAGCACTCGGAAAAAAATATGAATTCACAGTCATAAAAATTTGAAACTATATTTTATTACATTTTGGTTATAAAATGTACTTTATTTACATTTTTCATAATCCTATTTATAACTTCTGTCCTAATCAATACTTTGTAGTTAAGTCGTCTGATGGCCTAATAAATTGGACGAAGATAAAATAAATTATTTTATAAACTTGAATTCTTGTGAGCTATGATGAATATAATGGGTGCCTTTTTTATAAAGGCGGATAACTTCAAGAATTTTATTAGATCTTCAGAGGTTCGAGAATTATTGATTTTTTTCTTCTTTGCTTCTATAAATATCCATATTCAAGAAATTAAATTTGTCAATAAAAATGTTTGTCTATTTAATAATCAATGATCATATAGATATTGAAAAACAGTTTTAATTTAGAAAATATCAACAGAAAATATCTACCGATCTGTCTGTAGGTGAAATTTTCTTTAAGAACAATTTTTATTATTTACTCCATTTTTATCAATTGATAAGCTCATTTGATGACCCAAGAAAATAAATTTTATTGCTAAGCTTTATAAACTTCAATTTATCAAATAAAAATTTTATTAAAACTTATTGTAACTTCGATTGGAGTTTTAAGTTAAAGATAGTGTTTCGGTCTAAATAAAATAATTTAAAAAAAAAAACAACTCAACCCTAATTGTAACTCACAATAGGTTATTTCAAAATTTTTAAGAAAATTTATTATTTTAGTATTTTTACGAAGTTTTAAATTTTGTTTTGGGTCCAAAAGAATATAGCTAAAAAATACAGCGATACATTTTTGATGCATATTTTATTTAATTATAAAGTTTGGAAATGGCCATTAATTGTGATAAACAGTGTAATTCAAACAGTTGCTTCATGAAGAGTCACAGATTGCGAATCTTTTCAGGAAATCTCGGTTATAACTTGAATATTGTTGGTTTTGAATTCGTCTAGAGTTCGTGGATAATTTGAGAAAACAAGGTTTTTGCATGATCTTGGTGACCGCAATTGACTACACCAACACGTGACACTTTGGTCGTATTGTGTGGCTTATTGTCTGGTCTTTAAGTCATAAACGCCAGATAATCGATAAATTCGGATCATCAACAACACTTACACTTGCAACAGCAATATTTTTGACGGAGCGTGCATTACAATGATGCACTTCATGCCTTACGACTCCAGTAAAGCTTCCACTCTCTTCAAATTTCTTTTCTGATTACTTGCGTATTTTATCGATAGTGACTACTACTTCTTTTTAGTAGTAATTTGTAAGAAATTAAAATTTCCATTCTCGTAAATGGCAACAATTCAACTAATAATATGACACTTCAAATGACAGCTGAGTTTGACAGGTGTCAAATGACATAAGTCTGTTTTTTACAATTTTTTGTTTGATTATAGTTAACAATCTTTAATTAATGTGGTTCCTAAATGTTGCGATTTGTAACAATCGCTCCTAAACTTATTGTTAAAGTGTCAAATAGTTATGATTTTAATTATTCAATAAACTAATACTTTTCGTCAATTTATCTCCTTTCTTTTCATCCTTAAAAAAAAAACTAAACATTTGATTGATGAAATGTCTTATAATACTTATCTCATCAATTTTTATTAAAATTATAAAGCAAGTTAAGAGCAGATTCAATTTTTCATTGGTGGTTTATTTTGCGATTTGATGTTGTAATGTTGACAGATTAACAATTTCTAACAATTGTTGTTCCTAAATGATTCTAACAAATTCCAACAATTCGTAACAATGACACTTGAACAATTTTTTTTTGACATATTAACAAAAGTTAACAATATTGTTGAAAAAAAGAACATACCACTACCACATTACAACCAACATAAAGCAGCTTTATGCATATTTAGATCCACATTCTAAATCTTTCTTTAAGTCGATCTTTCTCGCTTTCCTGAATTGATAAACTTTATGGTAATTTATTCCATTGATGGGTTCTTGACTTCTTAGGTAATCTACATCTACACTAATATTATAAAGAGGAAAGATTTGTATTTTTGTGTGTAACGAATAAACTCAAAAAGTACTGGACCGATTTTAATAATTCTTTTTTCATTAGAAAGCTACATTATCACTGAGTAACATATGCTATATTTAGTACTAGATTACTATAGAAATCTTTAGAAATTCCTATTGAAACCAACCGAAAGTGTAAAAAAATTAGCCATAAAATGTTTTTCATCGCATACGCTGCGTAGAATATTAATGATAGGACAAAAAAATGTTCGACGATATCTATATCTACACTAATATAAAGAGGAAAGATTTGTATTTTTGTATGTAACGAATAAACTCAAAAAGTACTGGACCGATTTTAATAATTCTTTTTAACTTCCCATAGGATGTTATTGTAATGGGTCCGATTTGTCAAAATGAAAATTTTGACATTTCTCGACGTTTCAAGGTCCCTAGAGTCGAAATAAAAGATTTTTAGAAAGATGTCTGTGCGTGCGTGTGTACGTTCGTACGTCCGTACGTCTGTACGTTCGCGGCGTTTTTTTGTCTTTCATAGCTCAAGAACCAGAAGAGATATCGACTTCAAATAAATTTTGTTATACAGATAATAAGGCAGAAAGATGCAGAAAGGGCTCTCAAGAAAATTGCGTGGTGGTTTTTTTACCATAGCAGTTTAAAAAAAAGGTGGAAATTTTGGTTAACCCTAAATATCTCATGAACCAATGACGCTAGAGACTTGAATTAAATTTTATATTATATATTGTAACGTGATACAAAACAAGTATATTTTTTGAAAAAAATCCAATTAATGGTTTTTTTTATAAATCAAAAAAACTGAAAAAAAAAAATTTGTCACCTCGAAAATTTTACGACTAAAATATGATTTCATCTTCAAAACAAAATTTTGAGAATAATCTAATTGACAGTTTTTTTTATAAAAAATAAAATCCTAAAAAAACATCACTCAAAGTTGGTAAAAATTGAATTTCGACGCAAATATCTTTTCAAAAACTTGAGATTGAGGCTTCAAACTTTTTTATCTTATAAGAAATATTGTTTTCAACATTCTGAAAAATGAAAAATGTTGAGAAAATCGAATTGACCGTTTAAAAAAAAAATAAAAACCCAAAAAAAAAATTAATAGAAGTTGGTAAAAATTGATTTTCGACTCAAATATCTTTTCAAAACTTGGAGATATAGGCTTTAAACTACTTTAATCTTTAAAAAAATATTGTTGTTAACATTCAGTTAAATTTTGAAAAAAATCGAATTGACAGCTTTTGTACAAAAAATTAAAATCCTAAAAAAAATTTAACAAAAGTTAGTAAAAATTGATTTTCGACTCAAATATCTTTTCAAAAATTTGAGATAATGGCTTCTTACTAATTTTAACTAATTAAAAATATTGTTTTCAACATTCGATAAAATTTTGAGAAAATACGAATTGACAGTTTTTTTTACAAAAAATAAAAACCTAAAAAAAACTATACTTAAACTTGGTAAAAATTTACTTTCGACTCAAATAGCTTTTCAAAAATTACAAAAATATTGGCTTCAAACTTATTTTATTTCACAGAAAATATTGTTTTCGATATTCATATATCATTCGATATAAAAATCCAACAGTCCGTTTTTTCATAAATAAATAAAATCTACAAAAAATAGTACGCAAATTTGGTAAAAATTAATACATATAGACAAACTTTTAAGCAAGACAAATCGACAGACGGGATGGGAAGTTATCAGTGTGGGTCGCATCCCAGCCTCTTTTTTCATTAGAAAACTACATTATCTGTCCGTCCCGGCTTCGCACGGGTAGACATACTACCCGTGCGAAGCCGGGACGGGCCGCTAGTATATAATAATTAAAAATGTGTTATAAAAATTGTGACTATTTTTACTTGGAAAAACATTTACAAATTCTTCGATATAGTGTCATATCGAGAAATGATCCCGTCTAGATCGTGTGATCTAACACCTCCAGACTTTTACCTTAACCAACAAAGGTTTTAGAGATAACGGTCACCATTTTCACCGCAAAATCTAGCTGAGTAGTTAAACATTTAATTTTTAGCTTTCTCATAAGAATTTCTTTAAACGAAAATATGTAGTTCAATCGAGGATAGTTTGAAAAACAAAAAAAAATACACATTTCTAAAGGTTAAAAATTGTTTTTGAACTCTAATTTTGAATGCATACTTTTGAATAAACCCTAAACATTAAATTTTATAGGTAGGTAAACGCATACCTTTCGTCTCATCCACGCAATAATTTAATATTAATTTATTAGTTCATGGTTAATTCAACACAAAATACTAGCAATGGTGTTTTGTTTGTTCAAAAACCCAAACTGTCATTTATTAGAGTCTTTATATAGGGTCAGAATTTGAGGTTATAACCTGTACAGTGTGTAGTACGTACCTAATACTCATTATTCACAGTATCTACATATAACGCTGGGTTTTAATATAATTTGAATAGCAAATTAGAGTTTGAGTTTTCAATTTTTTTCTTTTTCGTCAGCTTGCCATTGCCGGAAACTTTACATTTGTGTTTTTGTTGTCACCTTAAACAAAAATAGCTTAGACGTAATGTTTTCATTTTTTAAGACCTATAGGTAAGTTTTTTTAAATGATCTAATTTTGAAAGTCAATTTTTTTTTTTGAATTTGAGGATAATAGATTCAAAAGGTAAAAAATGGTTTTAGGATAAAACGAACCTTTGGCATTTTTAGCGTTTTTCTCTTCTTTTATTGGAAAACGCATTATTATGCGTATTCGAGGTGTACGATATATTGATTTGACAATAGATAAAGAAGGAAAGTCATTCATATGTAAATTTAACTTTATACTGTCTCGAGAATAGAGAAACAAATTTATTTAAAAAAAAGAGTTAAATGAATTAATTCACTTTACACAGACATTATAGAAAATTTATAATCTCATTGGTTTCTTTCACACAAAAAGTAGAGTTTTATGTGAAGTTTTGGGCATAAACAAACTACTAGTTATATACATATGGGTTTGCCAATCAAAGGTTTCATTTTGATATTAAAATAATTGATTAGTTCTTTAGAGAAATCAATGGTTATTCATTTCATTAAAAAAGCCAATAGCTGTCGTGACTACGGTTGCAGTGCAATGTTCTTTTATTGAAATTAACTATGTCTTAAAGCTTTTAATCACAAGATTACGGTAGCCGGATTTGATAACCTCTTGCAGAAATAACACGACCAGAAAACTTTTCTAAAAAATTTGCGATTGTTGCGCCATTTTTTTGGTGAATTTTAACAATTTTATTTTAATGGCGCTGTTCTTACATCCCAAATGTCGAAAAAATGACAGTTTCAAAATTCAAACAAAAATAGTGGGCCTTTCAAAATAAAACACTTTACATTGCTTAGCATTTTTTTAATATTTCAATTTTTAAATAATTTTTCAAAATTAAGATTTTTGGTTAGATTGATCCAATTTATTTGAATTTGTCTAATTTATTTAATTGAAGAAAATTTATTGTTCTTCGAAATTTGACGTCCAAACCAAAATTTTATCCGGAATCAATATCTAAAAAGATGCTGGGATGCGACGCACACTGATAACTTCCCATCCCGTCTGTCGATTTGTCTTGCTTAAAAGTTTGTCTATATGTATCAATTTTTACCAAATTTGCGTACTATTTTTTGTAGATTTTATTTATTTATGAAAAAACGGACTGTTGGATTTTTATATCGAATGATATATGAATATCGAAAACAATATTTTCTGTGAAATAAAATAAGTTTGAAGCCAATATTTGTAATTTTTGAAAAGATATTTGAGTCGAAAATCAAATTACAATTTTTTTTTTTTTCAGTTTTTTTTTTTTTGATTTATAAAAAAACCATTAATTGGATTTTTTTCAAAAAATATACTTGTTTTGTATCACGTTACAATATATAATATAAAATTTAATTCAAGTCTCTAGCGTCATTGGTTCATGAGATATTTAGGGTTAACCAAAATTTCCACCTTTTTTTAAAACTGCTATGTAAAAAAACCACCCACGCAATTTTCTTGAGAGCCCTTTCTGCATCCTTGTGCCTTATTATCTGTATAACAAAATTTATTTGAAGTCGATATCTCTTCTGGTTCTTGAGCTATGGAGGACGAAAAAAACGCCGCGAACGTACAGACGTATGGACGTACGGACGTACGAACGTACGTACACACGCACGCACAGACATCTTTCTAAAAATCTTTTATTTCGACTCTAAAGACCTTGAAACGTCGAGAAATGTCAAAATTTTCAATTTGACAAATCGGACGGACCCATTACAATAACTTCCTATGGAAAGTTAATAACGTTGTCTAATGGTTTGGTAAAACAAAAGCATTTCAAATGGCCTAAAATGTGTTACACAATAAGTGTTGCTAAGATTTTTAGTACCCGTGACGGGATGGTTAGTGTTTAGGACTGTCATGGTCTTGGGTTCTATCCCTGCTTCTGCCACCTAAAGTTTTTGTTCATGGGTACTGCCTCTTGCGGGAAATTGACAAATCCTCTGAAAGTAATTCTTATCATGAAAAGTGCTTTCTCAAATTAGCGGTTCAAGGTTTGCGGTGAAAACTGTAGGTCCTCTTAGTAATTAACATTTCTCGCACACATGACCGGTTTAAAGTTTTAAGTCAGTAGGTCCTGGTTTTCTACAAGCTGTTATCTAAGTTGATTATATGAATGTATGTACATATGTATGTATATCTGATTTGTTTAGTTGAAAATTTTGACATTTCTCGACGCTTAGGTTTCTAGATTTTAAATCTATTGTCTTCAGTGGGATATCGGCGTATGTATGAAATGAATAGATTGCAGCTACGGTGCAGTTAGCTTGGACCTCCGTCACAAACATTCGTTGATTTGTGTGTTCATCGTTTAGTTGAATTCGCTTGAAAATATCAGTTTACGAGCCGAATTCTCGCCATTTGCGGGGAGGTTAAATTTGTTTGTTTCGATATTTAGCAAACTGCGACTGTGCCTCATCAAATGCTCTCAATCACGTATGGTGGTTTGTGTATGAGTGGTTTTAATGCTTCAAGAATGGTGACTTTAACGTGAAAGACCAGCATAGTGGCGGAAAAGAGAGAAAGTTTACGAATATGTAGAAATTGAGACATTACTGATTGAAGTGACGCGCCAAACTCAAACTTGCTCTATACGAGTATAATGTGAAGCACGATAAAGTGATTTTGCAGCACGACAACACTCGATCTCACGTTGCAAAAGTGGTCAAAACGTACTTGGAAACGTTAAGATTGGAAATCCTGCCTCGTATTTTCATATTTTCGGGAAGAAACGACGGAATCAAAGTTATTCACCCTGTATAATAAATTTTGTCTTACAGTCAATAATATCAAGATGTTTAGAAAAGAAACCACTACTTTTGATTGCATACTTTTTAAACCTCTTTAATTTAATTATTATTTAGCTTTAACAACAAATATCAGTTTTAAGTTTTTAGGTAATACATGGGAAGTTATCAGAGTTTGTCAACTCTCAGCCTCTTTTTTCCTTTAGATGATGTTCACATTGAAATCTTTGTAATAGAATAAGTTTGACATTTCATAACTTAAATAAAAATGTAATGTCTGCTTTACTTTCCTGTGTCTCTTTATTAATCAAATGGAAAGTAGATACAAGTGCAATGTTAACGCAGCTTCAAGTTCATAAGATCTATTTGTCAAAGTTTTATGGAAACATTTTTTTTTGACAAAATTAAAATATCAACATTTAAATTCCTAAAATAAATACTCTTTGAATTGAAAATTGTTTAACACTTTTCTCAAAAACATTATACAAACAAATTTTGTCTTGAATTTCCATTGCATTGATCGATGACGATAAAAATATAAAATGATTATATCGTGCTTATTATGGGCCCTTATTAAATCATTTAAGCTCATAGTAACAGATATAGACTTAATAAACGTCTTTCGTAAGCCCCAGCAAGATCGCTTTTAAATACCACATTATTTAAGTACTTCGACAATTATTATTAAATATTATTTTAAAAGACCTGTATAAACTATTATAAATTAAAAATAAGACAACAATGACGAACAAAAAAAAAGAAACAAATAAGTGCTTAGGCGCGCATATACATATGTATGTATATTTTTTAAGTGCGTCTATCGTGCATGTACAAACGTAGGAGGACGCCATCAAGACTGGACCTTTGGCCGCAAAGTCGTAACAATTTTACTCTTTAAACAAATCATTGAATGTGATGTTAGCAGTTATCTCAAGCGACAGGTTTTGTGAAAAAAAACTCATTGTCATTGCATACGTATCCCCTAGATACGAGTACTGCATCTAATGCAAATTAAAAGACTTGATATAGACGCAAGTCTTACGGATAAAATACCGCTCTAAACACCTCTTATACAGCATGTCCTATAAACTATAAAGTGTATTCAAAACGAATCACTTTTGAAATTAAAAAAAAAAAAACAAAAAAAAAATAAGAGAACAAAAAGACGATGGCGACTTTGCAAGTGAAGTAGTACACAATAATTAACATCGGTAATTGTCAATAGACAGGCCATAATAGATGTAATTAAGAACCAATTACCCTCGACGAGCTAATTATGCCTCTCGCATGGATATGTCTGCTAATATTATGATTGTTATGAATATAGGACTTTGAGATTATTAAAAAAAAGGCATAAAATAATGGACAAGATCTAAATTAAATTTGAAGGAAATGACATTTAATGTCTCGTTTTGTCGGCCGATCGTGTAGCGTCATCTGATGTCGCTCGTCGTCGCGACGCAACGTCCTGATTTTTATGTTGTCCACATGTTTTCTTTGAGAAAGTTGATAATTTGTTCATTTAACGTCTATTTTTGTTAAAGAGAAATTTATTAATTAAAAAGTAGTACATTGGAAAATTCGGTATTGTAAAATGCGTGTGCCTTTGTTATTCATTGCTAGGATCAATTTGTATTATGATTGCGAAATAATATTAGAAAGTTCAAGGGTAACGATTTAAAATGATTTAATAACAAACCAAATAAACATGCAGTTAAATATAACACTTTTGTATAGGGTCCGCCATCTAACGTTTTTTTTTCAACTAGTTTTTATTTCGTGAATGGTAACACTTAGCTCATGTCTGATTTGACAGATAATTAGTTTTATCCTTTTGCTGGTTGTGTATGCGCTTGAACGACGCTGGGAAATATTGCCTGCGATCGACTTAGAGAAGATGTCGATTTTGCCAAAAAAATCATCTTTTCAGATGAAGCTCATTTTGATCTTGGCGGGCAAAATTGTCGCATTTGGGGCAGAGAAAACCCGCACGCATACATTGAAAAGCCAATTCACCCAAAATGAGTCACTGTTTGGTGCGGATTTTGGTCCAGAGGCATCATTGGGGCATTTTTCTGGGCTGGTGCTCCAGTAACTTATTTAAGCCTCTTAGACAGTATTCAAAGAGCTTTAAAAATGATTGGTGACATTAACATCATCAACACGATTACGTCACTCGAACATATTCGTAAAGTTTCTTGTCTTACCCTTTTTACCACCGTTATTTTAACGGACTATGAAATAGCCAGTTGCATTCCTCCCCTTAAACAATTTAACCGTAATACCCGCGCTTCTAGGAATGCCCATCAGTTTACCCTTGAGTGAGACCAACTTCGGCCGTACTATGCAGTACAGAGATTCATTTTTTAGCCGTACTACGCGAATGTGGAATGCCTTGCCACGCTCTATCTTTCCCTATCAATGCAATGTTCAGGAATTCAAGGCCTAACCTTATCTAGCCCTTCCCTCTTTTCCTAATGCTCACACTGTGTCTTTGGCATATTAAAGGAATACAAAACCCTTTTAGTGTTCGCTAATTATAAAAAAAAAAAAAAATAGCAAGGAGTGGCCGTTAAGCACTATTCACATGAGCACGACAAACGACCAACGAATGGACGAATATTCGTCGATTTTGACATTTCTTTCACATGAGAGTTTTTAATTCGTCGCGAATGAAGTTTGACATTCACCACCGAAACCAAAACAAGAATGATTTTTTTAGGTTAAGTACGCGCGATTATTTTATTCGTTGCGAGTGTGGATAATGTGGAACGCGAATAAAGTTTGACAGTTCGTATCAACTACAATTTTTTTCGCGACGAATAAATTTGTTTTCTTAAATTTACGAATATATGATATTGAAAAGTAAAAGTATGCATCATAAATCAAATAGAAACAATATTGCTATCGTTTTGTTAAGAATTTGTGTGGAAATATGTCTTCAAACGTATATAAACTCACATTTTGTAATTCATTCGTCGTTCGTTGGTCGCGCTCATGTGAATGATGCTTAACAGTCAATGGCAATCGTTATCGGGTCATTTTGAACGAGTATTTGTTCAAAAAAATTGAAAAGAAGCATATTGGCAACATTTGGTTTCAACAGGACGGCGCTACGTGTTACACAGCCGAGTTTCAAAATTTATGTGCCATTTTTATTCGAAATTTTAATAAAATTTTATTTTTTTGTTTCAATTCTGGTTCACAATATATGCTTTTATTCTTTCATTAATTTAAATATTTCGGATGCGTACGCAACGTAAGCATAATTTCAGTTGCCGTTTTCAGAAACTACGTTATTGGAATGCGAAACATTCTATTTCCAAGGAGTAGATAATATTTGCCTTGGACAAGGAACTGAAAGAACTATATACATTTTGGGGATCGGATTATATTCCATCTCAAATACTTAACTTTTTAGTTTTATTTTATTACAAAATTACAGAAAATTAAGATTTAGGAGCTTCTGGTAACAAAAATTCGAAATGTGTCCAAATAAATGTCAAATTTCTCCAAAATTCGTTTCAAAGCGAGAGTCAACGCATTGACAATGTGCTGCAAGTCAGAGAGTTAAAAAGTGCAACTTTTGCATTGGTCGTCTAATAGTAATAAATGACAGTATTGGACATCAACTATATGTCCCGTGTAAGCTTGAGATTAAAATAAAATAATAAATATAAAAGTAACTATGTACATATACGAGGGGCGTTCAATATGTTCTCGGTATCGATATGAAGGAAAATGCGAATTCAATTTAAATTGTTTTTATTTTTCAATATAATCTCCCCTAACATCAATGCATTTGTTACATCTTGAGAAAAGATTTTTTAAACCCTCAAAAAAATAAATTTCCTCTTTCCCTGCAAAATACCTATTTATTACCGACTTGAGTTCTTCATCATCCGAAAATCTTTTTCCACGAAGACATTTTTTCAAATCCGGAAACAGGAAATAATCACTAGGGGCAAGGTCTGGACTATAGGGTGGATGTTGGATTTCTTCGACACCACAATCTAGCGCAGCAGCCTTGGAAACTCGCGCCGTGTGAACAGGAGCGTTGTCATGAAGAAGCAACATACCCGCTACGAGTATACCCCGTCTTTTCTTTTTAATTTCCTCCCGCAAATTATGCAAAGTGGAAGCGTAGGATGTGGCGTTGATGGTTTCACCTTTTTTTTTTTACTCAATGAGCAAGATTCCCTTTGAGTCCCAAAAAACAGTGCCCATGAGCTTCCCGGCAGACGGAGTGACTTTGAACTTATTCGGGGGTCTGTTCCTTTTTTATGCCACTGCATGGACTCTTGTTTGCTTTCAGGGTCATAGTGGTGAACCCATGTTTCGTCCCCAGTAACAATTCCATCCATTACACCGTCCGCGTTCTCACTACACATCTCCAAAAGCTCTCTACAGCATGCGATTCTCACTTTTTTCTGAGGCGCTGTCAGCATTCGTGGCACCCACCTTCCACTGACCTTTGAAAGGTTAAGATGGTCATGAAGAATGGTGTGAATGGTACCAGTTGAAAGCTTGGTGATCTCTGCCATCATTTTCACCTTTATTCGGGCATCCTTAAGAACAAGTTTTTCGACTTCTTTGATGCTTTCTGGGGATTTTGTTTTTGGAAATTTTGAACTTCGGTATTATGTTGGTATCCCTTCAATGTCTCTACCCTAGAATATAAATTAAAGATTTTTAGATAGATGTTTGTATGTGCGTTCGTCTGTTATTCTGGATACAATTTTTCGTCGTCCATATCTCAAGAACCAGTAAAGATATCGACTTCATATAAATTTCTTTTTACAGATAATAACATCGAACGATGCAGAATGATAAAAAAAAAGAGCAAAAAAATTGAGTGCGATACAAAATAAATATAATTTTGAAAAAAGTTCAAATAACGTTTTTTTAATAAATCAAACTATTACCACGATCATTTTTCGAACAAGAAATTATATTACTTCCAAAATAATAACATGTAACGAAGAATATGATCTGGTAAAATCGAATTGACAGTTTTCTTTCCAAAAATAAAATCCTAAAAAATCACAACTAAAAATTGGTAAACAAGAATTTTCGACTTAAATATTTTGTTAAGAAATAAAGACATTTTTAAAATAGTTTTATCTTATAAAGGACAGTGTTGCTACTATTCCTTTCTTAACAAAATTGGTAAAAAATGATTTTCGATTCCAATATCTCGAGAACAAATGAAAGTATTTACTACTTCAATTCAGGACAAAATATTGTTGTTAACATTTATTTAATTTTTGGGAAAAATTCAATCGACATTTTTTTACAAAAAACGAAAACCTGCAAAAAACAACTTAGGGTAAAAATTGAATTACGACTCAAGTATCTTGATACAAAAAATTAATGACGTCAAACTGACTTATAAAACAAATTGTTGTTATATTTTTGTAAAGCCAAAACAATTGAGAGAAAAATAAAAACCTGAAACAAAAATATATTAAAAAGTATACAAAATTAATTTTTGAGTTGAATCCTGCGAATAAAAGAAGATAATTAATTATACGCTGTTTCATGCCACGAAAACATTGTTGGTAATGTTCTGTAATATTTAAAGACAGTATTTACTTATAATAATGTATTGATTTGATATGCATTAAATATACATATGTATCTTTACATAAAATAGCTTAAACTTAAATTTTGGTTTTCATATCTACTCTTCCAATTATTTCTTTTAATACAAAAATTGACCATTCCAAAAAATTTAAGCGGGTATTTTTGTGAAGTTGTCAGTATGGATCATATTCCAGCCCCTTTCTTCTGAATAAAATTAATTAAAAAAAAAAAAACTATTCTTTTCCTCGTTTTTGATTGTATTCATTGCAAATGCTCAATCTCACTATCAAGAGCTTATTCTTAGAAATCATTCTCATATGACAATGAACAAATGGTTCTACATACATACCACCCACTGTTCTTTATCTTAATTCATCATCATCACAATATTTTCATTTTGTTTATTTTATAAAAGAAAAGTATTGAGATGATGACAAAAGTAAACCAATTCGTCTTTAAAAACAACTATAAACCTATAATTTCCATAATGTATGCGTGTATAACGTCATATTCAATTTTTGCTTACTTATTTTTGTGTTTTATTTTTAGATTGTTGGAGTGAAACAAATTCTGGTTCGACCGATTGGACAATTCGGTAAAGATAGATCATTGTCGACAAGTTCAGATACATCTAATACCACAAATGCTGCTACATTAGCAATAACAGCAACAGCAACAACAACACCATCTGCAGCAACAACAACAACTGTAGCTACTTCTACAACTCCAACGAATGCAATCACACAAAATGTCCCGACATCGTCGCCCTTATTGGGGGATGTTCCACAAAATATTAATGGACCGCCGACAAGTGCCGATCTGCCAATAGCTATTGCCCAAGCAGCTGGAAAGCCTCTTAGTGAGGCGATAAAAGAGGTTCGTTTTTTTTCATTTTTTAAAAAATATGTACCCTATTTTGTTTGTAGCACTCGTATATTTTAAACTACAATACATGTGGTTTCTTCAAAGTATGTAAATTGTTCTATTTTTAAAATCTCAATTCATTGGTTAGGAATTATGCGTTTTAAAAATGATGAACATTGTGTGTATATACAGTCTGCTTCAAAAGAAAGTTCACACCAATTGAAATATGTATATATAAGCTGTTTAATTGTTAATCATGAGTTTAGTAAACGATTAGATATGCATTTGAGTACGTTCGAATGTACCGCGCGCGCCGCCGCGCCGTACATAATGTATATCTGAATAAAAGTTAAAAATAAAAATACTTATCGCCCACTTGCAGTTTACTAAGTGTCGATAAGATATGAATGGTTTCAATTTCTATTATTTGATAGAGATGATAAAGTGACAAAATTGTAGGTTAGGTAAGTTAGCTTACCCTTATACTATAATAACTACCTGCAAGCAATTCAACAACAAGTCAACGTCTTTGATTAATGTTATCATTCGTTATTTTTTCTTTTATTATTTTTTGTATTCAAATTATTATTAATTATATTTATTTTAGAGGTAAGAACTTAAAGATTTTATGAGTATACTAACATAATTTGCTCCATAACTGTCGATCATCTCTAATGGAGATGGCACAACAGTTTAATATTCACCTTTGCTGGGTGCCGGGCCATAGAGACATTCCAGGTAACTGTAAGGCAGATGAACTCGCCAGGAACGGCACAGTACAGCCCATCCTACCACGTTTGGCACGTACTGGCATACCAATCGCTACTTGTAAGCTGTTGCTAATGCAAGACGCTGTGAGGAGGGCAGGCACCAGGTGGAACAACATCACCACGTGTCAAGTCACAAAAAACATCTGGCCAACACTGGATTTAAAACGTTCAAGGTGCTTGCTCTCTCTAAGCAGATCGCATATAAGCTTGATAATAGGTGTCATAACCGGACACTGTCTAATAGGAAAGCACGCCACGAGATTAGGCGTATTCTCAAATGATTTCTGCAGAAGCTGTATGGACGAGGAAGAGGAAGAAACAATTCTTCATCTTCTCTGCACATGCCCTGCTCTGGCTCGAAAGCGCAAGAATTACCTAGGAGAATTCTTCTTCAACGATCTAAACGATCTAAATCATATCGGCATAATCAGCCTCTCACGTTTCGTAAGAGACTCAAACTGGTTCCATTGAGCTTAGGAAGTAACCTCAAGATTCATGTGGTATCACAATGGGCCATTAAACTGGCATAAGTGTGTCCGTTTCCATCTTGGACAGCCACTATAACCTAACCTAACCTAACATAATTTGCTGATATATTATGATAAAACGATTAGTCGGTGCAGTTTAATTCTACATAAATTAATGTATGTTAAAAAAGGCGCGAAATCAATCATCCACAAAATCACAATTCCTTAGAATATTATTTTTAGGAAACTGATGCAATTTTCTTATGCATACAATAAATGTACGAGTATAAGTTGTAGAATAGAAGTTGTAAAATACAAATGATGTAAATTATAAATTGTACAACAAAAGCATTTAGAATTATTAATATTGTAGATACGAGTATTAATTGTTATTTCAATATTTGTTTTAAACTTATAAGATGTTTACCATTGACATTTTTTAGCTAATTACACACTTATATCTAACAGCTACATATGTATATAAGAGCTTCTCTAATATTTGTGTGGTATTTTGTTTTTGAAATATGACAGTGACAGATGAAGCTAATTTTATAGACTTTTAGATGAAAAATGATGCCTGCTTTTATGAATGGAGTCGTTATAACACCTTCAATAAAATCAAAAACTTTTCTTCGGAATTCTTCGCATGTGGATGAAAATTGGTAAACAGAAGTTTTACGACATCATTTTTAATAAATAAGAAAAGTCCCCAAAAATTTCCTGTCAGCGTAAATAGGTTTCAAAGTTTTGTTACGAGAATTCTAGTTGGTTGGTTACATCTTTTAAACTGTTTGTATTTTGAATGTTTTGTAACCTTCTAGATGTATATATAAAAATTAACCATTTTTCCCCTGGTCTTCGCATCACGCATAAACGGATTGAAAGATGTCCCTAATTCTTTTTGGACTATGTTTATTATTGTCAGAAGAAGAAAGGATCTTACTAAAAAAAAAAATGGAAAAACGCTCCGGAAAATTCGGGAAAATCAAAAATTGATTCTTTGATGAAATGTTGTTTTCAATGATCTAAGAATGCCTTTCGAATGAATTCCGGAAAACTCAAAACATCGTTTACTATCGCATGATATCAGGTTATGGAAGATGGTAGAGGTGAAAAATTTCGGATAATTTAAAACTTAACTCTGTGCACTGTGCTGCGATCAATACCACCATCCGAGAGATGGATTTATACGTCAACTTAGGTTGTTTGCATTTGATAAGTGCCCTTTCCCATTAGTAAATGTACTATTTTTCGTGTAAAATGTAAGGTTATTCAATTCGGTTCGGTCATTTCTTGAAAAAAACTGTCTTTTTTTAGGATTATAGTTGTTTTTAAAGGAGAATTATTTGCTTGACTAATTCCACCATTATTTTAGGGTAGATTGAAGTGGCTTTCCGGGATGGAGTACGAAACGTGAAATAATAATTATATTAGTGTGTTTGAGATCGTTTAGATCGTTAAATAGAAATTCTTCTAGATAAGTCTTTAGTTTTTCAGTCGTCCTGTATGGTACAGCCGCGTGGCGTGGCGATTATCGAGCTTATATGCAATCTGCTTAGAGATATAAGACACCTTGAGAGCTTTAAATCTAGAATAAGCCAGATATTTGTTGTGGCTTGTAATAGGCGATGATGTTATTCCATCAGATGTTGGTTTTCTTTAAAACGTCTTGTCTTGGTAAAAGCTTACACGTAGTGGTTGGTATGGAATCTCCTGGAATGTCTCTATGGCCCGGTACCCAGCAAAGGTGAATGTTAAACAGCTGTGACATCTCCATTAGAGATGAATAACAGTTCTTAGTAGTCTTTGTAGAGACAGAGGCAAAAAATTGTATGGCAGCCTAACTGTCTGGAAAAAAATCATGTTGATATCACGTTTTTTTAGGCCATGACAAGACTTCCTTTATCGCCATAAGTTCTGCCTGGAACACTCTACAGTAACTGAAAAGGCGGAATGAGAGACTTAATTTAAGTGGTTCAGAGTAAACGCCTTCACCAACGTCTTCATTAGTTTTTGATCCATCTGTATAGAATTGTATTGACTTGTCTATCCTCCCAAAAGATCTGGAAGTATAGAAATCTGGAAGTTTCTATCGAACTGTAGTTGGGGGATGGTGTAGTCTGTGTGCTTTGGAAATTTATTCTAAATCATTAAAAATTACGGAGTGGCCAATGGTGGTATGAGTCCAAAGTGATGAAGGTTTGAGGTGAATAGCAGAGTTTTCAGCTATTTAGATCATCAAACATTGGACGACTTATCACAAAAGTGTTTCCTGACATTACACAAAATTATAAAAATCTTGATGGAATTACTGAACGAGCGTTAGCAATACGGATGTCGATAGTTTGAATTTTACATATTATTCAAAGTCAAATTTCTATTTTAAGCGACGATCATCAAGGGCAAATTTAAACAAGAGGAAGTCCTTATCCCGTGAATTCGGCTTATTCCATAGCTGATCTTCTGATTGCGATTGATGCGGATTCAGTCCCCCTTTCGATTGGCTTTTGTAATGACAATCTATAAATCGCAAGACCAATCGTTAGAATTAATTAAAATTTTGACCATACGTGTTTTGCTTATTTGAAGGCAATAAATTAGGGCGATTGTAAGTTCGCGGTTGTCTGATAGTTTTGTATATCAAGTCCTTAGAAGTTACATCGGTTTCAAAAAATCCATAAACATTTTTCATATGGCGTTTAAACGGTAACTAATAAGTGTTTCTCTTTCAGACAATTTTATTTTCCTTGTTTTAAGGAAGCTTTTACATTTATTTTTTCTAAATACGAGAAAAAGTTTAAAAATCCTTTATGGTTGAAACACAAACATGCTTCAGCTTCGGCTTCGCCTGACGTTTACGAGTTGAGCCATAGGAATTCACAATGAAGCTTTGACCTCACTTTTCGTTTGACAATCGTAAGGAAAAGAACGTAATGTTACGTAATGTGACTCTAAACGGAAGCTCTAGTTCAAATTTGCTGAAGATTGAACATTGCTGAATTGTCAACAAACAAAATACATTTGCTTTTAGAGGGATTCCCATTGGTTATTATAGGCTGTGTAAGCAGATACTTCCGCGATGAATTTAATTTTTTCGATTTCAAAATTCATATTTTTATTGCACGAAAAATCAAAACAAACTTTTGAGAAAAAAAAAAACAGCAGCTAATGACAGAAGTGCAATTTTAGAAATGTCATTCTAAGCAACCTCGAAGCAGACCCATCGTAACGCAGACGAAGCCGGAGCTGAAGCATGTTTACGTTTCAGCCATTAAACTGTCAAAAAGGCAATGCTGTTTAAAGCAACACAAAAATGGTACAAAATTAGGTTCTAGGAGTACTTATTCAAAAGATGGTAATTCTAATCCAAAAAAATACTTTCTCAAAAATAAATATCTTTTAAATAAAATCAAGAGCATTTATTTTTTATTATATACGAAGCGCCTAGCCCAAAATGTAGAGCCAAAAATTGTTGTAATATTAAAAATTACGCCAACTATTCGGAATGTATGTTTAAAATTTGGAAACTTTACCTCTTGGTAATTTCTTTAAAATGCACGTTTACCATGAAAGTTCAGTGTTGTAAAATATCAATAGGTGTATAGGAAAAAGTGAATTTGTTTAAACCTTTAAATGAGCCTTTTTGCAACAACCCATTAATTTTATTATATGATCAACTTTTATATTTCATGGGCTGTATGAAAGATTTTGCAGATAGAGTCAACTTTTTGTTACCAATTTTGTTTCTCATCGGTGTTAAAGTTGAACCTAATTTAGATAAACACTCATTTCCTTTGTGACCATAGTAATAAATTATTATTAATTCTACTTCGATGGAAAATAAAAACAAAACGTGTTAAGATTATGTGCATAGATATGTCCATTCCATTGTCGTCTATTACAAAGTATTTTTGTGTAGATACAACGCATGTGGCGCAATTAGCTTACTTGCAATTTAATAATTCAGTCATCATCGTATCCTGTTTTAAGACTTTTAAGTCGTAAACTGAAATCATATAAAAGTTGAACAAGTTTTATTTTATTTAACTTCGTTTGATTTAATTTGATTGTTTTTTTTTTAATTTTTATAATGACACTAAATGACTTCATAATTGGTATTTAAATTTAAAAATCAATTCGGAATCATACTTTTAAAGTTTATAGCCTATTGAAATAATGGTTTTGCTTGTTTTTCTATGAATTATTCCCTTTTGATAGGACAAAGATATTAATATTTTTTTTAAATATTCTTGTTAACTTTTAATTTGAGATATTACCAAACTGTGATTGGAAAATGTTCAGCTTTTGTTGTGAATTGCAAAAATTTAAATACCTTGTATCGTTCCGTTTTTAGTAATGGTTTAGTTTTTATTTGAATAGAATTAAAAGATTACAGCTTTAAAAGTGACAAATGCCAAAATAGCATGATATTCAAAATTAAACCTTTTATTGGAGAAAACTTTAATTTGAAATATCCAACGACCAAGCCATTATGCATGTGTTTACAGGGAAGGATTTTACTATAGAGATCTGGTTTTATTTGAGTTCATATTGAATCCTATTCTTTCTTATTTTGACAGTTCTTACAAAAATAAAGATGGAGGCGAATATTCACTAAATACAAAAAGTATCCTTTCCATCTTTTCTCAAAAGTCTCGTTCGATAAAAAATGTCAAAATTGTCACTTTGGTGAGTGGCTGTCATTTCAGATTTTGACACGTTTATTTATAAAGTCTTTCTTTTATACCTTTCTATACGAATTTGATAATAATTTTTATATTGTTTTTTTTTTTCTTTTTTTACAAATGCGTTGGGGGAAATTTAAAATCCTCAATAAGTTTTGAGTTCAGCTCTGAATTTTTACATTGACATTTGGTTGGGAATTCCAATTAATACATACTTAGGTCCGTTTAAGCTTGTTTGCTTTGTTTAGTTTAAAGAACTGTCACTTTTTAGACATGTTCGGATGCCAGTTTTTTAATAAAAGAGAATTCGAATTTACTAGTTAGAAAAAGGAAAAGAAATATTTAAATATTTAGAAAATTGCTACTTAGTAAAATGTTAAGCCCTTAACAAGAGGTTCTATAAAATTGTGCGCCAATATCTTTATCAAATGTATTCAAAAATCTTTCTGATGGCAATACTTCATTAAAACATCATCATACTATAGCAATCGTAATAGCGCTTTTAACTCTAATGACCCGATATGAATTGAATATGGCAACGGGGATATACACTAGAAGATGCATGTTTTGATGATGCACATTCGATATGTGTAAATAATAAAAATGTTAACCTTTTTTTTCATGCCTTCTATTAGTTTTGACAACAAAATGCATTATGAGAAGTGTGAAGGTTGCAACGTGTAGATACTTGTGTGTCTCTCTAAAATGTCAACAAATTGAAATTCTATATGGCGATGGCCTCATATTGACTTTGAATCTTAATAGAACTTAAAATCTGCACATTATTAAGTACGTAGGTTAATTCCTAAACATTACCTATTGCATAGGATTTTCTGCAAATATTTAATAAACAATTTGTGAGATGAAGATTTTTTGTATTTACTTAAATATTTCGTAGGAAAAATCACATCCTCATCTGTCATTGCGTTCATCATTTTGTTTAAATAAAATACAAGGTACAATTGAATATGATTATAGACATAATACAAGTCATGTATGTACCTATGGTATACGGAAAATTAAAAGCAATCTATAATAACTTATCTTATGTCATGTAGAATTGTAGAAGTCATAATTATAAATATCTTATCAGTAGAATGACTTTTTATCGATAGCATTATTATTGAAATACTTTTACAAAGTAAATCATTTTTTGAGAGAGGTGTGTATAATGTAGTACAAGAACCAAATAAATTAACTACAAGCGCTTAATTAAATAGTTTTTGTTTTATTTCAATTTGACACATTAAAAAAGTTTTGTATATATGGATAGTTGGTTGTTAAAAGTGGAGCAATTGTTTGGATTGAAATACCACCTTTTTATGAATCATCATTGATTGTAAACTTTATCTGACGTATCATTTTGTTTATGATTTGATCGTTCAATGACCTATGGAATATTTTAAATTGTAATTGATTAAATCTTACCCACATGAAAAAAAAAATATATGAGATATGTATGTATAATTAAGAACTATGTACTTACATATATCAAATTTTATATATTTTTAACTTACTGCGAAATAAACAGACCTTTTTTGACAGCTCAGTTATATACTGTCCCAACACAATAGGCAATTCCAACTTGAACAGAAAGAGCTGTCAACATGTGTAGTACGTACTATTTGTATGTGCCCACAATGAAGTATGTAACTTTTTGACATTTCATGTTTTCTTTTCATTTGTTGGGTTCAGCTATTGAATCTTTTCTTAGACAAATTCTTTTACCAGTTTAATAGTTTCTTCATTTTAATTAATTATTATTCAACCACGAAATCACAATGAACACTCAAAAGCACTGACAGATACCAAAACTCAATATTTCTCCATAAATTTTAAAATGTCAAAACTTCTGCACGAAAAATTTAAAAGTTTGCAGCACCGTCTGCAACACAGACTGCAGTTGCATTGCGTTGCGTTCGTTACATTGAATTTATGTGTTTTCAATATTTTGACAGCTATCCCAGTTGCAGCTACGTATCGAATTTCAATTTCGCAATTGATTGTAATTTTTTGATGAGTATTTCTGCATTCCTTTGCATTCTTCAAACTCCCTTTTAAACCACTTTGAATTCGGTAATCTGTACATTTCTATATTCTACGTCTTCATTCATCGTACAATTATAAAAAAAAACAACAATAACTAGTGCAAAGCATTTATAAAATGAATGAATTATTAAAAGATTGCAATCAATTGATTGAGAAAAAGAACAATTTAAATTTTTTATCAAATAATGGGTGATTTTTTAAGAGCTTGAGAACTTTTAAAAAAAAAAAAACGCATAAACTTTGCAAAATCTCATCGATTCTTTATTTGAAACGTTAGATTGGTCCATGACATTTACTTTTTGAAGATAATTTCATTTAAATGTTGACCGCGGCTGCGTCTTAGGTGGTCCATTCGGAAAGTCCAATTTTGGGTAACTTTTTCGAGCATTTCGGCCGGAATAGCCCGAATTTCTTCGGAAATGTTGTCTTCCAAAGCTGGAATAGTTGCTGGCTTATTTGTGTAGACTTTAGACTTGACGTAGCCCCACAAAAAATAGTCTAAAGGCGTCAAATCGCATGATCTTGGTGGTCAACTTACCGGTCCATTCCTTGAGATGAATTGTTCTCCGAAGTTTTCCCTCAAAATGGCCATAGAATCGCGAGCTGTGTGGCATGTATCTTGTTGAAACCACATGTCAACCAAGTTCAGTTCTTCCATTTTTGGCAACAAAAAGTTTGTTAGCATTGAACGATAGCGATCGCCATTCACCGTAACGTTGCGTCCAACAGCATCTTTGAAAAAATACGGTCCAATGATTCCACCAGCGTACAAACCACACCAAACAGTGCATTTTTCGGGATGCATGGGCAGTTCTTGAACGGCTTCTGGTTGCTCTTCACTCCAAATGCGGCAATTTTGCTTATTTACGTAGCCATTCAACCAGAAATGAGCCTCATCGCTGAACAAAATTTGTCGATAAAAAAGCGGATTTTCTGCCAACTTTTCTAGGGCCCATTCACTGAAAATTCGACGTTGTGGCAGATCGTTCGGCTTCAGTTCTTGCACGAGCTGTATTTTATACGGTTTTACACCAAGATCTTTGCGTAAAATCTTCCATGTGGTCGAATAACACAAACCCAATTGCTGCGAACGGTGACGAATCGAAATTTCACGGTCTTCAGCAACACTCTCAGAAACAGACGCAATATTCTCTTCTGTACGCACTGTACGCATTCGTGTGGTTGGTTTAATGTCCAATAAAGTAAACTGATTGCGAAACTTGGTCACAATCGCATTAATTGTTTGCTCACTTGGTCGATTATGTAGACCATAAATCGGACGTAAAGCGCGAAACACATTTCGAACCGAACACTGATTTTGGTAATAAAATTCAATGATTTGCAAGCGTTGCTCGTTAGTAAGTCTATTCATGATGAAATGTCAAAGCATACTAAGCATCTTTCTCCTTGACACCATGTCTGAAATCCCGCGTGATCTGTCAAATACTAATGCATGAAAATCCTAACCTCAAAAAAATCACCCGATAGATTCCCGATTTTAAATTTGTGAGCTCTTGTTTACAAGTGAAGTTAATGTTAATTGAATTGAACTAAAATAATATTTTATAAATGCATTCACTGCTATTGCCAAGCTTAAAAAGTTTTGTCAAAATATTTAAGTGTACAAATTTTCAAAATAAGTTAAATCATTAAAGAAGTCCTTTATTTTATTTAACAAAATCTTATAACTTATACTTTATTTTGTTTATTTTTTTATTTACAGTTTGACGATTATTTACGCTCTCTATCAATTGATCCAGAATCTGTGTCAAATTTTAAATTAATCACAGATGGACAATTTCCAATACGTCAATGTTTACATCCAGAAGCTTGTGCCAAAGATCTAGAATTACCCGCTTACTATTGTAGATTTAGTGATTTACGTAAAGAATATGTTACATATAAGTCTGGTGATTTATCAAAAGCACTTGTTCCAGTGAAATATATTAAAAAAATACTTCAAACCCCGACGGCAATATTACCCCAGAGTATTGCCGATATGGTAAAAGGTAAGTTTAGTAACAAAAAATGTGATATTTTTGGTTTAGGAGTTTTCAATAAGGGATTTAGTGATAACCGGCTGTCACTTTTGAAGCTGTCATATTTTGACATTTAAGAAATAAAAATAACGCCATTATTAAAAATGGAACGATACGCACTTAAAGAACGCAACCATTGCTGTGGCGGCCATTTTGGGCAGTGTCAATGGAATTTTTTCCTCTTTACTATGAAATAAAGATTTGTTGAGTTATCTTAAAAAATACTGTTTATTGGAATAGCCTTAACTATTTAAATTTTGTTTTTCGTTCCGAATATAATATAGTAATAAAGTAGGATTTTATGTGTTGCACATTTAAGCAGGGTTGCCACAAGGTCGGATTATAAACAGTATTTAATAAAAATATGATTTTCTACTGATGATTTGAAAGCAAAAACATTTATACAGATTTTAATAGTGGTAACCCTATTGTTTTGTTTTAATTAAAAATTCATCTTTCATTTCGATAAAAAAAAATTAAACTTTGAACGTAATGGTCTGATGGATTGGGAAAACCCTTAGCACTTTTTATCACTTGGATTAAGTGATATCAAAATATCTTAAACTCTCCCTAGTTGAATTGAGGTGAGACTTCTCTTTTATCACGTTAAGTCTTAATGTTTGTTCATTGCTGCTTTGATATTTAAATATTTCTACTATGTCTATTTTTTGTAAAACTAATTATATTATGAAGACACAAAATTTAATGTCTAAAGCATGATTTTCTACAAAAGTTTATAATTTAAAAATAAACTTATATAATTACATATACTATATATACAGTTTTTTTATCACACTGTTTAATATGTATTCCATGACATGACTTAAAGTAATTTGAACAAAATGGCAAATTTCATAAAATACAATGTAGTGGAATACGATCTAATTTTTTAAAGTTGCTCTAAATATTCAAGAATTTATTAGGGAATGTAAAAATAGAAAAAAACTGTACCTAATTTTAATATTTCGTGGATAGAAGTGTAACTTTTATACATGTGGATAAAATAAAATTGATGCACGCGATGACGATGACGATCAGAAATTATAGAAACCTTGGAAATGTTTATTGACTTGACCAAACCAATTTGATTGATCTTTGATAGCTTTTGATGTTTCTAAGTTATTATTATTATTTTTTATTAACTTGAGTAAAATTTCTATATACCAGTTTTAATAATTTTTTTCATTTTTATACTGACCCCATCGCAAATTGCTTATTAGACATTCAAAAAGGCATAATGATACAAGAATGACATCAGAATCATTATAATATCAATATTTCTATGAGTGAAGTATTTTTGAGATGTTTGAGAAAATTAATTTGATTTGATTAGGCTCGTATATCTGGAAATACTAACATCGAAATTCCAACTATGGAGAAATGTTGAGCACAATGTAATGTTCCAATCCTGACTGAGCGCAAACATTTCTTCCACCTTAAAAACTAGTTATGCAAACATTGAGTGCTATAACCTTCTATTTTTTTTACCGAAAATAGAGTCAAATACCTCAAATTTTCGGAGACTTTTTCTTACAAACAAAATTTTAAAATGTAATGATTTTCCTTCCATGTAGTTAAGCAAGAGTATAACTTGACTTTGCGTCAACATGTCGCGAATATCTATATCGATAAAGTAGAGAGTAACTTCCCTAAATCATTTCTATGTTATAAAGTTCAGCGGTAAAAGTTCTTCCCGCCGCGCCGCAGCTTTACCATTGTTGATATTCCGTCGGTACTATTGTCATCTTTAAAATAATTCCTCCCTTGCAAGTTATTATTTACCTGGCTGTAGAGTTGCCTGTAGATTAATCCTGTTGCGACATTTAAGTAAGTTCTACACCATCTTCTGTCGCCAGATTTGGCCATTTAGGACACGAGTTTGTTTTAGTCATTATGATTCGGAGAGCTACTATCTTTGGAAGTCAGTTATCATCCATTTTTAAAACTTGAAAGTTCAAGCTAAAGTAATCCACTTGCATTTTTAAGGATCGTTCCAACATGATGACGTTGTTAGGTGTACTATGTGTAGGTGTATGTAATACCGTAGAAGTTTCTTCACCGTGCCTTACTGCTTCGTTAACTAAGTCTGTGTAGCGTAAAAAAGTATTGAAGCTTCAAATATTTTGAACTCGCTGCTATAAGCTTTTATGGGAGCGTATCGGAATTCCACTTTTTAAAATTCCGCTTTCAAAAAATCCCGAAAATAAAAGTTTTAAAATCCCGTCTTCTAAAATACCGATTTTTTAAAATCCCGCTTATTTAAAATCCCGATCAATTAGAATCCCTATATTTTAAATCCCGAAAAATCCATACAATCAGTTTTTTATTTACGTAATACGTGCATTAAACTAAATAACAATAAAAGTAAAAGGTTTGAATTTTAAATTAAGAAGCGTTGTGGAATCCCGCTTTTTACAATCCGGGTTTTTTGCGTCGTTTAGCCTACAGTATACAGTTCAACTAAAATAATTATGAAAACGTTATTCTTGAAAACAGTATACTTTTTTAATTGATTTTAGTTTGTTTTTTGTTTTTGGTTTAAAAGAATACTACTTTACTTTATATTATTATATCGGGTGATTTTTTGAGGTTAGGATTTTCATGCATTAGTATTTGACAGATCACGCGGGATTTCAGACATGGTGTCAAAGAGAAAGATGCTCAGTATGCTTTGACATTTCATCATGAATAGACTTACTAACGAGCAACGCTTGCAAATCATTGAATTTTATTACCAAAATCAGTGTTCGGTTCGAAATGTGTTTCGCGCTTTACGCAAATTTTATGCGTTTTTTTTTTTTTAAAAAGTTCTCAAGCTCTTAAAAAATCACCCATTATATTAAACAATGTCCTCTTTTCAATGGAGGACAATAAATACATAATAAATATATATATCTTATATTTGTTAAAGGTTACAAGAAAATGAATTTAGAAAATGTCTCATTTTATTAATATTAATAAACAATATTTTTATCATTTCGTGCGATTTTTTAAAATTAAACAACTAGTTTTGATTGAAAAATGGGGATAATCAAAAACGGGATTATAAAAAACGGCATTATAAGAAACGGGATTACAAAAAGAGGGATTATAAAAAAATTGGTATTATAAAAACAGAATTTTAAAATCGGGATTTTAAGAAACGGGAATATAAAAACCGGGATATCGAACCCAACCCAGCTTTTATAATAGAATGTCAAAAGTACAATGTCATTGACCAACATCAATATTGTAATTCCAGGCGGCGTATTCAACTCCACATGGCCAGTGGTCTACAAGATCATCAATAAAAAAAGAAAACAACCTTGGCTTACTCCCGATCGCGTTTTAAATTCTTCTTCTGACAGTGCATCACTATTCCATGTCGTGTGTTTCCGAGAGGATTCTGCAGAACCCTTCCTAACCCTTCTAGCTTGTAAATAAACACTTTTCTATCAATCATATCGAATGAAGATCTAAAATCAATGGAAAAAGTATAAAACTTTTTTCTTTATGAAGAAATGTTCCTGCAATGCTTTTGAGGTTAAAAATGTGGTCAATTGTAAAATATTCACTCCTAAATCCTGCCTGAAATTCCATTAAACTTTTGTTGTCGTAGATTAATCTATTGAAGCGCTTTTGCAAATTTAGTGAAAATATATTTTGTACTACGAACAATTTAAAATGGACATTCCTCTATAATTTTATGGCCCGTTCAAATTTCCTTTCTTATGAATCGGAAAAATAATTGATTCGTAGAATTCTTGTGGACATTGTTGTGATAAGTGTCAGTTTGTTTATTAGTTGTGTTCTGACATATTTAAGCTGATATGCCAATCGATTCTGCTGCTTTTCTTTTTTTTTAACTTTCGTTACTGCTGAGATCACTTCTTGCGAACTTATAGAAGAATCAAGAATTTCATTGTTAAAAGATGGATGTGCATACAATTTCTCAATGTGGACTGCCAGAAGTTTTGGACTCGGGTGGATTGGAAAATATTTGCCATTCAGTCTTTTTGCCAAGTTCCAGAATTCCTTTGAGCTTCTACATAGAGCTGATCGTTTCGATTAAACTTTGAAGAACGCTGTTTGTTTTGCTTTTATATAGCCTTGTAAAAAACTTTAATGATATTTTTAGAAGCAATTTAGTGATATACTTCTAATATTGTTGGTTTTTTAATATTCAAGGTCAAATGCTAGGTTGCTTAGTTTTAAGTTTTAACTAATCAATTACAATTTGTTTGTGCTGAATACCGACCAAAAAAATAGCATAAAATTCCCCCATTATTAGTTTTCTCTTAAATTTTTAACCTTGAGGAGTGATGTTTCCAGCCTTACGGACCTTCCAAAATTATCCAGGGTTTTATAGCTCCCGTTTGGGGTAAGGGTGATCTTAATAAGAAACTTACTTTTTATAGCGATTATTGCTTAATGCTACAATTTTCTTGTCTTTTTTCTTTTACAAATTCTATGATTTTATATTTTAAAGAAGTCCACAACACTGCTTTAAAATTTTAAATTTATGTTTGGCAGTGAAAAATATTAATTTATTTATTATTTTTTTAATTTTTTTTTTTTTTTTTTCAAATAAATTTCAGAACTCAATATTACAACTTGTGATGATACAGAATTTTATGTTAAGGAATCTCGAGATATGGTTTCAGTAATTCAAGCACTCCTGGCAGAAGGTATTTATATTTAATTTTTTTATATTAATAATATGTAATTAATTAAATTTGTTTTTATTTATATTAGGTCACAAGTTTCAGCACAATGAAATTGTTAACTTATTACTAGAACCAGGAATATGGTGAGTAAATATTTTCAAGATAAATAACAATTTTAAAAAATGCTTAGATCTTGTTTATGTTCTAAGTAGTTTGAAAAAAATAATAAGTTTATTCAAATTGTATTTGCATCTTATTTTCGAGTATTGTTGTTATTTTGTATAGGTACTTTCATTTTAAATTATCTACTTATGTAAGTACCAAATCTAAAATGATAGATTGCATTGTTTAAGTTTGGATTAAAAAAAAAATAAATTGGACAATATATTCCACACATAAATTGATTTAATTGTTAGTGTTCTCAAAGTCAAGTCTTTCAAAAGACTTTGAATTCTTTAGAAATGAAGCGAATGCATATTTGTAAGCTAAAAATATTTATCAAACGAAAAACCTAGCTCGAAACTTTAAAAAAGAGTATTTTTTTTTTGAATATATGTAAATGTATTTGATTGTATGCTAAATATATTCATATGTTTTTTTAGTTTTGAATACTTAAACAAAAAAAAAAAATGTTGTAAGTGGAAAAATGTTGGGCTTCAGCTTAGGATTTTAATGTGTCCACCTCAATGTTTGAGTTAAATGATTTTCTTAGTCAAGTCTCTGATTGAGTCAGCTTGGATAGCATTTGTTTAAGTTTAAACTCAATTATGAGTTTGTTTATGTAACAAAAGATGAGAAAATTATTTTCAAAACATGGGACCATTTTGAAACGGTTGAACTTTGCTTTTAATACTTTCAAAGTCTTAGATATTTTTGTTGTATTTCGAAATGTTTCGTAAAATTAAGACACAAAGCATTTTAAAATGATCTTAAGGATAAGTTAAAATTTTAATTCATAGAAAAGAAGTAGATGTAACTGTAATATCCAAAATGATTCCAAAAAATTTGCGAAAAAGATGTTAAATAGTTTTTATTAACGGTTGATTTTGATATATTTAATTATTATTTATTATGATTTTGAGTATATTTAAGCAAAAATAATTTTTTTTTAACAAATCAATTGATGATTATTTTACTGCAACGAGGTAAATAGGCCATTGAGAATGAAAAACGATATCAGCCAAATAGCTACTACTAGTTTTGAGTAAATCTTCCATGACCATTTTCCATTTTAAAAAAAATCTTAAGTTGTCTCAGTAATAGGTGTTAAATCGATTTTGGAGCATTTATCTTATCTTATCTATTGACCTAACAAAAAGTTTTAAGGATTTGAAATCTCAAGATCTTGGTGATCAGTTGTTACCTTTTCAGAAAAATAAGACGGTCAGGCAACTTTTTTGCAAAATTAAGATTGCTTCGTTGCTTGTGTGGCACAAACATCCTTGAATTCCCACTGTGAGGACATTGCATCAAGCAGAAGTCATTTTTCGAGTCCCAGATGCAAAAATTCTACATAATACGAAGAAACGACGTTTGTGGTGATCGACCACCTTGAGATTTTCTTTTAACTAAATTTCGCCTCAAGATCTAGGCTTTATGCAAAATAAGGTGTATTCTCGTACGTTGAATGCAGAATTCTTAATATTGACGAGTAGTCGACAAATCTGAGTTATCGTCAGCACTACGGGCTACAACCGCAATATTCTCAATTGTTCTTGAGTTACGCACACCGTTTTGATTCTTCACATTACTTACATGTCCAAAATCTCAAATTTGATTCCACGTTTGCCACTATTTTTGCAGTGAATTTTAACAATTTTAATGCGTTGTTGGAGCGTGTATTTTAAATAAGGATGTAGTTACTTTTCAAATGCCTAAAAAACGGGCTACAGAAAAGTAAAATTTTACTCCAAAACCCTTTAAAACTCAACCAAGTTGCAAGATTGGGATTATTGAAATTCTTTATCAATTTTAAGAAAATAAAAATAATTATAATAAAAATATGATCATCTTTTTTGATTAAGTGTTTATTTTACTTGGAAGTAAAGCCGATTCGGGTAAGACATTAAAAAAAAATGTTTAAGACTAAAAATAACAGTAGTCTCCATACAAATTCTTTGGTCAAAAATGGAAAATTCAAATTTTCTCAAAAAAGAACCGATAGGTTTTTTTAAATATTTTCTAAACATTTGTTTCAAATGCAAAAAAAAATTTCTTACTACTCCAGAAGGGTACCCCCATAGAACTGTTATTTTATTTCGAAGTTTTCTTAAGAAATTATTAGCCGATTTGAATATATAAGCTCTTATGCTGTCTTAATAAAATGTGATGATCAAAAATGTCAAAATTTACTTTTAGGACTCTTAAAAAAGTATTACTTTTTTCAAAATTCAATATTTCGAAAACGAGTCATCATTTTTTTACGAAACTCAAATGTTAAACGTTTATGAATAAGTTCTAAATAACTGAATACTATTGAAAACAAATTGAAACATTTTATATCTACAAAATTAATTTGAGAAAAAAAAAATTTAAATAAAAATTCTGGAAAATTATGTTTTTTTTTTATGAGAAATCGAATGGGATTTAAATTTTTGAAAACAAACTCTTCTCACATCTACATTTTTTAATATTAAAATGCAGGAGATATTTTTAAACAGTCTCTTCGCATAGATGAGCAAGTTTTATTTTTATAGACTTATGTGTTTTCTATCTCTTAACATTTTATAGGTATTAAATAATATTAAAGGATTTGTAAATCAATCACTTCCATTTGTTGTGTTTAAAACACAGTATAAAGTACTTTTTAAAAATCTAAGGTGTGTGCAATGTGTGTTGCGTTTTCTTTTATTTTTTAATTGTTGCATCAAAACTATTCATATTTTATAATGTTTCACCCAAGAAAAATAACAAACAATATTATACTTTGTTTACTTTGTAAAAAACCAATAAACCTTAACAAATATCTCACCTAATACCTATAGCCCTATACCCTAATAAAACCCAAATAATAAAAGTAAAACCGACAAGTAAAACTATACCTACTGCCTGACCAAAAGGTATAATAATATTCTAAAATGTCTTCTTTTTTGACTTTGTTTTTCTCTGAGTCAAATTGAACTCCTTATCATGAAGATTTTTATTTTATTTTTACTGCCGAAGCCGATCGACTTCGACAAGAAAAACAAAACCTAAACAAATGCGGTCTACATATTATACGTATTTATGCACGTACAGTCGTTTCTTTGAGTGAAACTCTGAAACTCAACAACTCTCTTGTCATGCCTTGCCTTGAGGTTTTATAACTTAAAAAAGGCGATGAGACCGAAGAAGATTACAAAAATATTAGAAATATAGAACTCACGAAACAGTTTCAATCCGAATGTTATCCATAATCGATCGTTATCTTCATAAAATACCCTCATAGTCGGAGTTTCTTCAGTGAATTTATTATTATTTCAAAATCAATTCCTAAATGAGATAAACAAAATGTCAATTTAAAGATAAAAGACAGAATAAAATAAAAGAAAACCAATCTTTTCTTTGGCGCGCTACTTTAATATATAAATTTTGATAAAAAGATTGGTTCTTATTTTTATATTATTTTAAACAAAGTAAGTGTCAATTTAATATCATGAATCTACTACCTGTATATTTTATATTTTGAGTGAAAAGATATAAAAATCCTTATCGAAGAAAATACATCGGATTATACTCGTATATGTACCTACATTGATCTACAGGTAGGGATTAATATCGATAAAAACAGAGCTAGAGGTTATAGATACTTTTGACTGACTGCCTCGCTCGCCTGTTTCGTGTCGCCTCGAAAGCAATTTATTGTGCTTATCGTGCATATTTCTTACAAAGTGTTGAATTGTATTTTAATCATTTTACATCGAAGTTCAGTTAAGAAGACGAGAGTGATGACTTGAGGGCAAAATTCTTATGTGTTCGCAATAAATTTAAAGTTTTAACATATACAATTTTGAACCAACAATATTCGGAAAATCTATTGAAAAACCTTTATTTTGAAAACAAAGTACGTTTTAAACATGAAGTTCAAAGATAAGAGATTGCAAGAAAAATGTGCAGTTCGAATAAGTTTATTGATATATTGTTTTCTTTTGTTTAAATATTTTTTTTTATAATTTTGACAAATGAAATTTCCAAAAAAAGGTGTAAAAATATAAATTCTTCTATTTTATAGTTCGATTGATGACGAAATCGATGGTGCCTGCATAGTTCGAGCTAGAGGATTACCTTGGCAAAGTAGTGATCAGGATATTGCTAAGTTCTTTCGTGGTCTCAACGTGGCAAAGTAAGTAAAGTAAAAAATTTAATTGTGAATTTTGTTTTTAATTCACACTTTTTGTTTTATTTTTATACATTTTTCTATCGTTAAGCATTTTCCATTAATAAATTCTACATATCTACATATATAGTCATAACGTTCGATTAGTTATATTTTTGCCCTCCTTTGATAACAGGCTAAAGGTCTTCCAGATTATTATTATACACTCTCAGAGTCTTTTATTCATTATAAAGGAATTGACAGTACACAGTAGGACATATTGTCTTAAAATATTGGTTAAAAACTTTTTTCTTGTGAACACAAGTTTTTTATCAAATGTTTTCCTCTGGTATTAGGAATGTAAAAGGTGCTTAAAAATGTAAATAGGAATTTATTGAAAGACAAACAGTTTTCTCTATATTTTGAAGGGAATTATTTACAAAAGTTGCATAGGACACAAAGGAAATTTCTGTTGGCTACAAAACAAAAACTATTAGATATTCTTTTTAAAATTCAAAATAAAACTCATAACTAAGGCTTCTTGAGGCTTTTTAACTTCATGAAATCAATTTTAATCGAATACAAAATTCCTATCTAACCTTATTGTGTTTCATGAAACTTTCGAAAAGTCTTCATAAGATGCTAGATTTTATCTGGCGATTGTGTAAACATTTTGGAGGTAGTTTTCGATTTTGTAACAAATCCACCGTTTAAACAAAGCCATCACAACAAGTTTTTGAAATATAAACGGGTATTTTTAAAATTTGAGCAAATATCTAAAATCAAATATCGAAATCAGCATTTCCGGCCAATTGTGTTCACCTCTTCGAGGAATAACTTGAAACTTTACTTTCAAAAATATGATCTGCAGATTGTGACTACAAAATTTTGAACAGTGTTGTAGTGATTTGTTGATACTTCATTAGGATTTTGTAGCGTGTATCATTTTGTTCTTAGTAATGGCTTAGTTTTTCTTGTTATATGTCAAAAGATGACAGCTTCAAAAATTAAAGCTGCCAAAATTACAGGTTATTCAAAATGAAATGACTTATTCTAAAACCCTACCACTTCTAGATTATTTTTATCAAATTGGAATTTTTAATCAAGAAAACTACCGATCACAATTTTGTAGCAAACCAGTTCACCTGTCTTCGCTCAAAATAGATTTGCCAAAGTGTTCGAAAAATATTTCTTTAGGAAACCATACCAAATATTGTTCTTTAATATACCTAAAGCAAAAATTTTCTTAAATTTAAGATAAATCTGTCCCACTATACAAGCATAGGCATAACATTATTATCGGTATATTTAGTATAGGTCTATAGTGTTGTATTATTTGTTTTGATTTTTATTTGCTTGTATTCCAAAATAACAAACTCAATTCCGTTGCAAATCAAATTATAGCAAATTATTTTCTAAAAATAATAAATTCTATATTTTCTAACCTCTTTGCAAGCTTACTTAAACGAAACTTAACTATTTCAATGGTAGTCTAGATACAAGAAAAAAGTTTATTGAGTTTTGGTTAACTTTCTGATGTTTATCTTTTTTTTTTAATTTGTTTCAGAGGTGGTGTTGCTCTTTGTTTATCACCTTTGGGACGCCGCAACGGTGAAGCTTTAGTCCGATTCGTTTCACAAGAACACCGAGACATGGCGCTTAAAAGACACAAACACCATATTGGTAATCGTTACATTGAAGTGTATCGTGCCACAGGAGAGGATTTCCTATCAATAGCTGGCGGTGCTTCAAATGAGGCTCAAGCTTTTCTATCTAAAGGTCATCAGGTGATAATTCGGATGCGGGGATTACCTTATGATTGTACAGCAAAACAAATTGTAAGTTTTTCTTTATTGTTTTTATTCATATGATAATTGTTTTAAAATTTAATTTTTATTTTATAGTTGGATTTTTTCACAACTGGAAATGAACCATGCCATGTTTTGGATGGAACTGAAGGTGTTCTGTTTGTTAAGAAACCCGATGGTAGAGCTACAGGTGATGCATTTGTTTTGTTTTCCTCTGAAGCGGATTCGCCAAAAGCTCTGTCACGACATAGAGAATCCATTGGACAGCGTTATATTGAATTGTTCCGATCGACAACGGCTGAAGTGCAACAAGTCTTGAATAGGTCTATGGATCCAAAGACCTATGAACCTCCACAGCCACCACTAATTGCTCAATTACCGCCAATGCAACTGTCTCTCTTACCTCAAGTAAGTTAGATTCCAGTAACGTTTCTTAAAAAATTAAAATACCAGCACTTTTTAGGCACAATTAAAGTTCTAAAAGTAAAATTATAAAGAAAATATATTATGTATGAGTTTTGTACCCGAATGAAATATTTGTCAAGAACTTGATAGTACTTTTAAAGTATTTGAAAGTACTTGTCAGGAACTTCAAAGCATTTTCAAGAATTGTTCAACTACTTAAAGAATATACTTCCAAAAGTGCTGGCCATGTATTTGATAGTTCTTTGCAAAGCAAGCACCGGATATTTGCTACAATGACTTGGTTATTTAAAATTATTGCTAAAACATTTCCAAGTACCAGTATCAAGTTACTGACGGACAAGTGCAAACTCAGGAAACATATACTCAAACGAACTTGACTTGGACATTTGTATTCCTGGATGGATTATTTTACTTTAAAATTTGGCCTAATTTGATATATTTTATCATTTTGAATATAAATTTTATAAAAATAAGGAAAAAGAACATTGAGCTTGAAATTTGTTCAAGCTTTCCTTAAATTGTCCTCATTTTCAAGTTCTAAGGTCTGATTAATTTAGTTTTTTTTTTCTAATTCAACTAGCACATGATAACATCAGGAACAACCAAAAGTTGCATACGTCTACGGGGCCTTCCTTACGAAGCCATGGTTGAGCATATATTGCATTTCCTTGATGACTATGCCAAAAACATTATGTTCCAAGGCGTGCATATGGTCATCAATGCTCAGGTAAAAATCACACCAACCTCCCGTCAACATTTCACCAATTTTTAATTTCTTCCATTATTGAATTAAAGGGTCAACCAAGTGGAGAAGCATTTATACAAATGGACTCTGAAGAAGCAGCAAGACAATGCGCCCAACGCAAGCACAATCAATTTATGGTGTTTGGCAAAAAATACCGTTACATCGAAGTTTTCCAATGCTCCGGCGACGATATGAATATGGTGTTAAGTGGAGGCATGCAATCGCCAGTAAATCATCATCATCCAACGAAACCTTCTCTATTATCACCGGGTATGTTATCACAACCACAGCAGACAACAACTCAATCAAATAGTGTCCATCCTGCAATTCAATCCAATGCGCCTGTAGCCGCCGCAGCAGTGGCAGCAGCAGCCATGGCTCATCAACAGCAGCAGCATCATCAACAACAACAACACACTTATCAGCACTTGTCGGCCGCCGCGAATTCTCAAGCTGCTGCCGTTGCTGTTGCTGCTAATGCTGCTGCTGCTGTCAGTGCTGCTAGCCTCAATCCATTCATAGCTAGACATCATTCCCTATCGCATTATACTCCGGCGCCAATGGCAGCCTCATTGCCAATGCATAATGGCCATCCAGGCGCTGCGGCGACCACACTTTCCACAGCCGCTATGCACAATCAGCATCATAGTTCGAATTTACAAGGCGCCGCCGCAGCCGCTGCGATGCCATTCAATCTTTCAATACCTCCTCCGCTGTCGGCGAATTCGGCTCTGATAGCTCAGCAGCAGGCCCACTTTATTGCCCAGCAAAATTTGCTTGCCCGCCAAGCTGCTGCTATGGCCGCTGCCGAACAATCGGCTCCCATGTATCAGAATTTTTTCAATCCATATCTGCTTCCGAATCCTGCCTCGCCTGTCGCTGGAGGCCCCGCTGCTGCAGGGCATCCGCAATATGTTCTAATGCCTCAGAGGCAGTTTTTTCAGCCCTTTCAGCTGAGTTATGATCCGTCCGTTTTCCAGTTCACTGGTCATCCAGCTGGTGCTGCTGCCGCTCCAGCCGGTCCTGGAGTTGCCGCCCATCACCAGGCTGGACTTGCCCAGTCCATGAAACGATCATACGAAAATGCATTTCAGCATGATCCAAATCAAGTGAACAATGCTGCTAAACGCACTCTTACCCGTCCGCCAGCTGGCAGCATGTACTTTTACAATCCTGGGGTATAAGGTCCTCAGGAAATGGAAAAACAAAATGCAAACCTTAAATCCTGACTTATTGCAAAAACAGACAACTTTTTTAATAATCAATGGCAATATTAATGTTTAAGCAAAGAAAAAATATAGTTTTATATTTTTTTTAAATCTTTTTACCGAAAATAATTATGTAGAAAAATCCCTCAATTTTTGTTTTATATATTAAATCATGCAAGCATTTACACTAGCTTTAAGTGGATTTATTTTATTTTATTAAATAAATCTTAAATTTTTAACTAAATCTATACCTACTTATTATATTTAAGTAAAAACATACTTAATTATTTTGTTGAACATTTGGTTATACCTATTTTATTAAAAAAAAATCTAAAAACAAAAGTTTTAAAAACGGCTTGGTCGAATTACTTATAAAAACAATTGATTTGTTCAGGAGCAACATAAACTTCCATTGGCAACTCTATGTCTTAGCATTTTTCTTTGACTAAATTAGGTGAAATTTTAAATTTTAAATTGAATGAGGCTAGCAAAAATAATTTCATAAATTTCTATCCAGCGTAAGCGTAATGACTTGAAGAACTTCTTAAAGTTCAATTTAAAACAAAAATATTTATAAAAATTGGTTGTGTAGTTTCAGAGATTGTCTCGATAAAAACTCATAATTTTTTAAAATTATTTGAGTAGAAATTTATGAAATTAATTTTGTCAGGTGTTGGGCTAAAAATTGGTTGAATTGTGTTCGAATGGTATCTTCTGGATGTTTAGAAAAAAAACACACATAAATTAGAAAAATATTATTTTATTTAGCGAAAAAAAAAACAAACAAATTGAAAATATATAAAAAATTATAGTACCTACATAATTTTATCTATACAAATAATATTGAGTCAATCATGAATTTTTAAAATTTCAAAATCATTGTGTATTTTTTTAACTTTCATAATTTTGTTTTTTACTTAATAATATCTGCATTATTTTTTTTCTTATATATAAAAAGAATTCATACATAAAAAGATCCTAAAAATATATTTTTAATAATTAATAATTTTTTTTTGTAATTGGTGGTGTAAGTCGCAAAGTCTTATTTTTTTTTTAAACAAAAAAATTGTTGTCCTTTTTCTGTCTGTAACGCACTTTAATTTTGCTTCTGTTAATTTTTTGTATAATCTATAAAGTGGCGAGCAATGCTTTTTTTGCTTTAGCGTAGAGGCGTGCCTTTTTTCCGTGGTAAGCGAATTTTTTTAAATTATACATTTTAAACAACAAAATATTCTATAATAGCAAAAGTGATTCTTTTTTTTTTAATTTTAAAAAAATAGGTGATAGGTTTTAATTTGTAATGGCAATGGTTTAAATAAATAGGGCTTCCATATTTTTAAGAAAAGAATTTAGGTATTTCAAATTCCGGGAATATCCGTACTAAAAAAATAATAGCAAAAACGACACAAATTCCCAGCAGTGAATTAACAATGATTTTCACCTTAGAAATGGCTTACTAGCGACAATTTTCGACCTATCGGAAAAAGTTGGATGTAAACTCAAGGAACATAAAAGATTTCAATTATTCAAAAATAACGTATCCAATACGCGAACCTGGGAACATGAAATTATTCATATTTATTATTTATTAATATGAATTCCAAAAGATGAACTAAGTTTCTATGATAGAAAGGTGTTTCTGATAGGCATTATAAATGTTTCTTATTTTTGTCGCCAGAGCCGAATTTTCTACAAGTGATAATTTGTGTGAAAAATTAACGTTCAGAATCTTAATCAAAAGAACTCAAAATTATGGCTTTAATTCAAATACAACTTAAGAATTAATCTATCACGTGAGGTTTTTGAGATGTTTCTTTTTAAAATTCAAAAAACACATAAATAAGGCTTTTTGAGGCCATCAAAATTTATGAAGTAGCATTTTTTGAATAAAATTCTTCATGGTTTTCCAAATTTGTAATCCCTTTCTTTAATATTCAGTTACTAACATACTTATTGTGGGTGTTCCCTAGTTCTCGACAATTCCTTCTTGACTGTTCTTCTCGGTCTATCGACTCTTCTGCCTTCTTGAGTTAGCGGATTCCACTGCATTGCCTGTCCTGCCAAAAAAAACCGTAGTATGCATCGTAGACACCTATTAATAAAGGTCTGCAATTTCCTAGTAATCGTTGCTGTTATCTTCCAAGTGCTGCAACCGTATAACAGTATACTGATTCGACGTTAAAGCGGAACAGTCGTAGCTTTGTATTCGAGCTAAAAGAGTTGTTCTTCCAAACATTGCACAGCATCCCGAACGCAGCCTTAGATTTCCCGATACGGTTAGCGATATCTTCTTCGATAGAGACCATACTTCCAAGATACTAAAAACTCTCTACTTTTTCTACTGGTTGCTGCGCAATGTTTACCAGAGAAGTTGAGTGGGAGGTTCCTAGGCTAAGAATGTTAGTTTTTCCCGTGTTAATTTTCAGCCTCACGATTTCTGCTTCTCTCTCTACCCTTGTTGCCATTTGATGAAGATCTTTTATATTGTGCGAGGCCTGTCAAGGCCGGCCGCCAGCACCACATCACTAATTACCAATAAGAAAAGAATTGGTAACAGTATGCAACCCTGCCTGACTCCACTTTGTACTTCAAACTCCTCCGACAACCTACCTCATAACCATCATAAGTCGCCTTGATAATAGAGTTGAGCTTATCCAGTAATGACCAATATTCGACACAAGGTGTACAGGAGCATCCATTATGGAATCCTGCTTACTTAGCGTCGAGTTTTGTTCTCTCACACATTCTAAAATTATCTTCGCTACTATTTTAGTGACTGCAGTGACATATTTCATATGATTTTCGAAAAATCATCGTAAGTTATAATTAGATTTCATCTGTCTTACAAACATCTTAAAGAAACGCTAAACCATTTATGCTAAAACGGTTTTCAACTCAAAAAAGGCAAAGTGGTTTGAAAGAATGTTTTGTCTTTGATCCGTATCTGTTGTCTAAACAATAAGATATTTTGAGTTTTAACCTAAAACCTTAAAAAAAACCGTTATTGGTTGTTTTAAAAATCTGATGTGGTAGAAAAATTTAAAGGTTAAATTTGAATTGAGGACATCTTAATCATTTAAAAAAGTATTGTTTTGTTTGTGGGACAGAAAAAAAGTAATTTTTTCAAACGTCAAACGCTACTACTGTCATTTCTTGTATCATAATTTTTGATTTTCAATTAGATAACATTAAAACTATTTATTTAGGTGAAAACCCGGATCGGGGAGAGATTCAAGATTGACAAATAATACCGATATTTGTCTGGAATCATTCTATTCTAGAATTGCAGTCTATATTAAATAAGTCAATGATATTAAGGAACAGACGTTTAATTTTTAAAAATGACAAGTTTTAACAATTTACCAGTTTTTTAAAGTAAATGAACATTTAACCGTCAGCAATTTTTAAGAAGGGAACGTATTGTACGAATTTTTATTTTTTACGAGAAAATCGTTACAGATTCTTTTTAATATTAATTGCTCGCTGAACAACTGCTTAATTTAACATCTTTTTGCTTTAAGATTCTTTGGTACTTGTATTTTATACCTTTAAGGAAATCAATGGATGTTTATTTTAGTGTAAAGAGAAAGGTATACCATCAACAATGGAAAACTATTCCATCATATCCTTTTCATGACCAATTCTCCCATTTGCAATTGTATGTCGCCGATAACTTTACGAATTCCTAAAGTTCTTGAATGGATTGTTCAGCATTGGCATATCTTTCACTTTGCTCCAAAGAACAATGTCTAAAGGTGTTAAACAATATAAGATTTAAGTGGCGAATAAGCACTTTTGAAGTGAATTTTAACAATTTCAATGACTGAATATTTAATTTTTCAAATGACAGTTTCAAAAGTGACAGCTGCCCAAAATAAAGTTTAGTTAAAATCTCTTTTTGGAAAAACTTATACTCCCAATTAAGGCAACTTTAATGGAAACTTGACTAGAAAGTTAGTCAAGAAAAATTTCCCTAACTTTCAAGTCAAGTCTACTTCTGTCAAAATGACAGTTGATTATGATTTGTTCATTCAACTGAAAGCTGAACTTCATTACTCTATGATTTATTCATTTTCTGCACAACTTCATTAAATGCTTTCTGTAAAAGGGTTCCTTGTCAATTTGAAAAAGAAATAAATAATATTTCTATGTAATACAAAAAAACAAATCGTGATGGACTTGTAGCTTGCCTGAGGAGTGTTTTGTAGGCAATTATGTTTTTGGTAGTTTTTTTTTAATATGAACTTAAGAGGTTTGTAAAAGTAAAGTTCTGAATTCGAAATTCATGACACTTGAAAAACTAACTAGTTGCCTTGGTCAAAATGTACGTTCAAATAATGAAATTGACTGCAAATGAAGTCCCTTATGTTGTCTGAACCTGCCCATTCTCTGTGATATTAGGTCTGTTTGTTTACTTTTCTTAACCCGCAATCTTACTTTAAATCAAATTTTGACAGGCTATTTATCAGAGTCTAAGGAATTAAGTGATCAGAAATTATATTTACTTCCTTTTTTTAATCAAAATAGCCAAAAGAACCATTGCTAAGCACAAAAATCAAAAACAAATTAAAGCGTATACGAGTAACAAGCAAGCACAGACATTCTGGCTCTGTAACTTACAGCATCATAACATCAACATTTTTAACATTTCCCGTTGTTTCTGTTTACACTAGTTAAACTAGTTAAACAAAGCAAAACAATACAAATAAGACTCAAATTAGGGATTTAAAAAATTTTCATCTTGAAATTAAATTAATAAAAAAAAACAACAACTTGTAGGTTTTATTCTTAATTTTAGTTAGCATAAATGAAATTTTAATATTAATACAAAATAAAACATAGACATTATTTACATTGTACGTGTCTTACTGTAAGTGTATCCTAAAAAGGTGTTTGGTTATCATTCTATTAAATTTTATATTTTATATGTTATAAATTATAGTTGAAACATACAAAATGAGAGGAGATATAATAATAAATTTAAGAAACATTCCAAAATGTAAATTAACACTTTTTTTTTAAGTCGTCAGTTTGACAACAAAAATATGTTATACTTGGTTGGCTATTTCATTTTATTTTATTTCATTATTTTTATACATCTGTGGTACTCTGGGTAAAATCACTGGACGCACATTTAATATACTTTTTAAAAATATAAATAAATACAAAAAACATGCATACCTTACCTACAACCTTTACTATACATTTAAACATACAACATTTGAATACTGCATTGAATTTTTAAACAGTAACTAATTTTAAATAAAACACAGACTAAAATAAATTCAATGAAGTAGTCAAAAGAGCGATATAACACAAAATATTTTTACAATAAACCTATTTTTTTTAAAACTGAAAGAATATTACACGACAAAAATTAAATAATGATATTATTAAAGATTTGCCTTTGGCGTTATAATTTTTTTTTTAAATAATAAAATTGTTTGCTAATAAAAAATATTTTTTTATCAAAATGGTTTCTCTAAATCTCTTTAGCTTTTAGTGCACATGTTTAAGGGGTTGTATTTCTTATAAATTCATTTAAATATGGTTCACCTGAGCGGATAATTAAAAACAAAAAACAATATTAATTTGCATTGTGGGTTTATTGTTATTTAAATTTTTTTAAACATTTTTTTAAGGTGGTAATTAAATTCTATTTTGTTTTTAATACATTTTATAGAGAGGCGAATATATCAAAAAGCAAGCTTTACTACTCTCTTCCTATATTCAAGTCTTTAATAGCGCCTTTACCGTTGTTACTCTTTTTTTTTTTTTTTATTTATAATTTATGTGTTATGTTGTTAAATTTAAATTTTTAACAATATATATGGTTTTTTATTAATTCATTTAGTTTTGTGTCGTCTGTGCAACGTGGAAATGGAAACAGCTCCTGCCTCAAAAAACATAGAATTTTGTATTTATTGTTATAACTTTAAGTTGTGGTTGATGGGTTTTGTTTGTTTCCTTTGGAGCTACCTAGCAGTTGTTGTTGATGTTGGTAACATTTGGAGGTTTTAGCAAAAAGGACCTAGCCGATAATAGTTCATTCTTATGATGGATGGTGGGCGGAACGCGACTAATTTCACCTCTCTCTGTCAATGTGATTTTTAGTACTATAATAATTTACTTTTTTCACGAGCAATTTTCAGAACGCAATAATTAATTATTAATTAATTGTAACAAAAAGACACGTCCTGAGGTTATTTTTTTGCATTCATCCTTTTGTTCTTTTCTATTTTTTTTAAATAATTTATTATGTAATATGGTGGTAACTTATTTCTGGATTAGAAAAATATAAATTGTTTTGTTGTCCTTCATCGGCAGAATCAAAAAGGAAATGCATTTCAAAATGGTGGTTGTATGTATTTAAAAAGAAAAAAATCTCTTGTATGGTTGGGCAATGGTAAATATTTTTGTACTTAAAATATTTAAATGGCTAAAATGGTGAGTGTTTTTAATTATATATAAAATTTACTCTTTTAAAGTTTTCTTGTTTTGTTTTCCTAATTTTTAATCAAATTGCTAACAAACTTTAATATCAAAATTATAACAATCAATCTATATTAGTGCGTCCTTTTTATTTTTATTTTTTTCTTTAAATCTTTAAATGTGCTGTTTTGGTGAAAATGTAAATGTAAAACACTTATTTTTTTTCTTATTCAGAGAGCTTTTAGCAACTTTTTACTTTGCAAATCAAACAAAAACAAAAACAAAAACAAAATCAACGCAGACAAAATCTTAAAACCAAGCATGATGATTAATTTCAATTTTAGGATATTTGATTTAAGAATTGCATGAAATCTTTTAGCTTGAATTGCAATAATGTCTTTTTATTTATTTGCTTTTCTTTTTCTTTATTTAGGTGGTACATTGATTGGTCCACCACCGTTTGGACCTTTTACACACTTTGGTCCAGGTCCGACGGCTATTTTACCACCCCATCATCGTGCGCATCCTGCATTTTATAGTCCACCGTTAGTGTTGTGGCCATATCCAAGTCCACCGGTATCACCGACAACTTACTTTGGTCCAGCACATCCACCTCCACATATGGCAACAAGTCCAATGTCACCTCAACATCAGCATTTGGTGAGTAAAGATTTTAGTGTTAATTAAAAAAATTAACTAAACGTGTTTTATGATATTTTGTATCTGCACGATGCATAATTGAACAAGGGAACAACAGGAAATTATGGTCGCCATTACTACATATATGTATTAGATTTCAATTAAATCATATTTTTGATCACATTTTTTATTTAGCTCAATTGTCAAAATCGTTTTGAAATTTTGAACCTTGTGATCCTATTTTACCCAAATTTAGATTACTTTGTGCTGTCTTTACTTCAGCTAAAACCTGGCCTAAATTTTGACAAAACAACGTTGTGTAGAATGTGCAATTAATTTTGAGGTAACTATACTTTAAAATACAAATTGGGATGTTGCTTCACGGGAATCGCCAAATTATTTTCCTCAACTTTCGTTTTTTTATTTCAAAAGACATTCTTTAAGAATGCTACTACCTTAAATAATCTATTAAAATTCAGCTTAATTTAAATACACCCATCAATTTATCAGTCCGCTAAATTTTAACTTGACTAGGTTTTGAAAAAGTTTGAACTGTTAACCACACTTTAAACTTTAAAATAAGTTTCAAGCAATCTTTGGAGATTTTACTCGGTTTTGTAAAAAATGCTAGAAATGTTTATTTGAATCAAGGTTTTGGGCAAGAAATAAACTTTATTATAAATATAAGGGTTTGCCACTATGATTTTAAAATGATTTGGACGAGTGGGGGATGGCTGAAATTAGGCCTGTTTGTCAGCAGAATATTCTCTTCCAAGGTGTAAATTGTCTCTAGCTTTTCTGCGTTAACAAGCGGCTTCACTCCACAAACAATAATCCAGCTTTATTAAACCGCACGATCTTAGAGGCCACGCCCCGCCCCACATTCTCAAGACGCGAGATAATGCGCCCACCAAAAGTTTCCTTCAACAAGCTGTTTTTTGCCTTAGCAAACGTTTTTCAGGAGAATATTCATTATGAAATGACAAGCATAAATCAAGTGACAGCTGTCAAAAAAATAAACTGAGAAAAAAGTATTCCCAAAATAGAAAACCACATGTCCTAAAAACATCTGTTATTTTTAACTGTTACATTCACTTCATCTGAAAGCAATTTTTATTTTAAATTTAACTGATTAGAAACAATTTTTTTTTAAAAAGCAATTATAACAAATCAGAGACCGATTTCTGTCTGAACGTTTAAAGCTTTCATGAAACAAACCTTCTACCGACAACTGATCTACAATACCAACATTGAACAAACCTAGATATTATTTACAAGAATATCAATGGACAAGGCAAAGAAAAAACTTAAATGTCTCGCCCATTCGATATCTATGGATAGCTTTTCCAAGGAACGGGTGTATTTAATGAATATATTTGTTCTATACGGTAGAGAAACACATGTTAACAATTAACACTTTCTAAGTTTTGGACAATTTAATAGTAAACTTTCAATTTTTTGTGCAATGCACAGCAACTTTCCCACTTTGACATTCAGCGGCAACACATAACGAAAACTTTATTCTTGTCAATATTAATACCAACAGATGGGAGGTAATATAAAATGTATGTCGATAAAGTTTAATATTGAAGCACTTTCGTCATAGTACTAAAAAAATAATGCTAAGTTAAAATCACAAAATGGCTGTTTTTTAAGATATAATGACATATGTCATTTCTTCATTTATAGATGTCAAAAACACGTTGTTTTATGAAGCTTAATTGGAATGTTGTTAAGAATTAGCTATAGTAAAAAATACATCAACAAACTACCTATGTATGATGATTTGAGCAAAGTTATGGGCAGCTATCACTGTTTAGCTGTCATCTTTTGAGGTTTCACTAATAAAATTACGCTTTTATTAAAAAAATGGAGCGATACAATCTCCAAAAATCCAATATAAAAGTGGTAAACATGTTTACTAAATACGTGCCAAACAAGTAACGAAATAATTTCAGCTTTGCAAAAAACTTTGCTGTATGTGTTATTATACTTGAAGGGCACAGAAAGAAAAGGTCTAGGTCTAATGCTCCCCAACATATTCAAGGCCTGAAAGATGAAATTCGTGAAGTTATCAAGGACATACAGCTAATATCGCATTTTATTTAAAAAATAAAAAATACTCCTAAGAAATACTCAAGAAAAATTAAATCCTCATCTTAAAGGAGGTCAATATTATTATCATGGCAGTATAGTATTATTATGACAGTTATGTTTTACGTTCGCAGTAGCCACAAGGTGGCATTGAAAATTTTGTATACAAAAGGTGAAGTTAAAAACTGCACGAGCTAATGTCACTGTAGCCACTAGGTGCCGCCCTCGATGACAGTAATATAAATTGTTGTAAAAGTCCTCATAGTAATTTTACTACATTATGAGCCATAATAACAATCTTCAAAAATCGAATATTTTTAATGATTAATCAGCAAATCACAAGTTTATTATGATTTTATGTCTAAACTCAGCAAATTTGAATTTCATTTAAATAACGTTTAACTTGTAAATAAACCATAAAAGAATAATGACGTTTTTTACCTAGGCTCCTATTCTGACGTCTCAATTAATCTCATTTGATCAGTTTAGACATATTTTTAAGATCTTTTTTATTCTCAATAGGTCCGTTCGCGTACTTTCTGCACTAAAATTCGTAAAAAGAAATATTTTAAAGAGCCCAACTCTTTAAAATTCTCTCACCAAAAAAAAAACTACAAAAAAGTAAGCGAACGGGAAAACAACACATTTTTCACAATATATTACTGTCTTCTTGCTGTCTTTGAAAATTTGTTTTTAAATTTTATAACTGACAGCAAAAGCGAGCAATTTATTAACTTCCCATAGGAAGTTATTGTAATGGGTCCGATTTGACAAATTGAAAATTTTGACATTTCTCGACGTTTCAAGGTCCCTAGAGTCGAAATAAAAGATTTTTAGAAAGATGTCTGTGCGTGCGTGTGTACGTACGTCCGTACGTTCGCGACGTTTTTTTCGTCGTCCATAGCTCAAGAACCAGAAGAGATATCGACTTCAAATAAATTTTGTTATACAGATAATAAGGCAGAAAGATGCAGAAAGGGCTTTTAACAAAATTGCGTGGGTGGTTTTTTTACCATAGCAGTTTAAAAAAAAGGTGAAAATTTTGGTTAACCCTAAATATCTCATGAACCAATGACGCTAGAGACTTGAATTAAATTTTATATTATATATTGTAACGTGATACAAAACAATTATATTTTTGGAAAAAAATTCAATTTACGGTTTTTTTTTATAAACCAAAAAAACTGAAAAAAAAAATTTGTCACTTCGAAAATTTTATGACTAAAATATGATTTTATGTCCAAAACAATTTTGTGCAATGAAGAATAATGTTTTTGACATCTGATAAAATTTTGAGAAAAATCGAATTGACAGTTTTTTTTACAAAAAATAAAAACCTAAAAAAAAATAAAAAAAAAGTTGGTAAAAATTGAGCTTTGACTCAAATATCTTTTCAAGACTTTGAGATATTGGCTTTAAACTACTTTTATCTTTCAAAAAATGTTATTTTCAACATTCAGTAAAATTTTGAAAAAAATAGAATTGACAGTTTTTTTACAAAAAATTAAAAACCGAAAAAAAAATTTAACAAAAGTTGGTAAAAATTGATTTTCGACTTAAATATCTTTTCAAAAATTTGAGATTATAGCTTTTAACTAATTTTAACTTATAAGAAATATTGTTTTCAACATTAGGACAAATTTTGAGAAAAATCGAATTGACAGTTTTTTTACAAAAAATAAAAACCTAAACAAAAAAATTAATAAAAGTTGGTAAAAATTGATTTTCGGCTCAAATAGCTTTTCAAAAATTAAAAATATTGGCTTCAAACTTATTTTATTTCACAGAAAATATTGTTTTTTATATTCATTTTTTATATTTTATATCAGGCAGACGGCAAAGCCATGCTTATCGATTTTTGTAAATATTATTTATGTACATAAACAAGAAAAGAAACAATAAATCTAATCTATCTCTATCTATTCAGTAATTTTTTTATAAAAATCCAACAGTCCGTTTTTTCATAAAAAAAATAAAATCTACAAAAAATAGAACGCAAATTTGGTAAGAATTGATACATTTAGACAAACTTTTAAGCAAGACAAATCGATAGACGGGATGGGAAGTTATCAGTGTGGGTCGCATCCCAGCCTCTTTTTTAATTTATTTGAATTTCTATCAAATTTGATATTTTCACAAATCAGCCCAAAGAAATTTCTTGGGCTAAAATTCGTAGGTTGGGGAAATATTTTACTCTCTCGTGAGCGCTCTCTTTTACGAAAAACTACGAAATTTTTGAGTACGCGAACAGAATTTGGTCAAATTATCGTATTTTTCGTAAAATTGGACTGTTTTAGGAGGGTACGTGAACGGACCTAATATTATTAACAACATTTTTCATACAAATTTCGAACTTTTGCTGTCAGAAATCTGGAAACAGAATTTTATAGATTCGATTTCTCAAAGATTCTCCAGCAAAGCTTAATTAATTGCTAGGTGAGAATGAATAGTGAATTTTGTTTGCTCCTGCTCTGTTAAGTTTCAACCTGTTTCAGAGATCTTAGAAGTATAAACTAAACAATAATTATTTTTGTTTTCTTTCGTTAATTTTTGAATTTAAAAATGTCCGCAATAATGTAAGTTAGGTTGGAGGTGTTTAATATTAAATTTGAAAATATAAAGATAATTGAAAAATAATGTGCTGAACAATATCAAAATTTGTGATCTTTAAACATTTTTTTAGAGAACTTTTAAGAACTGTTTAGTTTACAAATATCGGAGAACATATTTGAGCCAAACCCTAAAGACTGACATATGTTTTCATTTATATCTTCTTCTTAAAAAATGTTTTAGTTCCAAAAGGTGAAAAGCCACAGATCCATTCATAAGGAAAACATCAAATTTTAGACACAGAACACGAATGTAAATTATTATTCAGTCACTCAGGAGCTCGTACTTTTCGAAATTTTGCTTGTTGTTTCATTTTCACTACAATATTAGGCCAGTCTAAAAAATATATTTGTTTTACTCAAAACTAGATTTAACTTTAATAGAAAACAATAATATAACAATTTTGTTATTTTTTTCAGTTTCCAATGGACTATGTAGCAGCTCAGAGTATACCAACTGCTGCTGCAACATATCACTCTCAACAATCACCGGTGCCCGGTCCCGGACCCGGGCCTGCACCCTTGGCAACTTCGCCACCACAAAACATTCAAATAGCTAATTCCCCAAAACCACAGCAATACCATCCAAAAGGTATTCAAATGCAACACCAGCCTGGATCAGCCCAAACGCTTACCATAGACACAACTGCAACTACTCATCCATCTCATCTAAACGATAGAACACCAACTCGAGTCATGAAATCAGCTACAATTGTAACAACTCCTGCACCTCCATCTGCATATGCTCTAACGCCAATTGCATCTCCAATGATCCAAGGCGGCACCTCAACAGGATCTCCAAACGGACCTCCTCCAGTTGCTAATCAATATGTGGAACTTTTTATATCTTAAGCCAAATTCAAAAACAAAAATTAACTATTATTTTCTTAATTAGTTCTATACAAATTTATTCTTAGTTTAAAGAAAACAAAAATTTAGATATAAAATGTAGCGCTTCTAAAAAGTCTAAAATTGTATACTAAGTGCATTATCCTCGAAGAAATTTTGTAACAAACTTTAAATTTATTGCTGGCCAATAAAAATTAATAAATATATTATATAAAATACAATATACCTAAGTAGAAAATTATCAAATTATTAACATATAAAAATATTTTATAAATATGTAGATGTAAAGATATTTTCATTTTTAATCTATAAAAAAAAAACATTTAAAAAGTATAACTCGAACTCTTGCCTTACCACAATTTATTATTTAAACAAAAACGATAAAAACATAATTTAAGGACCATAAATAAAATTTCCGATAATGATATTGATATACATACATATATAATAATTTAATGTCACAAAAAAAGCTATAGAAATCAAATATTACAAATAATGTTAATAACAACGAAATTTAATTTCATTATATTTATAATTTAATAAATAATATAATTTAAATAATTATTTAAAGAATCTCGAAATCTTAGTTATCGAAAATTAAAAAATTGTAAAATTAAATAAATTTAAAAACAATCACAAGCTTTGCTAAAAAAAAATAAAATCTAATAATCAATGTGCAATAGTTTGTTAGCAATATTCAAATCGTCATTTAATTTAATTATATTAAAATAAATTGTATAAAATTAAAATATAAGCCCTAGTCAATAAATACAAAAAGAAAGAAAAAATGTTAATTTTGTTGCTTAAAATCTGTTATTCGTTTTATATTTGATTTAATGTATTTTTCCCAAGAGCGATTTGTTTTATATTAAATAAAATATATTATTATAGACAAATTTATAAAAATAAAAACCTACCAGGTCGATTTTTTTCTATTCTGTTGTTATGCATTTTCATTAAGAAAATGTTATTTTACTGTTTTTTTTCTACATCAAAGTAATAACAAAAAACTAAAAATATTTAATTTTAAGATTTAATTATTTATAAACAAAAGGAACACATGAACGAACAAATACTTTTTTCATTTATAAATAAAAAGAAAGAAAACCCTTATGTAAGTAGACTATTCTAAAAACAAAACCTTTTATTTAATGTAATTCTATAATAAAAATATACACTATTCGCTCAAAATTGTTAAATATATACCAATACCTAAAATAAAATTTAAACAAATAAAATGAATGCTGTATTATTTTATAATAAGTTATTAGATATTACTAAGTACATACTTCATAATTTGAATGATCTTTATTTTAACAGTGTAAACTATAGCCTCACCCAAACAACTTCTCCATGCTCCATTTAGCTCTAGACATCGAGAAAGAACTAATAGAGATAACCAACTTCGACGGTTGCTCTCTTTTTGCCTACAAGCTGTGATTTGGCCACCAACTTGCATATGTATTAACTCCATATAAAAAAAATGTGAGGAACAAATACTTATGCAAGTTTGTGCACATACTCACCACGAGAGAGAAAAACTTTTCTCTCTTTTCTCTCTGCTCACCACCTTTTAAGAATGGCTACCACCTTTGAAAAATGGCGGATGTAGTCAGCTGTTCAGAGGTGTTCAAAGAAAATTCAAAATTGTGTATGAACAACTTTTTGGTACTCTCCGCTTGTGTTCGTTTGAGAGTAATATCATTCGAATATGAAGTGAAATTAATTACTCTTGTTAGGTGCATAGAGGAAATATATTATCTAGAGTCCCGACTTAATGGGTTTGCTCTCTTTCGGCCTACAAACTAAATTGAGAGAATTTTGCCCATTAGCATAAGCATGTGTTAGTTCTCCCGTGCATTTCTTATGGGAAAATCCAAAATCTATGTAGTTGTTATGGGCTTTTGGTGAAATATGCATAATTAGGGGGAAAACAATGTGAGGTGAACTCAGCCGTTCAAAAAAGAGATCCGTTGAATACAAAAATTGAAAAATGAATGCAATATTTTAAGAAAAATGAATAATACAACTTCTTTTCAATGAAAACTGTGCTAAAAATAATATTTGCCTGCTTTTGGCATACAAATTCTGTAATTTTTATGAAAAGTTTCGCTAAAAACAAAAAAAATCATGCAGAAAGTATAGGCGGACCATAGAACTGCAATGCGAACGTGGCCTAATTTGAGTTTAACCCAGTGTTGACAGATTAACGGCGAGGTGAGTATTTTGACAATTCTACGAAAATGAAAAGAAAAATATAATGTTTTTAATTGCAATCAACAAGAAGTCTAGACTGCAGACAACAATTCAGAATAATCAGAATTCAATTTCTTTAAAATACTTTTTAATAATCTTTTTGAAGCGTTTTTTCTCTCTTTACAGGTAAGTTGGTTTTTAAATATATCTTAAAATAATCATGCTTTTTTATAGATATACAAATTATGTTTCCGTTCTGGCCAATTAGTAGGTATAGGAAAAAAGTTTCGAGTTTTAGTTGGGTTGTGCACTGGCAGTGGGTAGAGTGGTGTTTTGTGAGCCACAGTAGCTGCTTCGTCGGCATATTCGTTTCCTTGAATTCCGGTGTGACCGGGGGTCCACATTACTTTTAGTTTTATTGGTGAACGAATGAATGTCTCTAATTTGTTGTTATAATGTAGTTTCCCTTTCTTTTTAGAGAAGTTTTGCTGGGGAGCGGCTCGAAATGCTGTATTTTAAAATACTGTATGGTTAAAATTCTGTAGCATACTGTATGATACTGTATATTCATAATACTGTATGGTTAATATACTGTATCTTAAAATGCTGTGTTGTCAAAATACTGTATCTGATAATACTGTATCTCAAAATTCTTCTTCTCAAAATGCTGTATGAGCAAAACATTATCTAAAAATACTGTATTTTTGCATAATTCCGCTCTTAAGCTTCCATTATAGAGAACAACAAAAGCAGAACTCGATTTATGTATGTACATATGTACATTATATTATTTATTTCAACTCCAAATTTCACTTAATGCTTAATTCTTCTATTTGCATTAGCTTTTAAATATCAACGAAATTAACGAACACGTGGAAGTTTTGACAGATCAATAAGTTCGGTGTAATTGTTTATGGAACTGTTGATTGTGGTAACAACAATTCATATACAACTGTGAGAGAAATAACAATTAATGAGAAGAAAATGGGAAGAAAAAATAAGACGAAAATACCATTTATTTGTTTTTTTTTTTTTTTTAATTAATTCAAAGACTTATGAATTATCATATGTTATTGTTCAAGGGAAGTATATTAGAACATTGTGCCAATGAAAAAATATTATGATGTATTCTTTATAAAAGTAATCTGTTTTTAAAATTCTGTATTTCAACATGCTGTAAATAGGCTGACAAATACAAATCGTTTTGATAATGTAAAAAAGTGCGCACTTTTTTACATTATCAAAACGATTTTTATTTGTCAGCCTATTTACAGCATTTTGTAATACAGAATTTTGGTATACAGAATTTTAAGATACAGAATTTTGAGCTACAGTATTTTGATCATACAGTATTTTGTACATACAGTATTTTGTAATACAGTATTTTGAGATACAGTATTTTAAATACAGTATTATGATCCATACAGGATTTCGAACCCAACCCGTTTTGCTGCTTCCAATATAGCATGAGCCTCTGCCTTGAAAATAGAAGCTTGTTCGCATAGAAGACCCGTGCTAATAAGCAATCCATTCTCTTAGACAACAGCGAATGAGACGCTTTCGTTTATTTTTGACCCGCCGGTGAAAATAATAGACGTAGATAGCATCGTAGTATCTGTTGTTAGTAATACCTTTTCTATTGAAGTTAAGGTCTAGGATAAAAGAAGACTTTGATTGTCCAAGGTGGATGGAAGGCCTTATATTTGGAGAATTGTCTCAATGGAAGTTTCAATTAAGTTGCAACTAAATTTAAGTGGTTCGAAGTTCTTAATTGGTTTGTTTTTTTCTCATTTCCACTTTATTTTAGGCCAACGTGAGCTGAAATTCTTAACCATTGCCGATATCTAGTAAGGAAGCTGTTTTACGAAGAAATATCAAGGATTAACCCTATCAAAGCACTGCGCTACTTACAAACGCATATATCTGAAGTTATTAACCATTCCGATCCAGTGCAGTTAAATAATGTAAGCTAATTAAAATTAATCTAAATTTCTATGACAACATAAAGTTTAAAATTTGTATGTATTTAGTTTCATAAACTCGCCGCATTTTTGTTCAGACCAGAAGATCCAGTATCCTTAGGACAGTTGACTTTAGCTACATTGTCTGTTGAAAACCAAAACCTGGAATCTAAAGGTAAAATATTTTGAATCTACTTAATTATTCAATTAACTTTCACAAAATTACTATAGCAGAGGAGAATGAAAATGATTTCAACAAAGAATGTTATGGTTCCAGTTCATCTTTATCCGATAGTTTGTTATACAATTTATATAAAAAGAACGGTGGAAAACTTGCCAAACAAGATTACCTATTCGAAATAACAAGCCGTAGAGCATTTTTATTCAACAAGCTTTCTCAATTGATGCCAACGAATATACATAGTTCAACCAAAAGGGAATTTAAGTGATTTTATTTTCACATAACTTTAAATTGCTTTTATTTTATTAACTTTTCTCAAAAAGAATTAAAGTGTATTTATGTAAGTAAATTTAGGCAATGCGCCGACGAATTTTTGATTAAAGTTGAGAGTAGTTTAAATTGCTATTTTGATTATTATAAATAAATTATTATAGTAAAACTAAATAATTTAGTGTTTTTTAATTATTTGGCAATTTTAAGTCAATTTTTTTGTGTAAATAATGTTTTTTTTTTGAAGGAAGATAGAAAAACTTTGATTTCAGCTTATATGTACATTCGAAAAACATTTGCCATATGTTTTGTAGGTTTCAAATTCTTAGACATAGAAATAAGAAGTAATGAACTTACTCTAGTGGATATTGCTCAACAATGTGCGCACCGAACACGGTGCTGTTGTTATTACTTGCAATAAGAAATAAAAAGACGTATAATTTAATAATTGGCCTGAGGAGATCAAAGTGGGTAACCCAAAAAAAAGTGTTTTTTCTTTGCAAAGTAGGTACATTCATATTTTTTTTTAATTATTCAAAAGTTAAGAATTTACATTTCAACATTCAGTTTTCCTTTTTAAATACATATATGTATGTACATAACAGCATTGAATTAAAAAAAAATTATACTAAATTGCATACATTTTTGAAAAAAAATTACAACTTTAAAGCATGTCGACGAATCAACAGACCGACCGACAGAGTCAAAACGACTTCGAATCATCTTCGTTCCTGGATGTTTGCAATACCTCTTCGTTTTGATTTGTTGCTGAAAAAAAAAACAATGAGTGCTTTCAAAGTTTCTTGTTTATGTTAAACTTACTTTAAAGTTATCTTGCCATAATGAGCCTTCTGGTCAATGGACGCACAATTAAATTGTAGCAAGTTGATTGGTTTATAATTATAAAACTCCCGCTGGTAATTCGATCCGTTGATTAAAAAATTGTGGCAAGTCGTTTGTGACATTCTTTTGCGAGGCAAATTCCAAAATCCCAATCGGACCATGTCACAATGCACAATTTCCTATTGTATTATTTTTGGAAATTTTCGGCAGGTGAAGGTTGCGAGAAATTCTTAAAACATCATTTGGGCAGTTCCTGTGTCGATGGTCTTCTATGTGATTCCAGTTAGTTGTTTACAGAATGCACTTTTGGTTATTCAATAGGCATTATGTATTTAGGAATTCGGCTTCTATTTTTTCTGTCTATATAAGAAAATTCTAAAATAGTACATACGAAAATGATTAGATTTTCATTATTCAAAAGACTTACCAATGATTTTTGATTCCCGTCATTTAGGAGGTGTTCTCCCAGCAGGTTGCTTCAAAGTCGACATTCAGTTCATCATATACGTTGTCTGTGTCGGCCTGAGTGGCCGCAGTAGCCGATGGCTCGGTTAGCTCAGTGTGAGTGTCCCTGCCGTCCTTTATGGATTTAGATCTAGAAGGTTAAGATTAAGCAAGTTGATCACGATATGATTGTTTCGATTTACTTACACAACTGAACCTCATGTGCTGTTGCACTCTATGAAACCAGAAGATGTTGCTTTAGTTGCAGCTGCAAGTCGTTTTTTTTTTGGTCGGCTTGTACCATACTTCTTGGCAGCTGATGAATGGGCAGAGAACGTTGGAAATCCTAAAGAACTATACAATTTAAAATATCCGTGTTAAGATTACTCTTAAGTAAATGAATGAACTTACCTGATTTGCCTGCATACTCTGCCGTTGCTGTTGCCGCTGTTAATTCATTTCAAAACTGGGCGGTCGACTATTGAATGTCAAAGCTTTCCCTTGCACTATTTAATTGAATTTCACAGTCGATGACATAGCTGTAGCGGAGCTGAATTCAATTCGTAGTTCTGGTGATAATGTTGCATTATATGAATCTTACTATTGGCAGAGACGTTGACACCTCTATCGTCAACGCCTGCGCCCACCATAGCCGCTGAGGCAGATCTCACCGATCATGATATAGCCGCAATTGAGTGTAGAAATATGTACTTTACTCCAACAGGCTTCGAATAACTATTTCCAAAAAAGACCAAAGTCTGTGGTTAAAAACGTTTATATTTAGAGAAATATAATATAAAATAAATTTACCTGGGGACTAGCGCCCTTGTTTTGAGCAAACCTTCCAAATTTCTTGAGAGAAGTTGCTTCTTGTATCATGGTTTGTAATCGACAGCACCCGAAATGAAAACACTAAGGAGATGCTAATAAAGTCGATTTTTATTCTTATGTATACATCTTCCTGAGTTGGTAGTAAAGTATATTATTGGAGCAATCAATAGCTGAAACAAAGCAACCTAAATATTCTTTTGTTTACGAGATTCTTTTTTTTAAACGTACCTACTTGAGCTCCGAGTAGAGTAAGTCTCATTGTTTTCTTCTGGTTCCTGGTCTCCCGTTTTTCAATTAAATGCACTTGTAGCTCTTAATCGTTAAGGTTTTTGATCTGAAAAGAAATAAATTCTGTTAAATGTTTAGACAAAACAAAATAATTTACAAAAACTTACTTGTAGAATATCAAATTGAATATTTTGTTTTTGAAATCGAAATTGTGGAACTGTCATTTTTGACAAGAATTCAATCTGACATTTTGCCTTTTTTCCACCACTCACATGTATTCACCGATACGGAATTTGAGAGAGTTCACCTCGAATAAAATTTGAGGGTTTTTCAGGTAGGACGGGTACCGGTCGGGACTCTAGATAATATATTTCCTCTATGGTTAGGTGCCAGAACAATGAAGATTTAGAAACAATTCTAAATTACGCATTTAGATAAATATTAGTTATTTATTTGAAGCCAGTTTTAATCATTAAGTAAGTAAAACAAATTAGGTGGTGCAACAGTCCAATGAGAATTAGGACCTAGAAACATAAAACTCTGAAAGCACTACTACTATTATTTGTATTATTAGCTGAGTTTATGCGTTTAATTTTCGTTCAGACCGTTGAAAGATGCAAAAAAAACTCAGATTTGTTTTAATTTTCAGAGTTTATCGACTTAATTTTGTCGATGCTAGTGTTGCAGGAATATTGAAAACGAGAGTTACAGAATGTAAACATGGAACATTGAAAACATTTTTTTTACTCATCTCTTTTTTCCATTCCTATTTTATTTGTGTGTACTCGTTGTTTATTTCCTTTACATTACTCACGACATTTCCAAAATGCTGAAAATAAGTGATTTAAGTAGGAACTAAATAAAAAGACCGTAAACTTGTTACTTCTGTTGCCAATTTTCATTGCATAAGATTTGTGAATAGGTGATAAGCTATTTTTACTGCTTTCCCCTAAGGTAGTGTGTTGCTTTTAAATGCTTAACTACATAAGCCGAAAAGTACAAAAGTAAAAATATTTGTATTCTCGCTAGTTCAGTGGTTTTGTGAAAAGAATATACAAATTTGTTCTTCAACCAAAATTTAAGTATTTTATAAGTTTTCCAGTTCTAACTATTTATATCTTATCTTTCAGTTATATAGCGACAAGGAAAAATCTGTCAGGGAAAGTTCTAACTACAGTTTTTCTGAAAGTGCATTGTGGCTTATTCATAGATGTTTGCTAAACTTTTTAGGCTATTCATAAATAAATGCAAATTAAAGTTAAGGGCTAAACCTGAATAACTATAAACATAGAAAATGCTGTGTTCAAGTAATTATTATCACAGCCAAATTGTATAATTGATTTTTATGGTGTATAAAAAAGTAGAAAAAGTAATTCATGACAAATAAATGTTACGTTAACACTAAGTTCCAGAAAATATCGATTGATACCGCAATTGCAGAAGATATGGATATTTTATATAAATGTTTCTGGTAAACTGTAGAACTTTATTATTTCCGCCTTTATAATTCAATGCAGTATATTTTAAATAATATAAATAAAGTCTAGTTTAAAAAACCTTAACCTTGTTACACTCTTTCTGCACACATCCTTTCTTGTTTTGGTTGTTAATGCCATCTATCTGTAACTTAGAGAAAAAGAAGAGAAAAACAAATTCACCACGAACTACCGGTTTAACTTCTTCGGTTATTTATTGACAAACAAAAATGTTTTGCTAGAATTAATTTGAATTATAAAAGTATTTTTGTAGATATAAAACGACAAGATGTTAGCAAAATTAAAAAAAAAAAGAAATTCATGAGAATTACAAATATTATAATGAGAATTTAAAAAACATAGCCTTCTTGGCTATCAATAAACAAAAATGACAAATGTCGCATTTCCCGGAACTGATGTTTTTTTGTGCACTCTTCTCCGAGGTGAAAACATGTATACACCGATACGAATTCAACGCGCTATAAAAAATGAGAGTAAGTGGTTTCGAAGGGACGGAAACGAGGAAATTTGGCTCTCTCGATTAGTTTTTTCTCACTGCTTTGGACTTTTATCCTTCTTGCTAAGCATACGTGCGTCGTTCCGTCTTCTCCTCTGTCGATGGTGACCTTTATGCAAGTAATTGGACAGACTTTTGCCTCTAGTGGGAGCTCTGCACTATTATTTAAAGGACCAGTTGTGCTATTAAGCTTTGAACTTTTTTTTCTAAAGTTAGAAGTTTTTTTTAGACACCCAGAAATAGTTAGAAATGAAGGGAGTAGTTTTATATTTGTATTTATAAATTTGGGACAGTTTATGAACCATGGCTAAGTGACGGACAAAACCAATTATGCAACTCATAATTCTTATGAAACAAGAAGAAATAAGTTTTGCAAATAATTCAGTTAAATAAAAAAGGTACGTATACGCCTGAGTGTACTTCTGTCATTTCTATACAATAAATTTGTTAGCACAGAATTATTGTACTACAGCTTTTTTATCGGAGGAACAAAATAAGAATATATATGAATAGGGTTTATTCACTGACACTTCGAGTGAAGTGATTTAACGGTTGTAATGTATGAAGAAGCTTTTTTTTAGGTATAGAACTTCAAATCGATAGCGCTATTTAAAATGGCGGCCATTTTGTCAGCTATCAAGTGATTTTTTTAAGTTTTGTTTGGCATTGCAACATGAAATAGACTGAAGCTTGAACAAACAACGCTTCAAATTGTGCAAATTTGTTTTGAAAATCATGGTTCTTTTTTTTCATGATACGACAATTAACAAAACTGTCGTATTTGAAGTAATGATAATATTCAAGTGTTTATTGAAACATCTTTACGTCCAAAAAACATGTATGCTTGGTTTGTTGTTGTAATAAATTGATGTGTACTTGTTTTAAAAATGATGCTGGTCAGAACGATACAGTCAACGGTGAACACTATAGTGGCATCATTACTGAAGTCTTTAATCTACACCATTAAGCCCGAAAAGATTCACCACTTGGCCTTGGGACACAACATTTTCTGTGTTATTACCGATATACGGCAAAAATTTGTTACAAAATATGTACATATTATCAAATATGTTTTATCAAACTTAACAAATTTAAACTAACCGAATTCTTTTCTTTATTGATGATATTTTTATTAAAAACTGATATACATTCGCTTCTGCACAAGATAAAATTTAATTGTAACACAAAGCTCATGTAAAATAAAGGGTGTCCCAAAATTAACGCAAGATTTGAATTAAATAGAAAACGCCGTTTTTAGTCTTTTGATAGTTATATTTTTATTGACTCGTAAAGTACATAGGATAGGGTTTAGTATGGAATAACACATCGGACAAATGGCCTCCACGGCTTTGCATGCACATGCGCACTCTTTTGTTGAAATTTTCCATGACCATTCCGCATAAATGTGGCTGAATTTCGTTGATGCAGCGTTGAATCTCCTCCTTTAATGCACGGGTGGTTGTGGGCTTGTTGACATAGACTTGTGATTTCAAATAACCCCATAAAAAGAAGTCTAATGGTGTTAAATCACACGATCTAGGAGGCCAATTTTGATCACCGAAACGAGAGAGTACACGACCTGGAAATGTCTCATGCAGTAATTGAATTGTTTCACGGGCTGTATGACATGTGGCACCGTCTTGTTGAAACCACATATTGGACACATCAATATCATCCAATTTTGGCAGAAAGAACTGTGTAATCATGTCGCGATATCGAGCACCAGTAACAGGCCCAATTATGCCTCCAGCCCAAAATCCACACCATACAGTCACGCGTTGTGGATGCATTTGTTTTTCGACAATCACATGTCACGGAGAACCCCTCCGAACCCTGAATGCGGCAATTTTGGCGATTGACAAAGCCATCAAGATGAAAATGTGCTTCATCGCTTAGGATGATTTTGCTCGAAAAATCAGGGTCCATTTGTTGATGTTCAATAATCCATTCAACGAACTCTCTTCTCTGTCCATGGTCATTAGGCTTCAATTGTTGTGTTAATTGAATTTTGTAAGCATGAAGAAGCATGAAATTTGCAATTCTTGTCCACGACGTCGAATTGAGGTTCCTGGATTGTCAGCAACACTCTCACGCACTGCTTCGACATTCACATTTGAACGGCTTGTTTTTGGACGACCAGTGTGTTTGGCGTCTCCAACGGATCCAGTCTCCATGAATTTTTCAATTAATCTCTTCACAGTTGACGAAGTTAAAACACTATTCCGACCATATTTTGTATGAAATTTTCGAACTGCAGCCGCCAAGCTTTCACTATTTTTTAAATATTCTTTAAAAATGAAGACACGTTGTTCTCTCGTGTAACGCTCGATTTTTAATAACTCTATACTGTTAGCTGTCAAATTGCTTTTTTTCAGGGTTGCCAACACTTCACTGCACAAATGGCGGCAAATTCAAATCTTGCGTTAATTTTGGGACACCCTTTAGAAACAAATCCTTGGAAAGTAAACACTGATTATTATTTTTGAATATAGATGGCATGGGGTTAGCATAGAAGTTATCCACGCATTCTCAAAAAGGCGTTATACAATTTGTTGCACATTTGAAAGAGCCGTTAAGAAAACATACTTAACATTTCCCAATTTATAGTCGAAGTATACATTTTTTGTAAAAAAATTACCAAGTTTTGTTTGCAAATAAATAAAACTTTACAAATAGTTTAAATAAAAATCTGTTAAAATAGTAAACATGAGTTTTATAATGAATAGCGGGGAAATCATTATTTACTTGTTAAAAACTTTAAAATGAGGTTTTAATTTTGTAAAGTAAGAATAGTCAAAGAAAAGGAAACCTAAACTAAATAAACAGAAACATTTTAAGTTGAAAACGAAGCAAATAAAGGCTGATTTTTTAAGAGCTTGAGAACTTTTTTAACAAAAAAAACGCATAAAATTTGCAAAATCTCATCGATTCTTTATTTGAAACGTTAGATTGGTCCATGACATTTACTTTTTGAAGATAATTTCATTTAAATGTTGACCGCGGCTGCGTCTTAGGTGGTCCATTCGGAAAGTCCAATTTTGGGTAACTTTTTCGAGCATTTCGGCCGGAATAGCCCGAATTTCTTCGGAAATGTTGTCTTCCAAAGCTGGAATAGTTGCTGACTTATTTGTGTAGACTTTAGACTTGACGTAGCCCCACAAAAAATAGTCTAAAGGCGTCAAATCGCATGATCTTGGTGGCCAACTTACCGGTCCATTCCTTGAGATGAATTGTTCTCCGAAGTTTTCCCTCAAAATGGCCATAGAATCGCGAGCTGTGTGGCATGTAGCGCCATCTTGTTGAAACCACATGTCAACCAAGTTCAGTTCTTCCATTTTTGGCAACAAAAAGTTTGTTAGCATTGAACGATAGCGATCGCCATTCACCGTAACGTTGCGTCCAACAGCATCTTTGAAAAAATACGGTCCAATGATTCCACCAGCGTACAAACCACACCAAACAGTGCATTTTTCGGGATGCATGGGCAGTTCTTGAACGGCTTCTGGTTGCTCTTCACTCCAAATGCGGCAATTTTGCTTATTTACGTAGCCATTCAACCAGAAATGAGCCTCATCGCTGAACAAAATTTGTCGATAAAAAAGCGGATTTTCTGCCAACTTTTCTAGGGCCCATTCACTGAAAATTCGACGTTGTGGCAGATGATTTGCAAGCGTTGCTCGTTAGTAAGTCTATTCATGATGAAATGTCAAAGCATACTGAGCATCTTTCTCTTTGACACCATGTCTGAAATCCCGCGTGATCTGTCAAATACTAATGCATGAAAATCCTAACCTCAAAAAAATCACCCGATAAAAAAAAACGTTTAACAACAATCGTTTACTTCATAGAAAATGATATTATATCAGCAATCCCTACACATATTATGTTTTTTTACCTAAGAAAATACTTTCTTTGTTTCCTTCTAGTCTTAATGCTGTTTAGTCAAAATTCAACTATTTTCAAACAAATGTATGTTCGTTTTCTCCTCATTCCATAAAAAAAGAGGCTGGGATGCGACCCACACTGATAACTTCCCATCCCGTCTGTTGATTTGTCTTTCTTAAATGTTTGTAGGTTTTCGTATTGGGTTAAAAAAGTTGTCAGTTGAATTATTCTTAAAAATTTTCAAATTACAAACAATATCTTTCATATAAAGAAATAATTTAGTTTGAAAATCTAGTTTTGTTAAATAGATTTTTAGTCGAAAACAAATTTTTACCAATTTTAGTAGCATTTCTTAAATTTTTACAAATTGGATGATTAAATTAATTTGAGAGATATCAAGAACCGAACATCAATTTTTACCAAATTTGCGTATACTATTTTTTGTAGATTTTATTTTTTTTTTATAAAAAAACTACTGAATATCAAAAACAATATTTTCTGTGAAATAAAAAGAGTTTGAAGACAATATTTTTAATTTTTGAAAAGCTATTTGAGTCGTAAGTAAATTTTTACCAAGTTTTAGTATTGTTTTTTGTTAGGTTTTTATTTTTTTGTGAAAAAACCTGTCAATTAGATTTTTCTCAAAATTTTACTGAATGTTGACAACAATGGCGCAAAATTTTAAACAACCTATTATTAAGGCCTTAGCACGATACTAGTTAACAATTTACTATATACATAGTAATCTACTAACTTTTCACTAATTTTAAACACTTTTTATTGTTTTGCTAAATAGTATCATGCTAAAACCATTTTATTAAAAAAAAAAAAAACATGAACACATCTAAATAATGACAGATTGTGGAGCAAACAAAACAAACATACCTTAATATCATACTAAAAATGATTTAACATCGTTACTAAATCGTCTAAAATTTTGCGCCTTTTGTCACATTTGAGAAAAATGACATATGTCATACAGATTTAGTACGATACTAAAAAGATAAAGTAGCCATTTGGTGATTTTAACTCGTTTAAATTATCAAAATCCTTTTTTTAACCTAGTATCATACTAAAAATGATTTAACATCGTACTGAATCGTCTAAGATTTTGCGCCATTTTTTAAAAGATAAAAGTAGTTTGAAGCCAATATCTCATATTTTTAAAAAGAGATTTGAGTCGAAAATCAATTTTTACCAACTTTTGTTAAATTTTCTTTTAAGTTTTTATTTTTTGTAAAAAAAACTGTCAATTTGATTTTTCTCAGAATTTTACTGAATGTTGACAACAATATTTTTTAAAAGATAAAATTAGTTTGAAGTCAATATCTCAAAGTTTTGAAAAGATTTTTGAGCCAAAAATCAATTTTTACCAACTTTTATTAACTTTTTTTTGATTAGGTTTTTATTTTTTGTAAAAAAACTGTCAATTCGATTTTTCTAAACATTTTTCCGAATGTTGAAAACAATATTTCTTATAAGTTAAAATAATTTGGAAGACATAATTTTAAATTTTTGAAAAGATATTTGAGTCGAAATTCAATTTTTACCAACTTTGAGTAATTTTTTTTTAGGTTTTTATTTTTTACTAGCGGCCCGTCCCGGCTTCGCACGGGTAGACATAAATAGGTACAGATATTTAAGTTAGGTTAGGTTAGGTTAGGTTATAAGGGGTGTGCACAGCACGAAGCTGTTGCGTACACGGGGGCCTACTGGTCGATTGTGATCACCTGTAAAAAAGTAAAAGTTAGCATTGATGCTTCTCAATTTTACCGATTAACGTAGACTGGCTCGTTAACGAACCAGCCTGTGCTATCTATGAATTTCCTCATGTTTGCCATTGAGACCTGTGCTAGATCATCCAGTTCTCCAACAAACCTGTTTCCGAAATGACGGAGTCGGCTGGTTTGGAGGTTCGGACAGTCACAGAGCAGGTGTTTAATGGTTTCTATTTCCTCCTCATCTTGACAGCTCCTGCAAAAATCGGGTGCAAATGCCCCTATCCTGTTAGCCATTATGCCAATGGCGCAATGACCTGTTAGTACACCTATCAAGATTTTAATGTTCTTTTTACCCAGCGATAGAATATACCGAGTTTCCTTTTCATTTGTGTTAGGCCATAATCTTCTAGAGATTGCGCAATCGTCCCTGGATTTCCAGGAGTTGTTGATTTTCTCTTTCAGTCTAAGGTCTATCTTCCTCTTGAGTACCCCAATCGGGACGAGTGGTCCCCTGACTGAATGGTCGCTACTTACTACTTGTGCCTGCTTCTGACCCTTTTCTGGCTAGGTCATCTACTATATTTAAGTTATAAGCATGCTAATTAAAACGACCATGAATCACTAAATTAGAAAACATTTTTTTGTCCTATCATTAATACTCTTCGCAGCGTATTAGATGAAAGACGTTTTATGGTTAATTTTTTACACCTTCAGTTGGTTTTAATAGGAATTTCTAAAGATTTCTATAGTAATCTAGTACTGAATATGTATAGCCTAAGACTTATATGAAACCTACGATTAATAACAAACATCAACATTGACAATCAGTTTATTGTTAATTATAAATTATTAAGACCATTAATCGAAATATAAACTATGCTACATCTCAAGTTAGACCAAATTACACATAAAATGCCAACTTTCATCGAAATCGGTTGACTTGGTGAAGAGTTCACTGGGAACATACATATGACACTGGATTTTTATATAGATAAAAAAACTGTCAATTCGATTTTTTCTCAAAATTTTACCATATGTTGAAAACGTTATTTTTCTTTGCACAAAATTGTTTTGGTGATAAAATCGTTTTGTATTTGTAAAATTTTCGTGGTGAAATTTTTTTTTTCAGTTTTTTGATGAAAAATAAACTTGTTTGGTATGGTATCACGTTACAATATATTATATAAAATTTAATTCAAGTCTCTAGCATTTTTGGTTCGTAAGATACTTAGGGTTAACCAAAATGTTCACCTTTTTTTTTTTTTAAACTGCTATGGTAAAAAAAAACACCCAAGCCCTTTCTGCATCTTTCTGCCTTATTTTCTGTATAACAAAATTAATTTGAAGTCGATATCTCTTCTGGTTCTTGAGCTATGGGACGACGAAAAAACTTCGCGAACGTACGGACGTACGGACATACGGGCGTACGGACGTACGGACGTATGGATGTACGAACGTACGTACACATGCACGCACAGCCATATTTCTAAAAATCTTTTATTTCTTCTCTAGGGACCTTGAAACGTCGAGAAATGTCAAAATTTTCAATTTGACAAATCGGACCCATTACAATAACTTCCTATGGAAAGTTAAAAAAAGGAATATTTACGTACTGCTCTCAACAAAATACAATTAAAAAGCTCAAATGTACATATGTATATGGCACTTGAGCGTATATACTTAAGATGAATTGTTTTAAATGTGGAAAAATTGGAATGTTAATATTTTGTAGGGATAACGGCCTGTGATTACCAATGCATTAATTCGACAATTTTTTTGTTAAAAGGTGTATTATTCTCTAAGATTTTGGTGACCTTCACTTTTAGTTTGTGTTGCTTGGGTTGCAAAGCGTTAGCTTTATTTCTACCAACAAATGGTAGAGATAGAGAGATAGAGATAATTCCTGCATTTTAAAGAAATTCCACCAAACTAACCATATACATATGTTAAGAATCGTTATCTTGATAAAAGTAAAATATTGATGTTAGATTAAGTTTTTCTGACTCATATTTCTTTCAAGAATGTCTAAAAATTTCCATTTGTCCCTAATTTTAAGGGCGGATGCAGACTTGTAATCAGGGGGGGCACGCGCTAAAGTGACAACCTTTGTTTTTAAATTATTTAAGAACGCTGTTGTTCAGCAAGGTACATATAGTCTAACTATTTAATTTGGTCGACTCTCTACATATGGAAGCATTCCAACAGTTTTCTAAATATGCCATATTTAAGAGCCAAACACAATACTTTAGAGAGTTTTTGTTGCTTTCACGCAAAAATGTAAGAAATTATTTTGAAACGTAGGTTTTTTCCAAAAAGAATATATTCTTAGTTTTCGCGGACTCAATTTTCGGGAGCGTATTTTTACTATCGCTATCAGTCTGCTTACTCGTAGATTGGAGCTGATGCTAGAAAATATTTTGATCTTAAACGAGTTAACAAATCTTAAAAATTGTGGAGAGAAAAATGTTAGTTAGTTAGTTTAACAAAAGTGTCATTTTTGCTGTTTTTGGGACATTTATATTCTTGAAATTCGTGTTTAAATCTCAGTTCTAGTACATCTTAAGAAAATTCAGTTCAAAAAGTAGATTTCTTTAATTTTTTATGATCTTACAGTTTTATTCAACAAAAAATCAATTTTGAAAAGAAATATAAAGCACGGCTGGGTCGCTAAAACTTGCTAATTTCTTCAAAAAAGTCTATTTAAAAATATTTTCTATATTTGACGATTTAAAATTGTACGTGCAAAAATTTAAATGCCATTTTACTTCTCAAAATACCGAGATTAACTTTTTTTTCGAAAATCATTAGAGCGGGTTTTTGACGTGACAACGTCTTAAATTAGGTTGCGGCTGGGAGTCACTTATGAAAAAGTGTAACGCCCGGTAACGTTACGATGAGTCACCGAACGAGAGAGAGACCCGCCGAATGCCTTGCGTCTCTCTCCCACTCAACTATGATCGGTCTGCCGCGCGCGCAGCACTAGAGAATTAGGCGCATTGAATCGGCGCATGCTTGTGTCTCTGTCTTTGTCTTTCTCGAACGTTCTTGGCGTTGGAAAAACAAGAAAGCGTCAGAATACAAGTTCACACGTGTGGTTAAAGTATCGTCAGCTGTGTCTGTAGTGAAAATGTGGAGTGCTTAGATTCGTCATTTACAACAACTACAACAATAAAGGTAAATAATTGTACACTGATATTTCATTATCGTAAACTATGATTGATTGATTAATTGTTAGATTGACACAAAAGTTGAGAAACTGAGTTTATAGGTTATGTCATACTATTGATAAATGTTGATAGTGTTAAGTAAATTATTAGTTTAAAAAATTTGTGCAATTCTTATTTTCATTCAATTCCTTGTTCCTATTGTGCAATTTAATTATATTCATATCAATAAATATTCTACCGAGAAAAAGACGTTGTCACGTAAAATCTTCGCCCGTAAAACCGACTTTACAGGCAACCATTTTTTAATGTATTTTGTATGTATACAATTTTTAAATGTTGTATTTAAAATATGTTTTGTATATACATTTTGCATATAAATTTCGTTAAAAATGTTCACCCCTTTCTGAGATATCATATTTTATATTATAACAATGTTATAACAATTCTTAAAAACAAAATAACGGTACCCTTTTGGAGCAATACCAAAATATGTTTTTCATAATTAGAGAAAGTTTGAAAAAAATATATCGGTACATTTTTTGAAAAAAATAGAATTAAATATTCTAAACCAAAAAATTTGTATGGGAACGCTGTTATTTTTCGTATTAAAAAAAAATAAAAAAAAACACCTTAAGCTAATCGGCTGAAAACCTTAATTTCAATGAGCACAATGGTTTAGGCTGAAGGGGCCAGGACAGGCCCACTTTTTTCTTACACCCACTTTTTTCTTTTTTTTTACAAATGCAATACTTCTTATATACATAGTTCATGTATGTCACCAGTAAAAATTACTTCAATGTTCACTATTTACGTGCTTTAAAACAGTTAGAAGGAATTGAAGGCTTGTTTCAGGAATTTAAAAGCAACTTAATATAAAATTGACGATCTCTTATTCAAGGCTTCTCCTTAAAAACCTGAATATTTGCTCTTTTTCTTAGAAACAAATTTTATGAAAATAATTTAAGGCATTAATAAAGTTAAAAAAATGTTAGTGGTTTTTGACAGAAAACCACTTTTTGGTGAATGTCGTTAAATAACTAACAAATCTTTAGATGAAATCTTTGCTTATACAACTTAACTGTATAAGCTTTATAGCTCATATTTATATGACCCCCTCTCCCTGGATGTCAAAATTTGATAAAATTATGCAAAGTTTTTGGAATATGGCTGAATTTCCGATTCATATTATTTTCATGGTCCAGTCCTCAGTTAAAAGTGACACTTTTGACCACAAAGTTTTAGGAAGTAAAATAAAAATTTGGTTTCGTATAAAAAAATAAATAATTCAAAATATAATGGGGTCATATCCATCAACTCAATACGAATAGGTTTGAATTGGAGGGAATTCCTACAAAAATACATACAAATTATCTCCGGGGGGTGTTCATGACCTCCAAGACCCCCCCCCCTTTGGATCCGCCATTGCCTAATTTTATCAATGATAAGTCAAGGACCCTGGTTCAGCCACAGACCCCAATAACATATGACTTCTTCACGTTTAACAGTAGTACCAAATTTTCATTTTGTTATCACCTTTAATCTTTGCCTAATTAACTCTCCTGTCTAATCTTAAACTCTAAGAGAATGAAATATAACACAATTCACAACTCACCTTACATAGCAATAAGACTAGCTTCGTTTTTGAATTTTGCGATTGAGAATTCTTGAGAAATCGAATCATAAAAATTCTATTCTCAGATTTCTGACAGCGAAAGTAAAAATGTGTTAGAGAAATTTTGTTTATGTTTCTGAGAACACGCAAGTCTCTGAGGTTTAAAAAATATAAACTGGCCGAATGTTAGGTTTTAATCGATAACGTTTTTTTCAACGACTGAAATTGTCAATGTTTTCTAAGCTCGACCTGTCAAAAATTAACTTAAGTGACATAGAAAATGAGTTGATAAATCAATCCTTAAAATCGAGCTTTGAAATCTTAAGGTGGATTTACATGCATCTGCATCTGCATACTACAGAAAAGAAGAAAGATGCCGATATACATATATGTCAACATTCGAAAGTGAGAGAGAATACACCACTGGTAACTCTTTTTACTTTTTATAATACAGTGTTGCCGGAAGCATTTACGAAAGTGAAATGAAATAAATCAAAAAAACCTAACAAAAGCTACAAAATATTAAGAAAATCGTAAATTTCCAAAAAAGAAAAAACTGGTTTATTATTGGGTACCTACACAGTGTTTCTCCATATTCTCAAAATGATTTTTAGTAAAAACCCATTAAAATTCGAAAGTATCTCACTAATGTAGGAAAAATATTGCAATTAGTTACATGAACCTGACACTTAAAATTAAATTTCAATGAAATTTTGGAAAAAAGATAAAACAAAGTGTTAAAAATTTAACATAATAACAATATTTAATTTAATCCTTTCCTTTTTGGTCCTTTCTCTTTATCTCACAAACATTAATAAAATGCATATTCATGTAAATAAATCAACAATCAACAAACACTAAGTAATATAAATTATATCAAACCAAATATTTTTGAATACAACTGTATCTAACATTACATTTTGACAGCTACGTTAAACATAACGTAACGTAATGAAGTTTGTTTAAATCTTATTCCCGTTAGTTAGTGCGCAAGTTCCATAAGCACCTGTTTTAATATAAATAGAAGATGATGACATCAGTAACAGCAAAAACAACAACAACAAAAGCTACAACTTATCTTTATCTGCCTATGAAAAAGCGTCCCAAGCTCCTAAGAAGACGCATGAATTCTGACAAATTGTTTGTGTTTTTTGATCGAGCTTTCGATGCCAAACTAAACTGAATAATGAACGCAAAACAACACACCGGTCGTGGTGGTGGCTATGTTAGACTTTGATTTTGATACAACCACAAAATCAGTATCTGTTTTAATTTCACCGAGTAAACGTGTGAATTCAATTTTTTCCAAATAATTTATATATTTTTCCAAGTGTTTTAAATTAAAAATAAATCAAAATGCCAATTGGTAAGTAGAGTTTGTGATTAATTATTATTTTTCAAATGAAGTTACCTGCCTAAATATTTGCTTCTATCAACTTACCCACGCTTAAAGGTTATTGCATTTTGAAGAAACTAAAAAATTCATTTATGTTTTAAAGTGTGTCACATAGGTATTTGTTTCAAAAGAAATTGAAAAAAGAAATAAAATATTTTGAAATTTTCTTTACTTATAGAAAATTAAGGTGTGGCTTCATTTTCCGTTTGATCAACAATAATAATAAATTGTTGTCAATGCATTTTACATTGATTTCCGTTACGCTTTTAACGATCGCAGTTCTTTTTAACACGTCATTGCGAATTTTAAAACTATAGAAAGAAAAAAATGCAAATGGCTTTGAAAAGATGACATAATCCAACACAATATAAAAATGATACAAAAATGAAATTGTTTTTGTTTTTCTTTTCTTGTCATGATATATCACCCTATGATTTTCTTTTACTTTATGAATTCTTTCAAATTAAAGTGTTTTTTTTTTGCAACAGATGCCTCTACGTCTACATACCTACTTCATATTTCTGAGACATTTGCTCACCCATTTGTAGTTCGTCGTTCTATGATTTTCGAATTAATTCCATAGAATCAAGGTCTGTCGCTTTTTGAATATAAAATTAATTTCACATTTTTGAGTGGCAGTGGCTTCTTAAAAGAATTCAACGAATAAAAATTGCGTTTGAAAAAGTGCGGAAAGCAGAAGAATTGCTAACCTTAACCATTGTATTCTTTGGTTTGATGATTTGTTTGTTGTTCATCTACGTAATGATAAATGTGCCGGCATTGCGTCGTTTTTGTTGTTGTTGCTTCTCTTTTTGTATGTTATTCTGTTCTTGTTTTCATGATCCGTGCAGCTTGTTTTTGGTTCGCATTCGAAATTCCAACCAACCCAAAGATTAATTTATTGAGGTTAATAATAATTTAACAAAGTCGCGTCAGATCATTTGTCTATGGAATTTTTCGTTTCATTATGTTCCTTAAAAAAAATCAAATTATGTAGATGTCGCGTCATCATGAATCATTTGATCACATACATATGTATACCTATGATGTGCACCTTATTAACAGCCACATAAAGGTAGTTATAGGCACATATTTACATCCAACATTATTTTGGAGCTTCCTACCAACCGTTACACATCGTCATCAAAAAATTATGTATTGTTATCAATAAGTTAATTTATGCTTAAGATCGATACAGGGTTTTCGTGAATTAAAATAAGTTTCGTTTTTCAAACAACAATGTGTATCTAAAATCTTGTTTTAGGCTATAAACACAATATTATTTTTAAAAAAATAGCAATTAAATGTATGTAGGTACATACAAATTCCATCATTGGGTTTGTTTACAAACGTCAAAATTTTGTCCAAAAAAGTATTACCTAACAGTTAAACCCTTGTTATCTATTGTTAGAATCAGATACCTACTCGTAAATAGATATGAACGGAATTTTTTAATGGTAATCCAAATGACAAATAACCATTTGTTTGAACGAGCCAAACACAAATAATCACATTTTTGCATTATCTAATAATGTTATTATTTGTGGCCCAAAATTTAAGCCTGCTTATTTTTTTATTGCATTAATTTATGTATAATGTTATGACCTTTTCCAAGGGTAAAATAAAATAATTTCTTTTTGATTAAAGATCTAATCTGCAGATCTGGGTTTTTTGGCAGATTTATTTCTGTTTGTACTAATACTAATGCAATTATAAACAAAATTGAGGATGGAAATTTGACAGCTGTAGCGAACTCGTACAAGCATTTAGACTAATACAATAACAAAAAAAACTATTCCAATCGTGTTCCATTCGCCACGAAAAAAATCAGTTTTTGACGGAAATCTGAATTTGCTCATGGAAAACCCCATCAAAAAGAAGTTTTTGCTTATTTTAAACGGTTTTAGGAGCCAAAAGTAGCATCATATCATTAAAATCAAGCCATCCGGAAAAATGTTTAAATATATATTTGATTGTGTTTCCTTTTGTTAGAATTGCAAAATATATACTGATTGATTGGAAATCACATAAAGAATTGTAATATAACATTCATTTTTCTATTTACTGGACTCAAACCAATTTTTCTAAACATCTCATTGCATTTTGAAATGAATCGTTTTACTGACTCGTATTTCAATTTTACACAACTTCTGTCAGAACAAATTTTACGGTGGATTTTAATCAGGAAATGTTTTTCAATGAAACAACTTTTCAATGATCGCTATAAACTATGTTACATTTTTTTTATCGTAGCATATAAAGCTATCATATCTATTATCATGTTTTAGCTTAAGTTAAGTTAGTAATTTTCTGTAACCTACGAGTTTTTCGTTCGTGATAGAAATCTTTTTGGCACTCACGTAATTTGTCAGCAAGGACTCGATATAACCTTTTCTCTTAGATTTTTTCTTAACGTCTGTCATATCACACAAACAAAATTGAATTAACCTCTCCCAGCGGTGGCTATTAGCACAACTTGAGCGCTCTAATGTCTCTTAGCAACATTTTTAACATGCTAAGAGCCTAACATTTTACTTAGTAGCAATTTTCTTAATATTGAGCAATATAAAAGGAGACTACAAAATTTTAAACCTTGCTTTTTGTTTTGCTAACTATAAAATAAATAAATAAGGTGGCGCAACAGTCCGTTGAGAACTAGGGCCTAGTTATTTACGATTCTCAACCATTCCTGTGTGCGAGGAATGTTGTCAGGAATCGGGACCTACAGTTTTAAGCTGAATTCGAACGACTAATTTAAGAAAGCACTTTTTATGACAAGAATTACTCTTGGAGAATTTGTCAATTCCTCGCAAGATGCAGTGCCCGTGAAAACTTTAGATAGCAAAGGCAGGGATCGAACCCAAAAACTCTGGCATGACAGACTTTATTTTAAGCAAATTGCTAAAAGTTAAAGTAAGTTAAAAAATGTTGGCGCAAAATCCAGTCCATGTAGATTGAACTGGATTTTACGCCAGGGAATTCCAATTAATAGGTCCGTTTATGTGTAATTGCTTTGTTTATTTTCACAAAATGTCACTATTTAGGTATGTTTGGATGTTCGTTTAGCAATATACTGTAATATTCGGCTTGGTCCGACAATTAAAACTTATTCACACTTGTATTTAAAACACAATTTTACTTTGCTGATGACTTTTTTAAAAACTTGTACATGAACCTTAGAGATTTCAAAGAAAAGATCAGTTGGAGCAATTATGCTACCGAAATCTGATGTTTTTGAGAAATTTTTGTGGAACAAAAATGTTTCAGAAGACTTTTTCATTTTAATAGATTCCCCACATCTTTTCATATCAGTTTCGCATAATTTACAAGATATTTTTTTAGTCATCTTCAAAATTGCGGCCCCGATGAAATACCTTGGAGAAAGGTCCTCTATCAAAATATCCTCCTCTATAATATTAAATTCTGGAAGGTCAACATCTTCATCTTCACCTGTTTTCTATGACTTCTCCAGGCAAATTTGGATTTTCTTTATAATTTTGATAACTACTATCAGGATTTGATTGGGAAAATACATCTTCTGATAAAAAATCCTCCGTGTCTTGTTCGCAATTTGATGCATAAGTGCTCAGGGATGAAAATTTATGGGACATTATTAATCGCAATAATATTGTTAAAATTGAAAACAGATGGATTTGGATCAAATCCACCCCGACTTCTTACCAATGAAAAGCAATTTTCAATTGGATCTTGATTTATTTTATAAGTTAAAAAATATTTTTTGTCTAGATGGTCTTCTAACAATTCACTTGACAATTGTAAAACCACTCTTATAGTTTGCAAAAAGCCTGTTACCCAATAGGTCTTAGTTTGACCTTCAAATGTCAAAGCTTCCAAATAATCAATACTTTCTTCTAGGAATTTTCGAACGATGTTGTTTTCTTTTAAACCACTCCTATAAATATTTTTGTTAAAAGGGCTTTTAGAATTTAGGCAGTCAAACAAATTGTTCATAAACTCAAAGAATGTTGATGAAGATAAGGCATACGGAGCTACTTCTGAGCTAAATACTTTCATTTCAAAGGCCGTCTTTGTGGAAGCACTTACAGTGTGGCTGAAAATCTGTGTAGCGTACTTTACTTTCATTTTTTGCCAACTATTTGGCCTGATATGCTTATAAGATATCTTATGTGCCATTTTCGTTGTTTTGTATAGCTCTGCTTCGTAAAGATTTTCTACAACTTGCCAAGTTGCGATGCCCTCGACACATCTTATATTTTTTTTAATAATGTGCGTGCACTTTTAATGAGATGACAAGGGTCTTACAACGCGAAAATTCTTTGACAGTTGTGATAAAAGAACGGCTTTTCTGGTCTTATATCTAGAAAATTGAAGCACCTTCTATTATTCGAACCTTGATCGCATGTTAAACTTCTGACCCGTAGCCCTATGTCTTGACAATAATTAAAATTGTTTATCTGATTTTTTTTTATTCCTTACCACTTATTGGTTTATCCGTTACAAAGTTAGCTTATGATGTATTTCCAATTGGAGAACAGACCTCTTATCATAAATAATAACACATGTTTACCAATTAGATATTTCTTTTCATTGCCATTGTGATTGTCAATGTACCCAACTATTTCATCATTGTAGCCATCAAAATACAAATTTCGTTTAATTGATATTTCATCAAAAATTAGTGAAGTTTCTTTAGTATCGTGTGTCCACTGTCCATTTCGAAATTAAGTCTTTTAAATTTTTAGTGATATCATCGTTGAAGCCTGGCCTTGTTTTTTTGATTATTTGCTATCTACGAATAGAGTGTTCTGAAGGTAAGTTTAATATTATAAATGCGAAAGTAACTCTCTGTCTGTCTGTCTGTCTGTTACTCAATCACGCCTAAACTACTGAACCAATTTGCATGAAATTTGGTATGGAGATATTTTGATACCCGAGAAAGGACATAGGCTACTTTTTACCCCGGGAAAATGACGCATTCCCATGGGAAAATTCAGGTGGTCGATCGCTTTTACGCCTAAACTACTGAACAGATGTAAATGAAATTTGGTAAGGAGATAGTTTGAGACTTAAGAAAGGACATGAGTTACTTTTGACCTCGGGAAAAAAACGCATTCCCATGGGAAAAATTATCTGATCGCTTTCACTCCTAAATTACCAAAGATTTGAATTATATTTGGATAAAATTGGTATTACGGAAAAACAACGCATTCCCAACCCTTATGAAATAAGTTGTCGAACATGTTAAACATATCATACAGGTACATATATTAAAGAGGGCTTCGCGCGCCACGTGTCTCAAGCTCTCAACGTTAGACGCAAACTGTGGCTCAAGTTCCACACATAATAATTTTAAACCTAAACTTTGCTATGCTCAACCTTTCATCGCCAAACACGAGCCATGTAGGTACAACAAATAATTCACTGGGTCTGTCTTCTACTTCTGATAATTCTGTTTCGGCTGTGGCTCGGGACGAGTGCACGGGCGGGGGTCACACGCGGTAGACGAGGCAGGTGTAAATGTAATTGTTTCTTTAATACTTAATGATTTACTCGGTTCGTCTTTGATCATTTAGTTTACCAGAAGTAGGTAGGTAGTTTTAAGTTAGTTTCTTTAGTTCAACTGCGTATTTCTTTTAATATTAATACTTGTTTATTTTTTAGTTTTAAAATAATAAACGGTATACAATACCTACTTAATTTCTATTTATTTTGGTTCCTTTTAGCAGGGCAAACTCGGAAAGTTGCAGATGTAAATTTGTAAAAAAAAAAACTGTTTTTCCCATGGACAATTATAACATGTATATGTAGCGTCATCACGAGTCTCAAACCCACAAAATCTTTACGTTCTGGCCAAGGAAATACAAATGTATTGCAGTAACCTATCTTCTTCTGAAAATGTATTAACCTAACCTAACCTAGCCTAACCTATGAAAATCACACTTAGTATGGCCTCATCCCATCTCGGCACAATTCAAACATATGTACGTACAAAAAAGTACAGCTCAGGTTTTTTCATACTACTATCCAAAAAAAAAACTATCTAATGCGGAAGAAGTCGCGGGTAAAAGCTAGTTTCTTATATATCTGTATACAGAAGGAGATTTATAATGTAATTCAGAAGCCAAATCTTTTTCATTTTTTTTTCCAATGGGAAAACTTAGATTTTTTGCACAAAATCATTTTCCTGAATGTTTTGGCGTTAGGACTTATATTTGGTAAGGATTATATTAAAGAAGTTAACGGAACACCAATTTTCTTTTTTAAATCCTTGTTTCTACATTTGGTCTTCTTAATTTGTATGTAGGATTTTTAAGTTTTATAAGAAAAAGTTCTTGTTTTTTTCTTTAAATCGTTATATTTCTTTATTATTTTAATATATTTCGATCTATAAAAAGAACAGTTTTTTTCTGCTTTTAAACAATTTTTGCATTTCGGATCTTCTATATCAGCTCGAAACTTCGAGGATGAGGAAGGTTCCTTACTTACTTACTTAAGGTGGCGCTACAGTCCGGGGCGGACCTGGGCCTCAACCAAAATGCGTCTCCAGCCAGCTCGGTCCCTAGCTAGCTGTCTCCAGTTTCGCACGCCAAGTTGGTTGAGGTCCTCACCCACCTGAGTGCGCCACCTGAGTCGCGGTCTTCCTCTCCTGCGCCGTCCCTCGGGATTGGATTCGAAGAGCTTCCGGGCTGGAGCGTTGATGTCCATTCGCTCTACATGACCCAGCCATCTTAGCCGTTGGACTTTTATTCTGCTAACTAGGTCAGTGTCGCTGTACAGCCCGTACAGTTCGTCGTTATATGTTCTCCTCCATTCTCCATCTATACGTACGGGACCAAAAATCACCCGAAGAATTTTTCTCTCGAACGAATCGGTGAGATCTTTTCCGACCTTGATGGAGCATTCTGCACAAACGGATAAATTTGACAGGGATGCCAAAACTAGACATTGCTCTGTAGAGCTCTTCCCTATGGATGCTGTCATATGCGGCTTTAAAATCGATAAAGAGATGGTGGGTATCGATTTGAAGCTCCTGGTTTTTTTCCAAGATCTGCCGTAATGTGAATATTTGGTCGATAGTGGACTTTCCTGGTCTGAAGCCACACTGATAAGGACCTATCAGGTTGTTGACGAACGGCTTCAGACGTTCACATAATACGGTATAAAGGATCTTATATGCAATGTTAAGGAGACTGATCCCTCTGTAGTTGGCGCAATTTAAAGGGTCTCCTTTTTGATGTATCCGGCAAACTATGCTGAGATTCCACTCATCGGGCATGCTTTCTTAGGTTAAGTGGTTCTATCTCCCTTACAGCGGAATTCCGTTCGTCATCGCCGTTATATAATTTGGAGAAGTGGTCTTTCCATATTCTCAACATAGACTGCGGTTCTACTACGATGTTCCCCTGATCGTCTTTACAGGCTTCGGTTCGTGGCTGGTACCCTTGGGAGGTTTTTTTACCTTTTGGTATAATTTACGAACCTCATTCCTGTTGTAACATCCCTCTATCTCCTCGATCACGCGCTTCTCGAGCTCTCTTTTTTTCCATCTAAGAAGCCGGTGTTCCTCTCTCCTCTTCTGCTCGTAGAGCTCGCGAGCAGCTCTGGTCTAGCACTTCAGAGGCGGCATCTCTGATGGCTCCAAGGCAATATTGCCACTGGTTTTCAATGCTTAATGCAGGCAGCATAGGACTCCTTAAGAGGTTACTAGAGACTCGATCGGAAAAGGACATGGCAGTTTCTTGCGATTGTAGCCGTCTAACGTCGAAACTTCTCACAGTACTTGCCGTACCTTGGCTACAACGAGGTAATGGTCCGAGTCAATGTTGGCCCCTCGGAAAGTTCGGATATCCTGTATACTGGAGAAGTGTCGTGCGTCGATCGCAATGTGGTCAATCTGGTTGACAGTTGATTGATCAGGAGATTTCCAGTCCCCTTGTGGATATTAAGATGTGTGAACTGCGTACTAGCTACCAGAACGTCTCGCCCCGCAGCGAAATCGATCAGCCTGAATCCGTTGTCGGAGGTGGTGTCGTGCAGGCTGTATCTCCCGATTGTGCCACCAAAGATGTCTTCTCTTCCTAGCTTGGCGTTAAAATCTCCTAAGATGATTTTAATGTCATAGCCAGGGCACTGCTCATAAGTCTTGTCCAAGAGCTCGAAGAATATGTCTTTGGTGTCTTCATCTTTCTCCTCTGTTGGGGCATGCGCGCATATTAGGCTTATGTTGGCGAATTTAGCCTTGATGTGGATTGTCGTGATGCGCTCGCTCACACTGTTGAAACTCATGACTCTTTGCCTGAGTCTAGTTCCAACAACAAATCCACACTCAAATAGACGCTGTCTTTGTTCTCGGTAGCAGTCGCCGTAGTATATATCGCAGTCTTTTAGTTTGCGTTTGCCCGGTCCATCCCATCGCACTTCTTGGATGGCGGTAATATCTGGCTTGCAGCAGTTTAGGGTTTCCGCTAATTGTTCGGCTGCACGTGGTCTTTTAAGGGACCTAACATTCCACGTACAGATCCGAAGTTCGTTGTCCTTATTTCGTTTGCTTGGGTTGTCAACAGTGAATCCGTCCGTATCCGAAGCTTGTTGGTGCTTCGCAACTAGAAGATTTTTACGTGGTCAGGAAGTCACCCCGACGGCACAACCCCCAACCTGGAGGGCCAGATCCTTAGTATAACTCCAAGGACTGGTCTCCGAATAAGTCGTAGAAGCCCTATAAGGTGTTCACTAAGTACAGGGTGGGCCGTAAATAAGTGCACTTAAAAAAAAATTATATTAATACAACTGTAGCGCTTTTAAATGAAATATTTATTTTAAATTATACAAAACGAAATGAATTTTTATTTTTTAGAAATTAAATCATCCAAATATTGTCAATTTCGCCTACAGCACTCTTCCAATCTGACTCTGAGATTTTGGAACACTTTTGTCAAAAGTTGCGGAGTGATTAAGCGGATTTCTTCTTCAATGTTCGCTTTTAATTCAGCCGTCGTTGAAGGATTATTAGAGTACACCTTACTCTTGAGGTAGCCCCATAAAAAGAAATCCGGTGGCGTTAAGTCAGGGCTCCTGGGTGGCCAAGCAATATCACCCCTCCTCGATATCAACCTTCGAGGAAACATTTCTCTAACGACCTCCAGAGAGTCGTTACTTGTATGGCAGGTAGCGCCATCTTGCTGGAACCAGGTGTGAATAGTGTAACCACTCGATTCTTGCAGTTTTGGAGCTAAAAAAAAAACTCTAAGCATCGAAACATAACGCTCTGAATTAACAGTAACATTACGCCCGTATCGATCTTCATAAAAATACGGCCCTATGATCCCCACTTGGCTATTCTGGCCCAAACGGTCACATTCGGAGAGTGTAACGGTCGTCCATGTTTTAAGCGTGGATTTTCTGTTCCCCAGTATCGACAATTTTGTCGATTAACAAATCCGTTGACATGAAAATGAGCTTCGTCTGAGAAGATAATGTTATTGAAGTGAGGGAATCTCCGTAACATTTCTGTTGCGAAATTGAACCGTGAAACAAAATCGGATTCTTTCAAATCTTGGACAATCTGAATTTTGTAAGGGTATAACTTCAAATCATCCCGTAAAATGCGACGTAAAGTCGTTCTGGGTACTCCCAGGGCCGCAGCGCGTTTCCGTGTAGAGCTTCTTGGATCCTCGCGCACAGAAGCTTGTACGCGTTCAATTGTTTCTGCAGTCCGCCTGGAACGTGGGCGTCCTGTAGGTCGAAGTTTTTGCGTTGATCCCGTTGCCTCGAATGTTACGATCCATTTTTTGATTACATTCGTACTTGGACACTCGGTGATGTTGCGTAATCCAAACTTTACCCGAAAAAGCCGACGAACAGTCACGTATGAGCGATTGTTTTCATAAAAGGCGCGAACGCAGAAAGCGCGCTGCTCTCCCGTGAACGGACTCAATGCGACTAAAAATTTAGATCTCGAGCTGCAAGGAGATACCATCCCCGCGCGTCTCGGTTATTTCGTTCGGGAGTTAGAGCGAGACAAAAAGTGCACTTATTAACGGCCCACCCTGTAGTTGAACGTTGATTCCATCTCGAGAATTCGTCCGCTGCCGTCTGGATAAGGAGTGGTGCCTTAGTGGAAACACCTCTCCCCCCCCCTCTCTCGTTTTCTGCCCCCAACAACTTTCCACCGGTGTTAGAACCCAATCTCCAGTTGAGGTACTATAGGCACCCGATGTTCACCGCGGGGAGGTGAGAGTAGGAGTTGATCTTTGGATTGCATTTCATACAATATAAATGAAATTTAATATATTCCAAACAATTATGTTCAGGTAGTGTACAATTTAATCGCATGATTCACTACTTGAACATAATTGTTTTGGGGATATTCACTTGGGGATTTTCGCCCTGGGTATTCTCTCTTTGGGAATTTCGCTGCTGGGGATTATGGATTTGGGGATTTTAATTTGGGGACTACATCTTGGGGAAAATTATCACCAACCCATATTCTTACCACCAATATTAAAAATGTAAAATCCTATTTTCTATTACAAATATACATATGTAGTGCATACATTTGTATCTATGTATATTTAAATGGGTCGGTAGATAGGTACTCATATGCAAGGCATCTTAACAAATTTCTAGTGCATTTTAGCTATTTACTTATTTCTTTTTTTTTCTAGTAAAATGATAAATTCAATCCAATTCAATTCAAACATTTTTTGAAAATTAAATACTACATAAAACTCAGTTACAAAACATTGAAATCAGTGGGTGTAATAATAAATGTGATAAAAGCTACAAGTTCGAATTAGGTGTACGTAAATAAAATTACAAGGTCGTTCAATATAATTTTTGTTCCAAATTAATAGTAGCTACAATAAGTAATAATGATAATATGACTAATGAGTAATCCCTTATATGTTTTTACTATATACTTTACTTAGCTAAAAATTATAATTTTTCAAGTTTGGCAATGTTAAGGTGCAATTAAAATAAACAAAATAATTGCATCATATTTCTTTTCTACTCTTTTAAGTCTGTAGTGGAAATTATAATATAAACATAAAGAAAAACTGACTCACACTTCACACACTTTTCTTAAATCTAGTAATTATTGTATTTAAGTGGGTTCTCTTTCAATCATGTCATCCAAGTGTAAAAAGACATCAAGTTGGATACATGCCAACTTTTCTCTGGAATAAAATAAGTTTCTTCCTCTAAAACAACTATTTTGTTTCTACTTATTGGTATAATAATATCAAAAATCCATATTTTAAACCAATAATTGTTTTCACTTAATTTTTAAGCTTAAACGTTTCATTAATTTTTCTATTTATAGTTCTTAAATTAAAAAAAAAAAATGTAATGGCTTGTTTATGATAATGGTGCGCCTTCATCCACGTAATATGTTTTGAACTTTCTAATCACAAACGTTATTTCTAATAGCAATTTATAAACTTCTACTATGCCTTTAAAACTTGTTTAATCTTAAATTTGTTTTCTCAAGACATAACTTGGGAATAATAAGTGGATAAGCAAATACATGTGTGTCTTTTTTTTCAATAAGATCATTGTTATAACTTTGGAGGTTATTATTGGACATTTCTTGCACATCTACGAGTATATAGAACTTGTATCATATTTTGTCTCTAAGTTAAAGAATTACGATTTATAAACAATATGTATGTAGATATTTTTATAATCATCATATTTTCCACAAATATTCTATGCTTATGTAAGAATTTTAATTTTAACAATTAATAAAATATTCACAAGGTTTAATTTGCTTATAAATAATATTATGTACTAAAAGGCTAAATCAACAAAAAAAGTCGTTCTAGAGGTAGGGTAGTGGTGATACGTTCTACTGGAGTGCTCTCGAGTTTCGTCATGGGCTGTTGTTAATTTATTTTTAGATCCGTTTTAACCAGTGTAGTTATACAAATTATCATTGTTAATTTTTCTGAAAAAAAAAAATCTTTATCAAATTTGTTAAAACCGTCCAAGACGTAAATTCGAAATTAAAAACACAAATCTATTTTATATACCATACCATTGTTTAAATAGTTGGAGTGTGGGAGGTGTTGAATTCAAATTTAAAAAAATGTCAGAGAACATTACATTATTTTGTAAATTGAGCGCACCTACCTTAGAATAGAATAGGTTTTGACCTTTGTATATGAAAACTATAGTACTCTCATGGGCAGACATTTTTAGGGCGGCCGGATGCAGCTTCCATATGAAGGCCGATGAATTTGTTTTTTGTAATTTTTTTATATCAATGCATTTTTATATGAAAACGGCAATGTCTCAATATTGTGTCTAATAAGGGGACGAATGAAATTTTTGTATGCTTACATCAGCTGTTCAAGATCCTGTACCGATTTTTGTTTTTATTTACATTCATAAGGCTGCTTCTCCTTGTGTACGATCTTTGTACATTACATATTGATATTTATATTACAACAATTCGACTTTTTTCTTCATTTTTAACAAATTAATGTGGACAACAAAGCTCGGACCTTATAGATTAAGCCGATAGAATTTTGTATTGCTCCAGAAGGGTACCCCACGTTATTTTGGTTTTAAGTTTTCTCAAGAACTAATCAACTGATTTCAATGATTTCAATAGTTTTTTTCTGCACAAGCTCTTATATTGGCTTTATTTTTCGATTTTTTAAAAAATAGTAAATTTGTTTCAAAATTCGATGTATCCAAAATGGGTCATTAGTTTTTTACAAAACTGTATATTAATTTGTTCAAAATAACTGCATACCAAAAATATATAATATTTTAACTAAAACTGAAAAATTGTATGTTTACAAAATTTTTTTTCAAATAAGAATTTAGAAACATGAAGGTTTTTTTAAAAAATCAAATTTTGGAAACAAGCTTTTTTAACAGGTACATTTTTAAATTTAAAAATACAGGAAATATTTTAAATAGTCTTTGTTTGTCAATTGAACTGATTCGTTCTAAAATTGCCTCTACCTCCTACACGAAGAGACATAAAGCCCTATTTCGGTAGTCAAAAGTGCACGTACGTACATATATTTTAAAACAGTAGTAAAACGTTATTTTTATTTCAAATTTTATAGAAAAATTACTCCTAAGTTAAAAACTTTGCTGTGGCATACAAAAAATGGAAAGAAACAAATGTGTTTTCCTCATTCACTCATACTTTCGTTAATTCTCTATAATCTTTCTCTATTTCAAATTATAACATTTTTAAGTCTCCCAAGTCTCCCGAATGCAAATCGATTTCTCCATGAATGTCTTGACTAGACGTTCTACAAAAAATATCTAGATGCCGCCCTATTCGACTTCCACCATGAGAGTACTATAGTTTTCATATACAAAGGTTTTGACAGTCCAATTTCGGTGTCTAAATTAAAGTACAGACGCTTGTCAAATCTTACAACATTTTTAAATCAGCTGATAGCGCTCTGACAGTAGTTTAAAATGTGCTGACAATAGCCCAATATCTATCAATGAAAAATTGACTGTTTTCACAGTTGAAGATTCCGTTTAATTTTTTTCAATTTTCATTGCCAGACTGTTAGCTTATAGATATTTTATTATCTATGACAGTGAAAAAATTGTCAGAAATTTTCAGATGCCTTAAAAATGAAATTTGACAGCTTCAAACGTCATCTGATAAGTGGCAGCAATGACGTTTCTGGCTGCGTTCAATGTCGTGTTGGATGGGGTATCCTGGTTAGGTGGACTTTTAGATACCTTATTGAACCAGTTATATGCCTAAATTGAGATGGCATGGCAAAAATTAAAAAAAAAAAACGTTCAGCTTTTCACAAAAAGCAGACAAACATCTAGGTTTCCAGGTCCAAAATTATTGTAAAATAAATAATTTACTGAAAAAACATACAAACTTGAAATCATTTTCAGGCTCCTTCAAATTGAACCATTTATTGCTGTTCTGAAATTCTTGGATACGTTTGGATTTATTTGTTGACCTCCCAGCTGTTTTGTATCATCTTTTCCCTTAGACGTAAAACACTAAAAAAAAAAGGTATCCGAATCCCTATCTGTCTCAGATTGAACGCTGCCCTCAAAATTGCAATTTCACACCTTCTTAGACATTTGGGAGCGTTTTTAACTACATGATAGATTTGACATTTATCTGACTAAGATTAAGTTCGATTTAAATGTTTAAAATGGAAAAATCCGTTTTTTCTTCTCTTAAAAGCTTATACAAAACAAACATTGATCTGTGCTTGGTTTTTTCAGTTTCATCAAATCTTAAAATTCGCTTCCTTATCCTCTTTACCGTTTCGGTGTCAAGTTTCTCTTGTAACAATAAATAATTTCTATAACAACGCTGTGCATTTGACCACCTGATTAAAATTTTAGGTATTAAACTTAAGCAAATTAAATGTTCATGTGATTAGCTATAAAAAAACAAGCTCGTAAAATTTAAAAAATAATAGAATTCAAATACACAAGTGGTTTATCAATAAAAATAACTTCCACACAAAACTCCATCGACATCTGCACTAGCTCCAAACAAAAAGGTCAAGAATATTGAAAGACCCAATAAAACACATCATTCCATTCAAGTTCAAGGGTAGATAAACTTACATACATATTTCTTGAAAGAAAAGTCGAAACGTTGCAAAAGTTGAGTCATTCAATAAAGAATTTAAATATAAATAAATTGTTGATGTAAAAATGATTTCACACAAGAAACTTTTCCATTGTTTTGGTTTTAGGCAAAAATGTAAAATCTATAAATCAGACTTTTCTATAGTGATGATGACGACATGTTTTCTTATTCAATTCACTTTTTGAAGAAAAAAACAATCGAATTTCAAGGAAAAGATTTAGTACAGAGGTAGAGGAATAGCGCATAGAGAATATTAAATCACAGATAGTTGTTGTTCGAGGTGATGTCATTCTCATTTTTCAATTTGTTGTATAAAATTATACATTTACGAGCCGATGGTGTTATTTATTTATGTAGATTGTACAACTTTATATACTCGTAAATATAAATAGAGTACCTTCTAACTTGTACTTACACTAATTTTATGGAAGTTACGAAGTAGTTACATATACACTACTGCCAAACATTAGCAATGTACCCTATCTCGGTCAGGGCAAGAGTGCTAATTTACGAGTTGTTGTATTGTTGTGCTTAAATAAAAGTTGGGTAGGGAGATAGTTATCACGAAAAATAGCCACCTACCTATTTATAAAAAGTAACAACAAATTGTGAATTGTACTATTTCTATTCTTTCTTTTCTAAGTGGAAGTTTATGGAAATGGTTGAATTGATTTAAATTATTTTTACTACACCTATGGGAACTTTTAGTTGTTCTTTGGAGAACTAAAATAGTTTTGAAATCCGTTAGACGAAAGGTTCACTTGACCATTCTACTTACAGCATAATGCTTAACGGAGTTTTTTAGTCATTTAAGAATTAGCAAATTAATCAGATTTATTTTGAGAAAATATACAATCATTTCCTGCCACCTGGGTTAAGCACGTAATATAGAATTATAATAATGAAGCTATACCAAGTTATACACATAACTTTTTGATAGGTACTTATACAAAATATGAAAATAATAAATTCAATCGATGTTTATAATCTTCTGTGTTATTTGCTGTCAAAAAGTCGTTTTCGTTTAAAGTTTCGTTAAAGAGGGATTTTTCATTAGGTTAGTTAATAAATCAAATTAATTTATTTTTGATACGGATCCGTATATGTAGAAACGTAAGTGTAATGGCTGAATCACAAACACGCTTCAGCTTCGGCTTCGTCTGCGTTACGGTGGGCCTGCTTCGAGGTTGCTTTGAATGACATTTCTATTATTTCATCCCTCCAAAAAGCAAATATTTTGTTTGTTGACATTTTTTATAACTGTTGAACTCTCAGACAAAGCAAATGTTCAGATAATTGAACTAGAGCTTCCGTTTGGGGTCACATTACGTTACATTACGTTCTTTTCCTTACGATTGTCAAACAAAACGTGATAGCATGCATTGAATTCCTATGGCTGAACTCGTAAACGTCAGGCGAAGCCGAAGCTGAAGCGTGTTTGTGATTTAGCTATAAAAAACGTTTTTTTTTACTGAAAACGTTTTTCCATTCCATCTTACAAAATAAATTGATTCATTTTCTGATTTATATGTATAAACATTTTTATAGAAATTTAACCCGCCTTTGCCTTTTGCCTTTGTTACATTTGGCCAGTTTATATTTTTAAGATTTCTGAGAATTTTCTGAGGGATTTACGGAGCTGGAGAATGAAATATACTTACATAAATACAATTCATAATTCATTCAATCACAAAGCGATAAAATTAGCTTTACATTTTTTGTTCTTTCTTTTTGACAATTCTATTGATAAATCGAATCATACAAATTTCCTTCTCAAATTTCTGACAGCAAAAATGGGAAATTTGTATGAGAAATTTTGTTCATATTTCTGGGAATACGGAAATCTTTGACACCTAAGATATATAAAGTGGCCAATTTACTTCCGCTTACAAGAAATAACATCAAAACAATTGTCAGGTTCAGGTGACCTAAGGGACTTGAAGGTAAGGCAAGTTTCTAGTATCTTATTGGGCAGCTGCCAAAAAATTGCCTTCCAAGTATGGCAACCTATTGGAAAGTTTACTGGAAAGTAAGTCAAGAAAAATCTCCGATTCTATTAAGTCAAGTCTAATTATGTCAAAATGTCAGCTAAAATAAATAAATTAGGTGGCGCAACAGATCCGATAGGGGATTTATGTACATTCTCAAGTATGTGTGACATGTATGGTTTGATGCATATTTAAAAGATTGGAACCATTATTGGCTGAATCACAAACACGCTTCAGCTTCGTCTGCGTTACGGTGGGCCTGCTTCGAAGATGCTTTGAATGACATTTCTATTATTTCATCCCTCCAAAGAGCAAATATTTTGTTTGTTGACATTTTTTTACTGCTCTTGAGCTGTCAGACAAAGCAAATGTTCAGAAAATTGAACTAGAGCTTCCGTTTGGAGTCACATTACGTTACATTACGTTATTTTCCTTACGATTGTCAAACGAAACGTGAGGTCAAAGCTCCATTGTGGTAGCATGCATTAAATTCCTATGGCTGAACTCGTAAACGTCAGGCGAAGCCAAAGCTGAAGCGTGTTTGTGATTCAGCCATATGGTTCTTATTCGTGAAACATGCTATCAAACATTCCATGGACATATGTATTTTCCAAGTCTAAAAATTTACCCCAAAAAATATCACTGAGGGCGTTTTTCTTTTTTAGTTCAGAGCAGAGCTCGAACTGTCAAAAAAATAATTGTGTTTCTTTTTGAGCTCTGATCGTTCAGAGCTTCAAATTCGTGTTTCTTTTTTAGTTCTGAACATGTTCAGAGCGCGCTCTGTGAGCTCAGAATAAAATAACAGAGTAAACGGAGTAAAATGCTGAGCACAAACAATTTGATATCTGAAAGCCGGGAAATTAAAAAAAATCATCGTCAAAACAATAAAAATGGCGGAAGAGGCTGGTCGCTCTAGTGCAGAAGGAAAGATAATTTAGAAAAAATAATTGCATATAGCATTTGTATGAATCAAATTTATTTCAGGCGTCAAATGGACCAACGCTATGACTGTTTTTTTAATTAATTTGATTAAAGACAATTTTGAACGCCTTCAAACAGACGACATTTCAAATCATGACAGTTTAGTGCTCAAGTTGTTTCATAATTAAATCAGAGAGCTCTGAACATACTCTGCTCAGAACTCTAATCTACTCTACTCTGTTCTGAACTAAAAAAGAAAAACGCCATGAAATATAGCTTTAAAGAATTCCCCAATTTTGTTTCTTACGATTTGCACTAGGGTTTGATAAGCATGCATTCATATTCTCAAGTTGACTGTCAAATAATGCAAAATATCAAAATAAATTAGTACTTGACAACTTGCCCAATCGGAGAATGTACATATGTACATACGTCGGTCTCTTCAAATGGTCCATCGGTATCAATTCTTGAGTCAGCTTAATCACTTATGGATGTAAACCAAAATGTCAAAATGTGGTCTGAGCGATGCACAATTCTTGAGAAAACCGTGGAATTAAGTGATTTGGATCGGTCGCTACGTACGTCTGGATGGTTGCGATATTTTCAGCACTTCGTCCGTAATAAGTAAAACGGTACATTCAATTAAATTTTAAAGTTGTCAAGTCCCTTTTAGAAAACCCCATAATTTTAAATTCAATCAAGAATATTTGTCATTTTGTTTGATGCAATGTTCACATTTTCAAATTCAAGTCAATCAGCGCATTTGTCAAAAAATTAGGGTATGAAATTAGCCAATTCAGCAGGATTTGAAATACTTGTAGGCCAATCAATCAGAAAATATTCTCTCAGATTTAAATGATAGTTGCTCCCCCTGAAAAATTGCTCCCTCAATCAACTGATGGTGAAGTAAGATTTGAAGAAATAGCTTTCTGATGCAGATACCCAATCTCGTGAGCTACTTAAAACCATTAATCACTTAATTTGTCGTCAACGAGACCCCACTCACAGACTATCTAAATAACCCTCATACACAAATACATATATACTCGTACTTCGTTAAATTATAGCTCGTCATATCACATAATTAAACGTAATTAAAACTACTATGGGATCCTCTATCGCAATTTCGCAATTATTTAAAATATCATGACTAATTTTTGTTTCAAGTAGCTGGGCAAATATATTTGTATTGAGTTGAACTAGTATCGGGTGATTTTTTAAGAGTTTGAGAACTTTTTTAAAAAAAAAACGCATAAAATTTGCAAAATCTCATCGATTCTTTATTTGAAACGTTAGATTGGTCCATGACATTTACTTTTTGAAGATAATTTCATTTAAATGTTGACCGCGGCTGCGTCTTAGGTGGTCCATTCGGAAAGTCCAATTTTGGGTAACTTTTTCGAGCATTTCGGCCGGAATAGCCCGAATTTCTTCGGAAATGTTGTCTTCCAAAGCTGGAATAGTTGCTGGCTTATTTGTGTAGACTTTGGACTTGACGTAGCCCCACAAAAAATAGTCTAAAGGCGTCAAATCGCATGATCTTGGTGGCCAACTTACCGGTCCATTCCTTGAGATGAATTGTTCTCCGAAGTTTTCCCTCAAAATGGCCATAGAATCGCGAGCTGTGTGGCATGTAGCGCCATCTTGTTGAAACCACATGTCAACCAAGTTTAGTTCTTCCATTTTTGGCAACAAAAAGTTTGTTAGCATTGAACGATAGCGATCGCCATTCACCGTAACGTTGCGTCCAACAGCATCTTTGAAAAAATACGGTCCAATGATTCCACCAGCGTACAAACAACACCAAACAGTGCATTTTTCGGGATGCATGGGCAGTTCTTGAACGGCTTCTGGTTGCTCTTCACTCCAAATGCGGCAATTTTGCTTATTTACGTAGCCATTCAACCAGAAATGAGCCTCATCGCTGAACAAAATTTGTCGATAAAAAAGCGCGAAACACATTTCGAACCGAACACTGATTTTGGTAATAAAATTCAATGATTTGCAAGCGTTGCTCGTTAGTAAGTCTATTCATGATGAAATGTCAAAGCATACTGAGCATCTTTCTCTTTAACACCATGTCTGAAATCCCGCGTGATCTGTCAAATAGTAATGCATGAAAATCCTAACCTCAAAAAAATCACCCGATATAACTACGACGCGACGCGAAGATTAACAGCGCAACAAATGATTAAATCTGTACATGCCATAATAATTTTTGTACTATAATACATGAGGTCATAATGAAGCTTTTAAGAATCATCTTACACGCGCACCCATCCTCTCTAATGTCTGGATGGCTAGTCACTCTGGACTATGCACGTCTACCACAAAAGGATTACATAACAAGTAACCAAGTTTCGATTTTGATACAAAATTATAATAAATCAGCTACGCATTGAAAATAATGATTCTTCTAATCCATCACCATCATATAACTCCTAAAACTATACTACGATTTGCTTAATTTTTGCTTCGTTTGCTAAGCAATTGATTTGGATTTGGATTGACTGTTTTTTTTCTGGAATATTGCGTATTTCTATAAAGAATTTTATACATTTTATAAATTTTTATAACCAAAAGCGAAGTGATACTATTTTTCTTTATTTGTTTTTCCACTCTTGCAGAAGTCAACACTCCCGACAAATTGGAATACATTTTCTACCCAGTATCCGGTGGTTGCTTCACCTTCAAGGTTCGTTCAATAAGCGATGCCCATTTGGCTCTTACATTCGCAGCTAATGAAGCAGACCCAATGTTTGAGGTCTTCTTGGGTGGCTGGTCCAACAGTAAATCGGTCATTCGCAAGAACCGCACCAAGCCCGATGTTGTTGAGGTGAACACACCTGGAATTCTCAACGCTGGAGAATTCCGTGGTTTCTGGATTCGTTGGTACGATAATGTGATCACTGTTGGACGTGAAGGTGAAGCTGCTGCCTTTATGTCTTGGGAAGAACCCGGTATGCATCCAATCAACTATGTAGGAGTTTGCACAGGATGGGGTGCCACTGGTACCTGGTTGATTGATGAAGGTAAGTGCTCTATTTTTTCACTGACTTAAGAATAGAAAGAATTTGTTTTCTTTTGTAGATCAATGTTCAACGCAAGCTTCAGCTCCAGTTATGGGATTCTCAGCCCCAACTGGCTCTGGTCCCGGCTGCTGGGTGCCAGCTGCTAACGGAACTATTCCACCAGGTGCTATCGAAGGAGGTTTCGATGGATCAGAACAATTGTACATTGCCCGCGCCGTTCACGAAGGAGCTCTCATTCCCGGTAAACTCCATCCATCACATGGTGTCACCTACGTTGCATGGGGAGGTGGTGAACATGGACACCAGGAATACGAAGTATTATGTGCCTGTGGTGGTAACTGGGTAGCCATTTCCGGTGGCGACATCCCTCCAAATGCTCTTCCAGCTGGTGAAACCGAAGATGGTGAACCATTGTTCATCGGACGTTGCAATCACAACGGATCAATGGTTGTCGGCAAGGTGCAGCCATCCCATGGCAAGTGCTACGTTCCATACGGTGGAGAGGAAGTGGCCTTCAGTGACTACGAAGTCTTTGTGAGCAACTAAATTTAATTAAAACAAAACAAGAGTATAAAATAGAATATAGCACACGCCGCCGTAAATTATTAATGTGAAACAATAAATTGAAAAAAAAAGTAACAAGTTGGAACATTTTGCCAACATTTATAACATCATAGTGGCTTTAATAAGAATCAAATTAGAATCTCCTGCAGTAGTGCCTTGATGGAGAGCACAGCTTTCATATTATACAATAATGTATTCAGATTATGGGATTGCAGTTAAATGTTAAATGAATCTCTCAGATGATATAAAAATTACACTTAATTTTATATATTTTTTGCAAATTGTTAAATAAAATCTAAAGATGTTATAAAAGAATAGTTACTGTTTTTGGAATTGAACATTTTCAAATGTATTTGGGTTACTTAATCAGGCAGGGCTTCTACTTCACCAGGAACACCACAGGTAAACAGATCCTCATCTCTCGACGATATTATAGCAATTTATAGTAATTCTTCAACACCATGTTTAACAGCCCTTATGTTCCCAGTAGTTTCAACGAATCCATAATTTTTCCTATTTTCAAGAAAGGAGACCCCACATTAGTCGAAAACTATAGAGGAATTTCTATTCTAAATTCAATCAGGAAAATTTTTGCGACAATTTTATACAAAAGGCTTTCAAATTGGGTTGAAAATAATCATTTGCTTAGCAAATTCCAAGCAGGCTTCCGCCCAGGTTTTTCGACCATGGATCATATTTTTGCTCTTTATAGTATTGCCAAAAAATTCATTGACAAAAATAAAAAGTTATACACTTGCTTTATTGATTTTAGAGCGGCCTTTGATAAGATAAATCGACAAGCTTTAATTTACAAATTGTCATGTTTGGGTCTATCTCACAAATTTCTTTCTATGTATCTGAAGTTTCTTTCATCATCGACTGCAACAGTATGGGATGGAAATGATTTCTCACATTCGTTTGAAACAACTGCTGGAGTCCCTCAGGGATGTATCCTGAGTCCATTACTTTTTGCTTTATTCATTGTTGAAATATCAGATATTCTTCCCGGTGGAGTTTTTTTTGCTGGTGATTCAATTAAAGTTTTATTGTACGCGGATGACCTGGTAATTATGGCAGATAATCCATCCACGCTACAGCTCCAAATCAATAAACTTAGCATTTTCTGTAAAACTTGGGGTCTCCAAGTTAACACACAAAAGACAAAAATCCTAATTTTCGAAAAAAGGCAAAGTAGAAGGTCTCTAAATGAATATTGGACTTACAACAATGCTCGTATTGAAGTCGTACAGGAATTCAAATATTTAGGAGTTTTAATGACGAACAATCTAAGCTTTGTCAAGCATTCACAAATGAAGGTTACAGAAGCTAAACTTGCACTCAATATGATGTGGCCAAAATTTTTTGCTAATCAAAACATTGGCATTAGTTCCAAATACCGTGTTTTTAACGCAACTGTCAATGCGCGCATGTCTTATGGTGCTCAAGTTTTCGGATTTATACCATTAGAAGCTTTCGAAAACTTACATAGGTTTTTCTTCAAGCGCTTATTTCGATTTCCCAACTCAACACCGAACTACTCAATATACGTAGAATCAGGGATAACACCAATATTTATACGGAATCTAAAATCAAATGCTGATTTTCTAACAAAACTCATAAAAAGGAGTGACGGCTGTCTTCATAAAGTTATTCTGAAAAATTTGCTACTTACAAACTCATCCCCCTTCAAGGAATGGAACCAGCTTGCCCTTTCGCATGATTTTGCTCTATCTCTTACTGTGTCCAACATCGATGAATGGCAAGATCAATTTTCAAATCTTATTGCGAAGATTGACGAAAAATTGTATACTAAAAATTTAGATAAAGCAAAGTCCTCCACATCTAGAAGTATATATAGAAATCTTAACCATGAACTTTTATCAGATGTCAACTATTTCCGTTCTGAGTTTTCAGTCCAGACTATCAGTATTGTATTTAGAACAAGAGTTGAAATCCTAAACCTAAACTATATTCCATACAGAAACGATTTGCCTCAACTTTGTAACTTATGCAACCGTAGAGAATTAGAGGATGTTTACCATTTCGTGGCTATTTGTCAAATCCTTCAAGAAATTCGTCGACTTTATTTCAATTATAATTTTTTAAATTTATCTCAATTTTATGAGATTCTCAATGGTGAATATGGATGGCGTAAACTATACGAATACTGTCAGCATGCTCTTTCTTACCGAAACAGTTTTTAGACCTTCATCTGATCATTTGGCCAAATCTTGTGTTTCAAACTTACATTATATAATTACAAAAATTATTGAAACTGTATTTATTTATTTTTTGTGTTACAAATCACTAAAATTGAATTTTACCTTTATGTTACAAATCATTAAAATTGCTTAATCTCAACTAATTGAATTAAAACTGTGCTTTTAGCATCATATTATTTTATGTTTCAAATCATTAAAATTGAATAGTTTATTATTTCAAATTCTTTAACCTCAAGCTCTAATTATATTGTTTAAGAGAAGCAAGTAAATGATACTTTCATATTTATACACACATATTTAATTACCAAATGTTACTTTATTTATTTATATTTTTCAATTCAAATGAAATGTCATATCAGGCAGACGGCATGATTGCCACGCCCTTATTCTTAAGTTAATTTTTATAACGTTTATTGAAAAAATAATAAAGAATTTAATAATAATAATAATAATAATAATAGTAATGTGCAACATTGACTATGACGGAGATGAAATGGAGTTTGTTTTGGGATGTTTTGATAACATAGCAATAATGATAGTTCGAGGTTAGTGACGTTTTCTTCGAGACTTTTTAAAGATTGAATTAAAAAATGTTTGCAAAAAGTACAAATTTAAAATGTTAATGTTAAATTCTTTTGGACAAAACGTTGTATTCTTAAAGAAACATACGTATATTTATCATCATAAGGAATGTACAATGTATGTACATGTTTTGTAAGTTCTAACGAAAGCTAAATACTTTTAAACAAAGCCAGAGAAGATTATTTCCTACTGATTTTTGGGTAGTGATTTATTTTAATATCCTTTTAAGTATTTTGGAGCTTTTTCGCGAAAAAAAAACTTTAAAAAATTCCTATTTATTCCTTTTCTTCTCATTAGATGTTTGTTGATCATAGGATTTACTCCTATTCTCTTAAATTGTTGAACAAAATTAACGTTCCTATTTTTAAACTTTCCCGCAAAAAATATAATAATTTTTCTTTTAGTTATTCATATATAGAAAAGAAAGGCGTTCTTAAATACACTTGAATTAACATTTTTAGAACTCACTATAAGATGTCACTCACATCGAATGCTGAACAAAGTCTTCCCTCCACATATTGTTTGGTACACGTACATACATGCTTACTTTGAAAGCTTCAAGTTCATACGCTTTTTCTCAACAAAGTTGGTCATTAAAAAAGTTTTTGTTGATATGTGTTGATTATTAGAGGTTTCATTTTGAATATCCCATTTTATGGTCAGAATCCACTTTTGAATCTTTAATCTTTTGACATTTCACAAGTATATAAAATCTATACAATTCTCTTAGAGCTGTTTGTGCTAGTGATGTTGCGAATATTCGCATCCGCATCCGCAATTGCGGATTATTCGCAATAATTCCAACATCCGCATCCGCATAAACTGATGCGGAGTTTGTTGCGGATGCAGTTGTTTTTAAACGCTTTTTTTTCAAATTTGTAGTTGCAATCGAAATAGACCCTTTCACCCTTAGTAAAACTGTTAAATTAAAAAGTCTCGGTCCCAAGTAGGCGACGACAAAAGTAACAACAAGTGACATGCAATGGTCACAGATTGGAGGATATAAAAGCTCTTGCCAGCTAAGTGGCCAGACGACACAGTTTATTATTACATGTTTAGTGAAAAAGTGATACGGAACATAAATGCCGCCACCAACAAAAAGCATCATCTGGATTTATTTTAATTTAAACAAAAATGATCCTGACAAGTCCGAGTGTAAAATAGGTATGTCGTAAAACATATTCACGAAAAGGACGCACGACTTCTTCATTGAATAACCACCTGAAGTCAAAGCACCCAGAGGAGTTTGGTTTATTTGAGAGTGCGAATAATGAAAATCTTTTTAAAAAAAAAGAAAGAAGATGCAAGTATGATATTTATTTATAAACATTAAATTCTGAAATAGCTTGTTAATATACGATCCACTAAGAAACAGATTGCAGTCTGAGAAGGCTGCAATCTTGCTTTTTATTAAATATAACTCACCCATTTTTAAATTTAACTATAAAACGCAAAGATAATCAATAAAATTTTCCTTTATTTACGGATTTAAAATTATTGTTTTTATTTAATAAATTCTAAAATCCACATTCGCATCCGCGGATGTGAGTCTCAAAACATCCGCATTCGCATCCGCGGATGTCAAAATTTTTACATCCGCAACAACCCTGGTTTGTGCTTACGTGCAAAAGCTTATGTCCCCGTAGCGACTAGGTACCACCCCCGTAAAACAAAACATGATGGTAGTACTATAGGTTTTATACAAAAAGACTCCATTACTAAAAATACAAACGATACACGCTTAAACAATTGAAATTATAAAAATTCAAATTTAAAATTTCACGTAGGAAAAATTGAGACCTAATAAAAATTATCAAACATTTAAATTAAACACAACCAAGTATTATGTTTTTTTTATAATTAAGAGCAGAATTAACAACTAATTTAATTTTATATTTTTCGGGATAAAATAGCTTCCTACAAAATTCCCACACAGAATAGTTTGGCTTTGAAGTCGCATACAATTTTATGAATAGAGTCGATTTGTCCACACTTAGATGTGTTTTTAAAATTGGCAAAACAAGATAAAATAAACTTATGTACATACATATATCATTTTTACAGTCTGTCAAGTGAGAGCGTGGTCGTGTTAATTTATAAAAAAAATTAATTTATGAAACTTTTATATTTATATACATACATATATACATTGTACACATTACAAACAATGATGCAATTTGGTCAATAATGTGTCCAGTCACCACCGGCGTCGATAATTGCCTGGCATCTCCGAGGCATGCTTTCTACTAATGTGACGGCGTATTCTAGTGGCAAGGATCTCCAGATTCGACGAATTTCGTAAGACAACTGCTTCAAAGTGTATATGTGCGTCTTACACGAAGCTTCTGTTTAATATATGCCCACACATTTTCGACAGGTTTTGCATCGGGCGACTGAGACGGCCAATCCAATGTAACGATGCCAGATTGAGTCTTCCACTGAGTACAGAGCTTGCTGCGGTGTTTAGGATCATTGTCCTCCTGCAGAATCCAATATTCATTTTTTGTGATGAACCATCGTTTGGCAGATCGCCTTTTTTGTAGATTTTTATCATTTTCTCGGCATTTAAGTTGTCAGTAAAGAGATACAAAGTGCCGAATCCCTGCTTTGAGAAGCAGCCTAAAAGATGCACCTTTAATTCATGTTTTACGGTCCGCTGAACAAGCCTATTGGTGGAAGTTGACCAGGCTCGCGTGAGGACAGAACGAGCTAATATAGAACATTCATCAGTAAAAATGACATTTTCAAAATCTCTATCAATATTCTCATGCGACCAAGCGAGTCGCTTTGTCACATGTTTTTCAGTCAAAAGAGGCTTCTTCATTGTGTGGCGCCATTTCAGATCATGAGTATGAAGAAGGGTTCGGATAGTTTCGTAGGATATACGTATATCAACGACAACTGAACCTTTGTTGACAATGCATCAAGGACAAAGCTTCCCTCTATCGGCTCGCGAAGGAATTAAAGCGAAATCTTTTATTAACTGTCGGTAAAGTCAACCACGCACTGGACAGACTTTTTATTACGGGAGCGGGTCGATATAATGTTTTTCACAATCCTATATGATCAAATTCCCATATAATTATGCATGATACTGCTTGGTCATATTGCTGTAAATTCTGTATTTCAGAACACTGTAATTTTGATGTACATAATGAACAAAATCCAGCATTTCATTATGCTGTATCTCCGAATTTCGTTTCGCAAAATACTCTATCCCTAAGTGTGTTTTTGACAGTATTGTTTTTTAACTATCTGTAGAAAAACAGCCAGTACTTAATGTAGTATTAAATTTTTTTGAAAATCAGAACAAATTTTGTATCAGAATTTAATAAAAAAGCGTTTGAAAGATAATAAATAGTATGCAACATTAACTGCAAGTACATAAATAATTTTTCAAAAATTAAAAACAAATAACTAAAAGAAAAGCAAAAAGTCAAAATATTGATATGTTCATGAAAAAAATTCTTTAAAACCTTAAAAATATCAACTGTATTGCTGTAGTAGTGTTAATAAAAATGTGTATGATACCTTATTCTTAAAAACATTCTGTTTTAAAATGTCTGTACATCAAAATGCTTGTTAAAAAGTGCACACTTTTTGATGTGAAACATCTATAGGATCACTTGTAAACCGAATTGTTGGCATGGCGACGCTTGCCGTGGCGACGGGTCGCCACGCTATACTAAGGTATACATACATATATATATTTTATGTGTAGTAGAGTGTACGGTGTGGCTTCTCACTCAGTTCGACGTTGTTGTTTGCTACGGTACACATAACCTGCGTTTTATTTAATTTTTGACAATAAAATATGTGTGATAGTGATAACTCAGAAGATCAAAGTGATCAACCTTGTGCAAAGAAAGTGAAACTACACTATGGCATACTACTAAGTCATCAATAAGTAGATCGTATTTTTCAAGTGTCCATAAATGTAATTATTATATTTTTATATTTAATTAATTATATTCATATAAATCATATTAGTTACTTATGTATATTAATAAATATTTAATTCTTGTAATAATATTATCTTTTATGCATATTACTTGTACACACACGATGTTTCACATCTGCCAGGCGTCCCATGACGGCTCACATTTTTGTTTTTACGTCGTTATCAACACTATTCACAGACTATTAACAGCATTTTGAAATGGGTTGGGGACAAAATACTGTACGGATCATAATACTGTATTTAAAATACTGTATTTCAAAACACTGTATGTACAAAATATTGAATGATCAAAATACTGTACCACAAAATTCTGTATTTCAGAATTCTGTATATAAAAATTCTGTTTTTCAAAATGCTGTAAAGAAGGTCAAAACATAAAAATCGGTTTGATAATTTTAAAAAAGTGAACACAGTGAGCATTTTGAAATACAGAATTTTGAAAACAGAATAATTTTTTTAAAGAAAACATCACTATAATTTTTCTTGAGCATAATGTTCTTATATACTTCCCTTGAACAATAACATACGTTTTTGAATTAATAAAAACAGAAACACAATAAATAGTATATTCTTGATATTTCTTTCTCATTTTCTTCTTCTTAACTGTTTCTATCTCTCTCACATTTTTACATGAATTTTTCCTATCATAATCTTCAATGGCATGAACAATTGTACCAAACTTATTGATCTGTCAAAACCATCTAAACCAACCATTTTGAGATACAGCATTTTAAATTTACAGTATTTTGAGATACAGAATATTAACCATACAGTATTATGACAATACAGTATATTATACAGAATTTTGACCCTACAGTATTTTAAAATACAGCATTTCGACCCGCTGCCTTTTGAAATACAGAATTTTTATCAAAACAATTTTTCCCTTTCACACATTTTACAGCATTTTGAAATACAACATTTTTACCATACAGAACTTAGTTTATTAACAATTTTGTAAAACAGAATTTTGACATACAGTATTTTAGTTATAGTGTTATGCTTACGACCATACAGTATTTCGACCACAACTTTGTCTTACAATAATTAACGTCTTCTAAAACTTAAATAAAACACAGATAGTTTCAATGTGCTAAATTTTAAATGGAATCGAAATTATCAGTAGAAAGCGATATGATAGACAATCTGCTCATAGCACAGTCCCATCTCTACTATTCATCTTTCCGTAAAAAATGTAAAAGTAAGTAACTTCTTTGCACCTGGTAAATTGCTTTCCATACTATCTTAAAGTTAGTGCGTGTAATTGAAGGTTTAAGTACTGACTGCTAGGTGCGTGACTACATATGTTAATGACTAGACTAATTTCTTTATTTAAGGCCGAATTGCGTTAAAAAGTAAATTATAATTTTCTACCACGATTAAAATGTTGATAAAAAATGGGATTATACATAATATTTAGGTTTTTGCTATGCGAATTTTTTTAAGTGGACTTTTTAAAAACACGCGATTTATTAAAATTTCTTCAAGATAAAAATATTCAATTTTTAAAGACAGTAATTTTTTTCTACAGAACCTACATAAAAAATTGTAAGTTAAAAATTTAAATTGTAAAATGTAAAAAATTATAAATTTTAAGATTTCATTATTGAAAAAATTGCATCGTTGACAGCTTGTTTAATCAGTCTTCGGCAACTAGTTTACAACTGTCAATCAATTCAAAATTAAATCAAATTGAGGAAGTATTTTGTATAATTTCTTTCATGTTTTTCAAAACATCAACGCATTATTACGAGGATTGCAATCACACGGAAAATACTAAGTTTCCCCAAAGTTCTTGGTTTTTTTTCTCGACAGTTCATTTTAATGTTTAACCCATTTTATTCATCACACTAGTCTTAAAATTGAACCAACATTTTTCTACAATGTACGCACAGCTTAAAAAAGTGCAAAAGTATCAATACATTTAAACAAGAAGTTACCGATATTTTTTTTCTAATGAATCTTTTAAATCGTATACATTAAGCGTTCAAAACCACAGCAGAAATTATAACTCAAAACTTATTTATAAAAATGATTCACCATTTAGGTATTTATAAACGTAAAGATAAAATACGTTTTTGCAAGGAAAACATTTTTTGTAGCTTTGTTAAAACTCTCAAAAACAACTCGTCGCCCGAGAATTGGTTTGTTGTATACGCCATTTTTAGGAATTTGGGAAATCGCATTTAAAGGTTTGCGTTCATATAAAAAAAAAATAAACCGATAGAATTTTTTCTATTTTTCATATAATATTGTGTGGAATATATTCTTTTGATTACTGTATTCAAAACTGCCCCACCTCTTTTAGTTTTGGAATTATAAAGGTTTTTAGCCAAAATGAGTTTGTCGTATACGCCACCAAATTCAACTTTTTTCTCCATCCCATACACGTACGACAAAGTGAACGCACGTACGACATTCCAATATTCAAGCATAAAGTATAATCACATACGAATCGGTATGAAAACCATCTAAAAAAAGTCAACTTTCAATTTTTAACAGTCTTTTTATTTATTTAATGAATAACGTTAACATAAAAAACAGTCTTTTGTTATTAAGGCAGTCTTACAAAAAAATTATTATAAAAACAAAGTATACAAGTTAGTGAATATGAGATCACAATTACATAAAAAAAGTCATCCTATAACCATAACAATAAAAGTATAAAAATTAAATAACATTTTGTTCAATAAAAAATGCAGTCATTCTATGACCATTTGCTTAAAAATAACTACAAATAATTTAAGAATACTTCAGGTTTATTTATTGTTTCATTTTGAATAAGGCTTCATAATAGGCCTGGTCTGCCTTAGGCATAAAAATAAAGAGACTTTTAAGGTCGTTTATTTTCTCTTTTGATAAAGGCTTAGAGAAGCTTGCGACTCGAAGGGATAGACTGAAAAAATTTTCTGGAGTTTGCACAGTATTTTTGCTTGCTTTCTTTACTATTGAGGGCCCAGTGTTGGGACTTCTACCACTTAAGTGGTATTTCTACCACTTTTTGGTGTTCATGAAAATCTACCACCTAAAAAGCAAATTCTACCACTTTTTGCAACTCACCGTTCACCTATCATTAAACTCTACCTTTTAATATTTATAGTATATTTAAATTTTTTGTCAATAAATCTTAAAATTATAAACGAGTTAAATAAAACATTTCAATCTGAGAACACAAAATTACACTTGATATTCGAAAAAATGACTACATTAAAATTAAATTTAATGAAAAATTTTGTAAAACCAGTAAATATGAATGTAAACACAAATATAAAAAACAGTACTATTTACCATATTCTCAAATGTATTTTGGCCTTTACTTTGAAAGGTACTTATTTGAAAATGATATTGTTGAACAAGATGTAATGCAACTACGAAAAGTTATGTGCAGCTATTATATTGAATTATGTGTTCAAATTGGAGAAAGGTTTAACCTTTCAAACGATGAAATAAAATGTTTCAAATATTTAAACCCGAAAAACGTCATTGATGGAACAATGCCATCAGTTTTAGGTCTCACGAAACATTTTTCACCAACTATAAATAACTCAGAACTAAAGTTAATTAATAATGAGTGGAGAAAATTAATTGGAGAAAATCAATTACTCCAAATTTTTAAAACTGATGACATTGTTTTACAATGGCTTTTGATAAAAAAAAACTTAAAAGACGGAATGGACAATTTCATTTTTGAAAACATATCTTCCGCATAGCAGCGCTATTTTCAGATTTAAAAAATATAAAAAATGAAAAAAGAAATAAATTAAAAACTACAACCGTTCACAACATTTTGGCTGAAAGGGAAATTTCAGTAAATTTTCAGAATTTTAATCCTCCGGAAGCATTACTGAAATATGCTTCAAAATTTAAATTTTCCAGCGGTCTATATAGCAAAAAATAATTTTAAGTTTTTCTAACTAATTTAATTATTGTGAATTGTGATATTTGAAACTGAAAGAACTGAATTATTGTTTATTTAATTTTTTGTATTTTTTTAATAATTTATTGAATATAAGATTTACTACATAAAAATGGGTTTTAATTTCTACCACTTTTCTACCACCTTTTTGACATCATTTCTACCACTCTTTTGCTTCTGCGAGGTCCCAACACTGAGAGGCACTTCGATATTCCAATTCCCTAGTACTTGTTTTGTAAAGTAAATTAAAGAGATCATTTTGGTTAAATTTAAGAAATTTTACTTTAGTGAAAGCACAGATAAGAAACTATACAGATGTCTCATCCCCATAGAAGAAAATGTCCCATATTTTTTTCACTACTCCTTGGCTATCAACTGACAAAAAGCTTTTTGTCAGTTGATCTTCAAGCACAAAAAGCTGTTTTTGATTGCACATATTGGCTTGCCAGTATGCCTGTTCAAAGCTATGTGTATAACTATAAAAAATTCTAAAGTTGTTTTTTCTCTCAAGTCAACGTCCATAGAGACAAAGAAAAAAAGAAACTGTTTTGGTTTCGATGATGTTTTGGTGCCGATGATGTTACCATATTTCAGTTGCTATTGTTCAAGCGATGTAGGTATTTTATGCTATTTATTATTGAATATAAAAATAAAAACCATATTTATTAATTTTTCCATGTTATATTTTACTATATCAAATAAAACAATATACATATATGTTGAAAATACATTTAAGAAAGGAAGAGAAGATGAGTTAGGTGCAAGACATTTTAAAAATAATTTGTATGGATTCCTATGGTAACACTGATGCAAATGTACGTGAGCCGCTGGTGAGCGTATGAGGCTTAGTTTTGGTTGCCTTCCTTATTTTGATTTTTTTTGATACATATATTGAACGCATGTGTGTATGTCATGTATCCATAGATATATGTATATGACAAAAGGGTAAGTTTCAATTTCGGTCTTTTTGTTGTTTGTTGATTGTTTCTTTGTTGTCCTATGCAAAACGTAAGTTGCGTATTTTGTGAACTTAAACAGGTGTAGGTAGGTACTCATGTAAATAATTTCGATACAAAAAAGAGGCTCGGATGTGACCCACACTGATAACTTACTATTGATGCCCACTTAAATTTTTCAAAATTTATTTTTTTTATTTGGAAAAATTGTATTAGTAAGTAAGTATGCAAAAATATACATTTAAGCTGTTTTCTGTGGAAATAGATGTATCGAAAAGTTAAATTAATATATTTTGAAAGAAGTTTGGTTTCTCTCAAATAAACATTGTCTTAAATTGTTACAAAACATTAACAACAATATTTCTATGGGATGAAACAACTTTAAAGTCAATATCTTTCTTTATTCAATCTAATTTATAAATTCAATTAGGTTAATCATTTTTTTTATTTTTTTTTTTTGCTTAAGGTTTTTAGTTTTCTGTAAAATAAAAAATTGTTGTTAATAACAACAATTTGTACAATTTCTTTCTTTCTTTTTTCTTTCTCCTTTACCCGATATTTCAGTTTAAGAATCAATTTCACGTTTTTTTAGTACTTTTTTTTAAGTTTAAATTAAAGGAAAAAACTATCGGTTGACTAACTTTTTATTTTAAACTATATTTTAAACATTTTTTGTATTAAATTAAATAAGTTTGAAGTCAATATCTTTCTCTGTTTTCAAGATGCTTTAGTAGAAACTATTTTTACCAGTTTTTAGTAGTTTTCTAAAAAAAATAGTTAATTGGGATGTTAAAATAGGTCTGTTAAGTTTTGTTTAGAAGTTTGTATATGTTTAATACATCACTGCTCTTAGCCTATTTAAGCAAAGGTGGTTTTATAAAAAGTTTAAGAGACAATTTTTGGCCTTGACAATTAAAAATAAAATATCGTAAGTATTTATAATTATTTATTTTATTATTGATCTTTTATAAAATTGCCTTTGCTTAAATAGTTTCCAGGGGTCACGAACGTGGACGTGGCAGAATATCGACCCCCACCCACCTACCACCCGCTGAATTGTACATTTATATATATATATGTAAATTGGTTATGTATTTGTTTTTTTTTTATTGTTTTTGTTTGAGCTACGCGTTCATAACATTCATTAATTTTTTTATTTTAGTTCTAGGATTTTTATACCTTTTATCTTTTGTGTCAATTACCCATTTACAATTTTTCCAAAGTAAGACTTTTATTAAAAAATGTATGATGTCAATTTTATGTGCATAGCATTCATCGGAATCACCGAACCAGCTAGAATATTGTCTGTTTGTTGCGTTTATACATTCTCTTACAATGTTTTCTTTTAATCTCGATATAAAAGGTGTTTTTTTGAAGAAAGTTGTAAATATTTTTACGTGAAGACTACAGACTTGGAAAAAATTTTCAGAAGGCCATATAAGAACCGTATTTTCTTTTGAGGTTTCGTATTGTCTCAATTTAATTAATATTTCCGTTAAATCAAATTGAAGCTTATCTTTTGACATTTGTTGAATACAGTTTTCACAGATACTATTCATTTTTTTCATCGATTTAAAAAGGCAATAGCCTACATAGTATCTGGTAGCAAGATCGTCGATTTCCGGCACCTTTATCAATATCGTGTCTTCAGGCGGTAAAGCATTTAATTTATTATCAATATTCATGTCGTTTTCTATATTCTCAAATGATTCACTCTCCGGTAGCTCATACGAAATCGATATTTGTTCCTCAGCATTGGTTTGTAAAATAGCATTCCAATCAACTTTAAGATATTCTGTATCGTCTTCTTCACAGTTTGAACATTTAGATTTGAATACAAATTTCATAGCTATAACTTTTGCTAGAAGGGAGCCAAATTCAGCAGCATTCGGATTACTTTTATTAACATTTCTTGCTCTTATCTTTTTCAAATAAATTTTCTAAGGGATCTTGGTTAAATTTGTTAATATTTAAATAATATAAATCATATATATATTATCATATATATATATAAATGTACAATTCAGCGGGTGGTAGGTGGGTGGGGGTCGATATTCTGCCACGTCCACGTTCGTGACCCCTGGAAACTATTTAAGCAAAGGCAATTTTATAAAAGATCAATAATAAAATAAATAATTATAAATACTTACGATATTTTATTTTTAATTGTCAAGGCCAAAAATTGTCTCTTAAACTTTTTATAAAACCACCTTTGCTTAAATAGGCTAAGAGCAGTGATGTATTAAACATATACAAACTTCTAAACAAAACTTAACAGACCTATTTTAACATCCCAATTAACTATTTTTTTTAGAAAACTACTAAAAACTGGTAAAAATAGTTTCTACTAAAGCATCTTGAAAACAGAGAAAGATATTGACTTCAAACTTATTTAATTTAATACAAAAAATGTTTAAAATATAGTTTAAAATAAAAAGTTAGTCAACCGATAGTTTTTTCCTTTAATTTAAACTTAAAAAAAAGTACTAAAAAAACGTGAAATTGATTCTTAAACTGAAATATCGGGTAAAGGAGAAAGAAAAAAGAAAGAAAGAAATTGTACAAATTGTTGTTATTAACAACAATTTTTTATTTTACAGAAAACTAAAAACCTTAAGCAAAAAAAAAAAATAAAAAAAATGATTAACCTAATTGAATTTATAAATTAGATTGAATAAAGAAAGATATTGACTTTAAAGTTGTTTCATCCCATAGAAATATTGTTGTTAATGTTTTGTAACAATTTAAGACAATGTTTATTTGAGAGAAACCAAACTTCTTTCAAAATATATTAATTTAACTTTTCGATACATCTATTTCCACAGAAAACAGCTTAAATGTATATTTTTGCATACTTACTTACTAATACAATTTTTCCAAATAAAAAAAATAAATTTTGAAAAATTTAAGTGGGCATCAATAGTAAGTTATCAGTGTGGGTCACATCCGAGCCTCTTTTTTGTATCGAAATTATTTACATGAGTACCTACCTACACCTGTTTAAGTTCACAAAATACGCAACTTACGTTTTGCATAGGACAACAAAGAAACAATCAACAAACAACAAAAAGACCGAAATTGAAACTTACCCTTTTGTCATATACATATATCTATGGATACATGACATACACACATGCGTTCAATATATGTATCAAAAAAAATCAAAATAAGGAAGGCAACCAAAACTAAGCCTCATACGCTCACCAGCGGCTCACGTACATTTGCATCAGTGTTACCATAGGAATCCATACAAATTATTTTTAAAATGTCTTGCACCTAACTCATCTTCTCTTCCTTTCTTAAATGTATTTTCAACATATATGTATATTGTTTTATTTGATATAGTAAAATATAACATGGAAAAATTAATAACTATGGTTTTTATTTTTATATTCAATAATAAATAGCATAAAATACCTACATCGCTTGAACAATAGCAACTGAAATATGGTAACATCATCGGCACCAAAACATCATCGAAACCAAAACAGTTTCTTTTTTTCTTTGTCTCTATGGACGTTGACTTGAGAGAAAAAACAACTTTAGAATTTTTTATAGTTATACACATAGCTTTGAACAGGCATACTGGCAAGCCAATATGTGCAATCAAAAACAGCTTTTTGTGCTTGAAGATCAACTGACAAAAAGCTTTTTGTCAGTTGATAGCCAAGGAGTAGTGAAAAAAATATGGGACATTTTCTTCTATGGGGATGAGACATCTGTATAGTTTCTTATCTGTGGTGAAAGGAATGACAGAGAAATTTAACTGGCTTGCTCTAGCCGAAAACGCTTTAAAGTCAATTGGCAGCATTTGAATTATTTTTAAAGTTACATTTCTAAAATGCATAGCTTTAAGATGTCGCAAAAGCGAAAGCTGACTAAATACTTCCAGATTTCGAAGGTACCTATCGATGGAGCTATGGACGCAGTCAACTTCCTGAATCAACGAAAGTCCATGCTCCGAAAATTTTTGTTCAATAACTTTTAAGGAAGAAGTGTTATTTAGTATGAAAAGCAAAGCAGTTGACATCACCTTATTTTTATTTTGGGGGACACAGGAGTCACTCCAAAGAGTCAGAGATGTGATGAACGGGTAATATTTGTTTCAAAATTTTAAAAATCGAGCTGGCAATATCATCACCAGAACGACCGCTGTGCAATTCATTCCATATTGCACAATAAGTTACTTTTGGGTTTCTTGGCAAACAAAGCGTTGCTGTCATATTATAGACATTTAATTTTCGTTTATAAAAAAAGGAAGACGCGTTACCTTTTGGGAGGGAAAAGACACTCTGAAGGTCAAAACAGACGATGGCATGGTTAGGGTCAATGTTTTGGCGATTAATGTCTCTCTCTGCTTTCAGAGCTGCCTTTTCATTTTTGTGCTCGTTGTATTTACCCATTTCAACTATGTTAGGATACTTTACTTTCATTGTGGATCTCATACACGTACGACAAAACAATTTTCAGATTTTATTTTAAATTTTTGGTCGTATGTTTTAAGCCTATAGACATACGACAAAACAATTTATAAGAAAAAAAATTGCTCAAAATACATGGAATTTTTGTCGTATATGCCAAAAACTGGCGTGTACGACAAACCAATATTAAGAGTATGCTATTTTTGTGGATATACGACAAAATGCACACTAATTATCTCAGCAACGGTAAATGATAGGTCAATTCCGATTGCAGAAATAGAAAGAGGACCTTCGAAAACATAGTACTGCATACCCACTTTAAAAAAGTGCATTTTGGCGTATACAACAAACCAATTCTCGGGCGACGAACTGTTCTTTCTAGTCTACACTATGGTAATTATATGGAAAATTCAACCATTAGTTTAAAAATTAGTCTGTTTTTCACCAGAATAAACTTAGCCTCATTTAATTCATCACACTGGTATACAAAATTTAATTAAACATTTTAACAGAAATTTTACACAGCTTGAAAACTCATATTGAAACCGTAAATTATTAGATTGCTCCATCTAGGTGTGAGTTGTTAGAATAGTTTAATTCACCTCTTATGTGTTATCACCCCACTTGTCCTTAATTTCTACCACATCACCATCTTCAGTGGGTGACGTTGACATTTTGTCACCCACCCTCTTCTTTTTTTTTGCCGGAAAGCAACAACAAAAAGCAAAAATCTGGAAACGTCAACAAAAATCCATCTGTCAAACAAAAAAAGAAACAAAAAAAACAAAGAGAGAGAAAATCACAAAAAGAAGATATCCTCTTTAAAAAGAAATAAATTAACTCTGTTCTCTTGCTACTTGCTCTGCATTCCATGAAATTCTCTGTTGAAATCTTGAAATATAATCCCAATTTCATTCAATTTTACACACGCCAATTACATTGTCGGTTCCTGAATCCTCTGTCTTCCAAGTGAGTGATTGCGTGTTTTTAACTTTTAACTCATTGGAATCTCTAAAATATCCAAGAGATATCATAAGATAGACTCCTCAAAAAAAAAAATAAAGAAAACAAAAATCCACTCCACAATCTCGTACTCGTAGCCATAGTCGTAGCTCGTAGCCGTAGCAGTAGTCGCAGCGATTCTCATTGTTGTCTTCGCCATTGATAACTGGGAGAGTTTAGTTGTTGTACACGTCACTAGATTTCTTCTTCCACTTCTACTTTAATCCAACCAACAACGAACGACGAGCAAACGATTTGATTTGTGGTGATTTGATAGTTTCAGTCTTTCAGTCTTGGATTGATTTCGTAGTAGTGAACGAGCGAAACGTGACGGCGACGAAGGCAAGATGGCAATTAAACCAGGAATGGGACGAAAGTCTTCCAACAAGAATCCACCAATTCTTAGCCACGAATTTGTTATCCAAAATCATGCAGATATTATTTCCTGTGTGGCAATGGTATTCGTTGTGGGTTTAATGGACGAGGTAAGTGTATCAGCATCCGGATGCAATTTCAAGTGCCTACTATTGTGCCACGTATCCTCTCTACACTCTGCTACTATACCATCCCAAACTAGCCTTAACCTCAATCACAATAATGGACTACGACGAAAGAAAGGCCGAATACCTTCAGTATTCAGTGGAGGAAGGTAGGTAGGTAGGTACCTTCTCTCGTGGTAGTTCGACGCTGTTAATACATATGTAGATGATGATGGATTTGGTGAAAGTTGTAATGAGTTGAAATGTGGCAGGCTTTAGTTGGAATATTTTCTTCTTCATTTTAATTGATGTCTCTTGTCTTTGTTTTTTTTTTTCTTCCTCCATAAAGACCACAGCTAAATTTGCGAGTCCGTTTGTGTCATTGCATCACAATGTGAGCGGCGAGGATCCCAGCCATGAATTCCCAACGTAAGTTTAGAATAATTTTGCATATCTCTTCAAATAGATTTTAATTCTTTTTGTTTCTTCAGAGGAAAGCCATACACTTATGCTGCTGGAGTCAAGGACCAATGTGCTATCTTCTTCTACACCTTGACCTGTATCATTATGCATGCAATTCTGCAAGAATTTGTCCTCGATGTAAGTATTATCTATAGTTTTCTGATTTTTGAAATTGACAAATATTTAAGCATAATACAATAAGTTTAATATCTCTACACAGTCTCTTCGGTGCTCTCCTTTGAAGGTCACTAGTTGATAAGTAGAGTGTTTTATTTCTATTCTGTTTTTTGATTACGTTTTGTTGTTTATACAGCTGTTGATTAGTTTGCGGGTTTTTTCCGTCTTAGTTTTATAAATTCTATAAGTTTAAGGAGTTTTGATAAAATCGTAAAGCGTGGTTTAAGAATTTTAATAATTTTCAAATCGAAAAAACCGGTATTGAAAAAGAAGATACTCTCCATTTCTATGACCTTGTCCGGTTTAAGTTGTTCATTATGTTAATGTTCCGAAGCTATAGTCTTCATTAAAAACTTTTTATAAGCTTTGTAAGCCTTCTGAAACCGGGAATTTAAGGCAATAACATATCTCGAAACTTCTTTCAAGCTATCCTGCAGTTGCCAATAATCTAAAAAAAAACATTTAGAAAAGTCAAAATTGGTTTCTTAGTTTTGTTTACTGTGTTTAGTCTGTAGAAGCGTAGACACAGTCTACAAGTCTTGACTAGATGAACAAAAAGTTAAGTTTATTTATCTACATGCGTTGAATGGGCACAAAACAGATTTTATGCTTCTTTTGCAGAATTTCACGTCACGTCAATCAGCCCACATGGCATAAATTTATGAATTTTCAATTTCTGTTCAAGGTCGTAGAAACTAGACTGTTTTATAAATTTGAATTAAACTCTATAGTACTTAAATAATGTATTTTAAAGGTCATTACAAAAAGTACTTTTTAGTGTTTTCTGAAGTTGTTTAGAAATTTTTAGATCTTGCAAAGATACAAACATATTGAAAATATAAGAAAGATGTCAAAGCTGCCCATAGACGACACAAAATAACTGCACAAATTGTTTTGATTTTTGCACAAACACTCCATTCGCAACTTAAGTCAAGTTCGCAAATCAAAATTGGAGCAGTTTTTTAATTATATCCCATAGAAAGTTATTGTAATCAGCTCGATTTGGCGCATTTAAAATTTTATCATTTATCGACGTTTCAAAGTCCCTAGAATCTGAGTTAAAGATTTTTAGAAGGATGTCTGTGTGTGCGTAGGATCGTATGTTCGTATATTCGTCAGCCATATCTCAAGAACAGGCAGATATTGACTTCAAATAATTTTGTTTTTCTTAAGAACTTTCAAAAATATTGAGTAGCTGATTTAGTTACGATAGGAGTTTAAAATAAAGTACATACATGACTGGACAGCACGAACTTGCTTCTTTGTACAAATAAAACTTATGTTTTAAAATTTTAAAATTTACCAATAAAATAAGTTTTTTTTCCAAAAACCTAAATGCCATTTAATTAATCAAAAAACTATGATTTTTAAAGCAGTTCTTTTTCTAAATTAATTTTGTATACATACATACATATGGGTGATTATACAAAAGTTGGGTAACTCGATGTCATCAACCAATATATACAAAGTCTGATTATATTTTAAAACAATGGAAAGACCTTTATTTAGTCACCCAATTTCAGTTCTTCATTTTGAAAACAAGTTATTAAAAAAACAAAATTAGTTCTTAAAACGTCAGTCCTCTGGCATGTCACAACCATGAAAACCAACCATTAAGTGACTGTCTATTAAACATTATCATTGATTTGAGAAAACTTATTAAATTAATACAATCTGCGATGTATATAGTTTAATATATACTACAACTTTCATAATGCAGTGTTCTCCAATTTATTTAAAAAAATAAGAAATTTTGTGTTCAGTTTTATTCGTCAGTTTCTTGTGTGTTATTTAAATTTAAAATTCGTGCGAAATATCGCCGACTCAACGTCAAATCCCACTTTGAATTTTAATGTTGGTAATAAAGTTAGTTGCGGGTCGCACAATTTGATGGCCACCATAACTGTACCAGAGTTTGGGTTATGTTTGTTGTCTATACACGTGCTAAGCCAGTCAACACGTCAGTTTTATGGTGAGTCGATATTTTTTTGTTAATCTAAAGTTTATTTTTATTCATTCGTATTAGACTTTGATTTGTTAAAATGTAGTTTGTTGATATTTGAAATTACAAAAAAAAAACATTAGTCCAGATTATAATCTCAAATTTCGTCTTTTTCGTCAGTAGTGTGGCGTCAGTTCTGTGTCAGTTAAATTGTTATTGTTCTTCATTTCTTTAAGATGAATATTGTTAGATTTTGTTTGTTGATTACTTTAAAATATTTAGTAAAACTATGTGAAAGTAGTAAAAGATAAGTGAATAAGGTTACGTTAAATGTCAAAAGTCTGTTTTGAAAACTGATGTAGTATTTTCTCCTAGTATTACATATTAATAATTATTTTTAATAATTGTTACTAAGTGATTTTAAGTGATAATTATTAAATCCTAAGAGATTTTCACTAATTTGTATTAAATTTCATTATAATACTTTCAAAACTGTGTATGCTCGTCAGTCCTCTGGCAGTCAAATTCTGAAATTTTTAAATATCTTACAATGTACTCAAAAAAGTGACTGGCCCGATTGGGAACAATATATTAATTAGATTAGCTATCATATACACCCGAATTTATAGAAGTTTGATTTAAAAACTATCGAAAAACAAAATATCCTCAAAAGTTACTCAACTTCCCCATATGTACATATGTAGGTACATATGTATATACATTTTTTTAATTTTTCCTAAAAAAATGTTTTTTGGTATGCAATTTTGTAGTGCTTACAAATATGCATTTTGCATTTGATTTTTGTCAAAAAATGTTGACCCGTTTTTAGATATCGAATTTTTACAACCGAAACAAAAAGAAGTGAAATTTTTGATTGTCAATAGTATAAGAGCTTGTGTTTATTGAAATCAATTCATTAGTTCTTGAGAAAAATTAAAAAAAAAAAACTGTTTTATGAGTGTATCCTTCTTGAGCAATACAAAAATATATTTTTCTATTGAAAGGAACAAAATTAAGATAGAAAAAAAAGAAAGTTTAGTAAAAATCAATCGGCTTGTTTTTGAAAAAAAAATCGATTTTTGACCAATTTGCATGTGGACTACTGTTATTTTTAGTCTTAAACAAATTAAAAAAAAAGCCTATGCGAATCTGCTTAAAACCTTAATTTTCAAGTTTGAACTAAATCGGCCCAATAATTTGAGCCGTAGGGGCGAGGATAGACGGACGAAATCAGGGGACCCACTTTTTTCGACATCTCTTTCATCGTAATGCATTGTTTTATTAAAATCTCGAGTTCAAATGCAATACTTGCTATATATGCAGTTTCTGTTTATGTTTGTAGTCAATAGTCGGACCTTGAACCTATGATACAAAAATCTTGCTAGATTCTCTTTAGCATATAAAATAAATGCATATTGCAAACTAAATTCACAAAAGAAAACGAGTGTTTTTCGTGCAGAAATTGCGGAAATTCCACCCAAAGATGGCTCAAAACCCTCCATAGCTAAGTAATTTGTAAAAAGCCAATACTTTGCACCTATACAGAATCAGAATCTTGGCCAACTTATTGAAAAATTTGAAGAGCCAGACTGTACCAAAGTCTTGACAGACGCGTTCGAATGTGTTACGAAAATGACCAAGTAAAGTTATTTACAAACATTTATTTATTTAAAAAAAAAAAAAACAATTGATTTCAATATTTTTTCTTTTTATCTATCCTCCATTGCAAAAAGACTAATGTCTAAAAATAAGTTATCAAAGATGTTTAGAGTGTCTGCTCCAAAGAAGAGTTTTTTGTTGTGTTATTATTTTCTTGTTTTGTATCCAAAAAATTAATTCATCTATTTTGAAAAAAAAATCGCCAAAGCTAAAAATGTCCTGTCCTTCTAAAAAAAAGTATCCCAAGTTTTGATGTGGAGCAATACACTTAAAATGGAAATAGGCTGAAGTAAAGTTTTTTTTCCAAATTACTCTAAAACTTTGCATTTAAGTATCAATTCTTTCATGATATAGAATCTATAAACAACGCCCCTTTTTCCACCTACAACTATTTGTTCTACCTCAAATTAAAAGTATGTAGTGTTAAGGAATGGTTTAAAACATGAAAATGGAGCTCTCCAAAAAATGCAGATTTGTCGGAGTTTTTTTTAGAAATAATGACATTTTTGTAATAATATTTTGGGAATATTAATTTTTACTAGATTAAAATATGCAGGAGCTAATTTGCATAATGGTGCACAATAAAATTGAAATCGTCAACACCAACATTATTCTATTTCACCAAAACGTAAATGTGAACAGCTAATAGCAAAAGTATTTGGCTAGCTAAAGCCAGAATAGACGTAAGTGATATTTTTTTTTCTAAACTGAGGAAAGCCAATTTTTAGAATTGTCTGTCATAAATTTATTTTGTGCAGAGAAATTTAGTCTTCATTAAATTTTCTTAACAAAATACTACTTTTGAAATATCTGTATTTTGTCCACAATACAAGTTATCGACGGAGCTGCGATCTTAACATGTTGAATGGATGAATAATATGTATATAATTCTGTAAAAAAAAACTTATTTATTTATTTAATATACTTGATACACACAATATATTCCCTTCTAAAGATAGGCATTTATGCAAATGTAGATTAGGTAGACACAGCTTTACCCAATTTTTATCGGATCTAAAATAATAGTTGGCATTCGAAATTTTGGTATGACTAGGTTTGTGACCGCCCAATAAAAACGTTTTTGAATAAGTTTGCTTATTATTTTTACAGCAAGATTTCTCCATTGCCCTTAAGTTCATTGAAACATTAAAGTTATCTTTTTACCAATCATAGCATTTTTGTATCTCAAGTCTCAAAGCTAAAAATAGTTTTAAAAAATACGTATACAGTGGTGGACAAGAATTTAGCACACTTGTTAAAGAAAATAAAAACCATTTAATTTTCAATTTGTTTTCTTATTATGAAATTAGTTATATTTTATTTACATTACATATACATAGCACTATGTTTTCATAGTAATGGGTGATTTTTTAAGAGCTTGAGAATTTTTTTTTTAAAAAACGCATAAAATTTGCAAAATCTCATCGATTCTTTATTTGAAACGTTAGATTGGTCCATGACATTTACTTTTTGAAGATAATTTCATTTAAATGTTGACCGCGGCTGCGTCTTAGGTGGTCCATTCGGAAAGTCCAATTTTGGGTAACTTTTTCGAGCATTTCGGCCGGAATAGCCCGAATTTCTTCGGAAATGTTGTCTTCCAAAGCTGGAATAGTTGCTGGCTTATTTGTGTAGACTTTGGACTTGACGTAGCCCCACAAAAAATAGTCTAAAGGCGTCAAATCGCATGATCTTGGTGGCCAACTTACCGGTCCATTCCTTGAGATGAATTGTTCTCCGAAGTTTTCCCTCAAAATGGCCATAGAATCGCGAGCTGTGTGGCATGTAGCGCCATCTTGTTGAAACCACATGTCAACCAAGTTCAGTTCTTCCATTTTTGGCAACAAAAAGTTTGTTAGCATTGAACGATAGCGATCGCCATTCACCGTAACGTTGCGTCCAACAGCATCTTTGAAAAAATACGGTCCAATGATTCCACCAGCGTACAAACCACACCAAACAGTGCATTTTTCGGGATGCATGGGCAGTTCTTGAACGGCTTCTGGTTGCTCTTCACTCCAAATGCGGCAATTTTGCTTATTTACGTAGCCATTCAACCAGAAATGAGCCTCATCGCTGAACAAAATTTGTCGATAAAAAACATTTCGAACCGAACACTGGTTTTGGTAATAAAATTCAATGATTTGCAAGCGTTGCTCGTTAGTAAGTCTATTCATGATGAAATGTCAAAGCATACTGAGCATCTTTCTCTTTGACACCATGTCTGAAATCCCGCGTGATCTGTCAAATACTAATGCATGAAAATCCTAACCTCAAAAAAATCACCCGATACTTCATCAAATATGTTTAACATCTGTAAGAAGAAAAAGTATGAACTGTAGAAACATCAATTTTTCGCCTGGACACGAATTTAGCACATTCAACAGTTTCTTGATAAAATTTTACTTACCGTTAACAATTCTAAGTTTTTCTTAGTATTTGGTAGGGAACCTTTTTTTTTGCAGTACAGAAGCAATTCTTCTTGGCAAAGTTTCAACCAAAGCTTCACATCGTGACTTTGGAGTTGCATACCAAGCATTTTGAATCTCCTGCCACAATTATGTTAAATTGGTTGTTTTTTTTGCTCAATGTGGTGTTCAACATCATTCCACAAATTCTCGATCGAGTTAAGATCGGGTGATTGTGTTGGCCACTTCAAAAGCCACACTTCACTAACTTTGAAGTGTGTTTAGGGTCGTTGTCGTGCATGAAGCGCAATAATAACGGCAAATTGTCTTCTGCGTAGGGTATCATATGATCCAACAGGATATCTCTGTACACGTTCTGGTCCATTTTGGTGTCAATTTTTACGATGAGGCCAACGCCGCGCCGCCGTGCCATGAAAAAGCAGCCCAGACCATAACGTTCCCTCCACCGTGTTTCACCGTCTTAATAGTGTACCTTGGATCATATTCCCTGTTTTTTGGACGCCAACTTATTGCCGTATACTGACATTAAAGCTTAACCCGCCCCGAATGCCAGTTTTCATAGATGGTTCTTGTATCCAGAAGGATAAACAGCTATCATTACTAGGTCTGTGCATCACATTTTATTCTCCAATTGTAAGAATTTTTGTACCCCTCTTAACCTGGTTATAATCTATAAAATCTATTTATTCTAAACTCGAGTTAAATTTTCATATTTGGGAAGTTGCCCTAATAAAATACTTGTATCAAAAAAGAGTTCTAAATATGATAGGTGACCGTATTCTAAGTGATACATTTGCAATTCTTAAACACAGCAATGTTTCATGTCTGTCCTTATTTTATCTTTTTTTTATAATTTCCAACTCTCAAACAATTCAGCCGTAATACCTGTACTTCTAAAAAGGCTAACCAGTTTAACCTTAGGCCCAATCGTAGTGCTAAGTACATATATATTATCTTTGTAGTCTCAATACACGAATGTGGAACACTTTACTAGGCTCAATAATCCCCACTCATTGCAATATGTGGACATTCCAAACCAATATGTATCGATATCTCCTTTATAATTCTCTCCACCTCTTTATTGCTCACTCAGTCCTTAATTACTTTTTTAATTTTTCTACTTCACCATTACCATTTTGTTCGGTCTTAAATTTAAATCATACAACCAATCATATCCATTTTATACAAATATTTAACAACGATTTATAATTTTTTTTATTACAGAAAATCTCCAAGAAACTTCACCTCTCTAAATTCAAGTTGTCGCTCTTCAATGAGTCCGGCCAGCTTGTAGTGTTTTATATTCTATCATTCTTGTGTGGTGCTGATGTTATTCTTCGTGAAGGATACTTTAGTAAATTCTCGCTTCTGTGGGAAGACTTCCCCAACCATCCAATGATCTTCCTTCATAAATTCTTCTTCATTGTCCAAATGGCTTACTACTTGCACATGCTGCCCGAATTATATTTCCAAAAGGTCAAGAAAGAAGATCAACAGCCAAAAATAATTCATGCTATCACTGGATTTTCTATTATCTGTTTGGCTTATACTTTTGGGTGAGTTAAGCTTCACTTTTCACTTGAAATTGAAAAAAGTATGAAAAATAAAATATTTAATTTTTGTTTTGTATTTTAGTTTCCAGAGAATCACACTCGTCCTACTTACCCTGCATTATTTGAGTGAAATCATTGCTCACATCTTCCAATTGATTGGAGTTTTCGATCGTGACGAGAAATATGCCAGCATTCGCATCGTCAACAGTGTGTTCTTTGTTTTGGTTCGTTTTGCCACAATGGTCATCGCTGTGCTTACCCTCTACTATGGTGTAGCTAATACCGAACAGTCAACTCGTGGATTTATGGCGCTTATTGGAGTTATCATTCTTCAAGGATACCTGATCTTCTCCTTCATTACTGAACAATTGCGTGCCAAACGTGAACGTCAACGAGAATTGAAACAACAATCACAGGCCAAGAAAAACAAAGCCATCAAGGAAAAGATCAAGAAGAAGAAGGAAAGCGACCTCCCCGAAGCCGATCAATCACCTAGTCCATCACACAGTGGCAAAAGTAAAGTTAAATAAATTTATAACTCTAGCTAGCTTGCCATTTCCATCTTAGTAAAAAAAAAAAAACAAACAAATTATAACACAAACTTCCATGCTGAGAATTCTAAGAAAACAAAAACATATAACATCCTGCGTGATCCCTCTCCAGAGTCTTATAAGTCAAGTTTTATGTGTTGTTGTGCTGGAGTATAACAATTCCGTTTATTATTGTCCATTAAATGGATTGAATTCTGTTTTTTAAATCTTTTTTGTTTTTTTTTTTTTCAATTTTCACAGCGAAAGAGTGGGGGATCTCGTTTTCTAAAAGAATTCTATCTTTATTTTTGTCTACTATTTCTATCTTTTTTGTTTATGTTTCATGTATATTTAAGCCACTTATATACTTCGTCCTTTTTCTTATAACTTTATTTTCTCTAATTACCTACTTTAAACAAAAAAAAAAGAATGATCTATAGAACATTTTGCGAATGCTTGAGTAATGAAAAAGCTACTAACGCAACAAGACTTTATAGTGAAACATAAAATGCACTTAGAGGGTAATGAAATGATTTTTCTTTTCTCCAGAAAATGCAAACTATTTTGTACAAAAAAGAAAAAGAAATTAAATAAGAAACAAGTGAAACTTTTTTATGAAAATTCAAAACAAACAAAAAAAAAACACATCCATACAAAGTTATGATGAAATAAAAAACACAGAAAAAAAGTAAAAAAAAACAAAATGTATATTGTTTAATTTTTTTGGACTGCCTGCACGTGCACACGCTTGTATTTTTAGAAACAAATTAAAATTATAACTAGTTTAGTATCTAGTTAAGTAGCAGACTGTATAAACTTCTTCAGCAACTGGTAAGCTCTTTATTCAATTCTTTATTGTTTTTTTTTTTTCTTATCGATCGTATTTATTATTTAATAATTTTTATATATTTTTAAAACAGTAAACTGGTTGTTTAATATTTAAATTGTGCTAATATTAGGCTACTTCTGTTTAAAATCTAGTTTTATCTTAGCGATAAGAGGGGGTTTTCTTGTTTGACACAATCGTCAATCAAAGCTGATGATTATAATATTTTATATTAAAGTTTAAACAAAATAGATTATTATGAAATGTAAAATGTGATAAAACATCAATTTTATTATTATTTTATTTTTTCAAAAATTCGCGCACACTAGAAATTATGACTACCCTTAGGATAATTACCCGCGTTGCGACTGTTAGGAAAATAGGAAAGGATTTAGATGAAGATATTGATGCTGCACATTGGTTTAACAGTTCTGGGAAAGAAAGACTTATTTCAGTAAATCAATCAACATTAACAAAAAAGTCACAATTTAATGCTGATCCAACGAGAGGTATTATTTTAAATCTTAAGATAGGGTTTTAGAGTGATTTTTAAAGTAAATACGTACATTATTTTGAACCAGATGAGGTCGTTGCATCGGCTAGCAAGCGGAATAAACAGAGAGAATCGTTGAAGAAGACCAGGAGCCGGTAATGATCATCATTTTATTTGAGTAAGGTCTGCTTACAATCTTCTTGAATTGTACTCTGCCATATAGTGTCTAAATTATTAAAAGTACATATGTATCAATAATATATCTTTAAAATATAGAGAAATAAATAAACTGGTATAGAATATAAAAATATAAGTTTTGTTTTTTTTTTATTTGAACCGAAGGACTTTTAAACAACATATGGTTATTTCTGATCCAGGTATGTTAAAGTATCGAATATTATCATCAAGTCGTTTATTGAAAATAAATTAAATAATGACAGTCGAATATTTTTAACATGTCGTCAATCAGATTTACTTGATTTTAGACTCAGAACGATCATCATTGTGAAACGATTGGGTAATTCAGGGTGTTCTAATAGGTCCGTTCGCGTACTTTCTGCACTAAAATTCGTAAAAAGAAATATTTTAAAGAGTGGGGGTAAAATTCTCTCACCAAAAAAAAAAAACTACAAAAAAGTAAGCGAACGGGAAAACAACAAATTTTTCACACAGTATTACTGTCATGTTGCTGTTCTATGAAAATTTGTTTTTACATTTTATAACTGACAGCAAAAGCGAGCAATTTATTTAATTTATTTGAATTTCTATCAAATTTGAAATTTTCACAAATCAGCCCTAAAGAAATTTCTTGGGCTAAAATTCGCAGGTTGGGAAAATATTTTACTCTCTCGTGAGCGCTCTCTTTTACGAAAAACTACGAAATTTTTGAGTACGCGAACAGGATTTGGTTAAATTTCGTGTTTTTTAGTAAAATTTGACTGTTTTAGGAGGGTACGCGAACGGACCTTATTTATCCTTCAAAGTAAAATCTCGAAATTAATTTTTTTCAAAATTGTTCGCTTTTAGTTGAAAGCTTTGTTTCGGTGCTCATAAAGAATTCTACGATTGCGTTTTACTTCCTTCATTCATTCAACATGAAGGGAATTTGTTTTTTAAAAGGGTTGTGCAGGGTAAACGGTGTTAAAATGTTTTTTATCACTTGATTTTAATGGCCTAAATAGGGTGGATGGCTATTTTTAAGCCCGAGCTCGAATGTTCGAAGGCAGCACGGTTATCATTAACACTTTAAAATAAAATATTTGATTTTTACACGCCTTTATGACTTCCAGGGAATTGGCAATTCATCCACACATAAAACTGAGATTCATAGAACGGTATCTAAGCCAAAAACCAAAGGGAGTAGCCGGCAAGAATTATACATATTACTTGAGACCTGACGGGATACAGGAATTTTAATTGATATCAAAAACATTAGACCAAAGTTCATAGAGTCAGAGTATGCATTAGGTTTTTACGGCACGAGTACGATAACTTTGGCGCCAAGATATAATAACGGTTTTTGGTAGAGGGTCTTAATACAAGCATTTTTTACTATGGGAGGGGGGGGGTCTATCTCCCCCCGTTAAAAAAGTTATTATTTAAAATGGAAAAAAATAATTAAAAAATAACGGTGATACTTACAATTAAGTTGTATACATTTTTTTAAAGCCAACATTCTGTTCTATTAGCCAGTTATTAAATCAAGTCGAAACTATGCGTAGTTTTTGAAAAATTTAATTTTAAACTCAAAATTTGAGTAAAAAAAGTTAAAAAAAGGTTTAAAGTGTAACTTTTTCAACACTTCAAGATTATCTACCACTGTTTTTATTTCAGAATTAATTGCTCTTATTTGTTTTTGATCAAAAACTGAAAACTACATATGTAGATGATTTTATGTCTTTTAGTTTTTGACAAAATTGAAAATAAAAATTTAATTTTAAACTCAAAATTTGAGTAAAAAAAGTTAAAAAAAGGTTTAAAGTGTAACTTTTTCAATACTTCAAGATTATCTACCATTGTTTTTATTTCAGAATTTATTGCTCTTATTTGTTTTTTATCAAAAACTGAAAACTAGATGATTTTATGTCTTTTAGTTTTTGAGAAAAGTGAAAATAACCACAACTACTATTTTAATTTTTTTTGCTTGAGTGGTCTTATTTTGATAGTAATAATGGTATTTGCGTATGCGTAATGCGTGTTTGGGTGTATGCAACAGTAAGGTGTGCGCGAGTTTGGGTGTGTGCAACAGTGGGATCTGTAAACCCCCCTGCTTGGGAACACTATAGGATTTGGGGTGGGAGCAAGTTGGAGTGCGTGCAAGGTGAGGAGGGTGCAAGGTGCAGTGGGTGCAAGATGGGGTGCATGCAAAGTTTCTTTTGCATTTAAATAAGCTGGATTTAAGAAAAATTAATTTACCTCTTAATCCATATTCGATTATTACTATCAAAATAAGACTACGTTAATACTTAAGCAAGGAAAAAGTAATTTAATTAAAATATTTTGTTTTGGTAATTTTCAATTTTCTCAAGAACTAGAAGACATCAAGTCATCTAGTTTTCAGTTTTTGATCAAAAACAAATAAGAGCAAAGAATTATAAAAAAAAATAGTAGATAATCTGAAAGTTTTGAAAAATTACACTTTAAACCTTTTTTTTTAACTTTTTTTTGCACAAATTTTGACTTTAAAACAATTTTTTTCAAAAACTATGCATAGTTTTGACTTGATTTAAAAACAAGCTAATAGACAAAAGTGTTGGCTTTAAAAAAATGTATAATACTTAATTATAAGTATTATACCGTTATTTTTTAATTATTTGTTTTCCATTTAATGTACATATTTTTTTAAACTGCCCCTACCGCCTAAACGGGGGGAGATAGACCCCCCTCCCATAGTAAAAAATGCTTGTTTTTAACTGTTCTATACAAATCCGTCATTAAACTTTGTCGCCAAAGTTATCGTACTCCCCCCGTTTTTACTCTAAGAGGTGTAGTGAACTGACCACCACTCTATTCTTATTTGTCCGCCACCTTTCGATTTTTCAAGTGAGGATATCTAAAATATAGGGTTTTTAAATTTTGGCGGGTAGATTTCGGCGCCCTGTGGCGGCCATTTTGTTTTGGTGACATCTGTCAAATCTTTTGTTTATTATTTAGTTGTTTATGCCAAATCATCATGGTAAGTTACACGATTGAACAGCACGTTCAAATGATAAAACTTTATTATCAAAATGAGTGTTCGTTAACGCAAACGTTGCGTGCATTGCGCCCATTTCACGGTAGACGTGGTGGCCCTTGAAAGTGTACAGCAGAACCCGAGGCAGTTCATTCCTCGCCGTGCACAAGAATTCGGCATTTCGCACACTTCAACTCGTCGAATTTTGTGTCGGACTTGGGCCTACACCCTTACAAGATCCAACTGACCCAGGAGCTCAAAGTTCGTGACCATAGACAACGCTGTTTGTTCGCTGACTATAGGCTTCGAATCGTTTGGAAGAGGACCCCAATGTTGGCCGAAAAATCATCTTTGGTGACGAGGCGCATTTTTGGATGAATGGCTGTGGCGGCGTAATTGGCGCGGCGGCGTAATTGGTCCTAACTTTTTTGAAAAAGACGTTAGTGAGGCAGTCACTGTCAACAGCGAGCGCTATATACATAACTATGATAACTAATTTCTTATGGCCCAAATAAAACCATATGGACCTAGACGACATGTGGTTCCAGCAGGACGGCGCTACGTGCCACAGAGCAAACGCCACGACATCTACACACAACATCTACCCGGCCTTATTTAAAAACCTTATATCTTGTTTATAACAATTGTGGCATTACTTTGGTAACATTTAAGCAAAAGATACGAATACGTTTCTGGTAAATGTTTGTAAAAAAGTTTTGAACAATGTTTGGAATGTGACGGCCGAATTTGGCGCATACATTATTTTTAAAACAGTTGATAGGGGTTGAATAGCAGTTTCATCCAAATAACTTGAAAACAGTACCTTTTTTTTGTAAGAAAGTTATGGTTAATCATTTTAAGAAATCACAAAAAATATAATAACATTGATGGCTGGAATGGTCAAAAAAAAAAATTAGTAAAAATTTAATTTATACTTTGTGGATGACTGTACTAACTTTACTTTTTTCACTATTAATTTAATTTCAAACAAAATTGCTGAGCGGTGCGCACTTTCTTTGTATCTCCGAAACGGTTAAGCGTATGAAAAAATGATTGGGCAGGTTCAGACAACATAAGGGACTTCATTTGCAGTCAACTTCATTCTTTGAACGTAAATTTTGACCAAGGCAACTAGTTAGTTTTTCAAGTGTCATGAATTGAAAATTCAGAACATTACTTCACAAAACTCTACTTCAAGTTCATAGTACAAAAATTACCAAAATCATTATTTTCTACAAAACATCCCTCAGGCAAGCTACAAGTCCATCATGATTTGTATTTTGTATTTTAAAAAAATATTACTTATTTCTTTTCCAAATTTACAAGGAATCTTTTTACAGAAAGCATTAAATGAAGTTGTGCAGAAAATAAATAAATCATTGAGTAATAAAGTTCAGCTTTTAGTTGAATTAAAAAATATGATCAATTGTAATTTTGGTATAAGTTGACTTGACTTGATAGTAAGGGAGATTTTTCTTACCTAACTTTCCAGTCAACTTTCCAATAAAGTTGCCTTAATTGCAAGGCAATTTTTTGGCAGCTGGCCAATCAGATGCAAGAAACTTGCCTTACTTTCAAGTCCCTTATGTCGGCTGAACCTGCCAATTGATATAAACATTTTAGCAAACTGTGTGCTGGCAAAGGTGTCAACACCATTGGAACTATAAAAACTGAGAAGTTATAAACCTTTTGGAGGTTTATAACTTACGATGCGGACATGAGATCTTACGAGACTTTTCACACAATGTGTAGAACACCAAAGGGAAAGTGTAAATAAATTTCTAGCTAACTATCTCTCATTCCAAAGTTTACCCCTTTTTGACTTATATTTAACTGGACTAAGATAAAGTTATCTACGTTATCAACGATGGTCAGGTTCAGACAACATAAGGGACTTCATTTGCAGTCAACTTCATTCTTTGAACGTAAATTTTGACCAAGGCAACTAGTTAGTTTTTCAAGTGGCATGAATTTAAAATTCAGAACTTTACTTCACAAACCTCTACTTTAAGTTCATAGTACAAAAATTACCAAAATCATTATTTTCTACAAAACACTCCTCAGGCAAGCTAAAAGTCCATCGTGATTTGTATTTTGTATTTTAATGAAATATTACTTATTTCTTTTCCAAATTTACAAGGAACCTTTTTACAAAAAGCATTAAATGAAGTTGTGCAGAAAATAAATAAATCATTAAGGGTATTCATGTAACGATATAATTTTCTACTTTGTAGAAAAATATAAATTTCCGCAAAGGATTTACATGAACACCCCATTAAAAATATTTGCGGAAACGTTAGAAACAAACAAAATTTATCTGTTTTTTTTTCTACGATTTCTGCTTCAAATTTGAGAGATAAAAGTCTATATTTTGCAGAATATTTTTCCCATACAAATTTTGACAGTTGATTTCTACCGATAGAAAATTCTACAGTTTTTAAGGTTTCTGTGGGTTTTCTGTGTTTGCATGAATACCCTTATTGAGTAATAAAGTTCAGCTTTTAGTTGAATTAAAAAATATGATCAATTGTCATTTTGACATAAGTTGACTTGACTTGATAGTAAGGGAGATTTTTCTTGCCTAACTTTCCAGTTAACTTTCCAATAAAGTTGCCTTAATTGGAAGGCAATTTTTTGACAGCTGGCCAATCAGATGCAAGAAACTTGCCTTACTTTCAAGTCCCTTATGTCGGCTGAACCTGCCCGATGTCTCTATGTCTACATTTGTCCTTAAGTTATAGTGATCAAAAGTTCATTTTTTTCGTTTCAGGGTTGAAAAATATGGAGCTTCTTTATCGATATCTAAAATAAACGTTGTAATTTTTTTTCTAACTTAGACTGTTTTATAGCTCGAATATACAGAACTCTATCCCGTTTAAGTAAGTTTTTTTTCTGAACTGAGGGATATTAAATAATTGAACGAATATTAAAACAAACAAACCGCATGGCGTGTTTGTTATTGTTAGTCCAAGACGATCAAATAATAAAATCCCTGCCGGAACCATCTTTTTGGGAGGAATTAAAAAATCACTGTGTTTTAACTTTTCGTCATGAAAAAGTGAATTTTTTTATTGGACATACATAAATCACAAAGCCCTAGTTTTATATCTTATCTTTCATTTGACACCGATTTCATCCTCAAAAGTCTTGAGCAAAATAATTGATGAATGCAAAAAATGTACTTAAAAAGAACAAATGACCATTTATTCTTTTCTTATCTCTTGTTAAGATTTAGATATAAATTGGATCAAATCAAATTAAAACCTTTTGAGTCACTTAGGCCCGTTTGCTGATACTCTTCTTAAATCTGTGCCATAACTAAGTACATCTTAAATTCTAAGTATAACATAATTTATTTTTGGTTGTCAGAAAATTTTTATGTTCCACTTTACTAAGTTACACATAAAATGAAACGTAGCTAACTTCGCTTAGATGTAAAATGTCAAAAAATTCAAATTGTGTAAACGTATGTGTGATATTTCAAAAACGGTAAATTTATGAATAGATTGTTAGACGCTTTGTGTTTGTTCAAAAGTTATTAATAATGGCTGACAAAAAAAGGACAAGAAATCCCAATTTTTCTCTAAAAGAAAAGCGAACACTTTTAGAATGTGCTTATGAAGAAAAAGCAATAATTGAAAATAAAAAAACAGATGGAGTTACGTGGAAGGAAAAAGAAACAGCTTGGGAGAGAATAGCATCGAATTTTAATTCCCATTCGGATTCAGCATGCTACAGGACCGTCGAAGCACTCAAAAAATTTTACCAAGGCTATAAAAAAGAAATTAGGAAGGTGGCCGCAGACGAAAAAATGTCCAGAATTCAGACTGGAGGTGGCAAGGCCATAAATGTACGCGATGAAAACTTTGATCTTGCCATATCCATTATGAATCCAAAAACAATAACTGGATATGAAAACATTTTTGATGGTGATGGTGCAGATGAGTTGTTCGAAAATGAACCCGGAACCAGTACAAACATTGTAAGAAGAATATTTTGTTGGTTTTTATTAACTTTATTATGTATGTATTTTTTGAATTTACAGATTGAAGAAAGGCAGGATGATGAACCAATTAAGGATTGGGGAAAATACAAACCTAGTCAATTGAGAAACCCGATACATCCAAAATTAAAGAGAAGTCATGAGAATATATCTGATGAGCAGGAAGTTATTTATGAAGATATTGATGACAATAGCCCAAAAACTAGCATTCTTATGTCCAAAGGATTTAAAAAGCAGTTTGACAATTCAACCACAAAAACAGAAAATAAAAGTAACTGGTGTGGAAGGCGCAGACCAGTTGCTTCAACATTACCTAGCAGCAAAATAACCGAGCAATATTCACAGCTATCGGAAATAAAAATTGAGCTTGCTAAGCTTCAATATGATACTCAAAAAGAGGAAGCGACTCAAAAAAAATATACAGCCTCTATTGAACACGGGTTAAGAAAACGTTCTTTGGAATTGGATATAGAAATAAAGACAGAATTTCTTAAAAAAATCAAAAGTGATTCGTTCAGAATGTGTGAGACATGTAGTATCCTTAAGGATTTGGGAAACCTTAATCCCAAATAATAAACATTTTAATACTACATTCTCAAAAAAAATGCTTATACCTATGGATATGTAATTCCAAGGGTACATAATTCATATTTCTTTAATTTTTATTTTGTTTTAAAATGAAATTTATGTTTTTGTTTTGTGCAAGAATTGCATGTATTTTATTTTGTTTGTTATGCTTAAGTTACGTGTTAATAAAAATGAAGTTTGAATTAAATTATGTTCTTTCAAATTATCTCTACGATTTTACAACCTTCTGAAATAGTTGTTTATCAGGTCTTTGCGTTTTTGCATCCCGCCGTTCGATGAAGTTTGGTTATCGTTTCCATTCTGCGAAATATTAGTGCATGAGATCTCTCCTGAATTAATTGCGTTTTGAATGTCTTCTGGGTCAAAATCTACGCTTTCAGGAGGTTCTAATGACACACCATTATATCGAAGTATGTTGTGCAAAACACATGTTGCCACAATAATTATCAATGTCGTCTTTAATTGTAGACGACAGCCGTATGCCAGTACAGGAAACCGTCTTTTCAATATTCCAAAGGATTTTTCTATAGGACCTCTTGTTCGTATTTGAGACTCATTATAAAGTTGTTCTGCCGTGTCACGGGGACTGAGCAATGGTGTCATCAAATATGGTTTTTGTGGGTAAGCGGAATCACCTGCGGTAAAGTTATACTGCATATACTATGAAATCATTATAACCAAATTTTTTACCCAGAATAACGCAATCAGTAAAATCTGGACTTTCCATCTTGGCTCTTATTTTACTGCTATTAAAAATTGTAGCATCATGAGCAGAACCAGGCCACCTTGCAACCACATCAGTAAACACCATTTTTGCAGTACATACTCCCTGTACATTTATTGAAAAATAGCTTTTTCTATTCCTAAATATTTCTGCATCGGACCCCCCTGAGACAAATTTGAATTTCGTGTGAAATGAAACCATATTTTATCATACCTGGAGACTGAATTTTAACATGTGTTCCGTCAACAGCACCAATAACAGAAGGAAAAGATGCTATATCAAAAAAATCCCTTTTAACCTGTGAAACTTCTGATGATGTAGATGGAATTTTAATATATTTCCTATACAGCTTTGCAATTCCTGTGGCAACTCTTGAAACTATTCTTGAAACAGTTGAAACATGCATCCCTCCAAAATCAGCAATACTTAAAAGATGATTGCCTGTAGCAAAGAATCGTAGAGCTACCAATAGCTGGTTTATGGGTGGAATTGAATTATTTCTGGAAGACGGAAAATTTTGTTCAACGATTTGTTATAAAAGTCATGTATCAAACCTGTTATAAGGTCGTACTAGATCCTTCTCGATTTGTTCTAATACATGGATAGCCATCTTTTTAGTCAAACGAAATCTTTTGTAGAAGGCCAATTCATCGAAACTAAAAAAGTACTCATTCCTATCGTAAACCTGACGGGGGACACCAACTTCAATCAATTCAAGGACCTCCACATCATCTTCCAGCAAATCGGCCAATTCAAAATTCATTGTTATTATTTTATTTTAGTTTGAACAAAGAACTACTTTTTTGGGACTACAATTTACTGAAATGTCAACACACAACATAATCTCCTAAGTGAAACTTAAGGTTTTATGCCCTACTATATCTTCCCCATAAAATAAGTTTCACTTAGGTTCATTTATGTCAAACTTTGAGTTCTGTGCAAACCATTAAGCACAACTTAGTAACTTATGTGGAACTTAAATAGTTATGAGTCGTATCAGCAAACGGGCCTTAGAAACTTTATTTATTCGGAGAAATTATGTTCATTTCCTAATTTTAAATTTCTTTAAGTCAACTGCATAATTATTAAAATTTTTTATTTGATGAAAACTATGTACAGTTGTGGTTACATAATTAAAGCCACTGAAATTAATGCAGTTTTTAGAGATTTCATTAGAAAATTAATATTTAAACTACATTAATTTAGTAGTTTAGTTTTTTGCTATTCTTAATTCTTATATTTTTTTAAGTTAAAAAACTTTGAGATTGTATTTAATGCGCTTAAAATCACGTATTAAAGATAGTACTTCGTGTGATGCCTTTTAATAGCTTCTGCACATCTTTTCTATACTACAAATAACTCCTGTTGGATTGTTCCCCAGAGTGAGGCATTATTATTTAGTTTTTGCGGTGCAGCTGCCATTTATACATGGTGTCCCATAAGAATGGTCAAGTCATGGCCTACCAGAATTTGGTAACTTGTCTATACCCTATTCCGCATCCCAACTGTCGTTTCAAACGTCTGGCATGTCTTGAGCTTCTTATTTCCTCAGCCGCATTTTCAATTTTCTGTCTAAGTTCAGTAACACTGCGTAAGGGCTGGGCAAAAATTTTCTCTTTTAGGCAACCCCAATAAAAAAAATCTAGTGGATTCAAGTCCGGTGACCTAGGGGACCATGTTATTGTTCCACCACGACCATCCATCGGTCGGAGAAAGTTCTGTCCAAAAAACTTCTGACATTTCTTCCATAATGGGCTGGACAACCATCTTGCTGAAACCACATGGTCTGGAGCAGGGCGAGAGGAATATCATCTAATAATACACAGATTCTGTTTTCCAAAAATTCTAAATAATTTTCACTATTTATTGTGCCGGGCACTTCAAAGGGTCCTATGATTTGCCCATTTAAAATTCCACACCACAAATTAATTTTAATTTGGAATTGAGAGATCTTCCTTCTCGTATTAAATGTGGATTTTCTTCCTGCCAATTGTGAATATTGTGCATATTCACATATCCATCTCGTTTAAAGGATGATTCATCACTCCATAAAATTTTGTCAACAAAATCAGGATCTTCTCGGCGTTTATCGATCATAATTTGGCAGAACTCAGCTCTTTTAAAATAATCCCTTGGTAATAAGACCTGGACACGCTACAGGTGAAAAGGGTGCAGATTGTTCTGCTTCAGAATCCTCTGAACAGTAGATTTGGGTATCCCAGTTGTTCTCTCAATAGCTCTAGTAGAAGTACTTGGATTATTTTCAATTTCCCTCAACACGAATTCGTCATTGAGATGGTGTTGGGGCCTTCCAATCCTTCCACTGCCAGAGATTAAACCTTCCATATAAGAATTATGAACTCTTATAAATACGCCATGGTCAGGACTTGAAGCATTTGGATATCTTTCTGCATACTTCCTTACTGCTGCTCTTGCATTTCCGCCACAAAGCGTTAGTACAAGTAATATACGTAGTAGTAGTCGTTAAGAAGCGCTGCTTGATAAGGAAAAAGATCGCCATTGCTGCTTGTAATTACTAAACTAAACAAAAAATTAGTTTGAGGGTACTCAGATGATGAGCCTAATTTAATGAATTGGAAACAAGATGTCTCTGGTGATGTAATAAAAAATTCAAACAGAAACACATTTTTTTGCTTTTTATATTTGTTTTTTAAATCGTGACTTATTAAATTGAAATGCTTATAACTTTTGAACCAAAGCTAGCTTTTTGATGTTTTCTACTTTTTTGAAAAACTAAAAGATCAAGCAAGTTTTTAAAAATGATAACCAGTATTGTGTAATATGAATTTTTTTAATACAACTGTTTTAAAGTTCGATGTAAAAAACTAAGTTTGATAAGAATATGATTTTAAATATTAATATTTTGCAAAATAGTGCCAAAAATTTAAATTTTTAAATGCAAAAATATTGAATGTTTATTCAAAATTGTAAAATATTAACATATAGTAAAAACAAAAATCATTTGTGGACAGGGTGATTTAAAAACCGACTAAAAGTAGGTGTTTTTGAAAATTTCATTAAAACAACCGTTACTCGAAAACCGTTGGGATGCGGTATAGGGTATAGACAAGTTACCAAATTCTGGTAGGTCATGACTTGACCATTCAGCATATACAGTTTGTACCATTACTTATGGGACACCCTGTATAATACCTTACCTTCGGTACACTTGGACCCAAACCTGAGTTTTGAAGAATTAAAGATTTAAGAAAGATTTAAGATTTTATTTATTTTTTCATTTCGTATAAACTTAAAGTAAATATTTACAATGATTTTAATAAAGAATGTAAATTTAAATATAATAAAATGAAAAAAATAGTGACATTCTGTATTCAATTTACAAAGAAATTAGTGTTGAATGCCACTTCAATTAAAATACTTAACATTAACATTAAAGTTTAAAAAAAAGTTTTAATCGAATCCTTTTGAGAGTACACAGAAAAAAAAAAAGATGTTATTAAATTACAATAATGAAAATAAAATTACTTTGTTACACAAAATCAAAAACATTTCATAGAGAAAATAAAGAACACATCGTGAAACTAAAACAGAGTACCAGAAGCAATTAATTCCAAGTTTGAATAATCAAAATCTAAAACCCATAGTTTTAAATGACTTACAAACATACCAGGAGCAGTTATTGTTCTTAAAGAAAGTGGAAGCTTGTTAAATAACCGAAACGATGAAATAGAATAAAAATTCCGAAACGCAGTTGTACGGAATGTGGGTACGGTAAGGATGTTCGAAGAGTTTCCACGTAAACTATAATTTGAAATTAAACGGAAATTACGATTACCAGACTTCATAAAAAAGGATTTAAGCACTTTAAAACAATACAAATGACGCACTGGAAGAATTTTCAGGTCACAAAAAAGAGGAAAACTCGGATATCTACTTGGTTTACGGCAAATTTTTCTAATAACATATTTTTGCAAAACTAATAAAGGCTGAATTTTGTTGAAGTAGATACCACCCCAACAAACAATTCCATATTGTAGCTTAGACTGGAAAATGCCATAGTAAATGGTTTTTAAAAGCTCAGTTGAAACTAAATTTTGCAAAAAGTAGAAGTGCCTCATTGTACACCTAAAGTACTTTCCCAAGTTATCCGTGTGAATTGAGAATTTCATTTTGGAATCAATTACAAGACCTAAGTATTTAAAATCATTCACTTTTTCTATTGATAAACAATTGGACGCACAGTTTTGGGTAGTATAAGTTAGATAAGTCTTGGTCCCGGTTAAAAAGTTACAGTTAGGAAGCTTGAACTTTTGACATTCTGGGACATGGTACTGAAAATCAACTTCAAAGTTTTGGAAGGATGATAAGCTGAACAACATTAGCTTCGTTTTCGAACTAATAACCAAATTATGAACCGAAAACCATATTCTCAATAACTCAAGGTCCCAATTTATATCTGAGACCTAATCCAATCGACTGTTAGTGCCATAAGAAAAACCAACATCATCCGCAAACGCAGTTGGTTTACCTCTGAAATCAAGAGTAAACAGAGAGTTTATGTACACTAGGAATAAAATTGGTCCCAAAACAGATCCTTGGGGTAAACCGAGGTTGAGAAACATAAATTCGCTTCTGATCTCATCGAACTTCACTCTCTGACACCTATTTTCAAGATAAGATCCAAACCACTTTAACATAAGACCACGGAATCCAGCATTTTCTAATTTTCGCAGTAAGATTTTATGGTTAACCATATCAAAAGCCTTTGTTATATCAATAAATAAACCGGCTGTGCACTTTTTTTGATCTAAATTGCGCATTATTTGGTCACAAAACTGTAATAACGCTTCTTCAGTTGATTTTCCCTGCTGAAACCCAAATTGGACAGGATTAAAAAAATTTGTTTTGTTCGAAAAGCTAACCATCCTTGTTTTTATAACTTTTTCAAAAATCTTACTAAAGACGGGAAGAAGAGATATAGGTCTATAGTTGCACATATTACTGGCCGAACCTTTTTTAAATAATGGTATAACATCAGCATTTTTGAGAGCATCAGGGAAAATCCCTGCAAAAACACAGCGGTTAAAAATACAGGCGAGAACATCAATTACGAAACAAGAAATTTAAAGGCACTGCTTCGAGTCGTTATCTTGTTTAAGTATCCAGATTGTCTCTTTATATGTAGATCTCACCAATTATTTTTGTATGTATTGACCTATGGACCAACCTTAAATGGGGTCAAACATACCAAAATCATCACTAATGACTGCACGTGCTAAACAGTCTATTTAGTGTATTAGGGTAAAATTGGTTAAGTGAATGACGCCTCACTTACGGTACTCATTCATTTCTAGTGAACTAAGATTCACTCCAAACGATCAAGTTACAAAAACACGAGCTTTTGTGTAGATGTTTTTGAGCGAAACGATGTCTTTTGCTAAAATTTTACGTCAAGCAAGGGGTAAATTCGGGTTTTCCACTTCTTGAAACCCTTTATTGTTTTAGCCAATATTTCTAAATGGCAATAATTTTTCATTAAGACTCTAATTTCTACCGATTTCATGAAGGGACCCGCTTTGCTAAACCTAACAAATTTTCTATCCTCAGCAAGAGTGCCTTTTATAGATTAATTCGTTAAAAGTTTTATTATATGATAAAATAACTAACCTCAAGAAAAATCTAAAAACAAAGATTTGATTTCTTTGAAAGCATTCTCAAATGATTTTTTTTTTACATGGAGTTGAACTTTCATTTAAGTATATTTTTTTCAGTTTAAATAAAGGGTGATTTTTTTAAAGCTATAGGAAAGTTTAAAAAAAACACATACAATTCAGAAAAATGCATAAAATCTTTATTTGAATCGATAGTACGGTCCATATAATTTAATGTTTGAAGATTATTTTATGCAAATGTTAACCTTGACTGCTTCTCAAATGGTCCATCCGCTTAGTCCAATTTTGGCATACTCTTTCCAACATTTCGGCCAGTAACTCACGAATAAATGCTTCAATGTTGTCTTCTAATGCGTCAATTAAAGCGGGCTTGTCTGTATGAACATGAGCTTTAACATAGCCCCACAAAATATAGTCTGAAGGCGTAAAATCGCACGATCTAGGCGGCCAATTGACCGGTCCGAACTCGCCTCTCAATAAGTCCATTATTGCGCCTGCTGTGTGGCATGTGGCACCGTCTTGTTGAAACCACATGTTATGCAAGTCGAGCCCAGCCCATATATCGCACCAAACTGTGACTTTTTCTGGATGCATTGGTAGCTCTTGCAATGCTTCTGGCTGATATTCACTCCAAAATCAACAATTTTGCTTATTTACGTACCCATTGAGCCAAAAATGAGCTTCGTCGCTCGCTGGAAGAAGCGCGCGATGAACTTTCTTAACAGAGCACGCATTTTGATAATAAAATTCAATAATTTGCAAGAGTTGTGAGTTTGTAAGACGATTCATGGTTAAATTATAGACCAAACTGAAGATGTTTGACAGTGAAACAAAACACAAAACGTGCGTCAGCTGTTTAAACCAGTGTTACCAAAAAGATAATAGCTAAAAAATCACCCTTTACATTACAAAAAAAGGGTGTTTTCTAAGACGTAAATAGTTTAAGGTTGGAAACACTATTTTAACTTACGGTCATTTTGTCATCTATCAAGTGGTTTATTTTTAGTTTTATGTGCAGGAGTTGTGGTTTCAAAAAGACGGCCAAAATTTAATTATTGGAGAAAACGTTTGTTAAACGTATAGTTTCATGTTACGGACCCGTGAATTGCTCTCCAAGATCGTGGGCCGACTATCGACTTTTTTCTGTGGATATACATAACATAATGTGAAGTCGCTAGTCTACGCCGGTAAGCAAAAACACTCTAATAAAGATATAAATCCTCGGTAGCCATCTTGGGTTACCTACAAGCTAAACCGGAAATCAGACTTATAAACTCATTTAAGTATGCGTGTCATTTCTCCTCTAATTTATGAAATTTTCCCTAAAAATTCAGTAGTTAATTCCATTTATACGTGAAAACACGTCAATTTTTCTCGTTGAATTCGTCCAAATTACAAATACAACAATGTAAACAAATGGGTTTTGGAGGGTGATATGTACGTACATACGTACGAAGGATTTATATATTCATATAGAGTGTTTTTGCCGGTAAGCCCGAAATGATTGATCACTTTTGGAGGACAACATTCGCTGCGTTATTGCCAATATACGGCCACAAATGTTAGAAAAAGTCATCGAATATTAAACCCTTAAGCTGCAATATTCACATGAGCACGACCAACGACCAACGAATGAACGAATATTCGTCGATTTTGACATTTCTTTCACATGAGAGTTTTTAATTCGTCGCGAATGAAGTTTGACATTCACCATTGAAACCAAAACAAGAACGATTTTTTTAGGTTAAGTACGCGCGATTTTTTTATTCGTTGCGAGTGTGGATAATGTGGAACGCGAATAAAGTTTGACAGTTCGTATCAACTATAATTTTTTTCGCGACGAATAAATTTGTTTTCTTAAATTTATTAATATATGATATTGAAAAGTAAAAGTATGCATCATAAATCAAATAGAAACTATATTGCTATCGTAATTCATTCGTCATTCGTTGGTCGCGCTCATATGAATGCTGCTTTAGATTAGACTACGTCCGAGCTTGCCGTGTTGGCCATATGCGGAAATCATATTTTTGAATAATAATGCCAGAAAATTATCTTTCAAATACAGTAAATTTCATGTCAGTTTATCGTCTAAAAACGGCTATCGCATCAAGTTTTTGAAAATTGTGTGCATATTGAAAACCTATAAAAATAACGGCTATCGCATCAAGTTTTTAAAATTGTGTGCATATTGAAAAGCTATAAAAATAACATCTATCGTATTAAGTTTTTGAAAATTGTGTGCATATTGAAAACCTATATCGTTTTAAAATTTCAACAGATAGTTGAGATCGAAGATTTAAAATCAGCACTGAAGATTAACTCCAAAACATATTCTTAAAAACCACAAAGGCATTAAATTCAAGGTTTCTAAAAGTTCACATAGAATCAAATGAACACCAAAAACTAAGTAAGATACCTAGTTTTCAAATAATTTAATCTTTATCTAGAATATATAGATTTAAACTTTGTTTATCTTGTACTGAAAAACACCGAATTTGGTTGTCTTTAACATTTTATAGAGGTATATTTTAAAAACCTGATGTAATACACAAAAGACTTAATCGAACTCAGGACAACTTAATTTCTTGAAAAAGTACGAGTAGTCTTTTGTTTATTTTTTGTCGATTAGTGTAAAGGGAGTCAATGGTCCTTAAAGAAAACAAATCTATGTAGATTGAAAAGCTCAAAAATGGAATAATAATGCTAATTGCTGCTTAATTATACTACAACAACTGTATGTAATTAAAATAACAGTACTAGGACAATGGGGACAGTAATTTTTTTAAGGTGTGAATTCAACATATAAAACTCACAAAGCTCCACGGATAACAAAGTAACGCAAAGGGAACATAAAAACCAAAACCTAGAATTTAGAAGAATTAAGAAGAATAAATCTAAAATTCTTTCCTATGCTAACTTAAAGGAATCATCATCATTATCATTTCGTTCTTAGCCATATTCTACTGCAGGCAATACCTACACGTAGTATAAGACTCATCACAAAACTTGGGTATAAAAGTTTTAACCAACCATTTGGGAAGGTTAGTCTCAACCCGATCGTCCGTCGTATAGAACCTTTATAATAAGTTACTTTTTTTTGTGAATCTATAGACTTGTGTACAGATCTCATCGACCAAAGTTATTTTTAGATTCTTTTTAACTTAACAAAAACCGCAATCATGAAAATCACTTGTTTGGTTTTATTCTTTATGGGATTAGCTGCTTTTGCTAGTGCAGGTATTTAATTATCAAAGATTCATCATCATCATCATCACCAGCAACGTTAACGCTTATAAACAAATTGAATCGCGTCACAGAGTTACAACAAAAAAAAAGTGTATATTTATTTTGTGATTAACAAATTGATTAGAAAAATCTGACAAGTTGGTAATGAATGATTTGTATGAAATTCGTGATTATTGGTTTCTGTTCTTGGAAAAAATTCAATGGAAATAATAGTGTAATTTTCCGATGCATTCCAATACACCTCCGACCGGATAGAAGATTGTAGAACCAACTATGAGTCATTTATTGTGTTTGCAAATAAAAAATAATGATGATCGTTCAATGATCTTTGCCAAGAGGCATACCTCGAATGAGGAAGTGTGTCTGACCCTCATTCGTCCCAACAAAGAATCTTCTTCTCCGCATTGGCAATGTTTGGTTTTGTGATTTATACAACATACAAAGAAAAATTACTTGACTTCATAGTGTTGGAAAGTATTTACGATACCTACGTGTCTTATTAGCCATTCAAGCCATTCAACACACGTTCTGAGAAAATAACAACCAACGACTATCCACGATCCGCCTCACCATCAACGACCAGGGCAATGTATCTTTTGCCTTTCAAATGTTATTTCAAGTTCGCGATAATCAAGACAATCTATGGAAAGGAATCTAGAAGACGTACGGATTTAGGTTAAAGTGTAGAATTGATTTTTGTGGTTTAAATGATGAAAGAATTTCCCCTAAAAACAAGTTCGAAAAGATTATTAAAGTAATTAAGAGCCGGTTTATTTAATTACTTTCACGTTGCCAAAATATCTCATCTTAGTTATTTATAATGATTATGGCTATGGCTAACGATGATGATGAGGATGGATTTAATTATAAATTATTATACCTACCTATATCAACTTTGTTTATCTATTTCCTGTTAAATGTTTGTTTTAATCGTCATTTGTTTTTTTTTTTTGTTTTCTAGAATCTGGCTACTTTGTTCCCAAAGCGTTTTACAAATTAGATGCTGAGGGCCATAAGTCGAATGTCCATGAAATCAATCCACACGTATGAGTTCATCATTTTGTTTTGTTTATTTCTGTTATTTTTAATATTAAAAATTTATTTATTGTTTATGATTATAGCAAGCAAATATCTTGAGGCGTTTGAGAAGACAAACTTCGTCTAGCAGTTCAAGTAGCAGCTCTACTTTCACAGCTAATGGTGGGCCAACTTTTTTTGAACAACATAATTCAGTAAAGACCGATGTTGGGGGCTTTGGGTAAGTTTGAGTTATTTTAATATTTAATTAATTAATAATTTTAATTTTGTTATTTATAGACTTCAGAGCCGTTTTGGTGGTGATGATGATTCCATTGGGTATGGGCATGCAGTTCATACACAAGGTGTGATTAGTAATGGTCGTGTCGTTTACCAAGAAACTAAACACCAAAAATTGTAAAAACCATTTCAAAACTTTGAAGGACTTATAAATATCGGTATTTCTGAATAAAGAACACTCATTTTTGTATTAAAGGAAACTAAGAGGATTGAGGATATTTTTATTAAATTTTCAATTATATATCAAAGTGATATGAAATAATGCATCTAGTAAATTTGAATTATTGCTAGTTTTAGTTTCACAGTAATTGTAAGCATTAATACAATTAACTTTTAGTGTGAGTAGCGTGTGCAAAGTCCGCAAAAATTCCCGCCAATAAGCATTTTCTCCAGACTCATTTAAAGAGGGGTTAGAGAAAGGTCAGGTCAGGTGCAAGTATGACCGTATTGGAATATTTATTTTTGTGTAATTTAGGCACTACGACACATTATTTTAAGGTAGATTTTAATTTTACAACTAATGAAATCAAAACCATATCAAAACAATTCTAAGAAAAGTTATAGACTTTTTTGGGAAGTAATGATGTACATATACTTTTCATAGAACAAACTTAATATACGACATTTCACGAATCGGGTTACCTACATGAAAACAAATCTGGAGTTTATTAACTTCCCATAGGAAGTTATTGTAATGGGTCCGATTTGACAAATTGAAAATTTTGACATTTCTCGACGTTTCAAGGTCCCTAGAGTCGAAATAAAAGATTTTTAGAAAGATGTCTGTACGTGCGTGTGTACGTACGTCCGTACGTCTGTACGTCCGTACGTCCGTACGTTCGCGACGTTTTTTTCGTCGTCCATAGCTCAAGAACCAGAAGAGATATCGACTTCAAATAAATTTTGTTATACAGATAATAAGGCAGAAAGATGCAGAAAGGGCTCTCAAGAAAATTGCGTGGGTGGTTTTTTTACCATAGCAGTTTAAAAAAAAGATGAAAATTTTGGTTAAACCTAAATATCTCATAAACCAATGACTCTAGAGACTTGAATTAAATTTTATATTATATATTGTAACGTGATACAAAACAATTATATTTTTGGAAAAAAATCCAATTAACGGGTTTTTTTATAAATCAAAAAAACTGAAAAAAAAAATTTGTCACCTCGAAAATTTTACGACTAAAATATGATTTCATCTCCAAAACAATTTTGTGCAATGAAGAATAATGTTTTTGACATCTGATAAAATTTTGAGAAAAATCGAATTGACAGTTTTTTTTACAAAAAATAAAAACCTAAACAAAAATTAATAAAAGTTGGTAAAAATTGATTTTCAACTCAAATATCTTTTCAAAACTTTGAGTTATTGGCTTTAAACTACTTTTATCTTTCAAAAATATTGTTGTCAACATTCAGTAAAATTTTGAAATAAATCGAATTGACAGGTTTTTTACAAAAAATTAAAAACCGAAAAAAAAAAATTAAAAAAAGTTGGTAAAAATTGATTTTCGACTCAAATATCTTTTCAAAAATTTGAGATAACGGCTTCTGACTAATTTTAACTTATAAGAAATATTTATTTCAACATTCGATAAAATTTTGAGAAAAATCGAATTGACAGTTTTTTTTACAAAAAATAAAAACCTAAACAAAAAAATTAATAAAAGTTGGTAAAAATTGTTTTTCGACTCAAATATCTTTTTAAAACTTTGAGATATTGTTGTCAACATTCAGTAAAATTTTGAGAAAAATCTAATTGACAGGTTTTTTACAAAAAATAAAAACCTAACAAAAAAACAATACTAAAACTTGGTAAAAATTTACTTTCGACTCAAACAGCTTTTCAAAAATTACAAATATTGGCTTCAAACTTATTTTATTTCACAGAAAATATTGTTTCTGATATTCAGTAATTTTTTTAATAAAAATTCAACAGTCCGTTTTTTCATAAAAAAATAAAATCTACACAAAATAGTACGCAAATTTGGTAAAAATTGATACATATAGACAAACTTTTAAGCAAGACAAATCGACAGACGGGATGGGAAGTTATCAGTGTGGGTCGCATCCCAGCCTCTTTTTATTATATATTTTGAAACCAATTTGACACACAAATCACTAATATGAAAAGGGGGTACTTGAGAGCCAATAATTCAAGTAAGTGCGTACTTTGAAACTGGCGCTTAATCTGCAAAGTTATTTCAATTTCGAATTCGTTTAATTTTTAGAAAATAAAAGGAATCAACGGATTTTCTTGCTTAATTAACACTTAAAGGCCAACATAACAGTATAGAATTATTAAGAAAAATTTGAGCAAAAGAAAATTCTTCTGATTAATTTAAAGAAAATAAATCGGTTGTTATTTTTATGTTTCCATTTGTCCTAGTTTTCGAATTGAAAATTTTACATTTCTAAACGTTTCAAGGAATTTATATCAAAGGTTTTTAGAGTGATGGCTAATTTACTCGCATTAACTTACTCGCAGTAAAAAATTGATTTAAATATCATTTCACTTGCGTTTTGAAGCCTACGAGTATAACAGAACATCTTTTATTGCAAGGGGCCCTACTATATAACTCGATTCTACTTTTGATTCTATTCGAAACTCATTTGCGATTCTACTTTCAAATCGTACTACGTATGAAAGTAGAATCGAATGCCGTTTATACCAACTTGTTTTCAAAAAAATTTCTACTTTCGAACGAGTATTGAGTTGTTTGACAGTTTTAAAAACAAAACAAAAACATCAAATTTTTGGACAAGAATAATTGTAAAAAAAATGGACACCGTTGGAATTTATGTAAACAAGAAAAATTGTCGTATTTGGAGCACAGAAAACCCGTACGCATACATTGAATAGCCGATACACCCAAAACAAGCTACTGTTTGGTGCGGATTTTGGCCCAGAGGCATAATTGGGCCATTTTTCTTCGAAAATGAGAAAGGAGTGGCCGGTACAGTCAATAGCGATCGCTATCGGGCCATGTTGAACGAATTTTTGTTCACAAAAGGCGAAAAAGGATATTGGCAACATTTGGTTTTAACAGGACGGCGGCGGCGGCGGCGCAGCGCTACATGCCACACAGCCGAAGCTAAACTCGATGTTTTTATAGCATTTTCAAAAAAAAAAAAAAGAAGTTATTTGGTGGACCCTTTATGTATACGTTAGAATATTTGAATGCATTCTTAATGAAAAATATATACTTTTGTTTTAGTTTTGTTAAGAACTATCGTCTTTCTTAAGACGGATTTATGTTCTTACTTAACACCATATCATCCGACATGACTACTCGCAGAAGACAAAATGCTGTTCCGATTATTATTAAGTTATCAGCAGCATTGAAGTTTTTGGCAACAAGAGGTTACCAAAACCAAATCGGTGTTGACAAAAACGCTGGACGTGCACAGCAAACCATGTCAAAAATACTTGCCGAAGATTTGACTTCAATCAAAAGAGTAATGTGCCCGCTGATAAAGAATTTTGAAATGAATGAGGAAGAGAAAGTCCAAACGCTTTTTTTGGCAA